>OX031062.1:43301961-44551961 GCA_943736015.1 Tridacna crocea
TCCTCAGTTGTGTATTCAAATTTTTTTAGTTTTTCAGACATCTGCTTTAAATCATAAAAGTTTGTTTGATCCATCATTTTTACCTTGAATGTTTTTTTTTCATCATGCACATCAAATCACTGCAGCCCATTCAGCAGTACTATATACCGGTATTTCAATTTTTCACCAGGATCTCTCAATGCATTATGCAATTGACAGACCCAGAATGCATTTAGTAATTTTCATTTTGTGTGAGACCTTTTTCAATGTACTTTGGGAAATTGACTATATATCCATAGTAAACTGTATGCAATGCCACAGCATTGAAACATAGAACCTGTTTTTGTTTTGTGTTGTACAGCTGTCAGAATAGGAAATAAATTTCTTATTTCTTTTTGATGACATATACTTGATAAAATGTTTTTACACAAGAGGCAATCTCACACGCTATTGTTTCATTCCAAAGAAAGGAATACCCTTGCTTCTGACCCAAGCCAAACACAAAGCAAAATAACAAAATAGGCATCTTAAGTCTTAAGATTCTCTTATGCAAGGAGATCTTGGCAAAAATAAGCACAGATTAACTAAGATCAGACTGATTACTTGGTGCAGTCTGATCTTAATCTAAAATGGCTGCAAAGACAACTCTTTTGTGAAAGGTCTTGCAGAAATCAATTTTAACACAAAATATTGGTGATTTGATATTTAAGTTAAATTTATATACTCGACAGCATCATACTTTATCATAATAACTTTACAGAGTAATTTGATATAATATATACTATAAATACCATGAAAAAGAGGTCCTGCATGACTAAGTGCTTAAGTACAAGACTTGTGAAGATCCCAGGTTTAAGCCTTACTGGAAGCACGTTTTTATTGGAGTGTCCTTGGGCAAGTACTGGTGGAAACCAGCACATGCATGAATAAGTGAGCTTTTATGGTGATACTGTTAAATATAAGATTAAAAGCAGAGTAAAATACCATACAGCCTAAAACACCAAACTAAATCTACTGCAAAGTGGACTAATGCGTCCACCAGCACCTTGTCAGATGACAGATATGAACCAAAAACAATAGGACACCTCCTTGGGTCATGAGAAACACTTGGATATAGTTTCAGGGTCCCAGGTCAAATAGATTTTGAGTTAGAGCATGGAAATGAAAGAATGGTGGACAAACAGGTGGCTGGACTGACAAAGAGAAAGACAGACAGAAATGGTGAAATCAGTCTTCTCTTTCCCCACACCACATGTCAGTCAATAGCATGAAAAATATTCAAAGTTTAAAGCTTTCTTTTTAATCCTGTCAAAAAACTTTTAACTCTTTTAAGTTAATTCTAACTTAATACTTTTCCTTGTAACCATTATCTGAACGATGATAAACTATCATGTGTTTTTGTCTTTGCAATGTGATGAAAAAAAAATTGAGAAGAACTATGTGAGAAATGTTTTCCTTTTCTCAATTTTTTACCTATATGAAATGATAGTGCAATGTTTACTATAGATGTACATGTATAGCTTTTGAAAGGTGAAAAAGGTATCCTCTGCTTTAATTCTTAACTGCACATTGCCAAGTTTTAATAACCCTGAGGGGGAATGCTCTTGAGCTGGTAATCAGCATTTCCTCTTTTTCCCACAGTGTTTTCCAAAACTATACAAATCCCATCACTTGAGCCGCATTTTATCTGTTGTCTGCAAGTGCTCTGAATTGGGACGACCTTAAAATTTTGTTGTTTGGTAGGGTTAATCCTCCAAAACTTGGGCAACGTCAATATTCGGTCATCGCGGAAAAACAAGATACCTGGTATTACGGCTGATTCACATCTGGAAACTTCTCAAAAAGTAGATTTGTTGACTTTTACACCAGTTATTAAGCAAATCTCATAGATACAGAGTTTTACTTGGCAATGATTACATTTATACATAGAGATATGAAGTAATACCCACTTTCTTTCTGAGGCAAACAGAAACTTGCAATGACCGAGTCATGCCAACATGAGGTATATGCAGGACTTTTACATGGTTGTTTGGGGCATTATACAAAAAAACTCCAAACAACTAAATCAAATGCTACTTAGAGATCTGATAAACGTCATTAAAAGAAGAAATAACAGTCTTCCTAAGAATTAGATCTAGTGGTAAAAATTTGAAGTGTCCAAAGATCAACAATCATTTTGATAAGTCGTTAAAAGTTGTACAGGGAAAAAAAGTGAATTTCAATAGAAAACCGACACCTTTGCAATAATATCTATCAACTTTTAAAAAAAGAAACAAAATGTATTTTAATGTTTTTGAAACAAAGCAGTCGAACTGTTCTTTCTCTCATTAGTAACAATAATTTCTACAGTGCAGGCTTCAAAAGCTGTGAAGGGAAAAGAGGGAAAGGAGGGAGGGGCAAGTGAAAATTACCCTTCTTAAAAGAGTTCGATTCACTTTTCCCTGATATTTGTTAACACATAAGAAGGAGACTTGTGTCTTTCTATAAAACCTAGTTGGAAAATGTTAAATTGCTCGTAACATGGAAAATTTCCTGTCCAAACTTAAATGAATGTATGTACGAAGTTTTACGATGAGCTCCAAATTATGCCATTTAGCAAAACAGTGCATTTTCTCCTATTTTTTGGGATAATTTTTATTTTATTGTTGTTCCAGTTATAAAATATGAAACTATAATGAACGAATTATCAATGGAGGTCATCCGACAATGATTCACTTCACGTTCAAACTCGCAGCGATGGTTTATGTGAGGACCAATGATTTTTGTCTGACTTTTGCTGAATTCACCCAATAGGGTTTAACTTTTTAGAAAAAAAAAACTAAGGTCAAATAAGTATGTGACATGAATATTTAACAACCTATGTGCTAGGGTGTCCTTTTTATCTTCTGCTGTCTGCTCATCAAAGTTTTTGAATGTGGAAAAAAAATCCAGCAATCTCATCAAAACACTGCTATAACAGCATCATTGTAAAGTGCTGATATTATTTTACATATAAAAACAGATAATGACAATACTGTGATGTCATCAGTGATGTAATCAGTACCCATCTTCAGTATAGGTAGTTATCTGTTGTTTTGAGCCAAGGTATGGTATCTGCTCTGTTATTGATTTTTATTTAGTGTGGAACTATTGTATCTGCATTTATGACCATAATTAAGTAATTTTTATGTAATTTTGCACTGCAATACTCTTCTCCCCACACCTCTAAGGTAAAAGAAAGAAAGGAAAGACATAACCTGACACATGTAATTTGAAAATTCATATTAATCTAGTTTCATTTTTTAGTAAATATTTTTCAAATGCTTTTTAAAAGATTTTTAACAGATTACAAAAGTTAGATGCAGTAAGAAGTTCGATTTCTCCTTCATCCATTTGAAAATCACATTTTAACTTTCTTTGTCTTCTGGCAAAAGCCTCTAAATCAGTGAAATAATCACATGTTTCTAAGAATAGATAAAAAATATGGAAAAAAATAGAAAAACATCACTTTATCACAATATTATGAGAGCATAGATGTAATGAATTTCACCTAAATTGAACACACTTAGATTGGTTTAAACAAAGTTGGGTTTGGGCTAAAAAAGAAGATCAGAGGAAGCTGTGATAGAGTTGATGATAATTCATCAGATTGTTTCAGTCATTTACAATACTGAAGTTTTTTGAATTGATTAAAAAAGTTGGTACGAAACTGTTGTAAGTGCGATTTGCACATACAATAGTTTCATACTGAAAATATTTAAAAACGTGCAAATACAACATTTTGCATCATTTCAATTAAAGTCATTTTGAAGTAAAATTCATACCTGGTACTTTATGAGGAGGTGAGATAGTTGATTTGCAGTGGTTTTATGCAAAAAAAACATTTTTGAAAGAAATGTCACTTCCCATAGTTTCACACTAACCCAGCGCCATATAAAACTTGTGACCCCCCACTAGGCGGGGCCAATTTTGACCTCAGGGCTATTATTTGAAGGAACTTGGTAGAGGTCCACTAGATTAAGCTACACACCAAATTTGGTACCCTAGGCCTTATGGTTTCGGTGAAGAAGATTTTTAAACATTTTCAATATTTTTCAGTTTTGTTGCCATGGCAACAAATTCTTTCAAGGAATTTTGAAGGGGACCATGGCAGGATCATTTCTGAGAAGTTTCATCAAAATTGGATGGATAGTTTCAGAGAAGATGTTTGAAATAAAAGTTAACACACTGACGGACGGACGGATGGACACAAGCTCGCATGGATGACGGACGCGGGGCCATGACATAAGCCGGCTGGCCTTTGGCCAGAGGAGCTAAAAGTGAAAATAAGATTAATGGTCCTTGTACAATGCACATGTTATTAGTGAGACCTATCTGTGTATGAAATTTGAAGTTACTAGCTTTTTTACCTCAGAAGTTATGCCGTGGACAAAAACAAAACATTGAAATTAACTAAGGGCAATAATAAAAAAAAAAGATTGGAATAGAGATATGGTTCTTGTACACTGCACTTCTCCTTTATCTGATCTACATGTTACTAGCATCAATACATTGTCAGTTATAACCTGGACAACAAGAGCCGTCAGAGACAGGTTATGCTCCCCGAACAAGTGCTTGTCATAAAATATACGAAATTGATATAAATTTACTTCTTTTATCCTAACCTGTTCATGCTCCCCAAAAATTTAAGCGAAAAGGCAATTACTATCTTAGAGATAGCCAGCACAAACTCGTAGAGGACAATAAGCCCACTAAGCCCCCTTTAAGCCGTCTTTTCCCATAGGGTAATATTGCATCATTGAAATAAATACAACTGGTGTGTGATTTGTGGCATTTTTTAATAATTCAAAATTCGAAATTTCATAAAATTTTGAGCAGTCATGTAGTAAAAATATTACATAAAATGATTTTTTACATGGAGCCCCCTTTTTCCATGATGCAGCCTAAAATTGAGAAACCGGAAGAGAGGTACTTGGGCAACGTTCCAACAATTTCAGATTTGAAATTTTACAAAGTTTTGAGCACAGATGTTGGAAACACAAGTGAAAAACAATTTTTTCCATGAAGTCCCCTTTTTCCATGATGCAGCCTCAAATTGAGAAACCAGGAAAGAGGTATTTGCGCATTAATAATTCATAGACTGAAAATAACAAGGGCACATGTTGAAACTTATAAAACAAGATATAACTATGAAGTTTCACGAAATTTTGACAAAAACTGAACAAGATATTTGTAAAAATTGCAATTTGCATTAAGGCCCCTTTTTCCTTGATTTGGAAAGGTTAGAAAACATTGTGGAAAAAGGAGAAAATGCTGGTTACCAGCATTTTCTCCTTTTTCCACAATGTTTTCTAAAGGCTTCTTTCTCAGGGGCATCAAAAGTAGGGATTGTGTGGTAATGGGTTAATGTGATCTTGCTGTGTGTTAAGTTTAAAGTAACTAGCTTCAATACATTGGGAGTTATTACCTGGACAAAAATCCTAAGTTAAAATTTACAAAGGGCAATAACTAAAAAAATAGTTGGTATAGAGTAATGGTTTTTGCTCAGTCCACTTCTTCTTAATGTGATGTAGCTGTGTGTGAAATTTGAAGTTACTAGCTTCAAAACTTTGGAAGTTGTGCTCCAGACAAAAATCAAGGGTTAAAATTTACAAAGGGCAACAAGCTTAAGGGGAGATAATTCAGCAACAAATGGCAGCAAGGTCGTGAAAATTGCACATGCACAATTTCATATGTACCCAAACATTATGTGTAAATTTCAGTGCAGTACTTGAAAACCTGTAGGTAAAAAGCTCCAGACAAAATTGTGTCTACAGACAGACAGACAGACAGACAGACAGACAAACAGATGGATAGATGGATGGACAGCCATGGCAATTTCAGTATACCCCCCTCCACTTCAATGTGGGGGTATAATAAAATTTAATAGACAGATGGACCACATTGCCAAAACTTGATACTTACTGTTTGACGGAAGACTCCTCTTCACACCTTTTCCTCCTCTATTTATTTTCACATTCTCTTTCTTCACCTTCTTGATTTCAACTGGTTTGTCTGAAAAACATTAACTCATTACCAAACAACAAAACTTTCGGGTTGTCCAAATCAAAAGCATTTGCAGACGTCAAATTAGATGTGATTGAAAATTGAAATTTGTTATCTGAAGGGTAGGAAACATTGTGGGAAAAGAAGAAAATGCTGGTTCCAGCGGTTTCCAGTATTTTCTCCTCCCACAATGTTTTCTACCCTCTCCAAAAGGAATTTAAATTTTTTAGTCACATTCATTTTGTCATCTGCAAATTCTTTCAAGTTCAACCAGCCTATAGTTTTATAATTTTGTCATTTTGTAAAGGGTTAAAAAGATTTATTTTACAGTGAGAAACAAGTTATATCTCTCTCCATTCTGCTTCCTAGGATTTACACTAGTAAATGCGCCAAAAGTGTTGGTCCATGAAAGATCCCAAACTTGAAACCAGGTCACTGGAATCAAACTCAGGACCTTATGGTTTTGAAACCGACCCTCTACCTTACAACCACAGACACCACTAAATTTGCCTTTGCAAATAGTGAAGATCAAGATCAGCCTGCATAAAATATGCAGTCTGATCTTAATCTACACTGTCCATTTTGCTGAGACTTTTTGTACAATAACAACCTTAGGAATTACACGGGTCTCATTTGGATAATAAAAGTACTCCTGGAGTTATTTGACATACTATGGGTTAGTAAGTGAGCTTTTGCTGTGATATGATTGATATGCTGTTGAAAGCTTCAACAAACACCTTTGCTTGATTGTATGGTGTTTAATGCCATTTTCAACATTAATCCAGTTATATCGCCATGGCCAGTGCAACTATCCATGCTTGAGTTTCTGCACAATTTCCTTTCCAAGCCACTGACTGCTTTCCCACATAACCGTCGTCATGACAATCGACATCAGTAGGAGAGGAATGAATCCTGTCGCAATGACTTTCATCAATCCTCATCGAACCCATGATCCCCCGTTCTGAGGTCCTGCACGCTACCAACTGAGCTACCTGGACCTTTTAAAATTGTTTCAGTATTTCAAAACTGTTACTTGCGTCTAGGTACCTGGATTTTCTGACAGATGTAGCCGGTCTTGACCCTTGAGTTTCAAGCCTTTACTGTTATTGTCCACAGTTTTCCGCTTGCCTATAATCTCTAGACCTGAAATGGTATGTGATGTAAGAGGGATAAGAGCTGACCACAGCAACTGAATAACAACTCATTAATATAGACAAAAAGGTTTATCACATAGCACTTTAACTCTTTACCACGCAAGAAAATCTTACATTGGTCCAAATTTAAAGCATTTGCTGACGACAAAATAAATGTGACTGAAAATTTGAAATTTGTTTTGTGTAGGGTAGAAAACATTGTGGGAAAAGGAGAAAATGCTGGTAACCAGCATTTTCTCCTTTTCCTACAATGTTTTCTACAGGTTTCTTTCTCAGGGGTGTCAAAAGTAGGGACTGTGTGGTAATGGGTTAACTCCTTCCTACACAATCCTGACTTTAACTCTTTACCACACCATCCTGACTTTTAACCCTTTACCAAACAAGAAAATTTTAGACTGGTTCAATTAGAAAGCACTCGCAGATGACAAATTTAACATTACTCAAAAATTGAAATTTGTTTCCAGCAGGAAAGAATGCTGGTTACCAGCATTTTCTCCTTTTCCCTCAGTATTTTCTAAAGGCTTCTTTCTCAGGGTCGTCAAAAGTAGGGATTGTGTGGTAATGGGTTAAATATAATCCCATGTCAGCATGCAGAGTTTGTGCCAGCTCACATGGGTCAATAATTTTTACAGATGTATTAAACCCTATTTTCACAGAGCATTGCTCCTATATTTACCATCTTTTTTTTTAAAACATGGTGGGAAAAGGAGAAAATGCTGGTAACCAGCATTTTCTCCTTTTCCCATCATGTTTTCCAAACTTTAACCCTTTATCACACAATGCTGACTTTTAATACCCCTGAAAGAGAAGGTCTTAGAAAACATTGTGGGAAAAGGAGAAAATGCTGGTAACCAGCATTTTCTCCTTTTCCCACAATGTTTTCTACCCTATCAAAGAAAACTAACTTCATATGAGCCACATTGAAACTGTCTACAGCAAATGCTTTCAGTTCGGACAGGTCTAAAATCTTGTCATGTGGTAAAGCGTTAAAAAAACAATGACAGATATTTAAGCTAACTTTTCTATGTCATCTGCAAACCTTTTCAATCACATTTCAATATGGACAAATTGTCACATGGGTAAAGAGTTCATTTGAAAAATGTACCAAGCTTCACTTTTTGCCACTCATCTTTTCGAAGCCACTCTATCTATATCCAAATACACTTACCTGTCTGTAAACCTCTCGACAAGTAATGTCTGGGGTTTGGTTTGTCTCCAATAGCAGATTTAGACATAGATCTGAAAGTCCAGTTCTTTAAACAGTGGCTGAAATGGAAAATAATTTTACTATAATAACTTTTATTTCTACATCCTGCTTTTTAAGCCTGCGAAGATCAAGATCAGACTGCAGAAAATGTGCAGTCTGATCTTAGATCTACCCAGTCTGATTCTTTGAAACACTTCTTGTCAAAACAAACTTGAAATTGCGATAGTCTGGGTCAGTTTCCTAGTTAACCCTTTACCCCATTAGGCATTTATATTGTATCTCTAATCGACCCTAAATGACAGCAAGGATGAGGCCATTTCTTTTGTGTAAATGACACCTTTTGATAGCATAGAAAACATTGTGACAAAAAGTGAAATTGCTCGTCGAGAGCAATTTCATCTTTTGCCACCATGTTTTCCAAAGGCTCCTACAAGCAATGTGTAGAAATGAGTATCTATGGAGTAAAGGGAAATGTCTATATTCCATTCAGTCAGTTCTCTAAAGGTTTAACTCTTTACCACACAATCCCGACTTTTAACGACCCTGAGAGAGAAGCCTTTTGAAAACACTGTGGGAAAAGGAGAAAATGCTGGAAACCAGCATTTTCTCCTTTTCCCACAGTGTTTTCTACCCTTCCCAAACCAGATTTTAATTTTTCAGTCACTTTTATTTTGTTGTCTGCAAATGCTTTCAATTTGGACCAGTCTAAAATTTTCTCGTGTGGTAAAGAGTTAACTCTTTTCCAAACGACAAAATTTTAGACTGAACCAAATTGAAAGCGTAATTATACAGATAACAAAATGCACATAATACAAAAATTTGAATTTGTTTGCAGCAGAATAGAAAACATTGTAGGAAAAGGAGAAAATGCTGGTTACAAGCATTTTCTCCTTTTCCCACAATGTTTTCAACAGGCTTCTATCTCAGGATCGTAAAAACCAGGGATTGTTCGGTAAAGGGTTAATTCTTTACCTAACAACAAAAGTTTAGAATTGCCCAAATTGAAAGTATTTGCAGACGACAAGTTCAGAATGGCTCAAGTGATGGGAGTTGACTTTGAAGGGGTAGAAAACAAAGTGAAAAAAGAAGAAAATGCTAATTTCCAATTTTCCCACAATGTTTGTCCAAACATTTCTGGCCTCCCGATTTGTTAATTCTTGGGATAGCATGGTAGAAGGCTAAAATAAATCCGGTTGTTCACTTAAAACAGTCCGAGAACAATTCAAAGTGACTCAATAAGAGACTAGGAGACAACAAAGTATAGTAGGAATCCATCCTTTGGTCCAATTTGAAAAACACTGTAGACTAAAACACTGAAGCGATTTCTTCCCCTTTCCCCCCACTATCTACAAATGGAAGACTAAGGATGAAGTGGAAAATCCACTTTATTCACACATAAACCTTTAACCAAACTACCTTACTTTTCTTTCAACCTGTACAAGGTCATTTAAAACAGTGTGGGAAATGGAACAACTGTACAAAGAAATAATGGTAACACTAATTGGATAACTCTTCAGCACACAATCCCGACTTTTCAGCCCTAAGAAAGAAATCTTTTGAAAACATTAAGGGAAAAAGAGAAAATGCTGGTAACCAGCATTTTCTCCTTTTCCAACAATGCTTTCTAACCTTCTCAAATCAAAATTCAGTCATTCATTCACGTTTAATTTTTTGTCTGCAAATGCTTTCAATTTGGACTTATCCAAAATTTTGTTGTTTGGTAAAAAGTTAACTTTTTCTGCATATAAATTTGTTTGTTTTAATGCTGTTTCAGCAGCTTAGGTGACATCATGTTAGTGAGTTGATCTACACATATATGTTTCCTGGCTTTCTCTCACCAGTCCTGACACAGTTTTCTTTCCAAGCCACTGGCTTTTTTCCTCACAAACATTTAAGATAAGAGATGAAACTTCACCATAAAGAAAGTTGCCTCTTCCATCTATCAACCTCACAACCACAAACCACAAGAGCATAAATAGCCGATATAGCTCTGTAGGTAGAGCGTAGGACTCGTGAACATAATGTTTCTGGTCACTACAGGTTGTGGCTTCGAATCCCCGGCTGGCCAACTAAAATTTCTAATAGTCTTTCGGATGAGACGTTAAACCGAGGTCCCGTGTGATAGTGCTATACGCCAAGCACATTAAAGAACCAGGCAAAGCTCCAGTAGTTTCGACCTGTATCCTTGCACTATCCCCCATAACAACTAACCGTCTTCTGGGCGCGTCGCTCAGATGGGCAACCGGTAGCGACAATAAATAAAAGCAAATAACCAACCAACAAGAGCATAAGTCAGATATACTATCCGCTAAGCTACCTGGCCTGGTGTCAGCCCCACTTACACAAAAAGAGAAGAGTCCATTCCTGCAGCCCCTCTTCTGTCCCCAGGAAGGATCTGATCATCTATAATGTCCTCAACAGAACAAGGTTCAGTCACATCTTTCAGGGACCTCAACATCAATGTTCGCTCATCAAGCAAGTCAGTTCGACATTCTGAAAATGTAAAGAACCATATTTACAGTATTAGTTGTACAGTCAGGTTGTAGGGGACTTGGAAACTTGTTCACAGCCGTGGTGAATCATGTCGCCCCGAGCCGAAGGCAAAATGATTCGACACAGCTGTGAACAAGTTTCCAAGTCCCCTGCCACCTGACCGTACAAAACGAATTTATTATACTGCAAAGTTTTATCCTTTCAAAGTGTGTTAAGCGAAATTTTTCTGTTATATAATCTCACAAATCGAGTACACTGACGAAATAGAAATTCCCTTCTGAGTGCCGCAATTCAATAAAAACTGACGTCACTGGAAATTGATGTCACTAAAACATGCAGTTTGGTGCATAAACATACAGTCTGGTGATCAATCGACACCGCAATTTTGGATTTTGTGTTGCATGTGTAGTGATGTTTACGAGGCACTCAAAAGAGAAACTGGTTTTACGTGGTTTTTGCCAGGGTACATGATATACATGTTCCCAGCATGTTAACTAATCAGATCACGAGAAATGTCTTTGCAGTATAATAAATAACCTGTCCTTGAAACCACTGATAACATCCCCTTCTCTCTCCTGGAGAATTTCCCAAGGACCTAAAGTCTACTCCATAGAACAGTAACAACATTTAACTTTTTACCACACAATCCCGAGTCTCAACAAACCTTTTAAATTCAGACAAGTCCAAATATTTGTCATTTGGTAAAAATTAAACCCTTTACCACACAACTTTTAATACCCCTGTGAAAGAAGCCTTTTTCTCCTTTTCACAGAATGTTTTCTTCCCTTCCTAAAACAAATTTCAATTCTTTAGTCACCTTCATTTTGTTGTCTGCAAAATCCTTTCAATTTGAACCATTCTAAAACTTTGATGTTTGGTAAAGAATTACGCATCATGGAAAAATTTGAGAAAAAGAAATAATTTTTTTTTTACCCAAAAATTGCTTCTTTTCCCATAAAGTTAAAAAAAAAACTATCAATTGCAAAGGTATAAAATGTTGAATTTGTCTAGTAATGATTTTGCTGACTATCCCTTTACCTTTTGAAACATTGTGGGAAAAGGAGGAAATGTACTTAACCAAATTTCTCCTTTTCCCGCATTGTTTTCAACCATTTCCTAAGTAAGTCCTTTTATTCCAACCTCACTAAATTTGTAGTCCACCAATCTAAAATTTTGTTTTCTGATACAGGGTTAAAATCATAAAGAAAGACAACAGACTTACTGGATTTATAACTCAAGTTACTGGTCAGAGCTATAATCTGCAAGCTTTCCCAGAAGCCATGAAGATCGGACAATTTCTCAAATCGGAAAGATTTGGTCGGGAAAACCACATTCTCCGGTGCGGTGGTCTTGTTATAACCTTTCAGGGACTCTCGGGTATCCATCATAGATGCGTTTTGGTGGATGTAGACAAAAGTCTGGAAGGAAAACCAGAGAAAAAAACATGAACAAGTGGGCCATAATTACCCTATAATCCTGACTTCTAACAACCCTGAGAAAGAGGCCATGTGAAAACATTGTAGAACAAGAGCGGAAAATTGTCGCAAGATACGCCCGTCTTACCCTACGTTGTAAAGCTGGGGCATAATAATCATAAAGGGGAGGTAGAGAAAAATAGTAGTGCAGAAATTTTTGCCATTGATTGAAGCAAATGGCAGTTTTGATTTCATATCTTTCAAAAAAAAATTAAAATCTACAAATAAGAGGATGAAATTTCATATTGATAACGCCTATACTCTTGGAGATACAGTGTGGTCAAAATTTATGTGTAGAAATAACTAGAGATATCATGTCATGAAATTTTCTTGCCATAGGTAGCATAGCATTGGAGAATCCTCCAAACAAAATTTAAGTCTCAAAAACAATACAGGGGAAAAACACAAAAGTTTAGGAAGCAGGAACAATTCCTTACAGTTCTATTTCATATGATGTACTCTCCCACAATAACTCAAAAATTAAGCAAGCAAAAGTTGCAATTTATAAGCACTGCACTCCCCCTTGATAGAATGTATCCATGCATGAAATTTCATATCCATAGCTAGTATAGTTTTTAAGATATGCACTGGACAAAATTCAAGTATGAAAAACAACAAAGGGCAATAACTCAAAAATTAAGCAAACAAGAGTTATGGTTCATGTGCACTGCACACCCCCTCTATGAGATCTATCCACCCATGAAATTTCATAACCCTAGCTAGTATAATTTAAGAGATATGCTCTGGACAAAATTCAAGTATGAAAAACAACAAAGGGCTTTAACTCAAAAATTAAGGAAGCAAGAGTTACGATTTCTGTGATTGCACTCTCCCTTAATGAGATCTATCCACCCATGAAATTTCATAATCCTAGCTAGTATGATTTTTAAGATATGCGCTGGACAAAATTCAAGTATGAAAAACAACAAAGGGCAATAACTCAAAAACTAAGCAAGCAAGAGTTATGGTTCATGTGCACTGCACACCCCCTCGATGAGATCTATCCACCCATGAAATTTCATAACTCTAGCTTGTATAGTTTGGAGATATGCTCCGGACAAAATTCAAGTATGAAAAACAACAAAGGGCAATAACTCAAAAATTAAGCAAGCAAGAGTAATGATTCCTGTTCACTGCACTCCCTCTTGATGAGATCTATCCACCCATGAAATTTCATAATCCTAGCTAGTATAGTTTTGGAGATATACTCCGGACAAAATTCAAGTATGAAAAACAACAAAGGGCAATAACTCAAAAGTTTAGCAAGCAAGAGTTATGATTTCTAAGCCATGCCCTCCCCCTTGATGAGATCTATCCATCCATGAAATTTCATAACCCCAGCTTGTATAGTTTTGGAGATATGCTCCGGACAAAGAACTGGACGCTGCCCAGCCACCCGCCCGCCTTGGGTGATCCCATAATACCAGCATTTTCTCCTTTTCCCCACAATGTTTTCTACTATTCCTAACACAAATTTCCATATTTCTTTAGACACATTCATTTTGTCACCTGCAACTGCTTTCAATTTGGGAAAGTCTAAACTTCTGTTGTTGAGTAAAGGGTTAAATTGCTATTGAGCTGTAATACCGTATTTTCCAGACAAAAGGCACCTGCACTGTATAGGCCGCACCTTTCCATTTTAACTCTTTACCAAACTACAAAATTATAGACTGGTCAAAATTGAAAGCATTTGCAGACAACAAAATTAATGTGCCTAAAAAATTGAAATTCATTTGGGAAGGGTAGAAAACATTTTCTCCTTTTCCTAGAATGTTTTCATAGGCTTTTTTTCTTAGGGTCGTCAAAAGTCGGGATTGTGTTGTAAAGAGTTAACTGTTTTAGAAATAAAAAATACTGTTTGTGCAGCACTGGCACATAAGCCGCTGTTTATACACTTGGTTACTGTACAATGTCATCCCTCTCTAGAAACATGTAAATATACTTGTACCAGTATATGTATTATGCATGTTTAACCCTTTGCCACACAATGACGACTTTTAACTCTTTACCACACAAGAAAATTTTAGACTGGTCCAAATTGAAAGCATTTGCAGACGACAAAATAAAGGTGACTGAAAAACTGAAATTTGTTCTGGGAAGGGTAGAAAACACTGTGGGAAAAGGAAAAAATGCTGGTTACCAGCATTTTTTCCTTTTCCCACAGTGTTTTCAAAAGGCTTCTTTCTCAGGGGCGTCAAAAGTAGGGATTGTGTGGTAATGGGTTAATGCCAATGAAAGAGAAAGCTTTTGAAAACATTGTTGGAAAAGGAGAAAATGCAGGTAACCAGCATTTTTCTCCTTTTCCACAATGTTTTCCATCCTATCAAAGAAAAACCACTTGATATGAGCCACATTGAAACTGTCATCTGCAAATGCTTTCAATTCCGACTGGTCTAAAATTTAGTTGTGTGGTAAAGGTTTAAGACACAAAATGAATCTATGCATTGTTTCTGAGAAGAAGAATTTTTAAGAATTTCATAGCCAACTTTCACGGACATGCCTTATCAGCAGTCTCGCATTTCAACAAATCGATGAAAATAATCGATATCATACGTAAAGGTCCGGGAGTTTCCGGAGTTTGGCAAACTTACACTGTGTATATAAGTAATCGCCTGCAGCGATAAAAGATAAGAGAAATGTAACATTACGTAATAGTGGCCTGCTTCAAATTCACAATCCTTGCCTAGACGGTATATCTGCCCTGGCATTTTTTTCTGATTTTAACCTAAACCCTTTGTCTGGTACAGCACAGTGTGGCTCTTGAATATCAGTATCAGACTGCACATAATGCGCACCCTTATTAGACTGGACAGCATATTGGAATTTCACCTCCAAGATAAAGCGAGATTTTTCTTGAGAAAAGAACGTTGAAATCGTTATATTTCAGCTTTATTTGTCGGTTTGAAATTCATTTATCCTCGGATTAAGGGTTAAGTTTTGATTCTCTGAGACATAATTAAACTGATAGGTCCTGACACTGCTCTCGACAAATGCACTTTTTGTAGTCTGATCCTGAAATCTAATCTGCCCAAATGCACATTTGGTCTTTCTTTCTCAGGGTTGGATTGGTAATGTAACTGCCACATAAAGCAAATTTCCTCATCAAAAAACCGATTGACTAAATTTTGGACACCACCAAGTTAAAAACATTTGCAGACAACAAATTAAATGCAACTCAAATGATACGGTCTGTCTTTGAAAAGGTAGTCTGATCCTGAAATCTAATCCGTCCAAATGCCCTTTTACTGCATGACATTTTAGATTTATAACAGGCTGCACAAAACAAGCTGTCTGATCTTGGACCTGATTGATTCTATGTCAAACATTATTTTGGTTGAAAAAAAAATCTTTGATAATTATGGCAAAATCAACTTGTTGAATTCAGCAGAAAATTCGGCGTTTTGGGAGTACCAGTTTAACACTACAGCAATCATACCCTCCTGTGTCTAACAGACCTGAGAGAAAAGGCTTTTGTAAACTTTGCTGGAAAGGGAGAAAATGTTCTCCTGTTCCTAAAATGTTTTCTATTTTAGAGTAGATGTACATGGTTTTATGCACACGAAAAGTTACAGATTCGACATATAAGAAAGCATTCATTCATAGTTTGTTTTCATCAAACAAATAAAAGAAAATGGTTCGTTCCGAACACTCCATGTATATACTGTATGGCGCCGATATGTATTTTGGCTTAATGAGCAATGTTGCATTTGCTTACAGTGTCTACTACTATCAATAGTTGTATTTAAAATGTTTCCATTTTTAGCGAGTCTAAAGGCTGTTTAACCCTTTCCCAAACGTCAAATTTTGGACCAGACCAAATTAATAGCATTTTGCAGATGACAAATTAACAGTTGCTAAAAAGATGGTTTTTCTATATGATAGGGTAGAAAACATTGTGGGAAAAGGAGAAAATGCTGGTTACCAGCATTTTCTCCTTTTCCCAAAATGTTTTCAAAAGGCTTCTATTCCTGACCCGTAAAAACCAGGGATTGTTTGGGAAAGGGTTAAGTATAAGTTTTTCGGAACAACTTCGGTCTATCTATGCACTAAACTACATCTTTATACATAAAAGTAGGTCCTATAGCTATTATTATCACACAAGTTTAAAAACACTGCCAATGCATTATATATACTTAAGATTCCTTTTATTGCATCCGAAATGGAAAACAAATGTGCTCGAGACGCAACAGAAAGTCACAAAAAGGTTCGTGTTGAAAGTATCATAAGAGATCAGCACTTGTGAACTGATCTGATGTGACACTCTGGCGCCGCTCACAGGCTCGATAAGGATAAAAAGGTATTTCTTTCTCGAAAAAAGTTATGTATGATGCAGATAGTAAACGACGAAATTTGTCTCAAAATGGATCAATTGCGAGAAAACGTTTAAGCTCAGGTTACCAACATTTTCTCCTTTTCTCACAATGTTTTCAAAAGCCCCCTACCTCAGGATCGTTAAATCTCAGGAATTTTGTGGTTAAAGGTTCAATATTATCTTTCCCCACAGAGCAATTTCAAAACGATGCCATTTGTTCGGGATATTTCATGAGTCTGTATAGGGACTTATGATAATTACTAGTATGCAGCAGCTAAATCATAAAGTCGCCGATAAAGAAGAATTCGCATTTTTTTTTCACCTTTTCCCCCATATTCATAATCTGTGTCAATTTTGATCTGGTGTTGTCATTCTTTGAATGGTAAATACTCTTTGCAGGAGAAACTGATTGAGTGATGTAGACAATATTGTTTGAAAAGTAAAAGATAATTTGTAAAAAGATAATGCGACTGTTTCCATATTTTATCCCAAACAATCAACAACAGGGTCGTTAGATGTCGTATTTCTACAGTAACAGGTTAAACTTGTTATTTGAATGTTTACCAAAAGACAAAATTTCTGATTTGTTCAAAATGAAGTAATTTTCTTAAGACAAATATTAAAACATAAAAGAAAATGGAACGTATCTTTTGTAGAAATTAAAAATATTGCAAGAAAATGAGAAAATGTTGAAATCTTTTTCTTCAGTGTTTTCAAAGGCCTTCTATATGATATGACAGATCAAAGGACGCTTTGAAAAAAGCAAGGAAACATAAGTTTGTGAGCTGTCAGCAGAAAAAAAAAAAAAAAGATATGGCACGAATTTCAAAAAGTTGAAAAGTTGAAAAAAGAAAAATCATCAAACGTGCATTTTCTTATTTCAGATCTTAATCTTAACCCTTAACCTGCTGTGTAAGTTAAACGATACCTTAAAGTACAGAGTAGAAACTCAAGAATTGCTATTTCAAAGTTAATTTTTTGAGAAATATATCTCCTTCTCGGACAGCGTAGATCAAAGATCAGACTGCACGTTTTGCGCAGTCTGATCTTGATCTACACTGTCCCCAAAAGGTCAATGAGTCGCGATTAGCAGCCAAAGGGTTAATGATTGGAAAAGGAAATAATCTCTTAAGTATTAAATTCTGGTCTTTTAGGTAAAAAAGATACATAGTAAGATAGCTTAGGGATACTGTCATGATCAAACAACCCGGGTATAAATTCCAGTGTATAATCATGTGGATACATATATATAATAAACATAGCAGGGGGTCCGTTGGTCAATAAAACATTACGTAACACGATAAAGATACCCGGCAGGGTTATCTAACAGTGAGACTCGGCCAATATCGGCAAAGTACGGCATACTCCGAACGTTCACGGAAAAAGAAAAAAATAGGATAGTGGCATTAAAAAACTGTAAAAAAGGACCAAAAGTTTATTTTTTTATATGACTCAAACTTATACCATTTGAAAGAGAAATGAATAAACTAACTGACTCCACTTGAGATGATTTTGACTTTTCAAGTCAAAGAAAGAAAATTAAACAAATATTACAGTTTTTGACTTCGGAAAATACGTTTTTCCTCTTTATTCTATATAAACCATACCTACAATTTTTAAGTTAAAAAAGGACCAAAAGTTTCTTTTCCGAAATTTTTACAACTAAGGCCATTTGAAAGAGAATAAATTGAATTTTCTGAACTCACTTGAGATAATTTTCAATTCTGAAAATTGATGAAGTTATAAGCGTTTATTTACCTATGCCCTTCATAATTCTATATAAAAAATGCAGGTAAAATTGGCCAATATCGATTTTTCCACGTCCGCGAAAGTTGGCTATGTCTTCATTTCTGTATAGTGCAAGTAGGCCCCATTCACCAGAGCCATCTTTCTTGTCAAATCAAAATTTCGCGAACATGTCACCCTAGGAACATCTCTGTGAAATCATTTTAAAACCTGGCCGGTTTGCATTTAATTTGTTGTCAGTTTCAGAGAAGAAGATTTTTAAAGAATTTCTTAAAAAATTCCATTTAGTTGCCATGGCAACCAGAGCTTTTGACAGAATCAAGTTCTGTGAACAATTTTTAAAGGGGACCTCCTAAGGAACAATCCAGCCAAATTTGGTCCAAATTGGCCCAGCAGTTTAGGAGAAGTTGGTGTTAAAAGAATTGTTGACGACGCATGACGGACGACGCACGACAGATGACTGACTCCGGGTGATCCTAGAAGCTCCCCTTGAGCACGTTGTGCGCAGGTGAGCTAAAAATCATTTTGAAAACAAATCAAACTGTTCCTTATGAACATTTTCTCTCCTTCCCACATTGTTTTAAAAAAGAAAGCCTTCATCTCTGTAAGACAGGGATGTTCGGTCAAGACTTTCCAGAATTTTCTCTTCATCTCAATATAATTTTATCTATTCTCAAAAATCCAGAATTAACACTTTACAACACAGCCCCGGTTTTTTTTTAGGACCAACATGAAGATATTTAAAAACATTTTGGGAAACGGAGAAAATGCTGGTAACCAGCATTTTGTCCTTTTTCCAAAATTTTTTCTTCACCATCAAAGGCAAGTTAAGTTACTTGAGTCACATCAGATTTATGTTCAATTTGGATATGTCTAAAGTTTCGTTATGTGGCAAAGGGTTGACCAGTAGAGTTTAACCCTTTACCAAACAATCCCTGGTTTTTAAGACCCTGAGATAGAAGCCTTCCGAAAACATTAGGGTTAAGGAGAAAATGCTGGTAACCAGCATTTTCTCCGTTTCCCACAATATTTTCTACCCTTTGTAAAACATATTTCAAATATTGAGTTAATTAGGACTAGTCTATGATTTTATCATTTGGTGAAGAGTAAAAAATTTTTTCTTTTTTACCTGTTCCCTTGTGCCATCTTTTCCAAAAGTTAGTAGGCCCATCTCACATAGGTAATTACATAACTCAAGGAAGGAATGAATATACTTCTTGGAATGGAGCAGTTGTTGAGAGATAGTCAAGGGCAGATTGATCAAGGGATAAAATTTTCTCTTTGTGTTTTGTAAAATTTCAGGTAAACCCTCAATCTATATAGAAAAAAGACAACAAGTTCACTAACTGATTACATTTTACACAGCTTTCACAATTATTTCAGTCATCTTAATTCTTTACCAAACAACAAAATTCAGACTAGTCCAAATTGAAAGCATTTGCAGATGTTAATGTAAATGTGCCCGCAAAATCTAAATTTTCAGGTTTTTGGAAGGGAAGAAAACATTAAGGGAAGGGAGAAAATGCTGGCAACCAACATATTCTCCTTTTCCCACAATGTTTTCAAAAAGCCTATCCCTCAGGGTTTTTAAAAGTCGTATTGTATGGTAAAGGGTTACAGCAACATCTCACTAATTCAAACATTTTTCATTTGGTTTCACCTGGACTGAATTTTGGCTTTAAAATGCCTTGCCCTTCTTCCATTGAGGATGAGGGTTGAATCCAGGACTCCCTGACTTTTAATCCTATACCTTAATCATTTAGCAACACCAAGCAACACATATGTACATGATCTATGATTTATGCTGTTTGACTTTTTTTTTTTAATAATTATGAGATTCATCTCTGTCTTTAAATCTTTGGTGCCTACGAAATGTGAGTGCTCTTGAACACAAAGGTTTGGTTTTATCAAGTGAAATGAACCTAGATGTCTCCATTCCTATGGTATTCCTATGTTTGAAGAAGGTTTTATCAAGGCTCAGTGTTTGGGTTTTCAATCTTGATTAATGTTGGTGTTTTTATCGACATGACACTTAAAAGTCACCTGACTCTTTCTTTTTGAGGTCATGTAGACTTTTTATTTCATGTAGTCATGTTATGACATCAATCTTTTCCAAATACACTTCGTGTCACATAATAATGTTTGGTAATTGGTTCAAAATCACAAAACTGTTTTGTAATTGGTTAAGATAGTAAAACTAAATATGATATAACTGTACTTACATCATAGCATACATTGACAATCTGACAGAACAAATATACTGGTAACCGTACCAACACATCACTAAGGAGACACCATCCCTTGGGATAGCCTGTCAAAAGTTTCATGCAACAAATCAGTAAATAGAAAAGCAGTCTTTGGTTCAGCTAACCATATCTTGCGTGATTTCTAAATCCTGAGTCAGGCTAGAACAGTTGATGAACAATACTATATGGCTCCAAACATTGGCAAAGGCTTCAAGGAACCAATTACCAAGGTTGATCAACCATATATCACATGACAAATGTTAGACTTGTGTTTACTGAAAGTATTTGCAGATGACAAATAGCAAGTGGGTGAGGTCAGAGACTTTGCGTGTGAAAGGGTACAAAACATCTTGGGAAAAGAAGAAAATGTTGGCTACCAGCATTTTCTTCTTTTTCCATGATGTTTTCAAAGCCACCTCTAATGGAAGTTGTTTAAATCTGGGACTGTATAGAATTGGGTAAATATCATTGTGAAAAATTGCTTTACGATCAATGCTAAATAAATAGGCTGAAACAGAAACAAACTGGCAATCAGTAATTTACAAAGATGTTTTCAAAGTCGTCTCTGTTAAATTGCTTCAAGAAGTAAAGAGTAAGAAATATTTTGATAAGAATGTCCAGTCATATTCTGTCTCAGTTAAACTGACTTCTAGTTACAAGATTGTTGTAAGGTTAATTTGAAATAAGGCACAGGGAGGGTGTGGGCATAGCCTTCAGTCAGTAGCACCACAGATCAGATTTATTGGGCACAGAATTTCTTTCTAAAATTACCACATTACAAAACATAAGGAAGTTAATGGCATTATCTCCTTTTGCCACAATATTTTCATCCATTTCTTTGTGGTGAAGAAAGACAGGACTCTTTGTTTACAGGTGAATATCAACCTTATCTCAAGTAATATTTTATCTATATGTTTTCAACATTTTTTCAGTTACATCATGGAGGCCTGTGAACCTGAGTGTGGTCTTTTTCACCATTACTTCACACAATATACTTCCAAAGCTACTAGCTGCTTTCTAACATGCCATTAATGAACCTATGATCAGCTGAGAGAGATGAATAAGCCCTGTAACATTGACTACCACCATTCCTCAGATAGAAGTTGGCTCGGCTAAGAATTGGAACCTGCAAATTCCTGGTAGCAAGCCTGACAGCGAAATTAACAGAACTTCTGACTGGCTAAACCATATGCTTTAGCCAATCAGAAGTTCTTTTACTTTCACACTGAGGAAATTCTGAACAACAAGACTGAGAATGTTCTCAAGAATGCTTGGTTAAATACGGGCCCTGGTTGTAAGCCTCGTACATTACCTAGTAATTTACCAAGCTCTGTTCTAAACTAGAGCTATCACTAAACATGATTATACCCTCCACCAGCTCCTCGTCACAAAAACAGGTCTTTGTCACATAATGCAGAATGGCTTAGTACAAAAGTAAGGGTTGAAAAAAGTCAAGGGGAGATCATTCCGTGACAAACCGAAGCAGGGTCATGAAAATTGCACATGTGCAACTTCACGTATATAGGAACACTGTGTCTAAATTTGAGTTCAGTACATTAAAAACTCTTGAAGTACTAGTCTGGAGAAATTTGGGTCTACCGACAGACAGCCTTGGCAATTCCAGTATACCTACTTCAATACATTGTGAGGGATATAATAATACATAATTCAAACTTAAGACCCCTGGTTTACCAACCATGATACAGAGCTACCATGTTGGCAAAGATTACAATAAAAGAGAACCTACCACTATGTATTGGTACAGGTGACAAATGTCTTCTCCATGTCCATTCATCAAAGTATATAGGTGGATCTTGTGATGGCCATCCTTCATCCTCCACTTTTATCACTTGCTGTATGACCTGAAGTCAACGTTATATTATATATATGTGAACTGTCGTGTGAAAAGGGACCATCTGGGAACTGAGAAAAATGTCAACCTTGGTCAGACTGCGCAAATTGTGCTGGCTGACCAGGATTGACAATTTTTGCTTTTTTTGATATTTTCTGTTTGAGAAAGTGATCATTGTACATTGTTATACAATCTTTTTTGAAGTATCAACTTAAAATGATCATCTGGGAACTGAGAAAAGTGTCAACCCTGGTCAGACTGCAAAAACTGTGCAGGCTGACCAGGATTGACAATTTTTGCTTTTTTTTATATTATCTGTTTGAAAAAGTGGTCATTCTACCTCACTATAAAATCTTTTCTGAAGTATCACCTTAAATTGATCTTCACTATCGTTGATCTGTAATGTCATCTAATTGATGTATGGAATTCTCAGATTGTCCCCTTTTGCATGACTGGTCACATGTTTGTTAGACTATACCCCTTCTCTCTCTCCCATTATTACTCATCTTTTTCTTTCATCTTCTTCCTTTTTCTCTCTCTCCCCTGACCTCACCTGTCTCTACCCTAAACTTCTTTTACCCCTCTCTCTCTCTCCCTCTATCTCTCTCTCTCTCTCTCTCTCGCTCAATCTCTCTCTCTCTTTCTGCTGGGCAACAAAAGACAGACTCATCATCACAACAAAGCATACTTTTAGAACAATCTGAAGACCTTGCAACACAATTCATTTAATTTCATGGACACATCAACTCATAACACCCTGAAACAAAGTTGCATCATACCAATTTGATCAAATCTTTGTTCAGTATAAAAAAGCAAAAGGACAATATTACAAGTAATCACTTATTTCCCATTTTGAAAATTGTTTTCTACTCTTTCAAAGACAACCATTACCAGTTTAACTCTTTACCAAATAATGAATTTTAGACTGGTCCGAATTGACAGCATTTGCAGATGATAATTTCAGTGTGGTTCAAACGGCAGAGTTTGTCCTTGACAAAGCAGAAAACATTGTGGTAACCAGTATTTACTCCTTTTCCTACATTGTTTTCAAAAGGCTTATGGGTCATTAAAATCTGGGAATGTTTGGTCAAGAGTTAACTAAACTATGTTGTCTACATCATGGAGTTGATTCTACTTTTTTTTATTTTCTGCATTTTTATGCCCAGATCAAGCGTCGAGAAGGGGAAAGGAAATACTAGGTCAAAAGTGGTTCTGGCTATTTTGCAAATAAGCAAGGTCACAAATCAAGTGACCATGAAACACAAAGTTTTCATGTCACCCCTTTCCACGGTCAAAATTTCACCATGTAACAGGATAAAATCTATTTAGTCTTTTGATACAGGCAAGTCCGAAAATCTTTTCTCTGGTACAGACTTCATTCTCAACTCTTCACCTAACAAAAAAATTCAACACTTGTCCCTAAGAAAAATTATAAGCAGATGACTGAATAAATGTAACTCAAATATTAATTTAGATTGAATGGAAAGAAAACATTGTGGGAAAAGGAGAAAATGCTGGTAACCAGCTTTTTTTCATTTTCCCACAATGATGATACTAGCATCTTCTCCTTTTTCCACAGTATTTGCAAATGCCTTCTCTCTTAGGGTCACTGAAACTCCTGATTGGGTGCTGAAAAGTTAATAGCCAACTGACCTTATCAGCTGCGTTCATAGTTGTAACATCTTCCTCTGAGGTTAGCTGCTTATCTGCATCGCCAGCTTTCGCTCCTGCTGGTACTATGTCATTGCCGTAGGTATCATAGCAAAGATGAAACAAATACTGATGGGCAGCTTGTATTCTCAACATCTTCGGCAGCAGTCCATACTTTAAACCTGCTCTCTGTACAGAGAGAGTGAGAAAATTATCAACTTATTTTTGACGATATGCTAAAGCCACATGCCCGGTACTGACCAAAAGTAATCAATGCTGATTTAACTTTCATTTGACTTTACATTAAAGCTGCAGCGACTATATGCTCCCCCCTTGAGATGACAAAGTTATGCTCCAGACAAGCAGAAAATGCTGTAAAAATGATGATCAAAGGGAAATAACTCAAAGACAGCACAAGGTAGAGCTTCGGTTCTTTTACACTGTACTCCGTATTATTGCAACAAACACAAATACCAAGTTTCAAGTCAATCGGACCAGAGATGACAAAGTTATGCTCCGGACAAACAGAAAATGCCATAAAAATGATGATCAAAGGGAAATAACTCAAAGACACCACAAGGTAGAGTTACAGTTCTTTCGCATTGCACTCCATATTATTGCAACAAACACAAATGCCAAGTTTCAAGTCAATCGGACTTGAGATGACAAAGTTAGGCTCCAGACAAAGAACTGGACGCCGCCCATCCGCCATGGGTGATCCCATAATACGTCCCGTCTTTGATGGGGGCGTATAAAAAGGGCAATAACCCCAAAAATAAATGGGAAAGTGTTATGGTTCTTGTACACTACACTTCTGCTTTATGTGATCTACCTGTGTGTAAAGTATGAAGTGACTACCTTCTATACTTTCTAAGTTATGCCCCGAAGCTATGATCATTTTTGTATCTTTTTGCCACATGTTGGCCCTTGAGGTTGTACAGATTATGATGGATAGAAAATGCATTTCATTATAAGGAGGCAACCCCTAGACATTGCAACCACAGTTTCAGGTTTAAAACGAAGATAAATCCCTTTTGATTTTTAATGTCATACACATCAATTGTTTTAATCTGCATTTACAAGACTACAAGACTGTGAGCTGCTTAAAATTTATCTCTTAAAACATTATACCGGTATTATATTTCATGTGTCTATTTTTAAAAATGTTATGGGTAAAGAAATGTCGTAATTTAAACTGGGGGGAATTATTTCCCCATCACAGTGAATATTTTCCTCCTGCCAAAAAACTGAAACTACTTTTTTTGAAAAGATTCGTTATCTGGTTGATTCATATGAGAATACTAGTTTTAAAAGTGGCATTCCTTGACAAAATAATCTGAGGAAATATGATATATAACTTATTTCATCAGCTTGTGGTTAATATGGGGAAATATTTGCCTCAAAAGGGAAAGGTCCGCGAAAATAACTTGTGCCTTACGGCACTTGTAATTTTTGCATACCTTTCCCTTTTTTGGCGCAAATATTTCCCTATATTAACCACAAGCTGATGAAATAAACTCTATTTCTCCTACTCTGTTAAACTTCATTTTTGGGTGACCCATTTCCAACTTCTTCCTGTATTCTCTGTATTCCTTTATGCTCTCTTGGGCTGTTTCAGGCACTCCAGCTACCTGCGAAAATACATTTAACTCATTATCAAACAACAAACTTTTAGGTTTGTCCAAATCGAAAGCATTAAAAATTTTGCAGACAACCAAATGAAATTGACTGAAAATTTGAAATTTGTTTGGTCAGGGGTAAAAGGCTTCTTTCTCAGGGTCAAAAAAATTTTAGGTTTGTCCAAGTTGAAAGCATTTGCAGATGACCAAATGAAAGTAACTGAAACTTAGTTTTGTGAGGGGCAAATAACATTGTAGGAAAAGGAGAAAATGCTGGTTACCACCATTTTCTCCTTTTTCCACAATGTTTTCTAAAGGCCTCTTTCTCAGGGTCGTCAAAAGTAAGGGTTGTGTGGTAATGGGTTAATCCTTTACAAAACAATCCCTTTCCTTTTGGAGCTTAAGCAAGAAGTTTTAGAAAATATTGTAGTAAAAAGGTGAAAATGCTAGTCTGGGCATTTTCTCCTTTTTCCACAATAATTTATATCCTTTCTCAAACAAATTGTATCATTTGATTTGTATACAAATTGTCATTAAAGTGTGATTTTAACCCTTTACTGCATGACAAAATTTTAGACCTGTCAGAATTGAATGTGGCTCATCTAGGTTGGCGTTACCTAAAGGCAAAATCGCCACTGGCAATTAAATTTTGTTGCTGGCGACTAAAAACAAAGAAAGTGCGGATATTGGCGATTGTAAAAAACGTAATCAGATAATATGGCCGACCATCAAATTCTTATCAGTTTTGTATATTGAACACTTCTGAAACTGTGAAATCAGCCTACACCAACTTGATTATCATATATACGGGTATCCTTAGCTGTTAACCCTTGTATCTCCCTTAACTATCCGATAGATGAGGATCCGATAACAGTCAGGCTCTGCCAGTTACCTGGTATGCTTGTTCTATAAATAGAATACACTCATGAGCAACTGCAATTTTTTGGACACTGTAGTGCTGAACGAATTACATCTAAGCGAAGTTTTACTTTTTAAGTTAGACAGCATCAATCGCGATTTTTTTTTTTTTATATTTGACCTTTTAAAGGTGGCCCTTCAGATTTTGGGACGAAAATTTTACAAAAATGCCAAAAAATCATCCTTATACTCCCAAAGCCTTTTAATTTTCATTTATAAACCCCAGTAGTTGAAAACCATCCGACAACACAAGAAATTAGAGATTTACTATGGGCCAGATTGACACCAACCGGAGACAAGTTCTATTTTTAGATGATCAATTCTCTCATTTACATACAGGAATACATACAGACACTTGACATTCCCATAATGCTTTATTGATTTTTGGCGTGAAATCTAAAAATACCTTAACCCATTACCAAACAACAATATTTTAGACTGGTCCTAATTGAAAGCATCTGCAGACGACAAAATAAGAGTGACTGAAAATTTGAAATTTTTGTGAAGGGTAGAAAACATTGTGGGAAAAGGAGAAAATTCTGGTTACCAGCATTTTCTCCTTTTCCCACAATGTTTCCTAAAGGCTTCTTTCTCAGGGGCGTCAAAAGTAAGGATTGTGTGGTAATGGGTTAAGAGACTACGTAGCCTTTTAAGGTAATACTATCTAAAAAAACTTTTTGTGTAATTTTATAGATCTTAATTGTTAATGATTTGTATTATTTTTTCATATGAATTTCAGTGATATATATACCTTTTAATTTGGTGAGATGTAAAAATTCTAAATACCGGTACCCACCTTTAAGATTTGTGTGGCCTTATCAGATTCTTTTCTAATGAATTTCTTTTTTCTGATAATGAAAGATCTGTATTTTGCCAAATGGGAAATAAATGTAAATTGTTGCCTGATAATTTTCGGAGATCAGCATCTTCAAGAAAGTTTAAAAGGAAAGATCTATTTCTTAGATCATTTGAAAGACAAAACAGATATTTTGCTACAAATTTAATCAAAATCGTATCATAAATAGCATCTCTTGCAATGCGTGAATTAATGACTGCTATGCAGAAATTAAAATAGCTGTTGAGCAGACAGCACATTTTCCCAGATTCGACCACATTGAATGAATTTGTAGACAATTTAATAGTAAGTAATGAGAAGGTGTTTAAGTTCTTCAAAGGTAGAAAACATTGTTGGAAAAAGAAAACGAACTGCTGGTTTCCACAATTTTAGTATTTTTACTAGCATTAATAATAGCCTTCTTTCTCAGGACTCTCCAAGCTGGGGAAAGTGTGGTCAGGCATCTTATGTACGATCCCTGGTGCGGTGAAAGGCTAAGCCTAATTAAAATACACATGTTGTTCTTTTTTATGGAACTTTTAGATCATTCACCATCCTAGAAGCACAGGAATTTGTAGCCGACTTTCAATACCTGGCTCTCTAATGTATGTTATGAGACCATCAAAAATATTTAAATGAACTGAACAGCTTACAAATTATGTAAGTGATGCAAAGCTGTAGATCTAGATTTATACTGATCACACAGGATTCTTTGTCATGAAATACGAGGGGAGGTCGATAAGTTTATAGAACTCGGTGTTTTTCTTTACAATTCAAATGTTTTTCTTTTATTTTTGTGCAGTGTAAACCTTTGCTAGTTGAATGATAAAAGCCATTCAGTCAACACTTTACAGTTTTTGCTCTTACTTTTTGTTGGAAAACCTATACCCATAGACAAAAATGAAAAGTCAGAATATTGAGTTCAGAGCACAAGTCCAGAGTTGAAAAAGTGCCTATTCGTGAGTGCAAGCTCATGCAGTTAAATCATCCACCATATAGTCCAGACCTGCCCCCAAATGATTATTATCTGTTCTGAAATTTGATATCCCACTTGCTTGAAGCGAGATTTCTGGACGATAATGAGCTGAAGTCTGCAACAGAGTGACTTCTGACTTGCCATTTTTGCCGATGGGTATAGGTTTTCCAACCAAAAATAAGAGCAAAAAAAAAGTAAAAGCTGACAAAATGGCTGTTATAATTCAACTGACAAAGGTTTATACTGCCAAAAAATGAAAGAAAAAATTTTAAATTGTATAGAAAAATACCGAGTTCTACGAACTTATTGACCTCCCCTCGTACTTACCAAATGACACTAAGACCAAGTAACAGAGATTAGGCTTATTGACCGATCCCGGGTTTTGATGAACAAAACATTTGGCTACTGAAAATATTTGGCTGGCGTCAACCTAGCTCATATTAACCCATTACCACACAATCCCTACTTTTGACGCCCCTGAGAAAGTAGCCTTTAGAAAACATTGTGGACAAAGGAGAAAATGCTGGTAACCAGCATTTTATCCTTTTCTCACAATATTTTCTACCCTTCACAAAACAAATTTCGAATTTTCAGTCACTTTTATTTTGTCGTCTGCAAATGCTTTTGATTTGGACAAACTTAAAATTTTGTCTTGTGGTAATGAGTTAAATGATTTTTCTTTGGTAGGATAGAAAACATTGTGGGACAAGGAGAAAATGCTGGTGACCAGCATTTTCTACTTTTTCAAAAATGTTTTCAAAATCTTTATCTTTCAGGGGCATTTAAAGTCATCATTGTGTAGCAATGGGTTAACCCATTACCACACGAGAAAAATTTAGACTGGTCCAAATTGAAAGCATTTGCAGACGACAAAATAAAGGTGACTGAAAAATTGAAATTTGTTCTGGGAAGGGTAGAAAACACTGTGGGAAAAGGAGAAAATGCTGGTTACCAGCATTTTCTCCTTTTCCCACATTGTTTTCTAAAGGCTTCTTTCATAGGGGCGTCAAAAGTAGGGATTGTGTGGTAATGGGTTAATATAGCCTAGTTTTTAGTTTTTTTTCTCCGATATATCAATTCAAATATATGATGATGGAATGGAATGTTCTTCAACCAGTACAAATGTGCATTTTTACATGTCTCTAAACCTTTATTCTGCCATATATAATTAAGATAGAATCTTGTTTTGGTACAGCAAATCACTCCTTTCTTACTGCACTCTTTCTTACTGCACTCCTTTCTTACTTTTTCCTGAATGAAATCAACCTAATGGCTGTGTTGGGGTTATCAGCATTTTCTCCTTTTCCCACAATGTTTTCAAAAGCCTTCCTTGTCACAGTTGTGAAAACCAGGGATTGTTCGGATGGGGTTAACAGAATTTACAGAGGATAATAGTTTAGAGTATCTTACAGTGTTTTGACGAATACTGCTGGTTGTATCCTTCTTGCTTAGCGGGTATTTCCTTAGCTCTTCCCGTGAAATACTGAAGTATCGCAATTTGGCTTCATCCAAGTGACGTATGAAGGTGGCACTTTTTTCATCCACCTCCGAGGAGCATAAGAATGTCATCTATAAGAAGAAGAAGAATGCAAAATTGATCTACTGATGGACTGATCGAGAGACTAATCAGTTAAAAAATGTTCCCATCCACCCACCCATCTTTCCATCCATCCATCAGCTGAACATTTGTTCCCATCCACCCACCCACCTATCTTTCCATCCATCCATCCATTTTGATAGAGGAATCAATGGATTGTTGGATCAATCATTATCTCTTTACCACACAGTCCCGACTTTTAATGACCTTAGAAAAATGCCTTTTGAAAACAATGTGAAAAGGAGAAAATGGTAATCAGCATTTTCTCCTTCTACCACAATATTTTTCTACCCTTCCCAAACCAAATTTCAACTTTTCAGTAGCATTTATTTTGTTGTCTACAAATGCTTTTAATTTGAATCAGTCTTTGATTTTGTCGTTTGGTAAAGAGTTAATTCATTACTAACAACAATATTTTGGACTAGTCCAAATTGAAAGCATTTGCAGACAACAAAATAAATGTGAATCAAAAACTGAAACTTGTTTAGAAAGGGTAGAAATCATTGTGGAAAAAGAGGAAAATAATGGTTTTCTCCTTTTCCCACAATGTTTTCAAATGCCTTCTTTCTCAGGGTCGCTAAAAGTCGGGATTGTGAGGTATAGAGTTAAGTTACTCCATCCACAGATTGTGTCTATAATGATTTTCACGTCATTTTTTTTTCCTTTAACTCTTTACCACACGACAAAATTTTGGACTGGTCCAAATTGAAAGCACTTGCAGACAACAAAATAAAGGTGACTGAAAAATTGAAATTTGTTCTGGGAAGGGTAGAAAACACTGTGGGAAAAGGAGAAAATGCTGGTTACCAGCATTTTCTCCTTTTCCTACAGTGTTTTCAAAAGGCTTCTTTCTCAGGGGCGTCAAAAGTAGGAATTGTGTGGTAATGGGTTAAACCCTGAATACTAAAAACCCGGCCATTGGTTAATCCTTTACCACACAATCCCAACTTCGAATGACTCTAGGGAAGTGGCCTTTGAAAATATTGTGGGAAAAGGAGAAATTGCTGGTAGGTAGCATTTACTCCTCTTCCCACACTATTTTCTACCCTATTAATGACAAATTTCATCTGAGTGACATTTAAATTGTCATCTGTGATTGCTTCCTAGTTGGACTAGTCTAAAATTTTGTCATTTGGTAAATATTTAAGCATCTATCAAATTATCTTATGTTTTATCACCCTCCATCCAAGTTGGATGCCTTCTGCTTGGGGCGACATGATTCACCACAGCCATGAAAAAGTTTCCAAGTCGCCTGCCACCTGCCCGCACAACTAATCGTGATCTAATTGGTTAACATGCTGGGAACACATATACATGTATCATGTTCCCTGGCAAAAAACACCTAAAACCAGTTTCCCTTTTGAGTACTACACTTGCAACACAACATCCAAAATGGCAGCGTCGATCGATTACCAGACTGCACATTTATGCACCAAACATGTACTTTTTAGTGACATCAGTTTCCAGTGACATCAGTTTTTATTGATTTGCGGCATTCAGAAGGGAATTTCTATTTCGTCAGCATACTCAATTCGTGAAATTATAAAACAAGATAAATTTGCCTAATGCGCTTTAAAAGGGTAAAACTTTGCAGTATGATAAATTTGTTGTACGGTCAGGTGGCATGATTCACCCAAGCCGTGAACAAGTTTCCAAGGCCCCTGCCACCTGACCATACATCTAATACTGTTAATGGAGACCACTCCTTCATGCATGGCTACATCACAGTTTAACCCATTACCACACAATCCCTAGTTTTGACGACACTGAGGAGGAAAGCCTATAGAAAATATTGTGGGAAAAGGAGAAAATGCAGGTAACCATCATTTTCTCCTTTTCCCACAATGTTTTCTACTCTTCCCAAATCAAATTTTTATTTTTGATTCACATTTATTTTGTTGTCTATAAATGGTTTCAATTTGGACAAGTCCAAAATGTTGTCATTTGGTAAAGAGTTAAATATAATATCTAACAACTTTGTTGGGAAGAGTTTCTTTTAGCTCAGTGGTTATGGGTATAGCATTGGCCTTTCATCCAGGCATTCTATGTACAAATTCTGCCCAGTCCCTATATTTCTCCTATGCATTTGTTCATTTGTTACTTTGTAAACTCATTACTAAATGACAATATTTTAGGCTTGTCCATATCAAAAGCATTTGCAGATGACAAAATAAAAGTGACTAAAAATTTGAAATTTGTTATGTGAAGGGCAGAAAACATTGTAGGAAAAGGAGAAAATGCTGGTTACCATCATTTTCTCCTTTTCCCACAATGTTTTCTAAAGGTTTCTTTCTCAGGGTGGTCAAAAGTAGGGATCATGTGGTAATGGGTTACAGACTTCGTTCGTAAGAATACTTTCAGTAATAACTGAGAAATTATGAAAAAAGTCAAAATTTTTGCAGGATAATGCAGGTAACACAGATGCACATGATGACAAAAGGGTCACGACAATACCTGGACATCTCTTTGGGGAAACAAAAAAAACAGGAAGAAAATGAAATGGAGAGGTAAGTTTCATGATCAAGTGCTTTGTTCCTTCTATTTTCAAAACTAGTCTTCAGCATAACAGAATACAAACCCATATGAGTGTCAATGTTCAGCTGAAGTTACTATTTCACTGACAATTTAACCCTTTACCTGATATGCCAATTTGAGGCTCTTCCATTTCAGCAGCAAATAAAGATATGATGTCAAAAATATGGATAAATGAGGATATAAATATCTAATTGAGTGGAAAACATTGTGGGAAAAGGAGAAATTGCTCATATGAGCAATTTCTCCTTTTCCCACAATGTTTTCAAAAGCTATCTCTTGTTGATGAGTATCTATGGAGTAAAGGGTTAATGCAAAAAAAAAAAAAAAAGAGTTATCTTCCTTTACCGTATGGGGGGGTGGGGCTGAAATTTTAAATAAACTGCATGATGATAACAATACAGGCAGACAATCAGACAACTACCAGTCTATAACTTAAATCTTTACCAAACAACAAAATTTTAGACTGGTCCAAATTGAAAGCAATTCACACGACAACTTAAATGTTGATGAGAAATAGAAGTTTCTTTCCAGCATGGTAGAAAACATTGTGGGGAAAGGAGAAAATGCTGGTTACCAGCATTTTCTCCTTTTCCCACAATGTTTTCAAAAGGCTTCTATCTCAGGGTCATAAAAACCAGGGATTGTTGGGAAAAGGATTAACTTTTCTTTTACTTCAAAAGTACGGAAAACAAAAACAATTCAGCCTCACTCAACTGTTTACCATATAATGAAATTTATCACTTGTACAAAGTGAAATCAATTCCAAACAACACATTAAAGATGGCCAAATTGACAAAAAACTTGTTTTTGATAGGATAGAAAACATTGTTGGAAAAGGAGACAAGAGGCCCATGATGGCCCTTTATCGCTCACCTGAGTTCCAAGCAGCAAAGGTTGAAAATAAAGATAAATATCAAATATCAAGGTTCAAGGTCAAATGATAATGAAATAAGAGCAGTAAATTGTTGCATTTTGACTTGAGACTTCAAAGTTCCATTCCAAGCAAGCAAGAAATACTGTGAAAATGAAGATCAAAAAGTGGAATTACTCAAAATTTGCGCTAGATTGAGTTTTTGTTCTTGCCAACTGTACTCTGTAATATTGCAACAAACATGCATACCAAGTTTGAAGCCGTTCTGACTTCAGATGAGAAAGTTATATTCCGGACAGGCACTAAATGCTGTAAAAATGACATTCAAAAGGAAATAACTCAAGTTAGCATGAGGTAGAGTTACAATTCTTGTGCACTGCACTTCCAAATATTGCAACAAATAAACATACCAAATTTCAAGTCATTCCTACTTAAGATGACAAAGTTTTGCTCCAAACAAGCAAGAAATGCTATAAAATGAAGGTCAAAGGGGGAATAACTCTAAATTTGTGCTAGGAAGAGTTATGGTTCTTGTGCACTGCACTCTATAACTTTTCAACAATCATGCATATCAAATCTGAAGATGTTCAGGCTGTAGATGACAAAGTTACATACCAGACGAGCAGAAAATGTTGTAAAAATGACAATCAAAGCGAAATAACCCATAGACAGTATGAGGTAGAGTTACGTTTTTTCTCACTGCACTATGTATTATTGCAACAAATACAAATGGCAAGTTTCAAGTCAATCAGACTGGAGATGACAAAATTTATGCTCCGGACTAAAATTTGTTGTAAAGAACTTTCTAATTCAAGGGCAAAAAACTCCAGTTATTCTTGGCTATTTACCCCCATAATCGAAATGGCCGAGATAATAGGGTCATATAAATTTTGACCAAGTTTGGTACTGATTGGTGGATATTTGTAGATGCTAGTGTAAACAAAGTGAAATATAGCAATTTTTCTAAGTCAAGGGCAAATAACTCCAGTCATTCTGGTCCGATTAGACCCATAATCGCATTCATCCAGATCTTATGGTTACATATATATTTTGACCTAGTTTGCGGCTGATTAGTTGACTTTGTAGATGCTAGAGTGTAAACAAAGTGAAATATAGCAATTTTTTCAATTCCAGGGCAAATAACTCCAGTCGTTCTAGTCTGATTACACCCATAATCAAACTCATCCGAGATCCTATGGTCATATATATTTTGACCAAGTTTGGTGCTATTTGGTTGATATGTGTAGATGTCAGAGTGTAAACAAAGTGAAATATAGCAATTTTTCTAATTCAAAGGTAATCGTTCTGGTCCGATTACACCCATAATCAAACTCATCCAAGATCCTATGGTGATATATATTTTGACCAAGTTTGGTGCTGATTGGTTGATATTTGTAGATGTTTGAGTGTAAACAAGGAAATGTGAACCGATGATGGATGGGTGCTGGCCTGACGCCAGACAGACGGACGCCGTCGGATGGTGGGTGATCACAATAGCTCACTCTGAGTACTTCATGCTCAGGTGAGCTAAAAACAAAGATTTCCAGTATATGCTTTTTCCCCATGATTATTTTTCAAAATTTTATCTCCTCAGGGTTAATATAAGTCAGGGCTGTATGGTACAAAGTTTATTCCAACACTAATGTAAGCAAACGTTCCATTTTGAAACTTACATCTTTGGTGTTTTCACCCATTTTCATCTTCACTAGAAAGCATCGAATCTTTTTATCTTCTGCAAGAGCTACAACAAGCCGCTTGAGGGAACTGTTGTCCATTTTTGTGGATATCTGTATCTCCCTCTCTCTATTTCTCAATAACTGGTTTCAAAAAAAATTAAATAAAGCCTAAGTTCATAAGTATCTATCTTACATTGATTGAGAAACAAGTTATTACCACTTCATATACTACTCTCCCTGAATTCTACTTCCTTAGAACTACACGTACTCGAGCCAATTGTGTGGGCCAATAAACAATCCCAAGTTGACACCAGCTCCCATGTATTGAGCTTAAGACCTTAGTTACGATACCGAAGCTTTACCACACAACCAAGGACACCACAAACTAGAGCTGTCACTGAATGTGACTTAATACCCCCACCAGCGCTTTGACAATGGCTTCTTTACTACTTCAAAAAATAAAAAAAACTTCAGCAGTAGAAAAGGAATGAACTCTTCTGTACAAAGAGCAGGCTGGTCAATTTCAAGACCCTTGGTTTACAAGCCTGGATTGGCAAACGTGTCTCCTGCTTTGAAAGAGGTCCAAAGTTCAAGATTATGACTGACTGCCTAGACAAGAGGACCCTTTTTTCAATTTTTCAGCAAACATGCTTTGAATAATACTTTTATAATGTTTTCTTTCACAGGGTTTGGAAACTTCTGCTACATTTTTTACAGGCTGAGGAGTGAAAAAACTGACAATGTACCTTTAACATTCTGAATGACTCTATCATTTTAATGGCAGAGACTACTTCAATAATCCAGTTTATCCTCCTGATGTGGCTTTCTGACAACATGCCTGTAAAGACAAAATTAATTACATAATAGCAAAAGATCACATATGAGGGTCATCCAGAAATGAATGAGGGTTAGTTTGTAACTTTTAATTGAAAAAAACATAAAGCCACAAAACTTGACACGTATCTTAATTAACCCCTTGTGTGTATGCGCATGTGTTTATTAGCATTGTGACGTCACATCATTTTGATGATGTCATTTCAAACAACGTAATGGTGGACTATGCGTTCGCGCTAACACATGAAGAAATTTATATGTATATCAAGATAGAGAGTAGGCGTGGATAGAAAGCAACTTAAACATCTAATGCGCTTAAAGAGGTTGACCTGATATGCACAGTTGGATTTAGCACTATTAATTTTGTAGGTGGGTGAAGGATTTCAATAATGGACGGCAAGAGTCTTACAAGAAGCCCTACTGGGGTAGGCAGGTAAAAGTTACAGACACTGACAACACCAATATTGTTGCTCAACTTCTCAACTCTGATTTGTAGGTGGGTGAAGGATTTCAATAATGGACGGCAAGAGTCTTACAAGAAGCCCTACTGGGGTAGGCAGGTAAAAGTTACAGACACTGACAACACCAATATTGTTGCTCAACTTCTCAAATCTGATTTGTAGATGGGTGAAGGATTTCAATAATGGACGGCAAGAGTCTTACAAGAAGCCCTCCTTCGGTAGGCTGGTAAAGTTACAGACAGTTATAACACCGATATTGTTGCTCAACTTCTCAACTCTGAGATGCGAGGAAATTACTTATGAAACAGGGATAAGTAAGAACTCCTTTTATGTTATTCTGACCCAGAATTTAGGCATGAGAAAGATCACTGCGCGGTGGGTGCAGCATGCACTCTCAAAAACTGAAAAAGACAAACATGTTCAAATCTGCACTGAATTTTTGAGCAGATATTCAGAGGAGGGTGCAATGATGCTAAATAGAGCGGTTGCCATCGACGAAACATGGAGCTGGTCATTTGAGCCCGAAATGAAACGCCAAAGGTCTGAATGGCATACTCCAAACATGCCAAGACCTGTGAAATATCACCGCAATATGAACTATCCAAAGATGTTAATGATCTTCACTTAAGATAATAGCAGCATTTTGACAACACACAGAGTTCTACATGGAAGTACAGACAAGGACTACTGTGAGTGGTATCTGACTAAAATCTGATAACGCCATGCCACACAAGTCCAACGTTGCTAGGGACATGTTTGAGCAGTACCACTGGGAAGTTCTTGAATGAATGATTTGAATGAACTATATGTCACAGTGAACATGATTGTTAGGGTCATCAACAAAGATTGCCTAGCAACTGGAGTTCGGGATCTGCCAAAACGATGGGAGTTGACCAAGGCATCTGTAGGAGATTATATTGAGGAACTATGAAGAGATTTTGTAACACTTGTAGTTTTTCCGTAATTAAGCAACTCTCATTCATTTCTGGATGACCCTCGTATTCATGAATTTCCTGAGTTTTACTAGTACTAGGCTAGGGCACTGAAGTGTCTCGACCAAGGACACTCCTACGAAAAACCAAGTGGCAAGAGCAGTTCAAACCAAGGACCCAAAGTGGCCAGTCCCACACCTCATCACTAAGCCTCGCAATGGTGAAGAGGAACATTCTTTTCAAAACACCATGGGAAGAGAAGAAAATGCTGGTCATCATACCTTCCCACATTGTTTTTTACCCTGCAAGTGCTTCCAGTTTGGACCAGTCTAAAATTTTGTCATTTGGTAAAGAGTTAACAGAACATTATTTTCTCCTTTTCTCATAATTTCAAAGGCCTTCTTCATCACTATCATAATTAAGTCTTAACCTGACAAAAAAAAATTCAGACACATCCAGTATGAAAGAGTTTGCAGATCACAAATAAGAAGTTGTTAAAACAAAGGCATTTGTATTTGAAAGGGTAGAAAGCATTGTGGGAGAAGGAAAAAATGCTGGATACTAGCATTATCTCCTTGTCCTGCTATGTTTTCAAAAGCTTACTCCCTCAGGGTTGATAACTCTTTACCACACTATCCCAACTTCTAAAGACCCTTAGAAAGAAGCCCTTTGAATACATTGTGGGAAAAGGAGAAAATGCTGGTAACCAGCATTTTCTCCTTTTCCCACAATGTTTTCTACCCTATCAAAGGCAGAAATCACAATTCCAGCAACATCTTATTTTTCATCTACAATCACTTTCAAGTTGGAAAAGTCCAAAATTTTGACATATTGTATTGGGTTCATGGTCAGGAATTGTGTGGTAAAGGGCTAAACCAAGGAATTATTTCATATTTGGTAAAAAGAGTTACAAAAAAGTTTTATTATATACCTAGCAGTGAAATCCTGGGATTTCCCATTGTAATAAATTTTGATATCATCACTAGTGACGTTATCATCTTTCACTTTTACTTCCTGCCGTAATTTGGGAACTACTTTTTTTTCGACTACATTTTTTTCGACTTTCAAACGCAAAATTACAAATAATGATGTTAATAAGGTATATAATAAATAGAATAATCAACTGGTTGTTTTTGGTATGAAAAATATCTCACTCGGATGCGTCGTAAGGCGTTAAAAAACACGTGCTGCGCATTTTTTTTTTTTCAACGCCTAACAACGCATCCTCGTGAGATACTTTTCATATCAAAAACAACCAGTTGATTATTCTCTATTTATTTACTTCCAAATCTTTTCAGCCCCAATACAGTACTGCCTGGTTTGGGCTGATGTAATTCCTCAACAGTCACAGCTATACGGGTTTCATCCTCTATGTAGAAAAGAACAAAAACAAAAATAAACTAGAGCTATTACTAAACACGATCACCAGTGCCTTGTCACAAAACAGGTCTTTCTCACAGAATGCAGAATGTTTTAGTAAAAAAGTAAGAGAGGAAAAACTTAGAAATATGGCCTCCCATAAATAACACAATTTCTCTTTGAAAGGGCAGAAACCATGGAAGAAAAAGGAGAAAATGTTGGTTATCAGCACTTTTTCCTTTTTCCATAAAGTTTTCCAAAGCCTTCTCCCTTACAGTCTTAAGAACAAGGTAACAAGAAAGTGCCAATATATTTACACTTTACTAGACAAACTAGAGCTGTCACTGAATGCGACTTAATACCCCCGCCAGCGCTTTGACAAAAAAAAGTGTCAAGTTCAAGAGGAGATAATTCCTCAACCAGGAAGAGTTGACACTTGAAAATCACTTCCTGCAAATCTTCAATAAATGATCAGTACATGTGCAAAGTTTCAATACAATCGAAGGAAAACTGTAGGAGTTTGCAACATAAAATTACTAGTATTGTGTACACAGACGGACACACGGACGGGCGGACACACAGAATGACAGGCTGAATCCAGTATACCCCTGAAGACATTCGTTTTGTGGGGGTATAATAAATATAAGAACTGTTCAAAAATTACACTTTGCCATGCAAGCCCTGGTTTTTATGACCCAGATGAAGGAGCCTTCTGAAAACATTGTGGGAAAAGAAGAAAATACTGGTAACCAGCATTTTCTTCATTTCCCACAATGTTTTCTACTGTTCTAAAGTCAAGTGTCAATTTTTGTGTCACATTCATTTTGTCGTCTGAAAATGCTTTCAATTTGGATGAGTCTAAAATTTTGTTGTTTGGTAAAGATTTAACTATCTAACAAACGACAAAATTCTGGAATGGTTCAAATTGAAAGCACTTGCAGACGACAAAATATATGTAACTCAAAATTTGGAATTTGTTTCCAGCTGGGTAGAAAACATTTTGGGGAAAAGGAGGAAATGCATCAGTGATTGTGATTATCTCCCCTCCTGGGTGGGTTGGTGGCCTAGTGGTTTACACGTTGGACTACCAATCTGAAGGTCTGGGGTTCGATTCCCGGTCTGGTAGGATGTTTTTCAAAGACACCTCGTGTCTCCCACCCAACAAGAGGTGAACTGGTAAGAAACCCAAAGGTAGCCTCGCATGTATCGGTGCTATACACTGAGCATGAAAAAGAACCAAGGAAATCTATTCGAAAAAGAGCTAGGGTACCCAGATTTCCTTGTATCCGACTCTTTCTCTCTACTCCAATCTGCGCCTGTCAGATATGTGTATATAATAATAACATAGCACATGTCACAGAAGGTGAAGGATAAATGTTACATTACTAACCCATTGACTAAAAAAAAAACCCTTCTCATTCGCGAGAGGAATATCCTTCAAAAAGAAGGAGTGCCACAGTGCTAGTGTGGGAAATTACCTGAGACAACAACAACAGCTGGTTACCAGCATTTTCCCCATTCTAACAATGTTTCAAAAGGCTTCTACCACAGGTCTTTACTGTAAAGAGTTAAAGCATTAATTTTGCAGTCCACATATCAAATGTGGGTAAAATGATGGATTGTCTTTTGAATGACAAAAAACATAGCGGGAAAAGGACAAAATGATGGTAAATGCTGGTTATCAGCATTTTCTCCTTTTCCAACAATGTTTTTAAAAGCCCTCTTTTGCATGGGTCAGTAAAACAGAATTTTTCAATTGAAGGTTAAATGGAATAACTTACCTGAAATAATTTGGCGTAAAACTTCCTTCTTCGCTTTCGCTTTGTGCGTTATGCCAGCCTTGTTGGGGCTAAATCCTTCGTCCACTCTAACTAACTCTTCGTGAATGCTGGATATTTTATCTCCCAAGTCGGATGCATCAGTGATTGTGATTATCTCCCCTCCTGACTGTGGCTCATTGATTACCTCCCCTGCTGATTGTGGTTGACCAGTGGTTACCTCCCCTTCAGATGGTGCTAGTTCAACAATTATCTTCCCTTCTGCATCAGCTGTTACTTTTACCCCTGAGGTAGATGGTCCAGTGTTTTGTTTCTTATCTGAAAGCGGAGATATATAGGAGCTGACATGAGTTGGCTTTTGAGACAAGATCTCATTAAATGAGTCTAGGGAAATGTTACTTAGCTAGCCTTTGGAAAGCTTAATAATATTTTCCTTGACAAGTTTAATAATATCTTATCTCAAACACCCACTAATGTCAGATTCTTTTTATCACATAACGATATCTCACAAAATTTATTTCAGATGATGCAAAAACATTCATAAATGCATCCACGGTATTTTCCACGAGACACTAGTATGAAATGCGTACAAAATGATATAATACAAATGTGATATAAAACAATATAAGATAAGAATATTTGTAATAGGTATATTACACTGAAAACAAGGGAGTTTATGTGATAAAAAACAGTCACAAATATTCAATTCTACCTCTGGCAGAAGACAAAATTTTAAACTAAAGCAAAATCAATGCATTTGCAGCAGACACATCAATCCTGTGTTACCGGAGAACACTCCTTCATGCATGGCTTTGTCCCAATTCAAATACAATACCAGACTACTGCGTCAGGAAGATATCTCTTTGACTCAGTGGTTAAGGTATTGGCCTTTCATCGGGGAGTTCTTGGGGTTCAAATCCTGCCCGGTCCCTTATTTCTGCCATGCATTTATTCATTTGTGTCTTTGTTACGGACTTTGTTCGTAAGACCTGACTTAAGCCTTTACCACACAACCCCAGGTTTTATTGCCCTTGAGAAAAAATGCTTCTGAAAACATGGTTGGAAAAGGAGAAAAAATATGGTTAACAGCTTTTTCTCCTTTTTCCAACAATGTTTTTAACCCTATCAGAGACAGAAATCATCAATTGAGTTACATTTATCTTCTGCAATGCTTTCAATTTTATCCAGTCCAAAACTTTCTCCTTCGGTAAAGAGATAACTCTTTTACAACACAATCCTGGGTTTTAACCACCTTGAGGATAAAGGCTTTTTAAAACAATGTGGGAAAAGGAGAAAATGCTGGTAACCAGCATTTTCTCCTTTTCCCACAATGTTTTCTTCTCTTCTAGAGCCAAATTCCAAAATTTGAATGATATTTAATATATTGCTTGCACATGCTTTAAATTAGGACAAGTCCAAAGTTGGATCATATGGTAAAGGGTTAAATGACGAGAACTGTCTTTGAGAAATAGAAAAGACTGCAGGAAAAGTAGAAAAACAATTGGTGTCACATTTTTCCTTTCCCTGTAATTCTTTAAGAAAGTTTCATTACCACCTCAAAGAAAAAGATCCTTTGGTAATAGGTTACCTCTATCCAAACGACAAAATTTTAGACTTTTTCAAAATTTTGTCTAAATCGAAAGCATTTGTAGACAACAAATCAAACATGATTCAAAAATTAAAATCTGTTTTGGGAAAGGTAGGAAACATTTTAGGAAAAGGAAACAAGAGGACCATGATGGTCCTATATCGCTCACGTAAGTACTAAGCAGTAAAGATCTTGGATAAAGATAAATGCAAAATATTAAGGTTCAAGGCCAAATGATAATGAAACAAGAGCAGCAAATTGTCGCAATTTGAGTTGAGACTTAAAAGTTCCATTCCGGACAAGCAAGAAATACTGTAAATATGAAGATTGAAGTGGAATAACTCAAAATCTGTGCTAGGTAGAGTTATTGTTCTTGCACAGTATACTCTGTAATATTGCAACAAACATGCAGACTAAGTTTGAAGTCATTCTGACTTGACAAGACAAAGTTATATTCTGTACAAGCACTAAATGCTGTAAAAATGACATTCAGAGAGAAATAACTCATAGACAGCAAAAGGCAGAGTTATGATTCTTCTGCACTGCACTTCCAAATATTGCAAGAAATAAGCATACCAAATGTCAAGTCATTCCCTCTTAAGATTATAAAGTTTTGCACCAGACAAGCAAGAAGTGCTGTAAAAATGAAAGTCAAAGGGGGAATAACTCGAAATTTGTTCTAAAAAGAGTCATACATGTAGTTCTTGTGCAGTGCACTCTGTAATTTTTCAACAATCATGCATATCAAATTTGAAGATGTTCAGGATGGAGATGACAAAGTTATATTCCAGACAAGCAGAAAATGCTGTAACAATGATGATCAAATGGAAATAATTCATAGATAGTAACTACGAGGTAGAGTTATGGTTCTTTCACACTGCACTCTGTATCATTGCAACAAACACAAATGCCAAGTTTCAAGTAAATCAGACTGGAGATGAAAAAGTTATGCTCCAGACTAAGAACTATTCCGTGGAACTTCCAAGTTTAAGAGCAAATAACTCCAGTCATTCCAGTCTGATTAGATCCATTATCAAACTCATCCGAGATCTTACAATCATATATAATTTCGACCAAGTTTGGTGCTGATTGGTTGACATTTGTAGATGCTAGAGTGTAAATAAAGTCAAATACTGCAATTTTTCTAATTCAAGGGCAAATAACTCCAGTTGTTCTGGTCCAATTAGACCCATAATCACACTCATCTGAGATCTTATGGTCATATATGAATATATATTTTACCAAGTTTGGTAAATAATTGTAGATGCTAGAGTGTAAACAAAGTCAAATATAGCAATTTTTCTAATTGAAGGGCAAATAACTCCAGTTGTTCTGGTTGGATTAAACCAAGTCAAACCCATCTGAGACCTTATGGTCTTCTATATTTTTACCAAGTTTGGTGCTGACTGGTAAATAATTGTAGATGCTAGAGTGTAAACAAAGTCAAATATAGCAATTTTTCTAATTCAAGGGCGAATAACTCCAGTTTTTCTGGTCGGATTAAACCAAGTCAAACTCATCTGAGATTTTATGGTCTTCTATATTTTAACTAAGTTTGGTGCGTATTGGTAAATAATTGTAGATGCTAGAGTGTAAACAAAGTCCAATATAGCAATTTTTCTAATTCAAGGGCAATAACTCCAGTCATTCCATTCTGATTAGACCCATAATTGAACTCATCCAAGATCTTACAAGTCATTTACATTTTGACTAAGTTTGGGGCTGATTGGTTGATATCTGAAGATGCTAGAGTGTAAACAAAGTAAAATATAGCAATTTATCCAATTCAAGGGCAAATAACTCCAGTTGTTCTGGTCCGAATAGACCCTTAATCAACCTTATCTGAGATCATATATCCTTTGACCAAGTTTGGTGCTGATTGGTTGATATTTGTAGATGCTAGAGTGTGAAATGTGAACGGACGGACGGATGAACAAATGGATGCTGGACACCGGCGGAGGGTGAGGGATCATAATAGCTCACATTAGGTGAGCTAAAAATGCTAGTAAACAGCATTTTCTCCTTTTCCAATAACATTTTCAAAAGTCTTCTTTTTTAGGAAGGTAAAAAGTCGGTTTTGTATGGTAACGGGTAACAGATAAAAGAATGATGCATTTTTTTTAACCATTATCTTTGGAACCTGTACCACATGGCAATTTGTTGGACCTGTCTAAATTAACATGCACAGATGCAATTCATATTTGGTTGAAATGAAACATTTAGTACTTGAATTTGAATGGACAGAAAATGTTGCTGCAAAAACAGGAAAAATTCTGGATACTGGTGTTTTTGTTTTCTGCTTTTCCAACATTATTTTTGAAAAGCCTTCTTTCTCAATGCAATACATATTCTTGATTAATCTGAAAAAGATTACACTGATAAACAATTGGAACTGACCTGACAATGGGAACTGACCTAATTTTTTTATCATTGGGATCTTCATATACATAAAATGAACACTTAAAAGGACAACAGATAAAAATGAACTTGTTTCTCTATTTTTCATTAATCTTCACTGTGAGTAAAAATGTACATACAAGCTTCCTGCAACCAGATACAGAGTTGACAAAACTGGATTTAAAACAAGTTTTGGATCTTGTACAAGAGTTAAACCAAAAATATGATGACCTTCAGAGAGAAAACCAAGTGCTCAAAGCCAGAGTCCTCAGCCTGGAAGCCAACTTTAAACTTCAGCAGGGACAATCTGCCAATACCAATACAGATTACCAAAGCAACATAAAGGAACAGACAGACCAACTTGATACACATGAGACCTGGAGGGCCAAAATTATGGAATCAGAGCAAGACCTTTCCTCAACAAGTGCAGAACTGAATGAATCTCAACACCATGAAAGCAACTCAAAGACAGGTACGGCTTGCTTGCTTGATATTCAACCCTTTACCACATAGTCCTATTCTAGGTCCTAAAGAAGCCTTTTAACTCTACCAAACAACACAATTTTAGACTGGTCCAAAATGAAACCATTTGCAGACGACGAAATAACAGTGACTGAAGATTTGAAATTTGTATCAAAGAGGAGAGAAAACATTGTGGGAAAAGGAGAAAATGCTGGTTACCAGCATTTTCTCCTATTCCAACAATGTTTTCAAAAAGCCTCTTTCTCCAGGTCATCAAAAGTCGGCATTGTGTGGTAAAGGGTTGAGAACATTTTAGAAAAACCAGAAAAGACTGTTTACACCATTTTCCCCTTGTCCCACATTGTTTTCAACCCTACTTAAGAGAAATTGGAGCCAAATTTCAAATGCTTAGTCCACATGCTTGTAAACTGGAAATAGCTGATTGTATGATTCTATGGTGTTTTCAACATTATTTCAGTTATATCGCAGCACCCAGTGTACCTATCCATACTTTCCCGAAGTCTCTTTTACCAGTACTTCGCATGATTTTCTTTCCAAGCCACTGGCTGCTTTCCCACATAACTATCATCGAAACAATGGTCAGCTGTGGGAGAGGAATGAATCCTGTGGCAATGACTATCATTAATCCTCGAAAAGAAATTGGCCAAGCCAGGGATAGAACTCATGACCCCTGTTATAATGTGGTAATGGGTTAATCCTTTGCAACACAATTCTCAGTTTTAACAACTTTCAGAGAAAGCCTTATGAAAACATTATGGGAAAAGGAGAAAATGCACAGTGTTTTCCACCTTGTCATAGACAAATTCAATCATCTGAGCTACTTTTAAACTATCATCTGCAAATCCTTTCACTTTGGACAAGTTTATCTATCTTTCTTATGGTAAAGACTTAATAATTTTATATACTCCATCATCATTTCAAATAATCTTTCAAGAAACACTTTTACAGAATATGTAAATAGATCACGGTAACTTTTGATACTTCAGGTCAGAGGTCAAGCACGAGGAGACAGTTAGAACCTGAAGATGTAGTCGCATTCTATGCTGGACTTTCCCACACGAACACCTATCAGTACGGACAAAACATTATCTTTGACAATGTCACTTTAAACATTGGAATGCATTACATCAAATCACACGGTATTTTTGTTGCACCAACAACAGGAATTTATGTCTTTTCTGTAACACTGATGACCAGCGATTTAACAGACACACACGCAGCCATCTATATAAATGAGAAGCTTGCAACAAGGATCAAACTGTATGGGAGCGAACATGCATATGATACAATGAGTCAGACACCCATTTACCAACTCAACAAAATGGATGCAGTGTCAGTTAAGCACACAGAGACCAACAAGACCATCCATGGCTATTACACCTACTTTTCTGGATTCTTATGGAGTCCAATATTTCCTATGTCACCTTCTGTCATTGGATAAGATGATGTAAGCAAACTACACACGAATTAACATTTAAATCAGTTTTGCTTTCTTTTCATTAACCTTTACCTTGTGATGGTTGTTGTCCTTCTAAAATGTGATTGGCCTAGGTGCTTTTCTTCATCATTTACTGAACAATTTGTATTGTCACTGAGAGAGGTTAGATATATAGAGCTAGCCTTTACAGCAATGCAGTTTGGTGTATTTCTCACTGTGGAGGTTAACTCATTAACAAACAACAATATCTTAGGCTTGTTCTAATTGAAAGTATTTGCAGACGACAAAATAAAAGTTACTGAAAATTTTAAATTTGTTTTGTGAATAGTAGAAAACATTGTGGGAAAAGGAGAAAATGCTGGTTACCAGCATTTTCTCCTTTTCCCACAAGGTTTTCTATAGGCCTCTTTCTCATGGTCGTCAAAAGTAGGGATTGTGTGGTAATGGGTTAATTAAGCAACCTGCATTAGGTTAGTGCCCAGATAGGCGACCAAGTCGTTGCAAGTTACGTTTGGTGGCAGAGGTGGGATTATGACAACTGCCATACTGGAGTTGCCTTCCCCATGCACACTGTCCTGGTTTATTTGTATATACATGCTTGTATATCAGTCCCGGGGTTGCAACTTCTCGAAGAGGGGAGTAATGTCACAAAGGGAGGTTAGATATATGAGCACTTAAAACCTACCTTGCTGTTGAGTTAGCTTTTACAGAGATGCAGTTTGCTGTATTTTTCTCCCAGGAAGTGAAGCAACATGCATAAGTTTAGTACATGGATGGGTGACCAGGTTGTCACATGTTACAGTAATTAAATTTTATGCTGGTTACAAGCAAGTCTTCTCTCTTAGGCTTGTAAAAACATAGGACTGTTTGGTAAATGTAAATGTTGTATGAACCATTTCAATCTTGCAATGACGTAAAGGCTATGCTGGCACATGAAGATCACATAATTGCACAGTAATGGGTAAATGAAAATTAGACATTTTTATAGACGACAAATTAATAGTGATAAAAATGATTCAATTTGATTTTCACAGGTTAGAAATTATTGTAGGAACAGGAGAAAATGCTGGGTTCCATTTTCTTTTCCCCTCACAATGTTTTCAAAAGCTTTATTTCTCAGGACAATTGATCACCAGACTGCACTCTTATGTACCAAACAGCTCGTTTTAGTGATATCATTTTCCAGTGACATCAGTTTTCATTGAACTGGGGCACTCAAAAGGGAATTTCTATTTTGTCAGCATACTCAATTCATGAGATTATAAAAAAAGGAAAATTTCGCCTAACACGCTTTGAAAGGGTAAAACTTTGCAGTGTAATAAATTCGTTCTACGGTCGAGTGGCAGGGGACTTGGAAACTTGTTCACAGCTGTGGTGAATCATGTCACCCCCTAGCCAAAGGCCATGAACAAGTTTCCAAGTCCCCTGCAACCTGACCGTACAACTAATAATGTCTCCCGACCCTGATGGGGGAGACAAAATAGAGAAACAATATTTTCAACAGCCATCTTTTGCAAGGTAGTAGTCACTTGGGATTGTGTGGTAACTAACCCATACGATGACTCTATGTAGGTGCTTGTATGTCAGATTTACCTTTTTTATCATCCTGTCTTTTGGTTTTTCCATGGCCAGTACCCATCCGGTCAAGCTCTCCAGTCAAAGTTGGACCATACTTTACTATTTGTTTCATCATATTCTGGCAAATTGTGTTGTCCTGTACGTTTTCTATGGCAACAAACCTGTGTATAAAAAAGATCAATCCAACAGATGTTTTCTTTGTTGAATGATTAACCCTTTACTGTATGATGCCAACTTTTAACCCTTTACCGAAAAATCCCTGGCTTAAACTGTATAATGCCAACTTTTAACGACAGGAAAGAGGCCTTTTGAAGCCTTTTGAAAACATTGTGGGAAAAGGAGAAAATGCTGGTAACCAGCATTTTCTCCTTTTCCAGCAATGTTTTCCTAACCTATCAAAGACAGAATTCCCCATTTGAGCCACGTTGAAATTGTCATCTGCAAAATGCTCTCAATTTGGACTTGGCTAAAGTTTTGTCGTCTGGTAAAGACTTAATACAGAGCGTTGTTATGATTTAAGAATCTTCCATGTTGATAGGATTAGCAGACAACAACTAAAAAGTGGTGTGAATGAGAAACTTCGTCCTTGAAAAGGTAGAAAACATGTTGGGAAATGGAGAAATACTGGAAACCTTTTGAAAACATTGTGGGTAATGGAGAAAATGCTGGAAACAAGCATTTTCTCTATCTCCCACAGTGTTTTCAAAATTTTCCTTAGGGTTGTTGATTTATGGGCATCATGCTGAGTAAAGGGTTTTAGGCTTTCAACAATTTTTCAGTAATATCAAGGTGGTGCTCAATTATGTTTTTCCCTAGAGTTCAATTGCCATTGACTGGAGCTTTGATGAGTCTTGCAAAAAGACACTCCTGTCAAACATCCAGAGTGGCAGGCAAGAATATGACCAAAGACCTCTGGACAACAAATTAAGTCTTTACCAGACAATGACACCTTTTGATGACCTGATAAAGAAACCTTGTGAAAACAGCGTAGGAAAAGGAGAAAATGCTGATAACCAGCATTTTCTCCTTTTCCCACAATGATTTTTACCCTTCCCAGAACAAATTTCCATTCATTTTTGAGTTCTAATTATTTTGTCGTCTGCAAGTGCTTTCAATTTGGACAATTCTAAAATGTTGGTTGTTTGGTAATGATTTAACAGTAGCTGCTAATGGATTCCTCTATTAGACTGAAAGTTTTTCAAAAAGATGCTTTTTACTAGTTTTGTTGCAGGGTGAGATGTTTTTTTTTTAATAAAACAACAGGTTCGGGAAAAAATCACTAATCCCCATTCTTCTTGAATAAGTCGGAAAATGCATCAATTCATCGTTATTGACATTGTGACATAACGAGATAAACAAATATATTTTTACATTATCGGTACAATTCATAATCATAATCATAGGGAGACCCTAGGGAGTAACTAGTGCTGATCACTTAATGTGACTTAATACCCCCGCAAACACTTTGACATGGGGAGATAATTCCTCCACCAAGAAGAGTTGACACTTAAAAGTTGTGTCTTGCAAATCTTCAGTATAAAAATTATGACTAATATATGTGCAATGTTTCAACACAATTGAAGGAAAACTGTACAAGGAGTTTGAGACACAAAATTTCTGGTATTTTGTACACAGACGGGCACACAGACAAACAGACAGGCTGATTCCAGCATACCCTCGAAAACATTCGTTCTGCGGGGGTATAATAACAACAAATACAAGCAAAAGATTGATGGCAGACTGAGATCAGGACAGTGTGAGATGTTGTTATTAATAAATCATTACTGCCTAGATGCAAGCTACGCATACCCATTCACAGAAAGGTATGCTACATCCACCAACCCCTGCTTACCAAAGGACAAAATTGTAGACCAGTCCAAATTGAAAGCATTTGCAGAGGACATTTTAAATGTGGCTGAAAAGGTGCAATGTTTCATTGATAGGTAAGAAAATCTGGTGGGAAAAAGAGAAAATGCTGGTTATGAGCATTTCCTCCGTTTCCCACAATGTTTTCTACAGGCTTCTTTGTCAGAGTCATTAAAGTTGTGACAGTGTGGTAGAGTTAAAGGCCTGGGCATAACAAACTTCAGATGAAATTTTTCAATTTGAAAATAAAACCCATTTGTTTTGCCATTTCCCGGTAATCTTTGCTATTATATTTCCCACAATATATGGCACTACAGATTGATTGGAAATATAATAAGATGGCAGGATAATACGAACACCAAAATTTTCTGACGCCCCCTGTCCATGGTCACAGTTCGTAAGTAATTACTGCGGATTAAGAAGTTGACGTATCTTCGTACGGTTAGCCTATTGCACTTCATAATCTTCACTAGGTCCACTTGAGACAACCCCTTGGCCCCAGCGTTTCGAAACACCTCCATTACTTGAAACATGTAGGGTAAGTCATAAGCCCGGTGGAAAGGAGTAGCTGGCACTGTGGAAAAAATTTAATAAAGTATGGAAAAAAAGGCTTGATTGGTGTTTAACCTTTTACCACACAATCCTAAAGTTTTAACTGAAGAAGATTTTTTTTTAAAACATTTTGGGAGAAAGAAACAAGAGGGCCATGATGGCCCTGTATCGCTCTACTGGCTAATAAATAAAAACACTACAAGCCAAACATTACAATTTTTGGCCAACTGGTTTCAAACTTGAGGACAAACAGATTTTTTTCTATAAAATCCTAGGAGAAAGTTGTCACTTCCGGACAAAACTGTAATTACTTGAATCATGGTGGTGGTCCACAAGATAAAGCCCCATACCAAATACTACAGGTCTAGAATGCGTGTTTATAAACAAGAAGATTTTCAATGTTTTCTCAATAAAAGGCCCTGCAAAACATGAAACCCATGAGACAGGGCTAAATTTAGTAGCCCTAGTCTTTACTATGATTAGTAACAAAATGGCTTAAAATGTTTTCACCACAAAAGCCCATGTAAAACTTGTGACTCCTGATGTGGGGACAAATTTGACCCTAAGGCTATATTTTGGGTCCTCCAGGTAGAGGCCCACTAGATAAAGCTACATGCAAAATTTGGTATCCCTAGGCCTTATGGCTGGGTGCAAGTAGATTTTTAAAAATTTCCCAATATGAGCCCATGTAAAACTTGTGACCCCCTTGGAAGGGACCAAATTTAACCCCAGGGCTATAATTTGGGCACCATTTTTGGACAACCACTTGATAAAACTAGGTGCAAAATTGATTAGCCCAATGCCTTATGGCTTGGTACAGGAAGATTTTTAAAGTTCTTGTATAAATATGAATATAAAAATTGTGACCCCCAGGGTCGGGCCATATTCAACCCCTGGGTTATCATTTGGGCACTCTTGGTGGACAACCACTTGATAAAGATACATACCGAATTTGGTAGCCCTAGGCCTTATGGCTAGGTACCAGAATGATTTTAAAGATTTCCCTAACCCTAAGCCCATATAAAACTTGTGACCCCAAGGGCTATTATTTGAAGGAACTTGGTAGAGGTCCACTTGATAAAGCTACATGCCAAATATAGCTGCCCTAGGCCTTATGGTTTCAGAGAAGAAGATTTTTAAAATTTTCAACATTTTGCAGTTTTGTTGCCATGGCAACCAGAGTTTTTTAAGGAATAAAATTCTTTCAAGGAATTCTGAAGAGGACTATGGCAGGATCATTTCTCTTAAGTTTCATCAAAGTTGGATTGGTGGTTTCAGAGAAGATGTTTGAAATAAAAATTTCAAAAATGTTTCCACCTTTCATTAAAAAAAAAATCCATCACATAAGGTGTATCCATTTTTGTTGTCTGCAGCTGATTTCAATACATCAGACTTGTCCAAAGTTTAGTTGAATGGCAAAGATTAACCCTTTGCCACACAATGACGAATTTTGGCAACCCTAAGAAGAAAGCCTTTGAAAACATCGTGGGAAAAGGAGAAAATACTGGTAACCAGCATTTTCTCCTTTTCTCACAATGTTTTCTACCCTTCACAAAACAAATTTAAAATTTTCAGTCACTTTCATTGTGTAGTCTGAAAATCCTTTTAATTAAGACAAACCTAAAATTTTGTCGTTCGGTAAAGAGTTAAATGAATATTCATACCATCCTGTAGAGGCTCCGCCCTTTCCTCCTCCTCTTCCTCCTCTTCCTCATCCTCACTAGACTCTGCCTGTTCCCAAGACTTTTTCAAATCTGTCATTGTCTTTAGAGCTTTTATATGCCTTATTGTTCTTTCAGTTTTTCCTTGTCTGAGAAGAAACATTTTACAATTTACAAAAGATTTCGAGGATAAAAAACTCTAAGCAAGCTGGCTGTTGAAGCATTTAGGAAAGGGTGCATTAAAACATAATAGTAAGATGTTCTGCTTGCCATCAAATTCTTGAAACGTTGTTGGAAAAGAATAAAGTGGTCTCAACCAGTATTCTTAAGTTGCCCACAAAATGTTTTAGGCTACTTATGGAACAAGTCCTATAATTTCATTTGTTGTCTGCAAATGCTTTGGAATTTAGACAAGTCCATAATGTTGTCATTTGATAAGTGTTCACTTTTTACCACATGACAAAATGATAGACCCATCCAAATTCAAAGCATTACAGATGACAATTTCAATGCTGCTCAAAAGGTGAAACTTTCCTTCGTTTGAGCAGAAAACATTGTGGGAATAGGAGAAAATGCTGGTTACCAGCATTTTCTCCTTTCCCACAATGTTTTCTAAAGACTTCTTCCTAAGGTCGATAAAAGTCAGAATTGTGTGGTGAAAGAGTACATGGAATAAATGAATCTGAAAATAGCGTCAACCCATTACTAAAAAATTATAGAAAAAATCTCAGTAAACAGTGCCACTTACTTTGTCATATAGTCCTTGGGTAAAGAGTCTGGATATACCTCTCTGTATGGTACATCAATAAATTCAAATATCCTATCTGGTCCAATACATAATTGTGAAATCTTCTTGAAGTTTTTGTCATAAACTTTCTAGGTAGTAAAGAAAAAAAAAAAGAAAGTTTCCAATGAATTTATCAAGGTTAAAATCATTTCAGTTTTCTGAACAAAAAAATGTTCCGGTAATTTTTTCAACCCAAACCACTTTAATAGGTTAATTCAGCATTTATCAATGAACAGTTATATCATATCAAGACAACTTTGCAGTGCAAATAAGCAAGCAAGCATCTAGTAAGCAATTTTTTTTCCTTTTATCACTTTATTTTCAAATAAGTTTACAGTTAGACAAGAGAGAGTCGTCTTCATGTGGAAGTAATTTAAGAAATATTTGTAAAAACCTATCCTAGCAGACATATGTATTAATTCTTTACCAAACAACATAATTTTAAACTAGTCCAAATTAGAAGACCACAAAATAAATGCAACTCAAATATTCAAATTTATTTTAGGAAGGGAAGAAACATTGTGGGAAAAGGAGAAAATGCTGGTTACCAGCATTTTCTCCTTTTCCTACAATGTTTTCAGAAGGCTTCTTCGTCAGCAAGGTGATTGTTTGGTGAAGGGTTAACCAAGCAATCTTTGGACTTATCTGTTGGAAAGCATTTTTAAACCTCAAACTTAAAGTGTGATATATCCTCTTCTTGAGATATGTAACTTTTAATAATTAAATGAACACAGGCTTTCCGCGGTACAACCGCCTTCTTCAAGTGTGATCCTGTGATAGAATGCCTGCAGTAATGTTCAGTTGTTTATGCAATGTCAAGGTAACATTGACGTCACGTAAACAACTAATACAAGTATAAATTATCATTTCTTGGTAATGAAGTAAGAAAAATATTCAATACTGTATAAAATTGATGGTTGTTTTAGAATGTACATTTCTTTCCTTAACCCTTTACCACACAATCCGGAGTTTTCACAACCCTGAGGAAGAGGTCTTCTGGTGACATTGTGGGAGGGGGAGGAAATGTTGGTAGTCAGCATTTTCTTCTTCTCCCACAGGGTTTTCTACCCTTTCCAAGTCGGATTTCAACATTTGGGTGGGATTAGTTTTGTCGTCTGCAAATGCGTTGTATTTGGACTGGTCTAGGATATTGGCGTTTGGTAAAGAGTTAAATCTATGCAATGAATTTATTCTTGATAAACCTATATTGGTAATGTCCAAGCATAGGCCTGGTCCTTTATTATGAGCTCAATCTTCTGGCAATTGGTGGGTATGATCTATGCTTTGTGGGTTGGGGGGTGTATTGATGCATCTCCAAGGTATTGACCCATGTCAGCGCAGGCTGGCATGGACTGAAATCTCCCAATTTTCTGTATGTCCAAGTAATGGTTTACCTCCTGATTCGGTCCGGTATTAGACAGAGTGGACTTTATGGATCCTTGATTATGTATTGAATTGCTTGGTATTCTGTACCATGGAGATGCATTGGGCCCCCTTTTGCCGGAGCACGGTTCAGATACACTTTTGGTCTGGATTTGGGCCCATTTGGCGGGATGAAAGCTGCAACAACTTCATCACGGGACTTTGTATTAGTTGTTTACGTGACGTCAATGTTACCTTGGCGTTTCGTAAACAACTGAACATTACTGCAGGCATTCTATCACAGGATCACACCTGAAGAAGGCGGTTGTACCGCCAAAAGCTTGTGTTCATTTTATAATTAAAACTTTTAATAAAGTGAATAAAAAGCTGACATTTTTACTGAGGAAGAGATGATGGCATTGAGAAAAAAGAAAATGCTTGTCTTATGCAATTTCTTTTTCCACAATTTTTTTCAAAAGCCATCTCTATCATGAAGCTTTAATAGCTAAATTGAGAAGCTAATGAGTTCAGTAGGCATATACACGTATTGTTTTCCCAAGGAAATGTAAATATGTTAGCAAGAGCTCCAGATAGAGGGAAAGATTTTGATTTCAAAATTCAAAGTATTAACCCAATATCACACAATCCCTACTTTTGACGACCCTGAGAAAGATAGCCTTTAGAAAACATTGTGGGAAAAGGAGAAAATGTGTGTAACATGCATTTTCTCCTTTTCCTACAATGTTTTCTACTTTCACAAAACAATTTCAAATATTCAGTCACTTTCATTTTGTCATCTGCAAATGCTTTGGATTTGGACAAGCCTAAAATTTTGTAGTTTGGAACTGGGTTAACCATTCCCAACTAAACCCTATGTTGTGGGTACTCATTAGAATCATCTCATTGAGACAATTCTAATGAGTACCCCTAATATAGGGTTTCGAAAAGAAATACTGGATTTAGAAAACCATCACTCCGTCTTATCTGGAGCTCTATTAACCCTTACCTACACAGTCCAGAGTTTTATCGACCTTGAGGGTGGAGCTTTTTGAAAGCATTTTGAGAAAAAGAAAAAGTGCTGGTAACCATGGTGATCAGGATTTTCTCTTTTTCCCAACATGTTTTTATCCAAAAGTGGATTGCATCATTTGAACCTCATTTAACTCTTTACCAAACAGCAAAATTATATACAGGTCCAAATTGAAAGCATTTGCAGACGACAAAATAAATGTGAATCAAAACTTAAGTTTCCATTTGGAAAGGGTAGAAAACATTGTGGGAAAAGGAGAAAATGCTGGTTACCAGCATATTCTCCGTTTCCCAAAATGTTTTCGAAAGGCTTCTTTCCCTGAGTCCTATAGGTTCATGCAGGCGGGACTGCAGTTTTAACCCTTTACCACACAATCCCTACTTTTGTCAACTCAAGAAAAGAAGCCTTTAGAAAACATTTTGGGAAAAGAAGAAAATGCTGGTAAAGGGTTAAAACTGCAGTCCCGCCTGCATGAACCTATAGGACTCAGGGAAAGAAGCCTTTCGAAAACATTTTGGGAAACGGAGAATATGCTGGTAACCAGCATTTTCTCCTTTTCCCACAATATTTTCTACCCTATCATAGGTAGAAATCGTCATTTCAGCTACACTGAATATGTCGTCTGCTGATGCTTTGAATTTGGTCTAGTCAACAATTTTGTTGTTTGGTAAAGAGTTAAACTTTCATTTCTTTTAGAAACTATTCAATATTTTTTCTCCTTTGACGATACAAGTTATTACAAAAAGTTATTACAAAAAGTACAAAAAAATTACCACAGAAGCTTTCATCTTTGCAACTTCACACATATTCTCTGGTTGCTCGCTGAGAAATTCCATAATAGACTGGAGCTCCATCTGCTGTCTGTTTAGTGCTCTGCTGTAGAATCTCCTTAAGTGGTACAAGAAATGTGAAACCTTCACATTAGTTGGTCGCTTGATCGCACACACCCTCTAAAAAATACAATAACATCAAAATATTATATTTCATGTGTCTATTTTTAGAAATGTTATGGGTGAAGAAATGTAATTTAAGCTGGGGGGAATTATTTCTCAGTCACGGTATTTTCCTCCTGCTGGGAATCTGAAACTACTTTTTAGTTATCTGGTTAATTGACTTGAGATCACTAGTTTCAAAAGTGGCATTCGTTGACAAAATAATCAGTGGAAATATAATATATGACTTATTTCATCAGCATGTGGTTAATATGGGGAAATATTTGCCTGAAAATGGAATAGTCTGTGAAAATAACTTGTGCCTTATGGCACTTGTTATTTTCACGTTCATTTCCCTTCTTCGGCAAATATTTCCCCATAATTATTAATCACAAGCTGATGAAATAAACTCTATATAAAATGTGGTTCCTGGGGAGGGATAGGTTGGTTGATTGATTGATTGATTTATTGATTGAATGGTACTTTATACCACTTTCAACATGATTTCAGTCTTTTCATGGCAACAGCTCACATATTCCTGTATTTTCTGTGTTTCACCAGTACTAGGATAGGGCTCTGAAGTATCTTGCCAGAGGACACTCTCATGAAAAACCATGTGGATCCTGTGAGGCTTTAACCACAGACATATAGGTCACAAGTGCTACAATTTACCACTGAGCCACGTAGGATCCCTTCAGCGAAGAGATGGGGGAGAAATAAGCTAAGGCCATCGAACTGCTTTAACCCTGTACCAGGGCCAGTATTCACCAACCATTCTTGAGAAAAAGGAGCAACCAGCATTTTCTCCTTTTCCAAAAATGTTTTTACCCTTTCAAAAATTATTTTCACCACCTAAGCCATGTCTGTTTTATCATCTGGAAATGCTTTGGACTTGGAAAAGTCCAAACTTTTGTTATTTGGTAGAGAATTAATGGTTAAGAAAAAAAAAATGAAAAAAAAAAAAAAAACTGACAAAGAGTACCTGTCTTTTGACGATCCCAAGATGGCGGAACTTCTTAATTTGATAAAATAAACTTTTGGATGATTGACCTAGAAGTTGAAGGCTCCTTTTACCACTTGAAGTTTCCCCTGAATATCTGGACCTACAGACAGAGAATAACAAGTACAAGCCATGCTCGGTGGAAAGAGAGTTTAACTCTTTACCAAACAAGAAAATTTTGAACTTGTCCAGATTGAACGCATTTGCAGACTACAAATCAAATGTGAATCAAAAACTGAAATTTGATTTTGAAAGGATAGAAAACATTGTGGGAAAAGGAGAAAATGCTGGTTACCAGCATTTTCTCCTTTTCCAATTATGTTTTCAAAGGCTTTCTTTCTCAGGGTCATTTAAATTTGGGATCATGTGGTTAAGTGTTAATGCATCTGTAAAAATAATAAAAGTTTCAGCCCATGTCAGCCTGCTCAGTCCAATCTGGGCTGACATTGGCTGAAACTCTCTACCTTAGGTCAAATGTTTCAATGTCCAAGGACCATTCTACAATATGATTGGGTAGGTTGTTTAACAAATTCCATTTTATCCACCAATGATTATGTGACGACTTGCTTGGTACAATACAGAGATGAATTATTGTATAGGTTCCTGTTTTTTCAGTGAAAAACTTGTCCACGTTTGAAATAAATATCTTAACCCATTACCACACAATCCCTACTTTTGATGCCCCTGAGAAAGAAGCCTTTTGAAAACACTGTAGGAAAAGTAGAAAATGCTGATAACCAGCAGTTTCTCTTTATCCCACATTGTTTTCTATCCTTCTCAGAACAAATTTCAATTTTTCAGTCATCTTTATATTGTCATCTGCAAGTGCTTTCAATTTGAACCAGTCTAAAATTTTGTTGTTTGCGTTTTGTGATTACAGAGATATAATAAAAAGCCAAAGATTTTGCACAACAAAAACAAAAATGCAGATGACGACTCCAGAACAACGATACCTCCATATTCCCTTTAACTCTTTATCAAACGACAAAAGTTTTGGACTTGTCCAAATTGAAAGCAATTGCAGACAAGAAAATAAACGTGGTGCAAAAATTGAAACTTGACTTTTAGAAGAGTAGAAAACATTGTAGGAAAAGGAGAAAATGCTGGTAGCCAGCATTTTCTCCTTTTCCTACAATGTTTTCAAAAGGCTTCTTTCCAAGGGTTGTTAAAAGTAGGGATTGTGTGGTAAAGAGTTAAAAACAACCTAAAGGTACCTAAAAATGCTAGTTACCAGTACTTTTACCAATTTCCCAAATTATTTTCAAAAGCATTCCTCTTTAAAAAAAATGGAGTTCTTTGGTAAAGGGCAATACATTGCTGCCTGCGGATTTAATATGATAAAAGTTCAATCCTGTACCTGGCAATCCTTTCCAACACACAGTACGAAGGGTTTGACAGGTTAAGTATAGGATCATTGTCTGGTCCAATTATAGTCCTGATTCTCACATCCTGGTCAGCTACTATAACTAATGTAGACCCATACCTGCAATAAAATAAAACATTCTGTGTTAACTAAAAGTTTTCTGCAGGAAAACGAAACATGCTCTGACTGTAAAAAGAAGTTTTAATGCATCTTCAAAAATTAGTAAATCTTCACCAAACAACAAAATCTTAGACTGGTCCAAATTGAAAGCATTTGCAGACGGCAGAATAGATGTAAATAAAATATTAAATCTTATTTTTGGGAAGGGTAGAAAACATTGTGGGAAAAGGAGAAAATGCTGGTTACCAGTATTTTCTCCTTTTCCCACAATGTTTTGAAAACCGTCTTTCTCAGGGTTGTTAAAAGTCGGGATTGTGTGGTAAAGAGTTAACTCAGGACAGTCTACCAATTCTACTCAGACTGACCAGAATCAAAACTCTTTCTTATTCTTATTGTTATTTCAGCATGTCAAAGGACCATTCTACCTTGTTATTCAGTCAATTTTAAGACAAAACAATTTTTTTTATGGAACCATAACAACATCATGTCTTGTTTGGTATAATGCATCAAACAGGTGCAATAAACCCTTTTTTCAAAGAGAGTGGCTCTTATCTTTCAAATTCAAACTCTATAAATCTTAACCCTCAGAGCCATAAGTAAAACTAACAGGTATTTTCAGTGTGGGAATAAAGTCTATATGAGCCATGCACTGTGAAAAGGGGACTTAATGCATCTGCAAAAAGTTTCGACCGAGGTCAGCCTGCAAAATTCGCGCTACATATGCAGAAACGTTATGCTTTGGGTAAACTTTCTGCAAGGGCCAGTGTACGTAAGACCAGTATACATGATGATGTAGTCAGATGTCAGACGAAATAGATTTTTTCAGATTTGTAATCATGTTTTTACTGACCATGCGTTACGAAGATGCATTAATTCTTTACCACACAATCCCGACTTTTGACGACCTTGAAAAAGAAAGCCTTTGAAAATATTGTGGGAAAAGGAGAAAATACTGGTAAACAGCATTTTCTCCTTTTTCCACAATGTTTTCTACCCTTTCCAATCAAAATTTCAATTTTTTAGTTACATTTAATTTGTCATCTACAAATGCTTTCAATTTGGACAAACCTAAAATTACGTATTTTGGTAATGAATTAAACTCCCCATTAACTCTTTACCACACGAGAAAATTTTAGACTGGTCCAAATTGAAAGCATTTGCAGACAACATAATAAAGATAACTGAAAAATAGAAATTTGTTCTGGGAAGGGTAGAAAACACTGTGGGAATAGGAGAAAATGCTGGTTACCAGCATTTTCTCCATTTCCCACAGTGTTTTCAAAAGGCTTCTTTCTCAGGGGCGTCAAAAGTAGGGATTGTGTGATAATGGGTTAAGCAAGAACATGGTTCATATATAATGCCTGCTCTTGTACAGTATATCTCAGCAACAAGGACAGTGTAGATCAAAGATCAGACTACATGTTTTCTGCAGTCTGATTTTGATCTACCTTTGCTGGAAAGGCAACTGTAGTAGGCTAAGTTTGTACCTGAACCCAATGTTTTGGCACAAAATAAAATAGTCTCAGTGGTAAATTTAATGAGTAATGTACATATGGATTTATACACATGATGAAAATTTTGCAAATAACAGATTCTGGACAATTGGGATACCGAAATGTTTACAAACTCGAGGACTGGTGACCAGCATTTTCTCCTTTTTCCTCAATGTTTTTAAAGGCCTTCTAATTCAGGATGGTTAAAAAACAGAATAGTTTGGGGCCACACAAGACACGAAAGTATTCTCTAACTGAAACACAATTCAATCAATTACACAGATTGGATGCAAAAATGCAATTTGTATGGCAATAATAAAGACAAAAAGAAAATATATTCACTTTTCCGCAGTAGCTTTAAGTGGCTGTTTGACATCTTTTACTTGCTGCGTAACGTTTTTTCTGGTTTTAAAATCACAACAAGAACCATACACTCCTTCTTCTTCAATAATCTGAACTGGGTATATGTCATCTGGCATGTTACTCTGTGACATTGAAAATACAGAACAAAGCAAAAGTTTAGTAACCCTTTGGTTGTTTAGCTCAACTCAATGAGCTTTTGTCGACTGTAGATCAAGATCAGATGGCACAGAATGTGCAGTCTGACATTGGATCTACACTGTCCGATAAGGAGATTTTTTTTTTTGGCAAAATTCCTTTATTAACCTTTTACCACACAATCCCGACTTTTAACACCCCTGTCAAAGAAGCTTTTTGAAAACATTGAGGGAAAAGGAGAAAATTCCTGTACCCAGCTTTTTCTCCTTTTCCCACAATGTTTTTTACTGTTCCAAAAACAATTTCAATTCTTTAGTCACATTTATTTTGTAGTCTGCGAATGCTCTCAATTTGGTCCAGTCTAAAATTTTGTTGTTTGGTAATGATTAGATAAAGCTACAACAAAATTTGGTAGTTCTGGGTCTTATAGCTAGGTCCATGTAGACATAAGTAGATTTTAAAAGTTTTCCCAATATAAGCCCATATAAAACTTGCAACGCCTGGGTTGGGGCCAAATTTGACCCCAGGGCTATAATTTGGGCACCCTTCGTAGAGACCTACTAGATAAAGCTACATGCCAAATTTGGAAGCCCTAAGCCTTATGGTTTCAGATAAAAAGATTTTCAAATATTCCCAACATTTTTCAGTTTTGTTGGCAACCAGAGTTTTTGAAGGTATCAAATTCTTTCAAAAAATTCTGAAGAGGCCCATGTCTCATTTTATTTGTCCTTTGTATTTGTGATTAATTCAGACTGGTTTACAGTTTTGTGGTTCAGTAAAGAATTTCCAATAAATCTTTTTTTTACCGTTTCCAGGAAATGTCTTGTATCTGGATCAATGTAATGAGATCTGTTAAAAGACACAAGTTCTGGGCGTGATTTTTCTAGCTGGTAGAACTCTATATCTTGCAAGTCAAGCACACAGCTCCAAATGAACTGTTTGGATTGATCGTTTACCCTCAAAGGAAAGCCTCTCCTCTCCTCTAACCGCAGGAACAAAGCATTTATTGTGATGCCTGGAAAAAAGAAACAAGAGCACTGCATGCATGGTGCTAAAGATCGGCTGAAAGCCCTTAATTTTCACAAAAAGGGTACAAAAAAAGTATATATCAAGGCTTTTTGATTCCCTGAAAAAATCTACATATGCTGCACCCAATCATCACAACTCAGCAGATTCTGTACCTACATCTAACCTTGTCCATATTACAGTCGCTTCCATTTGAACTGCGAATCACATGATCTTAATGCATGGCTTACTGTCAGTCGTTTAGCAACAACATAAACAACCCTGATGAAGTTATTCACATTTGTGTATCTGTTGGTGAAAACTTCAATCGAAACTCATAAACCATGTTAAATAATGAATGTACGAACTGTTTTGTAACTCAACTGAAACATACAAGTAGTAAGAAAGATTTCCATAGAGAATTGAAACTGAAGTTTTCATTTTTAAGACAAGCATTACAATATTCGGAACAGTAAACTGGCATACTTCCGGGTACGTACCAATCTGGTGCATATCAACCCACCAGATACAGCTGAGGGATTCGATGGCTCCTATCACCCAAGGTGTGCCAAATGATGCTGAACCTTGTTTATAATTAAAACAAGAGCATGAAGCATGATGTGGGTGCCAACTGCCAACACTCAGCTGGGGATCCTTCATTTTCAGTGAAAATTCTTACTCAGGAAAGTGGCACAATTGTGTCAAAAATACTTTGATGGTTATATGCACTTTTAGTATGGATTCTCTTTTTCATATTTCACAACATGTCTAAGTTTAAAGTTAATGTCTTCAATAGAAATAGAATATTAACTGTCAAAGTTTTTGCATGACAACACCAAGGCTACGGCAATACCTTAACCTTTTCATCCAAAAGAGCAGAGCTTACAAGACCACAGTCACTTTTTCAGGAACAAATTGGAATCAACCCTCTATCATAGATCTCCTCAGTAATGAAAAGTGATAGAAGAAAATGTAACATTTTTCACATCATTTTGACACAAAAACAAAATCTTGAAAAGCACTTGCAGATGACAAACTACATGTGACACAAAAACTGAACTTTGCCTGTGAAGTTTGCCTAGCATCTTCTCCTTTCCCTACAATGTTTTCATAAGCTGTTTTCCTCAAGGTTGTCATAACTGATTGGTGATTATGTGATTAATGTTTAATGTAGTACAGATAAATGTCCGCAAAGGCAATGATATTTCTTGACTGGTCGCCTCTGGGTAGAAAGACGATCAAGACAAAACCAGTTGAAAGTTCTAAACAGATTTTAGGCACAAGTTTGAACTCTCATACGTGTAATTTCGCAAATAGTGCAAAAAACTAAGATTTAACATACCTGTTGCTTGTGTATTAAATAATCCTTCGTTTGAAATACAAATATTTTTAATTTAAATGCTAAACATAAGAGAAAACCATGCATTTTATCTTTTACTCCAGTTGTTTACAATCCCGAAAACAATCAAAATGGTCACCACACACGATAAATTTCCTCTGTGTTTTTCCAAGAGTTACATATCATAAGCGACTTTTAGAAGCTTTTAGGGTGATGAAAGGTTTAATAAATCTGTCTTTGGTCATGTTAGTTACTTAACTTTAGTTGCATTTCTCTGTAATACAGATTACACTGACAAAACAGAAAGGCAGTATAGCACTCTACCTTGGCAATCGGAAATTTTTGATGGACTTGAGATGGTACAGTGCACAATATATGTCCAAATATGAAAGAAATCACTGTGGTGTCTCATCATTGAGACTAATTTTGAATGATGAAGTTCTAAGTCCTTTGGTAATTTGTATCATAAATTGTACAAACCATCCAGTCCCTCAAGAGCAATTTCCTCCAGCAGACTTTCTCTTAAATCATCAGCCATTCTACCTGTCCATCAGTTCCCACCAATATTACTAAGAATAACCTGTAATCAATCATGAATCATACTGTATTCTGTCCTTCATAAGACAAATCTAAATTTGTAACCTGCAAATGCTGTCACCTTGTATTGAATATCAGTGAATATTTTAATTTTACCAGTGATAAAAAAGTTTAATCTAAGAATTTAACTGTCACTCAATCCTTTACACATAATGCTGACTTCTAACAAGGAAAAGTAAGAAGCCTTCTGAAAACATTGTGAGAAAATGTTGGTAACCAGCATTTTTTTCCATTTTCCCACAATATTTTTTATACTATCAAAGAAAACCCTATCAGCTGAGCCACTTGAAAATAGCTGTCTGCAAATGTTTTGTATTTGATTAGGTCTACAATTTTGTCGTCTGGTAAAGGGTTTCTTTCACACATAGAAATTTTACTCTCATGAATCCAAATTGAAAGCACTTGGTGATGGATAAACAATAAGATGTGGATAAACAACTGGAACGTGTTTTTAGAAGAAGAGAAATTGTGGGGTAATTGCTGGTTACCATAATTCTCGTTTTTCTAGGTGTTATAGAACACCTTTTCAGGGACATAAAACTTGTGACTGGGGGGTAAAGGGTTAACACTTTACCAAATGACAAAATTTTGGACCAGTCATAAAATTTGCAGACAACAAAATAAATGTGAATCTAAAAGTGAAATTGGATTTAGAAAGGGTTGAAAACATTGTGGGAAAAGGATAAAACACTGGTTACCAGCATTTTCTCCTTTTTGCTACAATGTTTTCTAAGGTTTTTTTTTCTTTGGGTTGTTAAAAGTCGGGACTGTGTGGTAGAGTTCAAGTATGTTGAATTCATGATCTGACAACCAAACCATTGTTGCATTTAAGTGAGTGCATACACTTGACTGCTAGATCTAGATCAGCCTCCAGCCTATTCATGATTAATTTTCCATTAAAAAAAAACTTTCACAAGGATGCATCATGTGTTTTTTGTTTTCTTTCAAAATTTATCTTAAATTACCTTTGGTTTAATGTATTTAACCAGCAAAATCCCAATGCAATCTGTTAAATCTTTATTTTAAAAATTAAACTAGATAATGGTAAAAAAATCTACAAGAAACGCGGGGAGGCGAACTCGGGGTCTCGAGATCTGTAATCCGCGCGCCTTACCACTGGGCTACAACACACGAAAACCGCTTCCTCCGCAGTCGTGGATCGTTGCACACTCGATTTTCAGGTTTTCTCCTGTCAGAATGATTTTTCTACCAGAAAAAAATGAGTACAAAGCACATTATCAGTGTTAAAAGTCGATGAGATGAAGATTCTTGATTGACAATTGTTCTAGCGTTCAAGTGACCTAATTTTCATCTCCGGGTCTGTTTGTGTCCTATTAACGTCACAATATGCGAATATTGTTCCAAGTGTTTTACTTAATCGACTTACCCCGCAAACTTTTTAATGGTTTGGAGAGGAAAATACCAACAAAATGATAAGTAAACGCACAGGTTATCCTCAAAGGATTACAGCAATTGGATATTTGTCGATTTTGAAGAAGTGAGATTTAAATAGAACCGTAATTATGTCGCCTGACGAGAAATGATTGTTCACCACACATTCCCCTAACCCCACACCCCATGTTTATTGGCAGAAAATTCGTTTTGGCAGAAAAAGATTGCACCAAAACATGTAGAAATTAAACTGATGCTGGAACACATGTCCAGCACAAATAGCGAAGGCTTTTAAATAAACGTTGAGATTTAAACAAGCTCTTCAAACAGGAGTAGAATATTTGAAATCTTCAAAAAGAAGGTAAATTAATTAGATTAAGGTTGGTGCTCTTACTGTTTCAAATTATATAGACATGCTTTCATAGTTTTTGGTGCTTATAAGAAATGGGAAAATAGAAATTTGTAATTGGTCAAAGGTGTAGATATATTTATTTTAAGGGGCCCTTCCTCTTATTGGCATATTTACAGTTATAGTGTCTATCTTTTCAAAAGATTATTTTTGTTTCATGTATAATTCTTAATCTCACATGCCCATTGTCTACCATCCTCCAGGAAAAGTGGCTTTTGAAAAAGTGTCTATCTTTTCAAAAGATTATTTTTGTTTCATGTACAATTCTTAATCTCACATGGCCATAGTCTAACATCCTCCAGGAAAAGTGGCTTTTGAAAAAAAGCTGTAGGAAAAGGATTGATAGATTGATTGTTTGGTGTTTTTATCATTATTTCAGTTACATTGCTGCAGCCAGTGCACCAATCCATGCCTTCCTGGATTTATTTTTACCATTACTCTGCACAACATTCTTTCCAAACCACTGCCAGCTTTCCAATATACTCATCGTAGAAACAACCTTCAGCCATGAGAGAGGAATGAATCCAGTCGCAATGACTATCTTCAATCTTCATACGGTATTAGGCAAGCAGAGGATAAAACTAGCAACTTAAGTCCTGTTTGGTACCAACTTAGCCACGGGGGCTCGTTGTAGGAAGAGGACAAAAAAAACATTTTCTGCTGTTTCCAGAATACTTTTTTGCTTTCAAAAAAGAAATTCCTACCATTTTAACCACAATTTCAGTTGCTTCTTAAGATGACATTAGAGCAGAGATCCTAAGATCCCAGCATAGAGTAAGATCGGAGTCTGTAATCATGACAAGTAAATTTATTTACATGTAATATCCATTGCAGAATCATTTCTGTGAAGTTTCATCAAAATTTGATGGGTAGTTTCAGCGAAGAAAATGTTTGAAAATAAAAGTTAACTTACGAATGGATGCACTGAGATACGACATAGTGCCATGACATAAGCCCCTGGCTTTTGGCTAGGAGCTAAAAATGCTGATGACCAACCTAAGTCGTCGGTTTACTTCAAAAACCTCGTAACTACAGCTTGTTTCAAGGTTTTTGAAGTCTATTGATGATACTATTTTCTTCTTACCGTGATATTTTCCAAAACATTGTGCATCAAGAGCATATCACAAGAAGGGCCATGATGGACCTGTACAACTCCAATGGCTAATTAGTACAAACCATGCATATATTGTACCAACAATTACAGCTCTTAGCCAAATGGTTGAGAACAAGATCCTTAGATTTTCCTCTACAAAAGCCAATGTGAAAGTTATGACCCCAGGGCAAGGTCATTGTTTACCGCAGAACTTTAATTACTAGAATTCTGGTAGAGGTCCACAAGAGAAATCCACATACATGTAGGTTATATAGGTGTAAACTGAATTTTTGAAAACAAGACTTCAAGGTTTCCTCAGCATAAAGCCCATGTAAAAGATCGGACCACGGAAGCAGGTATAATTTCAATCCCATGGCTAAATTTTGAACAAATTCTGAAGTGATCAAAATTTGGTAGCTCTATGGTTTGGGACACCATGGCTTTACAGGCCCGTAGGAACAGGGGGGGCTAGGGGGGGCTCAGCCCCCCCCAATAATTTTGAAAATCATAGTAACTAAAATACGAGTTCTTAGCGCAATGAAACTACCACGCAAAAAACCTCAGTATTTCGAAGTTAGCCCCCCCAATCTTGAAATCCTTCCTACGTCGCTGCTTTAATTTGAACATTTTTGAAAGAGGCCTCACACTCATAACAAGAGGGCCATGATGGCCCTGTATTGCTCCACTGGCTAATAAGTAAACACACCATATGCCAAACATTACAATACTTGGCCAATTGCTTTCAAATTAGTAGACATAAAATTTTTTTTCTATAAAATTTCCGAGAAAGTTATGATCCCAGCTAAAATTACTTAAACATGATACACTCTATCAATCTTTTTTTTAACCACACAATCCCAAGTTATGAAGAAAGCTTTCAAAACATTGCTGCAAAAAGGAGAAAATTTTGGTTAAAAAATCTAAGTTTGTTGTCTCCAAATGTTTTCATTATGGACAAGTCTGAAACTCTCATGTGTTACAGGACACCACACCTCCATGCATGGCTTCATCCCAGTTTAAATACAATACCTAACTACTGTGTTAAGGAAAATTCTTTATAGCATAGTGGTTATGCTGTTGACCTCTTGCTCGGGCATTCTAAGGTTTGAATCCTGCCCAGTCCCTGTATTTCTGCAATGCATTTATTCATTGTTTCTTTGTTACGGACTTTGTTCATAAGATGGTGGCTCTTCTGGGATTGGCCATTAAGCCAGTTATCCCATTAAGCCATCTATCCCATTTTTTGTCCAAAAAAGGACTTTCTGTCTTAGAATAAGGCTTTGAGTCATCAATAAGTGATGGCTTTAACCCTTCACCTAACAACAATATTTTAGACTGGTCCACATTGAAAACACTTGCAGAGGACAAAACAAAGGTAACTCAAGAAATGAAATTTGTTTTCAATAGGGTAGAAAACATTGTGGGAAAAGGAGAAAATGCTGGTTACCAGCATTTTCTCCTTTTCCCTCAATGTTTTCAAAAGGCTTCTGTCTCAGGGTCGTAAAAACCAGGGATTGTTTGGAAAAGGGATAAGGAGGGGATGTGTTACTGGAGACCACTCCTTTATACATGTTTTAAATGTATACTTAACAATTGCATTGGGGAGAATTTTCTTTAACTTGGTGGTTATGGTGGTGTTTCATTCAGGCGTTCTGGGTTTGAATCCTGTTCGGTCCATGTATTTCTGCAATGCATTTGTTCATTTGTATCTTTGTTACAGACTTTGGTTATAAGACTTGTCTGGTACAGTGAGTCAACACTTTTTAGCTTTTATTACATACCGGTACATGTGCTTTTAAGCCACTAATCTTTCTGTAAAAACACAAAAACTGTTAACAACAAGATTTTGGATAGGAAAATAAAACTTAAACTATTAAATAGAAAAGTGGAAAGATTTTATTACTTTTGTGGATAATGAATACAAAACAAAGTGCATGATTAATATGTGAAAATAGAAGACATGAAAAAAATGCAGAGTTATGAGTTTACCCATACCCAAACAAGTACAAATTTTAGCAACCATGCAAAGGACACTTTCTGAAAACATTGTGGAAAAGGGTTTTTGCTTATACTTGGTTATTCCTCTTTTTTTGCGATTTTTGTTTTTGTCCATCCTTGAACATGTATACTTTTTTTTTCTCTTCCTCTAAATACTTATTCCTCCTACAAGGCTCAATATTGGCCAAAAGTACCAAAACTAAACAACGGTATGGTAATATGCAATCATATTTAATTCATACCATCTGAAATTATGAAAATTTTTGTGAAAATAAAAATCTGTTATAGTACAGACAGTCCAAGTGTTAGTCACAAGCAGGAAAATGTATACGGTACCAGGGTCTGTTTTCACCAACCATTCTTAAGAACATTCCTTGTCTTAATGTTTCCCAAACAGTCCCCGGTTTTTACGGGTCTGGAAAAGTAGCCTTTTGAAAACATTGTGGGAAAAGGAGAAAATGCTGGTAACCAGCATTTTCTCCTTTTCCCACAATGTTTTCTACACTATCATAGATAGAAATCATCTTTTCAGCAAGAGTTGAATTGTCGTCTGCAAATGCTTTCAATTTGGTCTAATCCAAAAGTTTGTCATTTGGGAAAGGATTAATCTGCAAGATCTTCTTACTGTGAAAGTAACAGAATCTCTGATTGGCTAAACCATTAACGAAATTCTAGGGAGTAAGACTAAGAATGGTTGGTGAATACTGGCCCTGGTTTTAAAATTCACTCTTCTTCTTGGAACTAACACTAAAACTAAATGTACAATAACAGACTGTCATCTTTAGAATATTTTCCATACTTTAACCCTTTACCACTCAGCAAAATTTTGGACCAGTCCAAATTGAAAACATTTTCAGTTTTTTAACCCTTTACCACAGGAGAAAATTTTAGACTGATCCAAATTGAAAGCATTTGTAGACAACAAAATTAATGTGACTGAAAAATAGGAATTTGGTTTTGGAAGGGTAGAAAACATTGTGGGAAAAGGAGAAAATGCTGGTTACCAGCATTTTCTCCTTTTCCCACAATGTTTGCAAAAAGGTTTCTTCCTAAGGGTTGTTAAAACTCGGGATTTTGTGGTAAAGGGTTAAGACCCCAAAGAAGATGGCTTTTCAAAACACTGTGGGAAAGGGAGAATATACTGGTAACCCACATATTCTCCTACTTTTCCGTTTTTTCTGCTCTTTTGCAGACAAGACCCATCATCTGATACACATTTTAACTGTTGTCTGCAAATCCTTTCAGATGAATCAGTGCAAAATTTTCTCAATTGGCAAAGAATAAAGAGAGTGTTTTCTCTTTTTCCCACAATGCTTCAAAAGCCTTCTTCCTCCGGATTTTTACAATAAATCATGTAATTGCTTAGTAGAAGGGTAACAGAGGGATGTGCTAAAAATGCTAATACGGCTTGCAACATGTGAAAAGGGGCACTGGGGCATTTGCGTAAAGTTACCTCTTTGATCAACCTGCGCAGTAATCGGAGACATCACTTTACATGTACATTAGGTTTTGTTTTTAATTAGACTTGTGCAAAATGGAAATTACATAAAAAAGGAAAGTGGCGCTTTGGATAAGCCTGTATGGACTGTGCAGGTTGATCCAAGCCTACACTTTAGGCCAATGTCGGAATGCCCCTTTTCGTGTATTGCAAGCCAAGTATGAAGAGGTAATAAGGCCAAAATGAGTGTGTATAAATCTCAGTTTGCATATATATATAATAATTATGTACATAAAATTTTCCTGCTCATAAAGGAGCCGTGCCCTGTAAAAACAAGAGGGCCATGATGGCCCTGTATCGCTCCACTGGCTTTTTAACCCTTTACCACACAAATTGAAGTGTTCATGACCATGAAAAAGAGGGCCTTCAAAAACAATGAACACTGTCAGGCAATACAAGTAGATTAATTCATTGGCATGAAAGGTAAAATCCTTGGAAAAATAGGCTGAATGATAGAAACCTTAGTCTGAATTTATTATTCACCTCATGTGAGCATAACTATTAGCATCAAAATGAATCAAACTCCTTGAAAACAGAATATTTTCTATCAAAAAACTTAATGTCTAGCACCAATCATGTATCAAAGCAGTTTGATAATCAAGGGAAGTAAATAGTACCAAACTTTATCTTTCATAAAAAGAGTTATTTCCCTTGATTAATGATTAAATTGAAGTGACTATAAATTGAAGCCCATGTTAAACTTGTGATCCCTGAATGGAGGCAATTTTGACCCCAGACCTACAATATGAAACTAGAATGTGTGTTTATAAACAAGAAGATTTTTTAATCTTGCCCAATAAAAAGCCCTGTAAAACAAGTTTGCTAAATAAAAGGACCTCTAAAATATGTGACCCATGAGACAGGTTTATCAAGTTTTCACTGTAAAAGCCAATGTAAAACTTGTAACCCCTGGGGTGGGGTCAAACTTGACCCCCAAAGTTAAAATTTGGGCCCTCTTGGTAGAGGCCCATAAGATAAAGCTACACGCAAAATCTGGTAGCCCTAGGCCTTATGGCCATGTACGAGTAGATTATTAAAGTTTCCCTATAGAAGCCCATGTAAAACTTGTGACCCCCTGTGACGGGGCTAAATTTGACCCCAGGGCTATAATTTGGGCACCCTTTGGTAGAGACCCCCTAGATAAAGCTACATGCAAAATTTGATAGCCCTAGTCCTTACAGCTAGGTACATGTAGATTATTAAAGTTTCCCTATATAAGCCCATGTAAAATTTGTTACCCCCCGGGGTGGGACCAAATTTGACCCCAGGGCTATAATTTGGACACCCTTGGTAGAGGTCCACTAGATAAAGCTACATGCCAAATTTGGTAGTCCTAGGCCCTATGGCTAGGTGGAAGAATTTTAAAGTTCTCCCTGTATAAGCCCATGTAAAACTTGTTACCCCCGGGGCGGGGCCAATTTTGACCCCAGGGCTATAATTTGGACACTGTTGGTAGAAGTCCACTAGATAAAACTACATGACAAATTTGGTAGCCCTAGGCCCTATGCCTAGGTAGAATAGGAATTTTAAAGTTCTCTCTAAATAAGCCCATGTAAAACTTGTGACCCCCGGGGCAGGGCCAATTTTGACCCCAGGGCTATAATTTGAAGAAACTTGGTAGAGGTCAACTAGGTAAAGCTACATGCAAAATTTGGTAGCCCTAGGCCTTACGGTTTGAGACGAAGATTTTCAAAGATTTTTAAAATTTTTCAGTTTTGTTGCCATGGCAACCTGAGTTTTTGAAGGAATTAAATTCTTTCAAGAAATTCTGAAGAGGACCATGACAGGATCATTTCTGTGAAGTTTCATCAAAATTGGATGGGTAGTTTCAGAGAAGAAGATGTTTAAAGAAAAAGTTAACGCAGGGACGGACGCACGATGGACAACGGGCCATAACATAAGCCCACTGGCCTTCGGCCAGTGGAGCTAAAAAACAAAAAAAAAAAAACGCTTAATGCATCTGCAAGAAGTAAAGTCCCAGGTCAGCTTGCACAGGCTGACCTGGGACATTTCTTTTAGCAAGTAGTAAATTTCTGCATGTATAAGGACCATTCTACCTAAGAACACAGTAATTTATACCAGAAAATGAATTTCACAGATCCGTAATTATGGAAATGTCTTGTTTGGTGTCGCGAAACACACAGATGCATTAAACCCCTTTTTGCCAGAGCATGGCTCATATGTGTATAGCTCCAGATAGAGGGAGAGATTTTGATATCAAAACAGTAAATATAAATCATTCTCCACTACACCCTATGTTGTGGGTACTCATTAGAATCGTCTCATTGAGGCAATTCTAATGAGTACCCACAACATAGGGTTTCAAAGAGAAATAATGGATTTAGAATACCATCACTCCCTCTCGTCTGGAGCTGTGTATATTGTGTCGTAGTCCAAACTGGAATCCAGGCAGATCCAGAATCTGCCTAGACCAAACTGGAATTTGTCTATAACAAATCAGGATTCCAGTTTAGCTTTGCAGCTCTACAATCTGCCTAAACCAAATTTTAATAATTTCTCGTTGAATATAGGGCGTCTACATATGAATCATCTTACTTTTAAACGTAAACGCCAAAATAAAAGAAGTTTTAGTCAGAAATTCAGAGTAAATATAAATTTTGAATGTCTTGTAATAATAAAAAAGGTGGAAAAAAAGAGCGATTGTGGAAAAATCATATAAAATGCTTTAAATACAAATATCTCTCAATTGTAAACATAATTAAATCAATATATTTTTTTTAAAAAAAGTATTAGAAAACAATGCAGTTTGGTCTACACAAAATTTGAATTCTAATTTGGTCTAGGCAGATTCCGGATCTGCCTAGATTTCAATCTGGCCTACGACATATGCATAACACAATGATAAAATAAGACACAACAGAAAGAAAATCTGACTTTACAGTGTGAGATATGGTCTGAAATATGGTATGATGATGCAACCAGCTGCTGATGCATGGGGACTACGTTTAGCCTGCTTCTCAATTTGATAAGTCAGTTAGTATTCATCCAGCATTTTTATAAAGAAGTTATGTGCATTACAAACATGTGCTTAACCTTTTGCTTGTTAAACTCATTACCACACGATAATATTTTAGACTGGTCCAAATTGAAAGCATTTGCAGACGACAAAGTAAAAGTAACTTAAAATTTGAAATTTGTTTTGTGCAGAGTAGAAAGCATTGTGGGAAAAGGAGAAAATGCTGGTTACCAGCATTTTCTCCTTTTCCCACAATGTTTTCTAAAGGCTTCTTTCTCAGGGGCGTCAAAAGTAGGGATTGTGTGGTAATGGGTTAACTCTTTACCAAACGACAAATTTTGAATTGGCCCAAACTGAAAGCATTTGCAGACAACAAAATTAAAGCTGCTTAAAAATTGAAATTTGATTTGGGAAGGGTAGAAAACATTGCGGGTAAAGGAGAATATGGTGGTAACCAGCATTTTCTCCTTTTCCCAAAATGTTTCAAAAAGCTTCTTTTCCAGGGTCATCAAACGTCAGTAATGTGTGGTAAAGGGTCCCAACTTTTAAAGACTCTTGAGAAAAAAAGCTTTTGAAAACATTGTAGGAAAAGAAAAATTGTTGTTAATTAGCATTTTCTCCTTTTCCCACAATGTTCTCTACCCTTCAAAATCAAATTTCAATTCTTGAGTCACATATATTTTGTCGTCTGCAAATGCTTTCTATTTGACCTTAATGCTTTACCAAAAGACAAAATTTTAGACTAGTCCCAATTTGAAAGCATTTGTAGACAACAAAAATAATGTGACTCAAAGACTGAAATTTGTTCTGGGAAGTGTAGAAAACATTGTGGCAAAAGGAGAAAATGCTGGTTACCAACAACAAGTTTTCTAAAGGTTTCCTCTGGGTCGTAAAAACCAGGGATTATTTCTTGAAGGATTAAATTCCTTATGTTTTTTCCATAAAGTTGCCAATATTTGCAATATTTTGTTGTTAAAATTTGCAGGTATATGTAGAAAAAGGAACATTAAGTTATTGTGACTTTTCAGGGAATTTGTCGGAAATTTTGATACTCAGTCAACCCTATGTCTCATGGGATGTAAAATTTTCCCTCATAGCTCAAGCGAATTCAAAGTACTGTAAATGTTTCATATAATATTCTAACATAACATGTGAATTCGGCTCTATAAACAGTGCAACAAAAGCATGGTAAAGTCTACGTTATTCTATGTAGAGTGCCGTCATTCCATATAGAGTGCCGTCATTCCATATAGAGTGGTGTCATTCCATAATTATAGAGTGCCGTCATTTCAAATAGAGCGACGTCATTCCATATAGAGCACCGTCATTTCATAATAATTGCACTCATGGTGTTAAATCGTTTTTTGATTGGTCAGAATTGGGTCATGTGACGAAAATCCTGCATGTTATTTTTCGATGAACGCAATAGCACTACTTTCGATTTTTCCAAATTGTTGTTGGTATCTAATTTTAGATTTCATGCAAACTGTTTATGGGCTATATTTAGAGTTCCATTGCTGAATCAGTCAAATGTGAAAAGATCGATTTCTTTTTCTATAAAAAACTTGCAAAAAGGAAACTAACGAATAAACCTTGACAAACTGATGCGCGTTTAACTTTATTTGCACCCTAAAAATAAAAAAAAACACTATGCCAACAGTGAATAGAGAGTCTGAATGGTCGAGTCTGAATGGTCGACGTCATCAGTTACATCATTCAATACATCAGCGATCGATTTTTATGAAGCCAAGGTCACCAAGTTAAATTTTGTACCCTGTGTAAACGGAAAAATCACTCTTGCATAAATGAACTCGATTTCTTGTTTCATGATGGACTTAAACATTTTTATTGCCGGGTTTTGGTTAAAAAAAAATGCTATTGACCAGAAAAAAGTTATCGTGGATTTGATGGAATGTATATAGTGAAGGAAAAGTTGGAGAAAGGATCGAAAGAAGTGAATACACTGTGTTAAGAATTTTTGAAATGTTAGCGTGATAGGAACGATATTAGAAACAAGCCTAGAACTGGGAAACCAAAAATGCATATTGAAAAATTAACAGCTGCTACACCGTTTTTTATGTTCTAATAAGTGGGTCACAAAACATTGGCGTCATTCGATTCATATCTTACAAACAAGAGGGCCAAGATGGCCCTGGATCGCTCACCTGAATTTTTGAGATGACCATAGTCTATTTTTTTTTTTTTTTGAGGTATTGAAACATTGGAACCAAATTTATAATTTTGCCAAGCAATTTTCAAAAGGTCACCTGTAAAAGTAATTTTGAAATCTGACCAGCAGTTTCAAAAAGAAGAATTTTTAAGAATTCTTCATTTCTGTATAAGAGCAAGTAGCCCCCATCCACGAGAGCCATGTTTCTTGATGGATCAAAATTTACGAACAAGTTTTGAAAAGGGTCACCCAAGGAACATCTCTCTGAAATTATTTCAAAATCTGACCAGGGGTTTCAGAGAAAGAGAATTTTAAAGAATTTCATCATGTCCGTATTGTGCAAGTAGCCCCCATTCACAAGAGCCATGTTTCTTGACGGATCAAAATTATATGTACAGCTTTTGGAAAGGGTCACCCAAGGAACATCTCTGTCAGATTATTTTAAAATCTGACCACCGGTTTCAGAGAAGAAGAATTTTCAAGAATTTCTTCATTTCCATATAGTGCAAGTAGCCCCCATTCACTAGAGCCATGTTTCTTGGCCAATCAAAATTTCGTTAACACTTTTAGAAAAGGGTCACCCAAGGAACATCTCTGTGAAATTATTTCAAAATCTGGCCAGCGGTTTCAGAGAAGAAGAATTTTTAAGAATTTCTTCATTTCTGTATAGTGCAAGAAGCCCCCATTCACCAGAGCCATGTTTCTTGACGGATCAAAATTTCGCGAACAAGTTTTGAAAAGGGTCACCCAAGGAACATCTGTGTGAAATTATTTTAAAATCTGGCCAGCGGTTTCAGAAAAGAAGAATTTTTAAGAATTTCTTCATTTCTGTATAGTGCAAGTAGCCCCCATTCACTGTAGCCATGTTTCTTGACCAATCAAAATTTCGCGAACAACTTTTGAAAAGGGTAACCCAAGGAACAAGTCTGTGAAATTATTTCAAAATCTAACCAGCTGTTTCAGAGAAGAAGAATTTTTAAGAATTTCTTCATTTCTGTATAGTGCAAGAAGCCCCCATTCACCAGAGCCATGTTTCTTGACGGATCAAAATTTCGTGACCAGTTTTTTAAAAGGGTCACCCAAGGAACATATCTGTGAAATTATTTCAAAATCCGACCAGCGGTTTCAGAGGAGAAGATTTTTAAAGAATTCCTTCATTTCTGTATAGTGCAAGAAACCCCCATTCACCAGAGCCACATTTTTTGACGAATCAAAATTTCAAGAACAATTTTTGAAAAGGGTCACCCAAGGAACATATCTGTGAAATTATTTCAAAATCCGACCAGCGGTTTCAGAGGAGAAGATTTTTAAAGAATTTGCTAAAAAATTCCATTTGGTTGCCATGGCAACCAGAGTTTTTGATGGAATCAAATTTTGTGAACAATTTTTAAAGAGGACCTCCCAAGGAACATTCCTGCCAAGTTTGATCCAAATCCGCCCAGCGGTTTAGGAGGAGTTGATGTTTAAAGAATTGTTGACGACGCACGACGGACACCAGGTGATCCTAAAAGCTCCCCTTGTGTGCTCAGGTGAGCTAAAAACATAGGATAGACCAAGTCTTATAATATCGGCAACAGATAGATACTCATCGAGAACAGATCTGCCGACAGTACGTACGCATATTATTTACATATTATCTATGAAAAGGTCACTTTAGATAGTTGATTGTATTGTTCATATAGGTCTACATAATTACTTTATTCTTAAATTTTGTTCGATGAATCATCGAAAGTATCGATTTCAAAGCCAACAAAATGGCCGCCTTCGACAGAAAAAATATGTTGAAAAGCTAAAAATAGATTGTGTATTCATGCCCGTTCTACCAAGTATCCGTGAAGGAAATTAACTCTGATTTACTGTCGTATTTGTCCGTGAAGTTTTTCTCTCTATCATTTTCAAAAAGTGATTTAAGTGAACAGAGAGTGCATTATAAGGGTTGAGTGCAGACTTTTGTGTTTTCATTGAGATATAAAATGCACTTGCCTTATTACATGGCTTAACATAACGCCCTTCGGGCATTATTTGCCATGTAATAAGGCAATTGCATTTTATATCGCGATGAAAACACAAAAATCTACACTCAACCCTATACAGAGCGCCATCATTCCATATAGAGTGCCGTCCTTCCATATAGAGAGCCGTCATTTCTGCTCAAAGTAAGCTATTGAATGGAATTTAATCTGCATCCGTGTTTTCACTTTCAGTATGAACTTGTTTTTCTGTGATTAATAGTTGGTCATGTTAGAATCAAAATAATCTTCTTTCTATTGTGGTTTATCATTCAATAAACCACGTGAGTTATGAGGTGCAATGAATAAACCACACAGGCTATTCAAAGAGAAACCATGATAGAAAGAAGATTATTTCTTCAATGTTCCATATAATTATCTACATCAAAATTGTAATAATCCATGGTGCCAAAGGGATTGCAAAATCTTTGATAATAGTAATATACTAGTGTACATGTCTAACTTGTAAAATGTCACTCTCTTGCACTCCGGATCATTACATTCACCTCTGTAGTGGGCTCAGAAAGTAGTCTGTCATTACGTCATATTTTTGTCACATGACCATAACTCAAAATGGCTACACAAATGCCGGTAAAAGAAAGACCAATATGGATTGTTTCGTGTGCTGTTCAAACAGCATGGGACCAATCAGACTTAGTGATAGGAAATGAACAAAGGAGGGATTTTCTGAAAAGCCTAAATATCTTTAAAGGACGATAACTTGATTTTTAATCGTATAAACTTAGATCCAGCGGTATGTCAAATCAGTTGTCATCATTCATGGGCGCAGCCATTTTTGTTAAAATCGGCGTAAGATTCTGAAAAGTGAAGAGGCTCGAAAAAAATAGTTCCATTTTATACAGGTAAATTCATCAGTTTGAACGCACCTATAATGTATTCAGAATCATATTTCCTTTGTCTAACTTACAATTTTACATATGAAACAGCTAAACAGTAATAAAACATCTTTTTCTCAGTTTGACAAAATTCTTGTCATTTAGCCCATCGCAGAGATGTATGTGAGGTAACAAACGACAACTATGCTTGCAGATTGGTAAAATGTAATTGTGACATAAAAACTACATACAGGGACATCTGTTTAACTCTTTACCACACAAGAGAATTATAGACTGGTCCTAATTGAAAGCATTTGAATACGACAAAATAATAGTGACTGAAAATTTGAAATTTGTTTTGTGAAGGGCAGAAAACATTGTTGGAAAAGGAGAAAATGCTGGTTACCAGCATTTTCTCCTTTTCCAACAATATTTTCTGAAGACTTCTTTCTCAGGGGCGTCAAAAGTAGGGATTGTGTGGTAATGGGTTAAGTGAAGCAATGACGTAAAAACCTTATAAGATGGGGCTACTGGTACTTTTAAATCTTTGATTGTCTACAGAGTAAATCAAAACAAAGCAATTTGATTGGACAAACATTTTTATGTGAGCCAATCATTAGACTTGCACTGCCTCAAAATTTAGAATATGAGAAATGGAATTATGCTTTGAGAACTTAAGATTTCTGGATATCACATATCGGATTTCTTCTTGATTTATAATAGCAAAAAGTTCACCTTCAAAAGCAGACAAAATCACTGATTTCTCCAAAATTAACTCTTTACCAAACTACAAAATTTTGGACTTGTCTAAATTGAAAGCAGTTGCAGACCACAAAATACATGTGAATCAAAACTTGAAATTTGTTTTAGAAAAGGTAGAAATCAATGAGGGGAAAAAGAAAGAATGCTGGTTACAAGCATTTTCTCCTTTTTCCATAATGTTTTCCAAGGCTTTCTTTCTCAGGGTCATTAAAAGCCGGGATTGTGGGGTAAAGAGTTAAAAGCATTTGCAGAAAACAAATATGGCCTTACTACCACAATCTTTACCAAAAAGGCCTTTCTCAAACAATCCCAAATTTCAACAATGTTGGGGAAGGAAACTTTTGACAAGATTGTGGCATTTTCTCCTTTTCCCAAATTGTTTTCGAAAGGCTTTTTCTCTAAGTGTCATTAAAACTCAAGATTGTGTGGTAAAAGAGCAAATTCAATGGTAGCTATTTACATCAATAAAAATATACATCACTATGATTTGTATCTTCATGTATCTCATTTCAGTCAATAACAAACTGGTTCATGTATATGCTATGCAAAAAGAATTAAAGCATTTCATGCAAGAAGAATTTCTTAAAATACTTAATACTTTAAAACAGAATATAAAACCACTCGCCAAGCAATCAAATTTTTAAATCACCCAGAAGGGGAAGGCTTTTCAAAACAAACTTTAACATACTGATATATTTGTTCAGCAAAAATACATTTCATGTAAGTGGTTTCATATAAAATTTTCTATACTTCAACAGCATGTGAACAGCGACAGCAAGCATGTCACACATTGATGTCATCTAAAAATCTGTATTTTCACTGGTTGTTACCATGAAACATCAGAGAATATTTGACTGTTATTTCTTGACAACCTACTGGAAGCATGAAATAAAATAATTATGTTATACTTCAACAGTGACTTAACACAGTGTCAAACAACAGAATTTCATATTTTCTCATTTAATCAGCATAAGTAGATGACTAATTCAGTGCAATTTAATCAATAAAATTTATTTTCCTAAAGATTGGAGAAACCGCTGATCATTAGCATTTTCTCCTTATCACATAATGTTTTAATTAGAGGGCCAAGATGGCCCTGGATGGCTCACCTGAATTTTTGAGATGACCATAGCCTATTTTTTTTTTGAGGTATTGAAAAATTGGAACCAAAATTATAATTTTGCCAAGCAATTTTCAAAAGGTCACTTGTAAAAGTCATTTTGAAATCTGACAATCAGTTTCAAAAGGAAGAATTCTTAAGAATTCTTCATTTCTATGTAAGAGCTAGTAGCCCCCATCCACGTCAGAGCCATGTTTCTTGATGGATCAAAATTTTCGAACAAGTTTTGAAAAAGGGTCACCCAAGAAACATTGCTGAAATATTCTTTTAAAATCTGACCAGGGGTTTCAGAGAAAGAGAATTTCAAGAATTTCATCATGTCCGTATAGTGCAAGTAGCCCCCATTCACAAGAGCCATGTTTCTTGCCGGATCAAAATTATATGAACAATTTTTGAAAAAGGTCACCCGAGGAATATCTCTGTCAAATTATTTTAAAATCTGACCAGGGGTTTCAGAGAAGAAGAATTTTCAAGAATTTCTTCATTTCCATATAGTGCAAGTAGCCCCCATTCACCAGAGCCATGTTTCTTGACGGATCAGAATTTTACAAACAAATTTTGAAAAGGGTCATCCAAGGAAGATCTCTGTGAAATAATATCAAAATCTGACCAGAGGTTACAGGGAAGAAGAATTTTTAAGAATTTCTTCATTTCTGTATAGTGCAAGTAGCCCCCATTCACCAGAGCCATGTTTCTTGTCAGATCAAAATTTTGCAAACAATTTTTGAAAAGGGTCACCCAAGGAACATCTCTGTGAAATTATTTTAAAATCTGGCTTGCGGTTTCAGAGAAGAAATTTTTCGAGAATTTCTTTGAAAATTCCATTAGGTTGCCATGGCAACCAGAGTTTTTGACGGAATCAAATTCTGTGAACAGTTTTTAAAGAGGACCTCCCATGGAACATTCCTGCCAAGTTTGGTCCGAATTGGCTCAGCGGTTTAGGAGGAGTTGATGTTTAAAGAATTGTTGACGACCAACAGACACCGGGTGATCCTAAAAGCTCCCCTTGAGCATGTTGTGCTCAGGTGAGCTAAAAATGATTTAAAATTACTAAAATTATCAAACAATGGGAAAAAAACAATAGATCTAGTAACATCAGTAAAAACAGGCTATCAAAATATTCTATATTTCAACAAAATCAGCAACAAAATGATATTTGCTATGTACAAGTAATAGGCTGCATCTAATGCAAATAGATTCTGATAAAATGTTTTAATTAACTCTTTAACAAACGACAAAAATGAAGCTTAATACAAACTATAAACATTTGCAGCTTACAAAGAAAATGTAGTTGAAAAACAGAAATTTGTTTTGGGAAGGGTTAAAAACATCATGGGAAAAGGAGAAAAGGCTGGTTAACAACATTTTTCCTTTCACCACAATGTTTTCAAAAGGCTTCTTTCACAAGGTCTTTCAAAGTTGGGATTGTGTGGTAAAGGGCCAATATTTTATAAAACAATCAATGTCATGTTTTAACTCTTTACCAGGGGAAATCAAATTGCATTTTTTGAGTCACATTTATTTCGAGATGTGCAAATTCTTTCAATTTGGACCAGTTTAACATTCTGTTGTTTGATAAAGAGTAGAAGTCTTTATACATGTATATAACAGCTAAAAATACTCAACAATATAAGCTTGTTTCAAGCTTTAAAAACTTCAAATATAAAACAAGCACAGAAATGGATAAAATACATTACATATTGCTTTGCATATGAATATATATGATTCTCTATTCACCTAGCACAAAATATCAGACTTCTCAAAAGTTTTAAAAATATTTGCATATGACAAAATGAATGTCCCTCAAATTTTGGACTTTCTCTTAACTCTTTACAAAATGACTAAATATTAGACTGGTCCAAATTGAAAGCACTTGCAGACGACAACACAAAGATGACTGCAGAAACTAAATTTGTTTTGGGAAGGGTAGAAAACATTGTGGGAAAAGGAGAAAATGCTGGTTATCAGCATTTTCTCCTTTTCACACAATGTTTTCTTTCACAGGATCATTTAAAATCGGGATTGTGTGACAAAGGGTTAGTAAATGAAGAAAACACTCTGGGAAAAGGAGCAACTTTCATTTTCTCCTTCTGAATCTTTTTTTCCCTATCAAAGATGTATTTTAACCCATTACCACACAATCCCTACTTTTGACGCTCCTAAGAAAGAAGCCTTTTGAAAAGGCTGTGGGAAAAGAAGAAAATGCTGGTAACCAGCATTTACTCCTTTTCCCACAGTGTTTTCTACCCTTCCCAGAACAAATTTCAATTTTTCAGTCACCTTTATTTTGTCATCTGCAAATGCTTTCAATTTGGACCAGTCTAAAATTTTCTCATGTGGTAAAGAGTTAACTCACTACCAAAAGACAATACTTTAGGCTTGTCCAAATCGAATGCATTTGCAGACGACAAAATAAAAGTGACATAAAATTTGTTTTGTCAAGGGTAGAAACATTGTGGGAAAAGGAGAAAATGCTAGTAACCAGCACTTTCTCCTTTTCCCACAATGTTTTCTAACCTATCATTACCATTATTAATTTTGAGCCATATTTCTTTCTATTCAGGCAAGTCTAACATTTACGACACAAAACAGAAAATTTTCAGCAGTACCGGTATACATGCATATCACACAATGTTAAAAATATCTAATCAAAAACAATACCTTTAAAAAATATCAGGATTTCTATAAAATCTATGTACATTCATTCAACTGGTATCCAAATTTTCAAATGAACACCATTTCTGATTGGCTGAACAAAATTCAATCAGCTAGAATTGGGTTAAAATAATTGGAACATGTCTTAGTTTCTTAATTCAGATTGTGCTAAATTTAGAACTTGAATAATGCTTAATCTGATTGGTGAACATGCCCCCAGATTTTCAAAATGGAGGACAATGTTTTACATGCTTACCCCTCCCATACTTTCAATGCTGATAGTCTCAAATTCCATTGCTGGATTAAACATAACCTCCCGACTGCAAGCATCCAAAATGTCAAGGTCACCTTTTTTATCATACCGACCTTGACCTTCACTATGGCCTTGATCCTTTTCTTTTGAACTATTTGATTCATTCATGCCCTCTTGTTTTTTCATGTCTTCTGTGTATTGATTGCAAATGATCTCAAGTTGTTTTGATTGGGTTTGACTAAAAGCATCATAATTGGAACTTAAATCTGGAGGACAAAATTGAAATTCACACTCAGAAGGTGAATCAGTGGGTGGGGTAAATAGTTCTGGTTCCACATAACTATGTTGATGGACAAAGCTGACCGGAGATAACACCAATGGAGGTCTCTGTTTAGGGACACTTTTTGGAATAATTGCAGGATGAAAACCATTTATTTTCTGATCTGATTCAGTGACAGTTACACCATCATGCCGCTGACTGACGTTTTCAGGACAAATTGAATTAGACCAAGGATAACGAGAGTCAATTTCTGGGCTAGGACGAGGACTGAAATCATCAATACACCCAGAGTCCCCTGACGGATAGTGACTTCTGTCACTTGTGTTGGAAATACAGCGAAACATCCCATGTGACAGAATGTACCATTTGGGATTTTCCGCCTCATATTTGGTCGCCTGCTCTATAGCATCAAGTAGCTGTTGACCCAAAGGTCTTAAATGATGACTGCCGTCAAATGGCAGATTATAATTGGACAAGTTGTCTGTTCTGTTTATGTGATGTGCATGGAGAAGAAAATCAGTGAAATGTTTCATCAGTTTATATTTGTAGCCAGTGCAAATATCCGGTAAAATGTATTTCTCATCTGTGTAACTGAAATAAACCATGATAATGTGATCATATCGCTCGTCTTTAGTGAACTTGTTTCTTATGCTGTTGATGCTTGATGATGAATTAATGTTGGGTGAGCTTTGTGGTGAATTACTGGACATGTATGCTTTATAAGCTGCCTCGGAGTTGACAATAACAACGTAATCAGCTTGAGCGAGATCTTGATGTACCCACGGGGCATCCTGCTGAAGCTCTGCTAACTCAACATCAAACTGACAATGGTGAGAAAGATAGGTCGCAAATTTATTGACAACGTTTCTGTGGTGCACATGGTCCTCCTCATACAACAAAAATATCTTCTTTCTTCTTCTCTCATTGCCTGAAAAACAACAGCACATCATTTAACTCTTTACCACACGATCCCTACCATTAATGACCCTGAGAAAGAAGCCTGTTGAAAACACTATGGGAAAAGGAGAAAATGCTGGTAACCAGCATTTTCTCCTTTTCCCATAGTGTTTTCTACAGACTAAAATTTTCTGATGTGGTAAAGAGTTAACTCTTTAACAAATTACCAAATTTTAGACTGGTCCAAATTGAAAGCATTTGCAGATGACAAAATTAATGTGACTCAAAAATTGAAATCTGTTATGCAAGGGTAGAAAACATTGCGGGAAAAGGAGAAAATGCTGGTAACCAGAATTTTCTCCTTTTCCCACAACATTTTTGAAAGCCCTCTTTTTTATGGTCCTGAAAACCAGGGATTGTTTGGGAAAGGGTTAAATTTTTAGAAGATAATCCCAAGTTTTCACAACCCTATGAAAGAAGTCTTTGAAACTTCTATCTAGGCCAATTTTTTTTATACATGTAAAGTACCCTTCTTTCATTGCAAGATTAATAAAGATTGTGTATTATTAATTAACTATTGGATATATAGAAGTTATACATGGAAACCAGTCCACGCGATACCAGTCATATTTCTGACTTAGTATAGTATACAGATCATGACCCCGGCTTAATACGACTTGACCTTCGATCAATACAGTTGACCTCGCATCAATATTGATGACCCGCGACCAATACAGAAATCCTTGAACGTGATTGGTCGAAAGTTCAGTGGCGTGAGCGTCTGCGCTTACTTTTAGCCAATCACGTTCAAGGAGGCGGCAAAGTAAACGTAACCCAAAAATTGATATTTGTTTCCAGCAGGGTAGAAAACATTGTGGGAAAAAGGAGAAAATGCTGGTTACCAGCATTTTCTCCTTTTCTCACAATGTTTTCAGAATGCTTCTTTTTTAGGGTCGTAAAAACCAGAGATTGTTTGGTAAAGGGTTAATTAATAAAATTGTCATTAATCAAGTGATTTCGTATTGGCCCAGTTACAGGTCCGAGGTCAGCCGTATTGGCCCGAGGCCGAAGGCCGAGGAGGCCTCGGGCCAATACGGCTGACCTCGGACCTGTAACTGGGCCAATACGAAATCACTTGATTAATAACATTATAATACAGATGGCCCAGAGTTTTAATATTTGTCATGTATCACAAAGTGGATCTCTACAAAGTTTGTTCGAGTGATGCCCTTTGCATGGAAAATTACCTCACTCTAATGTGCCCCATTTCAGGAACAATAATTATTGGCATTGATTTTTTGCTTCAATATTTTCTTGTCTTGTCCTTCCGTAGCCAAATGCAATCACTGATGACAACTCAAATTTTCTGGTGCAAATGTTGCAATTTGAACTAGCCTAAAATTTCACAATATCTTTTACTAATGATAAAACATTAGACAGGACCAAACTAAAAGCATTTTCAGATGACAAAATTTATACAGCTTGAATAATGATTTCTGTCTTTGAAAGGGAAAAAAACAATTTTGAACAAGATCACCAAATGCAGGCCAACACTCAGCTGTATCATGTTTTAGTAAAAATTCCAAATTTAACTAGAGCTATCACTAAACATGTTTATATACCCCCCCCATAGCTCCTTGTAACAAAAACAGGTCATTGTCACAGAATGCACTATGGTTTAGTACAAAAGTAAGAGTTGAAAAAAGTTCAAGGGGAGATAATTCCATAACAAAAAGCAGCAAAGTCATGAAAATCACACATGCACAACTTCACATATATATAGGAACACTGTGTGTAAATTTGAGTTCAGTATGTGAAAAACTGTAGAGGTATTCCTGCGGACAAATTTGTGTATATGGACAGAAGAATGGATGGATGGACAGATGGACAGACACTCAGGGTGACTCCAGTATACCCCCTCCTCTATGTTGTGGGGGGAGGGGGATATAAAAATTGCAGGTGCCAACCCTCAGCTGCTTTATTTTTAGTAAAGATTCTAAAGTTAAAAAGGGGTAAAGATATCTTGATGGTAACCAGCCCTATCATATAAGTTCCCCTTTTGATACTTCAAATTTGAAGTAATTATCTTCAATCAGAGCTCCAGATAGACAGAGTGATTTTGATTTCAAAATTGAAAATATTAATTAATCTCCATGAAACCCTATGTTGTGGGTACTCATTAGAATCGTCTCGTTGAGACGATTCTAATGAGTACCCACAACATAGGCTTTTGTGAAGATATAATGACTTTAGAATGCCATCACTCCCTCTTACCTGGAGCCCTGCTTAGTTGTAACAGAAATCTTACAAAATATCAAAGTTTTTGAATGAAAACAACTATGACTCCAATGCAGACAACAATGACACAACAGGTACGACAATTACACATCATTTTCTTTGGAAAACAGCAAAACTTAACTCTATCAAACAACATAATTTGAGACTATTCCTAATTGGAAGCATTTGCAGATGACAAAATTAATGTGACTAAGAAATTGAAATTTGTTTTGGGAAGGGAAGAAAACATTGTGGGAAAAGGAGAAAATGCTGCTTACCAGCATTTTCTCTTTTTTCCACAATGTTTTCAGAAGGCTTCTTTCTCAGGACCGCAAAAACGTGGGATTGTATGGGAAAAAGTTAAAAGAGGAGAGAATTTTCCCAAAACGTTCTCCCTTTTTGCGACCCTTACACGGTGAAATTTTATCATTTACACCATTTCTAACCCTTATCCTGCTAAATAAGTAAAATGAAATTTTCAATTCGAGAGCGAAAAAACCCAAAAATCGCTATTTCAAAGTTATATCTAAAAGAATAATATCTCCTGATCAGACAGTGCAGATCCGAGATTAGACTGCACAGAATATACCTTGACATAGATGACCCTGACAGAATTTTGACATTGACATTGTGGGAAATGGAGAGTATGCTGGAAACCAGCATCTTCTTCTTTGCAAATGTCATCAAAAGGCCTTTGCCACTGGCCAGAATGATAGACAGACTGACACGCAAACAGACAGACAGACAGAAAGATAAATTCAGAGAGAGAGAGAGAGAGAGAGAGAGAGACAGAGACAGAGACAGAGAGAGAAAGAGAGGCAGATAGACAGACAGATAGATAGACAGATAGATAGATGGATAGATAGATAGATAGATAGATAGATAGAGAGAGAGAAAGACAGACAGAGAGGGAGAGAAAGACAGAGACAAAGATAGACAGAGAGACAGACAGTGAGAGACAGACACACAGACAGACAGTTCACCTACCTGGAATGTTATTATGTTTTTGAGAACCATCTGTCTCATTTTCTTTCTTGGTTATTGCAACAACGGAAAGTTCAAAACCTCCATTTATATTATGATTCACGTCCTTGCGCTTCAGATCATAAGAATCTGTAGAAAAAAAAAATAATGGTACTGACCACATAAAACATTGCAACACCAACAACTGCTTTGTTTTAACCCATTACCACACAATCCCTACTTTTGACAACCCCGAGAAAGAAGCCTTTAGAAAAACATTGTGGGAAAAGGAGAAAATGCTGGTTACCTGCATTTTCTCCTTTTTCCAGAATGTTTTCTACTCTTCACAAAACAAATTTCGAATTTTAAGTCGCTTTTAATTTATCGTCTGCAAATACTTTCGATTTGGACAAGCCTAAAATATTGTTGTTTGGTAATAAGTTAACTCTTTACCAACCGATAAAGCAAAACAAATGGGATTAAAAAATCAAAATTTTATTTGGGAAGGGTAGAAAACATTGTGGGAAAAGGATAAAATACTGGTTACCAGGTTTCCAGGAGCATCAAAAGTCGGCATTGTGTGGTAAAGGGTTAACCCTGTATACCACAATCCAATTTTGTCACAATCTTGACATTTACAGCTTTTGAAACATTGTGGAAAAGGGAGAAAATGCTAGTAAGCAGCATTTCTCCCTTTTCCTCATTATTTTCTACCACAAATCCCATGATTAAAGCCTCATTAACCCTTTACCACACAATCCCTACTTTTAACAACCCTGTGATTGAAGGCTTTTGAAAACATTGTGGGAAAATGAGAAAATGCTGGTAACCAGCATTTTCTCCTTTTCCCACAATGTTTTCTACCCTTTACAAAACAAATTTAAAATTTCCAGTCACTTTTATTTTGTCGTCTGCAAATGCTCTCGATTTGGACAAGCCTAAAATATTGTCGATAGGTAAAGAGTTAAAGCCTCATTAAATTTGTGATCTGATCTCAATACAGGCATGCCTCCCATTTTTCTATCTTACAAAGAATTAGCTTTTTACCGGCCGACAAAATTCTTGGTTGGACTAAATTGAAAGCATTTGCAGGCGACAAGATAAATGTTGGTAACAATGATGATTTCTATCTTTGATTGAATAGAAACATTGTTAGAAAAGGAGAAAATGCTGGTTACCAGGAATTGTTTGGTAAAGTGTTAACTCACCTGGTCTACAATGATAGCGATACACAACAAACAAAACCAGCCCAACAAGAACTATTCCTACTATGGTTCCAAACACAGCAGATAACACCTTAACCGTCGAGATGCTTGAGTCATCTTTTGGCGATTCACGAGGACCCGCAGTCGAAGCTGAACTAGTAGTCTCTATTGTTTCCGTGGTTGTCGTTGTCATGGTAACTGGTTTAAAGGTGGTAAGAGGCATAATAATTCATACTTGTCCACATGACAAGCATTAACCCTTTAACGAACAAGTCAAGGCTTTAACGACTTTTAGAAAGAAGCCCTTTGAAAACATCGCGTGAAAAAGAGAAAATGCTGGTAACCAGCATTTTCTCCTTTTCCAGCAGTGTTTTCTACTCTGTTGAGGACAAATTTGAACATTTTTGCCATCATTAATTTGTCCGCTGCAAATGCTTTAACCCTTTACTCGATAGATACTCATTTCTACACATTGCTTGTAGGAACCTTTGGAAAACATTTGGGCAAAAGGTGAAATTGCTCGTGACCAGCAATTTCACCTTTTGTCACAATGTTTTCTACACTATCAAAAGGCGTCATATCCACATAAGAAACGGCTTCATCCTTGCTGTTATTTAGGGTAAGTTAGAGATACCATAGAAATGCCTTATGGGTAAAGGATTAAATTTGGACCAGTCTAAATTTTTCTTGTATGGTAAGAGTTAAATTTTGAAGACAATAATACCATAAGGTTCAAGTGATGAATTGCTTTTCTTGAACAAACAAAACATTGTTTGAAAAGGACAAAAAAGCTGAAAACCAGCATTTTCTCCTTTTCTCACAAGTTTCCATGATGGTAATGTGGGAAAGCAGCCAGTGGCTTGGAAAGAATAATGTGCATAGTACTGGTAAAAGAGGCTCCAGGAAAGCATGGATAGGTGCACTGGCTGCTGTGATATAACTGAAATAATGTTGAAAATGGCATTAAACACCACACTACAATCAATCAATCAATCAAATTTTGGATTTTACATCACAATTTTTGACTTGTTCAACTTGAAAGCATTTGCAGACAATAAATTGTATATGTCATTAACTCTTTGCCACACAATCCCGATTTTAAACGACCCTGAGAAAGACACCTTTTGAAAACATTGTGGGAAAAGGAAAAAATGCTGGTAACCTGCATTTTCTCTTTTCCCCACAATTTTTTCTAAAGGTTTCTTCCTCAGGGTCGTCAAAAGTAGGGGCTGTGTGGTAATGGGTTAACTCTTTACCACATGACAAAATTCTAGACTTGTCCAAATCGAAATAACTTCCAGAGGACAAAATAAAAGCAACTCAAAAATTGAAATTTATTTCCAGCAAGGTAGAAAACATTGTGGGAAAAGGGTTCATTTTCTCCTTTTCCTACGTTTCCAAAAGCCTTTTATCTCAGGGTTGTAAAAACCAGGGATTGTTTGGTAAAGGGTTAAAGAAAGTTTGACCATTGTCAGCCTACGCAGTCTGCATACACAGACAAGGGTCGATCTTTTTTGCAGAGGTGTTCACCCTTTACCACACAATGACAACTTTTAACAACCCCAAGAAAGAAAAAAACATTGTGGGAAAAGGAGAAAATGCTGATAATCAGCAGTTTCTCCTTTTCCCACAAAGTTTTCTACCCTACCAAAGAAAACTTGCGTCATTTCAGCCACGATGAAACTGTTGTTTGCAAATGCTTTTGATTCCTGTAGGTCTGGAATTTTGCTTTGTGGTAAAGAGTTATGCCACTTTTTCACATGGCTGACATCTAAATTTCACTGACAAATGCTTTCATTTCCACCATGCCTAAAAATTTTTTCTCTTATAAGAGTTAAACTGTTTGGATAGAAGCTCTCACTTACAATCTCCCATGGTGAAGTTTGCAGTTCTTGTCGTCATGCAGGTTCCACAACCCCCAGTACCGCTCAGTTGTTTACACTTGCAGTCTGGATAGTCATTGGAATGTGGATCTATCGGTTGCAGCTGTTAAAAAAAAACAAGAGCTTTGCAAAGTGGTGCATAATTATATGCCTGAAGGGACTTGCAAGTGAAATGGGTTAAAATATAGAATGCCTGCAGATATAAAGTGTACAACTATACATCATAAAGATTCATTGTGGTAAGTTTGAACTTATTCCAATGAAAACTGTGGGAGGAGTTGCACACGCAAGAAATTGCTAACAGAAGGACACACGGACAGGCCACAGAATAATATAACCTTTTAGGGGTTTAAAAATACATAAATCTTTTACCAAACAATTCCTTCTGTTACTAACCCTGAGAGACTGTTTTTGAAAACATTGTGAAAAAGAAGAAAATGTGGGTAACCAGCATTTTCTCCATGTTCCTCAATGTTTTCTACCCTTTCCTACAACAAGTCAATTTTTAAACTACATTTACTTTGTTTTCTGCTATTGCTTTGAATTTGGATGTCTATATTTTGTTTTTTGGTAAGAAGTTAACCCTTAAACAAACAATCCCAGGTTTTTTTTTGAAGAAGCCGTCTAAAACATAGTGGGAAAAGGAGAAAATGGTGGTAACCAGCATTTTCTTCTTTTCCCACAATGTTTTCTACCCTACCAATGCAAGTTTTCACTTTTAAGTAACACTGATTTTGTCATATGCAAATGCTTTCAAATTGGACAAATCTAAAATTTTGTTGTTTGGTAAGGACTTATCCTTTATCGTATGACAAAATTTTAGACTCATTTGAATTAACTCTTTACAACACAATCCCGAGTTTTAACGACCCTCAAGAAGAAAGCCTTTTGAAAACATTGTGGGAAAAGGTGAAAATGCAAAAAACCAGCATTTTCTTCTTTTCCCACAATGTAATAGTTTCTGCCTTTCCAAACTCAAAATTCAGTTTTTGATTAACATTCAGTTTGTCGTCTGCAAGTGCTTTCAATTTGGACAAGTCCAAAATTTTGTCATTTGATAAAGAATTAACTTTTAAACGACCCCAAGAAAGAAGTCTTTAGAAAACATTGTGGTTAAAGGAGAAAATGCTGGTAACAGCATTTTCTCCTTTACCCACAATGTTTTCTACACTTCACAAAACATATTTCAAATATTCAATCACTTTTATTTTGTTGTCTGTAAATGCTTTCAATTTGGACAAGCCTAAAATTTTGTTGTTTGGTAATGAGTTAAGAGACTTGCAGACAACAAACTATATGTGACTAAAATTTACTAAATTTGTAACAGGGTAGAAAACACTACAGAAAAAAGAGAAAATGCTGCTTACAGGTATTTTGTCTTTTTTTCCCAAAAACATTTCTAAATGTTTTCCTCTGTCTGAGTAGTTAGAACGTTTGATTATGCGGTACAGAGTTTACTCTTTACCACACAACCAGGATTTTTTAGACCCTGAGAAAGAAGCCTATAGAAAATATTGTGGGAAGAGGAGAAAATGCTGGTAACCCCCATTATCTCCTTTTCCCACAAAATTTTCTACCCTATCAAAGTCAGAAATTACCACACTAAAAAGATTAAATTTGTTGCCTGCAGATCCTTTGAATATGGTCCGGTCCAAAAATTTGTCATTTGTTAAATTAAGATAACCTCTTGTATTTTTTCATTTCTAAACGACTCTTATCTGCCTTTCTTTTATCCTGGTTTAGAAAGGCCAACTTTTATCCTTGTTTCACAGATATTTTGACATTTGACTCAATAGCACACTGCCCTACATTGCTCACCCGAGTCTTTTGACCAAGTATGACCCATTTTCAATCTTTTTTGAGATATAATGACATACATTCTACCAAGATTTTCATAAGAATTTGACTGCCTTAGGAGTATTCACAAGGTTTATCAAAAATTTGAATTTTGGACAGAAAATGTGTCTTCTAGAGCATACAATAAGGTTTTTCTAAGATTTGACCTCGTGATGTAGTTTTTGACAGAGCACAGCCTAATTTGAAACTTGTTTCCGATATCATAAAGACAAACATTCTTACTAACTTCCAGGAGTTCTGGGCTGAAAATGTAGCCTCTAGAGCTTACACAAATGATTTTCAAATTTTTGACCAAATAAACTAGTTTTTGACCTGACATGACCCAGTATCAAGCTCGTCTTAGGTATCATAGAGAAAAACATTCTGACCAAGTTTCATGAGTATCGTATTGAAAGTGTGGCCTCTACAGCGTACACAAGGTAAAAGTTGACAACAGACGAGGCACATGGCACATCTGACACAGACAAAATATGATCACAAAAGCTCACCTTGAGCACAGTTTGCTCAAGGTGAGCTAAAAACAAAGGACATAAGGTTACTTTTTGGACTAGAACAATGTTTTCTACCATCAGCCAATACTTATTACATAATGTACAGCATATTGGCAATTACTTTTGAGAAATATCAGCTGCATTAGTGATGGTCTCCATGCAATATGTGTGAGAAAAGTGGGTGGGGTAATCTGATATGATTTCAGATTTTATATAGACTAAATTAGGGCCAAATATACCTTACATTTGAAACTGCAATTGATATCAATAGGATTTATGTAGATACTAATGCTATTACTACTGAAAAAAATTCTAAAATTATAAACCAAGTCTGACACAACATTCAAAATTTCAATGCCTTACACTTCTGTGAGGTTAAATTACCAACAGTTTATTTTAAACATATATATTCTTCGTCAATTGAGAAACAAGTTCTGACAACTTAACTATTCTCTCTCCATTCTGCAATGTCAAATAGGGTCCAATGGTTTAAAACAATTATTATCAGAGATATTTACCATAATCAATTTACAAGATAACAAAATTTTGGACTTTTCCACATTGAAAGCATTTTGCCATCAACAATACTATGCCTGACTAACTGACTGTATGATGTTTAATTCCATTTTCAACACTACTTCAGTTATATCATAGTGGCAAGAGGGGTCCGACGAATCACCGAAATACCACCGAAACACCGAAATACCCCCTTATTTTTACAATTAAGTCAAATAACTCTTCGAAGTGCGAATAATTTGTCTTTTTTTTTTTTTTTTTTAACACAAACTTATGTTCATATTGATGAAAGATGGTTAGTTTAAAAGAAAATGACAAAATAACAACAAACCGTTGACGTCCGCCGTAATATAGATGTTCACCGAAATACGGCCCCGTTGTCCACCGAAATACCCGCACAACGTGGTAAAATACGTCAAATCAGGGAGTTTACGTTCCTAATACAGTAGGAGTTTTACAAAGTTGATGTGTCGATAAATATGTTCGGATAAATGGTTTTCTTTCGTGATATTTGGAGAATGAAATTAAAAATTAAGGGATCTAGAAAGACAACTGGCCGCCATTTTGAATCTTGTAAACCTGTTACCCGGCCTAAATTTGTAGACTTGTCTGTCTAAATTCCACGCCTATTGACGATAAATCAAATATCCATTTAGATCTACATAATACAGATATGATTGCAGTTCACCCTATGGGTTCGCAAACGTAGTGGAAAAAGCAGAAAATGTTGTCAAAGGCGACACAAGCGTGACGATGGATACATCACACAATGCTTAATTTAGGTTCTTTGTTCGCAAGTGGAACGCACTTGCATACTCTGTAGAGTATATATTTGTGTTTATGATTTAAAGAAATAAAGTATAGGTAATAATTTCATCTGATAACTCCAAAGTCTGTATTTTGTGTAATAAAGGTCAGGTATTTCGTTGTGTCAGGACTTGACACGCGAGTATTTCGGTGATTGTTCTCCACGTGAATCAATGATCATTATATACTAACGACATTTTTCTTCAACATTAATCTTCTCTATAGTGATCATTAATATTATTTATCGTGTTTTATGCAAAAAAGAGCCAAATCTTCCAGAGGTTGAATTCCTAAATCAACAAATATTTGCAACGTCGAGCGGGTATTTCGGTGGGCTTACATACGTCTATCTCGGTGCATTGTTTACGGCGGACATCAATGATACGTTGTTATTTTGTCATTATGATTTTAACTAACAGCCCTTCATCTCTATTTACATTATTTAGGTCAAATTCCACTAAAAAGATAAATGTGTTGAACTTCAAAAGTAATGATAACATAGCTATTAAAAAATAGGGGTATTTCGGTGTTTCGGTTGTATTTCGGTATTTCGGTGATTCGTCCGACCGTGGCAAGAGCACCTATCTTTGCTTTCCTGGAGTCTTTTTTACCGGTACTCTTCACAATTTTCTTTCCAAGCCAATGGCTACTTTCCCAGATAATCATCTTCAAAACCATGGCAACGGTGGTAGAGGAATCAATATTGTAACAAATTCAATTTGAGGATTTGCCTTTGAAAGAGTAGGAAACAATGTATGAAAATGAGTAAATGCTGGTTACAAGTATTTTTTTTCTTTTTTACAACAGTCTTCTACCTTTCTGACAAAATATTCCATCATTGGAGCCATATCTTACTCATTGCCTTCAAATCTTTCAATTTGGACAAATCTGAAATTCTGTCATTTTGATAAAGAGTCAATGGACAGAAAGAAATGTCAAAACAGTTTGTGGTGTCTGTGGTTGTGGGGTACAACGTCCCAGAGAAGCGCCCCGAAAACATTTTGGAAAAGGGAGAAAATTCTTGCAACCAGTATTTTCTCCATTTCCCACAAAGTTTTCTCCCCTTCAAATTAATATTTTGGAATCTGTTGATTTTTTCATGGGCAAATGCATTCAATTTGTACCTGTTTGAAATTTTGTCATTTGGTAAAGAGTTAAAACAGTTTTGCAAATAGAGATACTGCAGGACCTATTTCATCTTGATGTATGAGCCAATTCATTTTTCACCTGTAAATCCTTTCAACTTGGGCAAGCTTAGCCCTTCTAAAGCCAATGAATTATCTGGACATTCTTAGTCACCAGTACAAGTAAACATATTTCAATTTTAAGTTTTTTTTTTTTGTTAGACATCTGGGAGGGATTCAGACACTAACTGCACAACCTTTGCAGTCTGATCTTGATCTATACAGTCTACCAAAGCCAACACATCTGGGTACAGCACTAAAAGGGTACACTTTGTCACCTGGTTGTGTCTTATCAGAACAAATACAAGTCCAGGTGGATCCCGGATATGCCATGATGGCAAACAACTTTTTAGTTTGTCAAAATTTATCAAGGTTGCCCTAGCACTCTAAACCTTCATGTCTAATGCATTATGTTATTTTCCCTCTTCTTTCCATTAACCCTTTCCCAAACGACAAATTCTAGACTCTTCCAAACTCAAAGAGTTTGCAGACGACAATTTCAAATTTGACAAAAATGGCAGAAAATTCTCTAAATGGGTAGAAAACACTGTGGGAAAAGGAGAAATTGCTCATTACGAGCAATTTCTCATTTTCCCACAATATTTTCAAAAGACTTGTAATGCAAACAAGTAAAAACAAGGGCTTGTTTGGGAAAGGGTTAAGCAACTCGTAAGTGTAGTGCTTTCAAGTAAAACTTGAATTATATGAAACATATTATACAGCTTTGTTGAAAGCACTACACATACAAGTCATTCTCCCCAACATACTCGCGGTAAAAGTTGTAACATTTCATGTTTATTGTTACTGAGATTTATCAAAGGTGCCCTTGATATTCAGAAAAAAAACGCTGTTAGCCTAGCCACATGTCCAAATTTCTTTTCAAAAATATATTTGTTTGTTTTGCTTTGCTTCATTTTGCTGTGTATACCTACTGCTAAGTAGACAACTAAATGTGTGGAACTGTTAAGTAAAAGCTAAATCATCTGAAACATAATTATCCTTTAACCCATTACCAAATGACAATAATTTAGACTGGTCCAAATCGAAAGCATTTGCAGACGACAAAATAAAAGTGACTGAAAATTTGAAATTTGTTTTGTGAAGGGTTGAAAACATTGTGGGAAAAGGAGAAAATGCTGGTTACAAGCGTTTTCTCCTTTTCCCACAATGTTTTCTACAGGCTTCTTTCTCAGGGGCGTCAAAAGTAGGAATTGTGTGGGAATGGGTTAACTTTGCTGAAAGTACTACACACATATATTGTACATTGTGGGTCTTCTTCACAATCATTCTTGCTCTAGATCTCATATTATTAGGCCAGGGAATCCCTCTCAAGGGATTCCCTTGCCTATAGGGATCGTAAGCTGCCTATTCAGACAAAAATGTTGGACGGTGTGTCCACTCTATATCGCTGAGTCCGCCAAAACAACTAGTTTACAGTGATTGTTTATCACACGGTGTAAATGCTTTCCTATCCTCAAAGCTTTCATCTGCAAAATGCCATGGAATTGCAAGGGTATTACAACCCTTTAATAACTGACGAGTATGTGTTTTTTTATCCCGTTTTTGTCATTAACACTGACCAAATAAAGGCGTAGCCTAATATAAACTTAGCTTTATCCGAAAGTTGTGTATTCCTACGCGCTATATACGGTTAATATCTATAACGCTCTCTCTTGCACTCCGGATCATTCGCGTATGGTGAGAGTAACGAACAACAACTCTGCTCGGAATTTGTCTATAACGCTGTGTTGACATTTGAACATATGTGTCACAAAATGCGTCTCCGCTAAAATGCGATTGTAAATAAAGCAAATAGCTACATATAGAATATTGGCCCGTGTTATGTTTATCACTTTTTCCAATGTATATCGACTAAATCTAGGGTACTTTAGCAGAATGCTAGAGAAATCGGCCCCTAGAGAAATCGGCCCCAAACTGCTTGGCCCGTGTTATTTTTATCACTCCGGAGAAATCGTCCCCTGGAGACGATTTCTTTGGTGAAATCGCCCCCAAATGAAATTCTAGAAAAATCGACCCCAACATCAAATTTCATCCATATCGTTAATCAAGTTGTCTATAAAAAATATTTTTGAAAGTTCCTTGTCTTTAGTATGTACTTTATGTGTATTAGTTATCTTTATCCAAGAGTTATTTGGTAGTTTTGTCATTGTTTATACTGCCTATTTCACATTGATAGGATGTATTTCACACATTTTACACCTGTCAAAAGTAGATTACACCTGTGTGATTCTTAAAATGTCTTTGATTGACTTTGATTTGAAACCAAATAAATGCTTATAATTTTTTTCTGTAGTCGTTCGCTTGTCATTTAATGTATTTTTTTTTATCTCTCTCTCTACAAGTGTCATATGACATACCTGTGACCAATACCATTTAGCAGGGGCATTAGTGTCTCTGACACACATATTTCTAGTGTTCACTAGGGCTTGTGTGCATCCGAATATTTCCGGTCCATAACTTCTACAATTGTGGATGGATTTCAAAATAATTTGGCACAATTGACCTCCATCACGAATAAATGTGCCATTTGAAATATCTGTTGAAGTAGCTTGAAGATCAAGGCCACATTAAAGGCCAATTTTTCGTCCGAACCATAACTCCTACATTTTTGGATAGATTCCGTTATAAATTAGCATAATGCATTGTTCTCCATCATGAGCAGAAGTTCCCTTTGAAACATTTATTCAGGTCCAGGGTCTAGGTCAAGCTTGAGAGTCAAGTGTTCGCGGACTTGACACAAATTGTCCTTGGACAACGATTATGAATTAGGATTAACGTCTTTTTATATTATGTAGATATAAGTATCGAAGCTCAAGTCACTATGACTTGTCCGTAAAATAGGCAAGTAAAATAGGTAAACCGAGCCTAATCGTTTTGCCAAAACAATCCAACCTTTTCACAGTATTTTATTGAGAAAATATTTTGGCTAATAGAGAATTTGCTTGTAACAAGCAATTCCTCCCAATTTCCCCAAAATCTTACTTTTCAATATACACGAAGAACTACTTTGGATTTTCATCTACAACTTCCTTCAGATATGACCAGGTCGAAATTTCGTCAACTTGTGGAAGGTAGAGACAACATGACCAACTGCCATATCACTCCAATCTTTATTATTCATTACATTTTACATTGATATCTATCTTACATGTATTTTCATTGAAATCAATAAAAATAAATATGTTCTTGCGTCATAAATGTAAAAAATAACGTCATTCAGGACTACAGGACATCACATCTCTCAGAAAATTTAGATATTCAAAGTTGGTATTGCACCGATTGAATAGTTCAATTTTGACTTGGGATTGTTTACAAGCACGACAAGTTACTAAGTATTCTAAGCCATTATCAAGCATCCCATAACTGTGAGCACATGCCTAGCTCTGGCTTAATTAGTTTCTGGCTGGTGCTTTCTAGTATCAGTTCAAAATTTCCTGTTAAAACCAAGAATTCCAGGGGCTCAGTGGAATCCGCTTGTATCCCTGTCCGTCTACCTGTTTGTATTAATTAAAATTGACCTCTTGTGTTGGTTTGTATCCTCAATTTCCTGGCCTTCAGTACTATCAGTACTTTGATTTTTTAAATATAAATGCTACTTTTTGTAGCTATGTGAAACTGTATACTTGTCTTATAATAAGTATCAAGGTTCCAAATTTGAGTAAATTGAAAACCCTTCAAATGGCAAAACATCAGTTAACTTATTACAAAACAACAAAATTTTAGGCTTATCAAAATTCAAAGCATTTGCAGATGACAATATAAACATGGCTCAAATGATGAAGACTGTCTTTGATAGGATGGAAAATAATTGCGGGAACACACATAGTGGGAAAAATTCAGTTACCAGCATTTTCTTCTTTTCCTACAATGTTTTCAAAAGGCTTCTTTCTCGGGGTCATGCTAGTTACCAGCATTTTCTCCTTTTCCCACAATATTTTCAAAAAGGCTTTCTTTCTCAGAGTAATTAAAAACCCAGGACTATGTGGCACAGGGTTAACTGCAAAGACATATACCATCATTTGAAGCAGAGCTCTAGATAATAGGGAATGATGTTATTCTAAATCCATTTTTTCTCTTCCAAACCCTATGTTGTTAGTACTCATTAGAATTGTCTCATAGAGAGGATTCTAATGAGTACCAACAACATACGGTTTAGTGTAAAATAACTAATATTTTCAATTTTGAAATCAAAATCAGTCCCTCTATGTAGAGCTCTGTGAACCACATTTCTATGGTTGTATGCAAATAAGGGCAGAAAATTTGAATTTTGTCAAAATCTTAAAGAATTTATTTTTTGATAGAAATTTCCACATAATGTGGACAATTTGTGCATCTTCATCTCGATTTGTACTCTAAAGCACCTTAACTCTTCACACAATCCCGACTTTTAATGACCCTGAGAAAGAAAGAAGCCTTTTGAAAACACTGTCCGAAAAGGAGAAAATGCTGGTAACCAGCATTTTCTCCTTTTCCACAGTGTTTTCCACCCTTCCCAAACCAAATCTTAATTTTTCTGTCACCTTTATTTTGTGGTCTGCAAATGCTTTCAATTTGGACCAGTCTGAAATTTTCTTGTGAGGTAACAAGTTATCTCTTTACCAAACAACTATTTTTTAGATTTGTCAAAGTTGTCAAACCATTTGCAGACAACATAATCAACCGGCGCTAAAATGTTGGAATTCATTGTTAAAAGGTTAGAAAACATTTTGGGAAAGGGAGAAAATGTTGGTCACCAGCATTTTATCCTTTCCCCACAATATTTTCTACCCTACCCAAGTCAAAAATCGTCATATTAACAAGATTTAATTTGTTGTCTGCAGATGCTTCGAATGTTGTCCAAATATTTGTCGTTTGGTAAAGAGTTAAATGTGTAGCCATGGATATTGCACTTAACCGTACAAAAAAATGTTCATTAAGCTCTCTACTAGAACACAAAATCTTAAATTTGTCCAAAGTTAAATAATTTCCAGTCATTAAATTGTGATTTTGGTTCCTAGAAAATTTCCAAAATAGGACAAAAAAGCTTTCTTTTTGGAAAAGGAAAGAAAAGCATTACTACCCCCATTTTTCCCACAATGTTTCAAAATCCCTTATCTTCAGCGTCGTAAAAAATACATGATTGTTCGGTAAAAGGATTACGTACAGATAAACAATGAGTATCCGGTTATACATTAATTTATTATCTAATTTACTTCAATCACTTACCGGTATACCCTTAATTCTTTACCAAATGACAAAAGTTTAGACTGGTCCAAATTGAAAGCACTTGCAGATGACAAAATAAACGCAACTAAAAATTGAAATTAGTTTCCAGCAGGGTAGAAAACATTGTGGGAAAAGGAGAAAATGCTGGTAACCAGCATTTTCTCCTTATCCCGCAATGTTTTCAAAAGCTTTCTTCTTCAGGGGGTGTTAAAAATCGTAATTGTGTGGTATTGGGTTAAACTGTTCCATTTTGAAATTTGTCAACTGGTAAAGAATCAAAGTAATACAAGACAAATAAGATTTTAGACTTCTCCATTTCAAAAACCCTCTAACAAACAACTCTGAAGGTGAAAAAAAAGATTTCACCCTTAGCCACACAATCCTGTGCTTTATTGACCCTGAGGGGGAAGCCGTTGGAAAATATTGTGGGAAAAGGAGAAAATGCTAGTAACCAGCATTTTCTCAATTTCCCTCAATTTTTTCTACCCTTTCTCCAGATTTCAATTTCTCAGTCACATTTATTGTGTCATCTGCAAATGCTTTCAATCTGGATCACTCTAAAATTTTATCGTTTGGTAAAGAGTTAAGAAAAGAGACCTGCTGCATGCATTTTCAAGGTTGCTTTCGTCCAAAATTTCACAGACTGTGTTGATCAAAGATCAGACTGTACATTTTGAGCATTTGAGTTATGATCTACACACAGGTGGTAAAGGCAGTTATAGTGTGAGTTAACCCTTTACCTGATATGCTAATTTGAGGCTCTTCCATTTCAGCATCAAAGAAAGATAAGATGTTGAAAATATGGACAGATGAGGATACAAATATCTGATTGAGTGGAAAACATTGTGGGAAGAGAAATTGCTCATTACAAGCAATTTCTTCTTTTCCCACAAAGTTTTTTTCAAAGCTGTCTGTTCTTGATACATCAATGTGAGTATCTATGGAGTAAAGGGTTAAGAGTCATGTTTTACATACCAAAATTTGGTAAACACTTGGTGTCACGTTGGTAAATATGTAATGTGTCTGAAAACAAAAACAACAACAACAAAAGATCATGTTCTGTAAAAAAGAGAGGGGGGGGGGGGGAGAATTGTAAGAATACGCAGATGACAGTTTCAATCTGGCTCTTATGAATGATTTTTCTTTGAAAGGGAAGAAAACATTGTGGGAAAAGGAGAAAATGCTGGTTACCAGCATTTTCTACTTTTCCTACAATGTTTTCAAAAGCCTTCTCTTTCATGGGTTTCTTGCAAAAGAGGTCTTAATACACCTGTATGGGGCATGATACCAAAAAAGTCATCACAAAAAGTATAGTTGCATAGAATTCCAGACTGGTCCTTTGACACACAGAAAACTGTCAAAAGGCCAAAAATTTCAGCATAGGCCAGTCTGTGTGGTCTGCTCAGGCTGACAACGTTGGATACTTTTTGCAGTTGTATTAACTCTTTACCACATGACAAAATTTTAGACTGGTTCAAATTGGAAGCATTTGCAGACGACAAAATAAAGGTGACTGAAAAATTGAAATTTGTTCTGGGAAGGGTAGAAAACACTGTGGGAAAAGCATTTTCTCCTTTTCCCACAGTGTTTTCAAAAGGCTTCTTTTTCAGGGGCGTCAAAAGTAGGGATTGTGTAGTAATGGGTTAAAAGACCCTGTCTTTACATGGAAAAAGCCTATTGTATAAGAAACATCTCATCTGGTGTCTGCAAATGCTTTCAATTTGTCTTGCCTAAAATTTTGTCATCTGGTAAAGAGTTAACCCATCACCACACAATCCCTACTTTTGACGCCCCTGAGAAAGAAGCCTTTAGAAAAAATTGTCGGAAAAGGAGAAAATGCTGGAAACCAGCATTTTCTCCTTTTCCCACAATGTTTTCTATCCTTCCCAAATCAAATTTTGACTTTTCAGTCACATATATTTTGTCGTCTGCAAATGCTTTCAATTTGGACCAGTCTATAATTTTGTCGTCTGGTAAAGAGTTAAAGCTCTATTTTAACATGAATTCAGCTCTATAAACAAAGTGCAATGAAAGCATGGTAAAATCTGCATCATTCTATGTAGAGTGATGTCATTCTATATAAAGTGACGTCACTCTGTCTACAGTAAGGAAATTATTCAATGGAATATAATCTGCACCGCATTTTTACTCGAAGAATGCGTTTGCCTTTCAGTAACATTTGGTCATGTTAGAATCAAAATAATCTTCTTTCTATCATATTTATCATTCAGTAAACTATGTTGTGAGTTATGATGCACAATGAATAAACGACTCAGGCTATTGCCCTTGTGGATTATTTTATTGTGCCTCATAACTCACAACCATGGTTTATTGAACAACAAACCATGATAGAAGATTATTTTTCAACCACATGATAAAGTTTTAGGCTGTTCCAAATTGAGAACATTTGTAGACAACAAATTACATGTGATTCAAACTAGAGCTATCACTAAATGTGATCATACCCCCCACCAGCTCCTTGTCACAAAACATCTCTTTGTAACAGAATGCAGCATGGTTTAGTATAAAAGAAAGATTAAAAAAAAAGACTACATGTATTTGGAAAAAAGAGAAACAAAGGGAAACCTGTCAATGGAAAATTATTAAACTGTAAACAAGTTATAATATGTACATACATGTATTTATTTTATAGGGTAACTTCCTTTGAGGTTTGTTAGAAATCTGCTCAGCAGTTATTGCAAAATGGAGTGGACAAAAAAAATATAAAAGGGCCGTAAGTAATTGGAAAATCATTCAAGCATAAACAAATTGTAATATGCACATCTTGACCTCAGACTGAAAATCATTCAACCATAACACATTATAATAATACATCTTCATTTCATAATGAAATTTCGCATGAAGTTTGACTGGAATCTGTCCAGTAGATACTGAGAAATAGAGCTGACAATTGAAATCTGTTGAGTAGTTATTGAGAAATAGAGTGGACAAAAAAATTAATGAAAGGGCCATAATTGCTTTGAAAATCATTCAACCATAACCAAATAATAATATGCACATGTTAGCTTCATGCTTAAACTTCCCATGAAGTTTAACTGCAACCCATCCAATACATACTGAGAAATTGAGCAGAGAAAAAAAATTCAAAAAAGGGCCATAACTCCTTTGAAAATCATTCAACTGTAACTAAATTATAATATGCGCATCTTATAATAAAACCTCATAATAAAACTTCCCATGAAGTTTGGCTGAAATCTGTCCAGCAGTTATTGAGAAACAGAGCAGACAAAAACATTCATGAAAGGGCAGTAATTCCTTTGACAATCATTCAGCTTTAACTAAATTACAATAGGCACGTCTTGACTTCATAACGAACTTCCCATGAAGTTTGACTGAAATCCATCCAGTAGATACTGAGAAATAGAGCAGACAAAAAAAAGAAATTTGACCAGAATCATCAAAGGGTCGTAACTCCATGAAACCTAAATAAACCATAACCAAAATAGGATATGCACATCTCTGCTTGATACTGAGTCTATCTGTGTAGTTTGAACCAAATCTGTCCAATAGTTGATGAGAAAAAGAGCGGACAAGAAATTTCATGAAAGGGCCAGAACTCCGTGAAAAATCAATGAACCATAACCAACATTTCATATGCATATCTCTGCTTGATACTGAGTCTACCTGTGAAGTTTGAATAAAATTCGTCCGATAGTTTATGAGAAATAGAGCGGACAAAAAGCTACAGACTGACCGACCAACGGACAGCTGTGTTAAAAGTATTCTATCAAAAGTATAATTTATTTTCATCAATTCAGCAAGGGCACCGTCCTAAAGACAACGACAAAAAAGGGCTTAGCTCTTGGAAATTTTATTTAATTAACTAAGCACAATTTACGATATGCACATCTTTGCTGAGTGCAAAGTCTATCCATGAAGTGTGAAAGAAATTTGTCCAGAATCATCAAAGGGCCATAACTCCATGAAACCTAAATAAACCATAACCAAAATAGGATATGCACATCTCTGCTTGATACTGAGTCTATCTGTGTAGTTTGAACCAAATCTGTCCAATAGTTGATGAGAAAAAGAGCAGACAAGAAATTTCATGAAAGGGCCAGAACTCAGTGAAAAATCAATGAACCATAACCAACATTTCATATGCATATCTCTGCTTGATACTGAGTTTACCTATGAAGTTTGAATAAAATTCGTCCAGTAGTTTATGAGAAATAGAGCGGACAAAAAGCTACAGACCGACGGACCGACCGACGGATGGACGGACGGACGGACCGACCGACCGACAAGCTGACTCCTATATACCCCCCCAAACAGAGTTTTGGGGGGTATAATGATTGTATTTGTTTCTGATAGGTTTAAAAATATGTGAGAAACTATGAAAACGCTGGTTACGAGCATTTTCTCTTTTTCCCACAATATTTTCTAAAGTCTGATCTTCCAGGGATGTTGAAACTTGTGATTGTGAGGTAAGGATTTAACTCTTTACCAAAGGACAAAACTTTAGACTGGTCCAACTTGAAGGTACTTGCAGATGACAAAAATAAACGTAACTCAAATATTGAAATTTGTATCCAGCAGCACATAAAACATTATTGAAAAGGAGAAAATGCTGGTTTCCAGCATTTCCTCCATTTTTCAACAATGTTTTCAAAAGGCTTATTATTCAGGGTTTTTACCAGGGATTGTTTAGGAAAGGGTTAATTCAACAACCCATGTGGAAAAGGCTTTTGAATAAATTATGAGAAAAGGAGAAAATGCTGGTGACCAGCATTTTCTCCCTTTCCCATGATATTTTCTACCCTTCCCATAGAGAATTTCATTTTTGTGTCAAAGTTAATTAGTCCTCTGCAAATCCTTTCAATTTGGACCAGCCTCAATTTATGTCATCCAGTAGAGAGAAGTCAAAATGAAAAGGAAACAAGAAAATACTCACAGAACGAATTTCTTCATTGCTAACTGGCCATGTACCTTTTTCAGCATCTCTCAAAGACACATAAAAACGTGTAAAGCCATGACTGTCTGGGGGTTCCACAAAATCCATCCAAATTTCTCTATGTTCTCGAATCACCCTGAACTTTATGCTAGCTACCCACTGACCAGGATCACCATCATTTACTAAATCTGTTTACGATACAATACAATACAAGAGCCGTCAGAGACGGGTTATGCTCCCCGAACAAGTGCTTGTCATAAAATATATGAAATTGATATAAATTCACTTCTTTTATCCTAAAAGAACCAGTTCATGCCCCCCAAAATTTGAACTGAAAAGGCAATTACTATCTTAGAGATAGCCAACACAAACTTGTAGAGGACAATAAGCCCAATAAGCCCCCTTTAAGCTCCCTTTTCCCATCAGACAATATTGCATCATTGAAATAAATAGAGCGGGTGTGTGGTTTGTGGCATTTTTGAATAATACTTCAAAATTCGAAATTTCATAAAAGTTTGAGCAGTCATGTAGTAAATATTAAATAAAACAATTTTTTACATGAAGCCCCCTTTTTCCGAGACGCAGCCTGAAATTGAGAAACAGGAAGAGAGGTACCTGGGCAACATTCCAACAAGTTCAGATTTGAAATTTCACGAAGTTTTGAGCACCGATAAAGGAGATACAAGTGAAAAACATTTTTTTCCATGAAGTCGCCGTTTTCCGTGATGGAACCTCAATTTGAGAAACCAGGAAAGACATATTTGCGCATTTGTAATTCATAGATTGAAAAAAAAACAAAGGGCTCATGTTGAAACTTGTAAAACAAGATATAACCATGAAATTTCATGAAATTTTGACAAAAACTGAACAAGATATTAGTAAAAATTGAAATTTTGCATTAGGGCCCCTTTTTCCTTGTCATTTTACAAGAAACCCCCTTTTTCCATGACAGATGGTCAAATTGAAAACACAAAGATAAAGAAACAAGAGCAGATGGTGAAACTTTGAAAAAACAATATAACCATGAAGTTTAATGAAATTTTGAGCAAAACTGAATGAAATATTAGTAAAAATTGGAATTTTGCAAGGAACCCCCTTTTTCCATGACAGAACGTCAACTTAAAAAATGCGAAGATTAAAAATAGCAAGGGCACATGCTAAAACTTTCCATAAACAATATAACCATGAAGTTTCATGATATTCTGACAAAAACTGAATGAGATATTGGCAAAAATTGCAATTTTGCATTAAGCCCCTTTTTTCAAGGCCCCTTTTTCCTTGTCATTTTACAAGAAACCCCCTTTTTCCATGACTGAGGGTCAAATTGAAAAACACATAGATAAAGAAACAAGAGTAAATGGTGAAACTTTGAAAAAACAATATAACCACGAAGTTTATTGAAATTTTGAGCAAAACTGAATGAAATATTAGTAAAAATTGGAATTTTGCAAAAAAAACCCTTTTTCCATGACAGAACGTCAACTTAAAAAATGCCAAGATTAAAAATAGCAAGGGCACATGCTAAAACTTTCCATAAACAATATTACCATGAAGTCTCATGATATTCTGACAAAAACTGAATGAGATATTGGCAAAAATTGCAAATTTAGCATTAAGCCCCTTTTTTCCATGACACGGGGTCAAATTGAAAATCCGGGAAAGAAACGTCGGCGCCTTACTTCAAAAAGTTCATATATGAAGTTTAGCCCCTTTTTTCCAGGCCCCTTTTTCCTTGTCATTTTACAAGAAACCCCCTTTTTCCATGACTGAGGGTCAAATTGAAAAACACATAGATAAAGAAACAGGAGTAAATGGTGAAACTTTGAAAAAACAATATAACCACGAAGTTTATTGAAATTTTGAGCAAAACTGAATGAAATATTAGTAAAAATTGGAATTTTGCAAAAAAAACCCCTTTTTCCATGACAGAACGTCAACTTAAAAAATGCCAAAATTAAAAATAGCAAGGGCACATGCTAAAACTTTCCATAAACAATATTACCATGAAGTCTCATGATATTCTGACAAAAACTGAATGAGATATTGGCAAAAATTGCAAATTTAGCATTAAGCCCCTTTTTTCCATGACACGGGGTCAAATTGAAAATCCGGGAAAGATACGTCGGCGCCTTACTTCAAAAAGTTCATATATGAAGTTTTATCCAATTTGGTCCAGGGGTTGTGGTGAAATCGCTTCGGACGGACGGACGGACAGACGGACGGAAGGACGGACGGAAGGACGGACGGACAGACGGACGGACAGACGAAGCGGCGACTATATGCTCGCCCTTCGGGGAGCATAATGAAATAAAATAATACAAAGCAACAAAATACAATACATCAATATGGAAGTTGGAAAAGACGTCCTAGATCAAATTTAATTAAATTACAATTATTCAAAATAGAAATAAAACTAGAGATGTCATTGAATGCGACTTAATACCACTATTAGTGCCTTGACAGAAACAGTCAATTTAACAAAAAAAAAAATCTAAGTTCAAGGGAGATTACCCTGGAATCATAAGGAGTAGATGATTGAAAACTGTCTTGCATAACTTAACCCTTTACTCCATAGATACTCATTTCTACGCATTGCTTGTAAGAGGCTTTTGAAAACATTGTGGCAAAAGGTGAAATTGCTCTTGACGAGCAATTTCACCTTTTGTCGCAATGTTTTCTATGCTATCAAAAGGTGTCATATACACATAAGAAACGGCTTCATCCTTGCTGTTATTGAGGGTCAGATAGAGATGTCATAGAAATGCCTTATGGGGTAAAGAGTTAAGTATACCTTCAATGTATCACCAAACTTTCAATACAATAGCAGCAAAATTGTAGGAGGAGTTTGGGACTCAAAATTACTTGTATTTTGTACACAGACGGACACACAAGTGGATAGACAGGCTGATTTTCCAGTATACCACTGAAAATATTTGTTTCGCGGGGGGTATAACAAGTTTGACGAGGGTTTTACAAACAGAATCATGGACACCATGGCTGTTTGTAAAATGTTTCATGCTACATGTATTTCTGCTATTTCTGCTATATCATAGCAGTTAGTTGTATGACTCTTTAACCCATTACCACACAATCCCTACTTTTGAGAAAGAAGCCTTTTGAAAACACTGTGGGAAAAGGAGAAAATGCTGGTAACCAGCATTTTCTCCTTTTCCCACAATGTTTTCTACCCTTTACAAAACAAATTTCAAATTTTCAGTCACTTTTATTTTGTCATCTGCAAACCTAAAATTTTGTCGTTTGGTAATAAGTTAAATTGTTTCCAACATTTTTTCAGTTAATCAAAGATGTAAATTTACTCATCTAAGCTTTCAGTTAATCACAGCTGTAAATTTACTCATCTAAGCTTTCAGTTAATCACAGCTGTAAATTTACTCATCTAAGCTTTCAGTTAATCACAGCTGTAAATTTACTAATCTAAGCTTTTCTCGAGTTTCATTTACTCATACTAGCCACATTATTCTTCCCAAGCCTCTCTGACTGCTTTCCCACAAAACCATTACCAAGGCAATGATCAAGAGTCGAGAGAGGAACGACTCCTGTCGCAGTGACTATCAAACGTCATCGTAAAAGAAATTGACAAATCATAGGATTTTAACTACCCACCCTCTGGTGTGTCTCCTGTGTGTAACCAAAAGCGCCACTGGGCCAAACCTTAACTCTTTAGCACATAACCCTGACTTTCAACAGTCTTGAGAGACAAGCCCTATGAAAAAATTTTGGGAAAAGGAGAAAATGCTGGTAACCAGCATTTTCTCCTTTTCCCAAAATGTTTTCCACCCTTCCCAAAACCAATGTCAATTTTTTAGTCACATTCATTTTGTCATCTGCAAGTGGTTTGAACTTAAACAGGTCTAGAATCTTTTCTTTTGGGAAAGAGTTCAGGAAACTATGATGGTTTTATGTTCAAGAAATATTGTAGAAAATAAACTAACCCTTTACCACAGGAAAATTTTTTGACCTATCCAATTTGAAAGCAGTTGCAGGCCTCAAAATAAATTTGATTCAAGAATCATAATTTGTTTTGGGAACAGTAGAAAACAATGTGGGAAAAGAAGAAAATGCTGGTTACCAGCATTTTCTTCTTTTCCCACAATGTGTTCAAAAGCTTTCTTCTTCAGGGTGGTTAAAACTCAGCATTTTGTGGTAAAGAGTTAAGGAAATTACTGACAACGGGTAGCAGAAAACCTCCACCTGACAATAGATCAACCTAAAAGATCCCAACAAGCCATAGCGAGTCAAATGAGCAAAATGATAAAAGCAATTTGGACGACTTACTCTGACCAAGCACTCCAAGGGTCCTTGACTGGTCGTACTCTGCCTTCGGTTTAGGTAGAGTATAAAGGTCATAGGTGTACAGTGTGGCTGGCTTCAATGGAAAAATTCTGAGCAAGAACATCACCTGGAAAAGAACAAGTACCCGTCAACAAATCATTTCAGTGGTTTCTTTCATCATTGTAAAAACTGAGTGCATTTCAACATTTTACTATACAATCTGGAGTCGAAATTATCTTTTAAAATAGCTATCCAAAATATTGCTGGAAAAGGAGAAAATGCTGGATACCATACTTAAGCAAATCAGCACTTTTCACAACATTGAGATAGAAGCCCGTTGAAAACATCATGGGAAAAGCACAAAATGCTGGAAACCAGCACTTTCTTCTTTTCCAACAATGTTTTCTACCCTGCTGGAAACAAACTTCAACTTTTCAATAACATTTATTTTGTCGTATGCAAGTGCTTTCAATTTGGATCAGTCTAAAATTTTATTGTTTGCTAAAGTGTTGAACTGTCATCTGCAAATGCTATTACAGTAACAATAAATGCTAAATATACACAAAGCAGGTGCATTTTAATTGATATTCTAACATGACATGCAAATTTGGCTCTATAAACATGTGCAACGAAAGCGTGGTAATATCTGCGACATTCCATGTAGAGTGACATCATTCCATATCCAGTGATGTCATTCTGTTTTAAGTGAGTTATTTAATGGAACATAATCTTCATCCGCATTTTCATTAAGAATTGATCACATTAGAATCAAAATAATCATCTCTTTTTATCATGGTTTATCGCTCAATAAACTATGTTGTGAGTTATAAGGTGCAATGAATAAACCACTCAGTCTATCCCCCTCATGGATTATTTATTGTGCCTCATAACTCACATTATGTGGTTTATTGAATGATAAACCATGATAGAAAGAAGATTATTTCTTAATTAATCATACCATTTGAAAGAATGGTAAGTATACTGGAAATGACAGTTTGTCATTTTATGGTTTGTCCAAAAGTTTGTCACTGACAGAGAAATTAATTTCAAAGCTTAACCCATTACCAAACGATAATATTTTAGACTGGTCCAAACGGAAGACATTTGCAGAAGACAAAATAAAAGTGATTGAAAATTTGAAATTTGTTTTGTGAAGGGTAGAAAACATTATGGGAAAAGGAGAAAATGATGGTTACCAACATTTTCTCCTTTTTCCTCAATGTTTTCTAAAGGCTTCTTTCTCAGGGGTGTCAAAAGTAGAGATTGTGTTGTAATGGGTTAAAACCTTCCAGGTAGCTGTGTCTTTTGCTTACTTTTTTTCCTGGTTTTAAAATTCTTTTTTCTGCAAGAGAGTAACATTATGGCCTGACCACACAATAATAGGCTGACATATCCACAATTTTTTCCATGGTTTTAAATGGTATGATTTAATGACACCTGCTTTAATATCTAAGCCTTTGCTGGGTCTTTAATTTACACATGTCTGAAACTTTTCAAAGCATTAACAAATTGTCTTTCTTTTACATGATGACAATTTTCTTTATTATTAAGAATATTTGTATACAACTTAATTAGTCCTACATAGATTTCTTTTCAAAAGGGTAGAAAACATTGTGGAAAAGGGAAGGAATTGCTGGTAACCAGTATTTTCTCCTTTTTCCCACAATATTTTCAAGCATATCATAGACAAATCCTACAATGTGACCTTTTAACAAACAATCCCTGGCTTTTACGACCCTGAGGAAGAAGCCCTCTGAAAACATTGTAGGAAAAGGAGAAATTGCTGGTAATCTGTGTTTTCTCCTTTTCCCACGATATTTTCTACTCTTCTAAAGTCAAGTTTCAATTTTTGAGTCACATTTATCAATTCGTCTGCAAATGCTTTCAAATTGGACAAGTCTAAAATTTTGTCATTTGGTAAAGGGTTAAGAAATTTTTATTTTTCCTCTGCAAATGCTTTGAAATTGGATAAATCAAAGATATTGTAGTTTTTTGAAGAGTTTACAGCAAATCAACCACAACTATTCGCAAAAAATAGCAACATTAACATCCTACATCTTTATCGTAGGCCGTTGACCAGTTTGCTGCAGACATGTCGTAAATGTAACATGTTGGACTCGTTGGTTTATCTGCTCTGTACTGCATGATCTCGAATCCCCTCACATACTTGATGCTCACTGAAAAATGAGATCAGAGAATGCTATTGTCTGCTTACTTAGACACTTTGTATTGTGTAAATCCAGAACCATACTGAACAGCTTTGCAGAAGTTTTAACCCTATACCCCATAAGGCATTTCTATGCTATCTCTAATTGACCCAAAATAAAAGCAAGAATGAAGCTGTTTCTTATGTGTATATGACACCTTTAGATAGCATAGAAAACATTGAGGCAAAAGGTGAAATTGCTCATCACAAGCAATTTCACCTTTTGCCACAATGTTTTCCAAAAGCTGCTACAAGCAATGTGTAGAAATGAGTATCTATGGAGTAACGGGTTAACTCTTTACCAAATGACAAATTTTTGAGCTGGACCAAATTCAAAGCATCTGCAGACAACATATTAAATCTTGTTAATATGATGATTTCTGACTGTGGTAGGGTAGAAAATATTGTGGGAAAAGGAGAAAATGTTGGTTACCAGTATTTTCTCCTTTTTCCACAATGTTTTGTATAGGCTTCTTTCTCAGGGTCGTTAAAAGTCAGGATTGTGTGGTAAAGAGTTAGACCAAATGATAAGTACAGTACGACTCCACCAAATTGACATGAAATAATTGAATGCTTTTATCATAATATTACAGGCTTGAACTACTCTCTTGACTTCGGCTTTTGTCATGAGGGATGACTTGACAACATCATTCCTGACTGAGAGAAGCTGAATATTACACAGATGGACACACAGACAGAGAGACAGGCTGATTCCAGTATACACCTGAAAACATTCATTTTGTCGTTTGCAAATTTCAAATTTCAGCAGAGCAAACTAGAGCTATCACTAAACATGATTATACATCCCACCAGCTCCTTGTCACAAAAACAGGTCTTTGACACAGAATGCAGTATGGTTTAGTACAAAAGTAACAGTTGAAATAAGTTCAAGGGGAGATAATTCCGTAACAAATTGCAGCAGGGTCATGAAAATTCCACACGCACAACTTCATATATGGAGTGTAACACGTGAAAAGGGGCATTTGGACATTTGCGTAAAGTGTCGTCTCAGATTAGCCTTCGCAGTCCGCGCAGGCTAATCGGAGACGGCACTTTACGACTACATTAGATTTTGTGCTACAGTAGACTTGCGTAAAACAGAAAATCACATAAAAATCGGAAAGTGTCATTCCGGATTAGCCTGTGCAGACTGCACACGCTGATCAGAGACAACACTTTACGCAAATGTCCGAATGACCCTTTTCGCGTGTTGCACTCCATATATAGGAACCCTGCGTGTAAATTCAAGTTCAGTATGTGATAAACTGTAGGAGTATTTAGGAGTATTGCAGTGGACAAATTTGTGTTTACAGACAGACTCTGTTTTCTGCCAATGCTTTTCAATTACACGAGTAAAATTTCAACAGAAGTAGGACATTAGGTAGCCCGCCCGGGTGGCTCAGTGGTGAGCATGTTGGACTCATGATCTGGTGGTTGTGAGTTCGATACCCCGTTGAGGCAAACTTTCTTTCCGTCTTATTTTCGCCTCTCACCTCTGCTGAAGCATGTGAGAAAAGTAGTCGGTGGCTTTGGAAAGAAAGTTGTGTTAGTACTGGTATGAGAAAGCCAGGAAACACCTATGCATCACTGACTGCCATGATATGACCTTAGCTGTTAAAGTGGCGTTAAACTCCAATACATGGACATTAGGTACATACCGTCTCCTGGGGGCGTGAAAGTCAAGTTTACTCCGGGGTATGTATTGCCATTTGAGTGCTGGTCATAGAACTGTTCTGCTTCAAACTTGTACGATATGCCTGGATTTTCGTCTGTATTCACATAGATATCGGAAAATCTGTTCTGCAAGTCATCAGGTGCGCAGTCCCCTGTCAAAGACAGAAAAGACATCAAGAGGTTGACTCCTTACCAAACGACAAAATTTTTGACTGGTCCAAATTGAAAGCAATTGCAGATGACAAAATAAATGTGACTCAAAAATTGAAATTTAATTTTGGAAGGGTAGAAAACATTGTGGAAAAAGGAGAAAATGCTGGTTATCAGCATCTTCTCCTTTCCCCAGAAAATTTTCAAAAGCTTTCTTAGTAGGGTCGTTTAAACCAGGGGTTGCTTGGTAAAGAATTAAATGATCCTGAGAAAGAAAGCTATTCAAAAATTGTAGGAAAAGGATAAAATACAGGTCACAGGCATGATCTCCCTTTCAAAAAATTAATGTCTCCTACCTTAATATCAATCATAACTTCAATCATTTTAACTATTTACCAACCAACAAAACTATAGACTTGTTCAAATTGTATGGTGTAAAATTTGAGCTGTGTAAGAATATTTGATAATGCATGAGACCGAAGGTTGAGCGCAATGTCAGCATTTTCAAACACAGTGAGAAATAAATACACGCACCAGGAAAGTTACTGAAACGTAACACTCCTTTTGTCATATACCTACCGCTTTCAACAACAACATTTTGCAAATAATGACATTTTATGCGAAATGAGACGATTAACAGTGCGGGTGTTTTTTCGAATGGTGGATTAAAAATACAGCATAACATTTTGACAAATCAGATTTTTCCCATGTTTTAATTTCACTACGAAAGACACATTTGAAAAAAATGTGGGAAAATGAGAAAATGTTTTTAACCAACATTTTCCTCATAGTCACATTTAAATTGTTGTCTGCAAACGCTTTGATTTGGACAAGTCTAAAATTTGTCATTTGGTCATTATCTCCCGCTAGATGGCATTCGACAAATACACTTCTATATAATTTGGGCATTCTAGGTACAGAACCGCACTACTTCTCTACATGACAATCATGACTCTGAATTTCAAACTAAAACAAGAGATGTTTGTAAAACATGTATGCCTCCCTAACGGCATCCAATTCTAAATATAACATGTGATTATAAACTGTTAAGTTCAAAGTGTAAAAACGAACAAAGGGTAATTACTCAAAAATTATTAATGATAAATTAACAATTCTTGGGCACTGCACTTTCCATTTATGTGAACTATCAACTTTTAAAGTTTCATGATTTTACCTCACATACTTTTTTTGTTATGCTCCGGAAAAGAATTAAGTACGAAAATCAACAAAGGGCAATAACTGCAAAGATATAATGGGCAGAGTTATGGTTCTTGTGCAATGCACTTCTCCTGAATAAGATCTATCCACATAAAAAGTTTCAAGATGATACCTGAAAAACCTTTTGAGTTATGCTTCGGACAAAAATTAAGTATGAAAATCAACAAAGGGCAATAAATCCAAAAATATGATGGTCAGAGTTATGGTTCTTGTGCACTGCACTTCTCCTAAATAAGATTAATCCACCTATGAGGTTTCAAGGTGATACCTGAAATACATTTTGAGTTATGCTCCGGACAAAAATTAAGTATAAAAATCAACAAAGGGCAATAACTCCAAAAATATGACGGGCAGAGTTATGGTACTTGTGCAATGCACTTCTCCTTAATGAGATCTATCCACCTATGAGGTTTCAAGATGACACCTGAAATATTTTTTGAGTTCTGCTCCGGACAAAAATGTGGTCTATGGACCGACCAACCGACTGACCGACAAGTGCAAAGCAATATACCCCCCAGGGGATTTTCTTCCTTTCCTGCGGGGCCGAATTTCGGCCCCATTCCCAATTGCAAAAAGTGTACTTTTTTCCCAATTTCATAAAATTAAATTCCAAATTAGACGCTAGAAAAAGAAAATAGTCTGATGTATCAGCCAGGGTTTTACCCGACACAAATTTGCGGGCACTGACGACAGTTCAAGCAGGAAATCGACAGACGTCGTATTGTAGGTATGAAAATATTTGGGTGCGAATTAACTATAGACTGCGTCATAATTTCAACCGATTCGTGCGTTGACTGGATTATCTGGCTGTAAACCGTTCTTCCTACAAAATACAGACGACTGTTAATTCCTCGGCAACTGCCACGCATATATTGCAGTGAAGCGGAGTTTCGTGAGGCAAAAAAGAACCCAGCTCCTAAATTGACAGTTCTGAATCAGGAATAAGTTATGAAAAATACCCGGCCAAATCTAGAGTAAGACCAGGAGATTTCTTTTTCCTCTCTCAAATTTCGAACGGTTGTCTCGAGCGGTTCGTAGAAGCAAATATCAAGTGTGAAGTTTCCTGTCTCCAATTGATTTTTAACAATTTCTTTTCAATATTGTAATAGGTCTACCACAAAAATGACAAATTTTCAATCTTTCTTTATATGTCAAAGCACTAAAAAAATCAATTTCAAAGATAAATCGTCACGGGAAAAAAACCACGAAAATACAGTTGTCAAACAAGACCTCAGCCGATCAGAGGCTCCTCAATCTGTCGTATCAAGCCTTAGCCTTGATAAGGACCTCTATCAGCTGACTTGCATACACACAATGTAAAAAATAAAACAGGAAATAATTTCTCTATTCATTCACCAGAAAAACAAATATCTTTATTTAAATATCCTACCTAGCAGGGTACGTGGTGGAGGGGAGAAAGGGCAAGTTGGGTTCCTTACAGCTTAGACACTTGAACTAGTATGATGACAAAAGAGAGCAAATTCACCCAAAAAGAAAGAAGTTAAGAAAAAAGAAGCAGTATTGATTCAATAGTATTACGTTTATTGTAAGGTTAAATGTTTTCCAAACTTTATATTTTTTGTCAATATTATTTTCCCAATTTTGTCATTCTGTCGATGATTTTTTTCCCAATTTGGCCAGGGGCCTTTTCCCAAAATGCGTAGATAAAGCCCTGCCCCCACTTCTTCGAATGGGGGGCATAATAAATGTTTACTCAATTAAACAATGTCTATCGGGACTCATTCAGCTATGGTCAGCAGTTTAGAGAAATGTGGAGCTAAAACAGGCCTGATTTCTCCTCAAATATATTTATAAGGTCATTTTCTCCATTGCTACTGTATAGTGCATCTTACTACAATCCCCCAACTAATTTGGGGAGTGATGTGTCATAGCGACAGGTCGAATCTTCGAAGAATATGACATGGGCAGACAGCGGTCATTTGGTAGAGAGTCCAGCACTCCACTTGTTTTGTATGTCTACTAGGTAGTACTTGTTTGATCCTAATACAGTCTATTTCCATTAACTCTTTACCAAACAAGCAAATGCTAGTTACCAGCATTTTCTCTTTTTTTCTCAATGATTTTGAAGGGCCTATTTCCCACCATTGTTAAAACCTGGTGTTGTTCCATAAAGGGCTAATGCAGCTCTTCAAGCTAAACTTTTACCAAAAGACGATATCTGGACTCTAGCAAATTGGAAGCATTTGCAGCTAACAAATGTTACTCACCTGAAAGTTCCTCTCTTTTATAGGTTGGAAAACATAGCGGGAAAAGAAGAAAATGCTGTTTACTAGCATTTTCTTCTTTTCCCTCTATGTTTTCAGAAGCCTTTTCTTTCTGGATTGTTAAAACCTGGATCATATGGTAAAAGAAGGCATCTTCAGACCTACTACCGGGATGGCACATAAACAAAAGTCAGTGGCGTCATAAATGAAGTACAATCAAACACAGTCATCTGTACTGACTGATCCACATTTTATTAATTGATACAGTTTTGAAAAAGTATATTAACTCTTTAGCACACAATCCTGACTTTAAACGACCCTGAGGAAAAAAGCTTTTGAAAACATTGGAGGCAAAGGAGAAAATGCTGGTAACCTGAGCATTCTCTCCTTTTCCCACAATGTTTCCTATTCTTCTAAAGTCAAGTCACATTTATTTTTTTGTTTTCTGCAATGCTTTCAATTTGGACAAGTCCATTATTTTGTCATTTGGTAAAGGGTTAAAGCTTTCATTCCTCATTTTTTTTTTTTGTCCTGTATTGGGTTTAATTAACAATATGGCTACCATACAGGCATCATGTAAGCTAAGAAAATATCACACAGTGTCCTGCACCCCTAGATAAATACACATGTACTTCTCAAGACCCTAAATTTCCCCTTATCGGTACCCCTGACATCAGTAAGTGAAAGTAACACACTTAAAGACACTTATTGTATTTTTCAACTATTTTCCTTGTCTACCATAAGTATGGCTTCAACCCTGTGGCGCCCACTTTTACCCAAACCCTTTATCAAACGATCTTGTGTTTATCAATCACGAGGAAGAAACCTTTTGAAAACACTGTGGGAAAAAAAAGAAAATGCTTGTAATCTCCCATCAGAAAGCTTCTTTTCTTTCACTTTATCAAAAATAATTTCATTCAAAGAGTTACTATGCTAAACATTATAAAATCTTTTTGGTGTAACATCAAAGAAATCCAAAATAAGATAATATTTATGAACATCGTATAAAGCGTGGAACAAGTGCCATCTGAATGATGCTGACGTTATTTCTGATCTCAACGTCATTAACTGTTTCATTTTTTTTCCAAATAGGCCAAGTACAACAGAAATATAAAGTACAAGTAATCGTTTTTGTTCCCTTTTGAAAACAGAAGAAGCCAATGTAATAAGAAACAGAGTGACTCATAATAATTTATCACATAACCTCCCTTGTTTTCAGTGTAATATACCCATCACGAATTTTCTTATCTTATACATGAGTAATATCACTATAGTGCGCCGTCATTTTTGATGTCATTTTGAACATTATTCTAAGAAGTGAATGGGTTTTACAGATATAACTGTGGATGCATATATAGGTGACTTGCATCTTCTGATCTATAATGTGTGAAATATCATTATGTGATAAATAAAATCTGCCATTCGGTGGCATTTAACTCTTTACCACACAATTCCAATTTTTAACAACCCCTGCGGAAGAGGCCTTTTGAAAACATTAAGGGAAAAGGAGAAAATGCTGGTAACCAGCATTTTCCCCTTTTCCCTCAATGTTTTCTTACCTATCAAAGACGAGTACCATTACTGGAGACACGTTTAAATTGTCATATGCAAATGCTTTCAATTTGGACAAGTTTTCATTTTCATCGTGTGGTAAAGAGTTAAGATGAAATTTTATTAACTTTTTACCACATGACAAAATTTTAGACTTGTTCAAATTGAAAGCATTTGCAGACGATTAATAAAGGTGACTGAAAAATTGAACATTGTTCTGGGAAGGGTAGAAAACACCATGAAATGAGTTTCTTTGATAGAGTAGAAAACATTGTGGGAAAAGGAGAAAAATGCTGGTTACCAGCATTTTCTCCTTTTCCTCCAGTGTTTTCAAAAGGTTTCTTTCTCATGGGCATCAAAAGTAGGGATTGTGTGGTAATGGGTTAAACTTGTCAAGGAAAAATGTTATTTATAAGCTCGCCAAAGGCTTGCTTAATAACATTCCCCTAGATTTGTTTAATAAAATTTTACCTCAAAAGCCAACTCATGTCAAATTCTATATATACAGTGGAGCCCCGTTATAACTCTGTCGGTGCTAGCCACGATCGTCAACAGTGTTATATCCCGGGTTAAGTTTATAACGCTGATATACACGATGTACAACTCTGCGTTCACCGTGCAGCCGACCATCCTATCTAGAGTATTTTCCAAAGATTTAATGTCAGGTGTTTTTTCAGCCTGTCCAAGTATTTTTCAATATTCGGACTATATTAAGATTGAACTTGAAATAGAATTTTTTGACATAAAATATAATGTGTCCGAACATACAGGGTGTCCGAATGCATTTGCAAGTTACGGAACATTCGATATCGCTGTTACGATCTACATACAGTCAGACATACTGACGTAAAGTTTGTATAATGCAAGATTGTGTGCAAAGACAATTATGGGACGAAGTCCTTTTGTTGCCTACTGTGCGTGTATTTGTCAAAGTAATTGTGCAAAGCCATCGGTGATAAATGTAATCAACAAGGTAAAGGTGTGAAAAATTGTCACATTATATGCATGGTATCGATTTTTTATTTGACCGAGAGGTGGTTTTTTTTACATCGAAGATTCTTGTGAGAGCAATGGTGGATTCGGATCAGACTCAAAAATGGTCAACGCCCGAAATTTTGGGAGCCAAAGGACACCCGCGTTATAACGGAATCAGCACTATAGCGCACTTCGTTCTAATGGGGTTCCACTGTAGTTTGATCAATCTAACTCAGCATTTTCTGACTTCTAAACAAGAGGGCCATTGACACTACAGTGCCAACCTGTGCATCTTCGCGAGCCAACAGTGACGATCCACTACGCTACACTGAACACCCTTGGCAGATCGAGCTTGATTTCGACATTGCCTTGATATGAATTTTCATTGGATGCAGCTAGCTCTAATTGCACGAATCAAATTGCTTGAAGCATTTAATCTTTGATGAAAATAGAACAAGGTTGCCACCTTTCGAATAAAAATAGAAGGTAAGCATGGATACCTCCCTGGATGTGTGCAGGATCTGTAATGAATTATTTTCCAAAAACCATAGACAAACAATATTAACAGAAAATTTTAGTGTGACCAATCAATTATCAGAGGTTTTAAGCTATATTCCAGCACCTGTCGATGGAATGTCGAAGTATGTTTGTGGTTACTGCTTCATGTTGAATAATTGTATTCGTAAGAGGTTTGTAAAATCCTATTTCATTTGCTGTCAGAAATGAGATCTAAAGGGGGATGATAACCAGCATCTAATAGGGGGTCAGTATTGCAGGAATTTGGAAATTGGGCTGGATCCGCCAAGGTAAGATCCACGCAGTGATCATAACCTTCGCTCACGTAGATACCACCTGTATAAAGTCATTTAGAACTGATATAGCTGAAGCTGGTTGTAATGATAAAAACAGCATTTTTTCCTTTTCCCAAACTGTTATTTCACAAGTAATAGGCAAAAGCACTTAATCTCTTGCCAATGGACACTCGGACAACAAAAAACCCAGTCAGGCAGGATTCCGGAATCTCCAGGTTAAAACTGCTACATTTTATCACGGAGCTATGCAGGTCACTTGCGCAGATAATGAGTAAATCTATTATGACCTTTAACATTTAGGTCAAGAGGGTCCAAAAAGCAGCAACTATTCATCTTAACCCTTTACCACACAATGACTACTTTTAACACCCCTGAAAGAGATGGCCTTAGAAAACATTGTGGGAAAAGGAGAAAATGCTGGAAACCATCATTTTTCTTCTTTTCCCACAATGTTTTCTTCTCTATCAAAGAAACTCATTTCATACTGACCACATTGAAACTGTCATCAGCAAATGCTTTTAATTCGGTCAGGTCTAAAATCTTGGCTTGTGGTAAAGGTTAAGTTAATTTTTTTTAACCCTTTCCTGAACTAGTTTTAATGCCAATTGAAAAGATAGTGGAAAAGGGAAAAAAAATGCTGTTAACCAACACCTTCTACCTTTCTCACAATGTTTTGTACTATATCAAAAAACAAATTTCCTTAATGTTGCCTTAATTCACCCCTAAAAGCTTTCAATTTGGACAGGTCAAAATTTTTGTTATGGGGTAGAGTTAACCAGCCTACAAAATTGGAAGCCTATCCAAAATGAAGGCATTTGCAGATGATATATTTAGCCTAGACCAGGGTTTTCTATTAAAAGGATTGAAACATTGTGAGAAAAGGAGAAAATGCTGGTTATCAGCATTTTCTACTTTTCTGATATTTTTTTAAAAAAATCTTTTTCCTTTGCAGTACTAAAAACAGATTAAAGTTGGTAAATATGAAATAAGGTTGGTAAACAGTAAACTCTTATGCAAACGCCAGTGAGGCGGAAAATCTTAGGGTTGTTAAAAATTGAAAGCATTTGACGATCGCCCATAAACCATATCATCAAGTTTTGTTATATTTTTCTTTTGCATTTTCTTACAGCGCAAAAACCTGTCCTCTACTAGACAACAAAATTTTAGCCTTGTCAAAATTTAAAGCATTTGCAGACAACAATTTCAATGCGGCTCAAATGGTGCAATTTTTCTTTCACATAGGAGAAAACATTGTGGGGAAAGGAGAAAATGCTGCTTACCAGCATTTTCTCCTTTTCCCACTATGTTTTCAAAAGGCTTCTTTCAAAGGGATGTTAAAAGCCAGAATTGTGTGGTACAGAGTTAACTTTTTACCAGATGAGGTACTTTTGGCCTGCTGAAATTGAAAGAATTTCCAGACAACAAAACTAGAGTGGCTAAAAAGGTGGTATTTTTACCTGTAAGGTAAGAAAACACCCTGGAAAATGGAGAACATGCTCAATATGAGCATTTTCTCTTTTTTCCACAGTATTTTAACCCTTTACCACATGACAAAATTTCAGACTGGTCCAAGTTGAAAGCACTTGCAGATGACATAATAGTATTTTCTCCTTTTCTTACATCATTTTCGAAAGGCATCTATCGCAGGATCATTAAAAGTCGGGATTATGTGGTAAATAGTTACGGTAAATAACCATGAAAGTGCAACTATTTGGACCTTATTCTTTACAGGAAATGTTGCTTTATTGGGCAAATTAGGGATACCGGTACATGGGCACTGAGCCATGACAGTTTTAATACCTTTTATGCAACATTCAAACTTGATCAACAACTTTTAAACATGCACCAACCTAGATAAAACCTGTTATTTACGACAGACTCAATTATACACTTTGAAAAACACTTCAGTGCATATGAATTTAATGGGTTAACCCTTTACAAAATAATCCCCTTTTTCACAGCCCTGAGAAAAATAGAGCTGTCACTGAATGTGACTTTAAATACCCCTGCCAGCCCTTTGACTGAAACAGGCAATTTAAAACGAAATTGAGAGATGTATAACTTGATTGAGAATTCTAAATTATGATTTTATGTCTACCACTGATCAGTTTTGAATATTTTGACGAAATTTCATTTCAGTGTGGCCAAAATGAAATGAGAAAATGGATTCTTATTGACAGTACCCTCCTCAGTGAAAAAAGTAGTGACTGACTGCAGATGGAGACTCAAAGCTTGTTCAATATCTCGTATGGTACCCTGCGCTTCTTTTTTGTTCTAGTATACATTCCTGGCATGTTAACCAGAATCTAGGTAAAAAAGCCAGAGGTAAAAAAGCCATTGGTAAAAAGGCCATGGGTAAAAAAAAATGATGGAATTTGTCTTTGATAGGGTAGAAAAGCTTCTGTTTTCTCCAGAAGCTGGCTTTTTTACCTATGGCCTTTTTACCTATGGCCGCTTCTGGCTTTTTTACCTATGGCCTTTTTACCAATGGCCTTTTTACCTATGGCTTTTTTACCTCCGGCTTTTTTACTGCACACCTGTTAACCAATCAGATCACAAGAAATTTCTTTGCAGTATAATTATAGATTTTGTTCTTCGGCAGACTTGTGCAAAATAGAAAATTACAAAAATATGGAAAGTGTCATTTCTGATTAGCCTGTGTGGACTGCACTGTGAGGCTGATGCGAGCTGACTTGTTATGCAAATGTCAGTATGACCCTTTTCACATGTTACTGGCCATACTGTATAATGCAGTAAGGATAAAAAATTTCCATTATCCTGAAGTTTTAGTTAAGTGATGCATCCTCAACCCTTTGAGTTTTAACAACCCTGTGGAAAAAGAGGCTATTTGAAAACATTGTAGGAAAAAGAAGAAAATGCTGATCACCAGCATTTTCTTCTTTTCCCACTATGTTTTCTACCCTATCAAAGACAAATTCCATCATTTGAGCCACATTAATAAACTGTCGTCTGCACACGCTTTTCATTTGGACAAATCAACAGTTTTGTCAAGTGGCAAAAGAGTTAACAATAAAAAAAACAAAACCTCTGACAATCAACCACTTTCACAGTAAGATCAGGCTGACATGAAAAAAAAGTCAACAACACTTAGATCCTTTACTCTGCAAACACGAGTTTAAACGACTTTGAGGAAGACTTTTGAAAACAAAATAGAAAAGGAAAAAAGGCTGGTAACCATCATTTTCTCCTTTTCCCATGATGTTTTTCTAACCTTTCAAAGACATGTTCCAAACATTTGAGCCATATTAAAATTGTTGTCTGCAAAATTAATGCTTTCAATTTAGACAGGTCTAGAATTTTGTAGTTTGGTAAAGAATTGAACCTTGTAGTCTTTTCCTTAACACTTAACCCAACAGTTGTATTTACTCATCCCTATGCAAAAACTTTGGAAAACAATGTGGAAAAAGGAGAAAATACCGGTAATCAGCATTTTCTCCTTTCCCAACAATGTTTTCTGTGCTTTCATTCAGGGTTCGACATTAAGGCACGTCCGAACGACATTGTCTAACAAAACATCCGTTCGGGCTAGTAGAGGCTGTGTCTAGCTAGCCCGAATGGTCCAGTGCAAAAATCGAGACAATGAGTTGAGTATCAGTTTGAATACTTGGCATAAGTGACAAAATTTGACCTAAGATGGCGTTCTTTAAAAAAGATCGCTTACATAATTTGAGATTTTGTCCAACAAGCGACAAAATTCAGAGACAATTTCTACAGGAAGCCCAATCGCGCATGAGCGGTATTTAATATTTTCAGTGGAAAAACCAACTCGAACCGAAAATAGATTTAGTAGACCGTTGTCTAGACCGTTGTCTAAGGGCTATTTTTTTCGTCAAAAATATGTCTTAACTTTAACGTGATTTTTATCATTTCGTCAGAGTATACGATTTTTAAGCAAGAATTTCCTATGTCTAGCTCTTTTTCTTGGAATACCGTAGTTTCATTTTGACGACAACCGAAAATGAGTTGCCAAGATGTTTACATAGACAACGGAGCAGACAAGTGGGAAAATGTCAAGCTTGCCTCACGTCAAAATAAAATCTGATCGAGGAGAAGCATAGTCCTAATATAAAGTTAAAAACAAATGGATCGAAGCAAAACTCGCGCATATTGTAGCTTAAATCATGTAATAGACTTGAAATGCACGTACCAAATTTTGGTTACATGCGAGACTTCACATAAAAAAAAAACGTAAAGAATCCATTATCCGCTTAACTTGTGCAAAATGACGGGTTTTGAAGTTACTTGCTACCCTTATTGATAATTTTTGACAAATCATGTGGAAAAACCTGTCAATAAATATATTAACACACACGAAAAAATGCTTGATGCAAAAAGCACGGAAACCCATGACACAAAACAAAGGTCCTTTTGACATTGTCCTATAAGTCACTTCACACAGTGTTTTCAGCTTTTTAATGACTTTAAACAGCAAATTTCCACAGAAATCTTAATATGATATACTTTTGCGGTACAAAGCATCATTAAATTGATTACTTTACTTCTAGTTTGGAGACAATATTGTCATACCCCCAAATTTTGAAATCTTACCCCTTTCATATGCTTTCAAATGGGTAAGGTTTTTTTTTTTCTCTTGGAAAAAATCGTATTTGAAATAATCTAACAGACAGACATTCATTGATCATTACCTAACATGACATTGTCCTTTTTCACAATTGTGGTATATTAACAAGGAAAAAAACATAGAATTAGATCTATGTCATACTTTTCTTCATTCTGCAAAAATGGTCTAGTAGAAATCTGAAGTGGTCTAGTAAAAATTTCAAACTACTGGTCCACTGGTCTAGTTGGAAAAAATGTTAATGTTGATTCCTGCAATTTCCAACAATTCAGCAACAGTCATTTAATTGTCAGTAAATGCTTTCATTTTGAACCAGTCTAAAATTCTTTTTAACAAGAGGGCCATGATGGCCCTGAAATCACTCACCTGAGTCTATTGACCAAACATGAACCATCTAGTTTCCCAGTGACCTAGTTTTTCATCAGACATTACCCATCATCAAACACTTTTGAGATATCAATAAGACAAACATTCTGACCAAGTTTCATGAGTAATGGACTGAAAATGTGGCCTCTACAGCATACAAAAGGTTTTTCTAAGATTTCACCAAGTGACCTAGTTTTGGGCCCCATAATTATCCATTATCAAACTCTTTTGAGACATCACCAAAACAAACATTCTTACCAAGTCTGAAGAGTATTGGGCAGAAAATGTAACCGCTAGAGTGTACACAAGTTTTTTCTAATACTTGACCCATTGACCTAGTTTTTGACTCCACATGACCCATTTTCTAACTCATTCAAGGCATGTACAGGACAAATATTATGAATACGTTTTAGGAGTATCAGACTGAAAATGTGTCCTCCAGAGCATACAAAAGGTGTTTATAACATTTGACCTATTGACCCAGTTTTTGACCCAACATGACCCATTTTCAAACTCATCCAAGATTTCATAAAGGCAAACATTCTGACTAATTTTCGAGAGTGTTGGACTGAAAATGTGGCATCCAGAGCATATACAAGGGTTTTCTAAGATATGACCTGGTGACGTAGTTTTTAACCCCCAATGACCCATTTTCAAACTCGTCTAATATATCATCAAGGCAAACATTCTGACAACTTACAAGAGTTTTGGACTGAAAATGTGGCCTCTAGAGCCTACAAAAGGTTTTTCTAACATAGATATCATCAAAACAAACATTCTGACCAACTTTCAAGAGTTTTGGACTGAAAATGTGGCCTCTAGAGCGTACACAAGGTTTTTCTAAGATTTGACCAAGTGACCTAGTTTTTGACCCCATATGACCAATTCCATTTTCGAACTTGTCCCAGATATCATCAAGACAAACATTCTGACCAACTTTCAAGAGTTTTGGACTGAAAATGTGGCCTCTAGAGGGTACACAAGATTTTTCTAAGATTTGACCTAGTGACCTAGTTTTTGACCCGACATGACCCATTTTCAAAGTCGTCATAGATATCATCAAGGCAAAGATCCTGACCAACTTTCATGTGTATCGGACTGAAAATGTGGCCTCTAGAGGGTAGACAAGGTTTTTCTAGAATTTGACCTAGTGACCTAGTTTTTGACCCGACATAACCCATTTTCAAACTTGTCCGAGATATCATCAAGACAAACATTCTGAAGAACTTCCAAGAGTTTTGGACTGAAAATGTGGCCTCTAGAGGGTACAGAAGGTTTTTCTAAGATTTGACCTAGTGACCTAGTTTTTGACCCAACATGACCCATTCGGACTCGTGCGAGATTTCATCAAAGCAAACATCCTGACCAACTTTCATGAGTATCGGACCGAAAATGTGGCCTCTAGAGTGTACATAAGGTAAAAAAGTTGACGACGGAAGACGGACGACGCACGACGCACGACGGACACAGCATGATCACAATAGCTCACCATGAGCACTTCGTGCTCAGGTGAGCTAAAAACAGAAGGTACCGTGGTACTTACACCTTCTACTCCAACCTGCACAAAATTTGTTACAAATAGAAGGTACTTACTCTTTCTACTCTAACCTTGCACAAAATGCTGTCTATTTAACAACCAGTAGAATATCAACTTTAACCCTTGAAGCGCTGATTAAATCTAACTGACAATTTTAGTTTAGAAATATGACCAGAAAACTTAATTATCATATGAACGAAATTTCTCGATCTTGCTAGAAGCTGTCATTGGAGATAAAATTATCTTGATAGTTCTATCCCTTTCTCTGTATCTATAAATAGAAAGTTCATCATTTGGATGAACTTGGTAGTTTTTGACTTAATAAGATTGCAGTAAATAAAAATTCAAATTTAACTTTCAGGTGTAAGCTTTGAGGAAGAAACCTTTTGAAAACACTGGTAAATTTTTACTGGTTACACACACAGACAGCTAGAAATACCTCTTATTAACAACTTTAAAATCATTCAAGGAAAAGGAAAGTTGATATGATTGCAGACAAAGATGTTTTGAAAGCGTATCTAATCATAGGTACCATGTATTTCAGTTGTGGGCATGAAATAAAAAAGAAATAATGATAACAGCTAGAATTATCGCAATATTTATACAATGAAAACTTTTGATTACTAAATAGTATTTCCAGGAAACTTTGTTTTAGCTGGATAAGATTGTTAAATTATCGCAACAGCTATCTTTATCTCGCGGCGGAAATATGCCGCCATAGGATCTGCATGGCTTTTCAAACTAAATACATGGAGATATGTTAATCCTTAATAGCAAACAATCCCTAGATTTTATGACCTTGAGATAGAAGGCTTTTGAAAACATTGTGGGAAAAGGAGAAAATGCTGGTAACCAGCATTTTCTCCTTTTCCCACAATGTTTTGTACGCTGCTGGAAACAAATTACAATTTTTTGAGTCATGTTTATTTTGTTGTCTGTACGTGCCTTCAATTTGGACCGGTCTAAAATTTTGTCATTAGGTTAAGAGTAAAACTGATGCATTGATGACTTATGGAATTCCCCCATGCTTTACAATAAATGTACACCCCCTCACCAATCCGCATTTCATGCCTCACCATTAAAATTTTGTATAAATATTTTAACGTTGGCTACGCCTACATGCATGTTTGTTGTATTGTGATCCACAAAAAAAAAGTTACGATCTGAAAAAGAGATAAGCCGAGTAAAGATAAACCAGTTAATATTACAATAGCATCATTGTGGCTCATTTAAATAATAAACAAAAAAGTTACTTAAAACAGAAATAAAAAATAACCCTGATTCTAATCTTACTTTTCATTTTCTCCCTAGATCTCAAAATTGTAAAATTCTACTTAACCCTTTACTCCATAGATACTCATTTCTACGCATTGCTTGTAGGAGCCTTTGGAAAACATTGTGGCAAAAGGTGAAATTGCTCGTGATGAGCAATTTCACCTTTTGCCACAATGTTTTCCATGCTATCAAAACGTGTCATATACACATTAGAAAGTGCTTCATCCTTGCTCTTATATAGGATCAAATAGAGATACCATAAAAATGCCTAATGGGGTAAAAGGTAAGAATTCAACCTTAACCCTTTACCACACAATCACTACTTTTGAATACCTTGAGAAAGATGCCTATAGAAAACATTGCGGGAAAAGGAGAAAATGCTGGTAACCAGCATTTTGTCCTTTTCCCAAAACATTTTCTACCCTTCCCAAAACATATATTTCAATATTTTAGCCACATTTATTTTTGTCACCTGCAAATGCTTTCAATTAATTTGGACAAGTCTATAATTTTGTTGTTCGGTTAAGACCAGCCCTCCACTAGGACCCCGAAAGGTTCCGGATCGTAAAGATGACAGGAACTGGATGCTTCGGCACATCTTTGCAATGATCGGGAACCGTTCTTGGTGTTTCTTAAACCCATCTGGAAACATTCTTAGTGTGTCGGGGGCAATTCAGGATCAAAAAAGCTTCGGGATCAAAATTTTAAAAATTTTAAAATTTGGATGCTGATCGTTGTGTCCGGGGAAACGTCGGGATCATCGGCATCCCTTCAGGGAACCTTCAGCAATCATTCTGGACGTTCTGAAACACATCACGCATAATCCAGCAGCATTCGGCGAGGTTTCTTATTCACTGTGTCACCCCAAGCGGTTCAGGAAAGATAACTTGCCCATATATACCTTGGCACTCACATCGCCAACATGTCAGCATTTATTCTTAAACGCTTCTGTATGTTCTGCAAGTGAACTGCAGCCATTCTGCGTGATCGGGAAACACTTGATCAACAATCCTGGACCGTTCGGCATTTTTCTGTACTGGATCCACATACTTCGGTAAGATTTCGGCAACCTTTCGCATACTGTTCCGCGTATCACTGCCGAACGAGCCCCGTTTGCCAAGCTCCGCCCATTTTCAACCCGAAAGCTCCCCGAAATTAGCCAATTGTTATCTGCAACCCTTCGACAAGCAATCTGGGTTGTAGTGGAGGGCAGGCCTAAGAGTGAAGTAATTTTTAAGAGTATCTCTATACATGTTTAATTTTTATTACTTCACTGGGACAGAAAATTGTGTGAGTGAAAAGTCAGTTAATCCTTTACCACACAATCCCAATTTTTAACACTCCTGTGAAAGAAGCCTTTTGAAAACTTTGAGGTAAAAGGAGAAAATGCTGGTAACCAGCATTTTCTCCTTTTCCCACAACGTTTTCTTCCTTTCCTAGAACAAATTTCAATTCTTTAGTCACATTTATTTTGTCGACTGCAAATGCTTCCAATTTGGACCAGTCCTTAGGTAAAGAGTTAACCTTCAGGCTGTTATGAGCGACTAAAGAACTTTTGTTGGATGGTGTAGATCAGAATGTGTAGGCTGATCTTTGGTCTACACTGTCAGATACAGAGATATTTTTGAAAAAGAAGAAAACCTTTGAAAAAACAATTTTTGGATGTCATCATTAGCTTGAAATTCTTACTTTATTTATATAGCAGGTTAACTCTTTACAAAACGACAAAATTTTGGACCAGACCAAATTGGACGTGTTTTCAGGCAACAAAATAAATATGAATTAAGAATTGAAATTCGATTTGGAAAGGGTAGAAAACATTGTAGGAAAAGGAGAAAATGCTGGTTACCAGCATTTTCTTCTTTTCCTACAATGTTTTCAAAAGACTTCTTTTAAAGGAGTGTCAAAAGTTGGCATTGTGTGGTAAAATGTTGAAACAAGCATTCATCGAAAATATAATCGAACAATGAAATCATTCAAATGATAAGGACTAGTTTAATTAAGTTTACTTAATGTGGGAATACCGAATGAATTCTGAGAACTAATTAACCTGTTACCGAACAAATTTTTGGACTGGATCAAATTCAAAGCATCTGCAGACAACAAATTAATTCTTGTTTACATGATAATTTCTGACTTTGATGGGGCACTGGAAAATATTGTGGGAAAATTGAGAAAATGCTGGTCACCAGAATTTTCTCCTTCTCCCACAATTTTTTCTACAAGCTTCTAATGGTCGTTAGAAGTTGGGACAGTGTGGTAAAGAGTTAATGATCGTACAATTGAAGACTTCTAAAATATTGTGGGGAAAAAAGAGAATACGGTAATCAGCATTTTCTCCTTTTACTACTACGTTTTTTGCCCTTCTAAACACTAACTTCAATCTTTTGAATCAAATTTATTTTTTCATCTAAAATCCCTTCCAACTGGATTGTTTTTTTTGTTTGGATTGGGGTTTAACACCACTTTAACAGCTGAGGTCATATTAAGGTGGTCGGTGACGCACATGTGTTTCCTGGCTTTGTCACACCGGTACTAACACAACTTTCCTTCCAAAGCCTCCGACTACTTTTATCACATGCTTCAGCAGAGGTGAGAGGCGAAAATACACCGGAAAGAAAGTTTACCTCAACTGGGTATCGAACTCGCAACCACCAGGTCATGAGTCCGACACGCTCACCACTGAGCCAACCAGGCCGGCCCTTCAATTTGGACAAGTCCTTTCACCTGTTCTGGCACAATGTTCTGTGCTCTGGAATGCTGTTTAGGAATGTGCGGAAGAATATATCAGAACATAATTCACTGTTCCGGAAGTATGTTCTGAATGGCGCATGTTTGAAACTTTGTTCTATACCATTTCAAAATGAAAGTACATTGCCATGATGGTTGTTGCAACAGCTACCGTCTTAGCTGTGTAAGTTGAGAATATAATTAGCTGCGTAGAAGGGAGTAGAGCCAAGTCTATTTATAAGCTTAATATGGTAAAAAAGACAATTGCAAATCTGGCCAGGAAGAATTGTCTGTCTTTCAGCCATCTTGTATCACCTAGCAACCCTTCAGCAGGTGCGCTTCACCTCAATTATATTAGAACAGTCAGAACATGTTCTAAAGAACATGGCAATGTTCCTAAATACTCCATTGACCTAGAACATATTCGGAGTGCTTGGAGTAGCAAAAGGAAGACGCCCTTAGAATGTTTGCCAGAACTACTTTTGTGCTTTATTGCTCCTTAACTGTACCACTTTTCTTACATGTAGATATTAGAATAAACAAGATACGCCCGTCTTACCCCAAGTTGTAAAGCTGGGGCATGCATCGGACAAAATTCAAGTATGAAAAACAACAAACGGCAATAACTCAAAAATTAAGCAAGCAAGAGTTGTGATTCTTGTGCACTGCACTCCCCATCGATGAGATCTATCCACCCGTGAAATTTCATAACTCTAGCTAGTATAGTTTTGGAGATATGCTTCGGACAAAAATCAAGTATGAAAAACGACAAAGGGCAATAACTCAAAAATTAAGCAAGCAAGAGTTATGATTCCTGTGCACTGCACTCCCCCTCGGTGAGATCTATCCACCCATGAAATTTCATAACCCTAGCTAGTATACTTTTGGAGATATTCACCAGACAAAATTCAAGTATAAAAAACGACAAAGGGCAATAAATCAAAAATTATTCAAGCAAGAGTTATGATTCTTGTGCACTGCACTCCCCCTCGGTGAGATCTATCCACCCATGAAATTTCATAACCCTAGCTACTATAGCTCTGAAGATATGCTCCGGACAAAATTCAAGTATGAAAAACAACAATGGGCAAGAACTCAAAAATTAAGCAAGCAAGAGTTATGATTCCTGTGCACTGCACTCCCCCTCAATGAGATCTATCCACCCATGAAATTTCATAACCCTAGCTAGTATAGTTTTGGAGATATGCTCCGGACAAAATTCAAGTATGAAAAACAACAAAGGGCAATAACTCAAAAATTAAGCAAGCAAGAGTTATGATTCCTGTGCACTGCACTCCCCCTCAATGAGATCTATCCACCCATGAAATTTCATAACCCTAGCTAGTATAATTTTGGAGATATGCTCCGGACAAAATTCAAGTATGAAAAACAACAAAGGGCAATAACTCAAAAATTAAGCAAGCAAGAGTTATAATTCTTGTGCACTGCACTCTCCCTCGATAAGATCTATCCACCCATAAAATTTCATAACCCTAGCTAGTATAGTTTTGGAGATATGCTCCGGACAAAATTCAAGTATGAAAAACAACAAAGGGCAATAACTCAAAAATTAAGCAAGCAAGAGTTATGATTCCTGTGCACTGCACTCCCCCTCAATGAGATCTATCCACCCATGAAATTTCATAACCCTAGCTAGTATAGTTTTGGAGATATGCTCCGGACCAAATTCAAGTATGAAAAACAACAAAGGGCAATAACTCAAAAGTTAAGCAAGCAAGAGTTATGATTCCTGTGCACTGCACTCCCCCTTGATGAGATCTATCCACCCATGAAATTTCATAACCCTAGCTTGTATAGTTTTGGAGATATGCTCTGGACAAAGAACTGGACGCCACCCGCCCGCCTGGACGCCCAGACGCCCGCCCGCCACGGGTGATCCCATAATACGTCCCGTCTTCGACGGGCGTATAAAAAGGGTGAATTAGGAATACAATAAATAGGATAATCAAATGGTTGTGTGTGAGATGTTAAAAACCTGTGACTTGAATGGGGTTAAAAAACTGCTTCGGATTCATTCTTTTAACCATATCACATCCCACTCTTGTGAGAGACCTTAAATATTATGCACAACTAGTTGATTGAATAGCCTGTACGGCCCAGTTGGTAGAGTGTAGGACTCGTGATCATGAGGGTGTGGGTCTGATCTCCATGGCTGGCCATCTACAATTGCTAATAGTCTTTCAGATGAGACATTAAACCAGGCTCCCAAGTGACAGTGCTATACACCAAGCACATTACAGAACCAAGAGAAACTTAGGATGGGTTTCATCCCGTATCTGCACTATCCCCCGTCACAATAACAGCCTTCAGGGGGCCTCGCCCACATGGAAAAAACCGGCGGCGACAATAAATAAACGCAAATTCAATAAATCATACCAGCTGATCATCCTCTATATAAGTCTGTAAGAGTTAGTGGGTACATGATCTACCAGTGTACTTATGCATGTAATAATTATACTATGTCAGAGTATGGTTTATCTATTGATATTTTTGTACATGACACCAAAAAAACTAACGAAACTAAAAATGGGGTATATCTGGTAATGGTCAGAATAATAATGAATGTCAATATTGAATACCTGACAAGGAAGTGCGTCATTCGACAGCCCTTTGCCAAAAAAGATAATGAACTTTTAGGACTCTAAAGAAAAAAATCCTCTCAAAACATTATGGGAAAAGGAGAAAATGCTGGTAACCAGCAATTTCTCCTTTTCGCAAAATGATTTTTTCCTCTGTAAAAGATCAATTCTACCAATGACCTACATTTGTCTTTTGCAAATTGTTTTACCAATAATATGAAAATGGTAGCTATTAATGATTTCATGAAGGAACCTCCTTTCAATTCTCAAATTACCACCCTGACAAATCGAATTGTCATAAATATGTATCATCATATCCCACATGTCTGTCTGTGGCAGGAATTTGTTAATACTGAGTAATGACTAACCCTTTCCCAAACAACAAATTTTAGACTCTTCCAAACTGAAAGAGTTTGCAGACGACAATTTTAACTTTCATAACAATGGCAGAAATTACCCGGACAGGTAGAAATCACTGTGGGAAAAGGAGAAATTGCTCGTTACGAGCAATTTCTCCTTTTCCCACAGTGTTTTCAAAAGACCTGTACTGCAGACACGTAAAAACAAGGGCTTGTTTGGGAAATGGTTAACCCGCTACCAGTGACATAATCCAGATTTTTAATGACTTCTATGATCAGGCAATACTGATCTTAAAAACATTGAAACCATTCTGGCAAAAGAAGAATTTTTTTCTCTATGAAAGGACACTCTTTTTTCTTGGTATCGAACATTTTCTCCATTTCCCACATTTTCTGCCCACACAGTCTGACCAGGGTTTACAATTTTCACAGTTCCCAGAAGGTCCCTTTTTGTGTGATGGGTCACATATAATTTATATACATATATATATGTAATAAGTATTACTATTAGATGATAACAATGTCTTTTTACAATCAGCCAATTTCATAATTACAGGGGGAAATCAGTATTTTTTTGTTAAAAAAATACCATTGGTATCATGTAATAAAGTACTGCATTTTACCTGTTTTACCTTTCATGTTTTGTTATATTATATATGTCAACAAAATCTAAAGTTATAAATGGGCCAAAGGCCTCAACTCTTTACTGAAAGACAGAGTTTTAAATTAAAAGCACTAGTCTTGCAGAAAACAAATTAATGCAGCTTAAAAGGGAAAAGTTGTCCTTAAAACTGAAAAGGTAGAAAACATTGTGAGAAAAGCAGAAAATGCTGGTTACCAGCATTTTCTCCTTTTCCTATACTGTTTTTAAAAGGCTTGTTTTCTCATTGTCATTATCATTTATCTATTGTACTGACATAAGAAGCCATAATTTCAGGCCAATAAGACCATGTGGGAAGGGCTTGTCACCAGGAAGAGGATCTTAGCATTTAATCTCTTGATCTAACCTCTTGACCTGTATTATGAATTCATGGAATTAAAGGCCAAATAGCTGCCAAAATTTAATGTTAACAAATCTGTATAGTCTGTATATAACGTAGTCAGGTATATCATTTATACTTTAACCATACAATCCCGACTTTGAATGATTCTTGGGGAAAAAAATGCTTTTTAAAACATTGTGAGAAAAGGAGAAAATGCTGAAAACCAGCATTTTCTCCTTTTTCCACAATGTTTTTATACCCTTTTATAGACCAGTTTGCATCAATTTAGACACATCTAATTTTGTTGTCTGCAAAAGCTTTTGATTTCAACAAGTCTGAACTACTGTTGTTTGTTACAGAGTATAGTGATAACTTAACAGTTGGAAAAGGAGAATAATTGTGTCAAAATATCATATAGTTATCTGCCCTTGTTGTATAGATTCTACTTTTTGAAAGTTTGCACCTGGTGCATCCTTGTTGACCCAGTTTCGATTCCTACTGTAATCGACCCTGGGTTATTTGGCTAGCCTTTTCTTATTCTCATGAATTATTCATGAAGCATTTTGATTGGTAATCTCAGTTTTTCTTGGAGAAAATTTAAACTATTTTTATCACAAATATGCCATCATTTCTATTTTTAGTAACTGACGAAATGAAATTGCTCTCCCTACAAGAGAGAATGAAATATGTTATCCATCATTCCTTTGGCTTTTAGAGTACTTTCCAATCATATGAATATTCATGTAAAATGAAGATTTGCTAGTCAATTTTCCCAGGGTAATGCATAGGTAATGCATGGGGTGTAACGTAATGCTTAACTCTTTACCACACAATCCCGACTTTTAACGACCTTGAGAAAGAAGCATTTTAAAAACACTGTGGGAAAAGGAGAAAATGCTGGTAACCAGCATTTTCTCCTTTACCCAAAGTGTTTTCTACCCTTCCCAAACCAAATTTCAATTTTTCAGTTACCTTTATTTTGTCGTCTGCAAATGCTTTCATTTTGGACCAGTCTAACATTTTCTCATGTGGTGAAGAGTTAAACTGGGTTCCGAGGATGCACCTGGTGCAATTTTGAAGTATTTATACCTTCAGTGATTACAGATATATTTATCCACTGTTTATACACTTTACCAAACAATCCCTGCAGGTTTTTACTACCCTGAGATAGAAACCTTTAGAAATCATTGTGGGGAAAGGAGAAAATGCTGGTTGTAGGACAAGAAGAAAGTACTGGTAACTGGCATTTTCTCCTTTTCTCATAATGTTTTCTACCCTGCTGGAAACAAATTTAAATGTTTTACTTTTTTTTTTGTCTGCAAGTGCTTTCAATTTGGACCTGTCTAAAATTTTGTCATTTGGTAAATAGTAGTAAGAGAATTATACGTTGAAGGGGCCATTACTGTGTCAAAAATATTCCAGTGGTAACCTGCCCCTATTGTATCAGGTCCCGTTTGATAGTACAACGAATTGTCTAAGTTTGAAGTCATAAGCAACAGAAATATTACAAACCGTCAAAGTTTTTGCTAAAAAATGGCGGACAACACAGAACTGATAATGCACAGGCTACAACAATATCTTGAAGTTTTCTTCTAAAAATTAACTCTTTACCACATGAGAAAATTTTACACTGGTCCAAATTGAAAGCATTTGCAGACGACAAAATAAAGGTGACTGAAAAATTGAAATTTCCTCTGGGAAGGGTAGAAAACACTGTGGGAAAAGGAGAAAATGCTGGTTACCAGCATTTTCTCCTTTTCCCACAGTGTTTTAAAAAGGCTTCTTTTTCAGAGGCGTCGAAAGTAGGGATTGTGTGGTAATGGGTTAAAGCTTAGAATGTTCAACTCTTTACTGAACAACAAAATTTTAGACTTGTCCAAATTGAAAACACATGCAGATGACAAAATAAATGAGACACAAAAATTGAAACTATACTTTAGAAGAGTAGAAAACATCGTGGGAAAAGGAGAAAATGCTGGTTACCAGCATTTTCTCCTTTTCCCACAGTGTTTTCAGACGGCATCTTCATCTGGGTTGTAAAAACCAGGGACTGTCTGGTAAAGGGTTAAAAAGCACTAAACTTAAAACAAAGCCCAACTTAAACCTCACTTTCTCTTCATAATCGTGTCCTTAGAGCTTAGGGAGATATTATTATATAAAAGATAAAGCCTTTATTTCAAAATAGTCTCTAAATTAAAATACCACAACACCAAAAACAAAATTTCCACGACTTGTCCAAGTTTAATTTAGCACTTACCAATGACAGATAAAAAATTACTAAACTGGTGATTTTTTTTCAGAAAGTGTTAAGAATATTGTTGGAAAGGAGAAATTTACACCTTACGACAATTTTTCCCCTTTTCCCAAATTGTTTTCAAAAGGGTTTTTCCTTGCAGTCATTAAAACATGGGACTGTTTGGTAAAGAGTTTTAACTCTTGACCAAACAATGCCTGCTTTTAACTACCCTAAGAAAGAAGCCTATAAAAAGCATTGTGGAAAAAGGAGAAATTTCTGGTAACCAGCATTTTCTCCTTTTTCCAAGATATTTTGTACCCTATCAAAGTCAGAAATCATCATAATTATTACTAAGATTTAATTTGTTGTCTGCAGATGCTTTGAATTTGGTCCAGTCCAAAAATTTGTCGTTTGGTAAAGAGTTAAAACTGAGGACTTTGTACAGCAAAGGGTATAAGCAATAAATAATTGCATTTTATGTTTTTATCTTGTAACATATTGCATTTGTCCCTACGGTTTTACCATAAATCTAGGCACTAAAAGATAATCAAATATCAATTGTTTGCATACAGTGTTTTCCACCTAATCAATCAATGCAATATTAACGTTGTCTATATTGTGAGCATTTGCTGACAACATAACGTGACATAATATTTCTATTCTTTACATAAAGCATACCAATAGGGATGGCCGTAACTAGGTTATTGAACTTGTGGCTCAACCCATCAGCGACCTTTCTTGATTGCTGTATTTGATAAGTTTGTTTGAATGTTTTTTTATGCCACTTTCAACACTATTTCAGCCATATCACGGCAACAGCTCACATGTTCATGTTTTCCTGAGTTTCACTGCTGTTTTTGATTTGTATGTATACGATGATTGATCGATAGATTTGTGCTTAACACCATTTTCAACATTATCTCAGTTATGTTGTGGCGACCAGTGTGCCTATCCATGCTTTCCTTGAGTCTCTTTTTACCAGTTCTTAGCACAATTTTCTTTCAAAGCCACAGGCTGCTTTTCCACATAACCATCGTCAAAACCATGATCAGCGTTGGTTGAGGAATGAATCCTGCCGCCAACTATTACCAATCCTCCAAACATAAAGCATACAAGGTCAGAAATACTGCTAAATTCTTTACCACACAAGCAAATTTTATTTTTTTGTTAATTGAAAGCATTTGTCATTTATTTTAACTCAAAAATGGAAATTTGATTTTAGAAAGACAGAAAACATTGTGGGAAAAGGAGAAAATGCTGTTTACCAGCATTTTCTCCTTTCCAGACAATGTTTTCTGAAGGCCGCTTTCTCATCATTTTCTCCTTTTCCAACAATGTTTTCAGAAATCCCCTTTCTCGGGGTTGTTAAAAGTCGGGCTTGTGTGGTTTAGAGTTAACAGCATTTCACCTTCTTCCACAATGTATTCAAAATCCTTATTTCTCAGGGCATCAAAACCAGAGATTGTGATAATCTGTGTAGATTGGACTTTCCTGGTGTAGGAAAACAGAAAAGCAGAGTAAGATGACAGAAAAGATCGTTTCTTACCTTCAAACTTGTACCTCAGACATGGAAGGTTTTCCTGAAAAGATGGAAAATGTGAGGTAAAATACATGGAACTGCTGGAAAAAATACGAAACCTGCAGTTTATAACTCTTTACCACACAATCCCGACTTTTAACAACCCTGAGAAAGAAGTCTTTTGAAAACATTGTGGGAAAAGGAGAAAAATGTTTTCTACCCTTCCCAAACCAAATTTAAGTTTTTCAGTCACATTTATTTTGTCGTCTGCAATCAAAATAAGCCTTTTTTTCTTATTTTTTAAGAAGGTATTAACTCTTTACCACACAATCCCGACTTTTAACGACCCTGAGAAAGAAGCCTTTTGAAAACATGGTGGAAAAAGGAGAAAATGCTGGTAACCAGCATTTTCTCCTTTTTCCACCAAGTTTTCTACCTTTCTCACAGCAAATTTTATTTTTTTCTGTCAGATTTAAATCTTGTCTGCAAATGCTTTTAAATTGGACCTGTTTAAAACTTTGTCGTTTGGTAAAGAGTTAACTCTTTACCAAACAAAAAAATTTCAGGCCAGTCCAATGTGAAAGCATTAATTTTACAGACGAAAAAATAGATTTGATTCAAGAACCAAAATTTGTTTTGAGAATAGCTGAAAACATTGTGGGAAAAGAAGAAAATGCTGGTTTCAAACAATTTTTTTCTTTTCCCACAATGTTTTGAAATGCTTTCTTCTTCTGGGTCGTTAAAACTCTGGTTTATGTGGTTAATTCATAGAAAAAATGTTATGTAAATTAATAGAAAAATTACTGGATTCAGTACAGGGATGGTATAGAAAACATAATTATGTTGAATAAAGAAAACTGTTAGATAATAATATAGAGGTGATTGTTGGTAAAAATACACAAATTGTTGACTGAAACAAAGAGAACTGTTGTGTATATATACGTAGATTAAAAAAGTTGGGAAAAAACAACAGAAAAGTATTATAAAACATGTGTAAAACAAAAAAAAATGTTGGATAAAGAATAGGAATACATTGGGTAAAATATGGAGAACTGTTAGGTAAAACATAGTTCTGAACTGTGGGGTTAATACAAAGAAATAATATTGGGTAAAATAAATGTAACAGAAAAATATTAGCAAAGTATGGAGAAAATGTTCCGAAAAATATAAAGAAAATTTTCTGGTTGAGTATCAGTACTTTTGGGGTAAATACAGAAAACAGTTTAGTAAAATATAGATTCTAAACATGACACATGAATCGGCACTATAAACAGTGTAACGAAAGTGTGGAAAATCTGCATTTTTCTATGTAGAGTGACATCATTCTAATATGCAGAGTGACGTAATTCTGTACAAAGTAAGTTATTCGATGGAATCTAATCTGCATCGGCAATTTTACTCTAAGTTTGAACTTGTTTTCCTTTCATTAAGAGTTGGTCATGTTAGAATTTCAATATTCTTTCTATTGTGTTTTATCGTTCAATAAACCACACTATGAATAATGAGGCGCAATGAATAAAACACCCCGGCTATTATATTAACATCGCCCTCATGGATTATTTATTGAGCCTAATAAGTCATAACATGTGGTTTATGGAATGATAAACCCAAATAGAAATAAGATTATTTCTTACATATATGGAAGGTAAATCATACAGAAACTTTCAGCTAAAATAGCAATATGTTCACACATTAACAGGGTTCGAACCCTGGATCTCAAGGTCTCAGGGCGAACATGCTACCACATCCCTCCCTACAAAAGCTAGCTCTATAGCTTTAGGCAGTACCGTATAAGTGTCCCCTTATACAAACACATGCTATACATTAATACCTATCTGTGGGATACTGCAGAGAACTATTTCATACAAAATGAACACTTTTTGGGTAAACCATAGATTTTTGCTGGATAAAAGAAAGGTAATGGGTGACAATCTGGCTCTTTTATTCCTTTATGATTTTAAAATGGTGGTCTCATTAAGTTTCATGTAAAAAGGTTTTGTAAAGTGAACTATGACATGATAATAAAAATCTGTATCTATCCTGTTTTTATGGCACTCAGTTCGTGACGTACTGTATCCTATGACCATTACTCTTTACAACAAAACAAAATTTAACTCTTTACCACACAATGCTGACTTTCAACCACCCTGAAGAAAAAGCCTTTTGAAAAAATTGTGGGAAAAGGAGAAAATGCTGGTTACCAGCATAAAATTCATAATTGTAAGATAAAGGGTTTAGCTTTCTACTTAATGACTGCGTTTGTATGCAAAGCAGTTGTGTGATACATATCAAATAAGGCCCATATCAATGGATATGTGTCTTATCTAGAAACCATTGTGGGGAAATGACAAAGTGTTGATGACCAGCATTTTCTCCTTTTCCAGCAATGTTTTCGAAAGCCTCCTTCTTAACCCTTTCCCAAACGACAAATTTTGGACTCTTCCAAACCAAAAGAGTTTGCAGACGACAATTTTAGATTTGGAGAAAATGGCAGAAAGTTCTCAAAAAGGGTAGAAAACACTGTGGGAAAAGGAGAAATTGCTCGTTAAGAGCAATTTCTCCTTTTCCCACAGTGTTTTCAAAAGACTTTTGCTGCAGACATGTACAAACCAGGGCTTACTTGGGAAAGGGTTAAATTAAGGGCCTTTAAAAGACTTGATTGTTTGACAAAGCAGACAATGTTTTGACATGTTAATCAGAGCTCAAGATATAGATGGTGTGATTTTGATTTCAAAATTGAAAATAGTAATTACTCTCCAAAACCCTATATTGTGGGTACTGATTAGAATCTTCTCATCAAGACGATTCTAATGAGTACCCACAACATAGGGTTTTGGAGAGAAATAATGGATATAAGAATGAAATAATGGATTTAGAATACCATCATTCTCTCTTATCTGGAGATCTGTGTTAACGTTTAACCACACAATCCAAAGTTTCAGTGATCCAGAAGAAGAAAGCTTCTGAAAACCTTGTGGGTAGAGGAAGAAAGTGCTTATAACCAGTATTTCCTCCTTTTTCCACAATGTTTTCTTACCTGTCAAAGAAAAAAAAAACAATGAATCATTTGAGCAACATTTGTCTGGTGCAATTGCTACCAATTTTGGGAAAATCTGAAATATTATCTAGTTATGAGGTATGTCAGGTATTTTCCATCCATGCATGATAGGTTGGAGTCACAAATGGTATGAAATCTGACATAACTGAGCCATGCTCTGGCAAAAGGGGGCTTAATGCATCTCGTAATACATTGAATCAAGGAAGACATCACTTAACTCTTTACCAAACAACAAAATTTTAGACTGGTCCAAAATGAAAGCTTTAGCAGACGACAAAACAAGACCGACTGATGAAATGAAATCTGTTCTGAGAAGTGTAGAAAACATTGTGGGAAAAGGAGAAAATGCTGGTTACCAGCATTTTTTCCTTTTCCCACAATGTTTTCAAAAGGCTTCTTTCACAGGATGGTTAAAAGTCGGGGTTGTGTGGTAAAGGGTTAATTATGTGTCCATACAGTCCATTTTGTCTAATAATCAACTGAAGCATGAGGTAGACATGTCCTTGGACATGCAGAAAATTGACCGATAGCTAAAAATTGCGACCTGGGCAAAATGCATCAGCTGACATTGGTCTATACTTCTTCCAGATGCATTTAACTCTTTACCAAACAACCCCGGAGATAGAAGGCGTCTGACAGCATTGTGGGAAAAGAAGAAAATGCCGGTAACCAGGATTTTCTTCTTTCCCCACAATGTTATATACCCTGCTGGAAACAAATTCCGATTTTTGACTTAACCCATTACCACACAATCCCTGCTTTTGACGACCCTGAGAAAGATGCCTTTAGAAAACATCGTGGGAAACGGAGAAAATGCTGGTAACCAGCATTTTCTCCTTTTCCCACAATGTTTTCTACCATTCACAAAAAAAAAAAAACAACTTTCGGTCACTTTTATTTTGTCGTCTGAAAATGCTTTGAATTTGGACAAGTCTGAAATATTCTCGTTTGGTAAAGAGTTAAGTTTACCATGTCATCTGCAAGTGCTTTCAATTTGGACCAGTCTAAAATTTTTCTGTTTGATAAAGGGATAACCCTTTTTTTGCAGGACATGACTTATTATTGGAGACCACTCCTTCATGCATGGCTTTGTCCAGATTTAAATACAGTACCTAACAACTGTGAGATATCTCTTTAGCGCAGTTGTTATGGTATTGGTCTTTTAACCCATTACCACACAATCCCTACTTTTGATGCCCCTGAGAAAGAAGCCTTTTGAAAACATTGTGGGAAAAGGAGAAAATGCTGGTAACCAGCATTTTCTCCTTTTCCCACAATATTTTCTACCCTTCACAAAACTAATTTCGAATTTTCAGTCACTTTTACTTTGTCGTCTGCAAATGCTTTCGATTTGGACAAGCCTAAAATATTGTCGTTTGGTAATGAATTAACCCTTTACTCCATAGATACTCATTTCTACGCATTGCTTGTAGGAGTCTTTGGAAAACATTGTGACAAAAGGAGAAATTGCTTGTGACGAGCAATTTCACCTTTTGTCACCATGTTTTCTATGCTATCAAAAGGTGTCATCTAAGAAACGGCTTCATCCTTGCTGTTATTTAGGATCAATTAGAGATACCATAGAAATGCCTTACGGGGTAAAGGGTTAATCCTCGGCAAACAAGGATATTTGTCCGTCATGGGTTCGAATCCCACAAGATGTATTTCAGCCATACATTTGTTGCAAACTCCCATGTTTTTAACTCTTTACCAAACAAGATAATTTTAGACCAGTCCAAATTGAAAGCATTTGCAGACGACAAAGTAAAGGTGACTGAAAAATTAAAATTTGGTTTGGCAAGGATAGAAAACACTGTGGGAAAAGGAGAAAATGCTGGTTACCAGCATTTTCTCCTTTTCTCACAGTGTTTTCCAAAGGCTTCTTTCTTAGGGTCGTCAAAAGTAGGGATTGTGTGGTAATGGATTAAGAGAGTCAACTCTACATTAAGATGCATATTAATTTTCAGACAGGAGCTGCCATGATAAGAAAAACTCTTCCCAATAAACATATCTCCAAAAAAATGTCTGCTATATAAGATAAGCTAGAAAGTTATGATCTCAAAAACCTGGATGTTTTACATCAGTGCTATACTGCAGCTATTGAATGTCTACGTTTATTCCAGAACCATTGTGTAATTGTTTGAATGTTAAACCCTTCACCAAACATCCCAAGTAAAACAACCCTCATGGGCGGATCCAGAGGGGGGGGCCGGGGGTCCTGACCCCCCCTGGAATTTTGGCAAAAATGTGGTTATCGGATTCGTGAAATGGTACTGGTTTGATATTGCACTGCATTTATGTAAAATACAGTCATAAATTAAGAAAAAGAAAGGTTCTAAATAGGGAGACCTCCTCATGGTTAGAACTGGAAACGTTGACTTTTCTTGTAAATGGCCTACATCCACTGAAATCCGGAAATCAAAGTATCGTATAATAAGACGAGTGCGTTTTCGGTGGGACCCCCCTTGAGAAAGATATCTGGATCCGCATATGACCCTGAGAGAGGTATTGAAAACATAGTCAGAAAAGGAGAAAATTCTGGTGACAAGAAAGAAAGATATGTTTGTAAGAAAGTTCTTAAAAATTCAAGTTAAATCTTTACCAAACAATCCCTCCTAAACCTTGACCAAACAATCCCTGAAAACATAGTAGAACAAGAGCTTCGCAGAGCGGCGCATATACGCCCGAATGGGCTTGTCAGTGAATGGCCTATATTCATTAATTTTCCATTTAACCCATTACCACACGAGAAAATTTTAGACTGGTCCAAATTGAAAGCATTTGCAGACAACAAAATAAAGGTGACTGAAAAATTGAAATTTGTTCTGGGAAGTGTAGAAAACACTGTGGGAAAAGGAGAAAATGCTGGTTACCAGCATTTTCTCCTTTTCCCACAGTGTTTTCAAAAGGCTTCTTTCTCAGGGGTGTCAAAAGTAGGGATTGTGTGGTAATGGGTTAACAATCAAGGACAGGTAACTCTAGAACACTTACTAAGATTTCAAGGTAAAGAGACACATGCACAATTACACATAGAGATTGTGTTAAGTTTCATATAATTCCCATAGAAACATTAGGAGAAGATAGCCGCTTTAGAAATTGGTTATTTCAGAAATTAAGGGCAGAAAACTCTACAACACCTACAGAGATCCAAATCCTAAGAGTCTTTGTACAGCTACACATCATAGATATTTATTGTGGTAAGTTTCTTATTCCAATGAAAACTGTAGGAGGAATTGCGTACACAAGAAATTGCCAACGGACAGACGGACGGACTGATGACCAAGGCCATTACATAATACATGTACTACCCTTCAGGCGTATAAAAAGGAGAAAATGCTGGTAATCAGCATTTTCTCCTTTTCCCACAATGTTTTCTATTCTTCTAAAGTCAAGTGTCAATTTCTTAGTCATGCTTACTTTGTCGTCTGCAAATGGTTTCAATTTGGACAAGCCTAAAATTTTTTTCTTGGCTAAAGAGTTAAAGAAACTCAGAGTCCTTTAAACATATTGTGGGAAAAGAAGATGTTGCGGGTTACCAGCATTCCCTCCTTGTCCCACACTATTTTATACTCTTTCGGAGAAATATCGATTCAAACAAGCGGCAATTTCTCTTCAGTAACTGCTTAATTTTTTTTCTAAGTCCCTTGCTTAGCAAACTTCTTCTTGAGGACTGATGATCGTCATTATGACAGAATTCATTCCTATTTGATAGCCAACCATTTTTAGATGGAAAGGAAATGTGTACAGTGCTGGTAAAAGATAGATCAAGATGGCATGGTTAGGTGCATGAAAGTTCGAACTTGCACATTAAATCTGTGTTGAGATTTTAACTGTTTTTGTTTTGATTGTCCCAGTCTAAAAGTAACAATTATTTATATTACAAGTAATTTCCGTTTGATTAGGTGTAAAATCTTAGTGTTCTGTAATGAGTTAAACTTGGGTCTACTTTTCCTCCCTCCTTTTCATTGTGGCTAAAAATCATGGATGTTCATCTTTAAGGGTTTAACTCATTACTACAACACAATCAAGACTTTTAATGACCTTCAGAAAGAAGCTTATAGAAAACATCATAGGAAAAGGGGAAAATGCTCCTGACTAGCACTTTCTTCTTTTCCCACAATATTTTCTACCCTATCAGTGAGAAATCATCATATTACCAAGATTTAATTTGTTGTCTGCAGAAGATTTGAAAAAATTTGTTTTGAACAGAGTTAGGGTTCAATGGCCTTACATTAAACATTACCAAACGACAAAATTTCAGGTTTGTCCAAATAGAAAGCATTGGCAGACGCAAATATAAAAGTGACTGAAAATTTGAATTTTGTTTTGTGAGTGGTAGAATACATGTTGGGAAAAGGAGAAAATGCTGGTTACCAGCATTTTCTCCTTTTCCCACAATGTTTTCTAAAGGCTTCTGTCTCAGAAGTGTCAAAAATAGGGATTGTGTGGTAATAGGTTACTCTTTAGCAAACAACAAAATTTTAGACTGGTCCAAATAGAAAGCATATGCAGACGACAAAATAAAAGTGACTAAAAAATTTGAAATTTCTTTTGGGAGGATAAGAAAACATTGTGGAAAAAGGAGAAAATGCTGGTTACCAGCATTTTCTCCTTTTTCCACAATGTCTTCAGAAGTCTTCTTTCTAAGGGTCATTAAAAGTCGGGATTGTGTGGTAAAGAGTTCAAGAAACAAAATAGGTTTCCCATATCATTTCAGCACAAAAAAATTATTAAAAAATAATAATCCTGTTATTTTTAAAACATTTTCTAAATAAGACAATTCCATAATCTGACCAATATAAATGCATTTGCAGGTTGAAAAATAAACTTGACTTGCATAATGGAATTTATTTTTTATTTCAAGAGTGACAAAAAAAAAACACTGTCTTAATAATGAGAGGAAAAAAGTCGAAAGTTCTCTAATTCTTACTCTTGAAATTAATTTATTGTTAGGGAAAGGGCTAAAACAATTCTTAATGTATATCTAGTTATTCAATTTCAGCTGCACGTAAACAAGAAATCCCTTTTCAACATGTAAATATTCACAAAGAACAGGTTAAGTAACGAAAGAGAATGGTACGAATCGAAGTTCAATATTTACCTTCAGAGTACAATTGACGGGCTCTGGCAGTTCAGCTAAAGAATACGGTCCTAACAAGCCAAGGATAAACAACACAGGTCCGACCATCTTGACAACTAACTAGGTTTTAAACTTGTAAACACGAATTTTACTTCCTCTTTGCCTTCCCATTTTCTGTTTACTTTTTCTTGGAACGAAGTTACGGAAGCCACGGAACAGTACGACGTTATCTTCGTCTGCATTCGGTAATCTCCGTCAGAACGATGCGATCAACGGAAAAGGCCGAATGGGAAATGTCCACCTACTTATTTTTTTTTTGACCCATAATACGAGACAATGTCTTTAAATAGGGTCTAGGCCTATACATTGTACGATCTGATTATAGCCTACTATCCCACATATGGATAAAAGGAATACAAGGAAAGAGGAAAAATACAGTTAACCAGCAGAGTCATCTTTCACCATTGTTTTTAATCATACAGTATCAGAGAAAAATCATTTAATAGATCTATGTCTGTCGTCTGCAAGTGTTTTCATATTATACATACGTATTCCACACTTTTGTTACCGGTTTTACGTTCGAACCCAGTACCCCTCGCTTACAAGAGCTTTTTTCCCCAAAGGGTTGTTAAAACTCTGTTAACTCTTTACCAAACGAGACTGATTCCTATTGAAAACACTTGTAGACAAATTAGAAGTGTCTCAATTTATGAAATTTGCCGCCGAAAGGATAGAAAACCTTGTTGGGAAAGGAGAAAATGCTGGTTACCAGCGTTTTGTTCTTTTTACACAAGTTTTCAAAAGCTTTTCTTCCAAGAGTGTGAAAACCTGGGCTTGTCCTTTTCCCACAAAGTTTTAAAAAAGCTTTTCTTCCACGAGTCGAAAAAACCAGGGTTTTTTGGTAAAGAGTTAAAGGGTCTTCATCAGACAAGGTATTCTGAAAACAATGTAAGAAATGGAGAAACATTTTCCCCATCTTATTGAATCTTCTCTTTCAAAAAAAATTCTAACATTTTGGACAATTTTAGTTTGTAATCCGCAAATGCTACGAAATTTGGCGAGTCCATGAAATTTTCTCATCTGGTCTAAAAATTTAACCCTTTACCAAACTATTCCTGGTTTTCACGGCTCTGAGGAAAGAGCCTTTTGAAAACATTGTGGGAAATGAAAAAATGCTGGTAACCAGCTTTTTCTGTTTTTCCCTCAGTTTTTTCTACTTTTCCCAAAACAAAACAAACAATAGCGTAGGTCCTGTCATGGTGTTCATTGCACCTACACACAGGTGTCCTGCATTTCTCATGCATCTTCTGACGCAGCCTTCATTCCAAGTCCCTGCTGACTGCTTTTCTTACATGCATCAGAGGTGAGAAGTGAAACAAGAGGGCCATGATGGCCCTGTATCGCTCCACTGGCTAATTCGTAAAAACACTACAAGTCAAACATTGCATTATTTGGCCAACTGGTTTCAAACTTGAGGACATACAAATTTTTTTCCATAAAATCTTACGAAAAGTTGTGGCCCCCTGGCCAAACCCAATTTTTACCCCAAAGTTTCAATTACTTGAATCCTGGTGGTGGTCTACAAGATAAAGCCCCATACCAAATAATACAGGCAGTCTAGAATGTGTGGTTATAAACAAGAAGATTTTCAAAGTTTTCTCAATAAAAGGCCCTGTAAAACATGAAAGCCATGAGACAGGGGTAAATTTAGTAGCTCTAGTCTTTATTATGGTTAGTAACAAGATGACTAAGAAAGTTTTCACCACAATAGCCCATGTAAAACTTGTGACCCCTGGTGTAGGGACAAACTTGACCCTAAGGCTATAATTTGGGTACTCCTGGTAGAGGCCCACTAGATAAAGCTACATGCAAAATTTGGTAGCCCTAGGCCTTATGGCTAGATACAAGTAGATTTTTAAAAAATTCCCAATATGAGCCCATGTAAAACTTTTGACCCCCAGGACAGGGCCAAATTTAATCCCAGAGCTACAATTTTGGCACCTTTGATTGACAACCACTTGATAAAGCTAGATGCAAACTTGAGTAGCCCTAGGCCTTATGGCTTTGTACGAGAAGACTTTTAAAGTTTTCCCTAAACAAGCCCATATAAAACTTGTGACCCCCAGGGCGGGGCCAATTTTGACCCCTTGGCTATTATTTGGGCACTCTGGGTAGACGTCTACTAGATAAAGCTACATGCCAATTTTGGTAGCCCTAGGCCCTATGGCTAGGTACCAGAAGGATTTTAAAGTTTTCCCTATTAAGCCCATATAAAACTTGTGAACCCCGGGGCAGGGCAAATTTTGACCCCAGGGCTATTATTTGAAGGAACTTGGTAGAGGTCCACTAGATAAAGCTACATGCCAAATTTGGTAGCCCTAGACCTTATGGTTTCAGAGAAAAAGATTTTTAAAAATTTTCAAAAGATGTTTGAAATGAAGTTAACGCACGCACGGACGCACGGACGCACAGACGGACGACGGGCCATGACATAAGCCCGCTGGCCTTCGGCCAGTGGAGCTAAAAAACACCAAACAGAAAGTATGCCGCAACCGTGTATCGAACCTGTGACCACTAGGTACTGAGACAAATACGCTGACCACTTGTCTACCTAACCAGGCCCCGTTTTCGAACAAAAGGAAATAGACTGTAGGAAGATTTTACGAGTGGTTTCGAAAATTTGACAATGAATGACATTTACCAGTTTGGAAAGGAAGCGACACAATGACTTGTTTCTGGATTGTGATGTTAATTCACGAGTGTTTTTCCGTTTACAAAACCCTTTATAAAACAACCCTTGCTTTTAATCCTTTACCAAATAACCCCAGGTTTAACTACCCCATGTAGTAAAACATTGTAGGAAAAGGAGAAAATGCTGGTAACCAGCATTTTCTCTTTTTCCTACAATGTTTTTAGAACTAAAACTGAAAACACCTTTTAGTCTTCATTTGATTTGATGTCTGCAAGTGCATTCAACTTGGTCAAGTGAAAAATAATTTGTTGTTAGGAAGGGGCTTGTCTCTTTACCACACAATCCGGACTTTTAACGACCCTGAAAGAAGAAAGCCTTTCAAAACAAAGTGGAAAACGGAGAAAATGCTGGTAACCAGCATTTTCTCCTTTTCCCGTTTTCTACCCTTTACGAATAAAATTTCAATTTTTGATTCACATTTTTTTTTTTTTGTCTTCTGCAAATGCTTTCAATTTGGACTAGTTCAAAATTTTGTTGTTTGGTACAGAGTTAAGGATCATGAGAAAAAGGGCTTTTAAAAACATTGTTAGAAAAGGAGATAATGCTGTAAACCATCACTATTTTCTTTTACCACAATTTCTACCCTTTCCAAAAATATCCTTCAACAATATACATATACCACACAATCATGGCTTTTAGTGCCCTTGAGAAAGGCTTTAGAAAACATTGTGGGAAAAATGAAAAATGCTGGTAACTAGCAATTTCTCCTTTTCCACTTTCATAAAGTTTTCTACAGTATAAAAGACAACTTGCAAAATCTGAGCCACATTTAATTTGTTGTTCGCGTCTATAGGCTTTGGAATTGGACGCATAAAATATTGAAGCTCTACATCTTCTAGTTTCAGAGAAGAAGAATTTTAAAGTTTTCCTTCTTTGTTCCTATGTTTCGAACTTGTGACCCCTGGGGCCGGGCCAGTTTCGACCCCAGGGACATCATGTGAACAATGTTGGTAGAAGTCCACTAGGAGATGCTGCATACCAAATATCAAAGCTCTGGACCACCTAGTTTCAGAAAAGATGAATTTTAAAGTTTTCCTTCTTTATTTCTTAGTTTTAAACTTGTGACCCCCAGGGCGGGGCCACTTTTGACCCCAGGGACATCACATGTACACTCTTGGTAGAGGTCCACTAGGAGATGCTACATACCAAATATCAAAGCTCTGCACTTTCTAGTTTCAGAGAAGAAGAATTTTAAATTTTTCCTCCTTTATTTCTAAGTTTTAAACTTGTGACCCCGGGGCGGGGCCAGTTTTGACCCCAAGGACATCATATGAACAATCTTGGTAGAGGTCCACTAGGAGATGCTACAAACCAAATATCAAAGCTCTGCACCTTCTAGTAATAGAGAAGAAGAATTTTCAAGATTTTGTTATTTTTCCTTTTGGTTGCCATGGCAACCAGAGTTATGGGTGGAATTCAATCTCTTGAACAACTTTGGTAGAGCTTCACCCAAGGAACATCCCTGTCTAGTTTCATCAAGATTGGCCCAGTGGTTTAGGAGGAGAAGATGTTTAAAGAAATTGTGGACGACGCACGACGGACATTGGGCGATCGCAAAAGCTCACCATGAGCACTTTGTGCTCAGGTGAGCTAACAACAAGGGCTTTGCAGAGCAGCACAGATACACCCAAAGGGTCCTGTCAGTAAAATGGGTTAGAGGCTACAATGCCAACAGACATCTGAATTTTAAGTTACTGTAAGTGCACACCTACACATCATAAGACATTTTATTGTGGTATGTTTTACATTATTTCGATGGAAACTGAGGAGTTGCTCACACAAGAAATTGCAAACAGACAGGCGGACCAATAGACAGACACACCAACAACTAGGGCCATAACATAATATGACCCTTTGGGCGTATAAAAATGACCATTTATCTCTTTACCACACTACAAAATTTTACACTGGTCCAAATTGAAAGCACTTGCAGATGAAAAGATAAACGGAACTCAAAAATTCAAATTTGTTTCCAGCAGGGTAGAAAATATTGTGAGAAAAAGGAGAAAATGCTGGTTACCAGCATTTTCTCCTTTTCTCACAATGTTTTCAAAAGGTCTGTCTTAGGGTTGTGAAAAGGACTTTTAACGACCCTGAGGAAGAAGGCATTTTCTGACCTTTTCCCGCAAAGTTTTCTACCCCATCAATGCAAAATAGCAAAATAGCACCAGCTGAGCCACTTTGAAATTGTCGTTTGTTAATGCTTTCAATTTGGTTAGGTCTAAAATTTTATCGTGTGGTAACAGGCTACGCTACATTCATTTTGTCATCTGCCCATGCTTACAATTTGTTTGAAACCACAATTTTGTTGCTTGGGAAAGAGTCAACAATCGGTGACAATAAGGAATTTCTTTATTCTTCACAAAAGAACAATATATTAACTCCATATGGAATAATCTTTGGTTTTCACGACCCCGTGAAAGAGACCTAAAAGAAATTTGGAAAAGAAGAAAATGCTGGTAACCAACATTTTCTTCATTTTCCACAATGTCTTTCCCTTCTGAAGGCAAATTTTATTTTTGAGCCATGCTTAAGATGCCGTCTGAAAGTGCTTACAATTTGGACCAGTCTAATTTTTTGTCATTCGTTAAAGAGTTAAACTGTTGCAGACAACAAAATAAACCTGATCCGATTGTTGAAATTTGTCTACAGAAGGGCAGAAAGCATTGTGGGAAAAGGAGAAAATAAAGATTACCAGCATTTTCAGCTTTTCCCATAATGTTTTTAACCCATTACCACACAATCCCTACTTTCGACGCCCTAAGAAAGAAGCCTTTAGAAAACATTGTGGGAAAAGGAGAAAATGCTGGTAACCAGCATTTTCTCCTTTTCCCACAATGTTTTCTACCCTTCAGAGAACAAATTTTGAATTTTCAGTCACTTTTATTTTGTCGGCTGCAAATGCTTTCAATTTGGACCAGTCTAAAATTTTGTCCTTTGGTAATGAGTTAAGAGCCTTCTTTTTCAGGGTTGTTACAAGTTGGGATTGGTGAAGAGTTACGGAAAAGACAATGATGGCTTATACAGGAAAAGGGATGTTCATTCAACTAAAACCACACACCCCTGACCTATAACTCTTTACCACACCACAAAATTTAAGACTAGTCCAAATTCGAAGCATTTGCAGGTGACAAAATTTTGGCTCAAAAACAAAACTTGGTTTGGGAAGGCTAGAAAACATTGTGAGAAAAGGAGAAAATGCTGGTGACCAGCATTTTCTCCTTTTCCCTCAATGTTTTCAAAAGTCTTTTTCTTCAGGGTCATTAAAACTCTGGATTTGTATGGTTAAGAGATTTGTATGGGGAGAAAAGATTTTGTAAACATTGTGGGAAAAGGAAATGCAGGTGACCAGCATTTTCTCCTTTTCCCACAATGGTTTCTACTGTTTTAAAGACAAAAACCATCATTTTAACCAGATTCAATTTGTTGTGTGCAAATGCCTTCAATCTGGAAAGCGTAAAATTATGTCATCTGGTAAAGGCTTAAGTGTTTCCTATGATTAAGCCATTACCACGTAATTCTGACTTCACGACTCTGAGGAAGAAGCCTTTTAAAGACATCATGAGAAAAGGAGGAAATGCCACTGACCAGCATTTTCTCCTTTTCCCACAATCTTTTCTACCCGTCCCCAAAAAAATTTCAATTTTGGAGCCACATTTATTTGTCGTCTGCAAATGCTATCAATTTGGACGAGTCTAAAATTTTGTTGTTTGGTAAAGAGTTTAACCCTCTAGAGTCAACTCAATCTCGTTCATTCACAAACCTGAGAACAAAAGGTTTTTCAAACATTGTTTTACTAGACAGGAGAAACCCATGCAAGTAACAATACATGGCTGCAGTTGCCTTTAGTAAAAATTCTATGTGGCACCCATAGAACACTCCTTGTGTGCCTGGTGAGGGACAATCACCCCCAACCTGCTGATGTCGACCAGCTCTTCAGCTGAATGCCTTAAAATCTAGAATGCCTGTAAATATTCAAGTTTTATAGGTCACAAGCACAACTACACATCATAGAGATTCATTATGGTAAGTTTGCAAGAAAGTCCATTCGTTTGGTCAAGTTTGGTTATCCTTTTACCAAACAAGCCCTGGTTTTTACGTGTATGCAGTAAAAGTCTTTGAAAACACTGTGGGAACAGGAGAAATTGCTCGTAACGAGCAATTTCTCCTTTTCCCACAGTGTTTTCTACCCTTTTTGAGAACTTTCTGCAATTTTCTCCAAATCTAAAATTGTCGTCTGCAAACTCTTTCGGTTTGGAAGGGTCCAAAATTTGTTGTTTGGGAAAGGGAGTGCACATCCTGGGCTGCAAGACATCTACCAATCCATGAGCCCATTGAGTTCACATGGTTTTGAAGCATCTGTTGGGGGATTGCCTTCCACTTCTGCTGCAGGAATAAGAAGAGCTGGTCCACATCAGCAGTTTGGGGGTGATGTCCCTCACCAGGCACACAAGGATGTCCTAGAGGTGTTCTGTAGGCACCAAGTCAGATGATCGGGCTGGCCCGTTCATCCTCACAATCTGATGACGCTGCAACAGGCATCTTGGACTGCATTACCTCTGTGAGGGGTTGCGTTACGGTCTTGAACATAATTATGAACTCAATGTTCTAACAGATTGATCGTCCAAGCATTTGCAGACAAAAACTTAAATGTATCTAAAATAAAAAATTTTTTGTGTGTGATAGGGTTGAAAATACTGTGGGAAAAAAAAGGGAAAAAAAGCTGGTGACCAGCATTTTCTTATTTTCCCACAATGATTTCAAAAGCATTCACTTTCAGAATCGATGAAAGTCAGAATTATGTCATAAAGGCCTAATGCATCCATTGTGTCTATACTAAGAAAGCCATCACATAACTTTGGACCCATAAAATCCATTTTGTCTAATATTTGACTGAATCAGGTGGTGAAGTGGTCCTTGGACATGAAAAAAATGTACAGATAACAAACAAATCAGCCTTTGTCAGCCTGTGCAGACTGTGCAAACTGACATCAGTTGATTTTTTTTTTTGACATGCAATAACTGGTTACCATACGACAAAATTACAGGTTTGTCAAAATTGAAAGCATTTGCACACAACTAAATAAAAGTGACTGAAAACTTGAAATTTGTTTTGTGAAGGGTAGAAAATAATGTGGGAAAAGGAGAAAATGCAGGTATCAGCATTTTCTCCTATTCCTACAGTGTTTCTAAAGGCTTCTTTTTCAGCGTCATCAAAAGTAGGGATTGTGTGGTAATGGGTTAAGGAGAGGGCCCCCTTCAGGGATTCGCGTACCATCGCCTTTCATTTAAAAGTATGTAAGGATTCAGCTAAGACTCTTCACCAAATGACAAGATTTTGGACTTGTCCAAATTCAAAGTATTTGCGGATGTCAAAACAAACGAGACTGAAAATTTAAAATTTGTTTTGCGAAAGGTAGAAAACATTGTGGGCAAAGGAGAAAATGCTGGCATTTTCTCCTTTTCCCACAATGTTTTCAGAAGGCTTCTTTCTCAGGGTCATTTAAAGTCGGGTTTGTGTGGTAAAGGATTAAACAATATTTAGCTGTTTGGATCTTTTTCCAGCACAATTTCTCTGTAAGACAATTTTGCCTTCAGTTTTGGTCTGTAACTTGAACTGGACAACAAAGTTACTGCAATTATAACAAACTATTTTGATTACTTTTCACATAAAAAATTATTTTATTTGCCATCTCAAATAATCAAAAACATGATAAAAATGGATACAAAAATGTATAAACTGACAGTTATCTCTCTCTCTCTCTCCCAGTAACATTACTACAAATAACTCTTTATAGAACAACAAAATTATATACTGAAACTGAAAGCACTTTCAGACCAATTCTACTAGGTTAACTCGTCACCACTGAATTCTTGACTTGTCCAATTTGAAAGCACTTGCAGGCAACAAATAAATGGGACTCAAAATTTGTAATTTGTTTTGGGAAGTGTAGAAAACATTGTAAAAACAAGAAGAAAATGCTGGTTATCAGCATTTTCTCTTTTTCCCACAATGTTTTTAATTTTTTTTTCTCTGGGTCGTGAAAACTCGGATTTGTTTGAGAAAGGATTGTGACAGAAAAGGCAGAAAACATGGTTAGAAAACGACAAAAGTCTGTGTAATTATGACAGAACAGATTATTGTGATAAGTTTTTAAAGAGAAAATTGCTTTATTGTCCATCTAAAACACTCAAACACAAGGTAAAAATGAACACAAAAATGTATTAACTAACAATCATCTCTCTCTCATTCCAAGCAATATTTCTACAAACAAGAGCTTTGCAGAGCAGTGCATATTACGCCCGAAGGGACTTGTCAATAAAATGTGCTAGAATCTAAAATGCCTAGAGAGGTCCAGATTTTAAGAGCCATATGCACAACTACACATCCTAGAGATTCATTCTGGTAAGTTCGAACTTATTCCGACAAAAACTGTGGGAGGATTCATGCGCACAAGAAATTGCTAGCACAGGGATGGACAAACAGACGCATGACTGTGGCAGTAACATAATACTACCCTTCGGGCGTATAATAAGTCGTTACCAAACAACAAAATTTTAGATTGATTAACTCTGAAAGCATTTCTAGACATAATCTATTTGGTTCATATGGAAAGGGCAGAAAACAGGACTTGAAAAGGACAAAAATTACTGCATTTATAATACAACATAATTATCATTTGATCAGTTTTTACAAAATTTGCTTTATTTTTCATCTCAAATACTAATGATAAAAAACAAGATAAAAACGAACACAAAAATGCACAAATCTATGGCAAATTGACAGCTTTGGTCATTTAGCGCGCATATCTTTCTTAAAAGAAGTTAAAAAATGAGTTATTTAACCTGAATAAAATTTGAATACATTATTACATGTAATGATAAAAGAGTTGATTTTTTAAAAAGTATTATGTGTGATCTTCATAATGCATAAAGGGCATTATTGAGTGACAGGGCAATCCCTATCTACTCTAAAGTTTTAAATGATATAGTTAACCCATTACCGCACAATCCCTACTTTTGACAACCCTGAGAAAGAAGCCTTTTGAAAACATTGTAGGAAAAGAAGAAAATGCTGGTAACCAGCATTTTCTCCTTTTCCCACAATATTTTCTACCCTTCACAAAACAGACTCAAATTGTCAGTCACTTTTATGTTGTCATCTGCAAATGCTTTCGATTTGGAAAAACCTAAAATTTTGTTATTTGGTAATGAGTTAGGAATGTGATAAAAAGATTTGAACAAAGTGTTGGATTGATAGTAAGAAGTCTTTAAATGAAGAAGAAATATGTTTTATTTTATAATATGATATTGTATGGCTGGTCATTCCCTACCAACTTGAAAGTTTCCGATTAAACAAGAGGGCCAAGATGGCCATGGATCGCTCACCTGAATTTTTGAGAGGACCATAGCCTCTTTTTTTTTGACGAATTGAAACATTGGAAACAAAATCATTATTTTGCCATGCAATTTTCAAAAGGTCACCTGTAAAAGTCATTTCAAAATCTGAACATCAGTTTCAGAAAAAAACAATTTTTAAGAATTTCTTAATTTCCATACAGTGCAAGTAGTCCCCATTCACCGAGCATGTTTCTTGATGGATCAAAATTTCACGAACAATTTTTGAAAAGGGTGATTCACCGTCACGGAAAATTTCTTTAAACATATCTTAAAATCTGACCAGCCATTTCTGAGAAGAAGAATTTTCAAGAATTTCTTCTTTGTTGTATAGTGCAAGTAGCCCCCATTCACCAGAGCAATGTTTGTTAACAAATCAAAATTTCACGAACAATTTTTAAACAGAGTCACCAATAGAACATCCCTAAGAAATTATTTCAAAATCTGACCAGCGGTTTCAGAGAAGAAGAATTTTTCAGAATTTCTACTTTGCAGTATAGTGCAAGTAGCCCCCATTCACCAGAGCCATGTTTCTTGACAAATCAAAATTTCACAAACAATTTTTGAAAAGGGTCACCCAAGGAACATCTCTGTGAAATTATTTCAAAATCTGACCAGCCGTTCAAGAGAAGAAGAATTTTCAAGAATTCCTTCTTTGTTGTATAGTAGCCCCCATTTACCAGAGCCATGTTTCTTGACGGATCAAAATTTCGCGAACAAATTTTTAAGAGGATCATCCAAAGAACATCTCTGAGAAATTATTTCAAAATCTGACAAGCCGTTTCAGAGGAGAAGAATTTTTAAGAATTTCTTCTTTGCTGTAGAATGAAAGTAGCACCCATTCACCAGAGCCATGTTTCTTGACGTATCAAAATTTCACGAACACTTTTTGAAAAGTGTCACCCAAGGAACATCTCTGTGAAATTATTTCAAAATCTGACCAGCCGTTTCAGAGAAAAAGAATTTTTAAGAATTTCTTCATTTCTGTGTAGTGCAAGTAGTCCCCATTCACCAGAGCCATGTTTCTTGACGGATCAAAATTTCGCGAACAATTTTTGAAAAGGGTCACCCAAGAAACATCTCTGTGAAATTATTTCAAAATCTTGCCAGTGGTTTCAGAGAAGATTTTGAAAGAATTTGCTAAAAAATTTCATTTGGTTGCCATGGCAACCAGAGTTTTTGACGGAATCAAATTCTGTTATCAAATTTTAAAGAGGACCTCCCAAGGAACAATCCAGTCAAGTTTGGTCCAAATCGACCCAGTGGTTTAGGAGGAGTTTATGTTTAAAGAATTGTTGATGATGCATGACAGACGACGGACACCGGGCGATCCTAAAAGCTCCCATTGAGCAGGTTGTGCTCAGGTGAGCTAAAAAGATGGGTAAGAAACTCAAGAGTAAATATCACAGTTCATTGTAAATGCCAATCCTTTATGAAAGCAATAATAGATTCAATGCAGACAGAATAAAAAAGATCTTTCAAACAATCAATGATGAAATATTTTTAGCGTACTGGCTGAAAGCTAATGCAATCTAGTAGGATATATTTTACAGAAAAGGTTGCATTGCATGGAATACATTCTGGGGCATCATCTCTGGTCAACAGCCAGGAATGTGTGATGAGTGAATGGTAAATTCAAAGTCGTGCAATTATCAATTTTTCTCGATGAACAGACCTCTAAACGGTATACCATTCACCAAGGGAAGGTTTAACCAAATGTAGTTTTTGAAAACATCAGCATCCCACTGGGATTGCCAAGAAGATTGGGTATGTGTTAAAACAGAGGATTTAAAATCAGTGTCTGAAACTTTAATCTATTCATACCAGAAATTTGTGAGATCCTTTCAAGTAAACTACAGATTAAGGGATTCACAAGTCGTTGAATTGAAAGGCCCTGTAATGCTGACAAAGAGTCCAAAAAGATGGAACAAACAGTTGGAATTAGAGCATTCAGCTGGATCAAGACCAAGATAAACTGCTTTAATTTCAGTAGAGAAGATAAGAGGACTTGTTGGGAAGGCAGCACTATACACTCCTTTCTCCAGTGACTTTTTAACCCTTTACAGCACAAATCGAATACCCTGAAATAGAAGGCTTTTGTAAACACTAAACATTACCAGGCAGTACAAACAGGTTTATTAATTGGCATGACAGGTAAAGTTCTGTGAGGAAAAACTAAATAATATAATCCTTACTTTGAATTTAATATTCCACTCAAGTGATCATAACTATAAGCATCAAAAGGAATCACTCTCTCTGAAAACACAATATTTTCTATAAAAAAAATCTTAATCATGCAAGCCTTTGTTAAACTAGTGACCCCTGGGGTGAAGCCAATTTTGACCTTGGATCTATGATATTATGAAACTTGTTAAAAGTGAATTACATAAAGCTACAAACAAGCTTTTCAAAAATTTGAAATATTTTTCAGTTTTGTTGCAATTGCAACTAGACTTCTTGAAGAAATAATATTCTTTCAAGAAATTCTGAAGAGGACCATAGAAGGATAATTTCTGTGATGTTTCATCAAATTCGGATGGGCAGTTTCAGAGAAAAAGATGTTAGAAATAAAAGCTAATGCATGCATAGATGGATGGACAAACAAACACAGCCATGGACAGACGCACGACAGACATTGGGCCATGACATAAGTCCGGTGGCCTTTGGCCATTGGAGCTAAAAATTGTTCTTGAAGGAATCCGGAAAAAGAAATCAATGTAATTCTCAACTTTTTCATTTCTGGAATTATCATGATTAGTTATGTTACATGGATGCTTTGGTTATAATTAGTTCTTCGACTAAATTTGAGAAAGTCACTGCTAAACATTTAGAGCTTACGGAGAGCATAATGTACTATATTCTGGCCTGGACAAATCAATGAAAGAGTAGCAAAATGCTCTATGTAACATAGTGACCTGCCAAACCTGATTATAATGAAGTTAAATAGTTATGAAACTTAGGGGTTAATTGCTGGCTAGTACTTGTGAACTAGATGACTTGCCATTATACATGCATTTCTCAATGGTTATTTCTGCTGGACGCCACTCGTGTATAATTTTACATTATACAACAGGTAGGTTTTATTTAATGTCAAAGTGTTTACAGTTCTGGCACTGGTCATATGTTTGTTTTGCATTGTTGAATCTAAAATAGACTTTTCGTAATGTTTAAGGTCAAATTGTTTATTGGATTCTTAAGTTTTGGTGCATTCATCAAATTCTGACATATCATTTTGGGTTATGGCTTCCTAACTGTGAATTGGAATGCTGTAAACTTTAACCACAAAACGGATGCCATAAACACTGGGCTCTTTGAACAGGTCAAAATTGTGTTGTTTTGGTAAGCTCCTGTTTCCCTAGAGAGTTTCATTTGCTATTAAATGTTTCCAATTTAAAAAAGAACATGTATCTATCTAAATTTATTTTTTAGGAGATGGTAGAATCTGAGATATCTCAGAGAAAGCAAATCTGTGGAGCAGCATCCTGTACCCAGACTGCAAAACTGGATGTAGTTTCACATCCCAGCCACCCCCATCTGCTTCCCAATGGAGTTCAACATCCTTCCAGTACAGTCCATTGAAATCTGCCCAACAGACAAATCGCGCTGCAGCTGAGTTGGATACTACAGTAAGTGTCTTGCTTCTACTCAAAGTAAGGCAAAACTTTGGATATGCATTGGAGACTTGTTTACTATTTGTAATATACAAAATAGAAGATTAGAAATGACTTGGAATGAAGCCACCTTCAGCATACAAACATCTAAGCTTATTAAAGACAGGCAAAACATTACACAATAATAACAGTTACTCTTGTTTTTCAAGGCTTTGAGTTACCATCATTCTAGGAAAGATACATTTAAATACAATAGGCAAGCCTGGAATTTAGCCAGGTTTGGAATCTGGCTAGTCCAGACAGGAATTTTAATCTGAACTAGCCATCTGCTTAATCTGGCTAAATTCCTATCTGGCCTACAACATATACACTTTTTATTTAAAAGTGGGCGAATCATACTCTAGGGCCTCCTATCAAATCTTGCATTAGCGAATAACTCTACCACAAATTTCCAACTTAACGACCCTGAGAAAGATAGCTTTTGAAAACACTGTAGGAAAAGGAGCAAATGCTGGTAACCAGCATTTTCTCCTTTTCTCACAATGTTTTCTTTCCTTTCTTAATCAAATTTCAACTTTTGATGCTCATTATTTTGTCATCTGCAAATGCTTACAGACAACAGGTGATAGTATGCATGAGAATACAATGCCATCAAGGCCTTGCATTCTGTATATATATAGAGGTGTTTGAGAATAAGTTCAGAATTGGTCTGGTCATCAGTTTTGGTCTTGAAGCTCAGCGGCATTTGGGTTAGAGTTAGGGTTTGGCACAGGAGTTCCTGAGAGGCTGTCTGGGAGTCAGTGTTTGGGTCTGACTCATTGGAGTAGACTGGTGGTGTGACTGAGCCAAATGAGTTTCTGCATAATTAAAATGTAAAACACAAGCTTTGACTTTTCTTGTATCAAACACAATGCAAAGTAGAAGAAGAAGCGAAGTACTACCCACTACGTAATAAGCTTATGTGTTTATTGGTGCCGTGCTGGCGGTTCTTCAAAAATAAAGATGGCAGAAAACCAGCAACAGGCTAGTCGGACTAATGAGGCGATATTATAACCAAACAAAGATGGAGGATAGACCATACCCACTTTATATAATCGTGAATAAATTCACAATTGAACCAACCAATGACAGTATTTGGATACTAAACCAATAGAAGTGAGTACTGATGATACCGATTCCTGGATTGCCAAGGAAGATGGATGAACAGACTATGACTCCTGCGAAAGAAAAATAAATGAACTGTGGACTGTGAGTTTCTTTCAATAATTTACAAATAATTAAATTAACTATTACTTATATTTTGATTGCAACATCATGCCTATTCTAGGCATAAGCAATGGTCTGGGAATAGAGATAAAGAAAATCAAGATCACCTGAAGGAGCTGGAGGAGCAGAATAGAAGAGATGTAAAGGAATTTTTCAAAACCTTGAAGGCTGTTTTTTTACCACATCACGCTGTCAGCAGAATGTGTTTCTTATTGTGATCAAATCTAGAGAAGAGCTGGCAAAATTGCGAAAGACAGTTACTGTATCTCCCACATTCATAATTGGTCTGAGCATTCTCTCTGTGATGGTTCCAGAGAAAATTATCACTAAAGGTGATAAATATACCCCTGCCCCTATATTTCATGTCATTCTTCATAGAATTTTCACAAAAGTTGCGTCTTGCACATCTACAACTCCTAATGAACACTTCTGCCAAGTTTCAAGTGTATCAGACAGAAAATGTAGGAGGAGTTGTCCGACAAGCATTTTGAAGTCAAATCAAGGGCAATAACCGAGTAATTCTTTATGGAATTTTCACAAAATTTGCGTCTTGCACATCTACAACTCAAAATGGACACTTCTGCCGAGTATAAAGCGAATCGGACTGAAATTGTAGGAGGAGTTGTCTGGGCAAGCATTTTAAATGTGAATCAGGGGCAATAACTCATTAATTCTTCATAGAATTTTCACAAAAGTTGCGTCTTGCACATCTACAACTCCTAATGAACACTTCTGCCAAGTTTAAAGTGAATCAGACAGAAACTGTGGGAGTTGTCCGGACAAGCATTTTCAAGACAAATCAGGGGCAATAACTCAGTAATTCTTGATGGAAATTTCACAACATGTGCATCTTGCACATCTACAACTCCAAATGGACACTTCTGCTGAGTATAAAGTGAATCGGACTGAAATTGTAGGAGGGGTTGTCCGGACAAGCATCTTAAATGTGAATCAGGGGCAATAACTCATTAATTCTTCATAGATTTTCACGAAAGTGGCATTTTGCACATCTACAACTCCTAATGAACATTTCTGTCAATGTAGGAGGAGTTGTCCGGACAAGCATTTTTAAATCAAATCAGGGCAATAACTCGGTAATTCTTGATGAAATTTTCACAAAATTTGCGTCTTTCACATCTACAGCTCCTAATGAACTCTTCTGCCAAGTATAAAGTGAATTGGATTGAAACTGTAGGAGGAGTGTCCGGACAAGATTTTGCGGACAGACCGACCGCCCGACTGACAGACCAACAGGTTGATTCCAGTATACCCCCACAAACTTTGTTTGCGGGGGTATGAAAATCAATGGAGGAAGCAGAGGTATGTGGAGAGGGTTTATGAATACAATAGGAGGCAAAGAAGCCAGGAAGTTAAAGAGGCATGTACAGAACAGACACATTCCTGCTCTCTTTCAAGATATAGAGACACCAGAGATGATAGCTAGCTCAGAGTTCCATGGAAGAAAACTTGAAGCCCTGGAAGTTTTAGCTTGACTGATTGTGGTCCAGAGCGATTCACCTGATCCTGAGGTGCTAAGAAGAACGGTGGATGGGAATACCAGGATATGGGAATTGTCCAAGATAACACCAAGCACCCAGGAGGCTATGAGGAGACTGTGTATCCAGGCAGGCTGGGAAGTACTAGAAGAATTCACATTTCTGCCTATCAACTCCCTGGCAGTTCTCACTCATTAGCGATATACAGATTTTCAACCTGTTCCATAGAAGCATAGACAAGGACAGTGTCCAAAGAATACTGGACCAATTTAGGCATAAAGATAAGCCAGATACGCTGCATTATCTCTACAGTTGCATTTAGTTTGGGTATACAAATCCCAGATATCAAAGTTATAGTCCATTGGGGACTTCCAAAAACACCTCTGACGTACTTGCAGGAGATTTGAAGAGCATGAAGAGATGCGATTTGCTATTCATACAGTAGAAGTATGAGGTCACAGACTGATGAAAGTTTCATCCAGGCTGCTCAAGAATCCGATATACTGCGTGAAATGAACAGGCTGCAAGAGAAATTAACAAAACATGTACATGTGATTGTACTACTGTTTGCAACTCGAGTGTTGCTTGCACAAATTGCTTTGACAAATGCAGGTGCTGCCTAAAAAGGAACAAGTTCTTGAGAAAAAGTGCTCAAAATATAAACCTCATAATGTGGCATGCTCTGACAAAAGAGGGCTTGATGCATCTCTGTTATACATTATACTACATAAATCATCACATAATTATAGATCAAACAATTCCATTTAATGTAAACAACAATTTGATGTATAGGAAGAATGGTACTTTGACATGCACAAAATAAACACAAGGCAAAAAGTTACGGCACATTTCAGCCAGTGCAGAATGCTTGGGCCGACATGTGTCAATGCTTTTTTGTATTTGTATTAAGCCCCTTCTTCTCAGAGCATGGCTCATATATCGAACACTTGGATCAAGGGTCCCAGATGGTTGGGTTATTGATTTTAGTTCAATGATGAAGTTTGCATTGTGCTGGAAAATTCCATTGTTATTTTACCTTTGACATTTTTACCTATGACATTTTTTCCTCTGGCATTTTTATATCTAACATTTTTACCTACATTTGTAGTTTTTTTTTATCTTCACAAGGGTCTTTAAAACAAAGGATTTCTTTCAGTAGCCTATCTAGAAGACATAATAAGGATAGGAACAAGGAAATATCCATAAATCAAACCTGTAAATATATAATTCAAAATTTGTTCAAAATGCGTGAATGTTGTCAAACCATTTTTAAGAGAGAAATGTGGAAGAGATGTACATAGTGTATGGGATAATAGCTGCAACATGAATTTACTGTCACAAACTTAACAGTTTAAAGGGGTGAAATATGCAAATGTTATATAGCCATTTCCTGTATTGCTTCAACTGGTCGATGATGGATTAACATTTATAACCATGACTGGGGGTAGCCAGATACCATACAAACCCTAGATCTACCCAGACGAAATAATGACCATGGTTGGCCATGGTCACCAGGGTTTTTGACTGTGAACCATGTTATTTCATGATCAACCATCAATTACCATGAAAATCAATGGTCCAGAACATGGTTGACCATGGTCGTCTATGGTCCTGAACATGGTTGACCGTGGTCGTCCATGGTAGAAAAGAACATCACTTTCACTACTGTGGTTGACCATGGTTGGCCATGGTCCTGAACCTGGCTGACCGTGGTCGTCCATGGTAGAAAAGAACATCACTTTCACTACTGTGGTTGACCATGGTTGGCCATGGCCAATTGCATAAAAATTTAAGCTAACCACGGTAGACCATGGTATTATATTACATTTCAAACAAAAATTGGTCCTGATCAAGGTCAGAAATGTACTTCAACTATCCAATAATGGATGGAAAACCAAGATTTATTTATGATTTGAGCTGCATAATTATATCAAGAAATTAAACATTTTTGATTATTGTGCCATACAGTAGCTCCAAATATTCTCATTTGGTTTTGTCCTTCCATGAGCCATTTCTCATAAATTTTCATATCTAACAAAATTTTCCAAACACTTGACCTCACAGTGTAATATTCAACAGAAGTTGCCATATTCATAACAAAATGAAATAACTGCTTTTAACCCTTTACTCCATAGATACTCATTTCTACGCATTGCTTGTAGGAGCCTCTGGAAAACATTGTGGCAAAAGGTTAAATTGCTTGTCACGAGCAATTTAACCTTTTGCCACAATGTTTTCTACACTATCAAAAGGTGTCATATACACATAAGAAACAGCTTCATCCTTGCTGTTTTTTAGGGTCAATTAGAGATACCATAGACATGCCTTAAGGGGTAAAGGGTTAATTGTGCAACACTGAAACCTAAGCTTTCACAGCCTCAAGAAAAAAGTTTTTTTTTTTTTTAAATAAAGCTGGAAAAGGAGGACATGCTGATAACAGTATTTTCTCCTTGTTCAACAACGTTTTCTACCCTTTGGGTGGAATATTTCCCCAATTCTAGCCACAACATTGAATTTGATACCTTCAAATGCAAAAATTTTCCCAATATTTAGCCATATTTATCATTTTTGAAATAAGTGCTATAGCTTTGGACAAGTCCAACCCCCCCCCCCCCCTTCATGATTATTTATAGTAAATTGTGGGAAAAGAGAAATTGCTGGAAACTAGCAATTTCTCCATTTTCCCCTACTTTGTACTCTCATTTTGGTGTCCTGAATACTTTTCCATGAACCTTTTCTTTCTAATACAAGTTTAAATTGTTTTTCTAGATCTCCTATTACAAAACTGTTTCTGGGTTGACGACTTGCTCCTTGTTGTGCAGATAATTGTCCCTTGTATCGTAAACCAGTACATCCATGTGTTTCACATCTAAATAAATCTGGATCCTCTGGAAATCTCTGACAGCATACTGAACAATAATCAACAGTTTTAAAGTTTGCATTCCCTGCAAGTGAAAGAACTTTATCATATGTAATTTCCCTAAACTTATTTGAATCTGTACATGAAACTTTTAAAAGGTTCAACAAGTCCTGAATGGCTACACCTGATAAATTGTGCCGTAGAAAGTATGATGCTATACACAGTGCTTCCATTTCAGTTTCTGAATATAGAGATCTGTCTAAATCATTGCAGGACATCTCATTTTCATATTGATCATTATCAGATAGTTCAAAATCACATAATTCAAGGTCAGATTCAGAAGAATCAATTTCAGATTCAGAAGAATCAATTCCATAACTTTCTGTAGACAAGTCACTCTGAGTATCGCTGTCAGAAAATACTGTATCTTGTAGATTGCATGTAAAATTTTCATCTTCAATTTGATTACCAAATTCATATGCATTCTCATTGTTGATGGTATTATCATGATCCTTATCTGACATGGCTGATGAACACTGGCTGCTACTGACAGAAAAACTCTGTCGTGCTGATGAATGTCGCATTGCTGTGCGCTTGGGGACTGGAATAGAGGGATCATCTTCATACTGTTTATAAACTCTTTTCAAAGGACCTAAAAATAAATTTGAAGAACATAATTGAGTTAATGGGTTTAAGTCCCTTTTAATATAATTTAAGTTATATAAGCATCATTGTGACAGCTCACATAATTCTTGAATGTCCTGAGTTTCAGTAGGAAATGGAGAAAATACTGGTTACTAGCATTATCTCTGTAAATGTCCTGAATTTCCTAGGAAATGGAAAAAATACTGGCTACCAACATTATCTCCTTTCCCCACCATGTTTTCAAAAGGTATTTTCCTTGGGAAATTAAAATAGTCAGGATTCTGTGGTAAAGTATTAACCCTTTCCCAAACAACAAAATTTTAGACAGAAAATGTTTGCAAAAAAAAAATTAAATTTGATGAAATTGGTGGAGAGATCTCTATAAAAGGGTAGATACATGTAACTAGGAAAAGGAGAAAATGATCATTACAAGCAATTTCTCCTTTTCCCACATAATTTTTAAATAGGTTTGTTTGGGAAAGGGATAGTATAGCTACAACAAGGTAAATAAAAAAGTCAATTATAAAACAATCTTTTAAAACAAACCTAAGAGGAAAGGCCTTTAGAAACATTGTGGGAAAATGAGAAAATGCTGGTTACCAGTTTTTTCTCTTGTTTCCCCAGATTGTGTTCCACCCTGTCATAGGGTATTAACAGTGCATTTGTTTCACTGTTGAATTTGTCATTCTGCAGGTGCTTTCAGTCTGAAAATTTTTTAAATGAACATGTCTTCTTTATAAAGGTCAGATCTGAGGCTTTATGTTTTCAAGTATAAACAGGAGGTTGCTGGTTTGATTCCTGGCTCAGCCAATTTCTTTTCCAGGACTGATGATAGTCACTGCAACAGAATTAATTCCTCTCTAACTGCTCATCACGGTTTCTATGATGCTTATGTTGGAGAGCAGCCAGTGGCTTGGAAAGAATATTTTCAGAGTCCTTGTAAAATTTAACTCTGTGAAAACTTGGATATGTACACTGGCCACCACGATATAACTGAAATAATGTTGAAAACAACAATGAATACCACACAATCCGAGAACAAAAATTAAATACATCATTCCCCCTCCCTCTCTCTTTTCGGGATATTAAAGATAAAACATCAAATCAGTCTAACCTGAAAGAATTGAGAAAAGCGTGGAATTTTTTTTCATATTAAAAATCCACCCTAAGTCAACAAAAATATCTGAAAATCACAACTAAATATGCTACAGATTCTTTCAAAATTTCATGTAATTCTGTGTAGTAAAAAGAAAAATATGTAAAGGAATATTTTGGGGCAAACAAAATTAGATAGACAGATGGCCAATTGACTGACCTATAGCCCTCTTTTCAGTCTGATTGATTGAATAGTGCTTTTTGTTGTTTTCATCATTATTTAAGTCATACCATGGCATGGTGACAGTCCACATATTCATATATTTTCTGGGTTCACAAGTACAAGGGTAAGGCTCTAAGAGTCTTGCCTAAGGAAACTCATGAGAAAAATCCAGTGGATCTGGTGGGACTCAAACCCAAGTTACAATTCCCACACATTACCACTGAGCCACTATGTGCACTGAGCCATACATGTATCTTGATCATTTCAAAATATCATTCCATCTGATTAGAAAACTTAATTTTGAATCAGCAGTAGGTGAGAAAATTTGAGTCCTTAAACCACTAAATGCCTTGAAAATATAGTCAATACATGACATTCTGGCTGATAAGCAAACTTACCAGCAGCTACAAAACTTGGGAATGCAAAAATATCAATTGACTCCCCTAAATAACTTGATACTTACTTTTATTGTGCTTCTTGTTCAAATGAGTGAGTATTCGCTGTTTTGTACTGAGAAAAAGTCCACATATTTTGCACTCGAACCTCTTCTGCTTGTCCACATGATGTGTAAGATAGCAAAAATCTTTTGGAATATCTTCCATTATCCTAGGAAAAAAAGGAAGAAGAGAAAAATAACAGCAAATCTAAAAGCCTTCATGACCACTCTTTATATTAAATCTAAGAGGACTCAAGATTAGAGAAAGATAACAGTTGCAGGTCCTAATCCTGCAAAATATTGCCTATTAATTGAATCCTATATTGTGGGTGCTCTACCAAATCATTGCATCCTTAACCCTTTACCAAACAACAAAGTCTTAGACTGATCCAAATTGAAAGCACTTGCAGACAACAAAATAAATGTAACTCAAAAATTGAAATTTGTTTCCAGCAGGGTAGAACACATTGCAGAAAAAGGAGAAAATACTGGTTACCAGCATTTTCTCCTTTTTCCACAGTGTTTTCAAAAGGCTTCTACCTTATGGTAATAAAAAACAATGAGTGTGTGGTAAAGGGTTACACTGGAGCTCTAGTAAAATTTCTTGACAATTCCAGATTTACATAGACTGCTATCAATTTCATCTATTGAATACTATAGCAACTAGGACATTAATTTTTTTAAAAAGATTAAACACAAATTGTTGAAGAAAGACACATTTCTCTTCTAACATGTGGATTGCAGAGGTATACCATACTGACTTGTGTGTGTGGTAATGCATCTGCTGGGACACTTTTTCTATTACAAGTCTATGGAAACATTTTCGGCACTTAACTCCAAAGTCAATTTCTAATTTGTCCATAAGGATAAATCACTTTTATCCCAGTCCGACGAATCACCGAAATACCACCGAAACACCGAAATACCCTATATTATTTTTTTCCTTTGTTCTGGTTAATATTGAGGTACAATATATTTGTCTTTTTTGTGGTATTTGACCCAAATAATGTTTATAGAAATGAAGTGCTTTTAGTTTAAATCATAATGATGAAACGTGTCATTGAGGTCCGCAGTAAACAATGCACTGAGATAGACGTACTTAGTCCACCTAAATACCTGCACGATGTTGTAAATATTTGTAAATTTAGGGACCCAACCTTTGCAAGATTTATCTCTCTTTCACAAAAAAACACGATTATTCAAAGAAATGGTCACTATAGAGCAGATTAATGTTGAAGAAAAATGTCGTTAGTATACATTGATCATTGATTCACATGCAGAACAATCACAGAAATACTAGCGTGTCAAGTCCTGACACTGAAATGCCTGATCTTTATTACACAAAATACAGACTTGGGAGTTATCAGATGGCAATGTCACCTAAATTTGATTTCTTTGAAATATAAACACCCCACTTGAATGCAAGAGCATTCTATTTGCGAACGAAGTACCTAAATATTAAGCATTGCTTGATGCATCTGTCATAAGAGGCGTGTCGCCTTTGACTAACAATTTCTGCTTTTTTCACAGTGTTTACTGACCAATAGAGTAAGCTGCAGTTATATCTACATTATTATATAGATCTATATTGATATTTGATTTATGGCCAGCAGATGTGGAATTTAGACAAGTCTATAAATTAAGGAAAGGTAACATGTTTATCCAATTCAAATTGGCGTCCAGTTTTCCGGACCACAGTTTTCTTTCTTGATAAGTTAATTTTTAATTTCATTTTCCAAATATCACGAAAGAAAACCATTCTTTTCCATGCATATTTATGGATATAGATCAGACACACTGTAGTAAGAACGAAAACTCCCTGAATCGACGTATTTTACTACGTCGTGTGGGTATTTCGGTGGACAACGTGTATTTCGGTGAACATTCAATAAAGCGGACGTTAATGTTATGTTATTTTGTCATTTTGTTTTAAAGTAATCACCTTTCATCAATCTATAGACATAAGTTTGTGTTATAAACAAAAATAAGACAACTCTTTCGTACTTAAATGTGGAATTTGAACTAATTTTAGAAAAAAAATGGGGTGTTTCGGTGGTATTTCGGTATTTCAGCGATTTGTCGGACCCCTTTTATCCATATATATGTACCATACAAATTGTAACAAATTGGAGAAAGAGGCCATTTGAGAACATTGTAGAAAAGTGAGACAATGATCTTTACTAGCATTATCTCCTTTTTTAAGAACTTTTTCCACACATCAATATTTATTCCATGATTAAAGTAACATTTAATCTTTCACCTGCAAATGCTTTCAAGTTCATTGCTTTTAACTAAAATTTTGTCATCCAGTGAAAGTCTATAATAATTTTTTGATCTGGCTGGATTTAAAACTCCTTCACGACTTCAGGCCTGTCATATTTATTAGCATGTTTGGCAAACATAGTAGCAAACACTACTCAGGTTAACATTTTTTTTTTGTTGGAATAATTACCCTACAACAAAAATGACTATTTCTGATAGAAAAATAAAAGCATTATGTGTTTTGCATTTGCAAATGCCATTATATTTCAATGATATGGCAATTTCCTTATAAATGGATAAAAAAAGATACATTTTATAACATTTGGTCCAGGATTCAGATATTAGTCCTAGATGGAAGTATGCATCAAGCCCTTTTTTTCATGACACAGCATCAAATAAGGGAGAGAGAGTGTAGGTAAGGGCTGAATATCATAAAGAACACACCAGTTGCATCATTTTTTTCATGGAAGACCATATAAGATAGTCAGTTATCTGTCCAGACTGGGTCCGTATCAAATTAACCATTAAAACCCCCCTTAATAATAACATGGGCTATAATTGAAAGAGAACAACTGATTACTGTCATTTTCATATATGATCAACAAAATGAATGTGTAGGCAGTTTTATCAACGATTTACGGATGTTTCGGTAACAGACGAGTTCGGAAACATAAACTTATAGTGTAAATCAATTGGATGTTTCGGTAACAAAGCAATTATATATGTGACATTCTTTACACCCGACGCATGGCTGTATCTTTATCAAACCTTCGCCATTTCAAACCTTAATTTGTAATTTCCATTATGTTTCATAAATAATATTTTTGTTATGTACCCCATTTTATGCTGTATGTATTGACCATGTGGAAATGCCTATTAAGCGAAAAAGGGTAGAGAATGAAAAAATAAAAGGTTGGAACCTATCTATCAGTGGGTGAAAAGTGTAAAAGTAAAAGGTGTGAACAAAACAAAGCCATACTGTACATTAGGTGTAAAGAATCACAGAACATAAATACAATATAATTGCTTTGTTACCAAAACATCCAATGATTTACTCTATAAGTCTTTGTTACCGAACTTGTGTGTTACCGAAACATCTGTCACCCTTATCAACGTGCCTGTCATACTGGTACATAATAGAGTGTAAATCAAGCCCCTTCTTTTTGAAAGGCCTATAGCATCATATCAATTTGAATGGTGTTTTACGACGCTTTCAACAGTATTTCAGTCATATCACGGCGACAGTTCACATATTCATGTTTCCTGGGTTTCACCAGTACTAGGCTAGGCTCTGAAGTGTCTTGCCCAAGGACACTCCTGTGAAAAAAACCCAGTGGAGCCAGCGAGGCTTGAACCTGGGACCTCCAGGTCACAAGTCCTACACTGAGCCACACAGGACCCAGCATCCTATCAAAAGAGAAAAAAAATGTATCAGCAGCCGATCATGGAGAATACATTGTGTATTAAGTTTCATCAACTTTTGTCAAGTATTTGAAAAGAAAACTCCTGATTCACAGACCAACACCCTGTTATTGCTTCAAATTGATGTATAATCATTAATTAGCCCCTTTCCATTGCGTTTCATTTAACCCTTTACCTCATAAGGCATTTCTATGGTATCTCTAATTGACCCTAAATAACAGCAAGGATGAGTATACAACACCTTTTTATAGCATAGAAAACATTGTAGCAAAAGGTGAAATTGCTTGTCACGAGCAATTTCACCTTTTGCCTCCATGTTTTCCAAAGGCTCCTACAAGCAGTGCGTAGAAATGAGTATCTATGGAGTAAAGGGTTAAGGAAAAAAAAAAAGGCTGTGGTGGGGAATTATAAGATTTTTAAGAAATAGTGCGATTTTCCGGACTGGGGCGAAAGCAAATGAGGGCGAACTATTTCTGGAGTGAACGGACTCAGTCTGGAATTAATTGGTTTAAATAAAGCTTTTTGCTGGTAATTTACAAATAATGTGGCAAAAAATAAGGGTAACAATTTTGCATAATTACCGGTTTTAGCTAGATGCCTTAACAGGACATTATATAATCAGATCGTGGCGGCAACTTCTGTAGAGGCAGCCATCTTGTCAACACTTCCAAAGGTAGTATTTAACGGCGATCGTCATTGGTCTGTTCAAGTGGCGGTTTCATTCCATGACCAATTAAAAGAATCGATCAATTGTACGATATCCAATCGGTCTTGATTCTTCCATTCGAAGCGGTTTCAAAGCGCGCGAAATACTTTCCATAGACTCGAAATGGCGAAGAATTACGCAGTAATGAGATGGCTCAACGATAATAACAAAGTGTCGGTGCACAATTTGAAATATGTAGTAACGCCAAAAGAAAATTACAATCCAGGCGATGTAGGCCAGGCTTCTTACCCTGGATATCCGGGTGTCTGGGAATTTAGAATCATCCGTGTTGGTGGTAAGTAGGTCAAGTAGTAAAAGCCCCCCATTTTTTGGTTAGCTCCTTTGTTATGTTCAGTAAATCTATTTACAGTCACCATCGTCGCTCCGGATTGTTAAATGAATAGATCAATTCCATCTTTGTTTCAAATTGGTAAAATAATTTTGTATGATCTGTTCGTTGATCGTACTTAAGGGTGGAAAGAGGACATTTTGACCCAAGAAAATTTCGACCCCAAATTATTGTTGTGCTTACTGTAATGTTACGAATTTTTTTCTTTCACTCGTTGTTATATAACAATTGCTGAGCTGCCTCCAAAGAAGAGGACAGTTGTTAAGCCTAGTTATTTAGATCTAGCAATTGTTTGACCATTTCTGTGGCGGATTTTTGCCAGGACTAGTGTAGCCAATTAAATTTTCTGTTTATTCTGGTGGTGTCTATCTACTACAAACTATATTTTATTTCCTAGCTGACCTTGGTAAACTGTTGTACAACAAATATGGAAATGTTTGTTGAGTCAAAATATTCTACGTTTGTTAGATCTATTATTCTGAGACACTATATGTCCTGTGAATAGAGGTCATAAGAATTGATATGTGGTAACTTCAGGACCAAAATCTAATGACCAACATTTCTTTACTATGCTGATGTTTTATTGATGTGCAATCGAAGATTGTTTCCACCATCTGCTATGAGCCTGTTTCACATAGTTAAGATTTTTTTATTATGCTGAAGATGGCTCCCTAAGCATTTAGAATGTTTTTTTTTTTTCTATTAAGTGATTCCTGTTTAACTTAATGTACCTGGCCAGAGATGGTTTTCAAAATTTGAAGACAAACTACAGAACGGCATAGCTTCGTTTCATTTTCTATGAGATTTTTTTTTAAATTCACAGGAAAGAAAGAGCTGGATACCTGGTTGGAAAGCAATTTCAACAGTCTGATGGTGGATGTAAATGATACAAGCTTCATTGCTAGCAGCCAACATGAAGGTAAGCAGGGTTGTACAAGTTTCATTGCAAGCAGCCAACATGAAGGTAAGCTGGGTTGTTCCTTCATGAAAAAGGCTTGAAGAAAATTGTTTCTAAGGATAATCAAGGTTTTCCTTGGATTTCATAAGGGGTCATTTATGTCTCCTTGACCCTGTTATTAGGGGATCACTTGTTACAGCAGGCGAGTCATTTTTTAAAAAGCAAAATAAATTTTGTGATAAGTTTTATCAACCCTAGACAAAAAAACGTTAGCTGAGACCAAATTCAAAGGGTCTGCCAGCCACAAACTAGATGTAGCAAAAATGGTAATTTCTGTATCTGATCAGGTTAAAATCATTGTGGGAAAAGGAGAAAATGCTGGTTACCAGTATTTCCTCCTTCCACAGTGTTTTCAAAAGCCCCTTTTCACTGGGTTGTAAAAACCAGAGCTTGTTTAGGAAAACGTTAGAGAAATAAATTCAAACAAGAGTGTTGCAACTTTAAAACACTGTAACAATCATCTCCGAGTATGAGGTACAGCTGCAGGAGAGTACATGCATGAAAGATACATGTTGATCTAGATCTATGCAGTAGAGCTAGATGACTGCATGTGTCTTCCTGGCTTTTGCACACCAGTACTGACACATTTCTTTCTTAAGCCACTGACTACTTCTGTTACATGTATCAGATGTGAAAGGCAATTTTTTCACCATGTGGGAAAAGGGGAATTGCTGCTTACCAGCATTTTCTCCTTTTCTCACAATTTATTCAAAAGGCCTCTTTCCCAAGGGCATTAATTTATATTATAGCAAAAATTTTAAAAAAAAAATGGTCTATGTATATTTCTCTTTTTTTCCTATTGAAAATTATTCTCTTTGACTGAGCAACATCACATAAATATTTTCAAGAACCCTTGATGAGTCCATGTTGTGAGAAAGAGATTGTGGACACGCCAAAACAGAAAGAAGAAAATGACGGTTAGTAAAGTTCTGTGAATATTTTTTTCACACACCTAAACAGACATGCAATGGGATGACCCGATCATCCAATTTCTTTCCACGTGTGGACTACACTGACTGCATTCAAACTAGAGTGTTGCAACTTTAAAACACTGTAACAATCATATCTGAGTGATACATGCATGTGTTTTCCTGGCTTTCTCACACCAGCACTGACACACATTTCTTTCCAAAGCCACTGAGTACTTTTGTTAGGCAATTTTAAGCTCTACTGGCTGAAAGCCAGCAGAGCTTGTCATGGCAGCCGTCCATCTGTCCATCAGTCCGTTTCTTGTTTACGCAATAATGTCTACATTTTTGTGAAACTTGCACAGTTTGTTCATCTCATCAATAGCTTCAGCCCTATAGATTTTAAGAAAAAAATCGGACAATCAGTAAGGGAAAAGTAGCCATTTTAAATTGAAAATTTGCATTTCTTGTTTACATGATAGTCTGCATTTGTGGTCAGATATTTGTGAAACTTGCACAGTTTGTATCATCAACAGCTTGAACCCTATTGATTTTGAAAAAATTCAGACAGTCAGTATGGGAAAAGTAGCTATTTTCATGTGAAAATTTGCATTTCTTGTTTACGCGATAGTCTGCATTTGTCGTCAGATTTTCATGAAACTTGCACAGTTTGCCTATATCATCAATTGCTTGAACCCTTTTGATTTTGGACAAAATCTGACAATCAATAAGGCAAAAGTAGCTATTTTAAGTTGATAATTTGCATTTCTTGTTAACGTGATAGTCTGCATCTGTGTTCAGATTTTTGTGAAACTAGCAGTTTATTTATATCATTAATGGGTTGAACCCTTCTACTTTGAAATAAATTTGACAATCAGTAAGGAAAAAGTTGCCATTTCAAGATATAATTTTCTTATATGCATTCATTTTTGCAGTTATTGGAGAATCTGATGGTGAAGGCTATGAAAGTTGCACTTATATCTTTTACGCAAATATAACCTTTTGAAAATTAGCCTTCTGTAGCTAAACACACAGTTTTAAGTGCTTATCCTCTGAAATGGAATTTACATGATTATGCTTTAAAACTCGTGCTTTCCTTCACACTGAATTTACTGGCCTGTCAATGCCAGTAGAGCGATTCCTTAACTCATTACCAAACAACAATATTTTCGGCTTGTCCAAATTGAAAGTATTTGCAGACGGCAGAATAAAACGGACTGAAAATTTGAAATTTGTTTTGTGAAGGGTAGAAAACATTGTGGGAAAAGGAGAAAATGCTGGTTACCAGCATTTTCTCCTTTTTCCACAATGTTTTCTAAAGGCTTCTTTCTTAGGGGTGTCAAACCTAGGGATTGTGTGGTAATGGGTTAAGGGTCTCTAGTTTCACCTTGTTGGAAAAGGGGAAACTGCTGCTTACCAGCATTTTGTCTTTTTCCCACAATTTTTTCAAAAAGCTGCTTTTCCAGGGGCATCAATTTTTATTATAGCAAAAATTTAAAAAAAAAAAATGGTCCATGTATATTTCTTCTTACTTCCTTTTGAAAATTTATTCTCTTTTACTAAGCAAATTGCATAAATATTTTTAAGAACCCTTGATGAGTCCATGTTGTGAGAAAGAGATTGTGGACAAGCCAAAACAGAAAGAAGAAAATGACGGTTAGTAAAATTCTGTGAATATTTTTTACACACCTAAACAGACATGTAAAGCATTGGGATGACCTGATCATCCAATTTCTTTCCACTTGTGGACTGCATTGACTGCACATGAGTACACCATTGATCTGGTGGTACTGCTGGAATGTAAACAAGATGGTGGCCATGTGAGTTTTACTGTTCATCAAGGTACACTCCTGTTTAAGTATTGAGATATTTTAGATTTGTCGGACCAACTTACCTCTTGATACAAGAAGGCAAAATTTTATTTCCTGACTCATGATGTGATCCTATTCTTTTAAATTTACGGTAAATAGTTACAAAGCTTATATTTGGTATGAAGGCACAACTCATTTATACACATTTGCTAATACCAAGGTCAAGGTCATCTGCAAAGGTCAAGATCAAATATCAAGGTCAAATTTCTCAAAAAGTGGCCGTTTCAGGGGAATTAGTGTTTCACAAACACATCTTGTTTTTATTGAAAATGACACAACCAATTGGCACAGGTTTTGTCTCGGTAATAATCATGTCATAAACATGGCCTCTACTTTATATAAATTGTCTTTTACAATTTATTCCGTCGTCTTAATTTTTATCTCAGATGACCTATATACAAAATTGAGCTTGATTTTGAGAAAATGTATTTTGACGAAGTTTCATGAGTATTAGATAGCTCAGAGGAGAAAAGGGAAAATATCACTTGTTAACTTGCTCCATATTTGACTCATACTCGCAAAAGCAGGCCTTGATTATGTTAAAGTTGCTTTTGTAGTAATGGATGGCTGTTTTTCGGCTTGTAAAACAATTAATGTTACTACCCACTTTTTACCCACTCATCCGGCTGCATGACAATCATGGTTAATTCACTTTTCCTCATGTATCTCTTACTTGTAAATACAAATCAACAAGTAGATTTTCTTGACCCTTGTAAGCCCCTTTTGACAGAGTATAGCCCATTTGTATTTTCTTGCCTAAAAGCAGAAGAGAGACCAAAGTTATTTACTTAGCTCTCCAGCATTTAGCTGAGAAATACCTCATGTACATAAGACATAGAGAGAGTATATATTTAATCCGCTTTAATGTTATTCATTGCTTACCATTACAGCTGCTCTCCAAAGAAAGGCACAGAAAGATTTTGCAGAGTCCTTGCTGTCAAAAAGAACACTTGAGTCAAAGATGCAAAAAGACTTTACAGATACACACAGAGAGTAAGCGAATACTGTATCATTTTATGTGTAGGTATAAAATTTTATGGAATCCCCCCCCCCCCCCCTTTTTTTTTTTTTTTTTTTTTTCTCATGAAAACAAGATGTGCTTGTGAAAACACCATGCCACCGCAAAAGAACTATTTTTAGATAGTTTTGGAGTAACAAGGAAATCTTAAGTTTTTACTTTAAGTTTTGGACAAACAGAAAGACAGGCGGACAATATGCCCCCAATCTTTCGATGCAGGGGCAAAACAACGGGGGGTTTTCAAAAAGGAGATTTTAGTCTATTATACGCTAAAAAAGTACTATTTCCTGTAGTTCTACACAGCGTAGGCTGTGATTATTTCTCCCCCATATAGTTTAGCACCCAAAATACGATTGTCAACTTCCTTTTTGAATTTGAAATTTAGCTATTTCAAGTTGAAAATTTCCAATTCTTGTTAACAATAGTCTACATTTGTGCTCAGATTTTGGTGAAATTTGCAGTTTATTCTTGTCAATGGCTTCAATTCTGTTGATTTTTAAAAAGAATTAATGTGAGAAAGAGTATTGGAAAAGTAACCTATTCATGTTGAAAATTTCCAACTTTTGTTTACATGTTAAAGTCTGCATTTGTATTCAGATTTTCATGACACTTGCACAGTTTGTTTTTCTCATCAGTAACTTCAATCCTATTGATTTTGAAAAAAAAAAATCAACAAACATATGGAAGAGTAGCCATTTCAAGACGAAAATCACAGCCAGCGTAAACCGATTTAGTCTGCATTTATGATATATTTATGACAATTCCACAGTTTACCATATTTATAGCTTTAACCCTATTGATTTTGAAAATATTCTAACAAACAGTATGGGAAAATTAGCCATTTCAAGTTGAAAATTATACCCAGTAGAGCAAATCAATCCCCTTAGGGACTTCCAAGTTTTATGTCTGGAACAAAAAATTATTTGCAAAACTGATATTCTTGTGATCCGAGACTTGTCAAACCTCCTTGTGTAATCAGGAGCAAAATTTTGATCATTTTCTAGTGGCATCATTGTTTGTTTGGCTGGTATCAACACTTATATCTGTAGGGATCAAAGTTCAAGAATGGGTCCATTTTTACGAACCTTGGCTTCAGGAGGAAAAGGAAACTGTAACAACATCTCAATTATTTCTGTAGATATTTATTTCAAACTTTGACAAGTTCTCTGTTAAAAGAGGAACAATAGGGGCAGGTGGTAACTATCAAAATATTGTATGCTCCTTTTTCAACATAAATTTTCAATGAAAATCAAGCGTTTACCTGAGTGTGATTATCCTACAACCTACATTGAAATAATTCACTGGTAACACAATAGATCTATTTTGCCATAAAAAGTAAGGATTATTTAAATGTACATATTTAAATAAAAGTGTTACTTTACCAAACAGTCCCTAGTTTAAACAACCTGACAAAGCTGTTTGGAAATGTTGGTAACTAGCATTTTCTCCTTTTCACACTGTTTTCTCCTCTACCAATAATCAAAGACAAACTCAAACAATTTGAACAATCTTTAATTTTTGTCTGATTTTTTTTAATTTAAACTAGCCTAAAATTTGTGGCTTGGTAGAGTTAAGTATTTTATCCCTGTGAGATTGCTTTAACACTAATTCCAATCGACAAAGTTATAGACTAGACTAAGTTCGAAGTATCTGCCAATGACAAATTAAATGTACCACAAAAATTGATATCACTCTCTTTGATAGGGTGGAAATTAGTAGGAAAAGAAGAAAATGCAGGCAAGCATTTTCTCCTTTTTCCATATGAATGTTTTTAAAAGCCTCCATTCCTTTCCTGTAAAAACCAGGGATTGTTTGGGAAAAGGTTATCTCTTTTCCACAGAACAAAGTTTTAGCCTTGTCCAAATTGAAAGTCTAAAAAGATGGCAAAAAACATGACTTGAATATCAATATTTTTTATGGAAAGAGAAGAACACCAGGTTGAGGAGAAAATGCAGACTACCAGAATTTTCTCAGTTTCCCATTATGTTTTAATAGCTTTCTGTAAAAGGTTGTCAAAAAGTTGGGATTGTGAGGTAAAAGGATAAACAGGCTTTACTTCAGTTTTCCTAAAATGAACTTGTTACAATATTTTGATTGTTCAGTATTGATAGTTAGCTTCAAGTTGAACCGTTTACAGGGTCCAAAATTTTCCAGTATTCTTACTTGTCCTCCTGCCATTTTGCACTCAGCCTACAATAAGATAAAGAAGGATAATCCACTTGCCCTCGCCAAATTTTTTATGGTGAGGATTAGTGGACAAATGGGATCTTTGGACCCTGATTTGCTTAGTTTCACTCACACACACATTTTCATGTTTTTCAGTTGTGTTTCAATGAAAGAATTCCTAGTCTTGAAGGACGATTTTAGACGACTGAAAAGGAAAGTGGTCAGCCTAGAGTCAGAGCTGATGGCCTCTAATGCCGATAAACGATGCTCAGGCTTCAAGAAAAGTCAAAGTGGGGAATCTAGCTTGGTTGAAGTTACAGAAAAAAGCAGATTGTTACCCTTACCACAAATGGATATACCATGCGAGTCTACCAAGTCCATGGAATCGCCAATAAACAGTCCACCCAAGGTGTTGCAGACATCACCCATATCAGAAACTTTCTACAACAACCATAGCAAGTCATCCCTTCAAGATGCCATTTCACACATGGATGACTTGTATCCAGCTGTGAAAACATTGTTGCTGATGCTTTTCCCCCATGACTACATAAAGACACACTCGATTTCAGGAAAAGCCAGTAATAGCAAACTGGTGGCTAAACCACCATTTGACTCTAGGCTCTTCAGTGTAATGGTTGCGATAATTAAAGACAAGTTTGGGTGTAAAAATAAAGAAATAAATGAAAAGGTGCACTCTGTGCAGAAGTGGATTCTAAAGCAAAAGAAATAACTTAACCCAGTACCAAATGACAAATTTTTAAACAGATCCAAATTGAAAGCATTTGCAGATGACATAATAAATGTGACTTAATTCTTTACCAAACAACTAAATTTTAGACCTGTCCAAATTAAAAGCATTTGCAGACAATTTCAGTGTGGCTCAAGTTATGGAATTTGTCTATAATGGGATAGAAAATATTGTGGGAAAAGGAGAAAATGCTGTTAACCAGCATTTTCTCCTTTTACGACAATGTTTTCGAAAGAGTTCTTCCTTGGGGGTCGTTAAAAGTTGGGACTGTGTAAAGAGTTAAAAACATAAACTCCTTTGGGAATGGGTAGAAAACATTGTGAGAAAAGGAGAAAATGCTGGGAACCATGTTTTCAAAAGGTTTCTTTTTCAGAGTTGTTGAAAGTCCGGATTTTGTGGTTAAGAGTTAACCCTTTCCCAAACAAGCCCTGGCTTTTAGATGTCTTCAGCACAAGTCTATAGAAAACAGTGGTAAAAGGAGAAATTACTCGCAACGAGGAATTTCTCCTTTTCCCACACTGTTTTCTACCGTTTTGGAGATTTGTTTGCCATTTTTATCAAACTTAAATTGTCAAACTCTTTCAGTTTGGAAGAGTCTGAAATTTGTCGTCTGGAAAAGGGTTAGATGCTTGCTGAATTATATAAAATGTTCCTCCATATCTGGAGTTTATTAACTCTACCACACGAGGAAATTTTTAGACTGGTCCAAATGGAAAGCATTTGTAGACAACAAAATAAATGTGACTGAAATAATAAAATTTGGTTTGGTAAGGGTAGAAAACATTGTGGGTAAAGGAGATAATTCTGGTTACCAGCATTTTCTTCTTTTTCCCACAATGTTTTCCGAAGCCTTCTTTCTCAAGGTCGTTAAAAGTCGAGATTGTATGGGTAAAGGGTTAACTTCTTGGAAGATTTAAGTGCAGATTTAAGTCTAGTTATCATACTATTAAACCAGTAAATTGTACACCTTTTTTGTCAAATGTAGCTAGTTTTCCCTCAAAGTAACAGCCTCGAGTCCCCAAGGTATAAGTATGACTGCTGTAATAATGACACCTTATGTTAAACCAAAGTGTAGGAGTTGTCGGCACAAAAAATTCCCAGACAAGGTAACCAACTTAAAATGCTTTCAATTAAGAAACAATGGTCAGATGAGGATGGACTACAATGAACTGCCATGATATTTCATGGTCATATAACAATAGATGGCCATGTTGTATTAAATGGCACCACAGCTTTTGACAGTTCAAGGTCAATCATGGTTACTGCCTCCATAGTTGACCATGAAACAAGTCCATGTTTGGCAGTGGGCTTTGACCATGGTAGTCCATGTTTGGCAGTGGTCTTTGACCTTGGTTGGCAGTGGGCTTTGACCATGGTAGTTCATGTTTGGCAGTGGTCTTTGACCATGGTTGGCAGTGGTCTTTGACCATGGTTGGCAGTGGGCTTTGACCATGGTAGTCCATGTTTGGCAGTGGTCTTTGACCATGGTAGTCCATTGACGAAGACCATGGTTGACCATGGTACTTGACCATGGTCAAAAACCGTGGTGCCATTTAACAAAACATGGTCGACCATGGTTTTCCATGGTTATGTGATCATGAACTATCATGGTATTTCATGGTATTCCATGGTAGTCCATGGTCACCGGACTGCTGTTTTCGTCTGGGTAGTTTCCAAAACCAAAAGAAAGAGTGTTTGAAAAACAGTGTGGGAAGAAAATGATGTTTGCTGTTCAAAGAATGATTATTATCCCTTGAAAGTTTACATTATTTCAACAAAGTTGACTTTGTTATTTTCAAAATTAATGAAATGGGACAAATCTATGATTTTAAATGTTGAAATCATTTGGAGAAGGGAGAAAACGGCAACAATTTCTCCTTTGTCCAGAGCGAAGCGATAATGTAAAAAAGGGTAGAATAGTATGAATAACAATTCATGTATTCCAAATTCAAAACAAGAGGGCCAAGATGGCCCTGGATCGCTCACCTGAATTTCTGAGATGACCATAGCCTATTCTTTTTTGAGGTATTGAAACATTGGAACCAAATTTATAATTTTGCTGAGCAATTTTCAAAAGGTCACCTGTAAAAGTCATTTCGAAAGCTGACCATCTTTTCTGTATAGTGCAAGTAGCCCCCATTCGCCAGAGCCACATTCTTTGACGGATCAAAATTTCGCGAACACTTTTTGAAAAGAGTCACCCAAGGAACATATCTGTGAAATTATTTCAAAATCCGACCAGCGGTTTCAGAGGAGAAGATTTTTAAAGAATTCCTTGATTTCTGTATAGTGCAAGTAGCCCTCATTCACCAGAGCCACATTTTTTGACAGATCAAAATTTCACGAACAATTTTTAGCTCACCAGAGCAATTTTTTGCTCTGGTGAGCTAAAAATGATGGATATTTTTTCCATTTCCCACAATATTTCCAAAGGCTTTTTCATAAAGGTGTTAAAACATGGGATTTTGAGGTAAAGGGTTGACTAATGATCCTGTGTTTGCAAGACCTTTAGAAGAAAATTTCAATTAAAGAGAAAATGCTAGGAAGAACATTTTTTTTAATATGGTTAGGTTAATAATAATCATTATTGAGTTCTGGTAGATCAGAAAAGGAAGACAGGCTTTTGTAGGTTTTTTATTGGTAGAGGGTCACTAGATGATGCTACATGCAAAATATGAAAGCTCTAGCCCTTATGGTTTGGGAGAAAAAGATTTTCTAAGATTTCCTTCTTTATCGCTATGTGAAATCCGGGAACCCACAACATAGGGCCATTTTCAACACAAGGGCCATACTTGGAAGTTTGTTGGTAGAGAGCCACTAGATGATACTATATGCCAAATATGAGGCTCTGGCCAGTACGGTTTGGGACAAGAAAATTTTCTAAGATTTCCTTCATTATCGCTATGTGAAATCCGAGACCCACAACATAGGCCAATTCTTTACATCAGGGACATAATTTGAAGTATTTTGGTAGAGGGCCATTAGATGATGCTACATGCCAAATATGAAAGCTCTGGCCATTACCATTTGGACAAGAATGTTTTTAAAGATTTCCTTCCTTGTCTCTATGTGAAATCCAAGACCAACAACATAGGTTTAATTTTCACACCAGGCCATAATTTGAGGTGTTTTGGTAGAGGATCATTAGATGATGCGGCATGCCAAATATGAAAGCTCTAGCCCTTACGGTTTGGGACAAGAAAATTTTCTAAGATTTCCTTCTTTATCTCTTCATGAAATCCGAGACCCCACAACATAGGGCTCTAACCCTTACGCTTTGGGAGAAGAAGACTTTCTAAGATTTCCTTCTTTATCTATGAAATCTGAGAACCCACAACATAGGGCCAATTTCAACAGAGCCATAATTTGAAGTATTTTATTAGAAGGCCATTAGATGATGCTACATGCCAAATATGAAAGCTCTAGCCCTTACAGTTTTGGACGAGAAGATTTTTAAAGCTTTTTCACTCGGTTGCCATGGCAACCAGAGTTCTTCATGGAATTCAAATCGTTGAAGTTTTTTGAAAGTGCATCACCTAGGGATCATTTCCGTGAAGTTTGACTGAAATCTGATTGTTAGTTTAGGAGGAGAAGATTTTCTTGTAATTGTGAATGGACCGACGGATGGACAGATGGACGACGGACATTGATCGATCAAAATAGCTCACCTTGTGCACTTCATGCTCAGGGGAGCTAATAAAAATTTCAAAGGAAGGTACAGGACATGGATCCAGAAAAGTTTAGGGACATTCTTATTCCGCTGATAGAGAGCCACCCAAGTCTTGTTTTCAATGTTTTGGAACCTGCAACTGTGCACCATCCCCCTCAAGGATCCAGTAATCCTGATTGGTGTGTGTGTGTGGGCATTGTCGGGAGATGCCCACAGAGATGGAGAAAGTGTGCTGTGGTTTTGAGCAGTGCATTGCTTTGTTACAGTTATTTTGATTGCATTTATAAACACCTATCTAGGTCTTCTTTACTGAATACATGTACATGGTATTCACTACTGGGGCCTTTACAGAATAATAAGAGGTATATTATGGCTGTTTACCTGTGGGATCAAAGGAGGAGGAAGAGAAGACACGGATGGATATAGTTTCTAGAATAAACAATAAACTTAAAAACTTCAGAAAAGGGAAATATGTTATATACAAAATCTGAGCTCGCCTTACTTCTAAGTGAAATGTGAATGCAAAATAAGAATTACTAAATTTGTTTTTTTCTTAAAGTTGCTTATTTAGAGTTTTTTTCATCTCACAAAATTAAAATAATTATATACCAATGAAATTTTAAAGTAAAAAAAGCATTGCAATCATGGACATTATAAAAATATAAATTTACAAAAAATTATTTTTGGGGGTGGTATTTCCTTTCCTTTGAAGGCTAAATACCCTCTCAAGGTATTTTTAGATTTCGTGCAATAAGCCAGAGGTATTGTTGAAATGTCACATGGTGTCCTCGCGCATACCTGTATGCATCAATCAACAACAAAAATGGCATCTTGCAGCAACCGAACTACCGAGTCAGTCAAGAAAAGACAAAGAGCTGCACAAGTTTGCAAAACTTGCAACCAAATGGTGACTTTACGTGACCACATTGATAGAATGATGGAGAGGAATTATAGAGGAGAACGATTGTGAAAACGACTTTGAGAACGACTGTGAGAACGACGGAGAAGTGGCCGAAACTTTCAATCAATTGGTAAGGGACAGTCTCCAACTATTTGAAAACTGCTGTCTTTTATGTATTTTCTGCCTTCACAGGAATCAGACGCCTTATTGATAAAGAAAAAAAAACGGCTTGTACTCGGCCAACATGGACACTTTCTTTTACAAAATACAAAAAAAAATTCTACAAAACAATGTCTGTATTGGACGACAACAAGGTATTTTCACAAACTAAACAGAAGATAAATTTCTGTGCTTTTTTAACTCTTTACCACACGTCAAAATTTTAGGCTTGTTCAAATTGAAAGCATTTGCAGACAACAAAATAAAGGTGACTGAAAAATTGAAATTTGTTTTAGGAAGGGTAGAAAACACTGTGGAAAAAGGAGAAAATGCTGGTTACCAGCATTTTCTCCTTTTCCCACAGTGTTTTCAAAAGAGTTCTTCCTCAGGGGCCTCAAAAGTAGGGATTGTGTGTTAAATGATATATCGGAAGACTCTTATGAAATTTTGGTGAAACATTCTATTGAAATTTTATTGAAATTCTTTGCAATTTCGGTTAAATTGCAGCTGAATATTTCATTTTGACAGTATGCAGCTGGCTTTATCTTACTGGTAGGCATCAGTTGGTTTTTTAAACCAAACCGATACTCAGGCTGAACAGCTGCTTTTCCCTCCTGAACCCATGGATACCAACACGGCGAATGAACCTAAATAAAGTGCGGGTAGTCAACCTAGCTCAACCCATCTGACAGCTCGAGTAGTTGCAGGAGGGGCTTGTATTCCCAGATGATCCCAAAGCCAGTGCAGAGGGCACAAACACAAACGTTAAGTCAATCCGGACACCACCTGTTAAAGAAAAGATCCCTAAGCCAGCCCTGATTAAAGGTAAAGGTAACTGACAGTGCAGAGTCACGTCAGCTGGACCTGCGGGTATTCAGATTCACGTAAGGAACATTGGCTGTTGTACAGAGAAGTGGCCCTTGAGAGACCCTTCCTCGCAAATAAGGAAGAGGCAGTGGATAGAACAAGCTGTTCCACAAGCAAGAGAAGAGAGAAATTGAAATATGAATAAGCCAACAAAAGTGCAAACGTGTAGTGTCCCGGGATGTTCTTCCTCAGAAACCTGTTTCATGAAACCACACACTTGCCCGACTGGGAGAAAGAATTGAAACAAGAGGGCAAAGATGGCCCTGGATCGCTCACTGAATTTTTGAAGACCATAGCCAATTTTTTTTCTTTTTCTTTTGTGGTATTGAAACAATGGAAAAAAAAATCATTATTTTGCCAAGCAATTTTCAAACTGTCACCTGTAAAAGTAATTTCAAAATCTGAAAAGAATAATTTTTAAGAATTTCTTAATTTTGGTGTAGTGCAAGTAGCCCCTATTCACCACAGCCATGTTTCTTGACGGATCAAAACTTCGCAAACAAATTTTGAAAAGGGTGACCCAAGGAACATCTGTGTGAAATTATTTAAAAATCTGACCAGGGGTGTCAAAGAAGAATTTTCAAGAATTTCTTCATTTCCATATAGTGCAAGAAGCCCCCATTAACCAGAGCCATGATTCTTGACGGATCAAAATTTCACAAACAATTTTGAATAGGGTCACCCAAGGAACATCTCTGTGAAATTATTTCAAAATCTGACCAGCCGTTTCAGAGAAGAAGAATTTTCAAGAATTTCTTCATGTCCGTAGTAGCTCCCATTCACCAGAGCCATGTTTCTTGACAGATCAAAATTTCGCGAACAATGTTGAAAAGGATCACCCAAAGAACATCCCTGAGAAATAATTCTAAACTCTGACCAGGGGTTTTAGAAAAGAAGAATTTTTAAAAATTTCTTTATTTCTGTATAGTGCAAGTAGCCCCCATTCACCAGAGCCATGTTTCTTGACGGATCAAAATTTCACAAACAATTGTTGAAAAGGGTCACCCAAGAAAAGTGCCAGAAGCCCCCATTCACCAGAGCCATGTTTCTTGACAAATCAAAATTTTGCAAACATTTTTTGGAAAGGGTCATCCAAGGAACATTTCTGTGAAATTATTTTGAAATCTGACTGGCGGTTTCTGAGAAGAAGAAGTTTTAAGAATTTCTTCATTTCCCTATAGTGCAAGTAGCCCCCATTCACCAGAGCCATGTTTCTTGACCGATCAAAATTTCATGAACAATTTTTGGAAAGGGTCATAAAAGAAACATTTATGTGAAATTATTTCAAATTCTGACTAACAGTTTCAGAGAAGAATAATTTTTAAGAATTTCCTTATTTCCTTATCGTGCAAGTAGCCCTCATTCAACAGAGCCACGAACAAATTTTGAAAAGGGTCAACCAAGAAACATCTCTGTCAAATAATTTCAAAATCCTACCAGTGGTTTCTGAGCAGACGAATTTTTAAGAATTCCTTCATTTCTGAATAGTGCAAGTAGCCCCCTTTCATGAGAGCCACATTTTTTGACGGATCAAAATTTCACGAACACTTTTTTAAAGGGTCACCCAAGGAACATATCTGTAAAATTATTTCAAAATCAAACCAGTGGTTTCAGAGAAAAAGATTTTTAAAGAGTTTGCTAAAAAATTCCATTTGGTTGTCATGGCAACCAGAGTTTTTGATGGAATCAAATTCTGTGAACAAGGTTTAAAGAGGACCTCCCAAGGAACATTCCAGCCAAGTTTGTCCAAATTGGCTCAGCGGTTTAGGAGTTGATGTTTAAAGAATTTTTGACGACGCAAGACGGACACCGGGTGATCCTAAAAGCTCCCCTTTAGCACGTTGTGCTCAAGTGAGCTAAAAAAAAAACAAGAGGGCCAAGATGGCCCTGGATCGCTCACCTGAATTTTTGAGAGGACCATAGCCTTTTTTTTTTTTTTGAAGGTATTGAAACACTGGAAACAAAATCATTTTTTTGCCAAGCAATTTTTAAAAGGTCACCTGTAAAAGTCTTTTCAAAATCTGACCAGCAGTTTCAGAAAAGAAGAATTTTTAGGAGTTTCTTAATTTCCGTACAGTGCAAGTAGCCCCCATTCACCAGGGCAATGTTTCTTGACCTATCAAAATTTCGCAAACAAATTTTGAAAAAAGTCATTCAAGGAATATTTCCGTGAAATATATTTAAAATCTGACCAGCCATTTCGGAGAAGAAGAATTTTCAAGAAATTCTTCATTTCCATAAAGTGCAAGTAGCCCGGATTCACCAGAGCAATATTTTTAAAGACGAATCAAACTTTCACCAACAATTTTTGAAAAGGGTCACCCAAGTAATATCTCTGTGAAATTATTTCAAAATCTGACCAGCAGTTTCAGAGAAGAAGAATTTTTAAGAATTTCTTCATTTCCCTATAGCGAAAGTAGCCCCCATTCACCAGAGCCATGTTTCTTGACGGATCAAAATTTCATGGAACAATTTTTGAAAAGGGTCAACCAAAGAACATCTCTGTGAAATTATTTCAAAATCTGACCAGCCGTTTCAGAGAAGAAGAATTTTTAAGAATTTCTTCATTTCTGTATAGTGAGAAGCCTCCATTCACCAGAGCCATGTTTCTTGACGGATCACAATTTCGCGAACAACTTTTAAAAAGGGTCACCCAAGGAACATCTCTGTGAAATAATTTTAAAATGTGATCAGCCGTTTCAGAGAAGAAGAATTTTTAAGAATTCCTTCATTTCTGTATAGTGCAAGAAGCCCCCATTCACCAGAGCCATGTTTCTTGACGGATCAAAATTTCACGAACAATTTTTGCAACGGGTCACCCAAGGAACATCTCTGTGAAATTATTTTAAAATCTGGCCAGCAGTTTCAGACAAGAAAATTTTTAAAGAATTTCCTAAAAAATTCCATTTCGTTGCCATGGCAACCAGAGTTTTTGATGGAATCAAATTCTGCGAACAATTTTTAAAGACGACCTCCCAAGGAACATTCCAGCCAAGTTTGGTCCAAATTGGCCCAGCGGTTTAGGAGGAGTTGATGTTTAAAGAATTGTTGACGACGCACGAAGACCGACGGACGACGGACACTGGGTAACCTTAACAGCTCCCCGCGAGTACGTTGTGCTCAGGTGAGCTAACAAGAGGGCCAAGATGGCCCTGGATTGCTCACCTGAATTTTTGAGAAGACCATAGACATTTTTTTTGAGGTATTGAAACACTGGAAACAAAATCATTATTTTGCCAAGGAATTTTCAAAAGGTCACCCGTTTCTTAATTTCCGTACAGTGCATGTAGCCCCTATTCCCCAGAGCCATGTTTCTTGATCTATCAAAATTTCGCAAACAATTTTTGAAAAGAGTCATTCAAGGAACATTTCTGTGAATTTGTTTTTAAAATCTGACCAGCTGTTTCAGAGAAGAAGAATTTTCAAGAATTTCTTCATATCCATATAGTGCAAGTAGCCCCCATTCACCAGAGCCATGTTTCTTGACCTGTCAAAATTTTGTGAACATTTCTATGAAATTATTTAAAAATCTGACCAGCAGTTTCAGAGAAGAAGAATTTTCAAGAATTTCTACATGTCCGTATAGTGCAAGTAGCCCCCATTCACCACAATCAAAATTCCATGAACCCGTTTTGAAAAGGGTCACCCAAGGAACATCTCTGTGAAATTATTTCAAAATGTGATCTGCCATTCAAGGGAAGAAGAAATTTCAAAAATTTCTGAATTTCTCTATAGTGCAAGTAGCGCCCATTCACCAGAGCCATGTTTCTTAACCTGTCAAAATTTCACGAACAATTTTTGAAAAGGGTCACCCAAGGAACATCTCTGTGAGATTATTTCAAAGTCTGACCAGTGGTTTCAGAGAAGAAGAATTTTCAAGAATTTCTTCATGGCCGTAAAGTGCAAGAAGCCCCATTCACCAGAGCCATGTTTCTTGACGAATCAAAATTTCACGAACAGTTTTTGAAAAGGATCACCCAAGGAACATTGCTGTGAAATTATTTTAAAGTGGTTTCAGAGAAAAAGAATTTTTAAGAATTTCTTCATTTCTGTATAGTGCAAGTAGCCCCCATTCACCAGAGCCATGTTTCTTGACGGATCAAATTTTTCGCAAACAATTTTTGAAAAGAGTCACCCAAAGAACATCTCTGTGAAATTATTTTAAAATCTGGCCAGCAGTTTCAGAGAAGAAAATTTTTAAAGAATTTGCTAAAAAATTCCATTTGGTTGCCATGGCAACACTTTTTTAAAGGGTCACCCAAGGAACATATCTGTAAAATTATTTCAAAATCAAACCAGTGGTTTCAGAGAAAAAGATTTTTAAAGAGTTTGCTAAAAAATTCCATTTGGTTGTCATGGCAACCAGAGTTTTTGACGGAATCAAAGTCTGTGAACAAATTTTAAAGAGGACCTCCCAAAGAACATTCCAGCCAAGTTTGGTAAAAATTGGCCCAGCGGTTTAGGAGGAGTTGATATTTAAAGAATTGTTGACGACGCACAACGGACGACAGACACCGGGTGATCCTAAAAGCTCCCCTTGAGCACATTGTGCTCGGGTGAGCTAAAAAAAGGGATATATGGCAGAAAACCAGCAACAGGCACAAGATGTCGGACTAATAAGGCGATATTACAACCAAACAAAGATGGAGGATAGACCATACCCACTTTATATGATCGTGAATAAATTCACAACTGAATCAACTGATGACAGTATTTGGATACTAAACCAACGAAAATGAGTACCAATGATACCGATTCCTGAATCACAAAGGATGGATAAACAGACTACGACTGAAGAAAAATAAATGAACTGTAAATGTCTCCAATTCAAATAAAAGACTTTAATTGTCAAATAATTTAATGAACTATTACTCACGTTTAGAATGCAGTGTCATGCCATACTGAGTTCGAATAATTTAGATCAGATTGACTTTTGTACAGGATGTGAAGAGTTTAACATGCAGTGCATTCCAAAGTTAGCATAAAGTCTTCAAAGTATAAAATGTCATTAAGAGTCTCGTAGTTAGGGTAAGGGATTTAATTTATTGTTTTATTTCTATTTTTTTTCGTGAACCTTATTGTATTGTCATGTTGTATTGTTTCTTAAAAGCATACAATATTTAAGTATGCGAGTTTTTGTGAAAGTTGTTTTACAGATTGGAAGTTAAAAATTAATTTAATGATAAATTATTTATTTTGTGTTAGAGAGGAGTGTAACATAGTGACCTGCCAAACCAGATTATAATTAAGTTAATTAGTTATGAAACTAATTAGTTGATTAGGGCTAGTACTTGTGAACTGGATGACTTGCCATTATACATGCATTTCTACATGGGTTGTTTCTGTTGGACACCATTCATGTATAATTTGACATTAAACAACATACCAGGTTAATGATACCAGAAGTGTTCCAGATCAAGCCCCCGAACCTTTGACAGAGGAGCTGGTTTGACTTGCTCCAGATGCTTTGTCCAATGATTTGGATTCGGTTAATGTGTTCGCTAGCTTAATCGAGCAAGCAAAAAATTCGGTGGTTTCTGAGTTTGCTGTAGAAACACTGCATTGTGCAGATGACGATTTGTCTAAGGAAGTCAGGCAGAGCATTTTAGGGGGCGAGTATGTAAACCTGGCATTATTACTTCATAAAGAAAACGCAAATGCCAGTTGTGGATTAACCTTCACCCTTAATGAGCACGGCAGCCTAGAGTTTGTCCCTAAGCAGCCATGTCAAATTCTGAATATCAGAGATTGGACTGATGCTTTTACAATATTTATGTCCATTTACATTAAAAAGTTCCCTCACAAAGCAGGAGAGCTCTTGCAATATATGTCTATCATCTGGGAAGCAGAAGCCAGTGGCTTCCACAATGGGCTGGCACAGCTACGATGAAGGGTTTCGGGTCAGGCAAGCACCCTGGCCTTCATCATGGGCAAATATCAATTCAGATCTCTCGCTACGAATCATGACGGCCTCATTTTTCACAAAATCGCCAGGTTCATCTTTTCCCACACTAACAAGCATGCCTGTTCGTCCAAAGGGACTTTGTTATGGTTTTAATTCCACAAGAGGCTAGTGCTTTGCTAAATGCAAATATGCTCACAAATGCATTCTATGTAATGGAGACCACACACAGCTGGCTTGTGACCCATACATATTTCTTGGGTTAAATGATCTGTCCAACATGTTTGTACTGTGGGATGGATCACTTGGTTCATCTTCTCCCATAAGTTCGTACTATGGGAGTGGTTTGCTTAATAGTAAGAACTTGGTGTTACTCCCCATTGTGTTTTGGGTTGATGTAATATGGTGCCAGCCCCTTCTGGGTTCGTTACAGCCAGCACACTGGGTGCCTGTGCAGGGTTTTCTGTCAACGAAATGCTACCTTATCACCACAGACTTTGTACAATATTTTAATGTTTAATTAGAAGTTTATATCATCATTATTTGTTGGTTTATCAATCTTAGCCTTCCTGCAATAAATTAATTGTATTCTACAGACAATTAAGGGTTTGCATTTGTTTTCTGGTCCAATTCATGTATTACGACAGACAGACAGAAGGGGGGGGGTTAATTTGAGTTTTATGAATGTTCGCATTATTTTCAAATCTAATTCATGTATTCCTGATTTAAGATAGGGAAATTTTGTTCTAACATTTTGTTTTTGCCTTATTGTTAAAGGCCACCACTCTTATCTAGTCTACATAATTCACATGTAAATTGATAGTATCCTAGAGACTATTACATGTTTGCATTTCTTCATTTTTCAGTCAAATTCATGTTTTCAGAGACTGAGAGAGAGAGAGAGAGAGGGAGAGAGAGGGGGGGGGTTCATTAGAACTTTATGTATGTTTGTGTTATTTTCATGTTTAATTCAAGTACATGTATTCCTGATTTAAGAAAGGGCAATTTCATAGATTGTTTACATTTTGTTTTTGCCTAATTGTATATATATGTGATTTATTCAGCCTATTTAATCAGGTGATGTGATGTCAATGTTTCAATGCCCACATCTCAAATAGTTTTGATTTGTCCCTACAACGAAGCCCTCTTTTTCACTGTTCTGGTAATATTGATCATTTCTGTACTATTCTATGTGTTAAAAAAAATGTAATTGTAAATGTCAGCCAAATTGTTTGCATGAGACGCAAAATATTTTCATATCTACAGTACGACGTCTGTCGATTTCCTGCTTGAACTGTGGTCAGTGCCCGCAAATTTGTGTGTTGGATAAAACCCAGGCTGATACATCAGACTATTTTCTTTTTCTAGCGTCAAATTGGGAATTTTATTTTATGAAATTGGGAAAAAAATACACTTTTTGCAATTGGGAATGGGGCCGAAATTCGGCCCCGCAGGAAAGGAAGAAAATCCCCTGTATTTTATAAATCAATTTTGAATATTTGCAGCTATGTTAACTTGTTCTAACTAATTATTTGTATGCATCAATATCCCTTATGTGAATGTCTTTTTTTAACAGAAAAACTGCTGCCAAATTTCAGGCTACCCTTCTTCTTTCTTAGTCTCCATACTTCACATGTACTCTGCAAATGCTTTCAATTTGGTGGAAACAAAATTTTGTCGTTTGGTAAAGAGCTAATCTGCTGGATTATCAAATAATGGGTTGATACTACCATAATTCTCTTAACTCTTTACCACACAATCCCGACTTTTAAGACCCTGAGAAAGAAAGCCTTTGAAAACATTGTAGGAAAAGGCCAATATGCTGGTAACCCACAATTTTCCCACATTTTCTACTCTTTCCAAATCAAATTTCAATACACATTTATTTTCTCGTCTGCAAATGCTTTCAATTTGGGCTAGTCCAAAATTTTGTTTTTTGGTAAAGAGTTAAAATCTATGTTGTTGGTACTCATACAAATAGTTTCTGCTAGACAATTCACATGAACACCAAGAATATAGGTTTCAGTGTGGAAATAATATTATTAAAATCCTAATATTTTTACTTAGAAAGCGAACACTGGACTTCTCTTGCTCTGTTTGAAAAATCACTGCTTAAGCTGCTTCCACACTCCATCTGTTTTCTCGTATGACTTTTCAGCAACCCCAGTTGACTTTCCATCGGCGGGTTCACTTGCGGAAAGCTCTTATAGTTTTTTTGTGCCATCTCTTTTAATCTAAATGAAAAATAAAAATGAGGGATGTAAAGTTTATCAACCCTTTGAATGACAGATTTTATAATTTCACATCATTTAACTCTATACCAAACATCAAAATTTTAGACAGGTCTTAATTGAATGCACTTGCACACGACAAAGTAAATGAATGAATGAATGAATGAATGAATAGTGTTTTAAGGCCCATCGACAACTTTTGTCATATTGGGCACACTTACTTAGTAAACAATAGTGCAAGGTGAAAATAACATACATGTGCAACAACATATTAAGACAAACATGATAAATGAGGAATGGACAAAACACAATATGATGTCCCTTTTATGACATGCATGCTGTCACTTTTGTTCCGCCAGATGAAATGGCAGATGTGACGATCGCGGGACTGCAGTGGTTTATTCTTATACCCCCGATTAAACCACACGGGGTCCCACAGGCCAATTGATTTCCATTCCAAACCCTAGTTACATCTAGAAAAAAATACAGGATTTGGAATAAGAACTACCAAGCCTGCTGCAATCCAACGAATTATGAGGAAAGCAGCCGTTCATCTCTAATTTTAGTCGCCTTCTATGCCATGCCATAGAGAAAGGCCGAGGTCCTATTCTATACAGTAAAACAAGAGGACCATGGTGGTCCTATATCGCTCACCTGAGTATATTTGTAACTTACATGGTTTATCAAGGGCAGGCTATTAATTCTTTTCAAATAAGGCATACCCTGGGGTTTGTCACAAAAATATGTTTGCAGATTTTCTTCTTTGTCTTTGGCCAGTGGAGCTAAAAGCTGCTGCTTATCATCAATTTTTCTCTTCACAGTGTCTTGTTCCCTTTTTGACTTGTAGTTTAGCCATTACCAGACGACAAAATTTTAGATCGTTCCAAATTGTAACAAATTGCAGACGACATTTTAAAATGTATCTAAAATGAAAAATAAGTGATCTATATGGTAGAAAACATTGTGAGAAAGGAGAAATTGCTTGTTACAAACAATTTCTCCTTTTTAGATGGAATTGATTTTAAAAATTTCCTTCTATGATTCCATGTGAAATAGTGTGCACCAGGGCACAGAGCCAAAATATGACCCCAAGGGGATAATTTTAATTATCTTTATAAAGGGTCACTAGATGATGCTACATGCAAAATATGAATGCTCTAGCCCTTATGGTTTGTCACAAGTAGATTTTTAAAAGATTTCCTTCTTTGTTTCTATGTAAAATAGGGTGCGCCCGGGTAGAGCCCAAATATGACCGCAGAGGGATAATTCTAGCAATTTTGGTAGAAGATTATCAAATTTTGCTACATAGCAAATATGAATGCTTTAGCCATTACGGTTTGTCAGAAAAAGATTTATTAAAGGTTTCCTTCTTTGTTTCTGTGTAAAATAGGGTGTGCCCGGGCAAAGCCCAAATATGACCCCAGGGGAATAATTTTAACATTTTTGGTAAGGGGTCACCCAATAATGCTTCAAACAAAATATGAACGCCCTCCGCCTTATGGTTTGTCACAAGAAGATTTTTAAAGATTGTAAAATAGGGTGCACCCGGGCAGAGCCCAAATATAACCGCAGAAGGATAATTTCAACAATTTTGGTAGAAGATCATCTGTTAATGCTACACACTAAATAGGAATGTTCTAGCCATTATGATTTGTCACCAGAAGAAGTTTTAAAGATTTCCTTCTAAATTTCTATGTAAAATAGAGTGCGCCTGGGCAAAGCCCAAATATGACCCCATGGGAATGATTTTAACAATTTTGGTAAGGGGTCACCCAATGATGTTTCAAACAAAATATGAATGCTCCCAACCTTATGTTTTGTCACAAGAAGATTTTCAAAGATTTTAAAATAGGGTGTGCCCGGGCAGAGCCCAAATATGACAGCAGAGGAATAATTTTAACAATTTTGGTAGAGGATCATCAGATAATGCTACATACCACATATGAATGCTCTAGCCATTATGGTTTGTCAGAAGAAGATTTTTTAAAGCTTTCCTTCTTTGTTTCTATGTAAAATAGGGTGCGCCCAGGCAAAGCCCAAATATGACCCCAGGGGAATAATTTTAACAATTTTGGTAAAGGGTCACCCAATGATGCTTCATACAAAATATGAATGCTCCCGGCCTTATGGTTTGTCACAAGAAGATTTTTAAAGATTTTTGCCATTTTCAGCCATTTTGTTGCCATGACAACCAGAGTTTTTGTTGGAATTAAATTATTTTAACAATTTTTGTAGAGCTTCACCAAAGGAACATTCCTGCCAAGTTTTATCAAGATTGGCCTTCTGGTTTTGGAGGAGAAGATTTTTAAAGAAATTGTTAACGGATGGACGGACAGATGGACGGACAGACGGATGCCGGACGATGACCGGTCACAATAGCTCCCTCTGAGCACGTTGTGCTCAGGTGAGCTAAAAAAACCCTGACCCCACAGGGAGACAAAGTAAATGTAACTAAAAAACTGAAATTTGTTTCCAGCAGGGTAGAAAAAATTTGCAGAGGACAAATGTGCCTTAACACTTTACCAAACAATCCCTGGTTCTAAGGACCCTGCAACAGAAGCCTTTTGAAAACATTGTGAGAAAAGGAGAAAATGCCTGGGAATGCTCCTTTTCTCACAATGTTTTCTACTCTTTGGAAATCAAATTTTAATTTTTGTTTTAACTCATTACCAAACGACAATATTTTAGATTTGTCCAAATCAAAAGCTTTTGCAGACGACAGAATAAAAGTGACTGAAAATTTGAAATTTGTTTTGTGAACTTGTGAAGGATAGAAAACATTGTAAGAAAAGGAGAAAATGCTGGTTGCCACAATGTTTTCTAAAGGCTTCTTTTTCAGGGGCGTCAAAAGTAGGGATTGTGTGGTAATGGGTTAATATCTATGTTGTCATCTGCAAATGCTTTCAATTTGGAGTTGTCCAAATTTTTGCCATTTGGTAAATAGTTAAAAACTGTTGAATCAATTTTCCATACTGAGAGAGGAACAATTGTGATTTCTGTCACCATGACAACCATGAATATCCAAAAATATGGCCAAACTAAGAATCAAAATCACAACCCCCAGTGTACAAATTGTGTAAAACACAAACTTAGCCACCGGGCTAAGTATCGGTGAATCAAGTTAACAAGAACCTGTGACAGAACATACCTAGTTTTCTTTATGTTCTGTAAGATGTCTTGGTAAATGGAGACTGGGTCTCTCTTTCTTCTCTCCAATTCTGTTCCAGCAAGCTGTAAATATTAGAGTCACAGTGATGAAGAAATTCTTTGTATGTCAATTATAAATCAGCAGAAATTCACTTCCAACAAAACTGTTTCCTCAACCCTTAACTCCTTACAAAACGACAATATTTTAGGCTAGTCAAAAGCAAAAGCATTTGCAGACAACAAAATAGAAGTGACTGAAAATTTGAAATTTGTTTTGCGATCAGTAGAAAACATTGTGGGAAAAGGAGAAAATGCTAGTTACTAGCATTTTCTCCTTTTCTCACAATGTTTTCAGAAGGCTTCTTCCTCTGGGTTGTAAAAACCAGGGATTGTTTGGTTAAGGGTAAACCAACAACCGAAGTTAGGAATTATCTAAAACTGAACGAAATGCAGACTCTGACAATAAATCGACCCTCAAAGAGCCTTTACCAACTATAGTGTGCAGTCTGATCTTCAACTCTATACCACACGACAAAATGCAAGACCCATCCAAATTCAAAGCATTTGCAGACGACAATTTCAATGTGACTCAAATGATGAAACTTTTCTTTGACGGAGTAGAAAACATTGCGGGAAAACCAGCATTTTCTCCTTTTCCCACACTGTTTTCAAAAGGCTTCTTCCCTAATGGTCGTTCAAAGTTGGCATTGTGTGGTAAAGAGTTAATATACACTGTTGGCTTAGATTAATCAATAAAATTAAAAGCAACCATCAAATTGCATAAACTGTGTCTAATTTCAGGACCAAACATGTCCACTGGGTTTATTGGGGCTCGTTATGGCTCTCATGACAGAAACTACCTCAGAAAGTATCAATGGAAAAGCAGAATATCACAGGACAATAGCATTTTTTCCCTTTCCCGCAACTGGCCGCAAGGTTTTCTAAACATTCTTCCTGAGTCATAAAACCATGGAACCATTTAATCCTTTACCCCAGAAGGCATTCCTATAGTATCTGTAATTGGCCCTAAATAACAGCAAAGATGAAGTTGTTTCTTATGTGTATGAGGACACCTGTTGATAGCATAGAAAACATTGTGACAAAAGGTGAAATTGCTCATCACGAGCAATTCACCTTTTGTCACAATGTTTTCCAAAGGCTCCTACAAGCAGTGCGTCAAAATGAGTATCTATGGAGTAATGGGTTAACCCTTTACCACACAATCCCAACTTTTAATGACCCTAAGAATGAATCCTTGTGAAAACAGATGTGGGAAAAGGAGAAAATATGGGTAACCAGTATTTTCTCCTGTTCCCATCATGTTTTCTTCTCTTCCCGCAAGAAATTTCAAATTTTTATTCACTTTTATTTTGTCGTCTGCAAATGATTTCGATTTCGACCAGTCTAAAATTTTGTTGTTGGGAAAAGCGTTAAACAAAGTAACAAGTTAAAAGAAATTATTATACCATCTCTAAATAAGAAGGCAGTTCTTCTGTTTTATTTTCATGTGGTTCCCTTTCTTCTGTATTAGTAAATGTGTTCTCTGAATGGCTGTTTTCCTGCCCTGTTTGTGTCTTATATGGTTCACTTTCCTGATGACTAGTAACAGTGCTCTTGGTTTCTGAAACAAGTAAATGAGTGATACTCTTCGACAAGGGGGCTAACTCTACCAAACGACAACCTTTCAGACATGTCCAAACTAGTATTTTCTTCTTTTCCTACAATTTTTTCTACTATTCCCAAAACAAATTCAGATTCCTGAATCAAATTTATGTTGTCGTCTGCAAATGCTTTCAAAATGGACTGGTCCTAACATTTTGATAAAGAGTTAAAGAACCTTACTTATCAAAAGAGAGCCTCAGAGACAAAAAAACAAGAGGGCCAAGATGGCCCTGGATCGCTCACCTGAATTTTTGAGATGACCATAGCCTATTTTTTTTTGAGGTATTGAAACATTGGAACCAAATTTATAATTTTGCTAAGCAATTTTCAAAAGGTCACCTGTAAAATTCATTTCGAAATCTGACCATCAGTTTCAAAAAGAAGAATTTTTAGGAATTCTTCATTTCTGTATAAGAGCAAGTATCCCCCATCCACCAAAGCCATGTTTCTTGATGGATCAAAATTTACGAACAAGTTTTGAAAAGGGTCACCCAAGGAACATTTCAGAAAGTTCCTTTCAAAATCTGTCCATCCGTTTCAGAGAAGAATAATTTTTAAGAATTTCTTCATTTCCCTATAGTGCAAGTAGCCCCGATTCACCAGAGCCATGTTTCTTGACCAATCAAAATTTTGTGAACAATTTTTGAAAAGGGTCATTCAAGGAACATCCCTGAGAAGTTATTTCAAAGTCTGACAAGCCGTTTCAGAGAAGAAAAATTTTTAAGAATTTCCTCATTTCCCTATAGTGCAAGTAGCCCCCATTCACCAGAGCCATGTTTCTTGACAGATCAAAATTTCGCGAACAATTTTTGAAAAGGGTCACCCAAGGAATAATTCTGTGAAATTATTTCAAAATCTGACCAGCGGTTTCAGAGAAGAAGATTTTTTAAAAATTCCTTCATTTCTGTATAGTGCAAGTAGCCCCCATTCACCATAGCCACATTTTTTGACGGATCAAAATTTCACGAACAAGTTTTGAAAAGGGTCACCCAAGGAACATATCTGTGAAATTATTTCAAAATCCGACTAGCGGTTTCAGAGGAGAAGATTTTTAAAGAATTCCTTGATTTCTGTATAGTGCAAGTAGCCCCCATTCACCAGAGCCACAATTTTTGACGGATCACAATTTCACGAACAATTTTTGAAAAGGGTCACCCAAGGAACATATCTGTGAAATTATTTCAAAATCCGAACAGCGGTTTCAAAGGAGAAGATTTTTAAAGAATTTGCTAAAAAATTCCATTTGGTTGCCATGGCAACCAGAGTTTTTGACAGAATCAAATTCTGTGAACAATTTTTAAAGAGGACCTCCCATGGAACATTCCTGCCAAGTTTGGTCCAAATTGGCCCAGCGGTTTAGGAGGAGTTGATGTTTAAAGAATTGTTGACGAAGGACGACGCACGACGGATGACGCACAACGGGCACCCAGTGACCCTAAAAGCTCCCCTTCAGCATGTTGTGCTCAGGTGAGCTAAAAATAGGACACCCAATGGGGTCAAGGGCAGCACCTGTATAAAGCTTCAGGTTTAGCAGCTATTTAGTTTAAAGGGCGAAAAACAATTTTCAAAGTAAGTTTACCCGAGACCTTGACCCATGTGACCCAAAAACACTAGGACATCTTCATGGGTCATGACGAACACTTGCATGAAGTTACAGTATTCTGGGTCAAAGGTGTTGAACCTCGGAAATGAAACCAAGATAGGGAAGGATAGACAGACAGATCAATAGATGTGCAGATGGATAGACAGACAGATGGTGAAACTAGTAAACTCCCTCTACTTCAAAGGTGGTGGGGAGGGGGAAAGCGAGGTATAAACGTTATTCAGTAAGAACAAAGATGTTACCAGCCGATATAGTTCAATAGGTAGAGCGTAGGACTCGTGAACATAATGTTTTGGGTCACTACAGGTTGTGGGTTCGAATCCCTGGCTGGCCAACTAAAAATTACTAATTGTCTTTCTGATGAGACATTAAACAGAGGTCCCGTGTGACGGTGCTATACACCGAGCACATTAAAGAACCAGGCGAAGCTCTCAGTAGTTTCGACCTGTATCCTTGCTATATCTCCCGTAACAATTAACTGTCTTCTGGGGGTGTCACGCAGATGGGCAACCGGTAGCAATGATAAATAAACGCAAATAACCAATGATGTGAGAAAATGTGATGACAATTTTGAATAAGGCAGAGCTATGACAAGTAGATGCACTGTGATGACAATGAATACCACTATGCAGACAAAAACAGGGCCCACATTCATCAACCATTCTTAAGAACATTTTTAGTCTTATTCTCCAAAATTTTCTAAATTTGTAACACAACTTCTGATTGGCTAAACCATTTGGTTTAGCCAATGAGAAGTTGTGTTACTTGCAAATTTAAAAAACCTTGGAGAATAAGGCTAAGAATATTCTCAAGAAGGGTTGGTGAATATGGGCCCAGGGCTACCAAAATAAATGTACACATACCTCCACATTGTCTTTGAGATATATTGTTTTCAATAAATCGGGGACATGGCACAGTTTCCTCTTGACATTGCTTTTCATGCGTGTGACCATTCACAGCCTGAGTCCTTTCCTTATCTGTATGGCACACAGATGTCTGTTCTTTAACTACACATTCATCAATATGCTTCACAGTAAACTCAATATTTACTCTTGCAGCCTTAAGAACCTTTCCATTCCTTTTAAAACCATAATTTGGGTATTTTAAGGGAAATTCCCATCTTCGAAAAGAAGGTATTATAAGAAGATGGTCTGAAGCGATTGGACTCCGTTTTATTTTCTTCTCATGCAAATACATGTACATTACTGCTCTTAGACATTGTTCAATTTCACAGCTCAGCTCTGTTCTGGAAAATGTCAATTTTCTGTCTTTGAAGGAATCTTGATCATATTTAATCTTAACTCTGTATAGTATGTCTCCATGCTGTATAAACTTTGTATAATTCCTCAGAAATGGCAACAATATGTCTGGCATGTTACTGGTCATTGTTTCAAACCTGCAAGGAAAAGATCATGCAAGAAATACATATATAAACTCTACCAGACACATTTATGATTATTTTAGACCAGTTCAAATCGCTGTAGCATCTGCAGACAACAAATTAACCCTTTACCACACAACCATATTTTACCCCTGTCCAAATTGAAAGAATTTGCAGACGACAATTTCGATATTGATTAATGATGCGATTTTTGTTTGAAAGGGTAGAAAACATTATGGGAAAAGAAGAAAATGCTGGATACTTTTCCCATAGTGTTTTCAAAAGGCTACTTCTTCAGGGTCGTAAAAAGTCGGGATTGTGTTATAAAGGGTTAAAAGTGACTAAAAAACTGAAATTGACCTTTTGACGGGAAGAAAGTATTGTAGGAAAAGGAGAAAATTCTTGTTATCAGCATTTTCTCTTTTTCCCACAATATTTTCAAAAGTCTTCTTCTTTAGAACGGTGAACAGTTGGGAATGTGTAGTAATGGTTTAACACAATTTGGAAATAGGAGAAAAATGCTGATAATGCTGTCGCAGTTTCATCCAAACATTCGGAAGAAAATCAACCTAGAACTTTATTGATGTCTCGGTGCCATTCTGAATTTGATACATGTGACTGTTAGTATTCGTACAAAAATCAATGCAACAGGCTTTCACTTCTGGTATATTTTTCTTCCATTCTAATCTTTTATTTTGACAAATGAAGTTGGTTGAGGTACAGAAATGTCAAAAATTCAAGGTATCTAAAATCAAAATAGTGACCAGACAATCCACTACAGGGCACTGATTTTTATGATGGAAAAATACTGATTAATTTCAACTTGAAGCAATAATATATGTAGCCTTGCGGTTTGTTGGTTCATGGTAGTTACAGTCCGATCAAGAAAAAGTCAAAATTTCAGCGGAGTATAAAATAAATCACCAAATAATTTTTTAATTTCATCTTTTGGTTAGCATCATAGAAAATATGACACAAGTTTGATCCAAACATTAAAAAGAAAATCAACCTTGACCTTCACCAGTGTCCCAGTGCCATTATGAAACTGATGCATGTTACTTCAATGGTTTGCTTTTAAAATTCAATACAACTCGATATATTTGGTGCCAATATGCAGTCACATGATCAGAAAATATTGCCACATGACCTAGCAGATGATCTATATACGTCATTATGCATGTTATAAAGTAATACTGCTTGAAATAAAGGATTTTAGGGGGTGGGGTAAAAAATGTTTAGCGTGTAAATACCATTCGATTGACATCATTTTCACTTCCGGTACATTTTTCTTCCATTCCGATCTTTTATTTTGAAAAATAAAGTTGGTCAAGGTATTTTCTGTCAAAATAGAGACCAGAGAAGCCGCTGGAGGGCGCCGATTTCTGCTATGACAGAAAAATACTGATTACCTCGTAGTGACGACTCTGAACATTTTATATAAGAGAGTAGGCAATTTTCATTTCCATGGGTCAAAGACTTTGGCAAATAGTCTTTTTCTCTGGCCCCAACAAATACACCTTGATTGAGGATGATAATTATCCCTTTACCACACAATCACAATTTTAGACCCAAGAACAAATTTTAGAAATTTAGGTGAAAAGAGGAACATTTATGGTAATGAGCAAATTCTCCTTTTTCCACAATGTGTTGTAAACCTTTTGTCTTTGGGGTCCTTCCATAATGGCAATGTACAATGGAACTTGTAGTTCTGCATTTCAAAAGTGCCGAGTTTGCCTACTCATTGATTCTACGCAGTAGGGGAAACTTTTCAAGGCATAAATGTTAAAAAATGAACGATGGTGAATCAACATTTATATGGGATTATATAATAGTTTGACACCAACTTGACACGAAAATAAACAAGGGCGCCTTTCCTAACTTGTCAGTTTTGCACATTTTGGGTTCGAAAAGGACATGTACATTTTGAGAAAACCAGATACGTTACCATACACATACCCTGTTAACATCATATCAGCATGGTAATACAATGTTTTTATCGCAAATGCTATACGCGAACCTGACAGTGAGATACTGTAGTGCGATTTAGGACAATTTGATAATGGCAAAGCAGAACAGACCCGTCATACAAGGATGGGAACTAAATCACTGCAATTGACATCTAGAAAAATCTATTATAACCAAAAGTATTTTTCTAAATTGTATAAAGGAAAGCCATCATGTGCTGCACCTCTTTTCCTTTCGTGAAAACATTTAATTATCCTTTCCACAAAAATGAAGCGTTTTATCAAAATATACATGTGCAGCAGTGTCAAATTGACATGTAAATTGACTGAGTAATGTATCTGGTCAAAAAATCATGGATCAGATTTCTGGTAAGTATTGCATATTTGAGCTATCTACTATCATACATATGCATGTACTTTTACTATAATGTAAAGCGTATCAAAAACAGTAAAATATGGAGTAACTGAGATGGTTGCTTTATTGAAATATTAAAAAAAAAACAGTACATTAAAACAGTTTGAACTGGATTTTATGGCCAGATCCCCCCTCTTTTCCTGTGTTATTTTAACTATGCAAGGCAAAATTGAATGCTGGTAAACTTTAAAACATTTCATAACAGTCTTTATATGTAACGAATACCATTTTCGAACTAAAACAGTGGGCCTTTTGAATTTCCGACCTTGTTTTTCCCATTCCGTGCAAACATCATGGAAGTGTGTTAGTCAAATGTATTAGACATTACATAATATGCATTTGTAGTACTCTTACACATGTAGTATGCTTAACCATTAGGCATGAAAGCTAATCACATGCTTGGTGCAATGCAGTTGTAACTAGATCTGTATATAATATGGAGATCTCGTCACAAATGTATTGCATGAACCTGCCGAATTACTGCGACATGCATAATGTGTAATTACCAATCATACACCACAATACTATTTCATGCCGATGTAATATAAAGTGTGCTTGACAAACGTGTGAAAGGGTCCATGGAGCAGGTTTGTACTGTGGTTTACACTGTCTGCATACACCTTTTGGAAAAATGAGATCATACAACGGGATCAGATACGTTACCATACGTGACCACATACGTTACCATTGTTTCTACAGGAAAGTATACAGACTGATATGTGAAAAATATTACTGAATTTGTATTTTCTGACAAGCTAAATATAATCAATTTCTGAAGTCAACAGAAAACTTGACTAAATGCATCGATGATTAGTAAAACGGACAAAATTACAGCATACCTTTTATGTAAAGGGTGATTACACTGGATTATACTTGATTACATGACAAAGAAAATGGCGAGAACATTGGATTCATTTCCAGGAGAGAAAACAAGGCATATGACGTAGTTTGAGTACAATGACGTTAATAAGAAAGTGCATAAAGCGGTCCTAACATCAGAGTTAAAATGTTACAGTAACGTATCTGGTTGGGTCACGTATCTGGTTCCAAAAACGGTTTTCAGTGCATATTTTCTTAATATTGAACATCAGTCAACCCAATTGCAATTAATAGTTACACTTTTCAGGCTTAGTTATAAGGCATACGTTTAAGTTGTTACATTGATTTCATATCGTCCGAAATAAGAACTAATGTTGGTAATGTATCTGGTTATTTTTAGCGTAACATGTCAGCACAGAGGATTCATGACCATGGGGAATTTTTGTTATAGATCAAGCTTATCCAGATTTTATATGTTGATACAAGCATATATAATTGTTTAAAATTACTGACATATTACTTCCCCATTCCATCTGTATCGATCTGTTTTCCTTGCACCTTTTGACTGTAACGTATCTGGTCTGATTTTGGCGACATCCCCTTTGCGAAAATGGCCAAGGCATTCGACCATTGTCGGTGTAATTTTACTCTTCTTATGTTTATACAATGTTTGTAGAAACAAAACAATGTGTAAATTGTGTTGCCATATGTGAAAATAAAATAATGTGCATACTCGAAACAGCAATGGTGCGCTGGCGACAGGTAAAATCACCAGGGATAGAGGTATATTAGGTGATACAGCTTGGGTATTACATTGTTTCCAATAATTTTTAAGGTTTTATGTGATGACTTGAATGATGTCTTATTTGGAGAATATGTTTAAACATGATTTTACCCTACCACTTTTATGCATTTGGCTGGCGACATCGTATTCGTAAATATTGCCCCTACTGCGTAGAATCAATGTACTGTGCATGCTAATACATGTAGTTCTAACCTCTACCCATATTTTCTGATATATTTTTTTATAAATATTCAACTAAAACGTCATCTTGTAAGCACATACATTAATCACAAAAGTATTTAAGAGTAAAAAACTCTTCGTGATAATGCTCTGGGATGGGAGAGAATCTGGTATCGAAATCGCTTCGTATCGAAACCTCTAGGAGCGAACTACTTTAGCGCGAATCCTTCGAACCGTAAACCCTCCAGAAATCACTTGTCCAATAATAATTTCTGTAACAGATAAATTAGGCCTAATATAGACTGAGAGCAACACATGAAGAGGGAGATGCAGATCCATACCTTTACCTGCTTGAACGCAAAGTATGTTTTTAAATGCCAATTCGCCTGGAAAAAAGGTTCCTTGTTGGTACCTCAAACTCATGATCGACAACTCTTGGTCATTTCCGGACAAATTGATATTACCCCCTCTCCCTTTTTCCACCTTTGGCACTCGTCACGACTGTGTCGATTCCGTACCTGCCGCCTAACGGACTCGCGATGTATGCCGAATGCCCTTTCCCACACTGTTTTCTTCCCTGCTGGAAGCAAATTTCAGCTTTTGAGTTACAATTATTTTGTTGTCTGCAAGTGCTTTTAATTTGGACCAGTCTAAAATTTTCTCATTTGATAAAGGGTTAAGTCACTGCAATGATCAGATCTAACTTCGAGAAAATTGCAACAGAATTATAGAGCATTCAAGAACGTACTATCGTTGAGAAATTTAACTATTATGGTGTTTAAATCATACTAGATCTGAAAAGGGACTGCTCAAGGTGCTATAGGCAATGTAGGCCTAGCCTACACTTTTAAATGAATTTCTGAACGGCCACTTTTAACCCTTTCCCAAACGGCAAATTTTGGACCAGACCAAATTCAAAGCCATCCTCGGATACCCCTGGGTAGACTGGTTACCGCCCCTGATACTACTACGTGTATACAACGGTAGCCAGTTTGCTACGCTACATCGACCCCTGGGACACTTTGAATCAGCCGCCGAAAATTGATACGAAACGTCATAGCGTACATCGACTCGCCCATCACAAAATGATGATGGAACCAATGAAAAGCCAGCATTCGGCCAGCGGTAAAGCGAGGGAAATTCAATTAATTGTCCCAGGGGTCGATGTAGCGTAGCAAATAGGAAGACCCCGGAGTATCCGAGGATGATTGAAAGCATTTTGCAGATAACAAATTAACAGTTGCTAAAAAGATGATTTTTCTTTAGGTTAGGGTAGAAAACATTTTTCTATGTGATAGGGTAGAAAACATAGTGGGAAAAGGAGGAAATGCTGGTTACCAGCATTTTCTCTTTTTCCCAAAATGTTTTCAAAAGACTTCTATTCCTGACCCGTAAAAACCAGGGATTATTTGGGAAAGGGTTAAGCTGCAATTTTCCATTGTGTTTTCTCGCACGCGCTGCCTATAAAAGGGAGAGCTCATTTGGTTTAGTTTTTTGCAGAATGATTGGCCGGTCTGAAAACATACCTGAGCCAATTTATGAAGGGAATCCATTCACATTTATTGCAGAAGGAATGTATTTGTCGTTCATTCACACAACATTGTAAATTGAAATATCAGTTTTTGAAAATTCATGCTTGTTTTTTCGGATTTGTTTTTTTCACAGAAAATAGTTTTCATGTTCTTTCTTATTACTTACAAAAGTTCAGCATTTTATGCTTCTCTTTTTAAACTGTTTTGGCTGGTAGACACCACGCATGCACAAAGAACTAGATCTAGTTTTCCTATTTTTTCAAGAAAAAAAAAAAAAGAGTAATTCTGTAGGAAAATCGAGTATCTTTTCTTCATTACCATAGTTAATGTCCAGATGTATGTCGCAATTTGTTTTTATTAAAATTTCTTACAGTTGCTCCAGTTTATAGGAGAAACAAAAGTGGCCGTTCAGTTCTGTTTTGCGCAAGTGTAACGTTACTGTAGCATAAAATCTAATGTAGTCTTAAAGTGCTTTCTCGGATTAGCCTGCGCAGATTGCGCAGGCTGATCCGAGACGCCTCTTTTCTTGAGTTGCAAGCCATGTATGTGACCAGTTTGTCATTTGTGAGTCCCTCATTTGGCGCCATATTCCCCCGCCACATGAAGATTCGTCCACGAATCCTTCAAGTACTGAACATTACTTTATCTCTTAAGTGGGTGTCCCACGTTGGGCGCCAATGTAACAGTTCTCATAATCAGCCGTCGCTGGCGGGGTTTGAACCTGGGACCTCCGGGTCTCAAGGAGAACACTCAACCACGTCGCTACTCAAGGCAGCTGTATAGCAAGGCAGTATTTGTGTCCCCTTATACAAACACATGCTATACATTTACATCTATCCAAGGAACAGACCAGTATACTACATATATACATGTAAAAGGCGGCGTAAACTAACAACCGTTGAATCAATCGGTCAATCCAATCCACCCATGCGTCAAACAAACATACAAATAAACAAACAAACAAACAGATACAATGTTTCAGGGCAAACCCATTTATTGAACAGCCCCCAGTCTAATTTAAATGCATGCTCTTGTACAGCAACATTATAAAACCATGTTCCGTTTCCCTGTCCACCACACAGGTTTGGTACAGATTAGAAAAATAAACATGCTCCGACTGCTACCTTCCCTGAACAGGGTATCAGCATTTACAAAATACAGAAACATTCAGTGTAGACCCAGTTATAGATTGGTCCAAACCTTAACATCGGTAAAAACTCAGAGAAATGTTTCGGATTTAGATCTGGATGATTATAAAACTGTTTTTGCATCACGAAGTTTGTGGGAAATTTTGCGTGCACTGTTTGTCTTTAAAGTGTGTTCGTACGATGTAATTGTTGCCAATAGTTTAAGGGTAAGTTGTTTGCTCTGTTTGCTTGTTTTCAAGGATGTCGCACTACGCCGTTTTCAACAATATTTCACGACAGCTCACTGAATTTGACTCCGCTTTCATTCAATATAGCTGGGCCCGTATTCACTAACTATTCTTAAGAACATTTTTAGTCTTATTCTTAAAAATTTTGTCAATGTGAAAGTAACAGAACTTCTGATTGGCTAAACCATTTGGTTTAGCCAATCAGAAGTTCTGTTACTTTCACAGTCAGTAAATCTTGAAGAGTAAGACAAAGAACGTTCTTAACAATGGTTGGTGAATACAGACCCTTGGCACGGGTAGGAAACTTCATATTCAGAACCAATAGCTCTGACCAGAAAATGTTGTGTTGTTCTTCCGTTTCTGAAGATGTCTGCTGAAAAACAATTAAAAAATAAAAAAAAAAAAACAGGAAAATTTGTCATTATATGTACTAATACTAGACAATGTTGAGCAGAGTTTAAACTGCACGTTGTATTCAGACTGATCTAAATCTACACTGTCCAGAGAAAGCACATGTTCACATTTTTCACCTGCATACATTTTTTTCCCCTTTATTTCTTCTTGAAACAGGGAAACGAACAGGTTTGTTAAATTTCAGGCTGTGTTAAAGGGGGGGCTTAATGGATCTGCGAAAAGAATTGACCGAAGGTTTCCGCGATTGGTTAATTTTCTGTATATCAAAGGATCAGTCTATCTGAAGATTAGGTTGATTGTTGAAAAAAAGTGTTTAACAGGGATCCACCATTATGTGCAGACTGGATTGGTATCATGCATCGAGTATATACATTAAGCCCCCTTTTACCAGAGCATGACTCGAGTCTCGAGTATATTGGGGTTGGGGAGGGGGGATGCACATTTTTTACGGATGTATTTTACTCTTTACCACACAATCAGCGCTTTTAATACCAATTTTAAAAATCCTTTTGAAAACATTGTTGGGAAAAGGAGAAAATGCTGGTAACCAGCATTTTCTCCTTTACCCACAATGTTTTCTTCCCCATCCAAAACAGAAATAATTATTTCAGTTACATTTAATTTGTCGTCTGCAAATCTTTCAATTTTGGACCAGTCTATTTCTTTTTTTTTTTTGTCGTTTGGTAAAGAGTTAAAGTACTTCTCTACACCGTTAGGTAATGGGTTAATTTGGCCTCATGTGCAGGAGGTTAAAAAATGTATGGTCACGAAAATGACCCGTTTAGTTCGCCAATAGTTACATGTACATGTATGTCATAATTGTATTACTCAGGGCCGTCGTCTGCGCATGTCATATTCTTCGAAGATTCGACCTGTCTTATATGACGCATCACTTTCCCCGATATCGGGGAGACCGTAGTAATACGCGCTATAAAGTAGCAATGGAGAAAATGCCTTTTATCAGTGCGTTTGAGGAAAAATCAGGCCTGTTTTAGCTCCAGATTTCTCTAAACTGCTGATCATAGCTGAATGAATCGCACCAGGCAGCGTTTTATTGAGTAAATATTTATTTTAGTTTAAAATTCAAAGTAACGGTTGTCGCGGAGGAAAGTAGTCCGCTTCTGTACCCAGAATGCCCAAATTAGATATGTATTTGTAGAATGCTATCTAGCTGGAGATAATGGCTTGGGGCAAAACTAATGCTACTAAGAGCGACTCATTGTGCCTTTGAGGGCAGTGTAGAAGAAGATTACACTGCGAAGAACGTGCAGTCTGATTTAGGATCTACATTGTCCATTGTAATGGAAATTTCCTGGCGAAAAAATGTTTGGAATCGCAAACTGTTTGGTTCACTTTTTCACTACGGGTTGGATCTTTTTTTTTAACCCTCTACCAAACGACAAAATTTTAGACTTGTACAAATTGAAAGCATTCGCAGACAACTAAATAAATGTGACTACAGAATTAAAATACGTCTTAGGAAGGGAGGAAAATATTGTGGGAAAAGGATAAAATGCTGGTTACCAACATTTTCTCCACAATTTTTTTCAAAAGGCTTCTTTCACAGGGCTGGTAAAAGTCGAAATTGTGTGGTAAAGGCTAAAGATCAGATTACACGTTCTGCGCAGTCCGATCTTGATCTGTGCCTACATGGCTGAAAGGGTTACATATGATCCTTTTCAGATCATTCGCGGGTGTGCATGATTTTTGCAGGGACTTTTTTACTTATGTAAAATCTAGATCTGTCTATTCATACACCTACTCTTCTTTATGTAGATCCTTCTTGGATCAGTGGTAAAGTTTATGATTCTTAGTAAGGAGGCCTCGGGTTCGATTTTCTCTGGATGCACAAGACTTTTCGTGGGAGTGCTTTTGGGCAACAAACATCAGATCCCTAGCCTACTCCCAGGTGAAACCCGGTGCACACATGAAAAATGGTCATATAACTGAAATAATGTTGAAAGCAGCGTAAAACAACAACAATCAATTAATCATCCAACCTATCAATTAACCAACCAATCTTTCAATCAATCAACACACCAACCAACCAACCAATCAATCAATCATTCAAACAACCAACCAACCAACCAACCAACCGACCAATCAATAAATCAGTCAACTAATCAACCAACTATTCAATCAATCAATCAATCAATCAATAAATCAATCAATTAATCAACCAACCAACTATTCATTCAATCAATCAATTAATCAATCGATCGCTTTACTAACAGGAGTCAGTAGAATACCCATGAAATGGCACTAAAAAAAGAAAGCTATTTTTGTGACCGTAAAAACATTCTCCACAGGGTTTGGATTTAAGCCACGCTCTTCGAAAAGGGCGCTTAAAAAAATATCGAATCAATTAAGCCGGTGTAATGCAGAGAAATGCCCCTTCACTACAAAATGACCCATGGGTCATTTCACTGTGTAAAATAATGACCCGGGTCACTATTCTAGGTAGAGAAATTACCCAGAGGGTCATTTTTCTACATAGAATAATGACCCAGGTAATTCCTCTACGTAGTGAAATGACTTCTGGGGTCATTTCTCTACGTAGAAAAAATGACCCGGGTCATTTTGTACGGGAGAGTCATTTCTCTTCATTACACCAGCGCAATCTGGGAAGGCTGACCTGGGTCAAACTTTTTGCTATCTGTCAATTTCCTGCATTTTCAAAGACCAGTCTACTTCAGTATTCAGTGAGTTGTTAGTTAAAATGGATTTTATGGGTCCATAATTACTCAGTATGTCCTGAATTGACTGGTATTATGCATCAGTTAGATCTACGCACTAAACCCTTGTTTGCCTGGGCGATTTCCATTCATTTATATTCTAATTTTGAGCTCCTACAGAAACAGTTTGATTTGTAGAAGCTATTTATATTATGTGGCCTCTTGTGTCGGTTTTTGGCAAAGCTGTCTTTCTTTTTTTGCTTTCTTTTTTCCGCAAAGGGTTTGTAACTGCATTTTTAAGTACGTTAGCTTTGCCTCCTACATACTAAAGTATGTAGCCCATATAAAATATGCAATAAGAAAGCAAGTGCAACCGGGCATTGGCATCCCCTTGTTGTAATCTTGTTTCTTTTTATCTCTTCAATAGCTAATGGAGACGAGTAAAAAGATACTAGGAACAAGGCTGTATGAAAAATTGATGCACATGACCATATATGGCCAGTTTGTGGGCGGAGCCACCAAAGACCAGATACAACGTCGAGTCCAGACGTTAAACAACATCGGAGTTGGCGCTCTTCTCTTTATTCCTATTGAGGAGGCCATCGGCGAGCAGAGGTTATAATTATGTCCTCCTCCTCTTCCTCCTTCTAAAACCAATCTTTTGAAAACATTATAGTAAAAGTAGAAAGCGATCATAACGATCAGCCGCTCCACGTTTGCAAAAATTGACTGCTGCGAAATAAAAAAGAAAATTGTCCGGGAGCGGTAATGCAGTCTACTGTATGCAATTGGCATCTCCGAAGAACAGTCAACACGTTGTCTGCGTATGTCATATTCTTCGAAGATTCGACTGTCTTATATGGCACATCACTAGCCCGGAAAACGGGCTGACTGTAATATTACGCTCCATAAAGTAGCAATGTAGAAAATAGCTTTGATCAATACGTTTGAGGAGAAATAAGACCTGCTTTAGCTCCAGATTTCTCTAAACTGCTGATCATAGCTGAGTGAATTGCACAAGGTATCGTTTTATTGAGTAAACCTTTATTTCAGTTTTAAATTCAAAGTAACCGTTGTCACGTAGGAAAGTGGTTCGGTTCTGTACGCAGGATGCCCATATCAGATAGATGAGTATGTATAGAATGCCATCTAGCGGGAGATGATGACAGTTAACAAAATGAAATAAGACAGATGGGGTATTAAACATAACTATCCTTGTTTGTTAGTGTGATATAGCTATTTCGGAATTTATTTTATCACATATTTATATCCGTAACTTTGTTTTCGGTGCGATAAAGCCATTATTATAAAGAATAATATCATTATCTCCCGCTAGATGGCATTCTATAAGTACTCATCTATCTAATTTGGGCATCCTGGGTACAGAGCCGAACCACTTTCCTACGCGACAACCGTTACGTAGAATTTCAAACTAAAATAAACGTTCACTCAATAAAACGCTACCTCGTGTAGGCACTCAGCTATGATCAGCAGTTTAGAGAAAACTGGAGCTAAAGCAGGTCTTATTTCTCCTAAAGCGTATAAATGAAAGCTGTTTTCTACATTGCTACTTTATAGAGCGTAATATTACAGTCAGCCCGCTTTCGGGGCTAGTGATGTGTTATATAAGACAGTCGAAGAATATGACATGCGCAGACAACGAGAATAATATATATGAAGTAGCCATTTCTGCATGGTCAACAACCATTCTATCTATTGATTCAACTCGCTGTTAGACAAAATTTATTTTATGAAAAAATAATAGTGTGTAACTTTATCGGTATCATGCACTACTGATCGAGATCCTTAACCCTTTCCCAAACAAGCACTGGTTTTTACGTGTCTCTAGTAAAAATCTTCTGAAAACACTGTGGGAAAAGGAGAAATTGCTCGTAAAGCAAAAGTTTCTTCTTTTCCCGCAGTGTTTTCTACCCTTCTAAGAACTTTCTGCCATTTTCTCCAAATCAAAATATTGTCAGCTGCAAACTCTTTCTGTTTGTCATTTGGGAAAGGATTAAAAATACTTCCAATATGATATTTATTCAATTTTATATAATTTACGGGAATGTGTTTTTTGACAGAGACCCGGATGAAATATACGACAACAATGTACAAAAGATAAAGCAATGCCTACACCTTGCCAAGTCGCTGGACAAGGCCCATCCTATGGCACAACTAAAGCTGACGTCACTTGTTCCTGTGGACTTGTGTGTAAGTTTATTTATAGAGGCCAATGAAGTGTCAGTAATCTGGTAAGTTTATTTATAGAGGCCAATGAAGTGTCAGTAATCTATCTCGGAAATTCAAGATTTTCATTGCTTGATTAACCCTTTCCCACACAATGCCGACTTTTGACGCTGCTGGAAAAGAAGCCTTCTGAAAACATTGTGAGAAAAGAAGAAAATGCTGGTAACCAGCATTTTCTCCTTTTCCCACAATGTTTTCTACTCTATCAAAGAAACATTACACCATTTGAATCACACTGAAATTGTCGTCTGAAAATGTTTTCGATTCGGACAAGGCTAAAATTTTGTCGTCTGGTAAAGGGTTAATTGGCACGGTAACTAAAAAAGAGCACACGTGTGCATTGCCTCTTTAACGTATATATACTATACAATATCTCTTTTCAAAAGATATTTCTTTCAGTATCATTAAAAGTCAAGATTATCTTGTAAAGGTTTAATTCTTATACAGGATAAATCTTTCACTCCTGATGATGAGTTTATAACTTTTGATTATTCGAACTTAATATTTTTAAACTTTCAAATTTTTGCTGTATTTTCAATCTCATCTTTCTAAATAAATTAAAATGAAATGGTCCAACAGATCAACCAAATATTGAAATTAAGTTATCTTATTTTTATTTTCTTTTAGGGGGTGGGGGGGGCATCTCTTAATCGGACAGTGTAGATCCAAGATCAGACTGCACGTTCTGTGCAGTCTGATCTTGACCTACACTGTGCGCAAAAGGTCAGTGAGTCTTGTTACACAGCCCAAGAGTTAACATTATACACAATCATTTTTTTTTCACCTCAGAAAACGCTAAGTAAAAAAGTCCCGGATCCTCAAACACAGTGTAAGTATATAGAAGCGATCACAAACACGTTGGAAGGGAAAGACCTTGTCTTGGGCGACTTCCTGTCTAAAGAGGACATAACCGTCCTGTCAAAGTCGCTGGCGCGAATTAAGGATGTGTGTGAGGTAACCTCATTTCATTTTATTTTATAGGGTGATTTGTGCAGTCTACTTAACCCATTACCACACAATCTCGACTTTTAAGAAAAGAAGTCTTTTGAAAACATTATGGGAAAAGGAGAAAATGCTGGTAACCAGCATTTTCTCCGTTTCCCACAACGTTTTCTACCCTTCCCAAATCAAATTTCAGTTTTTGATTCACATTCATTTTGTCGTATGCAAATGCTTTGAAACTGGACAAGTTCAAAATTTTGACGTTTGGTAAAGAGTTAACTCTGTACCAACGACAAAAAGTTGAGCTGGACCAAATTGAAAGCATTTGCTGAAGACAAAAAAAAAAAGTTGCTATAAATTTTCTTTCTGTCTTTGATAGGGTAGGAAATATTGTTGGAAAAGGAAAAATGCTCAATGCAGGATTTTCCCCTTTCTTTTCACATTGTTATTCAGATTCCTTCCTTCACGGAGTCTTTAACTCATTACCAAACGACAATATTTTAGACTGATTCAAATTGAAAGCATTTGCAAACGACAAAATAAAAGTGACTGAAAATTTGAAATTTGTTTCGTGACGGGTATGAAACATTGTGGGAAAAGGAGAAAATGCTGGTTACCAGCATTTTCTCCTTTTCCCTCAATATTTTCCAAAGGCTTCTTTCTCAGGGGCGTCAAAAGTATAGGCATTGTGTGGTAATGGGTTAAACACACGGTACTGTGGTTAAAGGAGTAAAAGAACGAAATGTTTGATTGGCTCTCAGAATCTCAGATTTCTTTTTTTTGTCAAAATTTAGAATTCAGAGTGTTGGTTAATGCGGATCTACATTTGTTTTCTTTAAAGTTTCTTTGTTCGTTTTTATTAAGATCCGTTTAACTCTATACTAACCGATTCCATGTTCGAACTGCTGTTTGAAAACTTTATACGAATATAGGGTTAAATCACGTTTTTGAGGTCATTAACATTCGCAGAGGCCTGAAAAATGCTTTAGAGTATTTTGTATGTTAATGATCGAAAAAAAAGTGAATTGATTGTTATTGCATAAAATACAGGTATTTTACAATAATTTGCAAAGAGAGCAAACATATTTCCATAGAAATGCAAATAAGCGAACTTCAAATGTATTGTACCTACATGTAAATGGGTCAAAACCGGAAGTCTTCGAAAAAGTTTCGGTTACGAGCGGTGAAAGGCCGATAGCCCTGTATGCCAGTTGTATCTAATGATTTTTAAGGACTTGTGTGGGATAAACTTGCACACGTTTGGACGATTACAGCTAAGATGAATGAGTGGATATGAATTTCTGTAACTGAAAGTCGTCAGAGGGTTCGATCTACATCAAGCCAGGGAATTACCGATCACGTTAAAAAGTGGGTGGGAGGTAGTTGGTTTAGAGTACATTTCACGGGTGAAGTTTTGTTCAGATCTCGATTAAACTGAGATCCTGTGCACAATTTTGTTTGTGGTGTACTAATATCATCAAAGACATGACATGAAAAGGATCTAACGTGGTAAAAATTCTTACAGTTTGATGGTCGGAGTCTAGGGAAAATCTGACAAGGACAAACGTTGTTTACAAGGTAGGACCGAATAGAGGATATTGATAGTACAAAGCCGGGCGTTAACATGCTTATAACGGCACGAAAAGGCACGTTTTATGCAATAAAAGGAGAAAATGCTGCTAACCAGTATTTTCCCCTTTTCCAATAATATTTTCTACGGTATTGTCTTTTTACTTGGTTTTTTGCGTAATTTTTGGTTTTCTGTTAGAATTTGTCAGCATATAGCAATTAAATTTAATAAAAGAGTCTAATCTTTATGTTATTCCAGTTGGCAGAGTCGCTGGGTGTATATATCTGGGTGGACGCCGAATACACTTACTTGAACCCTGCACTTAGGTTGATCAGTTTGGCAATGATGTTAAAGACCAACAGAACCCGGCCGATCATTGCCTATACCTACCAGAACTACCTCAAAGTACGTCACACTTATAGCATGGTCATTCATGGCATACGTATAATATCACGCGACTTTATTCCGAATAGTGAAACAACGATCTTGCATAAACACAGCCCCAAAACTGCCAAATCCCCTCAACAACAACTACGCCGATGACAGAAACAACACCATTGATATGGTGATGGTGATGATGATGGTGATATTAGATCAATCACTTTATTTCGTTTATGTTTAAAATAGAAAAAAAAAGCAAAAAATCATTTCACTCATTATCAAACGACAATTTTTCAGGCTTGTCCAAAATCGAAAGCATTTGCTGACGACAAAATAAAAGTGACTGAAAATCTGAAATTTGTTTTGTGAAGAGTAGAAAACATTGTGGGAAAAGGAGAAAATGCTGGTTACCAGCATTTTCTCCTTTTCCCACCATGTTTTCTAACGACTTCTTTCTCAGGGTCGTCAAAAGTAGAGATTGTGTGGGTTATGCAGCAAACGTCCTGTTCTTTCATTTTTTAAGTGCTATATCATTGTTACATGTAAAAGAGGCTGTTTTGAACGGCACCAATAAAACAAGATAAGACATTATCTTCCAGGATTTCAAATAAAAGTTTTTTTCCCCAAAGCCATCGATAGAGTAAGGATGTTATAGGCCTATCATGCATTGGAAGACCATAAAAGGGGTCAGTAACAACTTCTTGAATATGATTTTTCGCCAATTGTTGGCTGCTGTATTTATAACCGTGATTTCCGGAAGAGCAGACCAATGTGGTTCCCGAAATGCAGACCAAATTACCGATAGAATGATGTACTGCCTCACTGAACAGTAGTTATGAAAATATCTTTAATCTTTATCACTCTGATGTTGTCTATTACATTAATCTTTTGTGTTCAGATGTTTCATTATCTGTTTCTCTTTATTATCCATAACTACTGAAAAGGTTGAATTTTTTTCAGCTGCCACAAGACTGTTGTTTCCTAAACATGTAATTGGAGGAGGGGAATGGCCGAATTTAAGTTGTGAGAACTTGTGGCTAGACCCCTTTGCCAATGTACATTTGTCATTCCATGTACTAGGAATTGTGTTTATGTATTGCTTTTGTTGACATGTACATATGTATGGCAATAAAATATGTTTAAACTAATGAAAATATTGAAAAGAAGAGAATTGGTACATGTATTTATAAGTATATGTTAGATTTACTTATTACATGCATTTTGATAGCGCAATATTTAACCAAACATTTCAGGAAACATTCGGACATCTGAGAAAAGATGTCGACTTCATCTCGTCGCACGGTGCTTGCTTCGGCGCCAAGCTTGTACGAGGGGCCTATATGGACAAAGAGCGACAAATGGCCCGGGAGCAAGGATATCAGGACCCCGTTCACGAAACATTCGATAACACCTCGGACATGTACCACAAATCAATGTCCTTTCTCATGGATAAAGTCAAATCAAGTCCGGATAGATTCTTCATGATAGTGGCTTCTCATAACGAACAAACCGTCCAACTGGCTACCAAAGGGTAAGTACAATCACTTCTTTCTTGAGAGAGTAAATCTTCTTTGCAAACCTCCTTGTTCCTCAATATCTTTATTTACCACCACACTATTACAAGTCAATTACGAAACGATGTGCTGATAATTTTTGGACTTCTTTAAAATTAAGCATAACCAGACTTTAACCGATTAAAACACAATTCATACTTTTGACGACCCTGAGAAAGAAGCATTTAAAAACATTATGGGAAAAGGAGACAATGCTGGTAAAAGATTTTTTTCCTTTTCCCACATCGTTTCTAGAAGTTTCAAACAAATCCCATCATTACTGCCCTATAGATTTTGTCACCCGCTAGTTCTCTCAAATTAGACCCGTCTAAATTACTGTCTTTTGGAGAGAGATGAACTCCGATTACAATACGAGTATTTTGGATAAAACAGCTTTTAATGCGTACAAAAATCTCTTCTATTTATGTACAGAATGATTGAAAAACAACTTCCGGCAAACCACGGCGCAATCTTTTTTGGTCAAGTATACGGGATGTCCGATTATCTTTCCTCTGCCTTAGGTAAGAAAATGTCATTTAGTATGTTTTTTTTGCGAGTTTAGTTCCATTTCAAACATAATTTCAATTTAATCATGGCATCCAGAGTTCATATGCATGCTCTGATGGACTTTCTTTGGCCACTTTTCCGCACATTTCTTTCAAGCCACTGCCCGCTGTCTCAACATAGACATCAACATAGATCATCGGTGAGGGCTTGATGGATTTGTCGAAATGACTATCAAAAAAAAAAAATACACAAAATAGCTCAGCCCTGTCTCAGCTTAGGCGATATCTTGTCAACATTACACTTTTTTTACAGACGACAAAAGACATGTGAATCAAAAACTAGGATGTCCTTTTGAAAGAATAGCCAAATTTGTGGGACAAGGAGAAAATGCGAGAAGAAGGTCGTTTAAATTCAGGGTGGTGTGGTAAAGTGGTGTGGTAAAGTAGTGAGGTAAACTGGTGTGGTAAAATTGCGTGGTAAAGTGGCGTGGTAAAGTAGCGTGGTAAAGTAGCGTGGTAAAATGGTCTGGTAAAGTGGTGTGGTAAAATGGTGTGGTAAAGTGGTGTGGTAAAGTAGTGTGGTAAACTGGTGTGGTAAAATGGTCTGGTAAAGTGGTGTGGTAAAGTGGTGTGGTAAAGTAGTGTGGTAAACTGGTGTGGTAAAATGGTCTGGTAAAGTGGTGTGGTAAAGTGTTTTGGTAAAGTGGTGTGGTAAAGTGGCGTGGTAAAGTATTGTGGTAAAGTGGCGTGGTAAAGTATTGTGGTAAAGTGGCGTGGTAAAGTGAAGTGATAAAGGGTTAAGTAGTACACAGACATATGGCTTTTTAATGGCATTGCAGAAAAAGTAGAGTAAACATGATTTTTATATTTCAGTACATTGTAGGAAAAGCATATAACTAGCTTTCAAGCACAGAGGCAAGCCAACCATATTAAAAAAATATGCATTGGTCATTTTACACTTAACCATAAGACAAAGCCTGTCCAATTAAAAAGGACTTGAACACTACAGTTTAGATGCGTCTGGTTTAATGAAATTTGTGTGTTTGGAAAACATTCAATGCCTTCTTTCTTTGCTCTGTGTTTCCCATGTTGTATGACTTTGCATACCGGGAAGAAATAAAGTGTTTTGTATTGTATTGTACTTACTTTCGGTAAATTTGATTTACATTGCAGGAAAAGCTGGCTATTTAGTGTACAAGTCCATACCGTATGGCACCATCGACGAAACTATACCGTACTTACACAGGCGTGCATTGGAAAATAAATCGGTTCTTGGCGAAACACGCAGGGAACGAAAAATACTTCTAAATGCGTGTTTTCATCGTCTTATGTTTGGGCTGTTGCCCTTAAGGAAACAGTAATGAGGATAACTCGGGGAAAGGTATGAGAGAGAGAGAGAGAGAGAGAGAGAGAGAGAGAGAGAGAGAGAGAGAGAGGGAGATTTATTGTTAATTAAAACCCATTACCACACAATCCCTACTTTTGACGCCCCTGAGAAAGAAGCCGTTAGAAAACATTGTGGGAAAAGGAGAAAATGCTGGTAACCAGCATTTTCTCCTTTTCCCACAATGTTTTCTACCCTTCACAAAACAAATTTCAAATTTTCAGTCCGTTTTATTTGGTCATCTGCAATTGCTTTCGATTTGGACGTGCCTATAATATTGTCGTTTGGTAATGAGTTGAATTTCATAAATTTTATGCATTTAAAAGGATTACTGCACCTCATGATTCAGCCTTTTTCCACATAAAATGGATCCGTATTATGCGACGCTTTGGGTATAAAACCTAGTCTGCTGAAAATTTATTGGTCTATCTTAGAATATATCGATATTTGCATTGGTTGATAGTCAGACACTTTTACTAAAGGCGTGTTCCTTTCACCTATTCTGGCACAATGCTCTGTGGAATGCTATTGTGGAATGTACGAGCGGAACATTTCAGAACACAATACAGATATATATGTTCCGGAAGTATGTTCTGAATGGAGCATGTTCGGAACATTATTCTAAACCATATGGAAATGAAAGTACATTCGCATGATGGCTGTTGCAAGAACTATATACTGCCTTAGCTATTTTAGTTGAGGATATGATTAGCTGCACAGAGAGAGAGAGTAGAGATGAGTCTAATATGCCCCTATTTATGGCATTAATATTGTAAAAAAGGACAGTTGCAAATTTTGCCATGTCTTTCAGCAATCTTGTATCACCTAGCAACCGTTCAGCAGGTGCGCTGCTGGATTGGATTGGAACAGTCAGAACATGTTCTGAAGAACACGGCACAGTGTTCCGAAATACTAGTACTCCATTGACCCAGAACGTCTTCGGAGAATTCGGAGTAGCGAAAGGAATACGCCCTAAAAGTAGTGGTGATTGCCAAAACAATGTATAGGCAGTCGCCAATATGCTATTTTTAGTAACAATGTTCGATGGTCAACCATTTAAAATTTCGATATTCTGTTATCAATTATTGGATTTCAGTGACCTATGGTATAGCTCAGGGTGCCACCTGATGTAGTAGTCACGGGGCGTTCAATAACCAGCATTTTCTCTTTTTCCTATAATGTTTTCTACTGCATCAAAGAAAATTTACACCATTTTAGCCACACTGAAATTGTTGTCTGCAAATGCTTTCAAATTATGCACGGCTAAAATTTAGTCGTCTGGTAACGGGATAATTTTTTTTCAAACAATAAAAGAAAATGTCAATAGGAAATTGTGACATTTTTCAACTTTATGCAAAAATACCACAAAATTCTACACTTTTGAATACTATGATTTAAGGCCAGATGCATTCCAAAAACCACATTGTTTACTTTTCGCTGCTGTTAGGGCTTTAGCATTTTAGAAAAAGATCTCGACTTATACATTATTCATTATTTGAGCCATAATCTGTTTTGCTTTAATTGTTTTCAACTTGGACATGTCTGAAATTTTGTGGTTTGATATAGAGTTAAAGGTGTGCCTTGCCCTAAATGAAAAGTTTTCTACAGCAACAGAAACAATATATTTATGTCGTAATATTGCGAAAGTGCATGAAAATGATCATCAGAAAAGAACATGAGTTCTGGCCAAGTAAATTACTGACCTGTATCACCATTTTTGGGCAAGGGGATTTCGGGCGCTGAGCACTTGGTCACATATCGCTTTTCGGGATTTTGTATACATGTGCACAACCACCGTTTCTGATTGGCTGGAACAGCCTCACGAGTTATCCATCCGCGGTGTTAGATAGCGTGAGTTTACCTAGAGACAGATTTAGTATACATGTACTTGTAAAAGTCGACTTATTTCTATAGTCAAATGTTTGGACAGCGAAGAAGAAGAAGAAAAAGAAGAAGAAGATGATGATGCTGATGATGATGATGGAGGAAGAGGAGAAGAAGTAGAAGAAGAAGGTGATGATGATGATGATGGTGATGGAAGAGGAGGAGGGAATGAGGAGAAGAAGAAGGAGGAGGAGGAGGAGGTATTTGCAAACTGACATTGTCTCCTATTCCCACAATGATTTTAGAAGCTTTTCAACCTTTGATTATTAAATAACGCGGTTGTTTGGGAAAAGTTTGAATAAAACTAGTTATCTTGTCACGGTAACTCCCTTTCTTTCCTAACTCTTTACCAAACGACAAATTTTTAGACCTGTCCAAATTCAAAGCACTTGGATACGACGAAATAAATGGTACTCGAAAATTCATATTTATTTATGGACGGGTAGAAAATACTGTGGAAAAAGGAGAAAATGCTGGTTACCAGCATTTTCTCCTTTTTCCACAATGTTTTCAAAAGCTTTGTTCTTCCCAAGGGTCGGTTACACTCGGGATTGTGAGGTAAAGGGTTCAAGCCTGATCTTACGAACGAAGTCCGTAACAAAGAAACAAATGAATAAATGCATGGCAGCAATAAGGATCGGAGCGGGATTCGAACTCCGAACTCCCGGACGCAAAGCCAATACCCTAACCACTGAGCCAAAGAGATATCTCCCTGACGCAGTAGCCAGGTATTGTATTTAAATCGGGAGTATGCCATGCAGGAAGGAGTGGTCTCCCGTAACACACCCCCTCTTAAAGTCATCATTTATTGATGACTCAAAGCCTTATTAGGCAGGAAGTCCGATTTTGGACAACAAATGGGATTAATGGCTCAATGGCTAATCCCGGACGAGCCCCCATCTTACGAACGAAGTCCGTAACAAAGAAACAAATGAATAAATGCATGGCAGCAATAAGGATCGGAGCGGGATTCGAACTCCGAACTCCCGGACGCAAAGCCAATACCCTAACCACTGAGCCAAAGAGATATCTCCCTGACGCAGTAGCCAGGTATTGTATTTAAATCGGGAGTATGCCATGCAGGAAGGAGTGGTCTCCCGTAACACACCCCCTCTTAAAGTCATCATTTATTGATGACTCAAAGCCTTATTAGGCAGGAAGTCCGATTTTGGACAACAAATGGGATTAATGGCTCAATGGCCAATCCCGGACGAGCCCCCATCTTACGAACGAAGTCCGTAACAAAGAAACAAATGAATAAATGCATGGCAGAAATAAGGGTCGGAGCGGGATTCGAACTCCGGAACTCCCGGACACAAGACCAATACCCTAACCACTGAGCCAAAGAGATATCTCCCTGACGCAGTAGCCAGGTATTGTATTTAAATCGGGAGTATATGCCATGCAGGAAGGAGTGGTCTCCCGTAACACACCCCCTCTTAAAGTCATCATTTATTGATGACTCAAAGCCTTATTAGGCAGGAAGTCCGATTTTGGACAACAAATGGGATTAATGGCTCAATGGCCAATCCCGGACGAGCCCCCATCTTACGAACGAAGTCCGTAACAAAGAAACAAATGAATAAATGCATGGCAGAAATAAGGATCGGAGCGGGATTCGAACTCCGAACTCCCGGACGCAAAGCCAATACCCTAACCACTGAGCCAAAGAGCTATCTCCCTGACGCAGTAGCCAGGTATTGTATTTAAATCGGGAGTATGCCATGCAGGAAGGAGTGGTCTCCCGTAACACTGACAACGAGAAAATTGACTGCATACCTAGAGGTGGGTCCTTTTCAAGTGCACTTAAAGACGACATTTTGGTTCCTTTTTTTGGTTTTTAACGTTCTTTAAAACAATATTTCTTTATTATTATATACTTTGATATTGTCCCCATGTATTTGCATTGGATGAAAATATGCAACAAGCTCGGGCAACTCTGCCAAAAGAAATCGTTCAACACAATATATTCCCATACAAGTGCAATAATGTCGCGGTCACCAGTGCACACAGGCAAAATTTTATTGGCATTTTCTTAACTAGTTTTACTGACGCTAACGACTTTATTAGTTGTGTGGTCAGGGGTGCCAGGAGACTTTGAAACTTGTTCACGGCTGTGGTGAATCATGTCGCCCCAAATTTATCATACTGCAAAGTTTTACTCTTTCAAAGCGCGTTAATTTGAATTTTCCAGTTTTATAGTCTCAAGAATCCAGTGTGCTGGCGAAATAGAAATTACCTTCTGAGTGCCCCAATTCAATGAAAATTGACTTCACCGGGAAATGACGTAGCAAAAACGTTTAGTTTGGTGCATAAACGTGCAGTCTTGTGATAGATGGACGGCGCCAATTTGCATGTTGTGTTGCAAGTATAGTGATGTATACGGGGCACTCAAAAGGGAAACTGGCTTTACGTGGACTTTGCCATTGTACATATTTTCGGGGCATATTATCCAGTCAGATCACAAGAATTTCTTTGCAGTATAATAGAGCTTCCTTTTTCGACAATTTCAGGACTTCAATGACCAAAATATTGTAACAAAAATTATCGGACATAGTACGTACACTCTGTACCAACCATACTCTGACACAAGGAGGCTAAATGGGACTCCCTTGTGCATGATATCAAGCAAGTAATATCATAATTATATATCCATAAAAATCCATTCCCTCAAACAAACGGCTGATTCGATAAAATAGCCAGTCCTTGAACGTGTAGGAAGTTAGCCCTTTGGTTGCTAAGCGCGACTCGCTGACCTTTAGCGGACAGTGCAGATCAAGATCAGACTGAACAGAACGTGCAGTCTGATCTTTGATCTACTTGGTCCGATAAGGAGATAGAATTGCCAAGAACATACCTCTGAAACGGCAAAATTTGGGTTATTTGTATCGAATTGAAACAAATAATTTTAGTTATTCGGTAAGATAAGGATTAACCAACCGCAAGGATTTTTTTGACCCAGGTTAGTCTGCAAGGATAGTCCAAACTGACCTGGTTCGATACTTTTTTTTCAGGTGCAATTAACCCTTTAACAAACAATCCCTGGTTTTCACGACCCTGAGATAGAAGCCTGTTGAAAACATTGTGGGAAAAGAAGAAAATGCTGGTAACCAGCATTTTCTCCTTTTCCCACAAATGTTTTGTACCCTGCTGGAAACAATTTTCAAATTTTGAGAATGTTTAGTTTGCCGTCTGCAAGTGCTTTCAATTTGGACCAGTCTAATAAAATTTCGTTTGGTAAAGAGTTAAGTGCCCTTTTCACAGAGCCTGACTTACATATGAGCTGTGCTCGGGCAAAAAGGGGGCTTTACCCATTACCACACAATCCCTACGTTTGACGCCCCCGAGAAAGAAGCCTTTAGAAAACATTGTGGGAAAAGGAGAAAATGCTGGTAACCAGCATTTTCTCCTTTCCCCACAATGTTTTCTACCCTTCACAAAACAAGTTTCAAATTTTCAGTCAGTTTTATTTTGTCGTCTGCAAATGCTGTCGATTTGGACAAACCTAAAATTTCGTCGTTTGGTAATGAGTTAATACATCTCCGTAACACATGATACTAGCCAGTTAACCTATTACCACACAATCCCTACTTTTGACGCGCCTGAGAAAGCAGCCTTTTGAAAACATTGTGGGAAAAGGAGAAAATGCTGGTAACCAGCATTTTCTCCTTTTCCCAAAGTGTTTTCTACCCTTCCCAGAACAAATTTCAATTTTTAAGTCACCTTTATTTTGTCGTCTGCAAGTGCTTTCAATTTGGACCAGTCTAAAATGTTCTTGTGTGGTAAAGAGTTAAATCGCTGCGGCCAGTGCACCAGCCCATGCTTTCCTGGTGTTTCTTTTTACCAGTACTCCGCACAACATTCTTTCAAAGCCACTGGCTACTTTTCCACATAAACGGCACCATCGACACAGTGGTCAGCGGAGAGAGGGGAATGTACACTGTCTCAATGACTGTCATCAATCCATCGAAGGAAACTGGCCGTGCCGGGGATCAATCTAGCGACCTACTGTTTTTGAAGTCTGTGCGCTATCGACTGGGCAGCCGCTGATCATTATTGCGACGATGGTTTCCAGGAAAAGCAGCCAGTGGCTTGGCAAAAACATTCTGCGAAGTACTGGTCAGAGAAAACTTAATGAAAACATTGATAGGTGTACAGGCTGCAGCGATAAAACTGAAATTATGTTGAAAAAGGCTTTAAACACCATACGACCGACAAACAAAATCTTATCATTAGACTGTCGCATAAAGAACCTGTCCGTAGAAGACTATACGATCGTAATTTCAAAGCAGTCTGATCTTAATCTACCCTGCCAGTACTAATATCTTAAGTAGCAGGTAACTTATCAAAATTTAACTGTCGGCTTCATATGCTTTACATTTGGACGAGTCGACAATTTTGTTGTAAAGGGTTTTAAACTGAGAAACAAATAAAAATGTTCAGCCCACAATACAAAGCAAAGTATTGAGAGTCTAAACTTCATTTTTTTTCCATGAGAATCCTCCTCTATCGGAAAGTGTAGACTCAGGCTGAAGGAGCACTCTCTCTGCAGTCTGATCTTTGCTTTACACCTGTCTGATGAAGGACTTTAACATAACCTTTATTTGGCATAAAATACAACATATCTATAGCTAATACAAAATATAATTTAACAAGATAAGCACGAGATGAGAGGACAAAAATGCATATATGTCTGTTTAATTTGGAAAAAAAGGTTTGTGCCGGTGTAATGCAGAAAAATGACCCTCCCCTACAAAATGACCCATGGGTCATTTCACTACGTCGAGGAATGACATGGTTCATTATTACAAGTAGAGAAATGAGAGGGTTATTTCTCTACGTAGAATAATGACCCCAGTCATTCCTCTACGTATTTCACATGTAGAGAAATGACCCGGGTCATTATTCCACATAGAGAAGTGAGAGGGTTATTTCTCTACTTAAAATAATGACCTGGGTCATTCCTCTACGTACTGAAATGACCCCAGAGGATTATTTCTCTACGTAGACTAATGACGGGTAATTTTTCTACATAGTGAAATGACCCATGGGTCATTTTGTAGGGGAGGGGCGTTTTTCTGCATTACACCAGCATTACATGAAATACTTTATGTTTTCCGAAGGAATAATGGAAAAGATAAATACATTAATTACGTTGAAAACAAAAAAAAAATGTTGACATACTAGAAGTCAGTCACCTACAAAACTATCTGCTACTGAGCGCGCCTAAAAACGGTATTGCAAACGTGTGCATTGGGATCAGATCGCACACAAAGTGCAGTCTGATCACTAATCCACAAAGTATGATAAATTATCGTTTCGAACTACTTAAATTTCAGCTTTTTCTTTTCACAAAAGTGTTCATGTACATTTATACAAGTAAACAACTGCAAATAATACAAGTTTGTAAGCTGATAAGTGCAACCAATTGCTGTCGGTGAGGTTTCTGAGGACAGTGAAGATCAAGATCAGACTCACCAGATTTGCAGTCTGATCCTAGATCTACACAGTCTAATACACTGATCAACACTCTAAGCTACGTACATGTATATGCTTTAATACTGTACCAGACAGGCAAAATATTGACAAGTCTAAATTGAAAGCAATTGGAGACGACAATTTTACAGTAGCTCAAATGATGAAAATTCTCTTAGATAGGGAAGAAAACACGGTGGAAAAAGGAGAAAATGCTGGTTACCAGCATTTTCTCCTTTTTACACGATGTTTTCAAAAAGTTTTTACGTCAAGATAATTAAAATGCGAGATTTTGTTGTAAAGGGCAAGGTCTCGCTAAGAAACTCAAGGGTTGAACAAAGATTATAAATACGGTAGCTGTGACAGATTTCCACGGCGTTTCGCAGCATCATGACCGCACAACGATTTGAGCTTTCGGATAACGACGGTGAAATGGGAAGGAGGACAGAAAACGGTTGTTTTATAAGTACAGCTACAGGTACTATTTTTCATCTTAAGCCAAGTAAACAGTTTTCCAAACAGTTCAATGTTTTAACTCATTACCGAAACGACAATATTTAAGGCTTGTCCAAATCGAAAGCATTTGCAGACGACAAGATAAAAGTGACTGAAAATTTGAAATTTGTTTTGTGAAGGGTAGAAAACATTGTGGGAAAAGGAGAAAATGCTGGTTACCAGCATTTTCTCCTTTTCCTACAATGTTTTCAAAAGACTTCTTTCTTATGGTCGTCAAAAGTAGGAATTGTTTGGTAATCGCTTCATGACAAGAACAAGACCAGTACTCGTTTCTACCATTTTCTTCTATTACCACAAGTCTGATATTTTAAAGACATATATGATTATTTTAGCAGCATTAAATTTGCTCTCCACAAATGCGTTTAATTTGTAAAATTCTTAAATTTTGGTAAGCAGTTAAAAGAGTATACATTCTTCATAAAATTTATTTTGTGTTTTCGATGAGTATTCCACTTTCCATGATGTGAAATGAGTCATATGTATGTAAAATGGCTATATTTTGAGCTCACCAGACAATATTCATTGCAATATCGAAGGAGAAATCCTAAATAACAATAAGTATCTACCTAAATCGTTACCTTGTATGTTAAATAGTGTTTTACCATTTTTAAATTTTTTTTTCGTCAGTGTTTTTTTCCTGTTTCTGTTGAAAAAAGGAGCACTCTTAAAAGGGTGTATTTGGAATGCTAGCCTTAGGACTTAAAATTATGTCTTAGTAAGGGTTAGACTTACATGTATGTAGGGTCATCATGTATATACCAAGGTAGGCTAAAGAACAAATACAATATGACTCGTATAAAGAAGATCGCGCCTGACATCATGCCAAAAGCCAATGTTACACAGAGACGCTACTTTTTCTGCCTACGTGGCATGCATGTAGATTCACTTTTGATGAAGATGTTGAGAGAGAAAGAGAGAGAGAAAAAAAAGGAAAGCTATCATATTTTTCCAGGCTTCGTACTGGCGTTTTTAGCCATTGCAGTCGCGGTTGGAGTTGGTCTAATAGTGCATTTTGCAGAAAACCGAAAGTTAGAATGCGTTTTCCCTGGCGAAACCGGAAACAAACCATCCAGCCAAACTGGCACCCAGCAAGGTAAATGTATCACTTAGCCTCTACATAATGTTGGGATTTCGTTTCACGGGCACCAATCGGTACAGTCGGTTCTCGGGAAGGTCGTTGTCTGCGCATGTCATATTCTTCGAAGATTCATATTTTTGTAATGCCATCTAGCGGGCGATAATGCAGGAAAGCAGAATATCGCAATGCGTTACTAGGTACGAATGGTCGCCATATAAACGGCCATACCGTATTTATAAAACGGCTCAAACAAAATTTTGTGGCATAATACCGGCAAACGCCCGTCCACTAGGCATACATGAACTGTTTTACGAATCAAAAGATAATGAAATTCTACATGCTTTATTCCGTAGACCATTATTGTTTTTGATTTACACGGAATGAATTATCCGTAAAAATCAAAATTAGTTCTCAACATGATTAAGTATCTATTTATAGGAAAAATGTATATCCAATACGAAGATCATCTGAAAAAAAAAAAAGACCTATACTATACATGAATTGCTCGTAAAATATTGCAGTTTTAGGATAGTGAAAAAAAAGGAACATTAAATTTTGCTTTGTTCAAACTACTAGTCTTGTACAAGGTTTTACTGGATGATACCCGAGGAAAAAATGTTTTACTCAAACATTTCTAGGGAGTTGTTTGTCCAAAAATAGTCAAATGTTAAACCAGAAAACAAATTTTCAGACCTTAACTAATTAAAAACACTTGCAGTTGACAAATGAAATTTTGCTTAAATGGTAAGGAGAGAATCCTGGTGACAAGATATCTCTCTTTTATTTCCAAATGTTTTCCACAATTCAGAGGCACGTCTTATAATTCATAATTCAAAATCGCATGTATTTGTTCTGTGCAACTGCTTTCATAAACAACTAAAAATTTCACGGTCTTATAAAGAGTTACATTTTTACAACACAATGACAAGTTTTAACAACCCTAAGGAAGAAGTCTTTTGAAAACATTGTAGGAAAAGGAGAAAATGCTGGTACCCAGCATTTTCTCCTTTTCACACAATGTTTTCTGAACTTCTAGAGATAAATCCAACCTATTCATGCACATTTAATTTTGTAGCTTGAAAATACAGTACTTTGATTTTGGAGAGTCTAAAAGTTTGCAGTGTGGTAAAGGGTTAAGAATTAATGAGTTAACCCTTTGGCTGCTGGGTACAACTCACTGACCTTTAGACAAGATTAGACTGCACAGAACATGCAGTCTGATCTTTGATCTACACTGTCCGATAAGGATATTTTGTTGCCAAAAACATAACTCTGAAACAACATTTGGGTTTGATATTACTATCGATTCGAACATTTTATTCTAGTTATAGTTGAGGACATGTTTTGGGGATGGGGATGTAAAGCAAATCAAATATCATAAACCATCTCTGGAGTAGAAATATGTTAGATGCACATCACATACATGTAGTATAACATATCAGCTGTATTATCTAATCCCATGCAGATTCTGTCATACATACATGTATTTAACTTTGGATAATATTTAACTCCCCCTTGTGACCTGATTTATATTATCTCTTTAAGGACTTGTAACAGCTTGTTAATATCCATATAGTTGGCAGGTATATTTATCAACAAGATAGCAAAAGCACACGTGAAAAAAAAAAATTATGTGTAGCTGTCATGGTCCATCTATCAATAGATCTGTGGATCAATGGATTAATTTATTGATTGATCAGTCCGTAGTCCCATCCATCCTTATATCCATTCATCTCTCAATTAAGCCATCCCTTGATCCATCCATTCCTAATTCTATCCATCTCTCAATCCATCTATTCCTCATGCCGTCCATCCCTTGATCCATCCATCCCTTTATCAATCTATCTCTATTCCATCCATCCCTTGATCAATTCATCCCTTAATCCTCTCATCCATTGATCAATTCATCCCTCAATCAAGCCATCCCTTGATCCATCCATTTCCAATTCCATCCACTTCTCAATGCATATATTCCTCATGCCATCCATCCCTTGATCTAACATTTTCTCATTCCACCTATCCCTCAATCCACCGCTTCCTTATTCAATTAATTCCTTAATCCTTTCATCCCTCAATCAATGCATGGTTTGATCCAATTATCTCTTGATTCATTTGTCACTTGATTGATCCATCACTCAATCCCTCAATCCATCCATCCCTTGATCCATCCATTCCTCAGTCCATTCATCCATCCATCCATCCATCCATCCTTCAATACATCTTCTCCTCAATCATGTATCCCTTGAACCATTCATCCTTAAATTCACCTAAACATCATTTCACCCATTCCTTGATCCATTTATCCAATGATTGATCTATCCATTGATCCCACCATCCTTGATCCTCCATCTCTATTTACATCCATCCCTCGATCCATACATTTCTCATGCCATTATTCCATCCATCTGTCCATCCAACCCTCCATCTTTCAATCCATCCATCTTTTGATCTATGCATTCCACATTCTGACCAAGCCTCATTCCATCCATTTCCTGATCCATCTATTTATTATTCCATCCATTCCTCCATCCATCCCTCCATCCATCCCTCCCTCCATCCCTCCCTCCATCCATTCCTCCATCCATTCATTCCTCATTCCATCCATCCCTTCCTCCATCCATCCCTCCATCCATCCCTCCATCCATCCATCTATTCCCCTATCCATTCCATCCTCATTCTATCTATCCCTTGATTCATTCATACCTTAATCCATTTATCCCCTGATCCATCACTGGATCACATGATCCATTCCACAATCCATCCATCTATCCCTCTAGCCATCCCTGTCTCCCTCCCTGCCCCCATCCATCCATCCATTCTTCTGACAGTCAGTCCATCAATCCATACATCCAACATTCAATCTTCATAAAAAGAGAGCCATGGGAAAAGGTGGTTTGATGCACAGGTGTCTGACATGTCTGGTATCACACAACCCCTCTATATAGATATAATCTATAATAGAGGGGTTGTATGATACCAGACATGTCAGGCACCTGTGGTTTGATGCATCTTCATGATACATGATAGCCACCAAGTCATGACATAGATATGCATCTATAAAACCTGTTTTGTATTGCAACTGACTGAATCATGGGGTAAATTGGTCCCTTGACATTCAGAACATTAAAAAAAAAAATTGACTCGGGTAAGTTCGGTGGACTGGAAAGACTGACCTGGAGCTATAGTTTTACAGATACATTATGCCCCTTTTTCAGGTAGCATGGCTTGGTTGTGTAGTATTGTATTATTTTTGCAGTATTTGAGATTGATTTTGTCACATGACTTGGCAACTGAAACCGAATAAATAATGTGTTCATTGTTATTTGCAATGTCTTGAGTCAGAATACCACATGTTTCTTATTCGGTAAAAGTCTAGAAACATTCTTGGCTACTTTGTGAATTATACCTACTGTTATACCATTATCCTTTTACCACACCATGCTGACTTTTAACGCCTCCGGAAAAAAAGACTTTTGAAAACATTGTGGGAAAAGGAGAAAATGCTGGTAACCAGCATTTTCTCCTTTACCCACAATGTTTTCTGCAGGCTGCTCTGTTAAAGAAAAATTACACCATTTGAGCCACACTGAAATAGTTGTCTGCAAATGCTTTGGACAACGTTAAAATTTTTGTCATCTGATAAAGGGTCCTTATATATGGCCAGAAACCAGAAATTTTATTTTTTATAGACGTCAAAGTCGAATGAAACTAGAAAAAATTTATCTAAGTTTTTTGTACTTTTGCATATAAAAAATGAAGCCAATCTTAACTACATGTAACTTCAAATTTGCACACTCTCAGGAACTTTATGTTATATAGCTGATTATCAATTTAGAACCATCTTGATCTGTTTAGACATGATATTTTCGATATTTCAATCATATATCAACTTTTCTCCCGCGGAAAACAATTTTCAATTTGTTACTTATTCATATTTAGTTTGCTCTAAATATGTACATATTTCATACCAAATAGACTTTAGGTCATGCTATGTATTTGATTGCCATTAGTTACTCGTAAACATATTTATTTTATATTGATTGAGAAACAAGTTCTTTCAACTTATAATAATCTCTCTTAATTCTGCCTGCCATTACAGGTCAGTGCCCAAATATTTCCACTACACCCTGTCCAGTGTGTGAACCTACCACAACAGATGCTTCAGCACGCAAAACCACAGCACCGCCACAAAATCCAGATCGACGAAGGAATGATGTTCTACTTCCAAGACATCTAAAGCCAGAGTTTTATAATCTGACCTTAAAGCCATTGATTTATGGGGATGACCCATCAAAGTTTACGTTTGAAGGATCTGTTAAAATTACAATGACAGCTGAAGAGGTGGGAAATAATGTGACACTTCACGTTCAAAATCTAAATATTTCAGATGAGTCCATACAGTTTGGTTGCTCTGGATGTCAGAAAGTACCTTCATATACAGGTTTGAATATCTTTCTTTCTTGTAAGTAAAATTTCTACCAGTTGCCAAATTTTATACTTTTCCATGTTGTAAGCAGTTGTAGGCAGTATAGAATAACTACGAAGGTGGACCAGATAAGAAACTTGGCCATTGCTGGTTAATACACTTTTAACTTTTCCCACAGTGTTTTTCAAAATTGGTCTTAACTCTTTTCCCTGATGGCAAAATTACTATTTTAGCCTTGTCGAAATTGAAAACATTTGCAGATGACAGATTCATTGTGCCTCAAATGGTACAATTTTTCTTTGAAAGGGCAGAAAACATTGTGGGAAAAGGAGAAAATGCTGGTTTCCAGCATTTTCTCCATTTCCCACAATGTTTTCAAAAGGCTTTTTATCCTCATTGGTTAAAAGTCAGCTAGTGAAGAAAAGGGTTAATGACCTATAGCAGGATAGATTTTAAAAACATTGTTGGAAAAGCTGACATAAGTAAGCTGTAATTCTTTGATAAGGTTGAGAGCATTATGTGCAATGTAGAAAATATTAGGTACAAACATTTTCTCCATTTCCTACAATACATGTACTGTATTTCTCCTTAAAAAAAGCTCCAGGAGCTATGCAAAACATAGGTAGGAAGCTGTTATTTCGTATCCAATTTGTAAGGCAACTAGTGTGTCCAGTTTTGTATTTCTTTGTGATTAGTGATTTTTAAGAGGAAATATTAATCGAAATAGGGGAAATATCAATCAAATTCTTCAAATACTGTCATTTTAATCAACTACCTTAGGTTATTATGATTTAAAAGGTTTTAAAGTAGTAGACCCCTATTAGAAAACAGCTTTTTCCACAATGATATTATCCTACAAAATTTGCTATGATTAAAAAAAAAGTGTTATTGTACAGCTTTGACCAAGCCACTTTTCCCTTTTTGTCTTTTCTAGAATCATCATTTATAAATCTAAAACCACTATATTTTCATTACAAAGAGAGATAATAATTACCTCCCTTTTCTGGAAACTAACAAAAGTATCTACAAATACTTACAAGATAGGCATAAAGAAATTTCTGGTCAGTGAAAAATGTCCAAATATTATACCGGTATAAAACGGTCGTTAACAACTTTCAAACTTTATGCAATGCAGCACTAGAGGTTTTAGATGTCTACTACCTTAGAGTGGGGGGGGGGGGTTTATTAGGAGAAAAACAGTATTTTCAAAATTCTGCTTTGTAAGGGTCCTAAATTTATCCTTAGATAAGCGATGGAACCAAATGGTTGTTTTTGCAGACATTGTAAGTTAAGACCAGACAGCACATTTTGTGCAGTCTGATCTTGGGTCAACACTTTCTGCTACTTTATTACAAATTCTGACAAAACCGACACTGAAATGAAAATAAGTTGGATGCTTTTGGATGTTTTTTCTGAATTGATATATTCAGTGCGCTTAGGATTACCTCTTTACCACACAATCCCAACTTTTAACACCCTTGTGAAAGAAGCCTTTTGAAAACATTGTAGCAAAAGGAGAAAATGCTGGTAATCAGCATTTTCTCCTTTTCACACAATGTTTTCTACCCTTTCCGAAGCAAATTTCAATTTTTCAGTCACTTTTAATTTGTCTTCTGCAAACGCTTTCAATTTGGACCAGTCTATAACTTTGTCATTTGGTAAAGAGTTCAACATGGAATTGTGGGGTGCAGGGCTAATTGCAATGATTATTCCTCAGGTAGGACCTCTGACAAGAGAAGACAATTTGAAATATTCCATCTCGATGACAATCTAGAGAAGGGGGGAGAATATTACATATCAATGAACTTTACGGGGCCATTGGCTGCTGATCTCGACGGGTTTTATCTCAGTCAGTACAAACGGGGAAACACAACAGCGTATGTAAAAAATACTACTTAGTTATATGTTAGATCTAACACCTTTTATCAATTAAAATTGTTCTTTTTAAAGTCTGTTAACCCAAAACCACGCAATCTGCGCTTTTGATGACCCTGAGAAAGAAGCCTTTAGAAAACATTGTGGGAAAAGGAGAAAATGCTGGACAACAGCATTTTCTCCTTTTCCCACAAAGTTTTCAACCCTAGCAAAGCAAAATTGCACCATTTGAGCCATTTACAAATTGTCATTTGGAAATACTTTCAGTTTGGATAGGTCTAAAATTTTGCCGTTTGGTTATGAGTTAAACAGTGTTTTTGTTTATTATTTTATTTTAGATACCAGGCAGCATCCTCGTTTGAACCAACTCTTGCGAGAAAAGCTTTTCCTTGTTTTGATGAGCCGGCTTTGAAAGCAAAGTTCTCTGTGACACTTGTTCGGAAAGCAAACTTTAATTCTGTTTCAAATATGCCCATTTTTGCAAGTGAAACACTGTAAGTTATAATGTTTTACTTAGAATAAAATACAATTTTAAATATCCCCCCCCCCCCAGCCCCCACTACACGCTGCCCTCCCTGAAAAGTTGATAGATTTAGAAAATATTGTTGACAAACAGATAATCTTTTGGAGAAGTAATTGCCTGTTTTTCCGAATTATTTAACTCTTTACCACACAATCCCTGGTTTTCACAACCCTTGGAGAGAAAACTTTTTGAAAACATTGTGGGAAAAGCAGAAAATGCTGGAAACCAGCATTTTCTCCTTTTCCCACAATGTTTTCTACACCATTAACGACAACTTCTGCCATTTGAGCCTAATTGAAATTGTTGTTTGCAAAATGCTTTCAATTTGGACCAGTCTAAAATTTTGTCATTTGGTAAAGAGTTAAGAGTGACATTTCTCATAGGCGTAACTTATATCACGCACACCACACACATGCGTAATGTAAAGAAAATCAAGAATAGGTCCTAGGTTGCCTCTTTTCGCGTATTTTTCAGTTTGGGCGTTTTCTAAAAAAGCCAAAATTAGAAATATTGTGATTTCACAGCTCCAATTCCATTCGGCTGATTCCAAATTGCTCTCGTCACCTGCTTCAAAAATGTCCAACTTCGGCATGCGTATAATATACTTTTCCCTGGTTACATCTATGGTTTCTTATAAGTGTTTCTTCTTTGTGACACATAGGTACATTCTGAAATTCATTGTTGAACAAAGAATACTCGTTGAGATGAAAATTGGCTGAGCCAATTGAATCAGTGATCCCAGATCTTGAATCATGTAGACCGTTGACTGCACAACTGGGTCTTGGCTCTCGTATTTGCCAATCGTTCTTTGTTTTGTTCCCAGAGTTAATCTGGATGAACCCGTTACCAAAGAATCCCTACTTTCGATGCCCCTGAGAAAGATGCCTTTAGAAAACATTGTGGGAAAAGGAGACAATGCTGGTAACCAGTATTTTCAAAAAATGAATTTTAAATTTTCAGTCACTTTCATTTTGTCATCTGCAAATACTTTCGATTTGGACAAGCCTAAAATATTGTCGTTTGGTAATGGGTTAAGAAAGTAAAAAAAAAAATCTGATTTGCTAAATTGATTGAGTCTAAATACTCTGGGAAAAAGGGGGCTAATGCATTTCTGTGATTCATTTTCCCTTTACCACACAATCCTGTCTTTTAACGACCGTCAGGAAGAACCCTTTTGAAAACATTGAGGAAAAAGGAGAAAATGCTGGTAACCAGCATTTTCTCCTTTTCCCACAATGTTTTCTACCTTTACCAAAACAAATTTCAAATTTTCAGTCTTGTTTATTTTGCCATCTGCAAATTCTTGCAATTTGGACCGGTCTAAAATTGTGTTGTTTGGTAAAGTATCATAAGAAGTCATCACATTCTTGTAATTCAGAGCTCCAGATAAAAGGAAGTGATGGCTTTCTAAATCCTTTATTTGTCTTCAAAACCCTAAGGTGTGGGTACCCATTAGAATTGTCTCGATGAGACAATTCAATTGAGTACCCACAACATAGGGTTCAGTGGAGAATGATCAATATATTTAATTTTGAAATCGAAATCACTCCCTCTATCTGGAGCTCTGCAGTGTATTTATGACGGCTGACTGAATCATAAGTACCAGCTGAATCTTTTCACAGAGTATGGCTTAACTGGTTTAGCCAATCAGAAGTTGTGTTACTTTCAAGCTTAGAAAATTCTTGAAAGTAAGACTAAGAATGGTATTCACCAAGTAATCCAACTTTTAATGGCCCTATAAAACAAAGCTATGAACAGGCCCGTAGGAACAGGGGTCCACCCAATAATTTTGAAAATCATAGTAACTAAAATACGAGTTCATAGCGCAATGAAAAAACCACGCAAAAATTCTCAGTATTTCGAAGTTAGGCCCCCCCCCCCCCCCCCACCTTCCATCTTGAAATCCTTCCTACGTTGCTGATGAAAACATTCTCAAATTTACACACAGCTATATGCTATATATATTGAGTTGTATATGTGCAATTTTCATGACCCTGCTGTGATTATCTCCCCTTTCAACTTTTCAACTCTTACTTTTGTACTAAACCATTCTGCATTCTGTTACAAAGACCTGTTTTTGTGATAAGTAGCTGGTGGGGGGTATAATCACGTTTAGTGATAGCTCTAGTTTTCATTTATAGGGAAGATGGTTTTGTTGCTGACAAGTTTATGATATCGGCAAAGATGTCGACATATTTGCTGGCTTTTATTGTGTCTGACTTTGACTATAAAGAAATGCAAACAAAAAGAAATGTCACGGTGAGTCTTGTATAATTTTTTGTCATAGATTTGCTGATTACCAGAATTTTCTCCTTTTCACACAGTAGATTTTGGAAATGTTTTGATTTAGTCGAGTCTGTAATTTTTGATTCGTTTTGTCAAGTGCTATAGGCTAAAACTGTTTTTGCATTTCACTGAATTTTATTTTCAGCCAAAAAGAGATACAGGACCTTTTCTTTTTTTTTTTTTGGTTAAAGATCGAAATTTATTTTGAGTAAAAATATGACTGATTGTGTTCACAAGATGAAATAAATTTAGTTCTTTAACCAAAAAAATAAATATTCAACTTATTTTTTACTTTTAAACTTTACTTGGAGGAACTTTATCAAAATCCAGTGCAGTTTTTTTCAGTTATTCCCCATGGCATATCCCCTCCGCATGGCAAGGCATCACAATATTACATCAAGCGTGAGAAATATATGGTAAATGACATAATATTTCCATATGGTTTTGAGGCATTTTACCTCAGGTAACTAGACTATAAAAATCTGTATTTGCACAGGTTGTAACCATGAAATATTGAAAAATATTTCACCTTTATTTCTCAGTTATTTACCAGAAAGCATGAAATAAATAGAGTTTATTTCATTGATATTGAAATATCTAATTCATAAGTCATTCAGGATAAGATTCAGTGCTTTTGAAGGGGAATGACGGGTAGGGAAATACATTGTACCTAAACAGTACAGATAGAGAACAGGACAGACAGTGCCAAAATATTTCTCTAGAGTGGAGTAAAGAATTATACATTTAGTGTTGTGGTCAATTATTGGGAAAAAATGATGGATTATATGGTTTGATAATTCATGGCTACATTGACTGGTCAAATGGTCACAATGTCTGCAAATGAAAAAAAACATTCCATTGACTATTTTTAGTATCGTACATGGGCCAGGCCGGAGTCTATCAACCAGACACAGGTTGCCTTGGAGACTGGCGCTGAGATTTTAACATTCTATGAAGACTACTTCAACGTATCCTTCCCACTTCCAAAACAAGGTACAATCCTTCATACTCCTATGTATACCCATTGGTCAGAGGTTGTAAACTACATTTTCTCCTTTTGTCACAATGTTTTTGAGACGATTCTAATGAGTACCCACAAAATCATATACAGATAGGTCACATTGAGGAAAAGTGCAGTATACAAGAATCATAATTATCTCTCTCCTCATTATATTAAGAGTTATTGCCCCTTTAAAGTTTTAATTCAAATGTTTGTACTGAGCCATCTTCGCGAGCCAAGGATACTAACTCCACTTTGTTCATTACGTACCTTGGCCGCTCGCCTCTTTAAAAATCGAAACTCCCGCTGCGCCACCTATCGAATATCACAAGTTGCGTAACCTTTGCTGATGTTATTCTGACCAATCAAGATGCTCGTAAAAAATTTGTTGGGCAATGCATCAAATATGGCTGCGCTTTCGGAATCATCAGATCAGAAACAAGACGAACAGACATACGATAATCCGCAATCATTTGGCTGTAGAACCCGTCCTAATACTTCACATAATTGATCCTAAACTATGTAAAACTTATTAAATATCGATCGTCTACTCTTGTTTGGCAAATTTTCGTCACAGACACGACAACTTTCGTTTTTGATGGGCGCCGCCATTGTTGTTTTCTGTTTCGCGAAAGATTTCTTGTTACGAATGGTTTGATTGGACGCGATGGATTTTGATCGCATCCAATAAAATGGCGCAGCGGGAGCTTTGATTTTTAAAGAGGCGAGCGGCCAAGGGTACTACCTTAGTATCCTTGACTTGCGAAGATGGTACTGAGCATAACTTTCAAAGTATAAAAGCTAGTAACTTCAAACTTCACACACAGATAGATCACACTACAGAAAAGTCTAGTGTACAAGAATTGCAACTCTATTCCAACTGTTTTTGAGTCATTGCCTTTTGTAAATTTTAACTTTGGATATTTGTCCAGGGCATAACTTGCAAAGAACAAAAGCTAATATCTTCAAACTTCACACACAGCTAGATCACATAAGGAGAGGTGCAGTGTAGAAAAACCATAACTTTATTATCAATATTTCAGAGTTATTGCCCTTTGTATTTTTTCTATTTGCGGCATAATTACCAAATTAAAAAAACAAACTTGTAACTTCAAACTTCATATACAGATAGGCCACATTAACAAAAATTGCAGTGTACAAGAACTATACAAGATCCGTAACTCTATTCCAACTGTTTTAAGATTTATTTTCTTTGTAATTTTTAACTTTTGATTTTTATCTTGGGAATAACTTGCAAAGGCACAAAAGCTAGTAACTTCAAACTTCATATACAAGGGGTGTTCGAAAAGTTTTGGGACGATTGGTGTCATTCTTTTATTTATTTAGATTTTTTAATGATTTTTTTCTGTAGTGATAGCTACAACCTTATTCTATAGGTGAATCAAAACAAATAAACGAAGATATCCACCACAAGTGATGATTGTTCACTATAGCAACGTCAAGTCGACGTGAGCGGGGCACCTTGACGTCAGTTCACAAAATAAATCTTTCTTAATCACAAGTATGGATCACAATAAGCACTTCAATATGTTTTTGAATTGTGTATGACAAAAGTATTCGCCTGCAGGGTACCCCTTCTACTACTCGCTGTCGAAAGCTACAGGGAACCGCCTACAGTAAGGCTTTCCTGAAACAGTACAGAGAACATGGTGACAGGTTCTTGGTATTCATTATTACAGCCGATGTAACTTGGATTTGTTTGTGTGATCCAGAGATCAACCAAGACAGTTCTGTGTGGAAAAAATGCTTATTCACCCTTGCCTACAAAAGCAATGGTGAAACGTTTTATTTTAATGAAATGAACGGAGTTATTGTCTGCCACACTCTGCTGATTGGGAAGACAGTCGCAGCACAGTATTAGTCGAACGTACGGTCTTTTGATTTTTGAACTACATTGTACATAATGTGATATTCTTACTTTATATGATGACAGAAATGGTTGGTGAAACTAGTGATTTATAAACATAATTTCATTGTACATGTTTATAGATGCATAGGTTCAACCATAAGCTGGTTTCAGATGCACGTGCACCAACATGATTTGACCAGGGCTGTATAGGAGAACCCGGCACATTCTACTTAAATCACAACAACACCACACCTTATACTTTATTAACTACCAAGAAAGTACCTGTTGGTAGATAGAGTAACATTATAGCACACCCACCATACTCTCCTGACTTGCACGGTGTATTTTTTGTAACTATCAAACATTACTGACGCCTTCACTAAATTCGACGACGTTGATGATCTTCCCGCCGTGTACAAGGAACATTCCATCATCAGACTTCAAAAAATGTTTTAATTCATGCTTATATAGGCATCAGAGGCGCATTGAGCATACCGAGGAGTATTTTGAATAACCATGACTATTTAAGATGTTTGTAAATACAAACTTTTTATTTGGTGCATCTAGGTGCCCCGCTCCTTGGACTTGACATTGCTATGGTGACACTACAGCACGCGTTTCATGTATATCCGTTTATTTGTTTCAACCAACCTATAGAATATGGTTGTAGCTATCATTACAGAAAAACTCAATGAAAAATATCAAAATATAAAAGAATGGCATCGCTTGTCCCGAAACTTTTCGAACACAATTAGATCACCATTAAACAAAGTGAACTTTACAAGAATCATAACTCTGGTCCTGCTTCATATACCGATAGGTCACATTAACAAAGAATGCAGTGTAGAACAACACATTAACAAAGAATGCAGTATAAACAACCGTAACTCTGTTCCCACTATTTTAACAGTTATTTTCCTTTGTAAATTTTAACTTTTGATTTTTATCTTGGGCATAACTTGCCAAGTACAAAAGTAACTTCAAACTTCATAAACAATTAGATCACCATAAAGCAAAGTGAACTTTACAAGACCCTTAAATCTATTTCTGCTATTTTCAGATTTATTTCCCTTTATAAATTTTAGCATTTGATTTTTGTCTTGGGCATAATTTCCTAAGTATAGAAGCTAGTAACTTCAAACTTCATAATTATACAGATATACCACAGTAACATAAAGTGCAGAATACAAAATTATAACTCTGTTCCCATTATATTTAGAGTTATTGCCTTTTGTAAATTTTAACTTGTGATTTTTTTCTATGGCAAAACTTGTAAAAGCTTGTACTTTCGAACTTCAAATATACAGTAGTTCACATTAAAAAGTCAAAGTGCACTGTGCAAAGAACCATAACTCTTTTCCCGCTATTTTCTGAGTTATTTCCCTTAATAAATTATTGTTTTGGATTTTGTCTGAGGCATAACTTTCAACACGTAAAAGCTAGTGACTTCAAACTTTATATAGACAGAAAGATCACATGAACGATAAGTGCCAAAGAGCTGTTTTGAGACATGGAGCTGGTGGGAGGGTATGGTCACGGTAAGTGATAGCTGTAGCTGATTGCTTGATTTTGGAGTGAAGATGTTCCCTCCTCCCCCCACCTTGAAATCATTAGTTCTGTCATTGTGCCATATCTGAATAATCACTGAGGTATGTTTGAGATGGCTAACATAACATTTAGTAAATTTTTTTGTTATGATATTTTCACTGAAAATATTTTCTAATTTTGTCAGATATGTTTGCTGTTCCTGATATGGCAGGAGGAGCTATGGAGAACTGGGGGTTAATAACATTTGTGGAGACGGCCATGTTGTATCAAGGGGGCGTGTCATCTGAGCATGATCTAAGAATGGTTAAGATCATTGTGTCCCATGAGTTAGCTCATCAGGTATTTATTGATTTTGCTGAGCCTATTTTCTTAATCATACTATGTTTTCTCTCATTTATAGTTTTCTGGTAATCCGTAACTCTACTTACCCAAAAACTTTCTGCCATTTTTAACTTGTCTTCTACATTTGCTTTGAATTTGAACAAGTTACAACTATCATTGTTTTTACCTCCACTGGCTGAAGGCCAGCAGGCTTATGTCATGGCCTGGTGTCCGTCTTGCGTCTGTGAGTCCGTCTGTCCATCTGTGCATATTTTAACTTTTATTCAAACATCTTTTTCTCTGAAACTATCCATCCAAATTTGATGAAACTTCACAGTAATTATCTTGCCATGGTCCTCTTCAAAATTTCTTGAAAGAATTTAATTCCTTAAAAAACATAGAAAACATTGTGACAAAAGGTGAAATTGCTCGTCATAAGCAAATTTCACCTTTTGCCACAATGTTTTCCAAAGGCTCCTACAAGCAATGTGTAGAAATGAGTATCTATGGGGTAAAGGGCTTCCATATATAGTCACTTCAATTTAACCCTTTACCACACGAGAAAATTTTAGACTGGTCCAAATTGAAAGCATTTGCAAACGACAAAATAAAGGTGACTGAAAAATAGAAATTTGTTCTGGGAAGGGTAGAAAACACTCTGGAAAAAGGAGAAAATGCTGGTTACCAGCATTTTCTCCTTTTCCCATAGTGTTTTCAAAAGGCTTCTTTCTTAGGGGCGTCAAAAGTAGGGATTGTGTGGTAATGGGTTCAACAATAATCAAGGGAAATAACTCCTCTTTTAAAGGATAATGTTTGTTACTATCTCCCTCCCTTGATTATCAAACATGATCAGTGCTAAATATTTAAGTTATTTGATAGAAAATATTCTGTTTTCAGGAAGAGTGATTCATTTTGATGCTTCTAGTAAGGTTATGCTTGCATGAGTGAAATATTAAAATCAAAGTAAGGTTTCTATCATTCAGGTTTTTTATCCAAGAACTTTACCTTTCATGCCAATGAATAAACCTGCTTGTATTGCCTGAGAGTTTCATTGTTTTCAAAAGCCCTCTTTTTCAGGGTCATGAACACTTCAAATTGTGTGGTAAAGGGTTAGAAAAGCCATTGGAGAGATACAGGGCCATCATGGCCCTCTTGCTTAAGGAGTTAAAAATGGTCACTCAGGTTTGATTCCAAGCTTTCCAGGTTGAGGCAAACCTTCTTACCTGCAATTTTTTGCCTCTCAAATGTGATGCATGTGAGAAAAGTAGTCAGTATAGCTTTGAAAGAAAGTTGAGTCAGAATTTTAGACTGGTCCTAATTCATAGCATTAATTTTGCAGATGACAAATAAAAATGACTGGAAAATTGAAATTCGATTTGGGAAGGGTAGGAAACATTATGGAAAAAGGAGAGAATGCTGGTTACTCCTTTTTCCACAATGTTTTCTAAAGGCTTCTTTCTCAGGGTTGTCAAAATTAGGGACTGTGTGGTAATCGGTTAACTCTTAACCAAATCACAAAATTTTAGACTGGTCCCAGTTCAAAGCATTTTCAGATGACAAAATAAAAGTGACTGAAAATTTGAATTTCCCACAATGTTTTTCACTCTGTCAAAGAAACATTGCACCATTTTGAGCCCCTTTGAAATTGTCATCTGCAAATGCTTTCAATTGGGACAAGGCTGAAATTTTGCTGTCTGGTAAAGGGTTAAAAAACAAATTCGTAACATTTCAGTGGTTTGGTAACCTGGTGACGATGGAATGGTGGGATGATCTCTGGTTGAACGAAGGTTTCGCAACTTTTGTGGAGTATATGGGATTGGACCATGTATCACCAGACTGGAAAATGGCAAGATTTATCTGTTATTTGATTGGTTGTCACTGATTAGTTGCTTAGCACTGTACCAAACCAATTATTATACTGCAAAATTTTACCACCCAACATTGTTAAGCAAATTTTACCTGTTTTTCAGTTTGAATAATTGAGTCCTCTGACGGAGTAGAATTTCCCTACTGGTTGCCCCAATCCAATGAAAACTGACGTCACTGGGAACTAATGTCACTAAAACCTTGGTAATATGTGCTCAAACGTGCAGCTTGGCGCATAATCTTGATGGTAATCTTGATCAATGCTGCCATTTTGGATGTTGTGTTGATATTGTAGTCATGTATATGGGGCTCCCGAAAGCAAAACTGCTTTTACTTTAGTTGGTTGGTTATTTCTGTTTTTTTATCGTCGCTACCTGTTGTCCGTCCGTCTGTCTGTCCATTTGTCTGTTTGTCTGTCTGTCCGTCCGTCCGCAGGTTCACAATTACAAAAAAATCTTCTTCTCCTAAATTAACAATCAGATTTCAATCAAACTTCACAGAAATGATCCCTAGGTAATGCACTTTCGAAATGCCTCAAAGATTTCAATTCCATGAAGAACTCTGGTTGCCATGGCAACTGAGTGAAAAAACTTTGAAAATCTTCTCGTCCAAAAATGTAAGGGCTAGAGCTTTCATATTTGGCATGTAGCATCATCTAGTGGCCCTCTACCAAAATACTTCAAATGATGGCTCTAGTGTTGAAATTGGCCCTATGTTGTTAGTTCACAGATTTCACATGGAGATAATGAAGGAAATCATAGAAAATCTTCTTGTCCCATACCGTAAGGGCTAGAGCTCTCATATTTGGCATGTAGCATCATCTAGTGGCCCTCTACTGAAATACTTCAAATTATCGCCCTAGTGCGGAAATTGGACCTATGTTGTGGGGTCTCGGGGTCTCACAAAGAGATAAAGAAGGAAATCTTAGAAAATTTTCTTGTCCCTAGAGCTTTCATATTTGGCATGCAGCATCATGTGGCCCTCTATCAAAATACTTCAAATTATGGCCCTGGTGTGAAAATTAAACTCATGTTGTTGGTCTTGGATTTCACATAGAGACAAGGAAGGAAATTTTTTAAAAAACCTTTCATATTTGGCATGTAGCATCATCTAGTGGCCCTCTACCAAAATACTTCAAATTATGTCCCTTATGTAAAGAATTGGTCCTATGTTGTGGGTCTCGGATTTCACATAGCGATAAAGAAAGAAAACTTAGAAAATTTTCTTGTCCCAAACTGTAATGGCCAGAGCTTTCATATGTGGCATGTAGCATCATCTAGTGGCCCTCTACCAACATACCTCAAATTATGGCCCTAGTGTTGGAAATGGCCCTTTGTTGTGGTTTTTTGGACTTCACATAGCGATAAATAAGGAAATCTTAGAAAATCTTCTTCTCCCAAACCATAAGGGCTAGAGCTTTCATATTTGGCATGTAGTATCATCTAGTGGCCTCTATCAAATTACTTCAAATTATGGTCCTGGTGTGAAAGTTAGCCTTATGTTGTTGGTCTCAGATTTCACATAAAGACAAAGAGGGAAATTTTTAAAAGTCTTCTTGTGAGCACTCTTGAGACTACATTTCTTGCTAAGCTGAATTGAAAATTTGTTAGAATGTTTGTCTCAATAAAATCTCACATGAGTCTGCATTGAATGCTTGTTCAGAATATAACTTTGTCATCTCAAGTCTGAACAACTTCAAAATTGGTGTGCATGTTTTTTGTAATATTACCGAGTACTGTGTTCAAGAACAATAACTCTACCTAGCATGGATTTTGAGTAATTCCACTTTGATCTTTATTTTAATAGTATTGTTTGCTTGTCCAGAGTGGAATTTTGAAGTCTCAAGTCAAATTGTTTGTTGCATTGCCTGCCCTTTGCAACTATTATACTTCCTTTACAACTGGTGGTGGGATAGCATATCTGGCGACAATTTGCCCCTCTTGTTTCATCATCATCAGTCCTTCAACCTCAATATTTGGTAATTATAATCTTTGTTGTAGACCTTTACTACTTAGTACTCAGGTGAGTAATATAGGACCATCATGGTCCTCTTGTCGTTCCAAAACCAGTTTGTCCCATGATTGCGTGCTACTCCATTTGATTGGGTATGAATAGTTTTAGATTAAAATAATTGATTGTATTGTTGGGAATTATATATTGACGGCCAAAGATATCTTAAAATCATACTATTCAGGTACAAACATAATTTCATTCGATTATTCACATGCTTTCTCTCTCTATCCATTATGCATCATACTTCCAGGGATGTTACTCTTGACTCATCCTAATGATCAGGGGAGACCATCAATACATAAATAATCCTAACTTGGTCATGAGTGCTTTCCCTTCAGCAAAAAGGTATTCACTTGCTTAGTTGGTTGAATTTCAAGCCAATATACGAATAATATTTTTCTTTTTCTTTCAAATTATTAATACCACACAATGGCTTTCGTGACAAGTACCACTTCAGCATTCTCAATGCTTTGATTTTTCTTGCAGTTTGAATTATTTGTGTTTGAGATATACAAAGTGTTTGAGATTGACTCTAAAGTGTCATCACATCCTGTTTATGTTCCTGTATACGACCCAGATGAAATTAATGAAATTTTTGACGGAATATCATATGCTAAGGTAAGTATTTATAAATATCTTCAAAATTTGGTAAAATCTTACTTATAAAAAGTTCTTATAAATCTGTTACATATACTGGATTGAACTACAAGTCTTTGTAATTATTCATTTATCTCTTTACCACACAACCGCGAAAACATTGTTGTAACCAGCATTTTCTCTTTTTTCCACAATGTTTTCTACCCTTCCTTAACCAAATATCATTTTGTCAGTCACATTTATTTTGTCGTTTGCAAATGCTTTTAATTTGGCCCAGACTGTAATTTTGTTGTTTGGTAAAGAGTTACCTATTATTAATCCTTTACCAGACGACAAAATTTTAGCATTGTCCAAACTAAAAGCATTTGCAGATGACAATTTCAGTGTAGCTCAAATGGTGTAATTTTTCTTTGATAGAGTAGAAAACATTGTGGGAAAAGGAGAAAATGCTGGTTACCAGCATTTTATTCTTTTCCCACATTGTTTTCTAAAGGCATCTTTTCCAGGGGCGTCAAAAGTCGGCATTGTGTGGTAAGGGTATAAGTTATGTTGTGCAGTGGTAGCTCAGTCGGTGGCGTACATGACTTGAGAACAGGGGGTCATGAGTTTGAACCCTGGCTCGGCCACTTCTGATTGGCTAAACCAGAGTTTGTAATACTTTCAAATTTAAGAAAATTTAGAGATGTATACTGAGAATATTTGTATGAATTGTTAGTGGATACGATCTGATGTGTTGACGCTATTTTACAGGGTGGTTGTGTTATAAGGATGGCTAGATTTTTTCTGGGCGAGACAACATTTCAAAAAGGTCTTCAGGTGAGAGACTATCTATATAAAACTTTTTGTTAACCCTTTACTCCATAGATACTCATTTTGACGTATCAACAACAGACAACTTTTGAAAACATTGTGGGAAAAGGAGAAATTGCTCATAATGAGCAATTTCTCCTTTTCCCACAATGTTTTCCACTTAATCATATATTTGTATCCTCATTTGTCCATATTTTTGACATCATATCTTTATTTGCTGCTGAAATGGAAGAGTCTCAAATTGGAAAATCAGGTAAAGGGTTAAATCTCTACTATACAACTTATTTTAGTCTAGTCCATATCGGAAGCATTTGCAGACTACAAAATTTATGTGATTCAAGATTTGAAATTTCCTATTGATAGAGTAGGAAACATTGTATACATGTAAGTTGTTCGATCTTAATTACCATTTGAAAAAGAATGGGAACAATAACTCTATTTTGCAGGACAATAGCCAACTTGCATGTAAACATCCATATCTGGGACCCTCCCTTTGTTCTGAAACCCCATTTTGGCCTCTGTAGAATGTAGTGTGGTAGTATTGAAATGGTTTCATTGGTTGTTTTAATTAGGTGTTGGTATGTTTTTTCCTGCTGTTTCAGTTATACTTAAAGACTTACGCATATGGAAATGCCAATTACAATGATCTATGGGCAGCATTACAAAAGGTAATACATGTATTCTTTACCTAAAGAAAAAAGTTTTATACTTAAATACATTCAAAGTAGTTTCGAACCAACGGTAAATATCCAAACACTGTGATTTCAGTTATTGTCATCAGAATCAGTCTAAACATATGGGGGAGAGTAGATCCAAGATCAGAGTATTAACAACTCTCATGAAAAAGGCTTTGGAAATCATTGTGGGAAAAAGAGAAAATGCTGGTGACCAGCATTTTTACCCCCACAAAACGAATGTTTTCAGGGATATACTGGAATCAGCCTGTCTGTCCGTGTGTCCGTCCATGTGCCTGTCTGTCTGTGTACAAAATACTAGTATAATTTTGTGTCGCAAACTCCTCCTACAGTCGTATCATGTCCTTCAATTGTATTGAAACTTTGCACATATATAATGGACACGACTCCCATCATACCAGTTGACGTGGCTAATAAAAGTCTAAAAAAAAAATCTTTGCACATATATTGATAATATATTGAAGACTTGCAAGACACAATTTTCAAGTGTCAACCCTTCCTGGTTGAGGAATTATCTCCCCTTGAACTTGACACTTTTTTTCTGTCAAAGCGCCAGCGGGGCTATTAAGTCACATTTAGTGACAGCTCTAGCTTACCCTACACAGGCAGAAAATCAGCATTAGAGGTACACAAATGTTGTTGTCTGCAAATGCTATGAATCTAGTTGTGTACAAAATTCTTTTCATTTGGTAAAGAGTTAATATCTGAAGAACAAAATACCATATTTCTCATAATAAAAGCTGCCAGGAGCTATGCAAAATTTAGATGGGGGAGCCTTTATTTTGTACCAAATTTTCAAAACAAAAATTCTGTCCTATTTTGTATTTCTTTTGTGTTTTAGTGATTATTAACCCTTTACCATACAATCCGACTTTTAACGACCCTGAGGAAGAAGTCTTTGGAAAACACTATGGGAAAACGAGAAAATGCTGGTAACCAGCATTTTCTCCTTTTCCCACAGTGTTTTCTACCCTTCCCAAACCAAATTTTAATTTTTTGGTCACCTTTATTTTGTCATCTGAAAATGCTTTCAATTTGGACCAGACTGAAATTTTCTTGTGTGGTAAAGAGTTAAGAGGAAATATTAATGAAAAGAGAGGAAACTATTCATCAACTTCTTCAAATATTGCCATTTTAATTGTTTAGTTGACTGATGTACATCAGGTTATTACGATTTAACCCTTTACCACACAATCCCGACCTTAATGACACTGAGAAAGAAGCCTTTTAAAAACATTGTGGCAAAAGGAGAAAATGTTGGTAACCAGCATTTTCTCCTTTTCCCACTATATTTTCTACCCCTCCTAACACAAATTTTGATTTTTCAGTCACATTTATTTTTTCGTCCGCATGCACTTTCAATTTGGACCAGTCTACGATTTTTTCAACAGATTTTTTGAATGGTCCAAATTGAGAGCATTTGCAGACGACAAAATTAAAGTGACTGAAAAGTTTGCTATGGGAAGGGTAGAAAACATTGTGGGAAAAGGAGAAAATGCTGGTTACCAGCATTTTCTCCTTTTCCCACAATGTTTTCTAAAGCCTTCTCTTTCAGGGTCATCAAAAGTTGTCATTGTGTGGTAATGGGTTAAGGGTTTTTCACGGGGAGTGGGGGTGGGGGGCTACTATTAGGGAGGGTGCTTTTATTAGGAGTCATATACTACATGATTATATTTCATGATTCAGTGACAAAGCAACTAGGGGGGGGGGGGGGGGGGGGGGGGCTGTACCTCAGCCTGTAATATGTCTATTTATGGATTTTTTTTTAATGAGTTTTTCTGTTTTGTTACCATAGCAAGCTGATATTGATGGCAAAAACCTCAGAGTTAAGGACATATTAGAGACATGGATACTACAGATGAACTATCCTGTTGTCACGGTAACAAGAAATAAGTCGGGAGAAATCATTGTGAAACAGGATCGATTTCTGACAAACAAAGATGCACAGGATCCAGGGCAATACCATTCGAATTTTAAGTAAGAATTTCATGATAATCATTCGAAATATATGTGAACATACTAGATGAGCAGTAACTTCTGGGGCCCGTATTCACCAATGATTCTTAAGAACGTTGTAGGTCTCAATCTCCAGGATTTTCTAAATTTGAAAGTAACACAACATCTGATTGGTTAAACCAAATGGTTTAGCCAATCAGAAGATGTGTTATTTTCAAATCTTGAAGAGTGAGACTTAGATTATTCTTAAGAATGGTTGATGAATATGGCCCCATGCTGATCTTTTTATGTTTTCGTAATCTTATGATCTTTCAAAAAGAAAGTCAAAATATATGTGAACAGTACATTCGGATCTTTTATGTTTTCACAAAAGGAATACGATCTGATACTTCTAGGGCAATTTTAACCCTTTTGCTGCTTATCAGGTCTCACTGACCTTTTCAAGACATTGTAGATCAAGATCATGCTGCACAGAATGTGCTGTCTGGTCTTGGATCTACACCGTCTGGTAGTGAGATATTATCCCCTAAAACATAACCTTAGAATAACAATATTTAGGTTTTTACCATCAAATTGAACATTTTGTTTTAGTTATTTAGCGGGATAAGGGTTAAAGGTGGGTATTTAGAATTTTCACATCACACCAAATTAAAAAAAATGTATATGTCACTGAAATTTATATGAAAAAACAATACAAATCATCAGTAATTAAAAATCATAAATTTAAAGAAAAAAATTTTGGGGGGTGGTATTCCCTTCAGAGGCTACGTAGCATCTTAAGCTATTTTTAGATTCCCTTCAAAATAAAAAAGCATTGTGGGAACTTTCAGTGACTTGCACGTGACTAATAACTATTAAATTCCATAACATAACAAACATATAATTATTTTCCATAATGTCTAGAACTTCGGATGCTATGTTTGAAGCTTCGTCTATATATTTCCGGTATGTAAATAAGTGAGTTGCTCATGTAAAAATAGACTGTGTTTCCCTTCAGTGTCGACCTGGGCTGTAGTAAATCTCTAATTCATCTAGTTGTTGGATGGTTTTCGAATACTGGGGTTTAATGAATGAAAATTATAAAGCTTTGGGAGTATAAGGATAATTTTTTTGTATTTTTGTAAAATTTTTGTTCCAAAATCTGAAAGGCCACCTTTAACCCATTACCACACAAACCCTACTTTTGATGACCCTTAGAAAGAAGCCTTTAGAAAACATTGTCGGAAAAGGAGAAAATACTGGTAACCAGCATTTTCTCCTTTTCCTACAATTGATGTTTTCTAGCCTTCAGAAAACAAATTCAAATTTTCATTCACTTTTATTTTGTCATCTGCAAATGCTTTGGATTTGGACAAGCCTAAAATTCTGTCATTTGGTAAGGAGTTAAATACAATGTTACTACAGGAAAATAAACATCAAATCTTACACCACAGTAGTTCTCTGTTGATAGAACAAAGAAAATTGATCACTAAATCCAAAGTTAGTTTTCAGATTTGAAGATATGAAGTCACTGTTCATAATGTATTAAGTAACCCTTTACCACACAATGACAACTTTCAATACCATTGAAGAAGAAGCCTTTTGAAAACATGGTGGGAAAAGGAGAAAATGCTGTTAACCAGCATTTTCTCCTTTTCCCATAATGTTTTCAACCTTTTCAAGATCAAATTACATTATTTGAGTCACATTTAAAATGTCATCTGTAAATGCTTTCAATTTGGACAAAGCTAAAATTTTGTAGTCTGGTAAGGAATTAACTAATTACATAACAATGGGCCAAATGCCCTTTGGAACAATTATTGTTCTATGGGACTTTAGTCCTATGAGGTAGTGTTGCTTCATGGGGCTGTTGTCCTACCTGGCTTTTGTCCTATGGGGTTTTTATCTTACATCCTAAGTTAACCCATTACCAAACGACAATATTTTAGACTGATTCAAATTGAAAGCATTTGCAGACGACAAAATAAAAGTGACTGAAAATTTGAAATTTGTTTTGTGAAGGGTAGAAAACATTGTGGGAAAAGGAGAAAATGCTGGTTACCAGCATTTTCTCCTTTTCTCAAAATGTTTTCTAAAGGCTTCTTTCTCAGGGGCGTCAAAAGTAGGGATTGTGTGGTAATGGGTTAACTCTATACTGCTCAACAAAATTTTAGATTTGTCAAGTGAAAAAAAAATTGATTGGCGGAATGACATGAATTGTTGTTAAAAGGCTGGATTTTCTATTTAAAATGTGGCAGAATTTACTGTGAGACAAGTATAAAATGCCAATTATCAACATGTTTGGGATATCTATCTGTCCTCAAAAGTTTCAGTTTGACTTCTAGATGTTTGCCCTTTGTCTGATTTAAATATTCTAAGCTGGACGAGCCTGCCAGAAAAAGTTCCATAAATCCAGCAGACATTTTAACTCTTTACCAAATGAAAACAATTTAGCCTTTTCCAAATTGAAAGCATTTTGCAGACGACAATTTCAGTGTGGCTCAAAAGTTGTAACTTTTCCTTGATAAGATAGAAAATATTGTGGGAAAAGGAGAAAATGCTGGTAACCAGCATTTTCTCTTTTTTCCTCAAAGTTTTCAAAAGGCTTCTCTCCCAGGGGCATTAAAAGTTGTCATTATGTGGTAAGTGGTTAAAGCAATACTACAAACTCAAACATTGCAATTTAAAAAAAAATGAAACTTCTCTGCTGATCCTGGTAACTAGCATTTTCTCCTTTTCCCACAATGTTTTCAAAGGCCTTTTTCTTCAAGGGGGTCAAAACTCAGGATTAAAAGTCGTCATTATGTGGTAAAGAGTTAAAGCAATAGTACAAACTCAAATATGGCAGTTTCAGATGAAACTTCTCTTCTGATGCTGGTAACCAGGATTTTCTCCTTTTCCCATTATGTTTCCAAATGCCTTCTTTCTCATGGTTGTTAAAACTCGGGATTGTCTGGTAAAGGGTTAAAAAAGCAATGTAATAAAATGATTCCACACAAGAGTATCAATTTTTACAGCTATGTATGGAAGATACCATTTACATATACAACAGAAAACAGGGTTGACTTTGAGCAGACAGACAGCGATATCAAGTGGATTAATGACGATAATAACTTAGGTATACAGATTGAAATTTTGTATGTCTTCTCTTTCTATCTGTCCATTCATCTATTCAGTTTACCTACAAGCCTGTCTATCTATCAGTCAGTCTCTTTGACCTTTAATCCATCCATTTGTCCATCGATCTGTCTGTCTTTCATTCTGTCACTCTTACTAATCTTGCTTGTTTTTTTTTTCTCCCTCTTGTATCCCTTTGGTCTCCTTTTCACCCTCTCTCTCTCTTAAAGTCTGTCTATTAATTTCTATATATATATCTCTCTCTCTCTTCTCTTTTTCTGTCTCTCTCTGTCTCTCTCCGAAAACAAATTTTCAATAAATGATGTGATAATTGGATCATCAAAATAAGTTTAAAAGTCCAATAATGGCCAAAATATCAAAACAGATGTTAAAATGCATTTAAATCTAAATCAAACCATTAACAAGTATGAAAAACATTGTGTTGGTCAATCCAAGTTTTAGTTTCTGGTTAAAGTAAATGAATTTTTAAATCTGGCAAGAAATAAACAAAAGATAGAGTTAGCTAGCAGATTTCAATCTAGTTTTGAAATTTTTTCTCTACCAGTGACTAAGACTGGGACTAACGACACAGTAACAGATTGTTTTATTTTACTGCAAAGAAATTTTTTGTCATCTGATTGGGTAATATGCCTCGAATATATATATCATGTACACTGACAAAATCAACGTAAAAGCAGTTTCCCTTTTGGGAGCCCAGTAATCATGACTACACTGTCAACACAACATCCAAAATGGCGGCATCGATAAAGATTTACATCAAGCACTTATTACCAAGGTTTCATTGACGTCATTTCCCAGTGACATCAGTTTTCATTGAATTGGGGCAACCAGAAGGGAAATTCTACTTCATCAGCATACTCATTCTTTTAAATCAAGAAAACAGGTAAAATTCACATAACAAACGTTTGAACAGTAAAAACTTGCAGTATGGTACATGTAAATATGTTCTACATCCAGATGTCAGGGGACTTGGAAACTTGTTCACCTATCTCCAGTGAATCATGTCGCCCTGAGCGGAAGGAGGCTCGAGGGCGACATGATTCACTAGAGCCATGAACAAGTTTCCAGGTCCCCTGCCACCTGACAGTACGTCCAATAATCTTCAGAATATACATTAACCCTTTCCCAAACAATCCCTGGTTTTTACGACCCTGAGATAGAAGCCTTTTGAAAACATAGTGGGAAAAGGAGAAAATGCTGGTAACCAGCATTTTCTCCTTTTACCACAGTGTTTTCTACCCTTCTGGAAACAAATTTCAATTTTTGAGTCGTGTTTATTTTGTCGTCTGCAAGTGCTTTCAATTTGGACCAATCTAAAATTTTGTTGTTTGGTAAAGACTTAAATGATTATTATTTGTTAGGTATTATGCTTTACTCTAATGCATTAAACCCCTTTTTGCCACAGCACTGCTCATTTATATTTGCAGTTATAAGAGATAATTCCATGAATGGCTGGATTCTAGGCAATGTGAAACAGTATGGACTTTACAGGGTTAACTATGATCCGGAAAACTGGCAGAAGTTAATTGATCAATTAAATAACAACCATACAGTGAGGATTTTATAGTTATACTTTTTTCTAACATATTCTAGCATCTTTATTCTATGACACATGAATTCAGCTCTATAAAAACAGCACAACAAAAGTGTGGTAAAATCTACTTTTCCATGTAGAGTGACGTCGTTCCATATAGAGTGATGTCATGCTATACAAACTAATTTATTCACTGGAATATAATCTACATCTGCTTTTTCACTCCAAGTATGAACTTGTTTTCCTTTTATTAAGAGTGGGTCATTTTAAGATCGAATTAATCTCTCTATCTTGGTTTATTTAAGAAATAATCTTCTTCCTATCATGGTTTATCATTCATTAAACCACAGTTGTGAGTTATGAGGCACAATAAATAATCCACAAGCCCGGGTGGTTTATTCATTGCGCCTCATAACTCACAAAGGGTTTATTGAACGATAAACCACGATAGAAAGAAGATTATTTCGGTTCTAACATGGCCAATTCTTAATGAAAGGAAAGCAAGTTCAAACTTATAGTAAACACGCGAATGAAGATTATGTTCCTTTGAATAACCCACTCATTGAATGACGTCACTTGATATAGAATGACATCACTCTGGATTTGTTGCAGATTTTACCACGCTCTCCTTGCCTTGTGTTTATAGAGCCGAATTCGCTTGTCATGTTAGAATATTCAATAAACCACATTGAGTTATGAGCCACAATGAATGGACCAATTGGGCTATTGCCCTCGTGGGTTATTTATTGTGCCTTATTACTCGCAACTGAAATTTATTGAATGATAAACCGCAATAGAAACAAGATTATTTTTCTTAATTATTTCATGCCTTCCATTATCTATCAGGAAATAATGGTGGATTATCAGGTTTGATAATTCATAGAATTCATGAAATGAACAGTAAATCGTTGGTTTACTTCAAAAACCTCGTAACTACAGCTTGAAACCGGTTTGGATTCTTACAAGATGGTTTAGAAAAATAATCCATTTTATATCAGACAAATTAGACTGCCGGTTTTTAGTCGTTATTTAAATTTTGTACATTTGTGCAGATATCACCTTTCTTCATGCACTGTCTGTTTTTCAATCACTTTGATTTCTATCCCAAAATAGCAGCCTTGAAGACCTTATGTCACTGACCATGGCTAATTATTTTGAACGTCTTTTTTTTTTCGCATGAAATAGACATACATAAAAAATCGTCGGGACCGGGACAGACGATTTTGATTGATTGACTGATTCTAGATTGAATGCCGCTTTCAACAATTTTTCAGTTATGAAGTAAACCAACAAAATATATCCGTAAATCTACAATTAAGAGTTGTAGAGTTAACCCATTACCAAACAATCCATAGTTCTTACAACCCAGAGGCAGAAGCTTTCTGAAAACATTGTTGGAAATGGAGAAAATGCTGGTAACCAGCATTTTCTCCTTTTCCCACAATGTTTTTACCCTTCACAAATAAATTTCAATTTTAGAGCCACATTTACTCTGTTGTCTGCAAATGCTGCCAATTTGGACAAGTCTACCATTTTGTTGCTAGTTAAAGAGTTAAGAGTAGAAACATTAGCTCCTTTGCACTAAGTTACCCAGTTAAACTCGTGCTTTACGTATTGTTGTAATGTTTTCTCATGTGGGGGAGGTACACCACAAGGAATTACCGAAAACAATTGTACTGTATTTTGATAAAAGTAGGAATAGAAAAGAGGTTTAGATTTCATTTTCCTAGAGTCGTTTAATGAGTTTTGTGTAAAGGTTAGTTATTTCAGACCTTATATTAGTCTTCTTTCTACAATAGAAATAGACGACTCATACTAGGGGGTTGGAAATATTCAGAATATCTTTGACACAGTTTTGTTCCATTTACAACGTAGAGTTTTCACTGACAGGGGACCTTCATTCTAGTTTTGGTACCTGCAAGCAGTACTTTGTAATATTCTATATGCATAGATTTTTGCTTGTAATGAGAGATTTTCTTTTTGCAAAGGTGATCCACCCAATCAACAGAGGACAAATCATAAATGATGCATTTGGATTAGCCAAGTATGTATATTTTGGATACCTCAAAAAACTATAATCCTTTACAAAATGACAAATTTTTGACAGGTCCAAAATGATTGATTGATAGATTGTATGGTGTTTAATGACGTTTTCAACATTATTTCAGTTTTTATGATTTAAACTGTATGTAAAGGTACAGTTTGCAAAAGTTCCAGTTAATGGCAGAAAAAAGAATTTAGTAACTAGAACAGATCCTACCATGCTCCATTATCTGTTGTTTACATCGATGATTGCTAATGATTAGCTGTCTTTTCGTCGTAAATCTCTGCATTGTCGTAATAGTGATGTAAATACCTTATGATTGTTCAATGCATGGAAACAAAACTTTCATTCACTTAATCATTTTGTCTCCATTCTAGGCTTGAAAAAACAACTTTATCGGCGTTGTAAACAGAAACAGTAGCACAGGCTGATCGTCACTTATTTGTTTTTCATCAATACAGGAAGAGTTAACTACATTTACATCGAAATAAGAAAACAGGTTCAGAATGAGCAATCTTACTCTCAGATGGCGTTATATTGGAAGTGCTAACAGTAGTCTTGTGTACTACGTCATAGCATAATGAGATGCAATATTATCACGTGATGTTTTCGAAGACCTAATTCGAATATAGATGAACAATAATGATGGTTGTCTCAATCAATAGCAACCCTGAAATCGAAAGGCTTCTCCATGTTTTTTGCACACATATATCATGGCAACCAATATAATAACTGACGTGTTAGGATTTAGCAGTGAAAATATTTTTTGATCTTACACTGGTACCACCAGTGAAAATACCAATTTTCACGTTCTTGTTGCCTAGGTAAATTGTGCATGCCTAACAACTGGATGGGAAATATGACGTCATACACCGTAGATTTCTCACGCTTGACGTAATATTGTAATGTGTTGCTATACGGGAAGGGGTACGCCACGGGGAATAACGGAAAAGAACTGTACTGGATTTTGATAAAGCTCCTCCCAGAAAGGGTTACAAGCATGAAATAAATAGAATTTTTTTTTTTGGTGAAAGATCGAAATTTATTTCATATCGTGAGCACCATGGGTAATATTTTCACTTGTGGCTGTGTCACTTGTGAAAATATTACCGATGATGTTCACGAGATGAAATAAATTTCGATCTTTCACCATAAAAAACAAATATCCTCTATATATTTTTGAGTTATAAAAAGTGAAAATTACCTATTCTTTGGCTTTACAGAGGATTTGATATATTGGTGTAACATTTTTACTAATCAAGCTGTAAATTAATGCATGCTTAGTCCATGGGTGAATTACATAATCTTCCAATACTTGGAACCATAATTCTGAGTGTGTAATTCTCAGTGTGAAGATACAGTTTTTTTTTCTTTTGTGTGTGATATTTGAAGCTGGAAAATTTTCAAGTATAAAATTAAAACAAATCAATTGGTATGAATGTCAATGCACAATGTATGTATCATGTAATGTATTCTGTATAGAGCAAAGCTGTTACCGTTGGAGACGGCAGTGAAAACTTTGGAATATTTGGACAAAGAAGATGAGTATGTTCCGTGGGTGGCCGCTGGCAAGGAGGTGGATTATATCGACAAGATGACTTTTGGTACAGACATCTATGGTTCTTTCAAGGTAAGACTAGTTAACTCTTACCAAAGGACAAAATCCTTGACTTGTCCAAATTGACTCAAAAATTGAAATTTGTTTTGGAAGGGGTAGAAAAAATTATGGGAATAGGAGAAAATGCTGGTTACCAGCAGTTTCACCTTTTCCCACTTTTTTACTTGGCTTCTTTCCCAGGGCCTTGAAAACCTGATAATTGTTTGCAAAAGGGTTAACTCTTTGCATACCATATACCACACCAGAAGCTTTTGTGGACAGTGTAGATCAAGATCAGACTGCAGAGAATATACAGCCTGATCTTTGATCTACACTGTCCACTGCTATACTCTAGATTTTGACCAAAATGTCAGAGGAAATGTATTGGTAACTTTTGAGAAAATGCATTTTATACCTTTACCACACAATCCTGACTTTTAACGACCCTGAGAAAGGTGCCTTCTGAAAACATAGTAGGAAAAAGAGAAAATGCTGGTAACCAGCATTTTCTCCTTTTCCCACAATGTTTTCTTCCCTTCCCAAAAGAAATTTCAAATTTCAGTCACTTTCATTTTGTAGTCTGCAAGTGCTTTCAATTTGGACCAGTCTGAAATTTTGTCATTTGGTAAAGAGTAATTCAGTAGTGAAAAACTATATTGACCCTTTCCCAAACAATCCCTGGTTTTTACGGGTCAGGAATAGAAGCCTTTTGAAAACATTGTGGGAAAAGGAGAAAATGCTGGTAACCAGCATTTTCTCCTTTTCCCACAATGTTTTCTACCCTACCATATAGAGAAATTGTCTTCTTAGCAACTGTTAATTTGTCATTTCCAAAGCGCTTTCAATTCGGTCTGGTCCAAAATTTGCTGTTTGGGAAAGGGTTAACTCTTTACCAAATGACAAAATTTTGGACTGGTCAGCTTCTTAACTCTTTACCACACGACAAAATTTTAGACTAGTTCAAATTGAAAGCATTTGTAGACGACAAATTAAAGGTAGCTGAAAAATTGAAGTTTGTTCTGGGAAGGATAGAAAACATTGTGGGAAAAGAAGAAAATGGTGGTTATCAGCATTTTCCCCTTTTCCCACAATGTTTTCGAAAGGTTTCTTTTGGCGTCAAGTCAAAGTTGTCATTGTGTGGTAAAGGGTTAACTGGGATTTTGATTAACTCTTCACCACACAATCCCTACTTTTGATGCCCCTGAGAAAGAAGCTTTTTGAAAACACTGTGGGAAAAGGAGAAAATGCTGGTAACCAGCATTTTCTCCTTTTCCCACAGTGTTTTCTACCCTTCCCAGAACAAATTTCAACTTTTAAGTCACCTTTATTTTGTCGTCTGCAAATGCTTTCAATTTGGACCAGTCTAAAATTCTCTTGTGTGGTAAGGAGTTAACTCTTCACCACACAATCCTGAGTAACAATGACCCTTTGTGGAAATAGTTTTCTGGAAATCCTGAGAGAAGAGGAAAAAATGCCAGTTACCAGCATTATTTCCTTTTCTCACAATGTTTTGAAAAGCCCTTTCTCCCTGAGGGTTGTTAAAATAAGGGATTTCGTTGTAAAGGGATTTATTTTATGTACAGTAGGATTCTACTAAGGATTGTCTAGAGAGGGACTTGCTGAATAGGGGATGTTTTCAAAGCAAACCAAACAAACTCTCTGAAGAATACATCTTACTTAACACTTTAACTCTTTACCAAACAACAAATTTTAGACTGGTCCAAATTGAAAGCATTTGCAGACGACAAAATAAAGGTGACTGAAAAATGGATTTTTTTCTGGGAAGGGTAGAAAACACTGTTGGAAAAGGAGAAAATGCTGGTTACCAGCATTTTCTCCTTTTCCTACAGTGTTTTCAAAAGGCTTCTTTTTCAGGGGTGTCAAAAGTAGGGATTGTGTGGTAATGGGTTAACACTTTAACTCTTTACCAAACAACAAATATTAGACTGGTCCAAATTGAAAGCATTTGCAGACGTCAAAATAAGTGACTGAAAATTTGAAATTTGTATCAAAGAGGTGAGAAAACATTGTGGGAAAAGGAGAAAATGCTGGTTACCAGCAATGTTTTCAAAAGGCTTCTTTCTCAGGGTAGTCAAGAGTTGGCATTGTGTTGTAAAGGGTTAACAGACAACAAAATTTTAGAGTTATCTAAACTGAAATTATTTCCAGACAATATTTTTAGTTTAAACATATTTTATTGCCATACATATGTACATGTCAACAAAAGCAATACATAAATACAATTTCTAGTATACATGGAATGACAAATGTACATTGGCAAAGGGGTCTGGCCACAAGTTCTCACAACTTAGATTCGGCCATTCCCCTCCTCCAATTACATGTTTAGGAAACAACAGTCTTATGGCAGCTAAAAAAATTTCAAACTTTTCAGTAGTTAGGGATAATGAAGAGAAACAGATAATGAAAAATCTGAACATCAAAGACTAATGTACTAGACAACATCAGAGTGATAAAGATTATAGATATATTATATATTGTCAGCCGGGATTGAGATTGGAGAATTCTGATCAAATGGCGACTCATATAGGATGGGCTCAAGGAACGTATTATAAACGGTCAATCAAACCTTCCTGAGTTTTTAATAAATTCTTGGACAGAATAAACTATTTCAATATTATCATTAAGGCTTAAATTATCAGATCCAAACAATAATAAATTTAAGTTTAAAGGGTGATATTTGCGGAGTTTGCGAAATAACATCAATCTTTGATTGGTATATGACAGGCAGTGAAAAAAATAATGCTCCGCATCTTCAACATAATAGCCACAGTGGCACAAATTACTGTCCGAAATGTGGTTTTTGTGTAAGTCAGATTTCAGGTCGCTGCAATTATTTCTTAATCTCGCTTGAAAGACTGAGAATTTGCGATCTCCTACACCAAAGTATTTTGGGACTACAGACACTGGAAATTGACGCAATATTGTTGACTTAAACATAGAAAGTGATTGTAGTGATTTTGTTTCCATCGGCAAATTGTTCCATAGAGATATTGCCGACGGAATAAACGACTTCGCAAAGATTTCGGTACGGCGGGCCAATGTTTCAATATCTAGGGAATTTCGAAGGGAATATACTGTACTATTTCCAACAGTTGATGGAAACAGTTGACATAAAAAGTCTGGAACTTGACCATTGATAATTTTAAACGTTAAAATAAGTTTCTGGTATTTACGTCTGTCGGACAAGCTCAGCCAGCCGATCTCTGTATACAAATTTATAAGAGAAGTGGATCTCGTAAGTCCTGTAACTATTCTTGCAGCTTCGTGTTGAATTTTTTCAAGAGAATCTCTTTCACTAAAGGTACAGTTATCCCATACGACAGAAGCATACTCAAGAAGAGGGCGTAAAAATGATATGTAAAGTTGGTTCAAAGAATTTCGGCTTATTTTGAATTTTACCGCCCTCATCATTCCAAGGATTTTAGAAGCCGACACAGTCAATTGCCTTATATGTTCACGCCATTTTCCATTCGCAGAAAGGGTTAAACCTAAGTGTTTATGGTGTTCAACAAAACTTATTTGGACATTATCGAAGAACAAATTTGGGCTGGGAACGGTTTTTGCAGAAAAGATCATTGCTACAGTTTTTTTGGGATTGAATGTAACCAGCCACTGCTTTGCCCAGTAAGAAATCATTAGTAAGTCATGATTAAGTATACCCTGAATATCTTGAACTGCTGCAGCTGAACAAGCTAATGATGTGTCATCAGCAAATAAACGTGAAATGCTGAGCAGATTTTCAGAAATATCATTAACATAAATTAGAAATAGAAGAGGGCCGAGAACTGAGCCTTGTGGAACGCCCGCCTTAACATTCATTAGTTTTGACTTCACAGTACCAACAAATACTGCTTGTTGTCTATTTGAAAGATAACTTTTAATCCAATTTAGCAGACAACCATTAATTCCATTTTGTTGCAATTTGAAAAGGAGACCCTTATGCCATACTCTATCAAAAGCTTTCGAAATATCACAAAAAACCATACAAGTATTCTGGTTAGAGTCCAGAGAAGAAACAACTTGATGATAGATATCAATCAGCTGATGAACAGTAGAATGACCTTTTAGAAAACCTGACTGCTTTTGGTATATTATGTCATTTGAAACAAAGAAATTGTACATATACATGTACTTGTAGACACACCGTTCCATTAATTTTCCAACACAACTTAGTAAAGATATAGGACGGTAGTTACTAACGCAAGATTTGTCTCCTTTTTTGAACAGTGGCATGATAATAGACTGTTTCCAACTCTGCGGAAAAGTTTCTTGATCAAGAGATTTATTGAAGATCCTACACAAGGGCTTTGATATACTGTGTTTTGTAGCCTTGAGTAGTTTATGACTTATTTGATCCGGTCCAATTGCTTTATTTATGTCTAATGTTCCAATAATACTTTCAACATCCGCAACAGAAATTTGAATGGTTGAAAGAGTATTTAGTGTTTTATGAACAAAGTTTGGTAAAGTGGCATTTGAGTCATCTAAAGTTGATATGGAAGTAAAATATTCGTTCAGACAATTAGCTTTATCTTCGTCAGTATAATGAAACGTTTCTAAGTCATTATTCAATGTTTTCAAAACTGGAATCGAATTAATACTGGTATTATTATTGACCAAACTGCGAAGATGTTTAGCGTGTTTCTTTAGGTTATTTACTTTATTGCGCATTTTCTTGTATTTTTCCCAGTCGTTTATACGCTCGGATTTCGTAGCTATAGCCTTTAGTCTGTCTCGTTGTCTACTTGTTCTTCTTATCTCCGAATCGTACCACGGTCTGTTGTTAGGTCTTATCGTAATTTCTCCAGAAGGAATACACTGGTTCATCAAATTCATTAAGATACGGCTAAAGCGGATACATGCATCATTTATGTTAAGGTTGTCTATGAAATCCCAGCACTCATTGTCAGTCAATAAATTAAGCTGGTTAAAGTCAGCTCTGTTGTAGTACCATACCTTACGTTTTGAACGATGCCTTCGAGGCTGACAGAAATTTAAAACAACTAGAGTTGCTTTGTGATCACTTATTGAACTATCAACATCCAAGGTATCGGAATGAAGGGCATGAACAGTGTTAGAAATTAAAATTGGATCAAGAAGAGTTGCAGAATTCTCTGAAATACATGTAGGTTTTGTGATAACATTAGTAAAATCATTTAAAGAGATTATATGACTTAGGTGATGTTCATTTGGATTTAGGAGGTCCTTGTTAAGATCGCCAAGCAATAATATATGTGGACAACACTCAAGTGCCTTTTCAATATTGATACTTAAATTTTCCAAAAATGCTACAGGTGTACCTGGAGGACGATAAATTGTACATAGCAGAATGACTGTAGATCGATATTTGATTTCAACCCAAATAGACTGAATCCAGACAATATCAGCCCATTACCACACAATCCCTAGTTTTGATGACCATGAAAAAGAAGCCTTTAGAAAACATTGTAGGAAAAGGAGAAAATGCTGATAACTAGCATTTTCTTCTTTTCCCACTATGTTTTCTACCCTTCACAAAAGAAATTTCAAATTTTCAGTCACTTTTATTTTGTTGTCTGCAAATGCTTTCAATTTGGACTGGTCCAAAATTTTGTCGTTTGGTAAAGTATTAAGAAAACAAATGAGGCTCAAATGATTTTATAAATTTTGTCTTTGAAAGGGTCATCAAATTTTTCCCTTTTCCCAACATACTTTCATTACACTTTCCCATGTTTTTACAAACATACCGTATTTCATCTAATTAACACTCCCTTCCTCCTAATAGTAGCTCTCTCCACAATATTACTAACACCAGAGGCCTCTGGACAACCCCCACCCACACTCAACCTTAACTGATTGTTGGAGGCAGGAGGAATGAGTGACAAACTTCCAATTGCAAGATAACTTCACTAAAAGGCAGACTGATGAAATATATCATATAAACATACTTACCAGTGTAGCATTGACATATTATTTCATGCTTTCTGGTAGGATATCGAGAAATAGCAGTGAAAATATTTTTCGATCTTACACTGGTATCACCTGTGAAAATACCGATTTTCACGTTCTTGTCGCCTGGGTAAATTGCGCGTGCCTGACAACCAGATGGGAAATATGACGTAATATACCTTATATTTCTCGCGCTTGACGTAATATTGTAATGTGTTGCTATGCTGGAAGGGTACGCCACAGGGAATAACGGAAAAGAACTCTACTTGATTTTGATAAAGCTTCACCCAGTAAGGGTTAAAAGCATGACATAAATAGAATATTTGTTTTTTTTTGTGAAAGATCGAAATTTATTTCATCTCGTGAACACCATGGGTAATATTTTCACTCGTGGCTGTGCCACTCGTGAAAATATTACCGATGGCATCCACTCGATAAAATAAATTTCGATCTTTCACCGAAAAAAACAAATATCCTCTATATCCTAATTACACAATGTCATGTACTTCACAAGTCAATGTCACACTTCCAATACCATTACAAAGTTCTGGTAACACAAAATTTGTCTACTTACCTTAAAGGTGGCCCTTCAGATTTTGGGACGAAAATTTTACAAAAGTGCAAAAAAAATCATCCTTATACTCCCAAAGCCTCTTAATTTTCATTCGTAAAACCCCAGTAATCGAAAATCGTCCAACAACACGAGAAATTAGAGATTTACTACGGCCCAGGTTGACACCAACGGTAGACACATTCTAATTTTAGATTATCAATCCGCTCATTTACTAACAGGAATACACAGAAGAAGCTTCAAACATAGCGTCCGAAGAAGACATTATGGAAAATAATTATTACATGTTTGTTATGATAGGGAATTTAAGCATTATGAGTCACAGACCAGTCACTTGACATTCCCACAATGCTTAATTGATTTTTTGCGCGAAATTTAAATATAGCTTAAGAGGCTACGTAGCCTTTTAGGGGAATACCATCAAAAAAATTGTTTTTTTTGTAATTTTATGAATCTTACTTACTGATGATTTGTATTATTTTTTCGTATGAATTTCAGTGATATATATTTTTTTAATTTGGTGAGATGTTAAAGTTCTAAATACCCACCTTTAAAAAAAAGTCTTTAAGAAAGTCAAGTATCCAGAACTAGTGTTTCATATAAATTGTGAATGCTATTTTATTTCCTAGTGAACCATGATTGCAGTAGATTTTACATTAATACAGCGGGTCTTTCAAAAATAATTATGGCGACCACTTTGTATACAACACTGACTAAAACCTCGGATCAAAGTACCACGCATATTCTACATGACGGCCCCCAAAGTTTTGGAAAATTGGCCGTTAAAAAAGAGCGCCTTGTTGGTATTTGCATTGTTCCCAGGCACCTCAATTAGGTGAAATATAGTAGGATTGTTCACTGAAGGGCTAACAGTTTGAAGCTGTGTAGTTTAATCCATTACCATTACTTTTGACGCCCTTGAGAAAGAAGCCTTTTGAAAACACTGTGGGAAAAGGAGAAAATGCTGGTAACCAGCATTTTCTCCTTTTCCCACAGTGTTTTCTACCCTTCCCAGAACAAATTTCTATTTTTCAGTCACCTTTATTTTGTCGTCTGCAAATGCTTTCAATTTGGACCAGTCCAAAATTTTCTCGTGTGGTAATGAAAAACTTTTTACATACATTGCAGAGTTTTAACAATCTTTAAGGAAAAAAGCCGTTAAAAATATTGAGGCAAAAGAAGAAAATTCTGGTAACCAGAATATTCTGCTTCATTGTCATTTATATTTCCAGTCCAACTTCAAAATAACTTGGTCATTCCAAATTCTGGCTAGTGGTTATAGATCTATCAAAATGGGAACAGAGGGACAGGTCACCCTCAATTTATTCTGATATCAACTCTTTACCAAACGACATAATTTTAGACTTGTCCAAATTGGAAGCAGTTGCAGACGACAAAATAAAAGTGACTGAAAATTTGTTTTGTGAAGAGTAGAAAACATTGTGGGAAAAGGAGAAAATGCTGGTTACCAGCATTTTCTCCTTTTCCCATAATGTTTTCAAAAGGCTCCTACCTCAGGGTCGTAAAAAACAGGGATTGTTTGGTAAAGGGTTAAACTGTCATGCTCCATTTTGACCAAGAATTGTGTTATAAACGCAGCTGTATCCAGCATTAAGACCCACGCACTGTCTACATACTTTACTTTTACCCTTTTTTCTCCTGACTTTTAACGACCCTGAGACAGAAAGCTTTTGTGAACATTGTGGGAAAAAGGAGAAAATGCTGGAAACCAGCATTTCTTCTTATCTCAAAATGATTTCTAACCTTTCCAAATGAATATTTGTAAGTTTTGTTTCACATTTATTTTGATCTCCGCAAATGCTTTCAATTCGAACAAGTCCAAAATTTTGTTGGAAAAGAGTTAAAGATCATGGGAAAGAAGCCTTTTGAAAACATTGTGTGAAAAGGAGAAAATGCATAAAACCAGCATTTTCTCTTTTTCTCACAATGTTTTCTACCCTTCCCAAATCAAATTTCAAAATTTAAGTCACTTTTATTGTTTTCAATTTGGATGAGTCTAAAATTTTGTTGTATGGAAAACAGGCAATAAAACTGGCTTCATTTTTTCAACAGAATTTCATGCTGACTAAGATTTCTCCATTGCTCAACAAGCTGACCATGAACAATACTGGAGCAGGTCATTTAGAATCGTAAGTACATGTAATTTGGTTCCTGATTCCAAAATTAATCTCATTTTCTAATGAGCCATGCTTTGTTAAAAGGAGGCTTAATGCAGTTGCAAAAAGGTAGGAACCCGGATCAGCCTGCACATTCCCTTAACCCTTTACTCCACAGATACTCATTTCTACGCATTGCTTGTAAAAGCCTTTGGAAACCATTGTAGCAAAAGGTGAAATTGCTCGTGACGAGCAATTTCACCTTTTGCCACAATGTTTTCAATGCTATCAAAGGTGTCATATACACATAAGAAATAGCTTCATCCTTGCTGTTATTTAGGCTCAATTAGAGGTAGCATAGAAATGCCTTATGGGGTAATGGGTTAAGGTCAACCTGGATTGAAACTTTTTACTGTTAGTCAATTTTCAGTATGTCAAAGGACTAGTCTACCCCTGATTCATTTGGTTGCTCCTCAAAATGGCTTTTATGGATCTGTTAACCCTTTCAGAGTCTTTCACATTCAAAAAGTGTGCATAATCAATTTCAACAATTGTACTAATGAGCTTAAACCCTCTGAAAGGGCAGAAAACATTGTGGGAAAAGGAAAAAATGCTGATGACCAGCATTTCCTCCTTTTTCCACAATTTTTTTCAAAAGTCATATTTTCCAGCGTTGTAAAAACCAGGGATTGTTTGATAAAGGGTTACCATAAATGAATTATTATGCTGACGACATGCTTTGCAAGGTCTGACGTACCAACCCCCATTTGCCAGAGCCCAACCCATTTTAACCTTTTACCACACAATCCCTACTTTTAACGACCTTCCGAAAGAAGCCTTTTGGAAACATTGTGGTAAAAGGAATAAATACTGGTAACCAACATTTTCTCCTCAATTGTTGATTCACATTTATGTTGTCGTCTGCAAATGCTTTCAATTTGGACTAGACCGAAATTTGTCATTTGGAAAAGAGTTAATTGGTTTTCATACAATTTTCTATACTTTTAACCCATTACCACACAATCCCTACTTTTGACGCCCCTGAGAAAGAAGCCTTTTGAAAACACTGTAGGAAAAGGAGAAAATGCTGGTAACCAGCATTTTCTCCTTTTCCCACAGTGTTTTCTACCCTTCCCAGAACAAATTTCAATTTTTCAGTCACTGTTATTTTGTCGTCTGCAAATGCTTTCAATTTGGACTAGTCTAAAATTTTGTCGTGTGGGAAAGAGTTAACTCTTTAGCAAATGAAAAAATTTTAGACTGCACCTAGACAACAAAATAAAAGTGACTTAAAATTTGAAATTTGTTTTGAGAAGGGAAGAAAACATTGTGGGAAAAAGGAGAAAATGCTGGCTACCAGCATTTTCTCCTTTTCCCACAATATTTTCAAAAGGCCACTTTCTCAGGGTCGTGAAAAGTTGGGATTGTGTGGTTATGGGTTAAGTATGCAACTTTTAAAACATTTTTGAATAAAAGAGAAATGATAGAAATTAGTAATTCTTTAATTTTTAAAAAGTCTTTTTAACAATGCGAGAAAGAATGATATTTTCTGCTGTTTGTAAGAGATACTCCTTTCTGTCATTTTTTACAAGTTTTTCGTTTGTCTTGAGTAAGCATGTATTGAAGAGGGGGTTTGGGGGAGGGAGGGGTGATATTCAGATTTTACAATCCACTTGTTCAATCTGAGATAAGAGGATAGTTGTAAAACCATTCATATATAAGAAAGAGATGAGACAGTAAAAATATTTTCTACAAATCTAACGGCAAATCAAATAATTAAAAAAAAAAACGCTTTTAACTCTTTACCACACAAAAAAATTTTGGATTTGTCCAAATTGAAAGCAATTGCAGACGACATAAGAAATGTGTATCAAACATTGAAAATTGATTTGGAAAGGGTAGAAAACATTGTGGGAAAAGGAGAAAATGATGGTTGCCAGCATTTTCTCGTTTTCCCACAATGTTTTCAAACACTTCCTTTCTCGGGGTCGTTAAAAGTTGGGATTGTGTGGTAAAGAGTTAAAAGTTGTTTATCATATCTAAATCTGAAAAAAAAGTAACCAAATTCATTATGTTTGGCAGCCATTTTCCATCTACTCAGGGGAATGTAAACATATCAGGTGAAAAATAATATTTATATTTGAAACAAAAGATTATTGAATATGCAAGCAACAGGTATGTTCAGACTAGTTTTTGTTGTCAATACATGTATGTGAAAATATCGGTGTAGCTTTTATTCTCTAGAACTTTTCTATATTTTAAAGTACTATTTATATTATACAACTTCTGATTGGCTAAACCATTTCATTTAGCCAATCAAAATTTGTGTTACTTTCAAGTTTTGAAAATTTTCTGAGAATGTAACAAATAATATTCTTAGAAATGGTCGGTGAATACGGACACTGCTTTTAATTGGATATGTTTCTTTACTAAAGATATTTTGTTTTTATTCTGTAGGTATACGCGCTCCTTTGCAGTAAGATATGCCTGTCAGTATGAAAAAGAAGAGTGTGTAAACAAGAGTAAACAATTGTTTGGCGAATATATGAGGAACCCCAGCAATAATCCGTAAGTTGAATATTCACAACATTTGACGTATTGTAACTTGAAGTGTTATTTGGTAAAGAATTAAGCTTATTTAGCTCTCAAATGGGCAATATGGAACAAAGATGTGCTGTTGTTTTTTGTGCTTTTCGGTGGTTTATCAGGAAATAATGTTGGATTATAAGGTTTAATAATTCATGGTCACAACCTGTGAAACTAGAGCTATCACTCAACGTGATCATACCCCCCACCAGCTCCTTGCCACCAAACAGGTCTTTGTCACAGAATGCAGAATGGTTGAGTACAAATGTAAGAGTTGAACAAGAGTGGCAAATTGTCGCAAGATACGCCAGTCTTACCCCAAGTTGTTAAGCTGGGGCATGCACCAGACCGAATTCAAGTATGAAAAATGACAAAGGGCAATAACTCAAAAATTAAGCAAGCAAGAGTTATGATTCCTGTGCACTGCACTCCCCCTTGATGAGATCTATCCATCCATGAAATTTCATAACACTAGCTAGTATAGTTTTGGAGATACGCTCCGGACAAAATTCAAGTATGAAAAACAACAAAGGGCAATAACTCAAAAATTAAGGGAGCAGGAGTTATGATTCCTATGCACTGCACTCCCCCTTGATGAGATCTATCCACCCATGAAATTTCATAACCCTAGCTAGTCTAGTTTTGGAGATATTCACCGGACCAAATTCAAGTATTAAAAATGACAAAGGGCAATAACTCTAAAATTAAGCAAGCAAGAGTTATGATTCCTGTGCACTGCACTCCCCCTTGATGAGATCTATCCATCCATGAAATTTCATAACCCTAGCTAGTATAGTTTTGGAGATACGCTTCGGACAAAATTGAAGTATTAAAAACGACAAAGGGCAATAACTAAAAAATTAAGCAAGCAAGAGTTATAATTCCTATGCACTGCACTCCCTCTTGATGAGATCTATCCACCCATGAAATTTCATAACCCTAGCTAGTATAGTTTTGGAGATATGCTCCGGACAAAATTCAAGTATGAAAAAGAAATTTGTCCATAATCATCAAAGGGCCATAACTCCATGAAACCTAAATAAACCATAACCAAAATAAGATATGTACATCTCTGCTTTATACTGAGTCTATTTGTGTAGTTTGAACCAAATCTGTCCAATAGTTGATGAGAAAAAGAGCGTACAAGAAATTTCATGAAAGGGCCATAACTCAGTGAAAAATCAATGATCCATAACCAACATTTCATATGCACATCTCTGCTTGATACTGAGTTTACCTGTGAAGTTTGAATAAAATTTGTCTAGTAGTTTATGAGAAATAGAGCGGACAAAAAGCTACAGACCGACTGACCGACCGACGGACCGACAAGCTGACTCCTATATAGACACAGAGTTTTGCGGGGTATAATTATTGGCAAATGTTTCCGTAACTCTTCAGTTGAAAGTGGAAACAGTGGTTCCCACACACTGTCACCTAGTTTAACTCTTTATCACACAACAAAAAATTAGACTTGTCCAAATTGTAAGGATTTGCCGACGACAAATGTGACTGAAATAATGATTTTTGTTTTGGATAGGGAAGAAAGCATTTTCTTATTTTCCAAGAGTGGTTTCAAAAAGCTTCTTATACAGGGATATTATAAATCGTGATTGTGTGATAAAGAGTTAAACATTGCTTTTCATTCAATCAGACCAAAATATGAGGTAATTTACTTGTATTTACCCTATATTTCTTGCGCTTACTATAATAATGTAATGCATTCTTACATGGGGGAGAGCAAATTACTTCTATCAGAAGCATGAAATCAATGGAACATAATTTTGTTTTTTTTTTTTAAGTGAAAGATAGAGATTTAACCCATCTCATGAAAATGATCAGAAATATTTAACTCTTGGCCAAGTGACAAAATTTTAGGTTTGTCCAAATCGAAAGCATTTACAGATGAAAAAATAAAAGTGACTGGAAATTTGGAACTTACTATATGAAGAGTAAAAAATTTTGGGAAAAGAAGAAAATGCTGGTTACCAGCATTTTCTCCTTTTCCAACAGTGTTTTATAAAGGCTTCTTTCCTAGGGTCATCAAAAGTAGGGATTGTGTGGTAATGGGTTAAACAAACTTGTGGCTGTGCCTCTGGTGAAAATATTACCGATGAGGTTCACTTGATGAAATAATTTTTGAAACAACAAATACATGTATCCTCTTTGTCACTACATCAGTGGCTAGAGAAATCTTCTGTCCACTCTAGAAGTCACATTTTCGGTGTAATTAGCTCCATTGGCCGAAGGTCAGCGAGCTATTGTCATAGCGTTGTGTCCGTTGTGCGTCCGTCCGTTCGTTCGTCCAGCCGTTTTTCTGTGCGTGCGTCCGTAAACTTTTACTTTAAAAAACTTCTCCTCAGAAACTATTGGCTGGATTTTTACCAAATTTCACAGGAATGTTCCTTAGGTGGTCCTCTTTCAAATTCCTTCAAATAATTGTGTTCCATGAATAATTCTGGTTGCCATGGCAACCAAAGTAAAAAACCTTTAAAAATCTTCTCCTCCCAAACCTCTAATTGGATAGCATTATTATTTTGCAGGAATGTTCCTTAGGTAGAGGTCTACAAAATTCCTTAAAAAAAAAGGATCCGTCAAAAAACATGGCTTTTATGGGAGACTCATTTTCCTTTTATGGTATAATGTAAAATCTTTGAAAAATTTCTTCTCTCAAACTGTTCGTTGGGTTTCATTGTTGTATTGCAGATTAGTTCCTATGGTGGTAAGTCTTTACCATACATTCCTGACTTTTAACGTCCCTAAAGAAGAAGTCTTTGGAAAACACTCTTGGAAAAGGAGAAAATGCTGGTAATCAGCATTTTCTCCTTTTCTCTCAGTGTTTTCATCAAAGAGAGAAATCATCATTTCATCAATGTTTAATTTGTTGTCTGCAAATGCTTTCAGTTTGGTCACATCCCAAATTTTGTCGTTTGGTAAAGAGTTAAAGATTGTTGCATTACATAATCTATAATCCTTTTCATATAAAACAAGAGAACCTCTGCACTTTGATTAGTTCTGGTAAAGGTTTGTTGACCTACTGGTAACCTTGTACAAAGAGGGACAGGGCTTTACTGTTGTGATAAGGCATTTTGTTATCCAATCAAACTGATCCTGCAACTTCAATAAAACAATTGCTACAATAGATTTTTTTTTTCTGTATTTTGATGTTTCCCCACTCAAAATGGTTTGTAACAAGACCCTCTTTAACTATAACCAGAAGACAATTTTTTTTTAACTGGTCATAATTGAAAGATGTTGCAGACAACATAATAAATCTTTAAATTAGTAAAACTTTTATCAAAAGGGGTAGATATTATTGTGTAAAAATAAGAAAATGTAGGTTACTATTATTTTCTTCTTTTCTCACAATGTTTTTCATAGCTTTTTTTCTTTAGTGACCTAAAATGCAGGAATGAATGGTAATTGTGAAAAACTTCTCCTCACCATAACAGAAAAATCAGGCCTGTGGAGCGATACAGGCGCTCAAGCGCCTCTAGTTCGGTGTTCGGTGTAATTCTCATGAAACTTTGTCAGGTAGAAAATGATAAAATGACAACATGCATGTAAAATAATCTATGCGTGTATTTCTGTATATTTATAGAATCGACCCCTCTCTGAAAGATACTGTATATTGTACTGCTGTGGAACATGGAGACAGCAGAGAATGGAATTTTGTATACAAGAACTACCTTAAAGCTACAGTGCAGGCAGAAAAAGTTCGACTTCTTCGAACCCTGACCTGTTCCTTGAATCGTACAAATCTTTACAGGTAACTTAAGTCTATCATACATATAGGTTGTTTACGCTTTACCACATGATAACATTTCAAACTTGTCCAAATTGAAAGCACTTGCTGACGACAAAATAAATGTGGCTAAGAAATCAAAATTTGTTTTGGGAAGGGTAGAAAACATTGTGGGAAAAGGAGATAATGCTGGTTACCAGCATTTTCTCCTTTTCCCACAATTTTTTCAAAAGGCTTCTTTCTCCGAGTTGTCAGAAGTCGGGTTTGTGTGGCAAAGGGTTACCACCAAACAACAACATTTTAGCCTAACCACTTTGATAGCAATAATGCAGGCAGCATATTAACCCATTACCACACAATCCCTACTTTTGACGCCCCTGAGAAAGAAGCCTTTTGAAAACACTGTGGGAAAAGGAGAAAATGCTGGTAACCAGCATTTTCTCCTTTTCCCACAGTGTTTTCAACCCTTCCCAGAACAAATTTCAATTTTTCAGTCACCTTTGCTTTGTCGTCTGCAAATGCTTTCAATTTGGACCAGTCTAAAATTTTCTCGTGTGGTAAAGAGTTAAAAATGAATTAACTCTTTACCACACAAACAAATTTCTAAATGGTCTATATCTACCAACCATTTTTAAGAACATTCTTAGTCCAATGCTGCAGAATTTTCTAGATTTGTAAGTAACACAACTTCTGATTGATTAAACTATTTTGTGTTACTTTTGAACTTACAAAATCCTTGAAAATTAGACAGGGAATATTTCTAAGAATAGTTAGTGAGTCTGTATCTAATTTGAAAGCATTTGCAGACAATAGATGAGTTGTGCTTCGAATTTTGAAAATTGTCTGTGAAATGTAAGAAAATATGGAAAAAGGAGAAAGGGCTGCTTGCCAGCATTTTCTCCTTTACTCATGATGTTTTCAAAAGCTTTCTTTCTCAGGGTTTTGTGATAAATGGTTCAGAAATTCAATCAATTTTTAGAAGTAGAAAAGAGAAAAAAAACTGGTTACCAGCATCTTATTCTTAACCCATTACCACACAACCCCTACTTTTGACGACCCTGAGAAAGAAGCCTTTAGAAAACATTGCGAGAAAAGGAGAAAATGCTGGTAACCAGCATTTTCTCCTTTTCCCACAATGTTTCTACCCTTCACAAAACAAAATTCAAATTTTCAGTCACTTTTGTTTTATCGTCTGTAAATGCTTTCGATTCGGACAAACCTAAAATTTTGTCGTTTGGTAGGTTAAGGTACCTAGTGGACCTGTAATACCTCTAATGCTGCATGGCATGAAGTTTTCTCGATGGTTGATAATTACAGATTTATACAGGTATAAAACTTTTGCAGATTTTTAACCTAGCAGAAATCCATTTGATGTCTTTCTTGAATTTTTTTTTTTAAATTTTGTTAGTTTCTAGAAAAGTGAGGTAATTACTATCCCTCTTTGTAATGAAAATATAGTGGTTTTATATTTATAAATGATAATTCTAAGAAGGAAAAAATGGGAAAAGTGGCTTGATAAAAGCAATCATAGCAAATTTTGTAGGATAATATTATAGTGGAAATAGCTGTTTTCTATCACGGGTAGACTATGTTAACTATGTTTTCAAAGGCCTTCTTTGATTTATTCTATATTTCAGGCTCCTTAATTTATCCCTGGACGAATCAATCGTGAGAAATCAAGACCTGGACACAGTTTTCAGTGGTGTGGGCGAAAACCCTGTTGGCAAGTTTGTGGCCTGGAACTTCTTCAAGACACAATGGGATCTGTTGTATAAAAGGTACATTCTCCTAGACTTGTGTTAACCCTTTACCCCATAAGGCATTTCTATGGTATCTCTAATTGACCCTAAATAACAGCAAGGATGAAGCCGTTAATTATGGGTATATGACACCTTTTGATAGGATAGAAAACATTGTGACAAAAGGTGAAATTGCTCGTCACGAGCAATTTCACCTTTTGCCACAATGTTTTCCAAATGCTCCTACAAGCAATGCGCAAAAACAAGTATCTGTGGAGTAAAGGGTAAACTCTTTACCACATGACAAAATTACAGACAAGTCCAAATTGCAGAGGACAAAATTAATGTGACTAGAAAAATGAAATTTGGTTGGGGAAGGGTACAAAACATTGTGGGAAAAGGAGAAAATGCTGGTAACCAACATTTTCTTCTTTTCTCACAATGTATACAAAAGGCTTCGATCTAAGGGTCATTAAAAGTCAGATTGTTTGGCAAAGTGTTAAGTAACCAGTCTAAAGTGCATGCTTAGCTCGTTACCAAGCATCAGTATTTTAAACTGGTCCAAATTGAAAGCATTTGCAGACGACAAAGTAAAAGTGACTGAAAATTTGAAATTTATTTTGTGAAGGGTAGAAAACATTGTGGGAAAAGGAGAAAATGCTGGTAACCAGCATTTTCTCCTTTTCCCACAATGTTTTCTACAGGCTTCTTTCTCAGGGGCGTCAAAAGTAGGGATTGTGTGGTAATGGGTTAATTCTTTACCAAAATGAAATGTCAAAATTTTGGACTGGACCAGTTGATTTTGTCATCTGCAAATGCTTTGAATTTGGACCAGCCTGAAATTTTGTCGTTTGGTAAAGAGTTAACTCATGACTTAATTATCCGTAATGAGGTTTGTTTGATTTTAAAAATCTGGCTTCCAGCATTTTCCCCTTTTCCTTTGTTTTTTGATTTGTATTGGTGTTTAACACCATTTTAAAAGCTAAAGTCATATCAGGACAGTCAGTGACGCACCTTAGTGTTTCCTGGCTTTCTCACATCAGTAATGCTATAACTATCTGTCCAAAGCCACTAACTACTTTTAACACATGAATTACAGGTGAGAGGCAAAAAATAGCAGGACAGAAATTTTGCCGCAACTGGATATTGAACCTCCAACATCTAGGTCACATGATGGATATGCTAACCACGAAGCTACCCAGCCATGCTTATACTTTTACCACAATGTTTTCAAAATCTTTTTACCTCATAATTGTTAAAACATTGGATTGTGTGGCGAAGGGTAAACCCTTTTATGAGACGACAAGATTCTAGCCTTGTCCAAATTGAAAGCAGTTGCAGACAACAATTTCAACCTAGATTAAAAGCAGCAATTGTTCTTTGATAGAGTAGAAAATATTGTGGGAAAAGGAGAAAATGGTCCTTTAAAGCTTCTTTTCTTGGGATGTCAAAACATTTCACTGTGTTGTAAAGGGTCAAGTAATATTTTGTTAATATTACCCCAGGTATGGGCAGGGAGTTTTCACATTACCGACCATCATCCATGGGATCACATCTGCGCTCAACACAGAGGATCTTCTGCAACAGGTATATTAAATTTGCCCACAATATTTTCAACATTGCTTCTTCTTTATATTTCTTCTAACTCTACTAAGCAACAAAATTTTAGACTTGTCCAAATCGAAAGCAATTGAAGCCAACAAAATAAATGTCACTCAAAAACTGAAACTTGATTTTTGAAAGAGTAGAAAACATCGTGGGAAAAGGGGAAAATTCTGGTTACCAGCATTTTCTCCTTTTCCCACAATATTTTCAGAAGGATTCTTCCATAGGGTGGTCAATAGTTGGGATTGTGTGGTAAAGGGTTAACATGGAATTCAGTGGTAAAGAAGTAAAGAATAAAGTTTCTTGAAAGGTTGGAACACTTTACCGAAGAATGAGTGAAAAATTTCAACCCAGGTTAGCCTGTGTATACTGTTCAGGGCTGACCTGGGTCAATAGTTTTAGCAAGATGCATTTTACCTCCTTTTCACAGAGTGTTGCTAAGACTATGGGCATATTCCTTTCACATGTTCTGGCACAATACGAGGGACACTTTTTAAGTTTGTAGAGTAAGCCTATAACTTTTTAACGCCATTTTGAAGTTGCACAATTTTTTACACAGAACTTGCGTAATCATTCCTCTCTCGAATGGTGTCACAGTATGCGGCGCACAAGGTCCATGTGCGCTGCGCTGGGTATTTTCAACACATGGTTTTATACACTATAGTAAAATATAGCGTTCAGTATGGATGGAAAAATCTCTGAACAGAGGGTATATTGTAAGATTTAACCACAGCTCGGGTTTCCGCCAACAGAAATTCATGCTGATTTGCAAACAGTTTATGTGAATGGTGCTTTAAAATATCCTACAGTTTGCAAGTGGGTACTTTGTTTTAATGATGGTCGGGAGTCAATTGAAAATGACCCTCGGGTCGGTAGGCCGGTTGCCATTTTGATGGAAAAGAACCTTGCTACTGTGAAAACGTTAATTGAGGAAGTCGCACATTATACCGTGCAAGAGATAAAAGAATTAAGTGGCATTCATTCTTTAAGTGTTTTGAAGATCTTACGTGAACGACTTGGGCTACGTAAGATCTGCATGCGCTGGGTGCCCCATTTGCTCACTGACGAGCAGAAACAAAGTCGGGTTAGACTTGCATTGCAAGTTATAGAAAAATATGATAAATGTGACCCATGTCGTTTGGAAGAGATAGTTACAGGTGATGAAACCTGGATCTATCATTTTCAACCTGATTCTAAGGCTAAAAATAAGGTTTGGGTTTCATCTGAGGGCATCGTTGCAAAACATCAAATCGCATGTTGTATGCAATATTCTTTGATTTGAAAGGTCCAGTCCTTCAAATTCCAGTCCCGAAATGTAGTTCTGTCACTGGAAAGTTTTACAGAGAAAGTGTTCTTACTCAAGTTGTTGATTTCTATCAGAAGCGCAGACTGCACACCAGTGTCCGTGGCATCAAATTACTCCATGATAACACACCGGTCCATAAATACGCTACGGTACAGGAATATCTGAAAGAATCTGGTCTCGATGTCTTAGATCATCCCCCATACAGCCCTGACCTGTCCCCCTGTGACTTTTGGTTGTTCCCAAGACTAAAGGAAATGCTGGCAGGGCATCGATTTGAATCCTGTTGTGGAATAGGCAGTGCGGTCTACCAGTGTCTGCAACATATACCTAAAGAGGACTACCGGGCAGCGTTCCGGAAATGGGTAGATCATGTAAAATGTGTGTGGAGGCAGACGGGGCATATTTCAAAGGTCTTAGATAAATAAAATTTTGATATTTAAAGCGGTTTTAAAAAGACCGCCCTACTCCACGAACTTAAAAAGTGTCCCTCGTATTTTGTGTTCTGGAATGCCATTCTGGAATGTGTGAAAGGAGTATTTCAGAACACAATACACTGTTCCGGAAGAAGGTTCTAAATGGAGCATGTTTTGAACATTGTTCAAAACCATATCGGAATAGAACAAACATTGTCTTGATGGCTGTTGCAAGAGCTACTGTCTTAGCAGTGTAAGTTGAGGAAATGATTAGTTGTGGAGAGGGAGTAGAGATGAGTCTACAATGCTGTTATTTATGGCAATCATATCATAAAAAAGACAATTGCAAATTTGGCCATGAAGAATTGTCCATCTTCTAGCCATCTTGTATCAGCTAGCAACTGTTCATCAGGTGCACTACACCTCAATTGAATTAGAACAGTCAGAACATGTTTTAGAAGAATACTCCATTGACTTAGAACATTTTAGGAGTGAAAGGAACATGCTTTAAGACTACATAACAAGGTATATCTTGATATAGATAGTTGCACACAGTATAACCATACAATGCTGACTTTTGACGAACCTGAGAAAGAAGTCTTAACTCATTACCACACAATCCCTACTTTTGACGCCCCTGAGAAAGAGGCCTTTTGAAAACATTGTGGGAAAAGGAGAAAATGCTGGTAACCAGCATTTTCCCCTTTTCCCACAATGTTTTCTACCCTTCACAAAACAAATTTCAAATTTTCAGTCACTTTTGTTTTGTCGTCTTCAAATGCTTTCAATTTGGACCTGTCTAAAATATTGTCGTTGCGTAATGAGTTAATCAGCATTTTCGCCTTTTTCCACAAAGTTTTTCTCCTCTTTGATACAAATTTCAAATTTTCAGTCACTTTTATTTTGATGTCTGCAAATACTTTTAATTTGGACCAGTCTGAAATTTTGTCACCACAAATTTCTGACTTTATATGAACCAGAGACAGAAAGCTTTTACAACATTGTGGGAAAAGGAGATAATGCTTGTAGCCAACATTTCAAAGACAAAGTTCATAATTTGTGCAACAGTTAATCCATCTTCTGCAAATGTTTTCAGTTTGGACAAGTTTAAAGATTTGTTGGTTGGTGAAGCGTTAACTCTGTACCAAACAACAAAATTTTAGAATGGTCCAAATTGAAAATAAATATGACTCAAAAATTGAAATTTGTTTCCAGGGTAGAAAACTGTGAGTAAAGGAGAAAATGCTGGTTAACAGCATTTTCCCCTTTCCCCCCAACGTTTTGAAAAGGCTTCTGCTTAAGGGTCGTCAAAAGTCGTCATTGTGTGGTAAAGGGTTAAATTTTGCAGAAAATGTCATCAAGCACTAAACCATTACTTTACCAGATACACGTTATCCAGAGTTTTCATAACCCTGAGAACAAATGTTTTTGAAATCATGGTGGGAAAGAAGTAAATGCTGAGAACCAGCGTTTTCTCCTTTTCACACAATGTTTTCTACCCATACAAAAACAAATCACAATCTATTTAGTAAGTTTAACTAGTTTAGTTCAAACTAGAGCTGTCACTGATTGTGACTTAATACCAGCACCAGCGCTTTGACAGAAACAGGCAATTATTTGTAAACAGACGGACACATGGATGTACACACAGACGGATGGACACACAGAAAGACGTGGTGATTCCAGTATACCCCTGAAAACATTGGTTTTGCGGGGATATAAAAACAAGTTATTGTAACTTATACTAACCTCACGTGATTCTGTTTCCTATGAACTACACAAGTACTACTGCTAAGTGTGTGAGACAAAAAAAAGTCCCAAAGATAAAACATACTCCTGGGAATTGAACTTGGAACCTTTTAGTTAGAGTTATTTTCTTGTCTGCAAATTTTTTCTCAATTAAGAGGAATCTGAAGTTTTCCCTTTATGTAAAGAGTTACGTAGAATTATAATTACTTTCAGCTAAAAGATTTCCAGAGCGCACATCCATATATGGGATCCAGCACGAGAGCATTTTCCCAGGCCATAGAGCAAACAGAGAGCAATGTTAAATGGTTCAAGGAGAATTATGATATACTATCCAACTGGCTAACCACTGTGTAATAATCTGTGTGTGTACACTCTAGTTTTGATTTTCCAAATGAAAATGTTTTAGTTTCATCCAAATTGAAAGCAGAAGCAGATGACACATTACTTGTAGCACAAATAGTGGAATCGCTTATTAAACTTATTTATATACATGTGATATTGATTGAGAAAGGAGTTCTTACAAATCTTGATTTTGAATCCTGGAAACTATACCAAAACTTGCACAGAATGTGTGGGCCAATGAAAAATCCTAAGGTTGACACCCACTCCCAGGTATCAATCTTGGGACAACAATGACATGAACCATGTTGCTTGCATCATGAATGCGATGTTTTGCTGCAGAGAAACTTTGTACTGAAAGAAGACCCATGGATGAAAGCAGTATTTTGTATGTGCATTGTAATATATAAAAAATGGCATTGAAAACAGTGTTTCTTTCATTCATTAATGCTCTACCACACAATTCTAAGTTCTAAAGACCCTGAGGAATGTGGTTTTTGAAATCATTATAGGAAAATAAGAAAATGTTTGTTATCAACATTATTTTCCTTTTTCCCCATTTTCAGGGTCATAAAAATAAATTGGTAAGTGGTCAGTAATTGGCTGAAAATTGTAATTTTCTTTTTTGGTAGATAGACAACATTATGAAAAAAAGGAAAATGCTGATACCAGCATTTTCTCCTTTTCCAACAATGTTCTCAAAAGGTTTCTCTCCCTCATAAATGTATGGTAAAGGATTAAACATTACTGTTGAAGCAATGGGGCATTACATTGCTTCGATTGTCGAGTTCAACCTGAAAAGTGTAAACTCTGATATACATGTATCTTGTATTCTCAGATTTTCAATTGCAAAAAGTTAACAGCAAACAGTTAACTTTCAAATGCAAAGATATAACTTTCAAATGCAAAGATATTATAACTAGCCATTGCTACGTGTAGTTTTACATAGATCTGATTCTTTCTTAAAAGCTTTGCTTGTTTTCCTGCATTATTTCAAACTTTGTGTTTTCTGTCTGCTTAAAATGCTTACTGAACCAACAAAGCCATCAGTATCACTAGGCGGCTTCTTGCATGGAAGCATATAATCTTTCTGTAAAGCCGTTCATTCATTTTGTCAGCTATAATTCAAAATAGATCTACATTTTTCCCCTTCTCTTGGCCTCCGAGCAACGGTTCTGCACTTTTTTTTTGAAATGATTTAAAAGTTTCAGAAAGTTATTGGACTTGCTTTTGACCTTGCCCTGTAACTCATTAGAAAATGACAACATTTCGGGTTGTCTAAATCGAAAGCCAACAAAAGTGACTGAAAATTTGTTATTTGAAGGGTAGAAAACATTGTGGGAAAAGGAGAAAATGCAGGTGACCAGCGTTTTCTCCTTTTCCCACAATGCTTTCGAAAGGGTTCTTTTTCAGGCTCGTCAAAAGTAGGTATTGTGTGGTAATGGGTAAACCCTTATAAACAATTCATGGACATAACACATCTTCTTTATGTGCTTAACATTGGAGCAGATTTATAATGTACCTGAATGATTTTGTTTTCTGTAGTAATAAAAATGTATCAAAGGTCAAAACAGGGAAATATGTGTATATAAGATCCCTGGTCAACAGTGCTATTTATTTTTGGAGATGTTACATATGTTGAAGACAACTTTGAAATGGTAAGAAGAAACAAAGACAAAAAACATAATCAATTTGGTAAAAGTTTAATAGATCTCTGTTGTACATTTGATGTTCACATCATGAATGGTCGATTGTTCGATGATAGGGATGGGAATATCACATGTACATCAGGTAATGGGTCGTCTGTTGTAGACTATAACATAGCATCCACTGATCTGTTTAAGTATGCCACCTATTTCTGTGTCTTGGATAGAAGTGAATCAGACCATTTTCCCATCCAATGTTCTTTTTCATTCCCAACTACACAGATCGTCTCGCCGAGAATAACCCGTACCATAGAATATCATAATATAAGCAGTAGTTATCAAACAGACAGTTTTAAATGGGACGAAAACAAGAAACAGACATTTATTGCAAATTTTTCTCTAAAGTTTACTCTTTCCTATGACGACATAGTTAAAGCCTTACCTGTCGACGTAAATGGTGCTGTGACCATTATTAATGACCTTTTTAAAAGCAGTGCTATAGAGACAGGCATGCGATCCAAATCAGCCGCCCGATTTATAAAGTCTCAGCCACCATGGTGGAATGAATTGTGCGACACCAAGAAAAATGATAAATATAAGCTCCTTAGACGCTTTCGCAGAACTAACAATGAAATAGACCTCTTACATTATAAAGTTGCCAAACGCGAGTTCAAATCATGTGTACAGGGTATGAAGTTGCGTTATCAGGCAGAAAAACGAGAAGAAATTATGAATGCAAGAAAAGATCCAAAAACTTTCTGGAATTTACTTAAAAAACGGACAATAAGACCCAGAAATAATGAACAAATACCAAACAATATTTGGTTTCAACATTTCTCCGAATTATTTAAAACGGATCAGATTATCGACACACTGATAGACGATCAGGATGATACAGAGATAGAGGATGATGAGATGTTAAATTCTGAGATAACGGAAAATGAGATAATGGCCGCTCTTAAAAAAATTTCTGTGGGTAAATCACCAGGACCGGATCAAATCTTGATTGAATATATAAAAAATACAATACAGATAACTTTACCCACATTTACACTCCCTTTTAATAGTATATTTCGTACTGGTAATTATCCAGATGAATGGTCAGATAGCATAATTTGTCCTATATTTAAGTCAGGCTGTAAAAAGACCCCAATAACTATCGAGGTATTTCTCTTATAAATTCACTCTGTAAATTATACTCTTCGGTTTTAAATAACAGACTGTACAAATGGGCCGAATTAAACGGTAAGATTGACGAAGCACAAGCAGGCTTCAGAGAAGGATATTCTACAACTGATAATTTATTCACGTTACACGCTTTAATACAAAAATACCTGACAAAAAAACGTGGAAGATTATATGTATTGTATGTAGATTTTACAAAGGCCTTTGACAATATTTTACACCCAAAGTTATTTTCTTGTCTGTTAGACAAGGGTATAAATGGAAGATTTTTCCGTGCACTTCGCGCTATGTATTGTAACTTAACGGCCAGGGTTAAGGGAGGACAGGGTCTAACGAATAGCTTCCCTTGTTTAAAAGGCACCCGCCAGGGAGATACCTGCAGTCCTTTGATTTTTGTATTATTTATTAATGATATATGTACTTACCTGCGTCGTCACTGTGGTAAAGGTATTTTTGTGACTAATAACATCCAAGAAATTAATACCCTGTTGTTTGCAGACGACGTCGCTAATCCAGCCGACACAGTAATACAACTGCAGCGTCAGCTTAACGCTATTAAATCATTTTGTGATAACACAGGGATGCAAGTAAATATAAAAAGAACAGAAATGGTATTTCGTAAAGGGGGACCACTAAAGGCGTCTGAACACTGGACCTTTGATGGAGAAGAAATTAATATCGCGCTCTTTTATAAATATATGGGACTATTATTCATGCCAAAACTCTCATGGTCTAGAGCGCAGCGTAAACTAGCTGCTCAAGCTTTAAAATCTATAAATTGCATAAAACATTACCAAAAGTACTTTGGTTATTTTAACTATAATGAACACTTTAAATTGTTCGATTCAATGGTCAAACCTATTCTTCTACACGGAGCCGAGATATGGGGCTACCATTACTCTAAAATCGTTGAAAGGGTTCAAATACAATATTGTCGTACCTTTTTAGGAGTGAGTAAATCCACAAATAACGATGTCGTATTGGGAGAATGCGGACGATTACCTCTGTATATTGATTATGTTGTTAAACTTATAAAATATTGGTGTAAGCTTTTACAAATGCCGCAACAAAGATTTCCTAGGCAGTGTTACATTATGCTCAGAGACCTAGACGTAGCAGGCAGGCAAACATGGGCCTCAGAAGTCAGACAAATTCTATTTAAATTCGGTTTCGGATACGCATGGATAGCGCAAGAGGTGGCCGACGTGAAAGTTTTTATCAATCAATTTAAAATTCGGCTATCCGACTGTATCAAACAAGATTGGCATAATAATATAAACAGTTCTCCTAGATGCGATAACTATAAACACTTTAAGTCACTGCTTGACGTAGAATTTTATTTAAAAATTGATCTACCGTTTTACTTACGACGTAGTTTTGCGAAATTTAGATGCTCTAATCATAGACTAGGTATCGAACTGGGGCGTCAATAGGGAATACCTAGAGAAGATAGGTTATGCACTTACTGTCTGCAACAAAATATTATCGCAATAGAAGATGAATATCACGTATTTTCCTTATGTAAAAGGTATGACGAAATAAGAGCGTTTTATCTCGACCATATGTCAAATACATCTCCACCGCGAGACTTATTCTATAGGAAAATAGCTTCAATAAATAAAGACGAACTTTACAATATATGTAGGTTTATTCATAGGATTTTGACTAATAAATGTTAATGCAACACTTTCTAAACACAGAAATAGGTGGACTGAAATAACCACATCAGTTGTGATCTATTTCTGTAAAATCAGTTTGATAAGTAGTTCCACTGGGCTACTGTTGTAAGTGGTTTTGGTAATACATGTGTATATTATGTATAAATCTCTTTTGAGCTATCATGTTACAATACCATGATCCAGAAGAGGGAGGTGTTTAAAATACTTTGAAAATATAAATTTGTAAAAAAGAGAATTTAACACCTCTGATCATTGTCAAATTTGGGGAAATCTACTTCTAGTCATCTGCGTATATGCTTTCAATTTCGACGTGCTTATGAACCTGTTGTGTAGTAATATGTAAAAAAAAAATGTATAAATTCTTTGATAACCATTCAACACAACACCGAATCTTCAAAACTCTGAAGAGATTAATTTTTTGAAAACATCATGGAAAGTAAACCATAACCCTCTCTATCAAGGTCCAATTTTCGAGAAATATATTTTTTGTCATTTGCAAATGCTCTCAGTTGTGACGTGCTTATAATTCTGTTGTTTGGTAATAGGTTGTGAAATTTTTCTCTTATATAGTGTATTATTTATAAACCATTGTTAACTACTTCCATACAATATTGAATTTCCAAGACCTCTAAGAGAAAGACTTTTGAAAACATTTTGGAAGAAAAATATCTCGACCAAAAAGGTCAAATTATGGGGGTAATGTAATTCTTGTCATATGCAAATGCTCACAATCTCGACGTGTTTATAAAGCGGTTGCTTTGTAATAGGTTCTGAAAATTATCGGGATCATAAAATTTTTATTAATGAGGGATTCTGAGCTGTGAAGTTTGCGACATGAATGATCTCGTTCGATCCATATGAAAGTTTTTACATTGTTCTGTTGTAACTTTGGGTAAATCCTAGAACTATCTGCCGGCTAGGACCCGGATCAGTCTTCGTTTTGTTGTAGTCTGATCCGAGTCCTTGTTGGACGGAAATCTATTTATTGAACATTATTATAGTCTTTCTTTGACTATAATAATTAGATGCTCAGAATGCCTACTGAACAAGTTCTTTAAAGGTACTTGACTATATTGGTTTGATGGATAGATATTGTTATTTGCATTATGGGCCGGTGGCCTTTTGCATAAAATAAAATTGAGTTGAGTTGAGTTGAGTTGAGCTTCAAGAATAAGCTATTAAAACCTAGAATTATTTGAATTTGCCCCATCACGCCGCGAAATAAACGGTCACGGATAATGGGCCCGTTTCGTTGCGAGCGCACGCAGAAGCAGGGTAATAGAGTATTCTCCGCAAAGGAGACTAAGGTAAATTTTTCATTTTCAGTTGTCAAATTTTGCCACAAATACGTAGATATCTCATACAATAGGTTCACTTCAGGTCTTTAAACTACAGCATCCAGAAAATACTGCATTCGCCTTGTGTCGAGTTGCAAATTCGACCATGAATCGATAGGACTGCTGCTAACAAGAACTTATTCTCGAAAATGCTTTACGGCAGAATTATTGGAGCGAAAATATGGCGGCTAGAACTTTAGCGGAAAGGAATGAAAACTAACGGAAACGACTTTATTTACAAAAAAAGGAAATAATCACCGAAAGGAAGAGCAATAAACTAACCCTTCGTGGACGGTGCATATCACAGAATGTGCAGTGTGATCTTTGATTTGATTTACACTGTCCATTAAAGACATTTCATTTACATTGGTCGTCCGTCCTTTCCACTAAATTAGCAATTTCTTATGTGGGCAAGTCTTCCTACAGTTTCCACTGGAATAACTTGAAACGCACTACAAAAAATCTCTTTGATGTGTAGTTGTGCATGTGGCTCTTAAAATTTGGATATCTGCAGGCGTTCTAGATTTTAATCCATTTACTGACAAGCCCCTTCGGACGTATATGTGCGCCGTTCTGCGAAGCTCTTGTTTCGACCATGTATTCATAACCCTTTCTTCTCGCGGATGTTAAAAAACCCGTAATTCTAAAGGTTTACCAGCATTTTCTCCTTTTCTCATAATGATTTCGAAAGCATTTATACTCAGAAAAACTCGGAATTGTATGGTAAAAGGTTTATTTAAACTGATAAAAAAAATAAAGGATCACGCAAATGCTGAAATTCAATCTTTCACTTAGCTCCTTGTCAAACACCAGCTTACATTCCTACTAGACAAAATGGACCAATAGTTTTCTTGTTTGTTTCATTTTAAATGGTGATAAGTCAGATTAAGAAGAAAATTAAGAAATATGTTTGCCTTGTTCTTTTGTCAAACAGCTCATATTTTTTCCAACCTTTTGTTCATATTCTTGTCATATGTAGTGAAACAATAGGACGAGATGAAACAGTGACACCTCCGATTCTCTAAAAAGCATGTGTAGCATTAAAAAAAAACTGGCTTTGACAGGAATAGCCCATACATCCCATGCAAACTAAAGTGTTTTGCCTGTTCTAAAATGTACTTTAAGACCGAATGAACTCACGAGCAGAAAATTATTTGCATTGTCCTGCACTGAAAACATTATCTTGCGATCGAAGTTGAGGACATGTGATCCTTTAATGTTTTTGAGCAGTGTATATCAGCCGATAACAGTTTAGACTCGTCCACTCATCGTCACGGTGTAGCATTTGAAGACGAATAAATAGAATTGTCTTTGAAAGTAGAGAAAACATGTACAATGGAATTGTGAAAACTTTTAGTTGCAAGCATTTTCTCCATAACATTTTTGAACCAAGGCCTTCTTTCTCAGAGTCGTTATAAACTGGACATTGTGGTGATAAGCTAATCTTACCATTGCAGTTTCCCAAAACTACAGTTCACCGAAATCTCAGTTTTCAAATAAAGATCTACCAATTACTAATACATGTAATTTTAAGACTTTTCTAAGCTAAAAGGACATGACATGCATTTCACAAATTAAATGTACCTCAAATGATGGAATATATGTTGGGAGATATAGAAAAAAAATTGTGGGAAAAGGAGAAAATGCTGGCTACCAGCATTTTCTCCGTTTCCCACAATATTTTCCAAATGTCCATTTTCTCAAGGTTGTTAAAATATGATGTTGTTTTGAAAAAGGTAAACCACATCTTGTTTTTGCCATTAATATAGACGATGTGCAGGGATTTGTCAGGGATTTTGGCAAAGTGGCTTCCAATACATGAAGGATTTTTTTACCGTCGGGAATGAAAACACACCAGTATATAGTTCATTGAGGAGAGTGGGTTTTTGCTTGCTTCGTGTTTTTAGCTCACTTGAGCACAACTTGCTCAAGGGGAGCTTTGAGGATCACACTGTGAATGTCGTCCGCCTTCTGTCGTGTGGCGTCAACAATTCTTTAAATATCTTCCTCTAAACTGCTAAGTCGATTAGGACCAAACTTGGCAGGAATGTTCCTTTGGCGGTCCTCTAAAATTTGTTCACTGTATTTGATTCCATCAAAAACTCTGGTTGCCATAGCAACCAAATGCAATTTTTCAAGAAATTCTTTACAAATCTTCTCCTTTGAAACCGCTTGTCAGATTTTGAAATAATTTCAAAGACATGTTCATTGGGTGACCCTTTTCAAAAATTGTTCACGAAATTTTGATCCAACAAAACATATTACCGTGGACAAGAGGTCTTTGCGTCCAACGTTGTCCATCTTTTTCTCCTTAACCTTGTGGCCGATTTGGAACTTGGCTGGAGTGTTCCTTGGGAAGTCCTCCTAAAAAAAGAATTGTTCACAGAATTTGATTTTATCAAAAACTCTTTATGACATAGCAACCAAATGGAATTGTCCTAGAAATTCTTTAGCGAAATTTTGATTCGTCGAAAAACATGGTCGTGGTGGAGGGGCAGGGGGCTCTTTGTGTCCTACGATTCTTTAAACATCAAAACTTCAGTTGAGCGATCCAGGGCCATCTTGGCTCTTTTGTTTTCGCCCACTTTTTAGCTCACCTGAGCACAACGTGCTCAAGGGGAGCTTTTAGGGTCACTGGGTGTCCGTCGTCCGTCGTGCGTCATGCGTCGTGCATCGTCAACAATTTTTTTAAACATCAATTCCTCTTAAACCACTGGGCCAATTTAGACCAAACTTGGCTGGAATGTTCCTTGGGAGGTCCTCTTTAAAAATTGTTCATATAATTTGATTCCGTCAAAAACTCTGGTTGCCATGGCAACCAAATGGAATTTTCTAGGAAATTCTTTAAAAATCTTCTCCTCTGAAACCGTTGGTCAGATTTTAAAATAATTTCACAGAGATGTTCCTTGGGTGACCCTTTTCAAAAATTGTTCGTGAAATTTTGATACGTCAAGAAACATGGCTCTGGTGAATGGGGGCTTCTTGCACTATACAGAAATAAAGGCAATCTTAAAAATTCTTCTTCTCTGAAACGGTTGGTCAGATTTTCAAATAATTTCACAGAGATGTTCCTTGGATGACCTTTTTCAAAAATTGTTCGCGAAATTTTGATCCGTCAAGAATCATGGCTCTGGTGAATGGGGGCTACTTGCACTATACAGAAATTCTTTAAAATTCTTCTTCTCTGAAACCGCTGGTCAGAATTTGAAATAATTTCACAGAGATGTTCCTTGGATGACCCTTTTCAAAAATTGTTCGCGAAATTTTGATTCATCAAAAAATGTGGCTTTGGGGAATGGTGGCTACTTGTACTATAGGGAGATGAAGAAATTCTTAAAAACTTTTTTTTTCTTTTTTTTTTTTTAAACTTTACTTCTCTGAAACTGCTGGTCAGATTTTGAAATTATTTCACAGAGATGTTCCTTGGGTGACCCTTTTCAAAATGGTGTTCATGAAAGTTTGATTCGTCAAAAAACATGGCTGTGGTGAATGGGGACTACTTGCACTATATGGCCATGAAGGAATTTTTTAAAATTCTTCTCTGAAACGGCTGATCAGGTTCTGAAATAATTTCACAGAAATGTATCTTAGTTGACCCTTTTCAAAAATTGCTCGAAATATTTTGATCCATCAAGAAACATGGCTCTGATGGCTGTGGGTTATTTACACTACACAGACATGAAGAAATTCTTAAAAATTCTTCTTTTCTGAAACGGTTATTTAGGTTGTGAAAAAATTGGCTATGGTCCTCTCAAAAATTCAGGTGCGCGAACCAGGGCCATCTTGGCCCTTTTGTTTTAGTCGTTTTCTACTGTATGCTAGTCACCACGGCTTCTTCACCAGTCTACATACCTAGAAAAGTGTCTTTGTCCAATGCTAAACGCAAGTCTTTTCAAGCCATTGGCTGCTTTGCATCAGGAACAAAGTCAAGACGACACCCAGAGCTAAAGTAGAACATTTACTGCGACTAAGTAAATTTTCTCATTAATCATCGAAGCCTGTAGTTTTTTACATACTTATGTCACATCGACTGAGAAACAAATTCTTGCATTTTAACTCGTTACCACACAACCCCTACTTTTAACCATCTTGGGAAAGAAGCCTATAGAAAACATTATGGGGAAAGGAGAAAATGCTGGTAACGTTTAATTTGTCGTCTGCAAGTGCTTTCAATTGAAAGCATTTCCAGAAAACAGCATTTTCTGCTTTTCCCACAATGATATCTTCCATTTCCAAAAGAAATTTTCTTCTTTTCCCACAATGTTTTCAGAGGGCTTCTTTCTCAGGGTCGTTAAAAGTCGGGATTGTATGACAAGGGGCTAAACTATTCTCTCTGGATGCTGCTTTCTGGGAACTCCACCAGTACTAACGCCGAATGTGTGGGCCAGTGAACAGTACTAATGTTGATGACAACTCCAGAAAATCGAGTTTGGGGGCCTATATTGTACCTGAAGATCACGGACACCGAATTCTTTTGCACTGACTAGAACCATTTCCCCGCAAAAAGGCCAGGCTTTGGTTCAAACTCGTGACTCTTGGCCATGATTACCAGGCTCGCATGACCAAAGAGGTAAGTGAAAGGTGGGCAGGCGGGGGGGCACCGACTATATGACAAATACTCGAGTCAACTATGTTTTCCAAATTATAAAAATTCGATATTCGTTTTTAACGCTAAATAAATTGGTCAATTCCTTTATTATTTATTTATTCAGTTTTCATTGCTCATTGAATGGAAAATTACTCTGTGGAAATCCTGCTGGTTCTCTTCTGGATGGACATTAAAAACAGCGTGGAAAAATACCACATTAATTGGTCCTGCATGAATGCAGCGAAGAGGTCAAAGAGTCAGGTCTCAGTGAGTGTTCATTAATTTGTAAGCTGTTTAACCCTTTACCAAATAAACCAAAGTATTTAATGACCATGGAGGAAGAAGATAACTTCTGAAAACATTGTGGGAAAAAGAGACAATGCTGGTAGCCAGCATTTTCTCCTTTTTCCCACGATGTTTCCTATCCTGTCTTTGACATATTTACTTATTTGGACTACATAAATATGAGTTTAAATCTTCCAATTTGGACGTATAAAAAATTGACATGGTAAGAAGTTAACGATCGCCATTCCTCAAAAATCGCAGAAGGGAGATGGTCAATTGTCAATGACTTTCCACCTGACAGCGACATCTTGCCTCTTTCATCAATTCCTTTTCAAAAACATTGCGGTAAAAGGATAAATTATTTTATTCCAGCTTAGGGCTATCTTTCATTTTTAAACAACAACGTTTTCACGTTTAATTTTGTACTAAATCTCTATTAACCCTTTCCCAAACGACAAATTTTTGGACTAGACCAAATTGAAAGCACTTGCAGACGACAATTCAACTCTCGGTGAAAAGATGATTTCTGTCTATGATAGGTTAGAAAACATTGTGGGAAAAGGAGAAAATGCTGGTTACCAGCATTTTCTCCTTTTCCCACAATGTTTTCAAAAGGCTACTATTCCAGACCCTTAAAAACCAGGGATTGTTTGGGAAAGGGTTAATGCAAGGCAGTTTCCATATTTTGAAGGTACATACATTACATTGTTTTTCTAAAAAGTCACCCAAGAGATCTGTTCAAGGTATAAAGAGTTAACCTTTTGACAAACGATGCACTCTATAAAAGACTACGGGATACATCTGTCTTTTATTGTGGGAAATGGACATTATCTCCTGCTAGATGGCATTCTACATATACACATCTATCTAATTTGTGGATTCTGGCTACAGAACCGCACTACTTTTCTACGGGACAACCTTTACTTTGAATTTCAAACTAAAATAATCATTTACTCAATAAAACGCTACCTGGGGCGATTCATTCAGCTGTGATCAGCAGTTTAACCCTTTACTCCACAGATACTTATTTCTACGCATTGCGTGTAGGAGCCTTTGGAAAACATTGTGGCAAAAGGTGAAATTGCTCGTGAAGAGCAATTTCACCTTTTGCCACAATGTTTTCTATGCTTTAAAAAGGTGTCATATACACATAAGAAACAGCTTCATCCTTGCTGTTATTTAGGGTCAATTAGAGATACCATAGAAATGCCTTATGGGGTAAAGCGTTAAATAAATGAAGCCTAAATAGGCCTGATTTCTCGTCTATTGCTACTTTATAGCGCGTATTACTACAATCCCCCCCCCCCCCCAACATGGGGGAATGATGGGTCATAACAGACAGGTCGAATTTACAGGCAATACTGTATGACATGTGCAGAAAATGGAGAAATGGATAAGATGCTCGTTTTATTCCAATATTTATTTTCGCATTAGACCTGTATTTATATTTATTATCCACATTTTAGATACATTAGCCATACTCTAGCAGAGAATGGTTTATACCATCTCCCTGATGCATGACGCACTACCAGGCGATTCCATATTTTTAACTCTTTAATAAACCACAAAAAATTGGACTAGTCCACTGAATTCAAAGCATTTGCAGACGACAAAATAAATGTGAATAAAGAATTTGAAATTTAATTTGGGAAGGGTAGAAAACATTGTGCGAACAAGGAGAAAATGCTGCTTACCAGCATTTTCTCCTTTTCCTACAATGTTTTCAAAAGGGTTCTTTCCCCAGGATTGTTAAAAGTTGGGATTGTGTGCTGAACGGTTAAACGATCCTGAGGAAGTTGGCTAAGAAAAGAAAAGTTGTGGGAAAGGAGAAAATACTGCCAAATAGCATTTTCTCCTTTTCCAACAATTTTCCCCATCATTTTCAAAAGACGAGGTCCTATCATTTTATCCACTTTCAAACTGTCGTCTGTAAGTATTTTCAATTAGAGCTTAATCTTTAATGATGTCGTTTGGTAAAGAGTTAACCCTTTACCAAACGCTTCCAATCCCGACGAAAATGGCCTTTGAAAACATTTTGGGAAAAGAAGAAAATGCTGGCAACCAGCATTTTCTTCTTTTCCCAAAAGGTTTTTAACCATATCAAAGACAAACTTTCCCAAGATGTTTTCTACAAAGGCAAATTACATCATTTTAGCAATGTCAGATTTGTCGTCTGCAAGAGCTTTCAGTTCGGACAACTACAAAAATTTTGTCGCCTGGTCAAGAGGTAAATGTGCCAAGCCGAAATGCCGTTCCACCAATAATTCATTTTCCATCAGAACTGACGTCAAGGACAGTCAACTTAACCTATATAAATACGACCTCTTGTTTTACGGTGGAGTAAGGAAAACTTTTCCGTTTATTAGAAACAAGAAAACACCTTTTAAAAGGATATGGAGCGTAAATTTGCCAGAAAATAAACAGGGACCCCTAAGATAAACATATCTATAATTTTAACCAATCATAAATTTGTAGTTATTCTTTTGTTATCAGTACCGAAAGGTAGATCAAAAGCCAGCAACTTCATCAACGCAAAAAAGAACAGGGGCTTAACCCTTTCCCAAACAATCCCTGGGTTTTACGACCCTGAGATAGAAGCCTTTTGAAAACATTGTGGGAAAAGGAGAAAATGCTGGTAATCAGCATGTTCTCCTTTATCCACAATGTTTTCTACCTGGCTGAAAACAGATTTCATTTTTTAAGTTACTGTTTTTTTGTCGTCTGCTAATGCTTTCAATTTGGACCAGTCTAAAATTATGTCGTTTGGTAAACGATTAAATTTGCATATTTAAAGGAGGAGCCCTTGGAATAAAGTTGCCTGAATAAACATGTCAACAGTTTGGACCATTGACAAATTTCTCATCCCCAACTTTCAGCTGCAGGTCGAGCAAGAGTTACTCTCCTTATTACTTATCGATTATCTGATCAGAAAGGATTTCCGATAACGGCCTGTCATATAGGATTCAGAAGAGAAAATTTTTTGATCGACTAAAACACATTTTTCTTCTAAAATGATTAAAATCTATAACGTCGTGAAGTTTTCTGTAATATCTCTACTTTACTTCAATATAATTTTAATTCCTGTAGCAAAATGGGAAGTTGCGTCCATTTTGATTTAAAGTTACTGACCCATTCTCCTTATTTCTATATAAAGGTTCAAGAAATTTGCTCTTGCGCCGTTTTTGACGCTAAATAACATAAAAATGAATTGCAAGCAAAAAATCTATAACGTCTTGAAGTATTCTATGCTTTGTTGTGATTATGATCAAAGTATTCGTTTACATTTGTGAAATTGAGATCTTGCGTCCATTTTAGTTTAAAAACGACACTATCGTTAATTTTTGTATAAAAAATGCAGTATCGAGCAAAGTGAGATTTTAAGTCTGGGTGAAAAGATTTAGCAACGGATAAAGGGAAGATAAGAACTAATGACATGATAACCTTGTCTGTATTGTTTTGTTAAACCTGGATCCTGTTTTTACACATTGTCCAAATATATAATGATTGTATTTATCATTTTTATACATGTACGTGTATATTATTTGCATCAGTGAAAACTTTTAAGAGATTTGTAAAAATCATTATTTTCCCAGTATCGTCTTTTTTAATTCTTTTTGGAAAATAATTTCAATTTAGTTAGCATAAATTTCTTTAAATTGCATTTTTTTTCCTTTTTTCTTTATTTCTAAAGAAGATTGAATTTGTTGTACTATTGAATCATTATAATAATTATGCAGTCAATAGACCAGTAACAACCTGTACAAAACAAGCGGTCTGATCCTGGGCCGAATCGGTTTTATTTTATGTGTCGAAAGTCTTTTGGCTTAAAAAAATTGACGTATCAATATCAATATGTGACTGAAATAAGCAGAAAACAATTTTTGAGAGTATTGATGTGACCCGTACAGCTTACTCCCGAATTTCAACGGTCCTGCATAAAACCTTTTGAAAACATTGTGAGAAAAGGATAAATACCAATATCCAGTATTGATTCCTTTTCCTACAATGTTTTCTACTCTTTTAAAGTGAAGAATATCAATTTAGCTACATTTGATTTATTTTCTGAAATTGCTTTTTTTCTAAGTTGGTGAAGTCAAAAGTTCTCCATATGGGAAAAGGTTTTAAATTATTGACTTTTGAAAACACATGAGAGGGAGAAATGTGATCAGATTGAAAATAGCAAGGAAAGTTGAATATGTGAGCTGTCGCCATAAAATACTTTTGAAAATGCATTGATCATCACACATTTGCAAGTAAAGAGCTAATGAGAGAAGGCGGCAAATTGGACTTCCTTATACAAGATCTTGTTAAACTTGACTTTTAATCCTTACAAATAATCTCGTAAAAAAATTATGATGTTAGTTTAAACATTTAGTTTTAATTTATTCAATATACTAACATTATTCATTTACAACAACATGTATTGCGAAAAGGATTGAAACGAAAGCATCAAAGCTTATATACATGTAGTTCCTCTCCCTAAGGAAGTCTGATTTTTTTCCAGATACATGTACTTTCTTTCCGATTACCCCGTATAAATGTATCAATGTATACCATTACGTAACACCAATCAAGATACCCGATAGGCGTCTTATCTAACAGTGAGACTCGGTCATCATCGGAGAACTCCGGCACAATGCAAACGATCAGGGAAAAAGAAAGAAAATACGATAGTTGCTTTAAAAAGGTGTAAAAAGGGATAAAAATGTATTTTTTAAATGACTGAAAACTACGCCATATTAAAGAACAATAAATAAGCTTTCTGACTTCCCTGAAGATAATTTTGATTTTCCAACAATATTGTGCAGGCTGATTTATGTTTACCGTGTGCTCACAAAACCACTGACTTCATTTAAAAAATGACGAAATTATTTTAAAAAGAACTGACCTATTGAACATAAAGGTTAAAAAATATAATTTGTATACGGTTGGTTTGTTTATGATAGATCAGACAATACCTGTGTGGTCTGATATTCCACCACACTTTCCCCAGCCTAATATACATGTACGTACATGTATTTGTGACGATGCTATGCAAAACAATTACAATAAAATGCAGTCTGTTGACTATGTAATAGCTCTATGCAACAGGTTGGAGATTAATGTTTTCAAAAACATTGTAACAAGAGAAGCCTCTTCATAATATCCTTAACTTTGTTAGCTATATTATCTATTTAGAAATATATCCAACCGAAGTATTTTTACTATTGTACCACTTTTGTTGATAAATCAATAAAAATATCAGAGATTGAATTCAAAATTATGATGAAAAAATCAGAGATAAATTCCAAAGATGCAGTAAACATATGTGCTGTTACATTTCGAGCGTTCGTGTCGCGCTCCTCCCCCGGCTTCAGTCTCATCATAAGAAACTTGTACTGCGGTTTTTTGGCTTTTTTTAAAACTCTCCAGGAACTAGCAATATATGACTGTCCCAATATTTAAAGCAGTTGTAGACAACACAATAAATATGGCTCAAATTATTCAATTTGTATCAATTAAGGCATGACAACATTGCTTGAAAAAGAGCAAATGCCGGTCAAAAGCATCTCTATTGCTGACCATAATTTTTCAAACGCGTGCTTTCGGTAAAATTTGAGGTAGATCAAATTGTAAGACCTGAAAGGAAAACAAATCCTACAAATTTTGGTACCCCAGTAATTTACAACCCCAGATATCCCGCAGAGTTGTTTTCCAATAAACTGACACCCTCTACACTCGAAGCGCGGAATTCGGGTTATAAGTGCAAAGGGTTTGCAGAGATCGCCAGTCAATATATAATTCCGTATGTGATCAATTTCACGGCCAAAAGGGATCAAACTCTCATAATTTAATTGGCTTACATAGCGGTCAAATAACAATTACCGGGTTTGATTTGCATGACAAAGTTGGCCATGGTTTATTCATTTGTTGTCCGTAGCAATAAAGGAGGTAAAAACCGCGCACAATACCCGCGAACATCTAGCTACGCCGACGGAAAAAAAAACCCAAGTTATAAGTCCCAGAACATGATGACGGGAATGCGTAGATTAATGCGGCAGTTGGCCAAGGAAAGGTCGAAGTGCTATCATAGCCGTATTGTCAGCGTCAGCAACAACTTCCATGTTTGCCTTGTCGAGCGAAAACTGTAAGCTCTTACCTTGCAATCCTGACATTTAACGATCCTGAAGGGGAAGGCTTTTGATAATATTGTGGAAAAGGGAGAAAATGCTTCTCCAAAATGCTGGTTACCAGCATTTTCTCATTTTGTTAAATGTTTTCATCAAACAACAAAATTTCAAGTCGAAAAATCGAAAGCATTTGTAGACGACAAAACAAAAGTGGCTGAAAAATAGAAATTTGTTTTGTGAAGGGTAGAAAACGTTGTGGGAAAAGGAGAAAATGCTGGCTACCAGCATTTTCTCCTTTTCCCACAATGTTTTCCAAAGGCTTCTTTCTCAGGGTCTTCAAAAGTAGGGATTGTATGGTAATGGGTAAATTCATCTGCAAAAGATATCGACTCGGGTCAGCCTGCGAAGTCCACCCAACCGGACCGGGATCGAAAAGTTTGCCGCTGGTAAATTTTCTGCGTGTCCAAGGACCATCCTGCCTCGAGATTTTGTTGGATGTTAGACAAAATAATTTTTATGGATTCATGATTATATGATGACTTGCTTGCTAGGGTCTACAATAAATATACTACTCAACATTTGCTAGGGATCACCATCTTATATTGAGCCGATAATATGTATGTGCAGCATGCATTTTGTATGATTTTTCAGAATGTACATTGCCACACTGATGATAAAAACTATCTAAGGACATGAATATTTCTTAAGCAAAACTGTATTTATGTAAGATATGCCTGTATTGAAGTATCGAATTGATCCCTAGCAAATGTTGAGTAGTATACATGTATGTTTACTAGTGTATAAAAGTTTTCGTTACAAAACAGAACAGGGTACATATTTACTTTTTATATCGTAAAAAAAAACTATTTTGTAAATGACAGATAAATACATATGTAGGCCTATATATTTTACTTTGCAGGCATACAAAATTGACATTATATTCAGTTACAAAGTTGCAATTTTAGGCATTTGAATTGGGGAGCGTCGTTTTGCAATCGGAAACTCCCATAATTATAGGCATGTATCAGAAATGACCTCATCATTCTTACTTGATTACGAATCTCGTCATCGATGGTTGGCTTTGTACCATGGATCACAGACATACATTAAGCAAGTTTGGTTAGAGCATGGGACATTTTCTTAGTATCGTCTTCGTTCTTAAGCGATGATTTGCCAGCTATCGGTTTACTAATTTTTTTGTGATAAATAATTTTTCTGGTACTTGTCATTAGAAATGGCATGCTAAAATTAACTGGATGAGGCCAGTGGAAATATTAATTTTTGATTGAAAACAGATTCACTCGATCATTTCTATTGGCGCAATAATACAAAATTTGTCTACCGATAGTTTGGTCCTGGGATTTTTCGTTCCAAAATAAGTTCTTTCCATGGCTTGTTCGTCCTATGATTAGGCATTACTCCATTTAATTGTGCATGGATATTTATAGATAGGAATAATTAATTGGAATGTTGGGAATCAAATGTTAATGGCTAGGATATTTCATAATCATAGTTTTCAGGTACAAACTTAATTTCATTCGATATGTTGACATATTCTTTTTTCTATCTATCATGCATTTTACTGTCAAGGGACTTTACTCTTGACTATTCCTAATGATCAAAGGGAATATAAAAATACACGAATAATCCAAACTTTGTCATGATTACTCTCCCTTCAAACAAAAATGAATCATTTGCTTAGTAGGTTGCTTTTTCAATATTTTTCATTTTATTTCAAATTACTAATTCGACACAATAGTTTCTTGACAAATACCAATTCAGCGTTTTAAATACTTTGATTGAAGTTGGGAGTGAGATTATAAAAAATGACAATTGACTTGTTGCCCCTCGCAGATAGCTGAGTCCCGGTAGCTCAGTCGGTAGCGTACAGCACTTGAGAACATGGGGTAGCTGGTTCGATCCCTGGCGTAGCCAAATTCTTTCCGAGGATTAATACTAATCATTGCAACAGGATTGTCTTTTCTCTCACCGCTGAATATCGTTTCGGTAAGGGTTATGTGGGAAAGCAGCCGATGGTTTGGGAAGAATGTTGTGCAAATTACTAGTAAAAAGAACTTGACTACAAAGTTAATAGTGTTACCAGCGAAAACAGCAATTGAGTATTGACATTGCCAATGCATGGACCTCTCGTGGGCTGCCATACACTTCTGTGCAATATTGTTCTACTCTCGAATAAGTGCCTAACGGGAGTTGGATCTAATTTTGAGGTTGATGAAGTCACATAAGACGATCACCACACACACATAACTCTTTACCACACGACAAAATTTTAGACTGGTTCAAATCGACAGCATTTAGCATTTGCAGACGACAAAATAAAGGTGACTGAAAAATTGAAATTTGTTCTGGGAAGGGTAGAAAACACTGTGGGAAAAGGAGAAAATGCTGGTTACCAGCATTTTCTCCTTTTCCTACAGTGTTTTCAAAAGGCTTCTTTCTCATGGGCGTCAAAAGTAGGGATTGTGTGGTATAATGGGTTAAAGAATCTTATGATGTTTGTGGTGGTCACACTCAATATTAACTTTGTGAAATTCAATCATTGACCACACAAACTAAGGCTTTTGATTTGAGATGAGCTATTGATTTGATTTTTATGAAATTTTGGGAACTGAGTCATTAATTATGGACATTTGACAGGGTGAATTTTCATTGTCGTAGATTTATTTTTGTCCGAGATTATTTAATGTACTCGATATACAATACTGACAGTAAACAGTACAATTTTCACCACTGGCTAAAAGGTTTGTTTTTGTTTTGAGGCCTACAAGTATATTGACCACAAAAATTAAAGATAGTAGTAATCTAAGTAAAAGCTTAGCATAAGGTAAGGAATAGTGTAGATCAAAGATCAGATTGCATGGAAAGTGCAGTCTGATCTTAATCTACGCCGTCCATTAAAGCTATTTAAGCCACTATTGGCATGGGAAAACCTAGCGCTTTCAGTCATGACCTCCATTCCCGGGGGCAAATAGTTTTACTTCGGCCTGACCTGACCAGGCATGTCGTAGGGTCATTAATAATTTGTTAGCTGATTAATTGCTGGGTGTTTTATGCTACTTTCAACATTTGAGCCATGCTCTATGAAATGGGGGTTTCATGCATCAGCGAAAAGTATCGACTCAGGTCAGCCTGTGCAGTCCGCGCAGGCTGACCTGTGCCGAAACTTTTCGCCATTGGTCAATTTTCTGTATGTCCATGGACCAGTCTATGCAATGATTACGTCGGATATTATGGAACCATAAATATATGATGGCTTTCTTGGTATTTTCCCAAAATGTTTTCTACCCTTCTGAAATCAAATTTCAGTTTTTTTGAGTCACGTTCAATTTGTTGTTTGCAATTTATGCTTTCAATTTGGACAAGCCTAAAATTTTGTTGTCTGGTAAAGAGTTAAACTTTATCCTTCTAAATAAGTAAAACGAAACTTCCAAGCCGATAGTAAAAACCAAAAGTTTGCAATTTTAAAGCTTTTTTTGCGGGAATGATATATATATTTACCGGACTGTGTAGATCCAAGATCAGACTGCAATTTCTGTTCAGCCTGATCTTAATCTACAGTGTCCTCAAAGGATCAGTGTGTCTCACTAAACAGCTTAACCCATAAAATGACAAAAATAAATGACAAAACTTGAATAAAGTTTCTATAAAAAAAAACACAACTAAAGCTGTTCCAAGGTTGTATTTTGTAGGAACACCATCTCTCAATCGGACAGTGTAGATCCAAGGTCAGACTGCACGTTCTGTGCAGTCTGATCTTGATCTACACTCTCCGCAAAAGGTCAGCGAGTCGCGCTTGGAAGCCCAAGAGTTAAAAACTCGTGACAACAACGTGTTATAAAGTGCACCAAGCATAAACGGATACACTTAGTTACACTTCGGAGAATGGACTTACAGGAAGGTGAGTTTTGTCGGCGTAGTTATTGTGTGCTTGCTTTTGACCTAATTTTTTTTGGTACTGATAACAAATGAATAAATCGAAATTTGTGATTGGTCAAAAATGTAGAAATGTTTATTCCAACAGCAGCTGCCCATTTGCGGGCAAATTTGCGCCATTATCTTCGTAAAGATATTTTATTGTTACTGCTTAGTCAATGTGTCCTACACATAATGCTTTTTCTTAATATTTTGGAGCCATGCTCTGGAAAACTGGAACTGAAAGCAAGTCCTCACAAAAACCGTGGTCCGTAATCATCAACCATTCTTAAGTTGGTAGATCCGTAACACTTCTAGCGCAACATGGAATAAAATTTCTGGATAGATGATATAGAGGATATTTGTTTTTTTCGGTGAAAGATCGAAAATTATTTCATTGAGTGGACACCATCGGTAATATTTTCACGAGTGGCGCAGCCACTCGTGAAAATATTACCGATGGTGTTCAGGAGATAAAATAAATTCCGTTCTTTCACCGAAAAAAACGACAACAAATATTCTATTTATTTCATGCCTTTTACCTTTTCTGGGAGGAGCTTTATCAAAATCAAGTGCAGTTATTTTCCGTTATTTCCTGTGGCGTGCCTCTCCCTCATAGCAACGCATTACAATATTACGTCAAGCGCAAGAAATGTAAGGTATATGACGTCATATTTCCCATCTGGTTGCGAGGCACGCGCAATATACCTAGGCAACAAGAACGTGAAAATAGGTATTTTCACTCGTTGTACCAGTGTAAGATCGAAAAATATTTTCACTGTTAATTCTCGATATCCTACCGGAAAGCATGAAATAAAAATAGGGATTTATACAGTTATAGAAATTTTGCAATTTTTTAACCGACCAGAAATTCCAGAAATTGATATCGATTTTAAAATCATTTAAATGATAATTCTAAAAAGGAAGAAAGGAAAAAGTGGCTCCGTTAAGGTAATACAATAATACTCATAGCGAATTTTGTAAGACAATATTAAAGTGGAAATAGCTGTTTTCAATTATAGATAGAAAACAGCTGTTTACACATAATATTATCCTAAAAAAATTGCGATCAATAACAATTAGTATTATTGTAGATCTAGTACTTAAACCGAGCCTATTTTTCTTTTTTTTTTCTTCTAAGAATAATAATTCATAAATCTTAAACCACTTTATTCTCATCACAATGGGAGATAATAATTACCTCCCTTTTCTGAGAACTAACAAAAGTATCTACAAATAATTTCGAGATGGTCATGAAAGGTTGAAAATGTGCAAAAGTATTATGTCTGTATAAATCCGTATTTATCAACTATCAAGAAATGTTATTCCATGTAGCACTAGAAGTGTTGAAGGTCTATTACCTTAAAGGTGGCCCTTCAGAATTTTGGACGAAAATTTTACAAAAATGCAAACAAATCATCCTTATACTCCCATAGCCTTTTAATTTGCGTTGATTAAAACCCCAGCAGTCGAAAACCATCCGGTAACGCGAGACATAAGAGATTTATTACGGACCAGGTTGACATCAACAGGAGACACGTTCTATTTCTAGATTATCAATTCTTTCATTTAAATACAGGAAAACACAGACAAAGCTTCAAACATCCGTCGAAGAAGACATTATGGAAAATAATTATTACAATGTAATGGAATTTAAGCGTTTTTAGTAACGTGACACTCACTTGACATTCCCATAATGATTTATTGATTTCTGGCGCGAAATCTAAAAAAAGAGGCTACGTTGCCTTTTAAGGGAATACCATCAAACATTTTTTTTTTTGTAATTTTATGTTCTTAATTACTGAAGATTTGTATTGTTTTTTCATATAAATTTCAGTGGCATATACATTTTTTAATTTGGTGTGATGCGAAAATTCTAAATACCCACCTTTAAGAACGGGTTTATTCTGATTTTCCAGAATTTTGTAAATTTCAAAGTAACTCAACCAAAGTGTTAAGCCAATCAGAAGTTGTGTTACTTTTATATTAACCCATTACCACACGATCCCTCCTTTTAGCGACCCTGGAAAAGAAGCTTTTATGAAACATTGTGGGAAAAGGAGAAAATGCTGGTATTGTCTCTTTTTCCCACAATGTTTTCTACCCTTCACAAAACAATTTTTAAATTTTCAGTCACATTTACTTTGTCGTCTGCAAATGCTTTCGATTTTGGACAAGTCTAAAAATTTGTCGTTTGGTAATGAGTGAACAGATTTCATGGCAATAAAATACATACTTAAAACTTCTCGTTTGAAAGTACACGATTGTAAAACTCTTTACCTGCCAAGAGTGACTCACTGAATTTTTTGCGGACTGTACACTGAAACGAACTTCTAAACGGCCACTTTTGTTTCTCCTATAAATTCGAGCAAGTATAAAAACTGTCAATAAAAACAAATTGTGACGTGTATTTGGACGTCAACCATAGTATTGCGGTGAAAAGATGCCCGATTTTGCCAACAGAAGAACTCCTTTTTTCGAAAAATGGAAAAGTAGTTGCTTGCGCATGCGTGGTGTCTACCAGCTAAAACAGTTTAAAAAAGAGAAGCATAAAATACTGAACTTCTGTAAGCAATAAGAAAAAACATGGAAATTATTCTCTGTGAAAGAAACGTTATCCGAAAAAACAAGCATAAGGTTTTCAAAAATTGATATTTCAATTTACAATGTTGAGTGAATGGACGACGAATAAGTTTCTTCCGCGATAAAATTAAATGAATTCTCTTCAGATTTTGGCTCAGGTATGTTTTCAGACCGGTCAATTATTCTGCAAAAAATTGAAACCAAATGAGCTGCTCCTTTTATAGGCAGAGGACGCGAGAAAACTTCAATGGGAAATTACAGCTTAAAAGTGGCCGTTTAGATGTTCGTTTCAGTGTATAGATCAAGATCAGACTGCACAAAACGTATTAATTCTACATGATATGAAGCTATGAATTAAGGAAAGAGTAACCTCCCGTAAGACACCCCTCATTTTGATGACAGAAAGTCATTTTACGCAGTATGTCTGGTTCTTTTATACTTAGATATATATTAAACCCTTACCACACAATCCCTACTTTTGACGCCCCTGAGAAAGAAGCCTTTTGAAAACACTGTAGGAAAAGGAGAAAATGCTGGTAACCAGCATTTTCTCCTTTTCCCACAGTGTTTTTCTACCCTTCCCAGACCAAACTTCATTTTTTCAGTCACCTTTATATTGGTGTCTGGAAATGCTTTCAATTTGAACCAGTCTAAAATTTTGTTGTGTGGTGAAGAGTTAAACTAGATTGCACTTTTCAATCTAAGATTAGCATCAAAATTTAATAGTTCTACCCTTCTCTAAATCGATTTCGAGTTCTTACGACTCGTGTGACTCCGAACAAGACGCGCAGCGTTGAAAACATTGTTGGAAAAGGAGAAAAATGCAGGTAACTAGCATTAGACGAGTGCAAAATTTTAACTCGTGGCAAGGTCACTGAAGAAAAACACTAGCATTGCTTCTTAGACAGTAAATCTGTCTCCATTTTAACCTGTTAACCCTTTACCAAACAATCCGTGGTTATGACGACCCTGAGATTGAAGCCTTCGGAAAACATCGTGGGAAAAAGGAGAAAATGCTGGTAACAAGCATTTTCTCCCTTTTCCACAATGTTTTCTACCCTGCTGCATACAAATTTTAATCTTTGAGTTACGTTTATTTTGTTGTCTGTAAGTGCTTTCAGTTTAGACCAGTCTAAAACTTTGTTGAATAATTGAAATGAAACTTTCAACCCGGTTAGATAAACCCAAATTTTCCGCTATTTAAAAGTTTTTTTTTAAAAATTGTTTGGTTAAAGATATCGCCATATCGGACAGTGTAGATCCAAGATCAGACTGCACGTCTGTGCAGTCTGATCTTGGACCTACACTGTCCGCAAAAAGTCCACAAGTCGCCCTTAGCGGCCCAAGGGTTAACCTGCATATATACATGTCCTCGATGAAAATATAGATGTTTTCAAACATAATATATAAAAAATAATAAAGATGTTTATCAACTTCACATAACTGCAACTTTATCGCCAACATTATGAACAAAGTATTTCTTACTCTTGCAAGCCGACGAATTCGCTACACTGCTCAAGCCGAAAGTAGGAAAAAAATCGAAATACAATACTTCCTGTAATTGTCAACCAATTAAAATCAAAATTAAAATAGCAGGTGCGCAAATTCCCATTTACCCTTTCCCAAACGGCAAATTTTGGACAAGACCAAATTGAAAGCAGTTTGCAGATGACAAATTAACAGTTGCTAAAAAGGTGATTTTTCTATATAATAGGGTAGGAAAGATTGTGGGAGAAGGAGAAAATGCTGGAATTCTTTTGGAAAATTTTCTGAATCTTAAAGGACTACTCTACCTTAACTTTTTACCAAAGGAAAAAAAAAAAAAAATAAGACTGGTCCAAATTGAAAGCATGTGCAGACGACAAAATGAATGTGACTAAAGAATTGGAATTTATTTAAGGAAGTTAGGAAAGCATTGTGGGAAAAGGAGAAAATGCTGGTTACCAGCATTTTCTTCTTTTCCCACAATGTTTTCAAAAGGCTTCTACCTCAGGGTCGTGAAAAGTCGTCATTGTGTGGTTCAGGGTTAAATCCAGTGAGTTTTAATTTAAATTCAAATGGATTTTTATGGATCTACGATGAAATGATGACTTGCTGGTTTTATCAATGCGTGACAAACGTGCATTAACTCTTTACCCCATAGGGAATTTCTATGGCATCCCTAAATAGCAGCAAGGATGAAGCCGTTTCTTATGTGTATATGACACCTTTTGATAGCATAGAAAACATTGTGGCAAAGGGTGAAATTGCTCGTCACGAGCAATTTCACCTTTTGCCACAATGTTTTCCAAATGCTCATGCAAGCAATGCGTAAAAATGAGAATCTATGGAGTAAAGGGTTGAACCCACTTTCCATGGGATGGTTTATTTTACGACTTCTTGTCTAGTGCATTCGTATGTTTCGATATCAATGCACTTAGTTATATATTTAGAGCACAGGCGTTCGTTTTGTGATACCAGCCGATATAGCTCAGTAGGTAGAGCGTAGGACTTGTGAACACAATGTCCTACAGATTGTGGGTTCGTATCCCCGGCTGGCCAACTAAAAATTACTAATAGTCTTTCGGATGAGACGTTAAACCGAGGTCCCGAGTGACGTTGCTACACACCGAGCACGTTAAAGAACCAGGCGGAATTCTCAGTAGTTTCGTCCTGTATCCTTGCACTATCCCCCGTAACAACTAACCGTCTTCTGGGGGCGTCGCTCAGATGGGCAACCGGTAGCGACGATAAATAAACGAAAATAATCAATCAATCGTTTTGTGACGAACTTTGCCGACTATATGATGTAATATATAAGACAAGGTGTCCAACTCTATTCCGTACCGAACACCACCAGTCCTCATTTATCGGTAATTTTCACATTTTCTGCCACCGGAATGAAAATGACGATGGTTTTGTCGTATTCTACGGTGATTTATCTTTCCACTGGTATATAGGACGTTAGAAATAGGTACGTATGAGAAGAGTTACAGAGGTCTGAACTTGGAAGACGGACAATTTTTGAGTCGCCTGTTTGCGTAGCAAACAGGCTCTCATTGTTATCGTCTTGATCTATGGGGTAACGTAAGCATACCTCCGGCCTTGTACTGCTTCCTGTCCCAAGTTCCGGTTTACGAGATAAAACAATTTTCTAATAATTCGGTGAATAACCCAGTTTTTTTCTGTTTTAAATAATTTACAATTGTGCCTTTGTGATAATGAATATATCTATAAGACTGAGCTGTTTAACGGTTCAAACCTTTGAAACAATCATTTCGTCCACGAGGGTACACATTAGCCTGATGTCTCTGTAAGACATCATCTCTAAAAATAGCGCATTACGTATATGTAAAAATAGCTGCCGCGAACTAAACAAGTCTGCGGGCACGCCGAGAAATCTTCAACTACAAGCATCTTTTCTGCTTCTATTTGCGAACAATTCTCAGTGAAAATTGTTTGATAATTACCTATTTGGAGTACACTCTAACTCTTACAATCTTACAATCCTAACTGCAAGCCTTATTTCAATTCAACGCTCAACCTATGATCGGACAGAGAAAGGCGATGCCGATTCAAAATATTGCTTTTTTTCTCAACAGTAGGCTAATTTTTTTAACGAATTTATAACGACATGGAATGATTGCATTGCCTTCTTAGACATTCTTACACGTTGCTTCTTCCCAGGTTTTTAATCTATACTTTAGATACTTTGCACATCCATATTCTAGGTGCACCAGAGATCGGACATAGCGTATGCAATGTACACGGTTCTAGGCTGTACCAAGTTATCGCTTTGCAGGTGTTTTCTGGAATGTAGCTTTGCGACAAATATATCTAGATCTTGTAATCACATGACGTATAAACGTCATTTGCACCACGGAAATCTTTATAAATTTACATATTTATGAATCAGTCGCTGAACCGGCCTTTACTTTCAGCGTACACGTACTGACCTATGTAGAGAGAGTGCTTTGAAGTTTACTATATTTAATTGGTTTTCTTTCATAAAGACGGCCAAATTTGTTAAAGTCTGCTGTTTTTTTTTTCAATGAGCGATTAACTTAGATATAGTATATATTATACAACAATTTATTAGTGCGGGTGTTGGAACGCAAGGTGCTTTTGTAACTGCCAAAATCTGAATTTACACTACGCAGTTCTAACAACCAGCAATCTGAGAAATTGACTTTTTACTCCGCTATAATTCAAATATAATAGAATAGATCAGTGTTTACGCACTCGAACAACACGTTCTTTATTGGAGTGTTTGTAATCTTGTGAAGGGTTTTTGTAAAAGGTAATAAAGCGAATCGCAAACATTTAATTTACACCAAAGCAATATGTATACATGTAAACAATTTTCGATTGGTGTGGAAGCATTATAATCCCTGGAACGTTATAAAACGAAGACAAATATTAAAGGCTGATGATCATGCTGTTGGGTTATAGATTTTATTGAGTTGTAGCAGCCACATTCATAGAGTCCATTGCTGGTCAAAACCTCAACCTGGACAACAACATAAACAAATTATTTCCAGAGGACAGGTAGATCACTGAGTCAAATATTTGTTTGTGCTCCAAAGGCTACAGTTCAGTCCAATGATCATGAAATTGCCCGGCTGATTGTCTCAATAATTTCTTTGACAAAACTGAATATAGGTCACCTGGGGTTAAAAGAAAAAGCCTAAAGGTTGTCATTAGGTCAAATCAGACGAAACCGTAATAGAGCTGTAGAATCCATTTATGTTCAGTGTAATACCTATGAAACTTTGTCAGACTGCTAAGATTAGATATGAGCGAGTTGCAAAAGGGCATTTTTTGTCTGAAAGTATGTCACAATATCCTATACTAGAAGATAATCTGGTCTTTATTTGTAAAGGGTTGTTGTCTGTGAGTAAAAAACGTTGAACTTTTTAAAGCTGGTCCTGGTGCCTAAATTTTAATTTCCACCACATTTTTTAAATGTAAATTTTAATACTGATATTTTGAATTTTAGGATGACAACTCAGGAATATGCTTGCATATAATACTGTCTTGTGGTTAAGTTATTTTGTATCTTGAATGCTTTTAATAGATTTCAACAAAAAAGGGTGAAAACTTCTAACCCATTACCCTACAGGCGACTCTCAGGACTATCAGTCCTTTGATTCTCTCTTACAACTGAGCGACAGCAATTAGTCCGGTCTGTTAACTCGATTTTTTAGCAAAATGTTTACACTCCGGACGAAAGCAACAAATTTTGCATACAGTTAATAGACATCATTCCGAACCATTTGCGCCTGGTGTGCCAGAGTTTAGTGGCCTAGTTCATTAATTACTGCCTATTATATATTCGGATAGATGTAGTGTCCGAATACTCTTCCTTTGTATTTTATCAGAACACATATATTAGTATCTCACAATGATTTGATCACTGAGGGTCGATCAAAACGCTTTCAAATTTAAGAGAACTTCATTTCTTTATCGAAAATTTGTTTTTTTGTTTACTTTGTAGGTGCATTTTGGTTTATTTTCAGTAATACAGATATGAATAAATCCGAAATGATACCCAGAATGGGCATTTTAGTAATTTTTTCACTTTTATATGAAGTTCCGAAATTTTTGAAAGGTCAAAAAAACCTAAAACAGCTGTGCCGGTAGTTTTATTAATCATCTTTTTCGAAGATACACACACAAAAAAGAAATGTCGTTTTATCAATCTTTAGGTAGACTTCAGAGACTAAAGCAGTACCATAAGCGTTATTTTCTGTCGGGCGTGTTGATAGAACTTTTAGTATGCAGACTGCATTAACCCTTAGGCTGCCAAGCGCTACTTAATGATCTTTTGCAGACAATATAGACTAAGATCAGACTACGAAGAACGTGCAGTCTGATCCTAGATCACCTACACTGTCCAATACGGAGATATTTTTCCTCGAGATATTCCTCTGAAATAACATTTGGGATTTTACGATCGGCTTTAAAGTGTCATTTAATTAGTAGGATAAGGTTTAATAATTTGAAAACAAATCCCCCAGCCCATTCCGAAAGAAATAAGTGCAGATATACAGTTAAACTGGGGCCGATTAAATCAGGTTACATAATAATGCATTTGAAAACCGAAAAAAAAGATGCTCGGGCAGAAAAATGCATCTTTTAGGTCCAGTAATTAGACTTATCCCCTGTAACAGATTTTAATAATTCCAAACCTTTACAAGTGATATCAAGTAAGGCTGAACGGGATAAACACTTAATTATGACACGTGTGTGTTAGTCGGTGCTCTGCTCGAAGTTCTGTTTTTTCTAGAAGAAATGGGAGGTTTGAGATTTGAATTGAAATTTGTTATTACGATAGTAAATTTATAAGGTAGTTCAAACAGGAAAATGACAAAAATGCAACTGTAGAGACCTTAAATATTATTTCAAAGTCAGGATTTTCGCTGTTAACTTGAAAATGTATAATATCCCAGTTTTTTGGTAAATAAACTGTCTCTGTCTATTTGCAGAATACTGGAACTATTTTTTTTTAAACAAAAATTATTACTTCAATAGTTTAAATAAATCAAACTACCGATTCCTGGATTTCGAGCCAGTACGTTAAAAAACTTAGCCACGGAATTCGGCAAACATTAGTTGATCAATCAGACATAAAAATAGGAAAAGTCTACTGCAGTTATATTAATGTTATTTTTCTCCCTTTTCCACAATTTCTTACAATACTGAATCTTCATCAACTCTTTACCAAACGAAAATTTGAGACTTGCCATAATTGCAAGCCTTTTCAGACAATTTGAATGTGACCTGAAAAAATGAAATTGTTTGTTAGAAGGATAGCAAATGGAAAAGGAGAAAAAGGTGGTTACCAGAACTTTATCACTTTTCTACAACATTTTTAAAAACTATATTTCTCAGGGTCGTGAAAAGCTTGTGTTATGCGGGATAGGGTTTTAAATAGTTACGGTGAATGTTTTCATCCGACGACGTCCATATACTTAGTATATGGGCGACGGACAAAAGTCCACTCGACAAAAGCCCACTGGGCAAAAGCTCACTGCTAATTTTGACAGGGAGGACAAATGCCCACTGCTTATAAAAAGAAGTTTATAAAAAATAATTTTTTAATGATTTTTGTAGAAAAAACACAGAGATTTAATGATCAGAATGATCAAATTGCTTTTTTTTCTTCTCAATGATTAATTCTCTGCAACATTTCCCACTCTTATAACAACCATGTGAAAGAAGAAGAAAATGCTGCTTATCAGCATTTTCTGCTTTTCACATAACGTTTTCTGCTATTTGTAGAGACAAGTCACATAATATATACGAAACTTATTAATTCCATACATGATTAGAACTAAAAGTTCTATTGAGCTATTGTCCCAGTGGGTTTTTGTCCTAGTGGGCTTTTGTCCAGTGGGCTTTTGTTCCATTGGGTTTTTGTCCTATACCCAGCATATGGAGACGATAGAGTAAAGGTTGTTCAAATGGTTGTAATTGTCCTTGAAAAAGTAAAACATATTGTTGAAGCTGGAGAAAGATTGCTTTTTTTTCCCAAGATTTTCTCTTACACTTTGAAAATTCATTTTTCACAGATATTTTTGAACTATGCATTGATTACTTTTTTTTTTTGCAGGGGGTGGGGGCGGTGTTGAGGTTGGGGATGTGAGACAAAAAATAGAAAGTGGGACAAATCAGCACGTGTGCCCCCTTTTTTTCGGGTCGCCAAAACACGAAGTACTTTGGTAAAAGGTTAAATAGCTGTCCACTGTCCAGTGTCTTCAGAGAAACAGGGACAGTACATTTACTGATATAGCAATATTATCAAACCGTCTTTGTTGCGTTTTCAGGCATGTTCCTATTGACGAATAACTTCATGCTATAGATCATGAGCAAAAGAAACGTGGCTTCAGATCAAATTTCAAACCTTCCATAACGTCTTCACAAAATATTTATTCAAACTTCATTTTGAGCATTTAAAGATGTGAAAAGTGGGTAAAGAGTTAACTCGGTGTTCCTTTGATCTCGGTATGGCACTGCAGGGTGGGTGACCTTTAGAAGAGTTGTAATGTACTGTATTCTTACAGATTTACAAACATGTGTCACATTAAACTGACTCTTCCGTATCTTTTGTTTTAAATTAATTAATTGTGGTGATCATTGATGGACGGGATTTTGAATTATACACAGGTTACAGAGGGTTCATTCTTAGTCTCTATATGCCCTTTATTTCAATACGATCTCATAAAATGCATATTTTGTCTGTTTATGATTATTTTTTTTCAAAAGCAATATCACGAAATATTACTAAATTGTGTTAGATTTGATTTCCTCTAGATTTTTTGCTATGTCATTTTCTTTTCAGTTGTGAATTTGTCCAAATTTAAAGGGTTTGCGAACGGGACATACAGCATTTGTCCTTGAAAAAAAAAATAATGCTTTGGATTAAAAGAAAATAATTATGCGTTCTATCAAATGTAATCGGCAAATCGTCTATTGCATTGTATGCGGAAATCTGAAGGCAATTTGATTCGTCCTGCCGATCGACCAAATTCAAAGGAATCCTAAACGCAAAATTCAAAGTCAGTTCTTTTTAAGTATGTAAAGTGCAAGCAAATGACAGGCAAATGGACGGACAGATAAACACACTGATACGAAAAACATATAGAATATTCATAAAATCAATCCCTAAATACAGATGTGCCTTTAAAATGGCAAAATACTTCTGAAACACCATTTTTGTCGATCATACATTGTGACTAAACGGGAAACAACCAAATTACTGTTCTACAAAGGAAGAGTATTCGGACAGTACAGTTATCCGAATTTCAAATCGCAATAAAAATTGATCTAGGGCCTTAAAATCGGGCACACCCCTTTTTTTCGTGTTAGAAACGTATTGTTTACATCATATAAAATTTTCACACTTTCGTCCGGCGAGTAAACATTTTTGAGCTAACAGACCGGACTAGTCCGGTCTGTTAACTCGATTTTTTAGCAAAATGTTTACACTCCGGACGAAAGCAACAAATTTTGCATACAGTTAATAGACATCATTCCGAGCCATATGCACCTGGTGTGCCCGATTTTAGTGGCCTAGTTCATTAATAATCGACTATTATATATTCGGATAGATGTAGTGTCCGAATACTCTTCCTTTGCATTCTGAGAACACATATATTTGTATCTCACAATGATTTGATCACTGAGGGTTGATCAAAACGCTTTCAAATTTATGAGAATTTCATTTTTTTATCGAAACTTTGTTTTTTATTTACTTTGTAGGTGGATTTTGGTTTATTTTCAGTAATATAGATGTGAAAAAAACCGAAATGATACCCAGAATGGGCATTTTTATTAATTTTTTTCACTTTTATATTAAGTTCTGAAATTTTTGAAAGGTCCAAAAAACCTAAAACGGCTGTGCCGGTAGTTTTATTAATCATCTTTTTCGAAGATACACACAAAAAAAGAAATGTCGTTTTATTAATCTTTCGGTAGACTTCAGAGAGTAAAGCAATACCATAAGCGCCATCTTCTGTCGAGCGTGTTGATAGAACTTTTTGTATGCCTTTAGGCTGCAAGGCACGACTCAATGATCTTTTGCAGACAATATAGACTAAGATCAGATTACGAAGAACGTGCAGTCTGATCCTAGATCATCTACACTGTCCAATACGGAGATATTTTTCCTCGAGATATTCCTCTGAAATAACCTTTGGGATTTTACGATCGGCTTTAAAGTGTCATTTAATTAGTAGGATAAGGTTTAATAATTTGAAAAACAAACAGCCCCAGCCCATTCCGAAAGAAATAAGTGCAGATATACAGTTAAACTGGGACCGGTAAAAATCAGGTTACATAATAATGCATTTGAAAACCAAAAAAAAAAATGTTCGAGCAGAAAAACGCATCTTGTAGGGCCAGTAATTAGAACAGACTTATCCTCTGTAACAAATTTTAACCATTTCAACCCTTTACAAGTGATATCATCGTAAGGCTGAACGCGATAAACACTTAATTATGACACGTGTATGTTAGTCGGTGCTTCTGTTTTTTCTAGAAGGAATGGGAGGTTTGAGATTTGAATTGAATTTTGTTATTACGATGGTTAATTTATAAAGTAGTTCAAACAAGATCATGACAAAAATGCAACTATAGAGATTTTAAATATTATTTCAAAGTCAGGATTTTCGCTGTAAATTGAAATGGTACGATATCCCAGTTTTTGGTAAATAAACTATCTCTGTCTATTTGCAGATACTGGAACTTATTTTTTTAAAACAAAAATTGTTACTTTAATAGTTTAAATAAATCAAACCACCGATTCCTTGATTTCGAGCCAGTACGTTGAAAAACTTAGCCACGGAATTCGGCAAACATTAGTTGATCAATCAGACATAAAAATAGGAAAGGTCTATTGCAGTTATATTAATGTTATTTTTCTCCCATTTCCCCAATTTCTTACAATACTGAATCTTCATTAACTCTTTACCAAACGAAAATTTGAGACTTGCCCAAATTTCAAGCCTTTGCAGACAAAAATTTGAATGAGACTTGAAAAAATGAAATTGTTTGTAAGAAGCATAGCAAATGGAAAAGGAGAAAAAGGGTGTTTACCAGAACTTTATCACTTTTCTACAACATTTTTGAAAACTATATTTCTCAGGGCCGTGAAAAGCTTGTGTTATGCGGGATAGGGTTTTTAATAGTTAGGCCTACGGTGAATGTTTTCACCCGACGACGTCCATATACTTAGCATATGAGGGACGGACAAAAGTCCACTGGACAAAAGCCCACTGGGCAAAAGCTCACTGCTAATTTTGACAGGGAGGATAAATGCCCACTGCTTATTAAAAAAAAGCGTATAAAAATATTTTTTTAATCATTTTTGTAGAAAAAAAAAACACAGAGATTTAATGATCAGAATGATCAAATTGCTTTTCTTTCTTCTCAATGATTAATTCTCTGCAACATTTCCCATTCTTATAACAACCATGTGAAAGAAGAAAATGCTGCTTTTCGGCATTTTCTGCTTTTCACATAATGTTTTCTACTTTTTGTAGAGACAAGTCACATAATATATACGAAACTTATTAACTCCATACATGATTAGAACTAAAAGTTCTATTGGGCTATTGTCCCAGTGGGCTTTTGTCCTAGAGGGCTTTAGTCCAGTGGGCTTTTGTCCCATTCGGTTTTTGTCCTACACCCAGCATAATGGTGACGATAGAATAAAGGTGGTTCAAATGGTTGTAATTGTCCTTGAAAAAGAATAACATATTGTAGGTGCTGGAGAAAGATTCTTTTTTTTTTCCAATATTTTCTCTCACACTTTGAAAATTCATTTTTCACAGATGTTTTTGAACTATATATTGTTTACTTCTTTTTCGGGGGGGGGGGGTGGGGGCGGTGTTGAGGTTGAGGATGTGAGACAAAAAACAGAAAGTAGGACAAATCAGCACGTCTGCCCTCTTTTTTCCGGGTCGCCAAAACACGAAATACTTTGGTAAAAGGTAAAATAGCGGCCCAGTGTCTTCAGAGAGACAGGGACAGTTCATTTACTGATATTACAGCACTATTATCAAACCGTCTTTGTTGCGTTTTCAGGCATGTTCCCACTGACGAATAACTTCATGTTATAGATCATGGACAAAAGAAACGTGGCTTCAGATCAAATTTCAAACCTTCCATAATGTTTTCACAAAATATTTATTCAAACTTCATTTTGAGCATTTAAAGATGTGAAAAATAGGTAAAGGGTTAACTCGGTGTTCTTTTGATCTCGGTAACGCACTGCAGGATGCGTGACCTATAGAAGAGTTGTTATGTACTGTCTTCTTACAGATATGCAAACATGTGTCACATTAAACTGACTCTTTGTATCTTTTGTTTCATATTAATTTACCCGTGTGGCGATCATTAATGGACGGGATTTTGAATTATACACAGGTTACAGAGGGTTCATTCTTAGTCTCTATATGCTCTTTATTTCAATACGATCTCATAAAATGCATATTTTGTCTGTTCATGATTATTTTTTTCAAAAGCGATGTCACGAAATATTACTAAATTGTGTTAGAATTGATTTCCTCTAGATTTTTTGCTATGTCATTTTCTTTTCAGTTGTGAATTTGTCCAAATTTAAAGGGTTTGCGAACGGGACAAACAGCATTTGTCCTTGAAAAAAAAATGCTTTGGATAAAAAGAAAATATCCGTTATATCTAATGTAATTGGCAAATCGTCTATTGCATTGTATGCGGAAATCTGAAGGCAATTTGATTTGTCCTGCCGATCGACCAAATTCGAAGGAATCCTATACGCGAAATTCAAAGTCAGTTCTTTTTAAGAATGTAAAGTGCAAGCAAATGACAGGCAAATAGACGGACAGATAAACACACAGATACGAAATATAGAATATTTATAAAATCAATCCCTAAATCCAGCTGTGCCTTTAAAATGGCAAAATATTTCTGAAACACTATTTTTTGTCGACCATACATTGTGATAAAACAGGACACAACCAAATTACTGTTCTACAAAGGAAGAGTATTCGGACAGTACAGTTATCCGAATTTCAAATCGCAATAAAAATTGATCTAGGGCCTTAAAATCGGGCACACCCCTTTTTTTCGTTTTAGAAACGTATTGTTTACATCATATAAAATTTTCACACTTTCGTCCGGCTGGTAAACATTTTTGAGCTAACAGACCGGACTACAAGATTTTGTCGTGTGTAAAGAGTTAACCCATAAGATTTCAACTCAACTTTTACATGGGATTTTATACTTAACAGCTTTGAGGAACATTGTGGGAGAAGGGAGCAATGGCTTGTTAAAAGCAGTTTGATGCTTTTTACGCAAGGTTTTCCAAACTGTTTTTATTCCTATTACAGTATATGTCAACACCCTTTTAGTTTACTGTGTAATTTGAAATGCTAAACCTGTAGAGTATTGCTTTATTACATACTTCTGGTAAAGATCATAACTGCTATCATATTAAAAACTGACAGAAGATAGACAGCAGAAAAAATCTTTATACGGTACACAAAGCATAACAATTATCGACATGTATCACTGATATTCATCAAAATGTTTTGACCCAAAACATTAAACTTCTGATGCTTTCGACATTTCACCTTTTCTGTTTTAAATCTGTACCAAAACAACCCAATTCCAGATGAGATATTGACGATTACCTGAAGATGTGTGAATGTACATTTTCTCCTGAAAAACCTAAATTTGGGCAAAATGATTGCACTTCAAATACAAACAAGGATGGTAAGTTGTAAGTATGCAAGTGGCATAAGTTTCCATTGCTCCGAGTGAAATAAGATGCTCCGAGTGAAATAAGATTGATTGTACTGATTGATTGTATGGTGTTTATTGTCGTTTTCAACATTATTTCAGTTATATCACAGCGGCCAATGCACCTATCCATGCTTTCCTGGAGTTTCTTTTACCAGTACTCTGCACAATATTCTTTCCAAGCCACTGGCTGCTTTCCCACATAACCATCGTTGAAAATTGTTGATCAGCGGTGAGAGAGAAATGAATCCTGTTGCGATGACTTATCATTAGTCCTTGGAGAGAAATTGGCCAAGCCAGGGATCGAACCAGCGACCTCCTGTTCTCAAGTCCTGTATTCTACCGACTGAGCTATGGGGGCTTGGCTGATTGAAATAAGAAATATAAGATAAAAGGCAGGCAAGGGTGATGATCAGTAACAGGTCACATGATCCAGATTTAGAATAATGTAAAAAAGATTGCTATCTATTCTATCAACACTCTTGTTCTTTCCTTCTTACAACCAAAATGATGCAGAGGTGTGGATCATGATCAGACAGTTCAGAACTTATGGACTGGTCTCAGATCAACATGCACCAATATTTACAAGTCCTTGCAAAGGTGGCGCTACAATTTGTATTAGTCTGGAAATTTAAAATGTATCTAACTCCCAACAGCATTTGTCATCATCTTCTCTGAACCAAAATTATAATTTGGATCAATATCAGAATGTACATTCCTATCTTAGATAATGACAATTTGATATTTACATGTCCTTAACATAGCATATCCATAGTCTTATCTTAGATCAGCACAATTCAATCTTTATCTTTTCAATTTTAGTGCAGCATTGGTTCTGAAATTTATTTTATTACTTTTCAGACTCTTGACTCCCCACCCTCCCGGCATCTCAAATTTAGTGGTTTGGCTTGGGATAAGGCTACATCGTACAGGTCTGTTCTTAGTCCCAAACACCTTAACCCTTAAAGCCCTGGAACCAACTTACGTTGGGATTGAAGTGTCAATCAAGATCAGACTGCAGAGAATGTACAGTCTGATCTTTGATCTGCAGTTCCTGCCACTATGTTACATATTCTAACAGAAACAACCTTGAAGTAGCAATATTTAGGACAGTTTTCCCTAATTAAAAAGTCCAAATCATTAATTCAGCCCTTTAAGTGTTAACAATAGTGCATAACTATGTGGACAATAACTGCTAAATGGCAAGATAATGATTTGCCTGTTAACCCTTTACTAAGCAAATCTTAATTCTTTACCATCCTAAAGTGCTTTAAAGTAGAAAACTTTTGAAAATAAATAAATGCTAATGACCAACATTTTTACCATTTCCATAATGTTTTTACTTTTCTAACAATAAATAGAAATTATTTAGTCATATTTACTTTTTGGTCTGCTATGTTAACATTTGTACAAGTCTTAAAATTTGGTCATATTGTAAAGGATTAATTGATAGGAAACACCGAAGGAAACGGGGACCAGATTGATTTTTCTTTTGCCTCAACGCTTTCACAAGTCCATCAGGATGGTAAACACCTGGCATTGTTTTAGAGGGTTAACTTGTTTTTTAAATAGCTGCGATTAAATTTGACAAATGCTTCCATGTAAAAAGTTTAATATGAATTCTTTTACATATTTGAAAATAAAACACAAGGATGCGCAATAACCACGGGCCGAACTTACCCGGGTTCATGATGACCCGTATATTCTTATGCCATTTCAATCAGAATAAAGCTATTTTCTAAATACTGATTATATTTCTAATACTGTACCAGGAACACAACGTTGTCTCCATTGTGTTAAAAATTTCGGGTACTCAATCATTCTTTTTTTTCGTAATGCAACCGCCGGCGGAATACAGACGTTTTATTTTCAGTTCTAAATATAGCGCAAAGACTTGGATTTTTTGCTGTTCTAAAAATAAGCCTGACCTGGTAGATTTATTGAAAATTAAATGAAATACAAATGAAATTTTCAATTATGTTACTTTATATAAAGTTTAAATAATTGGGAAATAAAAATAATTGAGTTACCGTATTTTATGTATTCTAAATAGCATTCTTCGTCCCTTACCCAATGGCCAATCAAGAACGAGATTCGCTTTCACCCCGATGAAACTTGCTGTCGCTCAGTTGTAAGAGAGAAAAATTGTCCGTCTTCCAAGTTCAGACCTCTGTAACTCTTCTCATACGTACCTATTTCTAACGTCCTATATTCCAGTGGAAAGATAAATCACCGTAGAATACGACAAAACCATCGTCATTTTCATTCCGGTGGCAGAAAATGTGAAAATTACCGATAAATGAGGACTGGTGGTGTTCGGTACGGAATAGAGTTGGACACCTTGTCTTATATATTACATCATATAGTTGGCAAAGTTCGTCACAAAACGAACGCCTGTGATTTAGAGATTGAATTGAATAGAATGGTGAGAATGGTGTTCAACATTATTTCAATACGATCAGTCTTTTGTCGGCTTCAACTCATTTTTTCATGAGTGTCACCAGTACCAGACTAGGGCTCTGAAGTTTCTTGCAACGGCTCCCCCCCCTCACCCCTTAAAAAAAAAAAAAAAAAAAAAAAAAAAGCGTTGAAAACGCTGAAGTGGTATTTGTCAAGGAACCCATTGTGTGGAAGTAATAATTTGAAAGAAAAAGATACAATATGTTTAATTATTGGCATAAAAGTAAACTCACTAAGCAAATAAATGCCTTTTCGGTTCAAGGGAGAGTACTCGTGACAAAATTTAAATTATTTGTGTATTAGTGGTCTCCCTTTGATCATTAGGAGAAGTCAGAAGTAACGTCCCGAGACAGTAGCTCGCAAGATGGATAGAGAGAGAAAAAAAAAACCATCTAGACAGTAGGAAGCAAGATGGATAGAGAGAAAAACCATTTGAATATATAAAATGAAAATAAGTTTGTACCAGAAAACTACGATTTTGAAAGATCTATAGCCGTTAACATTTAATTCCTAACATTACAAATAATTATTTCGATCTATAAATATTCATGCGCAATCAAATGGGGTAGCGCGCAATCATAGGAGGAAGAAGCTATGGAACGAAATAATTTTGGAACGAAAAAGCCCAGGACCAAGCGATCGGTAGACAAATTTTGTATCGTTGCGCCAATAGAAAGCTACGAGCGTAGCTATTTTCAATCAAAATTAGTATTTCCACGATCTATTGCCCCACCCAATTTATTTTAAAGGTGGGTATTTAGAATTTTCACATCACACCAAATTAAAAAATGGATATATCACTGAATCTTGTATGAAAAAAAAACAAAACAAAACAAATCATCGATAATTAAAAATCATAAAATTACAAAATTTTTTTTTTCGATGGCATTCCCTTAAAAGGCTACGTAGCCTCTTAAGCTATTTTTAGATTTCCTGCCAAAAATGAAAAAAAAAAGCATCGTCGGAATGTTAAGTGACTGGCACGTGAGTAATGACGCTTAAATTCCTTAACATAACAAGAATGTAATTCTTTTCCAGAATGTCTTCTTCGGACGCTATGTTTGAAGCTTCGTCTGTGTATTTCTGGTATGTAAATGAGCGAGTTACTCATGTAAAAATAGACCGTGTTTCCCGTCTGTGTCGACCTGGGCTGTAGTAAATCTCTAATTTCTCTTGTTGTCGGATACTTTTCGGCTAATAGGGTTTTATAAATGAAAATTATGAGGCTTTGAGAGTATAAGGATGTTTTTTTTTGTATTTTTGAAAAAAATCGTCCCAAAATCTGAAGGGCCACTTTTAACAAGCCATTTCCAATTACATATCTGAGTGCTATCAAAAACTCATTTGCCTGAAAAAATGAGTTTAATAAGGTTTATTTGCTTTGGTTTTACAGAATTCAGAGTTCAATATTGAACTCATTTTGGTATCTTTTTTCGACAGATATCACACAAACTAGACCTTCTTCGATAAAATCCAATGGAACTTGAAAAGATGTACGAATGAAGGTATGTGCAATAACTTCGACGATGAGTGCAAATATAATCTAAATTATCCTTGATTTCAGTTTCAGTTAAAATCCGAAAAGACTCCGATGAAGTCAATACATCATCAGAGCGGGACAGTTTCCTGTCTGTCTCGGACCGGAGAGAGGAAAGATCACGTGACAACTGGGCTAACAGAGTGGAATTCCTACTTGCTATAATTGGATACACGGTTGGCATTGGGTCAATATGGAGGTTCCCTATTGTTTGCGTGCGCAATGGAGGCGCTGCCTTTCTACTTCCGTTTTGTCTCATTTTGACCTTTATTGTTGGCCCGCTGTATTATATGGAGATAAATCTAGGCCAGTTTAGTGGGAAAAGTCCATGCAAGGCTTTTGAGTTATGCCGCCTATTTATAGGTTAGTATCTCCAAGATCTCTTCAAAATGACAGTGATTCCTCAAACTGTGCTAAAATTCATCGTTGTTTAAGTACCAACATACAGGGCTTAAGTCATTACAAAACGACACAATGTTTGGCTTATCCAAATTGAAAGCATTCGCAGACAACGAAGTAAAAGTGACTGAATATTTTAAATCTATACTTATTACAATTATAAAAAAAAATCTTAGCGACCTGCTATTTAAAGTTAACGGTGCTGCCTGCGGTACTCTGTTACCACATGACCACCATGACCGTTATAGCAGTACAACACCATTTTACTCTTTCGGTGCTCCTTTGGTGACAAAATACCTTTTAAATTGTTTATCCAAGAATTTTAATTTTTCCAATTCATGTTAGTGTAGTTTATTTGTTTCGCTTCATATTTTAATCGTCTATTGCCTATGTACAAGGGACCGGTTTTTGAACGTTAGCGATGTTTCTTGCATCATGTTGTGATTATATTTTGACCATGGCTTCGATTTTGAACTATCTGTATAACTACTTCATCAGCATTATATTTTAAGTGATTCCATTACATGTAGTGTTTTATTTTATCATTTTCTATGAGGGCTACCTAGTTTTAATGTTTCCAGTAATACTTAATTTTTTTCTTTTCGTTTTCCCCCCACAGGGACTGGTTATTTAACTTTCACGATGGTCCTTGAAGTTTTATGGTACTATATGACAATTATGGCATGGATTTTATACTATCTGTACAACTCCTTTAGTAGCACACTGCCTTGGTCATCTTGTGAGAACGAATGGAACACAATATATTGTCGTGGTTAGTATGAATATCACATTGCATGACACACTGCTGTCGAACAACATCACGTAAAAGTAGACGTGGAAGTTTAAGTTCTATATAATTGATCATAATACTAGCCTTCGTCTTATACTACCGTTTTTCGACAAAACCAGCACTTGAATATTAAATGGAAGTCTCCAAGGCTCTTTTAGCAACACTTTCTCTGGATTATGATGTGAGAAAAAATGAAATACGGACAATTTATTGTCGTAGTGAATATTTTACTTTGTTTCAAAGATATACACGCGGTTAGAAAAAGATTTACTCGCAATACAGACTGTCTTCAGACAGGTTCTTTAGTTGTCATTTAAAAAACAACAACAATAGAAACTTAAAAATCTTAAACCATATCTTCATTTGGGTCGCTTGTACCAACGCGAAGCTTACTTTTCACGTGTTTAGCCGGCGACCATGAGTTAACTCTTTACCAGACATAAAAATTCACACTTGTCCATGTTAAATAAATGTGCACACAAAACATTTAATATGGCTATTTAAAGTGATACGGTTCGTCTTGAAAAGAATACGAAACATTATTAGCTTCTAGCATCTCCTTCTTCGTTCACAGATTTCAACAGCCTTTCTCCTTTGGCCATTAAAACACTGGATCGCGAACTACTGGTAAAATGTTTCAGCACGCAATCCCGGGTTTTAACGATCCTAAAGAAGCAACTTTCTTTGAAAATTACAAACATATAAACAACAAAACATCAATACATACTTTATTAAATCATATTTACATACGTGATCTCAATGATCCCTTTAGGCAATTTAATTCGGACAACCTATGTTACACTTGGAGAAAACGCAATCCAATACAACAAGCTCACCTAGACTTCTTTCTAATTTCGCTACCCTGAATACTTTTACGATCTCCTCCTCAAAAATAGTTTCATGTCCGATCACTCCATTATTTCAGCACGTCTACAAATAAATGAATTCCTATATCCTTCAGGCCTGTGGAAGCATGATAATGCGCTACTCACTGAGCTTGATTTCGTTAATATCATAAATAAAAAAAAAGAACAATATGCACTTCCAGCATATGACAGAAATCATTGAAAGGAAATTCCTAACTCCGATATTCAATTTACAATTAACGATCAATTATTTCTTGAAACCTTATTGATGGAAATAGGAGGCAGTTCAATTTCTTATGGTTCACATAGAAAAAAAAGGTGATAAACTAAAAAAGAACTTAAAAAAAAACTCTTGGAACAAAGCATCTTAGACGTATATTAATTATTAACAAACGAATTTGAGCAATAGCAACAGGTAAAATGAAAGGTTCGATTAAACGATCAAGAGTAAAATCGAATATTGAAAAGCCAACAAGATTTTTTGTGGCCTTGAAAAATGAAACGAAATTTCAAAAACTGCACAAAAAATAATTAAAGATGATGGATCTGAAATAATAAATTAAAAACAAATGCTTGAAGAAATTAAAGCATTTTATGAAACTCTTTAAACCTCATTTTATGAGACTCTCTATACCTCAAATCAGACTGACCTCTCTGATATGAATTTTGATGGCTTTATTTCTAATCTTGGAATCCTTTCAGTCAAAGAATCAGAAAGCATTGAAAGAAGAATTAGTCTAACAAGCATCTCAGACCTTAAAAAATATGAAAAGTAATAAAAGTCCAGGAACATCTAGTTTTAACGCTGACTTTTACAGGGTAAATTGGCAGATTTTTTTGTAAAAGCGCTGAACAAGGCATACACTGTGAATTCATTATATGAAACCCAAACACAAGGTTTAATAACTTGTATCCCAAAAGGTAATAAACCAAAAGAATACATAAAAATTTGGCGGCTAATTATTTTGTTGAATACAGTTTATAAATAGGAACAGAATGTATTGCAATCAGAATTAAATTATTTCTTCCTAAACTTATCCACACTGACCAGTCCGGCTTTATTAAACAGAGATACATCAGAGAAAATTTACGATTGATATAATTATGACCTATTACATTACACTGAAGAAAATTATATTCCTGGAATTTTACTTTTAATTGACATTGAAAAAGCCTTTGAATCCATTTCTTGGTCTTTTATCAACCTTTCGATTTGGACCATCAGTTATAAGATCGTTTAACATTTTTTTTATAAGGATGCAAAATCAACAGTTTCTCAATGTGGATATCCATCAAACTTTTTCAAAATCAATAGAGGATGTCGTCAAGGAGCTACATCTTCATTTTAAGTGTTGAAATATTATCTATTAACATCAGAAATAACAAACATATAAATGATCAAGGATAAATCAAACAGAATTTAGACTTTAACAATTTGCTGATGATAAAAGTATTATTCTTGACGGATCTGAAAGATCCTCAAACGAAATATAAGATGTTCTATCAAGATTCTCAAAGTTATCAGGTTTAAACATCAATTTCGATAAGACTAAAGTTGTTTGGGTTGGAAATAAAAAATACAGTGCTGATACTATCAAAACAAAGTGGAAACTAATATGGGGCCAAAATAAATTTGAATTGCAAGGTATCACTTTATATGTAGACCTAAATAGACTAATTGACTTAAATTTTTTGGCAAAATTTAATGAAATAGAAAACATAGTAAAAAATGGAATGGACGTGTCCTTACACCAATTGGTAAAATGAACCATTTGTTTTTTGTTCTACCCTATCCTTCTGAAAAACTAGTCTTTAAACTAAACGAGATTTTATACTCATTATTGCAAGGGGTTGTCATAAAATAAAGAAATTAGTAATCACAAAAGACTATATAGTAGGTGTACTAAAAATGCTAAATATTGAAGTTTACATTAAAGCACTTAAAATCACTTGGATAAGGCGCTTATTCAAAGATAATGGTGGTTTGGGAAATATTATGATGGGGTTGATCGATATCGAAAAGTTGTGTTTATATGGGTTCTTAATGTATTTACCAATGTCTAGATAAAAATAAAGATGAGTCTGCCTGCATTAAAACTTAGGCAAAAAAGTTAAACATCGATATTGACAAAAATGAATGGAAACTATATTTTTCTTTACCAGTTTTAGCGACAAGGGACACATACATACAGTGGTTCCAATTCCGTATAAATCATCGTATTCTTGGAACAAACTTTCTTTTTGTATAAAACAAAATATATCGATTATGTGAACTGCACCTTTTGATCCAATGATCAAGAAACAATTAAACATTTATTCTGGAATTGTCCCAAAGTTCAACAGTTAATTACAAATTACATGTACTTGAAATGTGATAATGCCATTTACATGCACCGTGACATCAGTAAAATGTTATTTGGTTACACAAAAAATTCAAAAACCGCTAAAATCATTCTCCTCATACTTTTTAAACTGTATATTCATAAATGTGGAACTTTAAAAAAACACACCCACTCTAACCGGTGTTGGAAACTTTATATCCTATAAATATAAAGTTTTTGAAGAAAGTTGCTATTGAAACAGGAAAACTACAAGAATTCGAAAGAAAATTGAATGATTTGGTGTCCTTTCTAAAAGAATAATAGGTAATTAACAACTTTATTTCTGTTCTATTTTGTTTTCAAACGATGGGAAGATTCGAAACTTTATTATTATAACTTATTCTTTACATGTTTTCTTTACCTTTCTATTTTCTCCTTTAATCTTCACTTTCCAGTTTCTTTTTTCCCATTTTTCCCTTCTTTTTCTTGCTTATATATATATTTTTTGTTTCTGGTTACGTGTAAAAAGTAAATGTCAGCGATTGTAACATGAGGAGAGGGATAGATCCCAAACTCGCCTACATCAGTATAGGGGGAAAATAAACATTAAAAAAAAAATTTTTTTTTCTTGAAAACGTTGTGAGAAAAAGAATATGCTGGTAAAACCTTTGACAGGTTTCAGGTTTTGAGTAACTTTAATTTGTTGTTTGCTGATGTTTCGAATTTGGTCAAGTCTATAACTTTGTCGTATGGTAAAAGATTAAATACTTGTCACTACAATTTTCAGATACCTTTGGTAGACAATTCAACTCGACCATAAAGAACACATCAGTTATAAACGAAACTATTTCCATTCACGGCAACCAAACGACAAATCCAGCATTCGAATTTTGGACGTGAGTTTGACTTGTTAGATGATATGATGGGCAAATTTAGATGCTTTTGTGGACAGTGACATCAAAGTTTTTAATGTTTTTTATCAGTACACAGTACATTTTCCAATAGAACAGAAAAAGAAGTTAAAAACGCTACACAAACAAAAAATGTGTTGTATAAACTCTATTTAGCTTGTACATAGTAGCTTATAGCTACGTGGGAAAATGTGATACTAGTCGGTCAAGAAACCCAAGGTCAGACATGATATCAAAATATTCCTACGCAGCAGAAGTGAGGAAAAACTACAGAACAGTTATTCAAATTATATTCTTTTTATGAATAACATACTTTTGAACATTTTTAATTGGAAATAGTAAAATGCATTGCTTATTTGGTGATAACTTTTGAGGAAGACGTATGGCTAATATTCTAACCATTTTTTCTACCTGTTTCTATTTGTTTTTAATTTAAAACTACTATTCAATGTTTCAATTATTAATCAGACTCGTATATACCAGCAATGGTGGCACACCAATAGTAGGTACATAATAAATTACCGGTATTCTACATAAAATAATTAAAACTTTTCTCCCAATATTACCCAGACGCAACGTACTACGTCGTTCAGACGGACTGGAGAACCTCGGACTTCCACAGTTACATTTGTTGACACCCTTAATGGTAACCTGGGTTATAACTATCCTTGGAATTATCAAAGGGGTAAAATCGCTCGGCAAGGTAAACTTATTTTTTTGTATTTTGTTAATTTTGCATGACACTGATTTTTTAATGATTCTACCACCTAAAAGATAGATAAACTCAATTTAAAATGGTATTCGACATTAAAAGATTGACAGGACTTTGTATAAAGATTTTGAAACACTGTAACTCCGCCTTTTCCATCAACGTGTTTCAGACGATTTCAGAAAGGAATTTTTTGTCCATAGAAATAAGTTGAAGTCCAAAATCAGCCTGTATCGTAATTGTTTATGGTATTTTTTATCTAAAGAAATCATGAATTCTATATCCACAAACGAGATCAAAAGGAAAAGAATAAGTATACGCGTCTGTGTCAAGATTGGAAGTGAAGAATGCTTGACTTTATCTGTCCATCGCTATTGTCATCTTCCATTCTAACTACGATTCAGCTCTATGAAGCTAGCAAACCTCCAGTGTATGGTCAACACTCTACTAGAAATACAAACTAAACGGCAAGGGGATATGCCGACTATTAAAAAGGCCTGATGTGGACCACGCTACTTGTTGCTGGTCATGGGGGAGACTTATTTGCAAGTCATCGCAGAGTCCAAGCCTAATTGAGATTGATACAAGAAAATATTGATGCATAACATCAATGGCGCCGGAAATCAGTTGCTTCTTAAGAAAAAAAAAAGGCACATCACAACATTTTAAAATGACCAAATTAAATTTTTGCAGAACTCGGTGAGAAATGAACTGAGAAGTCCGAAACAATCCCTAGAATGCAACTTAAAACTTGAAAAAAAAAAAAAAAACAACCAATAATGGTATTCAAAATACAATCATAGCCATTTTTCGGCGAAATTTACCATAATTTCAATTGGAGCTATGTACAAAAACATTTGTCATTCAAGAAACAGCACAAGAAAATAGTATTAAAACTATGTTCCAAATTATCAAATTGATGTTAAAAACTGGATATGAATTGACCAAAGTGGGTACGAAATGACCAAAATAAAAAGTATAGGTGTATACGAAATGCCCAACATTGTACGAAATGGCCTAGGTACGACATAGCCTAGTTACAAAATGACTTGAAACCGAGTACACAATATGGCTGCCTCCATAGGTACTTTTCAAAACCGAATGAGAATGTAGTTCCGCCGCTAATGCGGCACCGCAATGAATAAGCAAGCTGTTGCACTATGAGGAATGACATATCTTTAGCCGAATCTTATGTTTTTTTTAACAGGTTGTATATGTGACGGCGTTATTTCCCTACGTCCTGCTTACTATACTGCTGATAAGGGGGATAACCCTGAATGGTTCAATGGATGGATTGATGTATTTCCTAAAATTTGACACATCTCGCCTACGTGACTACCAGGTATGTGGATTGATTTAATTTCTTAAGAAGCAACTGTTATGCATCCTCTTTGTTCAGACAACTAAAACTGCCGAAGTTTATGGACGAAGTAGATTCACAACGAACTTAACCAATTTTTGCATGAATGCGTCTTACTGCGTATGTTTTTCTTCGTGAATATTGAAATAAGAGTGCACCTATGTATTTTTTGCACTGAATTGATATACTGTTGGTGCACCGGCATTTTCTTCGGGTAGTATTTGCCAAGAGCAAAAGCTCGATGTTTGAACTGTCACCGTGAAATAATTAAAATGTTGCTACAGGCCGTTACACCCCAAACAAGGAAACAAAGGCAGGAAATATGAAGCTGTGAATGTATAGCTGTTTCCACTTTAAAAATTATTTTTGGAAAAGGAGAATTCGCTCCTATTAAGCAATTCCCACTATGTCTAATATGCTTTTGTCCTATTTTTTCCCTTGAAAAAATAACGATCGCAGTGACATTCAAACTTTTTCTGACGAAATAAGCACGGATAGGTGCTCTTTTCATTTTTTATTACTTAGAGTTATAGATACTATCAGTGTAAAAATTTTAACAAAAAGCTTTCCGCTAGAGAGTACATTATTTAAGATCAACCTTTACTTTGGTCGAATTGTCCCCCTTTTTAACTCAATGGTCTGTATATACCATGCATATTTGTATGTTTACCATATCAAAACCAGGCTTTTATAATATGTTTGTTTAAAGAATATATGAGTATAGAATGAAATGGTGTGTTTTTCCTGTAATTTTCCAGTTTAACTTAATATTAACGAAATACGCTTTAATTAGAAGTTATATTTCCGAACTGTATATATCTTTGTCACAGGAAAACTCAGAAACGAGCTCGGGTACCAACATCCTTTTTTTACGGTAATCTCCTGGGGACATGATGAGCCTTGTATATGCAAGATTAAATAATACGTCCGTTAGAAAAAATTGTGATATACGTCGTTAAGATCAGACTGAACAGAACGTACAGTCTAATCACAGATCTACACTGTCTGATATTTTGCGAAATATTGGCTGCTGATTGTTGAAAGTTGATAAAAGTTGTTGCAAAATGAAACATTTCTTTCTCATTTCTGAGCATTGCTTCAAATTTATATAACTAAAGTGTAACATCCAAATTAAAGACTTACAAAAAAAGAAGACCCAGGAGTTCAATAATTAGGAGTGTTTATTGTATTCATAGGTATAAATACTATTGAACACACGGCACGAAGCACTAACATGTGTTCTTCTTTGATAGCCGACAAAGATTAGCTAATTCCAGCCGATAGAAAAGTCCGACTTTTGGTACTCTATACTCGCCCAATCTACTCGCAAAAAGGAAAGACTTGCCAACAGGACGAAACTTTGGCTCGGATCAGATTGTGTAGAGAATACACAGGCATGCTAATCTGAGTCGATAATTTTCTTGAGTAAAATAAACATGTCTAATCTCATGTTTCATAAATATACAGCATCAGTGGAAGAATTACTTTTACTTCATTTTCATAAACAGTTTTTATCATTCACAGGTGTGGTTAGATGCGTCCGTTCAGGTGTTTTATTCCCTGGGTCCAGTGTGGGGCGGGGTTATAACAATGTCCTCCCATAACAAGTTCAACCAACCATCTTTCAAGTACGTCTTGGTGATAGATAAATTCAGTAGTTGTAATCAGCTCAAGTTCTTTAACTCTTTACCACACAGTTCCGACTTTTAACGACTCTGATCATAACTGAATAAATTCCACCAGGTAGCGTTTTACTGAGTAGACGATTATTTTGAAATTCAAAGTAACGGCTGTGGTTTTAAAAAATTAGTCCGCTTATGTACCCAGAATCCCCATATTACGTAGATGTGTATTTGTAGGATACCATCTAGTGGGAGATAATGATGTAAATGTCGGTGTATTTTGCAGCTTGGTTTCCCGATCCTTGGAAAGAAGAAGAAGAAGAAGAAGAAGAAGAAAAAAAAAAAAAAAAAAGATTTAGGAAGCACATTCTAATACATGAAAAGTTTCAACATCAACTTTTGACTCTTTTGTTTTAACAGAGATACCCTTATAGTTTGTGTGTCGGACGTATGTACGGCTTTCTACGCGGCACTAGTCGTGTTTTCCGTCATTGGCTTCATGGCGAAGGAGGCAGGTGTACCAGTGGGAGAAATGGCAACCTCTAGTGGTATGTTTATTAAGTCTATAATTTGTATCACATTCAACAGAACTTCAGTCCAACTGCGCCTGGTTAGGCTTCACTGCCATCTCTTCAACAATAATTCTTAATATTTTGATCTTTATATTGTGTGAGTAGTTGGCAGACTTTAACCAATTCACTAGCATAAACCAAGGTGTCTGCCTTTTGTATGAGCTTGTCTTTTTTTTTTTATAGTAATTCATTCACATCATGATGGAATCAACACGTCACCATCCATAAAACAAGTTTATAAAGATCATCGTGATACTTGACCGAATTTGGCTTTCTTGAAGCCTATCATTTCGACCTAAAATTTTTAACTCTTTACCACACGAGAAAATTTTAGACTTGTCCAAATTGAAAACATTTGCAGACGACAAAATAAATGTGACTGAAAAATAGAAATTTGTTCTGGGAAGGGTAGAAAACACTGTGGGAAAAGGAGAAAATGCTGGTTACAAGCATTTCCTCCTTTTCCCACAGTGTTTTCAAAAGGATTCTTTCTCAGGGGCGTCAGAAGTAGGGATTGTGTGGTAATGGGTTAAAAGCCCTTCGATAAAAACAATGGACTGCCATTTTTCTTACATTAGGTCCTGGATTAGCGTTTGTAGCCTATCCCACAGCTTGCAGCTTGATGCCGCTACCTCAGCTTTGGGCAGTTTTGTTCTTTGTCATGATGTTGATGGTCATGCTAGATAGCGCGGTAAGTAGAAATTTATGGCCTACAAAACGACACTTTCCTTTTTTATGTACTTTTTTGTTTTGCGAAAATCTCCTGTAACAAAAAATCTAATGTAGTCTTAAAGTGCCGTCTTGGATTAGGCTGCGCGGACTGCGCAGGCTGATCCGAGACGACACTTTACGCAGATGTCCGAATGTCCCTTTTTGCATGGTGCAAGCCATTAATAATTGTAAGAAACACCTACCTCATAAACACTTTATATAAATGCACAGTACTTGATTGTTCTGTTTGATTATCTCATAAGATACAAGAAAGTTTTAAATAAAGGACTTCTATATATGGTCTGCATCACTTGAAAAGGGTCATTCGGACATTTGCGTAAAGTGTTGTCTCTGATCAGCCTTCGCAATCGGCACAGGCTATTTCGAGACGGCACTTTACGACCACATTAGATTTTTTGATACAGTAAACTTGTGCAAAACAGAAAACTGGCTAATCCAAGTGCATGCGGGGTAATCCAATACGATACCGGTACTTTACGCAAATGTCCGAATGCTCCTTTTCGCGTGGTGCAAGCCATATACCAGTAAATTTCCCGGGACAAATAAATGCCTCGTCAGAAGATAAAATATCACAGACGAAAGAAAAAATCCGGTATCTATACAAACTTTAAATACTGTTCCAAATGTAGTATGATGACGTAATTCGCGCACAAACCAAGCATGCACTGATTAACCGTTGTCTGCGCATGTCATATTCTTCGAAGTTTCGACCTATCTTCTATGACGTATCACCGATCCCATATGTTAGGGAAAAGTAGAGGTTACACTGAAGCTATTACCGAAGTTTGCAGGAGCTGTTTTAACATATGACCGGTGCATAGGTTACATGCTAAGTAGCGTTTTATTGAACGTTTATGTTATTTTGAAATTCAAAGTAAGGATTGTCGCGTAAAAAAGTAGTCCGGTTCTGTACCCAGAATGTCCAAATTAGATAGATGTGTATTGGTAGAATGCCATAAAGCGGGAGATAATATTGATTTACGATTCGATTAGTTAAAATGTTGCGTTATAACATATACATGTATCTACCATTTATAAAAACAGAGTTACTGCTCTCCACACTATTAATTGTCTCATTTTGTTTACTATTTTTGAATAAAACCTCTTGTTATTGAAAGTTTGAAATATATAACGAAACGAATTTTATTGTCTATAGTAACTTTCATGGTGCTTGTATTTTTGTTTCTCTTCATAAGTAAGTTTTGATATCTGGCTCAACTGTCGGTCTCGCGCGCTGTCAAATTTTCTCACGTTACTCGAAGTACACCAAGAAAGTTACTCCAATATAATATTCGGAGTAATTCGTACAGTGCTCAAATACACAATAGTTTTTGTAATTCTTAAGTTTATCCTTATTATTTTTTGTCTCGTTTCGTTCTCCGTTTTTCTACAGTTCGGAATGGTGGAAACAGCTTTAGATTCTCTGGTAGATATGTTTCCAAGGCGGTTGGGAAAACATCGGGTGTCTCTAAACATTTGTTTTGCCATTGTAATGTTTCTGTTTGGAATTGTGTTTACAACAAATGTAAGTGTATTAGTTATTCTTATATTTCAACACATGTGAAAGTCAGTTTTTTTTTCACCTCCAAATGTATTAATTCGTGAAAATGTTTTTTTTTCTTTTATAATTATACAGTTATCCGCGAATATTTCTTACTTTAAAATACTTTAAAAAGGTGTTTAATATATCTCCTTGATGTATTACAACAACCAAGTCAATTACAATGGATCCATGACAATGATCTAATCCTCTGACAACTTTGCTTCTTTGTAGGGAGGTATATACCTATTCCAACTAGCTGACTGGTATTCCTCCGCTTTTGCTTTGCTGATTGGCGCAGCGCTAGAAATGACGTCAATTTCACTGATCTATGGTATGTTTTAGTGGCTATATTTAGATACCGAGTCATGTGACTTGGCTGACCAATCAACTTTTATATCAGATTTTTCATTTGTGATATTTCTGTCATTTCACCGGTCAGTTATCTTTATACAATAACCGAGAGGGGGAGATCAACCAGAAGTATTTTTACGAGCATAAGCCTAACAAAGATGGCAATCAAGTAGAATTTACATTATCGAAGGAACTCTTATTCGATCCTGTGATTCACGAAATTTACTTTTGCACCTCACCTCAAAAGTACCTATAAATTGCAAATGAGAGAGTGAAAGGCTTCTAACGATGCTTTCTATAAATGTTTTTTAAAGATTCTAGAGGCTGACAGAAATTCAAGCTTTGACCTCACCGTATAATTCGCCAACATAATACTCGAATAAATATTGCCCCAATGCATAATTAAGCTAAGCCGATGTGGCTTCAATTAAATACTCCTGGAAATAAATATTTGCAAACGCAACCAAGACGGACATGTCTATGTTTAATATGAATTAGCGTTTTGATAATCAACTATCCTTTACTCTACAGGAATAGACAGATTTTCTACTGATATCAAAATGATGACAGGAAGAAGTCTTTCAGTAACAGCTCGATGTTTATACTGTATTGTAATACCGACTGCTACTTTTGTAAGTCCTTTCTGTTTTTCTGTCTATGTCTTGGCCTTTGACCCTGTTTGTCTGCCTGACTTTTGTCTCTCACCATGTTCTATTTATCATTCACGAACCTTCCAATAAGAAAAAAATATATATACATTACATGTCTGTATATTTCTGTTGATAACACATTTATACACAAGATATCTTGTGTACTTTCTGCAACCTTCATGATAAACGCGGAGCGCAAAATGAAGTACAACTTGGTAATCGGTGACGGAGATAGGTTACATGTATCACGATCACTTTGCCACAGAATCTCCCGACTGATTTGTCGAGTACTTCCACAGTAACTTCTGAACGTCATAATACTTTTCAGATAACATTTGTGTTAATGCTGACAAAATACAGCGCACCTGACTATGGTGATGGGTACACATATAAACCATATGCCATTTCTATCGGTTTCATCCTTGGTCTGGCACCTGTCGTAGTATTCATAGCTATCGCTGTCTATGTTATCAGTAAAGAAAAAGGATCCCTGTTGCAGGTATAGTCCAGAATATGCTTTATACATCATTTTCCCGTTTGTTTACCTTTGTCTATCCATTCCTACAATGTCTGCCTACGTTTTTCTGTCTTCTCCGTGGACGTAAATGCATCTTTCCGTCTTTGCTCTCTTGTTTGTCTTTCTTTGTATATCCAACTCTTTTCATTCGCCCGCCTATAAATTCCCGTTACAAGATTGGTCAGTCTGACTCTCCCACTGATAACAATATGTATGCACCTATTTCTTACTTTGTTCAATCTTTCTTACACTATTTTCAGATAACTGTTTATTTATAGATGTGATGCTCTGTACGATTTCTTTCTTTTTAGACTATCCGACTCTTACTTTCAGTCTGTCATTATTTTTATGTTTGTTATAGCTTTAAGTGCATACGGTTATGCTCCTTTCGGTCTGTTTGTCTCTATCCCACTTGACTCTGCGGCATCTTTTCCTTAAAGGATGTGATCCTTTGTACACTTTGTTTGTGCGTCTGTTCCCTTATCACCATCTCTATTGATATGATCTTTGATTATCATATGTTAATCTGAAGCCGCCGTTTTCGACAATGAAACGCCCGAAAATATGAATTAATTAATGTTTTTAAAGCTCTCTTTCCAGTATGTCAATAAGTTTGCTCTGGCTGTATGACAACCATCGTGCATACATTTTTTGTTCCTATGTAAAAAGCGCTGTTAGTCATCCTGTCTCTAACTTATCTTCCTCAATTGGTTGTTTCTTTAGCACAGAATAGTGTTGGTTTTTTATCTGCTTCCCTATTTTTTTTGTTACAATCTTTACTGCTGTATCTGTTATGTTCTGTTCAGGTCTGTTTGTCTGTCTTTGTTGCGTTTATTTCACTTATACATACGTATATCACTTTTTGCCCACAATTCCTTACCACAGAGAGTGCAAAGATCACTAGCACCGTCCAGACACTGGGGACCACAAGACAAAAAAGCAGCTGAACTGTATGTCACGGATCCGTACGTGTATGAGAGCACAACATTAGGACGGTTTAAGAAGAACCTCCTAGGCGACGACAGCACTCCGTGGATATAATACTGATAATGATGTTTTGCTAGAATTTGCTTTTTTTACAGCTGACTTTTTGTAAACGAGTTTGCTTTGCCTTGCAGAGGGTGACTTTTGAGAGTAGTGCAACAAAAGGAGAGATTACCCAAGAGGTGAAATTCCTCATTGTGGCAGTGTTTTTTTTTTTTTTCAAGTTTAGTATCTCCATTTTACGAGGACGTTTTCAAGGTCGTCTGTTGCAAGTTTGTTAATGGGACGTAATCGGTCAAGTAATCATTAGTACGAAGTCCTTGTTTGAAAGGCACTTACATCAACAGTTTCCGGGGTTTGGCAACAATCGCAGATATTGGACATTGCTCTCAAATTAGATTTATATTTTGCTACGATTGCGTACTCTTGGCACTTTCTTTGGTTGTATTCATTCTAAACTTATGTTTAAGACCATACCATGTCATGTGAGCGGCGTTACAATTATTTTCAACATTGGCAAGTGGTAAAATTCTTTGCCGCCATCATGACATAATGAATCGAATATACACGTACAACAATAATAAAATAGTTCTATATACATTCCATGGTTTTGTACATCGCTGATTTTTCTATTTCATGGAATATATCACAGTCTATCTATTTTCTCATAGACTTATCATAGTACAATTTTCTTCTCAAACATTATAATTATGATCATTTACGTTTCGTTGTCATACAGAGTATCATCATTTATCTATTCTTGTTTGTACAGAGAGTCAAAAGAAGTTTCTTTTCCATACAGTAGAACTTGTCAAAATCTTCCTTTCTTTTTCGTATAGAATAGTAAAGTTGATCTTTCTTTGTCATGGGTTATATGAAACGACACTTTCCGTTTATATGTATACCTCCGTTTTGCGCAAGTCTACAGTCGCACAAATCTAATGAAGTCGTAAAGCGCCTTCTAGGATAAGGCTGATCCGAGCCGACAATTTATGCAAATGCCCGAATGTCCCATTTGGCGTGTTGCAAGCCATATCATATATATATATATATATTTTCAAATACCTATCGATATCTATCTTTCTTTTTCATACAGTACATTAAAGTCTTCTTTTCTTTTCCATACAGTATATCAGAGCCTACTTTTCTTTTTCATATAGTAAAGCATAGTTTATTTTCATTCATACATTACATAATTGATTGTTTATGTTTAAATATAGTATGTCATTGTTTACTTTTGTTTTTAATTCAGCACTTCATCGTTTACCTTGCTTTGCAATACAGTAACGTGTACCTTTCTTTTTTTGTACAATATTTAACCATTTGCTTGTATTTTTCATACACTACACCTAAATTGTAACAATGGCCGTGACAGAAATACGTCGCGCTTTAACCACATCATTTCTGCTATCTACAACGCTCTCCAGTGGACACATGGAATCATTTAACCACAGGGTCAGTCTTCACGTTCAAACAAGTTTAACATGTATGCTTCAATAACAACCAGGGAGGGTTACAATTATTGTATTGTACAATTATTGCCGTTTGACTGAAGGACGTTGAAGGGAAAACATCAGTAATACTGTACCATTTTATTTCTATATTCACAGACTAGAGTTTTCTTAAATTGCAAAATCTACAAGTCAGCTCTGTATACATTTTCGGAAAGACTAGAGTTTTCTTGAATTGCAAAATCTACAAGTCAGCTCTGTATACATTTTCGAAAAAGAAAGCCACACAAACGATCATTACAGTATAACCCCACCCCCCCCAAAAGGTAGGTCAAGGCTGTTTTCTTGAAAAAGTACGTCATTCAAAATGGCTGCCGAATAAAAAAATAACAACACCGACAAAAAGTAGGTCATTAAAGACGGCTGACGTTTTACATACTGTTACAATCTTACATGCAAATGAGTTACTATTTATAGTAACAAGCTGGCTGCCGATTACGTAATATTGATATTAATATTACGTCATCTTTGTTTGCAAGCAGAGAGGTGGTAATACTACTTGCATTTACAAATGACCAACCAAATCGTCTCAAAAAATCAATTTTGCCATTGGAAGGGTAGAAAACATTATTGGAAAAGGAAACAATGCTGGTTACAAAAGTTTTCAATTAAAACTTCTCATTGTCGGGCTTATGAAGCCCGAGATTATTATGGTAAAAGGATTGAGCGTCTAATAAATAAAGATGCGCTGATAAATTACTGATTCCAAGTCGTAAAATTGATATCATAAATAAATGATCTATAAATAGACAATGGTTCTTAATTTCATTAGAAGTTTAATTATAGATTTAAAAAGTACCGCACGTTTTGATTGGCTAGACCATGTGGTTTAGTCAATCAGAAGCTGCCTTACTTTTAAAATTTAGAAATTTCTTAAGAATAAGAAAGAAAATCTTTAGGAACAGGTAGTGAAAACAGTCCCTCGAAAGCGTTTTACTAACTCTTTACCAAACGATAAAACTTTAGACTGGTCCAAACTCAAAGTATAAATTTGCAGGCGACAAATTAAAGGTGGCACAAATTATCATTGAACGGTCAAAATATTCTTTTAAAAAGCTTGGGGTTAAAGGAAAAAAAAACACTGGTTGCCACCCCTTTCTTCACTTCCCACAATGTTTTCATAAGTCTTCTTCCTCAGGGTCGTTAAAAGTTTGGATTGTGTGGTAAAAGATTGAAGGTGCGATTACCTTTTTTTCAACTGACTGATCATCAGAGTAAGAAAGTGAAGATTTGCAGTCAGATTTGACCTTCCTTAGAATACTGTCATATGACCATTGCCGCCCGCAGGATTCGAACTAGAATCATCTCATTAAAAATCTAACTATACGTAGTTCAAACTATCGCTGCCAATTGATCTCTTAACCCTATACTCCATAGATACTCATTTTGACGTATCAACAACAGACAGCTTTTGAAAACATTGTGGGAAAAGGAGAAATTGCTCATTATGAGCAATTTCTCCTTTTCCCGCAATGTTTTCCACTCAATCAGATATTTGTATTCTCATTTGTCCATATTTTTGACATCATGTCTTTATTTGCTGCTGAAATGGGAGAGCCTCAAATTGGCATATCGGATAGAGGGTTAACGCCAGAAGAGTGTCTGATGTCAAACTTTTATCGGCTGATTCCGAGGCATGTCGAAGGAGTGCAACATTCTTTTTTATCAGTTTTGAAGGGGGCACAGACAAGGGAAGTCACTGTAACTAATGTACAGAATTAAGGAAGGGTTACCTACCTTCTACATGAGGACTGCTGTTGTGCTGGTTGTGTTGGGGTTTAAAGTCACTTTGACAGCTAAGGTCATATCATGGCGATCGGTGACGCACATGTGTTTCCTGGCTTTCTCATACCAGAACTAACACTACTTTTTCCCAAAGCCATCGACTACTTTTCTCACATGCTTCAGCAGAGGTGAGAGGCGAAAATACGCGGGAAAGAAAGTTAGCCTCAACCGGGTATCGAACTCATAACCACCAGGTTATGAGTCCGACACGCTCACCACTGAGCCACCCGGGCGGGCTCATGAGGACTAGTCCGACTTCAAAGCATTAGAGAGTGAAAAAGAATGAGGTTCAAAAGTCATGGGTTTCTTTCAAATGATAAAAAAAACATTGTGGGAAAGAGAGTGAGTTTCTCTGTGATATAAACTTAAATAGTGTTGAATGTTGCGTGAAACACGACTGACCGTCCGACCGACCGATTGATCAATCAATCAGTCAATCAATCAATCAATCAATCAATCAATCAGTCAAGTGGACAACAAGAAAGCAGATTATTTCCCACTACGTTTCCAGAATATGTGAACTTCAGCGATGTAAAAAAGATTCCTGTGTGTCGTATTGAGCTAATTATCGATTTATCAGGTATTATCTCGTGATTATGTCTTTTTGAGATAAAAAGAAATTTCTCTCCAAAAAACTTCCTATACTTTATGAGACAAAGAAATAGAGGATATTTGTGTGTGTTTTTTTTTCGGTGAATGATCGAAATTTACGTTGTCTGCGCATGTCATATTCTTCGAAGATTCGACCTGACTTATATGACGCATCACTCTCTCCGATGCTCGGGAAACTGTAGTATTACGCGCTATAAAGTAGCAATGGAGAAAATAGCTTTCATCATTATGTTTGAGGAGAAATGAGGCCTGTTTTAGCTCCAGATTTCTCTGAACTGCTGATCATAGCTGAGTGAATTGCACCAGGTAGCGTTTCATTGAGTAAACGTCTATTTTAGTTTGAAATTCAAAGTAACGGTTGTCGCGTAGGTAAGTGGTTCGGTTCTGTACCCAGGATGCCCAAATTAGATAGATGAGTATTTATATAATGCCATCTAGCGGGAAATAATGTCGAAATTTATTTCATCGAGTGAACTCCATAGGTAATATTTTCACGAGTGACAGCACGGATCAAGATCAGACTGCATAGAATGTGTAATCTGATCTTGGGTCTATTTGGACCCCTTGTTAACCCTTTACCAAACAATCTCTACTTTTCAAGATCCTCCATAAGAAACCTTTAGAAAACGTTGTGGACAAATGAGAAAATGCTGCTAACCAGCATTTTCTCCTTTTCCCAAAATGTTTTCTACTCTTCAAAAAACAAATTTCAATTTTTCAGTAACTTTTATTTTGCCGTCTGCAAATGCTTTCGATTTGGACAAGCCTAAAATATTTTCCTATGGTAATCAAGCATTTAACTCAAAAATCTTTTTGCGTTTCATTGGGTTGTGTTTTTAATCGTAAAAACAGGCCAAGTATACTAGCGGAAAAAAGTTCCTGTGCATTTCATAATATGCTTTAAAATAGACTTGTGTCGGTAGGCAGAACCCAAACCATTCTATAGAATTGGCGTGAAGTATAGACTTGTCAAATCATGTGTCAGCTCTTCCCAGGAACCACACGATTGATTCTCAGACGTTAGTCTTGAAAACGCACATTTCGCGTCCAGTCGCTAACTCTCCCAGTATTTTTATCATTCTGATCACTGGTATTCTTTAAATACCCTTGTGAGAGTCAGAAAAACAAAATTGTTTTGGTTATTTATGCGAATGAGAGATGCCACGTCTATCCGAAAAAACACGTTTACGTGTCTCTTGCATGTTTGAAACAGGGAAAGCACGAATTGAGGCTACTAGACGTTTCTGAGTACACAGAAACACCACGCAATCTCTATGAAGACGTTGACAAAATTCAGGCAGCGTTCCAGATGCTTAACGTTCAAGGCGAGCACCTGTGACGTCACGACGTAAAGATATCCACATTAGCCAACAGCAACTTAGAAAACACTTTTAGAGAGTACCATTTAATGCCCTTAATATCCTTAATCCACGGCCAACTAGTGGACGAACTTTTAAAGATTTACAACAAGAGCATGGCATACACCCGACCCGCCCTGTCATACGTCCTATATTACGTCGTCATCATTGAGCAGCACGTTTTACTTAATACAGACGAGGTATTCGATTCAGGAGACAAACTTGGGCAATTCTCCTGCTTTTCCTGTAGTCTCGTTTCCATTTAGGCAGTAAAAGTGGCCGGCCGATGTAGTGTCGATCGACGTCCCGATGAAAAATGTTTTGACAACGTGTTATTCAACGCATGCTTTTTGGCAGGGTATTTGTGATAATTTTGGAGGAATAGCTGCAATTTATAGACCCATAGTTTATGATAACTTAATGCCACGATACGCTACGGTACGGAGATGTAATCATTATTCACTTCATTTTGCCGTTTCTAAAAAGAATGCGAACATAAAGTTCCAGCGATACAACTGTTGTGTACAGGTTGCTCTCGGAAGAATGAGGGTTTTTTTTTTAGACAAAACAATGTTCATATCCGTCCTAGGCCTGCTTTGTCGTCAGAATTTTTACCAAAAGAACCTTTGTGGAACACAATGGAGCGACGTTGCCGGTGTCTTCCTCGTCAGTCGGTAGCCGTGCTTGAGCTGGAAAAAGAACTGTCTAAGATATGGACTGTTATTTCACAGGCTACTCGGTGCGATTCATGCAAAATCAGTGCATAGAATGCATTGCAACAAAAGGCGGCCACACAAGACACTGGTTTGTACTCAACGTTTAAACGTCACGTCATTTGACGAGCTGTAATACCTGCGGATGTTTTTATAGACGTAAATATGCTTTATTAACAAATTGTCCAAGCCTAGTTGCATTCTTTAATTCAATAGATTGACCCCAACCTCCCTTTCTAATTCAGTTATGTGCGAAATAGCAATGCACAGGAACTTTTTTTCCGCTAGTATATATTTGTTCGAAGCTCTAAGAATCAACCTTTTACCAAACGACATAATTTTCGACAGGTCCAAATTGAAAGAATCTGCAGACGACAAATTAAACATCATTCAAAACATAAAATTTCTCTATCAAATAATAGAAAACATTGCGGGAAAAGGAGAAAATGCTGGTTCACCAGCATTTTCTCCTTTTCCCACACTGTTTTCTAAAGGTTTCTTGGGATTATACAGTAAGGGATTAATAGGATAGCAAATGCCGATATATTTGTGATAAGATTATAAAGCGTTTTTTCTGATCATTCAAACATAATCATGAGTAAAACGTGGCTATTTATATCTCAGATAGAAATCGTTTATATTATTTCTATTAAAGTTTAACACGGACGATTCTAGTGTTATTATTATCTTTGGGGTAGTTTTCCTTTTTTTCCTTTTTGGTTACTTTTGTGAAGAAAAGGTGAAAACTTTTACGAAATATTCGATTTAAGTTGAAGATGAAATCTAAGTTCTAAACACCGATACGTAGCAAATGTAAGGTAAGTTCTGTTCTTGGTGAATGTTGAACGCCTCTTTCTCTCTCTCTCTTCTTGTGTTATCGTCTGTCTATATGTCTGTCCGTGTGTCTGTGTGTGTGTGTGTGGGGTGTGTGTGTATGGGCGTGTGTGTGTCTGTCTTTCGATCCCTTCTCTTTCCTGTATTTTCCCTCTCTTATTGCACTTCTCTGACATGTCTAATGCGTCCTCAAAATGTCTGTCTGTCAGTCTTTGTCTCTCTCTCTCTCTCTGCCACTCTCTCTCTCTTTTTCTCTTTCTTCAAGTATTTGAATCTAATATACATGTAGCTCCAAACATGTAAACTCAATCTCTCCAACAGCTAACAAAACAAATTGCTGAAAACTCAAAAACATTTATGTTTCATTGCCTACACCGAACAAGCGGACGGTAAGGAAAAGATGTTCATATCGAAAGCATTTGCAGACGGCAAAATAAAAGTGACTGAAAAATTGAAACTTGTTTTGTGAAGAGTAGAAAACATTTTGGGAAAAGGAGAAAATGCTGGTTAGCAGCATTTTAATATTCAATTTCTTCTAAGATTGTTTTTATCATTTGAGCCCCACTTTAGTGTGCTGTCTGAAAATCCTTTTAATCTGAACCAGTCCTAAAATTTCTATTTGGTATAGAGTTGAGTGATGGATGTTATCTCTAAATGGCAATTGCAGAGATCTATCCAGCTCACTTTAAAGAGTAACCTAGATGCTTTCTACCATGTGTGAAATTTTGCCTTTGTACACCAAAATCAGTCTGTATGCTCATGCAATCCTTCTCTAATCTGTCAAGTTTTAGTTTCAAACTTTTACTCCTTTTAGAAATTTATCACAGAAAAAGTCTACTGAAAGTTATAAATTGAAAATGATACAGAAAACTGTATAGATACGGCAGTCAAGGTTATGGATAATGCATTGGAATACCCTTTTAAAGTGTATTATGAACTCCACAGATTTCTGTTTTTAACTTAATTATGCAGTAACTTGAGATGTTTACTAAGTCTGATACCTACTGGAAATGAACAAACAACAACCATGTTTTTCTAACTATGTTCACCTTTTCATTTCAACAAGGATTACTATAGCAGTATATCTTGGACAAGACATTACTAAAACCTGTTAAAACTCTCCACAATGAAGTACATTTTAATTTTTTTTTTTCTGCTAACAGTAGATCCATTTACCGCCGTGTATTTTATTTTTTTTCTGCTAACAGTAGATCTGTTCAGCACAGTGTATTTTAAAAAAAAATCACATTATGTTTTTATGCAGCACTATTTTTCATAGGCTATAAGCTCATGTTTGTAAATGAGAAATAATATAAGTAATGTAGCAGTATAGTTGGAAAATTGCTTTAGGTCTGTAAAATAGCTATTTCTCCATCACTTGCAATCATGTACAGAATTTGGTGCAAAAATATGTATGTGAAAGATAGAGCCTAATCACAAATCATATGTTACTTGAAAAAGTCATCTGTACATGTTAAATGTGGGACAAAAGGGTGCCTTTCAATGTATATACATGTATTTGAAGATGATCTATGAGCAACTCCATTACTCCATAGATGACAGATACTTTTCCAGTATACCCAATTTCTTTTACCTCTCTCTCTGCTAGTGGGGACTGAAATAGCTTTTGGAAACTACAGATCATGATTTGAGAGTGTAGTCTGCTTCTCGATGCTAATATTTTACCAAAATTTACTATCATACAGTCTACAGTAGTTATTCACTTTCAGACTTTGAAATAAGTTGATATTATTTATTTCAAAAGAGTTCAAAGAAACATTTAATTTGCCAGACTTTTTAACAAGACATACCTGTCGTTTTCTTCTATGTTGACCTCTAGATCCTGCATCAGAAATGATGTGCAATGCTAACTACACCATCCCATTACTAATTACTTCACTGTCATCACTCTAATATGTGTTTTTACCTAAGATGAGAGTAACAGAAAATGAAAGTTTTGTAAAAAAAAAAACACTAAAAAACAAAATGAAAGCAAGATGAAACCTATGTTGTGGGTGCTCATTGGAATTACCTATCGATATCTACCATACAGGTTTAAAAATTCCAATCACCATCTGATAATCAGAAATCAACCAGTTATCTGATCCTCTGTCAATTTAATTGAAAATTATTATTACGTCCTTTATGCCTGATTGTTTGCCATCGAGCTCCCAGCCCAAGTTAATTTGAAGCATAACTGAAGCCAGGTGATAATTGATAAATAGGCAAATAGTGATAACTTTTCAACATCTAACATGTTCATCCTATTACACTTTCATTCAAGTTTTAGTCAAGAGAACAAGTCAAGAGATGCAAAACACAATTTTACTTCAATATTTGCCATTATTTAACCAAAACCTTGGACCTTAAACAAAAATATAGATCTAGACCAGCGCACATATATACAGATTTTGCTTTTTCTGTTTCAAAATTTAAGATTGTTGCCATTACCTGAATTATCATCGGACTCAGTAGACCTTTATATCGTCGAGCGTCCTCATTCCGTGACTGTCCTTGAGCCGGTGATGGTTGTGTACATCTCGTTCAAAGCACATAATTTGATGACGTCACGCGGTAACCTTACCAATATTCGAACTTTTTACTCCCCGTGAATTTCAAAGACAGACACATCGTAACTGTCTTTAAAGCTGTATTTAGGAACGATTTCCGAGTTTAGGTTCGATTTCTCCAGGGGACGATTTCTCCAGCAGCTTAGAAGCTCCTACACAGAACATAGATCTGTCACGTATGTCGAACAGAGACGATCCTTGAAAAAATTCCTCCATGCGGCTTGAAATAGACAAATTCTGTCTCTAAATAAAAGTTGTGTCGGTTTATATCGCTCTAGAGTAGACGTGTCCGCCATTTTTGAGTCGACAACAAGCAACTTTATGCAAGGCTGACACTTGCACGACTTTTGGTCACGATTTTGTCGTGGCAAGTCGTGCCATTTTGGGGCACGAACTGGGCGGCTCTTGTCTCTGTGATGTTTTTTTCGCTGGCGATCTCTGGAATGGCGAGCAGTGTTCAGTAGGCCTATATATACCCCCGCACCGACGCGAGCGCCACTGTCGCGCAGTAGTCGTGAACTGCTCGTGAACATATCGTGAACTATTCGTGAACTCGACGTGAGCTGTTCGTGAACTATTCGTGACAGTCGTGGCATGGCGCGCACTGCATCCTCCCGCATCGTCCCGACGATTTCACGAACAGTTTGCGCATAGTTCACGACCCGGTCGCGAAATTTTGTCGTGACCAAAATTTTGAACATTTCAAAATTTTTGTCCCGACATGGTACGCAGTCACGACGTGTTTACGCACACTTCACACCAGTTTACGACTAGTTTGCGCACTGGCACGACTCGAGTCGTGCCAATGCGTGTCACAGAATCGTGCAAGTGTCAGCCTTGCTTAAGCCGGGGTAGTGTAGACTTAAATTAACGGACTCAACTCAAGGTTTTGAGATCGTTACTGAGTCTGTTATGTTCTTGAAACGCAACTTAAATAACGAACTCAATTTAAGTCAGAAACTGAGTCCGTTAGCAGATTTGAGCAAAATAAGGGACTAAAGTTGTTTCGTGAAAGCGGGCCCTGGTTTTTACGACCCTGAGATTGAAGCCTTTTGAAAACACTGTGGGAAAAGGAGAAAATGCTGGAAACCAGCATTTTTCTCGTTATCCCACAATGTTTTCTACCCTGCTGGAAACATTTCTTAATTTGAGTTATGCTTATTTTGTCGTCTGCAAGTGCTTTCAATTTGGACCAGTCTTAGATTTTGTTGTTTGGTAAAGGGTTAAAAGTTAGGGAAAGAATTAAACTACGTGGCAAATAAACAAATAAACTGCAAAAAGTTTTTTTTTTTCCTCCGTGTTAATAACTCAGTATCGAGGAAGTCTCTTGGCCAGTTTTTTTAAAACTTGACTCTTAAATTTATTCAGCACAAAATTACAAATTTTCATAATTGATAAAAGCAATAGCAAACAAATGGATAGAGAAACGCGTGGAAAAATTGAATCATTCCCAAACGACAAATTTTAGACTCTTCAAAACTGAAAGACTGCACTTTTATACAGATTTCAAATCAGAAGTACCTTTTTGTCATTGGCGTTCGTGTACAGGTACATCGTTTTCTAAATAGTAATTAAAGAGATCGGCTCAAGGTGTAAAGAATTAACCCTTAGACAAACGATCCACTGTACAAAAGACCGTTGTCATATTCTTCGAAGATTCGACCTGGCTGATATGACGCATCACTCTTCCCAAAATTGGTGGGATTATAGTAATACGCGCTATAAAGTAGCAATTGAGAAAATGGCTTTTATCAATACGTTTGAGGAAAAATCAGGCCTATTTTAGCTCCAGCTTTCTCTAAATTGCTGATCAAAGCTGAATGAATCGCACCAGGTAGCGTTTTATCGAGTAAACGTTTATTTTAGTTTGAAATTCAAAATAGCGATTGCCGCGTAGAAAAGTGGTCCGCTTCTGTACCCAGAATGCCAAAAGTAGATATGTATTTGTAGAATGCCATCTAGCGGGAGATAATTTATAAAAGACTATACGGGATACAGCTCCCTTTTATTGTGGGAATTGGATAAGATGCTCGTTTAATTCCAATATGTATTTTCATATTAAACCTGTTTCTGAACGACATCGGTAATATTTTCACGAGTGGCAGCCACTCGTGAAAATATTACCGATGGTGTTCACTCGATGAAATAAATTTCGATTTTTCACCAAAAAAACCAAATATTCTATATATTTCATGCCTTTAACCCTTTCTGGGAGGAGCTTTATCAAAATCCAGTCGAGTTCTTTTCCGTTATTCCCCGTGGCGTACCCCTCCTGCATAGCAACGCATTATAATATTACGTCAAGTGAGAGAAATATACTTGGTATGAGACGTCATATTTCCTATCTGGTTGTGAGTCATGCGCAATTTACCTAGGCAACAAGAACGTGAAAATCGGTATTTTCATTGGTGTTACCAGTGAAAGATCGAAAAATATTTTCACTGCTATTTCTCGATATTCTACCGGAAAGCATGAAATGAATTCCTACAGGCATATTACACAGCAGTTATTGTCTCAAATTGCCAAGATATTGAAAAATTATAATTTTTTATATACTATTCAACATTTGCTAGGCATCACCATCTTATATTGAGCCGAAATGTATGCGTGGCATGCATTTTGCATGATTTTTCAGTATATAAAATTGCCACACGGATGATATAAACTATCTAAGGAAATGAATATTTCTTAAGCAAAACTGTATTTATGTAACATATGCCTGTATTGAAGTATCGAATTGATCCCTAGCAAATGTTGAGTAGTATACATGTATGTTTACTAGTGCAGAAAATTTCGTTACAAAACAGAACAGGGTACATATTAAACTTTTATTTGTGAATAAAAACCATTTTGTAAATGGCAGATAAATACATCTTTTATATTTTACTTTACAGGCATATGAAATTGACACTTAAATTCAGTCTCAAAGTTGCAATTTTAGGCATTTAAATGGGGGAGTGTCGTTTCGCAATCGGAAACTCATTTTTCATGCATGTATCAGAAATGACATCATCATTCTGATTTGATAACGAACCTCGTCATCGATGGGCTGGTTTTGTACCATGGATCACAGAAATACATTAAGCAATTTTTGCTGGAGCATGGGCCATTTTCTTTGTATCGTCTTCCTTCTTTAGCGGCTTACTAATTCTTTTTTGTGATAAATAATTTTTGAGGTATTTGTTGAAGACAATAACACTATGAGTTCAATATTGAATTTTTAAGAAGACCATGTATCGTATTTTGTACAAAGCCGAAGGAAATAAACCAATTAGACTCAAATTTTCACAGGCAAATAAGTTTTTTGGTAGCACTCAGATATGTTATTGGAAATGGCATAGTAAAATTAACTGGATGAGGCCATTGGAAATATCAATTTTTGATTGAAAACAGATTCACTCCATCATAGCCTTCTATGATCGTTTGGTCCTGCGCCTTTTCGTTCCAAAATATGTTCGTTCCATGGTTTGTACGTCCTATGATAGGACATTACTCCATTTAATTGCGCATGAATATTTATAAATCGGAATGATTGATTGGAATGTTGGGAATTAAATGTTTATGGCTAGGATATTTCATAACCATAGTTTTCAGGTACAAACTTAATTTCATTCACTATATTGACATGTTTTTTTCTCTCTATCTATCATGCATTTTACTGTCAAGGGACTTTACCTTGACTCTTCCTAATGATCAAAGGGAATATACAAATAAACGAATAATCCAAACTTTGTCATGAGTACTCTCCCTTCAAACAAAAAGGAACTATTTTCCGAGTACATTGCTTTTCAATATTTTTCTTTTTCTTCAAATCACTAATTCCACACAATGGGTTTCTTGACAAATACCACTTCAGCGTTCTCAATGCTTTGATTGAAGTTGGGGTGAGATTATAAAAATTGACAATTGACTCGTTGCCCCTCCCAGACTGCTCAGTGTCGGTAGCTCAGTCGGTAGCGTACAGCACTTGAGAACAGGGGGTAGCTGGTTCGATCCCTGGTGCAGCCAATTTCTTTCCGAGGATTGATCAGTAATCATTGCAACAGGATTCTCTTCTCTCTCACCGCTGAATATTGTTTCGGTCATTGTTATGTGGGAAAGCAGCCGATGGCTTGGCAAGAATACTGCGCAAATTACTAGTAAAAAGAGCTTGACTACAAAGTTAATAGTGTTACCACCGAAAACATCAATTGAATATTGACATTGCCAATGCATAGACCTCTCGTGGGCTGCTATATTGCAATATGTTCTACTATGTGCAATATTGTTCTACTCTCCAATAGGTGCCTAATGGGAGTTGGTCCTAATTTTGAGGTTGATAAAGTCACATAAGACGATCACCACACACACTTAAAGAATCTTATGATGTTTGTGGTGGTCACACTCAATATTAACTTTGTGAATTTCAATTATTGACCACACAAACTCAGGCTTTTGATTTGAGATGAGCTATTGATTTGATTTTTATGAAAGTTTGGGAACTGAGTCATTAATTATGGACATTTGACAGGGTGAATTTTCATTGTCGTAGATTTGTTTTTGTCCGAGATTATTAAATGTACTCAGTATACAATACTGACAGTAAACTGCAATTTTCGCTAATGTCTAAATTGTTTGTTTTTGTTTTGAGGTCTACAAGTATATTGACCACAAAAATTAAAGATACTAGTAATTTAAGTAAAAGCTTAGCATAAGGTAAGGAACAGTGTAGATCAAAGATCAGATTGCATGGAAAGTGCAGTCTGATCTTAATCTACGCCGTCCCATTAAAGCTATTTAAGTCACTATTGGCATGGGAAAACCCAGCGCTATCAGTCATGACCCCCCTACCCAAATAGTTTTACTTCGGCCTGACCTGACCAGGCATGTCATGGGGTCATTAATAATTTGTTAGTTGATTGATTTCTCAGTGTTTTATGCTCCTTTCAACATTTGAGCTATGCTCTATAAAAAAGGGACTTATTCCATCTGCGAAAAGTATCGACCCAGGGCAGCCTGCGCGGACTGCGCAGGCTGACCTGGGCCGAAACTTTTCGCAATTCGTCAAATTACTGTATGTCCATGGACCAGTCTATACAATGATTACGTCGATTATAAAAAAGGTGGATATTGTGGACCCATAAGTATGTGATGACTTTCTTGGCATTTTCCCACAATGTTTTCTACCCTTCTGAAATCAAATTTCATTTTCTTTAGTCACGTTTAGTTTGTCGTTTGCAATTGATGCTTTCAATTTTGGAAAAGTCTAAAATTCTGTCGTCTGGTAAAGGGTTTAACTCTATCCTTCTAAATAAGTAAAATAAAACTTCCAAGCCGATAGTAAAAACCAAAAGTTTACAATTTCAAAGTTTTTTTTGCGGGAATGATATATATATTTACCGGACTGTGTAGATCTAAGATCAGACTGCACGTTCTGTTTAGCCTGATCTTGATCTACTGTGTTCTCAAAGGATCAGTGTGTAGCACGAAGCAGCTTAACCCATATCCTGCTAAATAACAAAAATTAAATTTGCAATTCGATGATAAAAACACAACTAAAGCTGTTTCAAGGTTATGTTTTTGGGGAACACCATCTCTGAATCGGACAGTGTAGATCCAAGATCAGACTGCACGTTCTGTGCAGTCTGATCTTGATCTACACTGTCCGCAAAAGGTCAGTGAGTCGCGCTTGGAAGCCTAAGAGTTAAAAACTCGTGACAACAACGTGTGATAAAGTCCACCAAGCATAAACAGATACAGTTAGTTACACTTCGGAGAATGGACTTAGAGGAAGGTGAGTTTTGTCGGCGTAGTTATTTTGTGCTTGCTTTTGACCTATTTTTTCTTGGTTACTGATAACAAATGAATAAATCGAAATTTGTGATTGGTCAAAAATTTAGAAAAGTTTATTTCAAGGGCAGTTGCCCATTTGCGGGCAAATTTGCGCCGTGTATCTTCGTAAAGATATTTTATTGTTACTTCTCAGTCAATGTGTCCTACACATAATGCTTTTTCTTACTTTTTTGAGCCATGCTCTGGAAAACTGGAACTGAAAGCAAGTCATCTCAAAATCCGTGGTCCGTAATCGTAAGCCATTCTTATAGACTGCTTACCGCCCCTGATACTACTACGTGTATAGGTAATACACGGTATACAACGGTGGCCAGTTCACCATTCTTAAGGTGGTAGACCCCTAACACTTCTAGTGCAACATGAAATAAAATTTCTAGATAGTTGATAGATACGGATTTATACAGTAAAAAAACTTTTGCAAATTTTTAACCGACCAGAAAATGATATCTATTTTGAAATCATTTAAATGATAATTCTAAAAAGAAAAAAAAAAGAGGAAAAAATAGCTCCGGTAAGGTAATAAAATAATACTCATAGCAAATTTTCTAAGACAATATTAAAGTGGAAATAGCTATTTTCAATTATAGATAGAAATCAGCTGTTTCCACATAATATTATCCTAAAAAAATGCAATCAATAACAATTAGTATTATTGTGCTGCTTAAACCGAGCCTATTTTTCGTTTTTTTTTTTCTTCTAAGAATAATGATTTATAACTCTTAAACCACTTTGTTCTATTTACAATGGGAGATATAAATTACATCCCTTTTCTGAGAACTAACAAAAGTATCTACAAATAATTTCAAGACAGTCATGAAAGGTTGAAAATGTGCAAAAGTATTATATCTGTATATAAATCCGTATTTATCAACTATCAAGAAATGTTATTCCATGTAGCATTGGAAGTGTTGCGGAATTATTACCTTAAGAACGGTTTCATTCTGATTTTCCAGAATTTTGTAAATTTCAAAGTAACTCAACCAAAGTGTTAAGCCAATCAGAAGTTGTGTTACTTTTATATTAACATAGACATAGACATAGATTTATTTTCGATTTGTACATACAGTACCTCATCATGACAATACAACGATGACATACAATAATAGTCACGATTTATCATGGGTTGATTTGTAAATATTTTAAGACATATTTGCAAAAGACAAGAACATGGGATGCTATATAACATACCGTACTAACGACGTGCTAACGAAGTGTCATTACATGTTAAGAAGATAAATTACATGTGTACATAGAAACATCAAACATGTCAAAGAATAATACTGAATAGTGCTGAAATAATACTCAAACGGAAGATATAACAATGATACTATTGTTATTGATATAAATGCTTCTTTTTAGAATGAACTTACATAAGATACTGTAGGACCTACTATAGGTTTCTTATTGATTAGGCCTTTTTAACATATATTGCTAACTTTTTTATTTCATTGTGATTTTCTGATGACATTAAGGTACAAAATTTTATAAAACTTGGTTTATTTGTATAGTATTTCTTTATGTATGTATTTCTCAATTCAGTGTACAGCGGGCAGATTAAAATAAAATGATACTCATCCTCAATATCATGGGTATTACATTTCAAAACAATACCTTTCACTTCTTATAGTTTTAACCCTTCCATATCGTCCTGCTTCTATTTTTAAATTATGAGATGACATACGTAATTTTGAGAGACAAATTCTTAATTGTTTAGCTAAAATTTTTAAATATTTTTCAATGCCAAATTCTATTTTGAAATGCTTATATGAGTATAACGATTCAGTTTTCTCCGTATTTTCATGCCAAGTTCGTTTGAAACAGTCTAAAATACGTTGTTCAAAAGTACGAATGAAACTATCTGAATGAACACTATAAGGGTTAAGCCAAACATCAGCGAATCCATAGCGTCCCAATAAATCTTTTATATTAGAGAACCAATTTAGTTTTCCAGATTCGGCATCTGCTCTTAACATTGTGTAAACATTTGAAAGGATAATATTTTTTTTTCATTTATGTTGTTATTTACAAGCTTAAACCAATATTTAAATAGAGGTTTATAACGGGCCAAGTAAAATGGTATTCTTCCTGTTTCGCCGTAAACTGCTTGATTTAAGGTACTTCGTTTAACATATAGTAACCTCTTAAGAAATTTTAAATGTACACGCTCTAACAGATTTGCTTTGGAAAACCCCTTACCACACGATCCCTCCTTTTAACGACCCTGGGAAAGAAGCTTATAGAAAACATTGTGGGAAAAGGAGAAAATGCTGGTATTTTCTTCTTTTCCCACAATGTTTTCTACCCTTCACAAAACAATTTTCAAATTTTCAGTCACATTTATTTTGGCGTCTGCAAGTCTAAAATTTTGTCGTTTGGTAATGATTTAACAGATTTCATGGCAATAAAATAAACTACATAAAAACTTTCGTTTTAAAGTACAGAATTGTAACTCTTTACCTGCCAAGAGTGACTGACTGACTTTTTGCGGACTGTATAGATCAAGATCAGACTGCAATTTTACATGAGATGAAGCTCTGAAGTAAGGAAAGAGTAACCTCCCGTAAGACACCCCTCATTTTGATGACAGGAAGTCATTTTACGCAGTATGTCTGGTTCTTTTATACTTAAAGATATATTAAACCAGATTGCATGTTTCTAAGATTAGCATCAAAATTTAATAGTTCTACCCTTCACTAAATCAATTTCCAGTTCTTACGACTCGTGTGACTCCGAACAAGACGCAGCGTTGAAAGCATTGTTGGAAAAGGAGAAAAATGCAGGTAAACAGCATTGGACGAGTGCAAAAATTTAACTCGTGGCAAGGTCACTGAAGAAAACACCAGCATTGCTTCATAGACAGTAAATCTGTCTCCATTTCATCTCGTTAACACTTTACCAAACAATCCCTGATTTTTACGACCCTGAAGCCTTTGGAAAACATTGTGAGAAAAAGGAGAAAATGCTGGTAACCAGCATTTTCTCCTTTTCCCACAATGTTTTCTACCCTGCTGGAAACGAATTTCATTTTTTTTTGAGGTAATTTAATTTTATTGTCTGCAAGTGCTTTCAATTTGGACCAGTCTAAAATTTTGTTGTCTGGTAAAGGGTTGAATAACTGAAATGAAACTTTCAACCCGGTAGGATAAACTAAAATTTTGCTATTCAAAACGTTTTAAAAAAAAAAACTTTTGGTTAAAGATATCTCCATAACGGACAGTAAAGATCTAAGATCAGACTGCACGCCTGTGCAGTCTGATCTTGGATCTACACTGTCCGCAAAAAGTCCACAAGTCGCGCTTAGCGACCTAAGGGTTAACCTGCATATATACATGTCCTCGCTAAAAATATAGATGTTTTCAAACATAAAATATTAAAAGTAATAAAAATGTTTATCACCTTTACATAACTGCAACTTTATCGTCAACATTATGAACAAGCGGAGTAGTTCAAGATTATTCTTGCAAGCCGACGAATTCGCTACGCTGCTCAAGCCGGGAGTAGGAAAAAATTCGAAGTACCATAATTCCTGTAATTGTCAACCAATCATATTTAAAATAGCAGGTGCGCAAATTCCTATATATTTACCCTTTCCCAAACGGTAAATTTTGGACCAGACCATATTGAAAGCATTTTGCTGATGACAAATTAACAATTGCTAAAAAGATGATAGGGTAGAAAAGATTGTGGGAAAAGGAGAAAATTCTGGTTACCAGCAGTTTCTTCTTTTCCGGTAATGTTTTCAAAAGGCTTAGAACTACCTCAGGGTCGTAATAAGTCGTCATTGTGTGGTTAAAGGTTAAATCCAGTGAGATTTAATTTAAATTAAAATGAATTTTTATGGATCTATGATAAAGTGATGACTTCCTGGTGTGATCAACGCATGACAGACGTGCATTAACCCTTTACCCCATAGGGAATTTCTATGGTATCTCTAATTGACCCCAAATAGCAGCGAGGATGAAGCTGTTTCTTATGTGTATATGATAGCATAGAAAGCATTGTGGCAAAAGGTGAAATTGCTCGTCACGAGCAATTTCACCTTTTGCCACAATGTTTTCCAAATGCTCCTACAAGCAATGCGTAAAAATGAGTATCTATGGAGTAAAGGGTTAAATCCACTTTCCATGGGATGGTTTATTTTACTACTTCTTGTCTAGCGCCCTCGTATGTTTCGGTATCAATGCACTTAGTAATATATTTAGAGATTGAATGGAACAGAATGTTGAGAATGGTGTTCAACATTATTTCAATACAATCAGTCTTTTGTCGGCTACTTTTCATTTTTTCATGAGTGTCACCAGTACCAGCCTAGGGCTCGGAAGTCTCTTGCAACGGCTTCCCCCCCCCCCCACAACCTCACCCCACAATCACATATACACACACACAAAAAGTGTTGAGAACGCTGAAGATATATTTGTCAAGGAACCTATTGTGTGAAAGTAATAATTTGAAAGAAAAAGATACATATTGTTTAAATATTGGCTTAAAAGTCAACTCACTAAGCAAATAAATGCCTTTTTCGGTTCAAGGGAGAGTACTCATGATGAAATTTAAATTATTTGTGTATTAGTGGTCTCCCTTTGATCATTAGGAGAAGTCGGGAGTAACGTCCCGAGACAGTAATTCGTAAGATGGATAGAGAGAAAAAACATCTAGACAGTAGGACGCAAGATGGATACAGAGAAAAAACATTTGAATACATGTACATAAAATAAGAATAAGTTTGTAACAGAAAACTACGATTTTGAAAGATCTTGGCATAACGCTTAACAAATACTTGAATAGATCAATTAATGTAGAGGAATGCTGTCAAAAAATAAGATCTACCTTTCTCTCTCTTGTTCATTGTGGCCTGTTTGGTGATGGCCTTCATCCTTTGTCAGCTAAAAAACTCTATAAGTCTATTGTTTTACCTAAAGCTTTGTATGGTTGTGAGTTTTGGGATAATCTGAGTAAAGACGACGTTTATTTACTAGAGAAAAGCCACATGTACTGTCTTAAATATATACAGAGTATCTCTAAGTACACTAGTACTGACATTGCATCGTCTCTTATTGGTATGTTACCTATATCAGCAGAAATTGATATACGAAAACTTGTTTTCTTCGGCCAACTTTGTAGACTTGAATCCTGTATACTTGTTAAGAGTATTTTTTCTCGAAGAGTAATTTCATATACGAACAATCCATCAAGAGTAAGAGGCTTCATCGCTGAATCCTTCAAACTTTTCTATAAGTATAACCTTGGCCACATTATTAAAGTATTTACTAATGAAGGGGTGTTCCCATCCAAGAACATATGGAAAAACATGGTCAAACAACATGTAAATATGTATTTTAGTAATAACCTCTACATGAGAGTAACAGAAAACAGTACTTTTACATTGTATTCTTTATTACATCCGCAGTTTTATCAGTTTATACCAGCTGATATATGGGTTTTATCTAAACAAAATAGACGATTGATCCCCGTTTGTAAAGTTATCGCTCAAATGATAGGTTCTTTTTTCAGTACGTTTAGCACTACTTGCAATAAATGCGGCATCTTTACAAACCAGAAAGTTGTACACCTTATGTTCTTTTGTGCTGAAAATGTCCTTCATACTGAAGAACTTCTTGATATTATATATGTTAACTACAAAACAATGTTTAAGAATTTGATGAAATGTACAATTGCCGAACAAGTCATTCAGATCTTATCTGGTTTTGGCCATCTGTTGAGTCCAAACGAAAAGATGATTTTTTTCAGATTAATTGAAAGAAAACTTATTAAAATTTGGACCTGAGTTTTTAATGATTGAACTCATTACTAGAAATTCAGCGTTCTAGACCGCACTAAACTGAAGGTCGATGCAGACGACAAATCACAAATGCCTAAAGTTAAGGCGTCTGTCTTTGAAATGGTAGAGGACATTGTGGAAAGAGGAGATAATACTAGATAACAGTGCTTTCTGCTCTTCCCATAATGTCTTCAAAATCCCTTACTCTGATCTTTAAGGGGACTTAGCATTGGTTGTAATTGTATATACGTTTATTATATATATATCGGCTGTATGTCATACATACAGACGATGTGGCCAAACTATCACATTATTGTTCATTTGCACTGCACTATGTATATTTTGTTTGTTTGTTCATATGTATTCTTTTGCAATCTTCATTCATGGAGGAAATAAAGACTATATATCACTCTAATATGTGTTTTTACCTAAGATGAGAGTAACAGAAAATGAAAGTTTTGTAAAAAAAAAAAACACTAAAAAACAAAATGAAAGCAAGATGAAACCTATGTTGTGGGTGCTCATTGGAATTACCTATCGATATCTACCATACAGGTTTAAAAATTCCAATCACCATCTGATAATCAGAAATCAACCAGTTATCTGATCCTCTGTCAATTTAATTGAAAATTATTATTACGTCCTTTATGCCTGATTGTTTGCCATCGAGCTCCCAGCCCAAGTTAATTTGAAGCATAACTGAAGCCAGGTGATAATTGATAAATAGGCAAATAGTGATAACTTTTCAACATCTAACATGTTCATCCTATTACACTTTCATTCAAGTTTTAGTCAAGAGAACAAGTCAAGAGATGCAAAACACAATTTCACTTCAATATTTGCCATTATTTAACCAAAACCTTGGACCTTAAACAAAAATATAGATCTAGACCAGCGCACATATATACAGATTTTGCTTTTTCTGTTTCAAAATTTAAGATTGTTGCCATTACCTGAATTATCATCGGACTCAGTAGACCTTTATATCGTCGAGTGTCCTCATTCCGTGACTGTCCTTGAGCCGGTGATGGTTGTGTACATCTCGTTCAAAGCACATAATTTGATGACGTCACGCGGTAACCTTACCAGTATTCGAACTTTTTACTCCCCGTGAATTTCAAAGACAGACACATCGTAACTGTCTTTAAAGCTGTATTTAGGAACGATTTCCGAGTTTAGGTTCGATTTCTCTGGGGGACGATTTCTCCAGCAGCTTAGAAGCTCCTACACAGAACATAGATCTGTCACGTATGTCGAACAGAGACGATCCTTGAAAAAATTCCTCCATGCGGCTTGAAATAGACAAATTCTGTCTCTAAATAAAAGTTGTGTCGGTTTATATCGCTCTAGCGTAGACGTGTCCGCCATTTTTGAGTCGACAACAAGCAACTTAAGCCGGGGTAGTGTAGACTTAAATTAACGGACTCAACTCAAGGTTTTGAGATCGTTACTGAGTCTGTTATGTTCTTGAAACGCAACTTAAATAACGAACTCAATTTAAGTCAGAAACTGAGTCCGTTAGCAGATTTGAGCAAAATAAGGGACTTAAGTTGTTTCGTGAAAGCGGGCCCTGGTTTTTACGACCCTGAGATTGAAGCCTTTTGAAAACACTGTGGGAAAAGGAGAAAATGCTGGTAACCAGCATTTTTCTCGTTATCCCACAATGTTTTCTACCCTGCTTGAAACATTTCTTAATTTGAGTTATGCTTATTTTGTCGTCTGCAAGTGCTTTCAATTTGGACCAGTCTTAGATTTTGTTGTTTGGTAAAGGGTTAAAAGTTAGGGAAAGAATTAAACTACGTGGCAAATAAACAAATAAACTGCAAAAAAGTTTTTTTTCCTCCGTGTTAATAACTCAGTATCGAGGAAGTCTCTTGGCCATTTTTTTTAAAACTTGACTCTTAAATTTATTCAGCACAAACTTACAAATTTTCATAGTTGATAAAAGCAATAGCAAACAAATGGATAGAGAAATGCGTGGAAAAATTGAATCATTCCCAAACGACAAACTTTAGACTCTTCAAAACTGAAAGACTGCACTTTTATACAGATTTCAAATCAGAAGTACCTTTTTGTCACTGGCGTTCGTGTACAGGTACATCGTTTTCTAAATAGTAATTAAAGAGATCGGCTCAAGGTGTAAAGAATTAACCCTTAGACAAACGATCCACTGTACAAAAGACCGTTGTCATATTCTTCGAAGATTCGACCTGGCTGATATGACGCATCACTCTTCCCAAAATTGGTGGGATTATAGTAATACGCGCTATAAAGTAGCAATTGAGAAAATGGCTTTTATCAATACGTTTGAGGAAAAATCAGGCCTATTTTAGCTCCAGCTTTCTCTAAATTGCTGATCAAAGCTGAATGAATCGCACCAGGTAGCGTTTTATCGAGTAAACGTTTATTTTAGTTTGAAATTCAAAATAGCGATTGCCGCGTAGAAAAGTGGTCCGCTTCTGTACCCAGAATGCCAAAATTAGATATGTATTTGTAGAATGCCATCTAGCGGGAGATAATTTATAAAAGACTATACGGGATACAGCTCCCTTTTATTGTGGGAATTGGATAAGATGCTCGTTTAATTCCAATATGTATTTTCATATTAAACCTGTTTCTGAACGACATCGGTAATATTTTCACGAGTGGCAGCCACTCGTGAAAATATTACCGATGGTGTTCACTCGATGAAATAAATTTCGATTTTTCACCAAAAAAACCAAATATTCTATATATTTCATGCCTTTAACCCTTTCTGGGAGGAGCTTTATCAAAATCCAGTCGAGTTCTTTTCCGTTATTCCCCGTGGCGTACTCCTCCTGCATAGCAACGCATTATAATATTACGTCAAGTGAGAGAAATATACTTGGTATGAGACGTCATATTTCCTATCTGGTTGTGAGGCATGCGCAATTTACCTAAGCAACAAGAACGTGAAAATCGGTATTTTCATTGGTGTTACCAGTGAAAGATCGAAAAATATTTTCACTGCTATTTCTCGATATTCTACCGGAAAGCATGAAATGAATTCCTACAGGCATATTACACAGCAGTTATTGTCTCAAATTGCCAAGATATTGAAAAATTATAATTTTTTATATACTATTCAACATTTGCTAGGCATCACCATCTTATATTGAGCCGAAATGTATGCGTGGCATGCATTTTGCATGATTTTTCAGTATGTAACATTGCCACACGGATGATATAAACTATCTAAGGAAATGAATATTTCTGAAGCAAAACTGTATTTATGTAACATATGCCTGTATTGAAGTATCGAATTGATCCCTAGCAAATGTTGAGTAGTATACATGTATGTTTACTAGTGCAGAAAATTTCGTTACAAAACAGAACAGGGTACATATTAAACTTTTATTTGTAAATAAAAACCATTTTGTAAATGGCAGATAAATACATCTTTTATATTTTACTTTACAGGCATATGAAATTGACACTTAAATTCAGTCTCAAAGTTGCAATTTTAGGCATTTAAATGGGGGAGTGTCGTTTCGCAATCGGAAACTCATTTTTCATGCATGTATCAGAAATGACATCATCATTCTGATTTGATAACGAACCTCGTCATCGATGGGCTGGTTTTGTACCATGGATCACAGAAATACATTAAGCAATTTTTGCTGGAGCATGGGCCATTTTCTTTGTATCGTCTTCCTTCATTAGCGGCTTACTAATTCTTTTTTGTGATAAATAATTTTTGAGGTATTTGTTGAAGACAATAACACTATGAGTTCAATACTGAATTTTTAAGAAGACCATGTATCGTATTTTGTACAAAGCCGAAGGAAATAAACCAATTAGACTCAAATTTTCACAGGCAAATAAGTTTTTTGGTAGCACTCAGATATGTCATTGGAAATGGCATAGTAAAATTAACTGGATGAGGCCATTGGAAATATCAATTTTTGATTGAAAACAGATTCACTCCATCATAGCCTTCTATGATCGTTTGGTCCTGCGCCTTTTCGTTCCAAAATATGTTCGTTCCATGGTTTGTACGTCCTATGATAGGACATTACTCCATTTAATTGCGCATGAATATTTATAAATCGGAATGATTGATTGGAATGTTGGGAATTAAATGTTTATGGCTAGGATATTTCATAACCATAGTTTTCAGGTACAAACTTAATTTCATTCACTATATTGACATGTTTTTTTCTCTCTATCTATCATGCATTTTACTGTCAAAGGACTTTACCTTGACTCTTCCTAATGATCAAAGGGAATATTCAAATAAACGAATAATCCAAACTTTGTCATGAGTACTCTCCCTTCAAACAAAAAGGAACTATTTTCCGAGTACATTGCTTTTCAATATTTTTCTTTTTCTTCAAATCACTAATTCCACACAATGGGTTTCTTGACAAATACCACTTCAGCGTTCTCAATGCTTTGATTGAAGTTGGGGTGAGATTATAAAAATTGACAATTGACTCGTTGCCCCTCGCAGACTGCTCAGTGTCGGTAGCTCAGTCGGTAGCGTACAGCACTTGAGAACAGGGGTAGCTGGTTCGATCCCTGGTGCAGCCAATTTCTTTCCGAGGATTGATCAGTAATCATTGCAACAGGATTCTCTTCTCTCTCACCGCTGAATATTGTTTCGGTCATTGTTATGTGGGAAAGCAGCCGATGGCTTGGCAAGAATACTGCGCAAATTACTAGTAAAAAGAGCTTGACTACAAAGTTAATAGTGTTACCACCGAAAACATCAATTGAATATTGACATTGCCAATGCATAGACCTCTCGTGGGCTGCTATATTGCAATATGTTCTACTATGTGCAATATTGTTCTACTCTCCAATAGGTGCCTAATGGGAGTTGGTCCTAATTTTGAGGTTGATAAAGTCACATAAGACGATCACCACACACACTTAAAGAATCTTATGATGTTTGTGGTGGTCACATTCAATATTAACTTTGTGAATTTCAATTATTGACCACACAAACTCAGGCTTTTGATTTGAGATGAGCTATTGATTTGATTTTTATGAAAGTTTGGGAACTGAGTCATTAATTATGGACATTTGACAGGGTGAATTTTCATTGTCGTAAATTTGTTTTTGTCCGAGATTATTAAATGTACTCAGTATACAATACTGACAGTAAACTGCAATTTTCGCTAATGTCTAAATTGTTTGTTTTTGTTTTGAGGTCTACAAGTATATTGACCACAAAAATTAAAGATACTAGTAATTTAAGTAAAAGCTTAGCATAAGGTAAGGAATAGTGTAGATCAAAGATCAGATTGCATGGAAAGTGCAGTCTGATCTTAATCTACGCCGTCCCATTAAAGCTATTTAAGTCACTATTGGCATGGGAAAACCCAGCGCTATCAGTCATGACCCCCCTACCCAAATAGTGTTACTTCGGCCTGACCTGACCAGGCATGTCATGGGGTCATTAATAATTTGTTAGTTGATTGATTTCTCAGTGTTTTATGCTCCTTTCAACATTTGAGCTATGCTCTATAAAAAAGGGACTTATTCCATCTGCGAAAAGTATCGACCCAGGGCAGCCTGCGCGGACTGCGCAGGCTGACCTGGGCCGAAACTTTTCGCAATTCGTCAAATTACTGTATGTCCATGGACCAGTCTATACAATGATTACGTCGATTATAAAAAAGGTGGATATTGTGGACCCATAAGTATGTGATGACTTTCTTGGTATTTTCCCACAATGTTTTCTACCCTTCTGAAATCAAATTTCATTTTCTTTACTCACGTTTAGTTTGTCGTTTGCAATTGATGCTTTCAATTTTGGAAAAGTCTAAAATTCTGTCGTCTGGTAAAGGGTTTAACTCTATCCTTCTAAATAAGTAAAATAAAACTTCCAAGCCGATAGTAAAAACCAAAAGTTTACAATTTCAAAGTTTTTTTTTGCGGGAATGATATATATATTTACCGGACTGTGTAGATCCAAGATCAGACTGCACGTTCTGTTTAGCCTGATCTTGATCTACTGTGTTCTCAAAGGATCAGTGTGTAGCACGAAGCAGCTTAACCCATATCCTGCTAAATAACAAAAATTAAATTTGCAATTCGATGATAAAAACACAGCTAAAGCTGTTTCAAGGTTATGTTTTTGGGGAACACCATCTCTGAATCGGACAGTGTAGATCCAAGATCAGACTGCACGTTCTGTGCAGTCTGATCTTGATCTACACTGTCCGCAAAAGGTCAGTGAGTCGCGCTTGGAAGCCTAAGAGTTAAAAACTCGTGACAACAACGTGTGATAAAGTCCACCAAGCATAAACAGATACAGTTAGTTACACTTCGGAGAATGGACTTAGAGGAAGGTGAGTTTTGTCGGCGTAGTTATTTTGTGCTTGCTTTTGACCTATTTTTTCTTGGTTACTGATAACAAATGAATAAATCGAAATTTGTGATTGGTCAAAAATTTAGAAAAGTTTATTTCAAGGGCAGTTGCCCATTTGCGGGCAAATTTGCGCCGTGTATCTTTGTAAAGATATTTTATTGTTACTTCACAGTCAATGTGTCCTACACATAATGCTTTTTCTTACTTTTTTGAGCCATGCTCTGGAAAACTGGAACTGAAAGCAAGTCATCACATAATCCGTGTCCGTAATCGTATGCCATTCTTATAGACTGCTTACCGCCCCTGATACTACTACGTGTATTGGTAATACACGGTATACAACGGTGGCCAGTTCACCATTCTTAAGGTGGTAGACCCCTAACACTTCTAGCGCAACATGAAATAAAATTTCTAGATAGTTGATAGATACGGATTTATACAGTAAAAAAACTTTTGCAAATTTTTAACCGACCAGAAATTGATATCTATTTTGAAATCATTTAAATGATAATTCTAAAAAGGAAAAAAGAAGAGGAAAAAATAGCTCCGGTAAGGTAATAAAATAATACTCATAGCAAATTTTCTAAGACAATATTAAAGTGGAAATAGCTATTTTCAATTATAGATAGAAATCAGCTGTTTCCACATAATATTATCCTAAAAAAATGCAATCAATAACAATTAGTATTATTGTGCTGCTTAAACCGAGCCTACTTTTCGTTTTTTTTTTTTCTTCTAAGAATAATGATTTATAACTCTTAAACCACTTTGTTCTATTTACAATGGGAGATAATAATTACATCCCTTTTCTGAGAACTAACAAAAGTATCTACAAATAATTTCAAGACAGTCAAGAAAGGTTGAGAATGTGCAAAAGTATTATATCTGTATATAAATCCGTATTTATCAACTATCAAGAAATGTTATTCCATGTAGCATTGGAAGTGCTGCGGAATTATTACCTTAAGAACGGTTTCATTCTGATTTTCCAGAATTTTGTAAATTTCAAAGTAACTCAACCAAAGTGTTAAGCCAATCAGAAGTTGTGTTACTTTTATATTAACATAGACATAGACATAGATTTATTTTCGATTTGTACATACAGTACCTCATCATGACAATACAACAATGACATACAATAATAGTCACGATTTATCATGGGTTGATTTGTAAATATTGTAAGACATATTTGCAAAAGACAAGAACATGGGATGCTATATAACATACCGTACTAACGACGTGCTAACGAAGTGTCATTACATGTTAAGAAGATAAATTACATGTGTACATAGAAACATCAAACATGTCAAAGAATAATACTGAATAGTGATGAAATAATACTCAAACGGAAGATATAACAATGATACTATTGTTATTGATATAAATGCTTCTTTTTAGAATGAACTTACATAAGATACTGTAAGACCTACTATAGGTTTCTTATTGATTAGGCCTTTTTAACATATATTGCTAACTTTTTTATTTCATTGTGATTTTCTGATGACATTAAGGTACAAAATTTTATAAAACTTGGTTTATTTGTATAGTATTTCTTTATGTATGTATTTCTCAATTCAGTGTAGGATTCAGCGGGCAGATTAAAATAAAATGATATTCATCCTCAATATCATGGGTATTACATTTCAAACAATACCTTTCACTTCTTATAGTTTTAACCCTTCCATATCGTCCTGCTTCTATTCTTAAATTATGAGATGACATACGTAATTTTGACAGACAAATTCTTAATTGTTTAGCTAAAATTTTTAAATATTTTTCAATGCCCAATTCTATTTTGAAATGCTTATATGAGTATAACGATTCAGTTTTCTCCGTATTTTCATGTCAAGTTTGTTTGAAACAGTCTAAAATACGTTGTTCAAAAGTACGAATGAAACTATCTGAATGAACACTATAAGGGTTAAGCCAAACATCTGCGAATCCATAGCGTCCCAATAAATCTTTTATATTAGAAAACATATTTAGTTTTCCAGATTCGGCATCTGCTCTTAACATTGTGTAAACATTTGAAAGGATAATATTTTTCTTTCATTTATGTTGTTATTTACAAGCTTAAACCAATATTTAAATAGAGGTTTATAACGGGCCAAGTAAAATGGTATTCTTCCTGTTTCGCCGTAAACTGCTTGATTTAAGGTACTTCGTTTAACATATAGTAACCTCTTTAGAAATTTTAAATGTACACGTTCTAACAGATTTGCTTTGGAAAACCCCTTACCACACGATCCCTCCTTTTAACGACCCTGGGAAAGAAGCCTATAGAAAACATTGTGGGAAAAGGAGAAAATGCTGGTATTTTCTTCTTTTCCCACAATGTTTTCTACCCTTCACAAAACAATTTTCAAATTTTCAGTCACATTTATTTTGTCGTCTGCAAGTCTAAAATTTTGTCGTTTGGTAATGATTTAACAGATTTCATGGCAATAAAATAAACTACATAAAAACTTTCGTTTTAAAGTACAGAATTGTAACTCTTTACCTGCCAAGAGTGACTGACTGACTTTTTGCGGACTGTATAGATCAAGATCAGACTGCAATTTTACATGAGATGAAGCTCTGAAGTAAGGAAAGAGTAACCTCCCGTAAGACACCCCTCATTTTGATGACAGAAAGTCATTTTACGCAGTATGTCTGGTTCTTTTATACTTAAAGATATATTAAACCAGATTGCATGTTTCTAAGATTAGCATCAAAGTTTAATAGTTCTACCCTTCACTAAATCAATTTCGAGTTCTTACGACTCGTGTGACTCCGAACAAGACGCAGCGTTGAAAGCATTGTTGGAAAAGGAGAAAAATGCAGGTAAACAGCATTGGACGAGTGCAAAAATTTAACTCGTGGCAAGGTCACTGAAGAAAACACCAGCATTGCTTCTTAGACAGTAAATCTGTCTCCATTTCATCTTGTTAACACTTTACCAAACAATCCCTGATTTTTACGACCCTGAAGCCTTTAGAAAACATTGTGAGAAAAAGGAGAAAATGCTGGTAACCAGCATTTTCTCCTTTTCCCACAATGTTTTCTACCCTGCTGGAAACGAATTTCATTTTTTTGAGGTAATTTAATTCTATTGTCTGCAAGTGCTTTCAATTTGGACCAGTCTAAAATTTTGTTGTCTGGTAAAGGGTTGAATAACTGAAATGAAACTTCCAACCCGGTAGGATAAACAAAAATTTTGCTATTCAAAACGTTTTTTTAAAAAAACTTTTGGTTAAAGATATCTCCATAACGGACAGTAAAGATCCAAGATCAGACTGCACGCCTGTGCAGTCTGATCTTGGATCTACACTGTCCGCAAAAAGTCCACAAGTCGCGCTTAGCGGCCTAAGGGTTAACCTGCATATATACATGTCCTCGCTAAAAATATAGATGTTTTCAAACATAAAATATTAAAAGTAATAAAAATGTTTATGATAACATAAAATATTAAAAGTAATAAAAATGTTTATCACCTTTATATAACTGCAACTTTATCGTCAACATTATGAACAAGCGGAGTAGTTCAAGATTATTCTTGCAAGCCGACGAATTCGCTACGCTGCTCAAGCCGGGAGTAGGAAAAAATTGGAAGTACCATAATTCCTGTAATTGTCAACCAATCATAATTAAAATAGCAGGTGCGCAAATTCCTATTTACCCTTTCCCAAACGGTAAATTTTGGACCAGACCATATTGAAAGCATTTTGCTGATGACAAATTAACAATTGCTAAAAAGATGATAGGGTAGAAAAGATTGTGGGAAAAGGAGAAAATTCTGGTTACCAGCAGTTTCTTCTTTTCCGGTAATGTTTTCAAAAGGCTTAGAACTACCTCAGGGTCGTAATAAGTCGTCATTGTGTGGTTAAAGGTTAAATCCAGTGAGATTTAATTTAAATTAAAATGGATTTTTATGGATCTATGATAAAATGATGACTTCCTGGTGTGATCAACGCATGACAGACGTGCATTAACCCTTTACCCCATAGGGAATTTCTATGGTATCTCTAATTGACCCCAAATAGCAGCGAGGATGAAGCTGTTTCTTATGTGTATATGATAGCATAGAAAGCATTGTGGCAAAAGGTGAAATTGCTCGTCACGAGCAATTTCACCTTTTGCCACAATGTTTTCCAAATGCTCCTACAAGCAATGCGTAAAAATGAGTATCTATGGAGTAAAGGGTTAAATCCACTTTCCATGGGATGGTTTATTTTACTACTTCTTGTCTAGCGCCCTCGTATGTTTCGGTATCAATGCACTTAGTAATATATTTAGAGATTGAATGGAACAGAATGTTGAGAATGGTGTTCAACATTATTTCAATACAATCAGTCTTTTGTCGGCTACTTTTCATTTTTTCATGAGTGTCACCAGTACCAGCCTAGGGCTCGGAAGTCTCTTGCAACGGCTTCCCCCCCCCCCACAACCTCACCCCACAATCACATATACACACACACAAAAAGTGTTGAGAACGCTGAAGATATATTTGTCAAGGAACCTATTGTGTGAAAGTAATAATTTGAAAGAAAAAGATACATATTGTTTAAATATTGGCTTAAAAGTCAACTCACTAAGCAAATAAATGCCTTTTTCGGTTCAAGGGAGAGTACTCATGATGAAATTTAAATTATTTGTGTATTAGTGGTCTCCCTTTGATCATTAGGAGAAGTCGGGAGTAACGTCCCGAGACAGTAATTCGTAAGATGGATAGAGAGAAAAAACATCTAGACAGTAGGACGCAAGATGGATACAGAGAAAAAACATTTGAATACATGTACATAAAATAAGAATAAGTTTGTAACAGAAAACTACGATTTTGAAAGATCTTGGCATAACGCTTAACAAATACTTGAATAGATCAATTAATGTAGAGGAATGCTGTCAAAAAATAAGATCTACCTTTCTCTCTCTTGTTCATTGTGGCCTGTTTGGTGATGGCCTTCATCCTTTGTCAGCTAAAAAACTCTATAAGTCTATTGTTTTACCTAAAGCTTTGTATGGTTGTGAGTTTTGGGATAATCTGAGTAAAGACGACGTTTATTTACTAGAGAAAAGCCACATGTACTGTCTTAAATATATACAGAGTATCTCTAAGTACACTAGTACTGACATTGCATCGTCTCTTATTGGTATGTTACCTATATCAGCAGAAATTGATATACGAAAACTTGTTTTCTTCGGCCAACTTTGTAGACTTGAATCCTGTATACTTGTTAAGAGTATTTTTTCTCGAAGAGTAATTTCATATACGAACAATCCATCAAGAGTAAGAGGCTTCATCGCTGAATCCTTCAAACTTTTCTATAAGTATAACCTTGGCCACATTATTAAAGTATTTACTAATGAAGGGGTGTTCCCATCCAAGAACATATGGAAAAACATGGTCAAACAACATGTAAATATGTATTTTAGTAATAACCTCTACATGAGAGTAACAGAAAACAGTACTTTTACATTGTATTCTTTATTACATCCGCAGTTTTATCAGTTTATACCAGCTGATATATGGGTTTTATCTAAACAAAATAGACGATTGATCCCCGTTTGTAAAGTTATCGCTCAAATGATAGGTTCTTTTTTCAGTACGTTTAGCACTACTTGCAATAAATGCGGCATCTTTACAAACCAGAAAGTTGTACACCTTATGTTCTTTTGTGCTGAAAATGTCCTTCATACTGAAGAACTTCTTGATATTATATATGTTAACTACAAAACAATGTTTAAGAATTTGATGAAATGTACAATTGCCGAACAAGTCATTCAGATCTTATCTGGTTTTGGCCATCTGTTGAGTCCAAACGAAAAGATGATTTTTTTCAGATTAATTGAAAGAAAACTTATTAAAATTTGGACCTGAGTTTTTAATGATTGAACTCATTACTAGAAATTCAGCGTTCTAGACCGCACTAAACTGAAGGTCGATGCAGACGACAAATCACAAATGCCTAAAGTTAAGGCGTCTGTCTTTGAAATGGTAGAGGACATTGTGGAAAGAGGAGATAATACTAGATAACAGTGCTTTCTGCTCTTCCCATAATGTCTTCAAAATCCCTTACTCTGATCTTTAAGGGGACATAGCATTGGTTGTAATTGTATGTACGTTTATTATATATATATCGGCTGTATGTCATACATACAGACGATGTGGCCAAACTATCACATTATTGTTCATTTGCACTGCACTATGTATATTTTGTTTGTTTGTTCATATGTATTCTTTTGCAATCTTCATTCATGGAGGAAATAAAGACTATATATCACTCTAATATGTGTTTTTACCTAAGATGAGAGTAACAGAAAATGAAAGTTTTGTAAAAAAAAAAAACACTAAAAAACAAAATGAAAGCAAGATGAAACCTATGTTGTGGGTGCTCATTGGAATTACCTATCGATATCTACCATACAGGTTTAAAAATTCCAATCACCATCTGATAATCAGAAATCAACCAGTTATCTGATCCTCTGTCAATTTAATTGAAAATTATTATTACGTCCTTTATGCCTGATTGTTTGCCATCGAGCTCCCAGCCCAAGTTAATTTGAAGCATAACTGAAGCCAGGTGATAATTGATAAATAGGCAAATAGTGATAACTTTTCAACATCTAACATGTTCATCCTATTACACTTTCATTCAAGTTTTAGTCAAGAGAACAAGTCAAGAGATGCAAAACACAATTTCACTTCAATATTTGCCATTATTTAACCAAAACCTTGGACCTTAAACAAAAATATAGATCTAGACCAGCGCACATATATACAGATTTTGCTTTTTCTGTTTCAAAATTTAAGATTGTTGCCATTACCTGAATTATCATCGGACTCAGTAGACCTTTATATCGTCGAGTGTCCTCATTCCGTGACTGTCCTTGAGCCGGTGATGGTTGTGTACATCTCGTTCAAAGCACATAATTTGATGACGTCACGCGGTAACCTTACCAGTATTCGAACTTTTTACTCCCCGTGAATTTCAAAGACAGACACATCGTAACTGTCTTTAAAGCTGTATTTAGGAACGATTTCCGAGTTTAGGTTCGATTTCTCTGGGGGACGATTTCTCCAGCAGCTTAGAAGCTCCTACACAGAACATAGATCTGTCACGTATGTCGAACAGAGACGATCCTTGAAAAAATTCCTCCATGCGGCTTGAAATAGACAAATTCTGTCTCTAAATAAAAGTTGTGTCGGTTTATATCGCTCTAGCGTAGACGTGTCCGCCATTTTTGAGTCGACAACAAGCAACTTAAGCCGGGGTAGTGTAGACTTAAATTAACGGACTCAACTCAAGGTTTTGAGATCGTTACTGAGTCTGTTATGTTCTTGAAACGCAACTTAAATAACGAACTCAATTTAAGTCAGAAACTGAGTCCGTTAGCAGATTTGAGCAAAATAAGGGACTTAAGTTGTTTCGTGAAAGCGGGCCCTGGTTTTTACGACCCTGAGATTGAAGCCTTTTGAAAACACTGTGGGAAAAGGAGAAAATGCTGGTAACCAGCATTTTTCTCGTTATCCCACAATGTTTTCTACCCTGCTGGAAACATTTCTTAATTTGAGTTATGCTTATTTTGTCGTCTGCAAGTGCTTTCAATTTGGACCAGTCTTAGATTTTGTTGTTTGGTAAAGGGTTAAAAGTTAGGGAAAGAATTAAACTACGTGGCAAATAAACAAATAAACTGCAAAAAAGTTTTTTTTCCTCCGTGTTAATAACTCAGTATCGAGGAAGTCTCTTGGCCATTTTTTTTAAAACTTGACTCTTAAATTTATTCAGCACAAACTTACAAATTTTCATAGTTGATAAAAGCAATAGCAAACAAATGGATAGAGAAATGCGTGGAAAAATTGAATCATTCCCAAACGACAAACTTTAGACTCTTCAAAACTGAAAGACTGCACTTTTATACAGATTTCAAATCAGAAGTACCTTTTTGTCACTGGCGTTCGTGTACAGGTACATCGTTTTCTAAATAGTAATTAAAGAGATCGGCTCAAGGTGTAAAGAATTAACCCTTAGACAAACGATCCACTGTACAAAAGACCGTTGTCATATTCTTCGAAGATTCGACCTGGCTGATATGACGCATCACTCTTCCCAAAATTGGTGGGATTATAGTAATACGCGCTATAAAGTAGCAATTGAGAAAATGGCTTTTATCAATACGTTTGAGGAAAAATCAGGCCTATTTTAGCTCCAGCTTTCTCTAAATTGCTGATCAAAGCTGAATGAATCGCACCAGGTAGCGTTTTATCGAGTAAACGTTTATTTTAGTTTGAAATTCAAAATAGCGATTGCCGCGTAGAAAAGTGGTCCGCTTCTGTACCCAGAATGCCAAAATTAGATATGTATTTGTAGAATGCCATCTAGCGGGAGATAATTTATAAAAGACTATACGGGATACAGCTCCCTTTTATTGTGGGAACTGGATAAGATGCTCGTTTAATTCCAATATGTATTTTCATATTAAACCTGTTTCTGAACGACATCGGTAATATTTTCACGAGTGGCAGCCACTCGTGAAAATATTACCGATGGTGTTCACTCGATGAAATAAATTTCGATTTTTCACCAAAAAAACCAAATATTCTATATATTTCATGCCTTTAACCCTTTCTGGGAGGAGCTTTATCAAAATCCAGTCGAGTTCTTTTCCGTTATTCCCCGTGGCGTACTCCTCCTGCATAGCAACGCATTATAATATTACGTCAAGTGAGAGAAATATACTTGGTATGAGACGTCATATTTCCTATCTGGTTGTGAGGCATGCGCAATTTACCTAAGCAACAAGAACGTGAAAATCGGTATTTTCATTGGTGTTACCAGTGAAAGATCGAAAAATATTTTCACTGCTATTTCTCGATATTCTACCGGAAAGCATGAAATGAATTCCTACAGGCATATTACACAGCAGTTATTGTCTCAAATTGCCAAGATATTGAAAAATTATAATTTTTTATATACTATTCAACATTTGCTAGGCATCACCATCTTATATTGAGCCGAAATGTATGCGTGGCATGCATTTTGCATGATTTTTCAGTATGTAACATTGCCACACGGATGATATAAACTATCTAAGGAAATGAATATTTCTGAAGCAAAACTGTATTTATGTAACATATGCCTGTATTGAAGTATCGAATTGATCCCTAGCAAATGTTGAGTAGTATACATGTATGTTTACTAGTGCAGAAAATTTCGTTACAAAACAGAACAGGGTACATATTAAACTTTTATTTGTAAATAAAAACCATTTTGTAAATGGCAGATAAATACATCTTTTATATTTTACTTTACAGGCATATGAAATTGACACTTAAATTCAGTCTCAAAGTTGCAATTTTAGGCATTTAAATGGGGGAGTGTCGTTTCGCAATCGGAAACTCATTTTTCATGCATGTATCAGAAATGACATCATCATTCTGATTTGATAACGAACCTCGTCATCGATGGGCTGGTTTTGTACCATGGATCACAGAAATACATTAAGCAATTTTTGCTGGAGCATGGGCCATTTTCTTTGTATCGTCTTCCTTCATTAGCGGCTTACTAATTCTTTTTTGTGATAAATAATTTTTGAGGTATTTGTTGAAGACAATAACACTATGAGTTCAATACTGAATTTTTAAGAAGACCATGTATCGTATTTTGTACAAAGCCGAAGGAAATAAACCAATTAGACTCAAATTTTCACAGGCAAATAAGTTTTTTGGTAGCACTCAGATATGTCATTGGAAATGGCATAGTAAAATTAACTGGATGAGGCCATTGGAAATATCAATTTTTGATTGAAAACAGATTCACTCCATCATAGCCTTCTATGATCGTTTGGTCCTGCGCCTTTTCGTTCCAAAATATGTTCGTTCCATGGTTTGTACGTCCTATGATAGGACATTACTCCATTTAATTGCGCATGAATATTTATAAATCGGAATGATTGATTGGAATGTTGGGAATTAAATGTTTATGGCTAGGATATTTCATAACCATAGTTTTCAGGTACAAACTTAATTTCATTCACTATATTGACATGTTTTTTTCTCTCTATCTATCATGCATTTTACTGTCAAAGGACTTTACCTTGACTCTTCCTAATGATCAAAGGGAATATTCAAATAAACGAATAATCCAAACTTTGTCATGAGTACTCTCCCTTCAAACAAAAAGGAACTATTTTCCGAGTACATTGCTTTTCAATATTTTTCTTTTTCTTCAAATCACTAATTCCACACAATGGGTTTCTTGACAAATACCACTTCAGCGTTCTCAATGCTTTGATTGAAGTTGGGGTGAGATTATAAAAATTGACAATTGACTCGTTGCCCCTCGCAGACTGCTCAGTGTCGGTAGCTCAGTCGGTAGCGTACAGCACTTGAGAACAGGGGTAGCTGGTTCGATCCCTGGTGCAGCCAATTTCTTTCCGAGGATTGATCAGTAATCATTGCAACAGGATTCTCTTCTCTCTCACCGCTGAATATTGTTTCGGTCATTGTTATGTGGGAAAGCAGCCGATGGCTTGGCAAGAATACTGCGCAAATTACTAGTAAAAAGAGCTTGACTACAAAGTTAATAGTGTTACCACCGAAAACATCAATTGAATATTGACATTGCCAATGCATAGACCTCTCGTGGGCTGCTATATTGCAATATGTTCTACTATGTGCAATATTGTTCTACTCTCCAATAGGTGCCTAATGGGAGTTGGTCCTAATTTTGAGGTTGATAAAGTCACATAAGACGATCACCACACACACTTAAAGAATCTTATGATGTTTGTGGTGGTCACATTCAATATTAACTTTGTGAATTTCAATTATTGACCACACAAACTCAGGCTTTTGATTTGAGATGAGCTATTGATTTGATTTTTATGAAAGTTTGGGAACTGAGTCATTAATTATGGACATTTGACAGGGTGAATTTTCATTGTCGTAGATTTGTTTTTGTCCGAGATTATTAAATGTACTCAGTATACAATACTGACAGTAAACTGCAATTTTCGCTAATGTCTAAATTGTTTGTTTTTGTTTTGAGGTCTACAAGTATATTGACCACAAAAATTAAAGATACTAGTAATTTAAGTAAAAGCTTAGCATAAGGTAAGGAATAGTGTAGATCAAAGATCAGATTGCATGGAAAGTGCAGTCTGATCTTAATCTACGCCGTCCCATTAAAGCTATTTAAGTCACTATTGGCATGGGAAAACCCAGCGCTATCAGTCATGACCCCCCTACCCAAATAGTGTTACTTCGGCCTGACCTGACCAGGCATGTCATGGGGTCATTAATAATTTGTTAGTTGATTGATTTCTCAGTGTTTTATGCTCCTTTCAACATTTGAGCTATGCTCTATAAAAAAGGGACTTATTCCATCTGCGAAAAGTATCGACCCAGGGCAGCCTGCGCGGACTGCGCAGGCTGACCTGGGCCGAAACTTTTCGCAATTCGTCAAATTACTGTATGTCCATGGACCAGTCTATACAATGATTACGTCGATTATAAAAAAGGTGGATATTGTGGACCCATAAGTATGTGATGACTTTCTTGGTATTTTCCCACAATGTTTTCTACCCTTCTGAAATCAAATTTCATTTTCTTTACTCACGTTTAGTTTGTCGTTTGCAATTGATGCTTTCAATTTTGGAAAAGTCTAAAATTCTGTCGTCTGGTAAAGGGTTTAACTCTATCCTTCTAAATAAGTAAAATAAAACTTCCAAGCCGATAGTAAAAACCAAAAGTTTACAATTTCAAAGTTTTTTTTTGCGGGAATGATATATATATTTACCGGACTGTGTAGATCCAAGATCAGACTGCACGTTCTGTTTAGCCTGATCTTGATCTACTGTGTTCTCAAAGGATCAGTGTGTAGCACGAAGCAGCTTAACCCATATCCTGCTAAATAACAAAAATTAAATTTGCAATTCGATGATAAAAACACAACTAAAGCTGTTTCAAGGTTATGTTTTTGGGGAACACCATCTCTGAATCGGACAGTGTAGATCCAAGATCAGACTGCACGTTCTGTGCAGTCTGATCTTGATCTACACTGTCCGCAAAAGGTCAGTGAGTCGCGCTTGGAAGCCTAAGAGTTAAAAACTCGTGACAACAACGTGTGATAAAGTCCACCAAGCATAAACAGATACAGTTAGTTACACTTCGGAGAATGGACTTAGAGGAAGGTGAGTTTTGTCGGCGTAGTTATTTTGTGCTTGCTTTTGACCTATTTTTTCTTGGTTACTGATAACAAATGAATAAATCGAAATTTGTGATTGGTCAAAAATTTAGAAAAGTTTATTTCAAGGGCAGTTGCCCATTTGCGGGCAAATTTGCGCCGTGTATCTTTGTAAAGATATTTTATTGTTACTTCACAGTCAATGTGTCCTACACATAATGCTTTTTCTTACTTTTTTGAGCCATGCTCTGGAAAACTGGAACTGAAAGCAAGTCATCACATAATCCGTGTCCGTAATCGTAAGCCATTCTTATAGAATGCTTACCGCCCCTGATACTACTACGTGTATTGGTAATACACGGTATACAACGGTGGCCAGTTCACCATTCTTAAGGTGGTAGACCCCTAACACTTCTAGCGCAACATGAAATAAAATTTCTAGATAGTTGATAGATACGGATTTATACAGTAAAAAAACTTTTGCAAATTTTTAACCGACCAGAAATTGATATCTATTTTGAAATCATTTAAATGATAATTCTAAAAAGGAAAAAAGAAGAGGAAAAAATAGCTCCGGTAAGGTAATAAAATAATACTCATAGCAAATTTTCTAAGACAATATTAAAGTGGAAATAGCTGTTTTCAATTATAGATAGAAATCAGCTGTTTCCACATAATATTATCCTAAAAAAATGCAATCAATAACAATTAGTATTATTGTGCTGCTTAAACCGAGCCTATTTTTCGTTTTTTTTTTCTTCTAAGAATAATGATTTATAACTCTTAAACCACTTTGTTCTATTTACAATGGGAGATAATAATTACATCCCTTTTCTGAGAACTAACAAAAGTATCTACAAATAATTTCAAGACAGTCATGAAAGGTTGAAAATGTGCAAAAGTATTATATCTGTATATAAATCCGTATTTATCAACTATCAAGAAATGTTATTCCATGTAGCATTGGAAGTGTTGCGGAATTATTACCTTAAGAACGGTTTCATTCTGATTTTCCAGAATTTTGTAAATTTCAAAGTAACTCAACCAAAGTGTTAAGCCAATCAGAAGTTGTGTTACTTTTATATTAACATAGACATAGACATAGATTTATTTTCGATTTGTACATACAGTACCTCATCATGACAATACAACAATGACATACAATATTAGTCACGATTTATCATGGGTTGATTTGTAAATATTGTAAGACATATTTGCAAAAGACAAGAACATGGGATGCTATATAACATACCGTACTAACGACGTGCTAACGAAGTGTCATTACATGTTAAGAAGATAAATTACATGTGTACATAGAAACATCAAACATGTCAAAGAATAATACTGAATAGTGCTGAAATAATACTCAAACGGAAGATATAACAATGATACTATTGTTATTGATATAAATGCTTCTTTTTAGAATGAACTTACATAAGATACTGTAGGACCTACTATAGGTTTCTTATTGATTAGGCCTTTTTAACATATATTGCTAACTTTTTTATTTCATTGTGATTTTCTGATGACATTAAGGTACAAAATTTTATAAAACTTGGTTTATTTGTATAGTATTTCTTTATGTATGTATTTCTCAATTCAGTGTACAGCGGGCAGATTAAAATAAAATGATACTCATCCTCAATATCATGGGTATTACATTTCAAACAATACCTTTCACTTCTTATAGTTTTAACCCTTCCATATCGTCCTGCTTCTATTCTTAAATTATGAGATGACATACGTAATTTTGACAGACAAATTCTTAATTGTTTAGCTAAAATTTTTAAATATTTTTCAATGCCAAATTCTATTTTGAAATGCTTATATGAGTATAACGATTCAGTTTTCTCCGTATTTTCATGCCAAGTTTGTTTGAAACAGTCTAAAATACGTTGTTCAAAAGTACGAATGAAACTATCTGAATGAACACTATAAGGGTTAAGCCAAACATCTGCGAATCCATAGCGTCCCAATAAATCTTTTATATTAGAAAACATATTTAGTTTTCCAGATTCGGCATCTGCTCTTAACATTGTGTAAACATTTGAAAGGATAATATTTTTCTTTCATTTATGTTGTTATTTACAAGCTTAAACCAATATTTAAATAGAGGTTTATAACGGGCCAAGTAAAATGGTATTCTTCCTGTTTCGCCGTAAACTGCTTGATTTAAGGTACTTCGTTTAACATATAGTAACCTCTTTAGAAATTTTAAATGTACACGTTCTAACAGATTTGCTTTGGAAAACCCCTTACCACACGATCCCTCCTTTTAACGACCCTGGGAAAGAAGCCTATAGAAAACATTGTGGGAAAAGGAGAAAATGCTGGTATTTTCTTCTTTTCCCACAATGTTTTCTACCCTTCACAAAACAATTTTCAAATTTTCAGTCACATTTATTTTGTCGTCTGCAAGTCTAAAATTTTGTCGTTTGGTAATGATTTAACAGATTTCATGGCAATAAAATAAACTACATAAAAACTTTCGTTTTAAAGTACAGAATTGTAACTCTTTACCTGCCAAGAGTGACTGACTGACTTTTTGCGGACTGTATAGATCAAGATCAGACTGCAATTTTACATGAGATGAAGCTCTGAAGTAAGGAAAGAGTAACCTCCCGTAAGACACCCCTCATTTTGATGACAGAAAGTCATTTTACGCAGTATGTCTGGTTCTTTTATACTTAAAGATATATTAAACCAGATTGCATGTTTCTAAGATTAGCATCAAAATTTAATAGTTCTACCCTTCACTAAATCAATTTCGAGTTCTTACGACTCGTGTGACTCCGAACAAGACGCAGCGTTGAAAGCATTGTTGGAAAAGGAGAAAAATGCAGGTAAACAGCATTGGACGAGTGCAAAAATTTAACTCGTGGCAAGGTCACTGAAGAAAACACCAGCATTGCTTCATAGACAGTAAATCTGTCTCCATTTCATCTCGTTAACACTTTACCAAACAATCCCTGATTTTTACGACCCTGAAGCCTTTGGAAAACATTGTGAGAAAAAGGAGAAAATGCTGGTAACCAGCATTTTCTCCTTTTCCCACAATGTTTTCTACCCTGCTGGAAACGAATTTCATTTTTTTTTTTAGGTAATTTAATTTTATTGTCTGCAAGTGCTTTCAATTTGGACCAGTCTAAAATTTTGTTGTCTGGTAAAGGGTTGAATAACTGAAATGAAACTTTCAACCCGGTAGGATAAACTAAAATTTTGCTATTCAAAACGTTTAAAAAAAAAAAAAACTTTTGGTTAAAGATATCTCCATAACGGACAGTAAAGATCTAAGATCAGACTGCACGCCTGTGCAGTCTGATCTTGGATCTACACTGTCCGCAAAAAGTCCACAAGTCGCGCTTAGCGACCTAAGGGTTAACCTGCATATATACATGTCCTCGCTAAAAATATAGATGTTTTCAAACATAAAATATTAAAAGTAATAAAAATGTTTATCACCTTTACATAACTGCAACTTTATCGTCAACATTATGAACAAGCGGAGTAGTTCAAGATTATTCTTGCAAGCCGACGAATTCGCTACGCTGCTCAAGCCGGGAGTAGGAAAAAATTCGAAGTACCATAATTCCTGTAATTGTCAACCAATCATATTTAAAATAGCAGGTGCGCAAATTCCTATTTACCCTTTCCCAAACGGTAAATTTTGGACCAGACCATATTGAAAGCATTTTGCTGATGACAAATTAACAATTGCTAAAAAGATGATAGGGTAGAAAAGATTGTGGGAAAAGGAGAAAATTCTGGTTACCAGCAGTTTCTTCTTTTCCGGTAATGTTTTCAAAAGGCTTAGAACTACCTCAGGGTCGTAATAAGTCGTCATTGTGTGGTTAAAGGTTAAATCCAGTGAGATTTAATTTAAATTAAAATGGATTTTTATGGATCTATGATAAAATGATGACTTCCTGGTGTGATCAACGCATGACAGACGTGCATTAACCCTTTACCCCATAGGGAATTTCTATGGTATCTCTAATTGACCCCAAATAGCAGCGAGGATGAAGCTGTTTCTTATGTGTATATGATAGCATAGAAAGCATTGTGGCAAAAGGTGAAATTGCTCGTCACGAGCAATTTCACCTTTTGCCACAATGTTTTCCAAATGCTCCTACAAGCAATGCGTAAAAATGAGTATCTATGGAGTAAAGGGTTAAATCCACTTTCCATGGGATGGTTTATTTTACTACTTCTTGTCTAGCGCCCTCGTATGTTTCGGTATCAATGCACTTAGTAATATATTTAGAGATTGAATGGAACAGAATGTTGAGAATGGTGTTCAACATTATTTCAATACAATCAGTCTTTTGTCGGCTACTTTTCATTTTTTCATGAGTGTCACCAGTACCAGCCTAGGGCTCGGAAGTCTCTTGCAACGGCTTCCCCCCCCCCCACAACCTCACCCCACAATCACATATACACACACACAAAAAGTGTTGAGAACGCTGAAGATATATTTGTCAAGGAACCTATTGTGTGAAAGTAATAATTTGAAAGAAAAAGATACATATTGTTTAAATATTGGCTTAAAAGTCAACTCACTAAGCAAATAAATGCCTTTTTTCGGTTCAAGGGAGAGTACTCATGATAAAATTTAAATTATTTGTGTATTAGTGGTCTCCCTTTGATCATTAGGAGAAGTCGGGAGTAACGTCCCGAGACAGTAATTCGTAAGATGGATAGAGAGAAAAAACATCTAGACAGTAGGACGCAAGATGGATACAGAGAAAAAACATTTGAATACATAAAATAAGAATAAGTTTGTAACAGAAAACGACGATTTTGAAAGATCTTTAGCCGTTAACATTTAATTCCAACATTACAAATAATTATTTCGATCTATAAATATTCATGCGCAATCAAATGGGGTAGCGCGAAATGATTTTGGAACGAAGAAGCCCAGAACCAAGCGATCGGTAAACAAATTTTGTATCGTTGCACCAATAGAAAGCTATGAGCGAAGCTATTTTCAATAAAAATTAGTATTTCCACGATCGATTGCACCACCCAATGTATTTTAACAAGCCATTTTCCATTTACATATCTGAGTGCTATCAAAAACTCATTTGCCTGAAAAAATGAGTTTAATAAGGTTTATTTTCTTTGGCTTTACACAATTCAGAATTCAATATTGAACTCATTTTAGTATCTGTTTTCGACAGATATCACACAAACTAGACCTTCTTCGATACAATCCAATGGAACTTGAAAAGATGTACGAATGAAGGTATGTCCAATAACTTCGACGATGAGTGCAAATATAATCTAATTTATCCTTGATTTCAGTTTCAGTTAAAAACCGAAAAGACTCCGATGAAGTCAATACGTCATCAGAGCAGGACAGATTCCTGTCTGTCTCGGACCGGAGAGAGGAAAGATCACGTGACAACTGGGCTAACAGAGTGGAATTCCTACTTGCTATAATTGGATACACGGTTGGCATTGGGTCAATATGGAGGTTTCCTATTGTTTGCGTGCGCAATGGAGGCGCGGCCTTTCTACTTCCGTTTTGTCTCATTTTGACCTTTATTGGTGGCCCGCTGTATTATATGGAGATAAATCTAGGCCAGTTTAGTGGGAAAAGTCCATGCAAGGCTTTTGAGTTATGCCGCCTATTTATAGGTTAGTATCTCTCAGATCTTTTCAAACTGACAGTGATTCCTCACACTGAGCTAAAATTCATCGTTGTTTAAGTACCAACATACAGGGCTTAACTCATTACAAAACGACACAATTTTTGGCTTGTCCAAATCGAAAGCATTTGCAGACAGCAAAGTAAAAGTGACTGAATATTTTAAATTTAAACTTATTAAACTTATAGAAAAAATCTTAGCAACTGGCTATTGTTGAATAATTGTTAAGTTAACGGTGCTGCCTGCGGTACTCTGGTACTTCATGACTACCATGACCGTTATAGCAGTACAACACCATTTTACTCTATCGGTGCTTCTTTGGTGATAAAATACCTTTTAAATTGTTTATTCAAGAATTTTGATTTTTCCAATTCATGTTAGTCTAGTTTACTTGTTTCGCTTCATATTTTAATCGTCTATTTCCTATGTACAAGGGACCAGTTTTTGAACGTTAACGATGTTTCTTGTAATCATATTGTAATGATATATTGACCATGGCTTCGATTTTGAACTATCTGTATAACTACTTCATCAACATAACTTTTTAACTCTTTACCAAACGACAAAACTTTGGACTAGTCCAAATTGAAAGCAACTGCAGACGACAAAATGAATGTGAATCAGAATTTGAAATTTGATTTGAGAAGGGTAGAAAATATTGTGGGAAAAGGAGAAAATGCTTGTTACCAGCATTTTCTCCTTTTCCCACAATGTTTTCAAAAATTTTTTTCTCAGGGTCGTCAAAAGTAGGGATTGTGTGGTAAAGAGTTAAGTGATCCCATTGCATATAGTGTTTTACTTTATCATTTTCTATGAGGTTTACCTAGTTTTAATGTTTCCAGTAATACTTGATTTTTTTTTCTTTTCATTTCCCCCCACAGGGACTGGTTATTTAACATTCACGATGGTCCTTACACTTTTATGGTACTATATGACAATCATGGCATGGATTTTATACTATCTGTACAGCTCCTTTAGTAGCACACTGCCTTGGTCATCTTGTGAGAACGAATGGAACACAATATATTGCCGTGGTTAGTATGAGTATCACATTGCGTGACACACTGCTGTCGAACAACATCACGTAAAAGTAGACGTGGAAGTTTAAGTTCTATAGATACTAGTCTTCGTCTTATACTACCGTTTTTCGACAAAACCAGCATTTGAATATTAAAAGGAAGTCTCCAAGAAAAAAAAAGACTCTTGGAACAGAATCTCAGTCAAAGCAACTAAGACGTATACTATTTATTAACAAACGAATTTGAGCAATAGCAACAGGAAAAAAAAATATGAAAAGTTCGATTAAACGATTAAGAGTAAAATGGAATATTGAAGGTGAAAAGCCAACAACATTTTTTGTGGCCTTGAAAAATGAAACACGATTTCAAAAACTGCACAAAAAATAATAAAGATGAATTAACAAATTAAAAACAAATTCTTGAAGAATTTAAAGCATTTTATGAGACTCTTTATACCTCATTTTATAAGACTCTTTATACGTCCAATCAGTCTGACTTCTCTGATATGGATTTTGATGGCTTTATTTCTTATCTTGGAATCCTTTCAGTTAAAGAATCGGAAAGCATTGAAAGAAGAATTAATCTAACATAAGCATCTCAGACCTTAAAAAATATGAAAAGTAATAAAAGTCCAGGAACATCTGGTTCTAACGCTGATTTTTACAGGGTAAATTGGCAGATTTTTGCTGTAAGAGAGCTGAACGAGGCATACACTGTAAATTCATTATCTGAAACCCAAACACAAGGTTTAATAACTTGTGTCCCAAAAGGTAATAAACCAAAAGAATAATTAAAAATTTGGCGGCCAATTATTTTGTTGAATACAGTTAATATATAAGAACAGGATGTATTGCAATCAGATTTAAATTATTTCTTCCTAAACTTATCCACACTGACCAGTCCGGCTTTATTTAAGAGAGATACATCGGAGAAAATTTATGATTGATATAATTATGACCTATTACATTACACTGAAGAAAATTATATTCCTGGAATTCTACTTTTAATTGACACTGAAAAAGCCTTTGACATCATTTCTTGGTCTTTTATCAACAAAACCCTTGAAACCTTTCGATTTGGACCATCAGTTATAAGATGGTTTAACATTTTTTATAAGGATGCAAAATCAACAGTTTCTCAATGTGGATATCTATCAAACTTTTTCAAAATCAAAAGAGGATGTTGTCAAAGAGCTACATCTTCATTTTAATTGTCGAAATATTATCTATTAACATCAGAAATAACAAACATATAAATGAACAAGAATAAATCAAACAGAATTTAAACTAACAATTTGCTGATGATAAAAGTATTATTCTTGACGGATCTGAAAGATTCTCAAACGAAACATTAGAAGTTCTATCAAGATTCTCAAAATTATCAAGTTTAAACATTCATTTCGATAAGAATAAAGTTATTTGGATTGGAAAGAAAAAATACAGTGCTGATACTATCAAAACAATGTGGAAACTAATATGGGGCCAGAATAAATTGGAAATGCAAGGTATCATTTTAAATGTAGACCTAAATAGATTAACTGATTTAAAGTATTTGGCAAAATTTAATGAAATAGAAAACATAGTAAAAAAATGGAATCGACGTGTCCTTACACCAATTGGTAAAATTACAGTATTGAAGAGTCTACTGATTTACTAAGATGAACCGTTTGTTTTTTGTTCTACCAAATCCTTCTGAAAAACTAGTCTTTAAACTAAACGAGATTTCATACTTATTTGTTTGCAAGGGGTTGTCATAAAATAAAGAAATCAGTAATCACGAAAGACTATAGAAGGTGTACTAAAAATGTTAAATATTGAAGTTTACATTAAAGCACTTAAAATCACTTGGATAAGGCGCTTATTCAAAGATAATGGTGAATGGGAAAATATCATGATGGGGTTGATCGATATCGAAAAATTATGTTTATGTAGAAATGCTTGCGTAAAAAGCCTAAATGAAAAAATCAATAACCCTTCTTGGATACATATCAGCAAATTACTTAAATTATATACAGATAAAATGTGCTATTAATGAATACTTTAAAAACTTTTGATAAAACCTCAAGACATAATTTTACATAAAAATCCACATCTTCCACCACACCTTCAGATCATTCTTAAAGATTCGTATGATTTTTAATGTATTTATCAATGTCTAAATAAAAATAAAAATGAGCCTGCCTGCATTAAAACTTAGGCAAAAAAGTTAAACATCGATATTGACAAAAATTAATGGAAACTTTTTTCTTTACAATTTGTAGCGACAAGGGACACATACATACAATAGTTCCAATTCCGTATAAATCATCGTATTCTTGGAACAAGCTTTTTTTTGTATAAAATAAAATATATAGATTCTGTGAACTGCACCTTTTGATCCAATGATCAAGAAACAATTAAACATTTCTTCTGGAATTGTCCCAAAGTTCAATAGTTAATTACAAATTACTTGAACTGTGATAATGCCATTTACATGCACCGTGAGATCAGTAAAAGGTTATTTGGTTTCACAAAAAATTCAAAAAGCGCTAAAAACATTCTCGTCGTACTTTTTAAACTGTATTAAAAAAACACACCCACTCTAACCGGTGTTGGAAACTTTATATATCCTATAAATATAAAGTTTTGAAGAAAGTTGCTATTGAAACAGGAAAACTAGAAGAATTCGAAAGAAAATGGAATGATTTTGTAACCTTTCTAAAAGAATAATAGGTAATTAACAACTTTATTACTGTTCTATTTTGTTTTCAAACGATGGGAAGATTCTAACCTTTATTATTATTACTTATTCTTTACATGTTTTCTTCACCTCTCTTTTTTCTCCTTTAATCCTCATGTTCCAGTTTCTTTTTCTCCATTTTTTTTCTTTTTTTTTCTGGCTTATATATATATATATATATATATATATATATGTTTGTTTCTGGTTACGTTTAAAAGTAAATATCAGCGATTGTAACATGTGGAGAGGGATAGATCCCAAACTCGCCTACATCAGTATAAGGGGACAATAAACATTGAAAAAAAAAATTTTTTTTTTTTGAAAACATTGTGAGAAAAAGAAAATGCTGGTAAAACCTTTGACAGGTTTCAGTGTTTGAGTAACTTGAATTTGTTGTTTGCTGAGGTTTCGAATTTGGTCAAGTCTATAACTTTGTCGTATGGTAAAAGATTAAATACTTGTTACTACAATTTTCAGATACCTTTGGTAGACAATTCAACTCGACCATAAAGAACACATCTGTTATAAACGAAACTATTTCCATTCACGGCAACCAAACGACAAATCCAGCATTCGAATTTTGGACGTAAGTTTGACATGTTACATGATATGATAGGCAAATTTAGATGCTTTTGTGGATAGTGACATCAAAGTTTTTGATGTTTTTATCAGTACACAGTACATTTACCAATACAACAGAAAAAGAAGTTAAAAATGCTACAAAAATAAAAAATGTGTTGTATGAACTCTATTTAGCTTGTATATAGTAGCTTATAGCTACGTGGGAAAATGTGATAGTCAAGAAACCCAATGTCAGACATGATGTCAAAATATTCCTACGCAGCAGAAGCGAGGAAAAGCTATACAACAGTTATTCAAATGATGTTTTTTTTATGAATAGCATACTTTTGAAAGATTTTAATGGGAAATAGTAAAATGCATTGGTTATTTGGTGATAACTTTTAAGGGAGACGTATGGCTAATATTCTAACCATTTTTTCTACCTGTTTCTATTTGTTTTTCATTTAAAACTACTATTCAATGTTTCAATTATTAATCAGACTCGTATATACCAGCAATGGTAGCACACCAATAGCAGGTACATGATAAATTACCATTATTTGAAATAAATAATTAAAACTTTTCTCCCAATATTACCCAGACGCAACGTACTACGTCGTTCAGACGGACTGGAGAACCTCGGACTTCCACAATTACACTTGTTGACACCCTTAGTGCTAACCTGGGTTATAACTATTCTTGGAATTATTAAAGGGGTGAAGTCGCTCGGCAAGGTAAACTGATTTCTTTGTATTTTGTTAATTTTGCATGACACTGATTATCTAATGATTCTAACACCTATAAGATAGATAAACCAATTTAAAATGGTATTCGACATTAAAAGATTGACAGGACTTTGTATAAAGATTTTGAAACACTGTAATTCCGCCTTTTCCATCAACGTGTTTCAAACGATTCCAGAAAGGATTTTTTTTTGTCCATAGAAATAACTTCAAGTCCAAAATCAGTCTGTATCGTAATTTGTTATGATATTTTTTTCTCTAAAGAAATCATAAATTCAATATCCACAAACGAGATCAAAAGAAAAAGAATAAGTATACACGTCTGTGTCAAGATTGGATGTAAAGGATGCTTGACTTTATCTGAAGTCGGTGAGAAATGAACTGAGAAGTCCGAAACAATCCTTAGAATGCAACTTAAAACTTAAAAAATTCAACCAATAATGGTATTCAAAACACAATCATGGCCATTTTTCGGCGAAATTTATCATAATTTCAATTGGAGCTATGTACAAAAATAGTTGTCATTCGAAAAACAACATAAGAAAATAGTTTTAAAACTAGGTTCGAAATTACCAAATTGAAAACTGGATATGAACTGACCAAAGTGGGTACGAAATGATCGGTGGGTACGAAAGGACCAAAATAAAAAGAATAGGTGTGTACGAAGTGACCAAAATTGTACGAAATGGCCTAGGTACGACATAGCCTAGTTACAAAATGACTTGAAACCGAGTACACAATATGGCTGCCTTCATAGGTACTTTTCAAAACCGAATGAAAATGTAGTGCCGTCGCTCATGTGGCGCCGAAGTGAATAGGCGAGCTGTTGCACTATGAGGAATGACATAATTATTTTAAACCGTTTTTTTTTTGTTTTTTAACAGGTTGTATATGTGACGGCGTTATTTCCCTACGTCCTGCTTACTATACTACTGATAAGGGGGATAACCCTGAATGGTTCAATGGATGGGTTGTTGTATTTCCTAAAATTTGACACATCTCGCCTACGTGACTACCAGGCATGTTGATTGATTTGATTATCTCCTCTTTGTTCAGACAGCTAAAACTGCCTCAGTTTATGGACGAAGTAGATTCACAACGTATGTAACCAGTTTTTGCAGTTTAGGGTAATCCAATACGATACCGGTACTTTTACTGCGCATGTGTTTTTTTTTCGTGAATATTGAATTAAAAGTGCACATATGTATTTTTTTTGCACTGAATGGATATACTGTTGGTGCACTAACATTTTGTTGGGGAAGTATCGATGTTTGAACTGCCACCATGAAATAATTAAAATGCTGCTACAGGTCATTACACACCGAAGGAGGAAACAAAGGCAGGAAATATAAAGCTCTGAATGTATAGCTGTTATCAGTTTAAAAATTCTTGTTGGAAAAGGAGAATTCGCTCCTATTAACCCTTTCCCAAACGACAAATTTTTGGACTAGACCAAATTGAAAGCATTTGCAGACGACAATTCATCTCTTGCTGAAAAAATGATTTCTGTATATGATAGGGTAGAAAACATTGTGGTAAATGGAGAAAATGCTGGTTACCAGCATTTTCTCCTTTTTCCACAATGTTTTCAAAAGGCTACTATTCCAGACCCGTAAAAACCTGGGATTGTTTGGGAAAGGGTTAAGCAATTTCCCAACATGTTTACTGAGCTTTTGTCCTTTTTTTTTTCTCTTGAAAAAATAACTATCATAGTGACGTTCAAATTTTTTTCTTACGAAATAACCACGGAAAGGTGCTATTTCCATTGTTTTTATTACATAGAATTATAGATCTAGATACTATAAGTGTGAAAATTTTAACAAAAATCTTTCCGCTAAAAAGTATGTATTTATTTAAGATTTACCTTTACTTCGGTCAAATTGTTCCTCGTTTCAACTCAATGGCCTGTATATAACACGCATATTCCTATATTTACCATGCTCAAAACCAGGCTTTTATATATTTTTTGTGTAAAGAATATATATATATTCAATGAAAAGGTATGTTTTTTCCCTGTAATTTTCCAGTTTAACTTACTATTATCGAAAAACGCTTTAAATATAATATAAGCTGTATTTTGGAACTGGATATATCTTTTTCACAGGCAAACTCAGAAACGAGTACGGCTACCAACATCCTTTTTTTACTGTAATCTCCTGGGGGGACATGGATGAGCCTTGTATGTGCAAGATTAGATAAATACGTCCATAAGAAAAAATTGTGATATACGTCGCAAAGGTCAGACTGAACAGAACGTGCAGTCTAATTACAGATCTACGCTGTCTGATATCTTGCGATATATTCACGCAAAATCGGCTACGGATTGTTGAAAGTTGACGAAAGTTGTTGCGAAATGAAACATTTCGTTCTCATCTCTGAGCATTGCTTCAAATTTATGTAACTAAAGTGTTAGGTGTACCATCCGAATTAAAGACTTACAAAAACAAGAAGACTCAGTAGTTCAGTAAATAGCAGTAATGTGGCCTCACAATGATGTCATATCAATACGTCACAGGTTCATTTTATGCTTTCCGGTAGCATATCGAGAAATAGCAGTGAAAATATTTTCCGATATTACACGGGTACGCCACAGATTGAAAAGAACTGTACTGAATTTGGATCAAGCTTCTCCTAGAAAGGGTTAAAGGCATGAAGTAAATAGAATAATTGTTTTTTCGGTTAAAGATCGAAATTTATTTCATCGAGTGAACACCATCGGTAATATTTTCACAAGTGGGCAGCCAATCGTGAACTAAGTATTACCTATGGTGTTCACTCGATAAAATAAATTTCGATCTTTCACCGAAAAAAAAAAATCCTCTTTTTATTGCATTTTTAGGTAGAGATGCTATTGAACACACGGCACGAAGAACTAACATGTATCCTTCTTTGATAGCAGACCGAGATTAGCTAATTCAAGCCGATAGAAAAGTCAGACTTTTGGTTCTTTATACTCGCCCAATCTACTCGCAAAAAGGAAAGACTTGCCAACAGGACTAAACTTTGGCTCGGATCAGATTGTGTTGAGAATACACAGGCATGCTAATCTGAGTCGATAATTTTCTTGAGTAAAATAAACATTTCTAGTCTCATGAGGATGTTTCATAAATATGTACATGTAGCATCAATGGAAGAATTATTTTTACTTCATTTTCATAAACAGTTTTTATCATTCACAGGTGTGGTTAGAGGCGTCCGTTCAGGTGTTTTACTCCCTGGGTCCAGTGTGGGGCGGGGTTATAACAATGTCCGCCCATAACAAGTTCAACCAACCATCTTTCAAGTACGTCTTGGTGATAGATAAATTCAGTAGTTGTAATCAGCTTCTTTAACTCTTTACCACACAGTTCCGACTTTTAACAACTCCGATCATAACTGAATAAATTGCATCAGGTAGCGTTTTACTGAGGCTGTGGTTTTGAAAAATTAGTCCGCTTATGTACCCAGAATGCCCATATTAGACAGATGTGTATTTGTAGAATGCCATCTAGCGGGAGATAATGATGTAAATGTCGGTGTATTTTGCCGGTTTCCCGATCCATGGATTTTTTTTTCTGTGAAAGAAGAAGAAGAAGAAAGAAAGAAAGAAAAAAAAAAAAGATTTAGGAAGCACATTCTAATACATGAAAAGTTTCAACATCAACTTTTGACTCTTTTGTTTTAACACAGAGATACCCTTATAGTTTGTGTGTCGGACGTATGTACGGCTGTCTACGCGGCACTAGTCGTGTTTTCCGTCATTGGCTTCATGGCGAAGGAGGCAGGTGTACCAGTGGGAGAAATGGCAACCTCTAGTGGTATGTTTATTAAGTCTATAATTTGTATCACATTCAACATAACTTCAGTCCAACTGCGCCTGGTTAGGCTTCACTGCCATCTCCCCAACAAGATTTCTTAATACTTTGATCTTTATATTGTGTAAGTAGTTGACAGACTTTAACCAATTCACTAGCATAAACCAAGGTGTCTGCCTTTTGTATGAGCTTGTCTTTTTCTTTATAGTAATTCATTCACATCATGATGGAATCAACACGTCACCATCCATTAAAGGGCAAATCAACAAGTTTCTGATATGATTAGTTTTCAAATCTACATCTATCAAATGGTAACCTTGTAATGTTGTAATCTGAAAAAAAAAAAAAAAAAATAGTAAAAGTACTTGTTTTCAATTCATATTTTTGCTTATTAGTTTTTCTTGCATCGCTTACCTCCCTTACTTATTGTAGCGCACCTTGATCTGTGACGTCATAGGAGCATTTGTTTCAATATGGACCTTGTTTAAGATAGTGAAATGAGCGATATTTAAGACGAAGAAATACACGATTCTAGGCCGGTAAGGCCGTACATGTACCACCAGATTTTCAAAGAAACTTAATAAGTTTCTGATGATGAGGATAAAAGTAATATTTCGCCCACTAATGGCGAAAATGACGATGTTGTGCCGGACTTTTGAAACAGCGTGTTGAGTATCACGCCTTTTAGGCTACGGGGCGAACGTCGCTTACAGAAATATTATTCTATACACGATAAAATTAAGTGTATGGCATAAGCTTTGTTTCACGTGAAGCATTTTCAGTAGATTAACGGGCGGAATTAATAATAACAAGCAACATGGCCAACTTTATCATGCAAATCAAACCCGGTAACTGTTATTTGACCGCTATGTAAGCCAATTAAATTATGAGAGTTTGATCCCTTTTGGCCGTGAAATCGATCACATATGGAATGACATATTGACTGGCGATCTCTGCAAACCCTTTGCACTTATAACCCGACTTTCGCGCTTCGAGTGTAGAGGGTTTCAATTTATTGGAAAACAACTCTGCGGGATATCTGGGGTTGTAAATTACTGGGGTACCAAAACTTGTAGGATTTGTTTTCCTTTCAGGTCTTACAATTTGATCTACCTCAAATTTTACCCAAAGCACGCGTTTGAAAAATTATGGTCAGCTATAGAAATGCTTTTGACCAGCATTTGCTCTTTTTCAAGCAATGTTGTCATGCCTTAATTGATACAAATTGAATAATTTGAGCCATATTTATTGTGTTGTCTACAACTGCTTTAAATATTGGGACAGTCATACATTGCCAGTTCCAGAAGAGTTAAAAAAAAAAAAAGAGAAAATATCCGCAGTACAAGTTTCTTATGATGAGACTAAAGCCGGGGGAGGAGCGCGACACGAACGCTCGAAATGTAACAGCACATTATGTTTACTGCATCTTTGGAATTTTATCTCTGATTTTTTCATCATAATTTTGGATTCAATCTCTGATATTTTTATTGATTTATCAACAAAAATGGTACAATAGTAAAAATACTTCGGTAGGATATATTTCTGAATAGGTACCCACAAAGTTAAGGGTATTATGAAGAGGCTTCTCTTGTTACAATGTTTTTGAAAACATTAATTTCCAACCTGTAGCATAGAGCTATTACATAGTCAGCAGACGGCATTTTATTGTAATTGTTTTGCATAGCGTCGTCACAAATACATGTACGTACATGTAGATTAGGCTGGGGAAAGTGTGTTGGTAGATCAGAACACACTGGTATCGTCTGATCTATCATAAACAAACCAACCGTATACAAATTATATTTTTTAACCTTTATGTTCAATAGGTCAGTTCCTTTTAAAATAATTTCGTCATTTTTTAGAAGAAGTCAGTGGTTTTGTGAGCGCACGGTAAACATAAATCAGCCTGCACAATATTGTTGGAAAATCAAAATTATCTTCAGGGAAGTCAGAAAGCTTATTTATTGTTCTTTAATATGGCGTAGTTTTCAGTCATTTAGAAAATACATTTTTAGCCCTTTTGACACTTTTTTAAAGCAACTATCGTATTTTCTTTCTTTTTTCCTGATCTTTTGCATTGTGCCAGAGATCTCCGATGATGACCGAGTCTCACTGTTAGATAAGACGCCTATCGGGTATACGTAATGGTATACATTGATACATTTATACGAAGTAATCGGAAAGAAAGTACATGTATCAGGAAAAAAATCAGACTTCTTTAGGGAGAGGAACTATATAAGCTTTGATGCTTTCGTTTCAATCCTTTTCGCAATACATGTTGTTGTAAATGAATGATGTTAGTATATTGAATAAATTAAAACTACATGTTTAAACTAAGATCAGAATTTTTTTACGAGATTATTTATAAGGATTTAAAGTCAAGTTTAACAAGATCTTGTATAAGTCCAATTTGCCGCCTTCTCTCTTTAGCTCTTTACTTGCAAATGTGTGATGATTAATGCATTTTCAAAAGTATTTTATGGCGACAGCTCACATATTCAAAGTTCTCGCTATTTTCAATCTGATCACATGTATTTTCTCCCTCTCATGTGTTTTCAAAAGTCAATAACCTTTTCCCATATGGAGAACTTTTTGACTTCACCAACTTAGAAAAAAAAAAGCAATTTCAGAAAATAAATCAAATGTAGCTAAATTGGTATTCTTCACTTTAAAAGAGTCGAAAACATTGTAGGAAAAGGAATCAATACTGGATATTGGTATTTCTCCTTTTCTCACAATGTTTACAAAAGGTTTTATGCAGGACCGTTGAAATTCGGGAGTGTGCTGTACAAGTCACATCAATACTCCCAAAACGCAAATTGTTTTCTGCTGATTTCAGTCATATATTGATATTGATATGTCAATTTTTTCAAGCCAAGAGAATTTCGACACATAAAATAAAACCGATTCAGCCCAGGATCAGACTGCTTGTTTTGTACAGTTTGTTACTGGTCTATTGACTGCATAATTATTATAATGATCGAATAGTACAACAAATTCAATCTTCTTTAGAAATTAAAAAAAAAAAAGAGAAATAAAAGTGCAATTTAAAGAAATTTATGCTAACTAAATTGAAATTATTTTCCAAAAAAATTAAAAAAGACGATACTGGGAAGATAATGGTTTTTACAAATCTCTTAAAAAATTTCACTGATGCAAATAATATACACGTACATGTATAAAAATGATATACAATCATTATAATTATATTTGAACAATGTGTAAAAACAGGATCCAGGTTTAACAAAACAATACAGACAAGGTTATCATGTCATCAGTTCTTATCTTCCCTTTATCCGTTGCTAAATCTTTTCACCCAGTCTTAAAATCTCACTTTGCTCGATACAGCATTTATTATACAAAAATTAACGATAGTGTCGTTTTTAAACTAAAATGGACGCAAGATCTCAATTTAACAAATGTAAACGAATACTTTGATCATAATCACAACAAAACATAGAATACTTCAAGACGTTATAGATTTTTTTCTTGCAATTCATCTTTATGTTATTTAGCGTCAAAAACGGCGCAAGAGCAAATTTCTTAAACCTTTCTATAGAAATAAGAAGGAGAATGGGTCAGTAACTTTAAATCAAAATGGACGCAACTTCCCATTTTGCTACAGAAATTAAAATTATATTGAAGTAAAGTAGAGATATTACAGAATACTTCAAGACGTTATAGATTTTAATCATTTTAGAAGAAAAATGTGTTTTAGTCGATCAAAAAATTTTCCCTTCTGAATCCTATATGACAGGCCGTTATCGGAAATCCTTTCGGACCAGATAATCGATAAGTTCCAAGGAGAGTAACTCTTGCTCGACCTGCAGCTGAAAGTTGGGGATGTTTCGTTGAAATGATATCCTCCGCCGAAAAAGACCTTTTTTGATACAAACGTATAAGAGGTATTGTGTTTTGCATGTACATGTGGCCTTTTTGTTATTGGTCCATGATGAAATTATACATTAAGCTCCCTTGTTCCATGGCACAGGATTTCATTACATAAAAAAATATAAAAGAGGTCCATAACAAGATTATACATTAACTACCGTTTTTGCAGAACTCAGCATTTCATAAAATGAAAACAAATAAAGGAAATATACATAAAACCTCCTTTTTCCATGACATGTCATATCATATATGTGGGGAAAAAAAACGTATCAAAGGACTATCCAATGGAAAACATGCATGAAGTTTCATCAATTTTTGTCAAGGACTTTAGAAGATATCCCTCTCACAATATAAGCCGCCACACTGCTGCCATTTCAAGCAGGTAGCTAGAGACTAAAGTGTTGAAATTTGTAGCACCTGCCCAGGTAGCTGAATGTATATATGGTATTACTTGTGATCTAAAAGGTTTACGAACAGACTGATGCATGGAGAGACGAATGCACAATTGACTCATTGGTCACTGGCTTTGATCAAGCAATAAAAATACGAAGTTCTATGAAAATATGTGCAAAAGTTGGAGATACACTGATAAAAAATTAAATTTGACATGAAGTCCCCTTTTTCCATGATACAGTGATAAATTGCAAAACCCTGACAACATGTGCTAGGTTGCATGATCTGTGAAAATCTCATCCAAATCTGTTGAGATATGTCCAGTAATTGAAGAGACTTTGGGGGAAAAAAAAAATGAAATTATAACATGAAGCCCTCTTATTCCATGATGCAGCTACAAATCCCAAAACCTTGACAATATGCCATAGGTCACATGATCATGTGAAAATTCCATCCAAATCTGCCATGAAATGTGGGAGGCGTTGTGTTAGGTCACATGATAATGTGAAAATTCCATTCAAATCTGCCAAGAAATGTCGGAGGAGTTGCCTTCACAAGAAATAGAATGAAATAAAACATGAAGCCCCCTTTTTTCATGACGCAGCTACAAATCGCAAAACCTTGAGAACATGCATGCGATAGGTCAGATGATGAGAAACATTCTGTGAATTTTTTTTTCAATTCTGTCAAGAAATATGGGACGAATTGCATTCACAAGAAATAAAATGAAATAAAACATGAAGCCCCCTTTTTTCATGACGCAGCTACAAAATGCAAAATGTTGACAATATGCAATAGGTCACATGACAAGAAATATTCTGTCAAAATTCTATTCAATTCCATCAAGAAATGTGGAAGGAGTTGCCTTCACAAGAAATGGAATGAAATATAACATGAAACCCCCTTTTCTCCATGACACCTTATTACAAAAACAAGGGCAAATAACTGTGGTGTTGCACGGTCAATGTAGGTGAAACTTTTTTTTCCTGCATTTCCTAATGGAGGTTGACAGATGTAACAATTTCAATGTAAAAACTTTATATAGTTTTGAAGACAAGACTCCAAACATCAAAAGTGTACTTAAGTGCAACTTAAGTGAAACTTAAAATCGCTCTCAGTCGGCCATTTTGCATCGAATCAAAAAAACAAAAAAAGTGTCTCGAGAGAATGGGTCATTGTACATGTGTATAAAGTTTCACGAAATTCCGTCCAATGGTATTGGAGATATTTGCCGGGACGGACGCACGGACGGACGGCCGGACGGCCGGACGGACGGAAGGACGGACGGACGGACGGACGGACGGACGGACAACGCTAAAACTATATCCCTTCGCCTACGGCGGGGGATAATAATAATAAGGACGGTTTCAAGACAGTTCAACGACTAGACAGTATCCCGATACTTTTATAGACATTTCTCCGACACTCTAGTTTCATGTCAAATAACCTTTTTCTTGACTTTTATGATTGATAATCGTGAGATGTTAGTTCTAATTATTTGTTGATAGATCCTATATTTGTATCCTTTAAAGAATTCTGTAAACATTAAGAGGTACATGTACAAATTTGGGTAAATTTGTTCTCTCATTGCTGAAGGGTTACACAATAAATCGCGATTTTCATGAGAATAAGAATAGTTTGAAATGCTGTTAACAAGCGTGAAATTTGATTAAAGAATATGTTCCCAGATTATTAAGATAATTCTCAAAATTATTTTATATTCTGGGTAACTATCAATTGATCCTTTATCCACAATATTTTCTATTTTTAACTCTTTACCATACGACAAAGTATTAAACAGGTCCAAACTGAAATCGCTTGCAGACGACAAAATAAAGTTACATATTTCAAAAATTGAAATTTGTTTCCAGCAGAGTAAAACACTGTTTCAAAAGGAGAATATGCTGGTTACTAGGTTACTTTCTACTAGGTTGCTGGTTACTTTCTTACAATGTTTTTAAAAGTCTTCTGTCTTCGGGGTCGTAAAAATTAGGGATTGATTGGTAAAGGGTTAAATATAAATTCCACACATTGGGCACGAGTTCTGGTTAAGTTCACAGGAAGCAGTATCCGAAGAGATTAGTACGAGTTGTATGGACTTGTTTCTCAAGAGATGTAAAATACATGTTTAACCCTTTCCCAAACAATCCCTGGTTTTTACGGGAAAGGAATAGAAGCCTTTTGAAAACATTGTGGGAAAAGGAGAAAATGCTGGTAACCAGCATTTTCTCTTTTTCCCCACAATGTTTTATACCCTATTATATAGAAAAATCATCTTTTAAGCAACTGTTAATTTGTCATCGGCAAAATGCTTTGAATTTGGTCTGGTCCAAAATTTGCCGTCTGGGAAAGGGTTAAATTGTTACCAAACATCAAATCTATTGACTCAACCGAATAGAAAGCAATTAGAGTCAACATATCAAATTTAACTTGCATGTTTGGACTTGTTTTTGATGGGGTAAAAAACATTGTAGAAAAAGGAGAAAATGCTGGTCAGCAGCATTTTCTCTTTTACCTACAATGTTTTCGAAAGTTTTTTTCTATCTTCACATGTGTCGTAAAAACAAAGGATTTCTCTCAGTAGCCTGTCTAGAAGACATAATATGGAGAGGAACAGGGAAATATCCACAAATCAGAAGTGTAAAGATACAATTCAAAATTTGTTCAAAATGATTGTAAGTTATCAAATCATTTTTAAGAGTGAAATGTCGAAGAGAAGTAGTGTATGGGATAAAAGCTGTAACATGGGTTCACTGTCACAAACATACATTGCAGTGTAAAGGGGTGAGATATGAAAATATTATGTAACCATTTCCGGGGTACGGACAAAACCCCCCTAGGACAAAAACCCAATGGACAAAACCCCAATGGACAAAACCCCGATACCCTTAACTGAAATGTAGACAAAATCCCCATGGTTTTAAAATGATTCTTTCTGTACAATCATGTTGAAGTTGAATAAAATTTACTGCTTTAAGTACTGGTGGCGGTTGTAAAAAGTAATGTTTTTGTAGAAGTTAAATTGATTTGATAAGAATTATTTTTCTTAAAATTGTGCTTTATGATAAAAAATGTGTTGTTTTTTTTTCTTAAAATTGTGCTTTATGACCAAAAATGTGTTTTTTTCTGTATACATTCATAATAAATTCATTTAAATTTTTTTTTATATATTTTTCTTCTTAGTTGGTGCTTTTATATGTTCAAATCTACTACTAAATATCAGTGAATATGACAGGTGTAAACTTGCAATTCATGTGTCTTAATCCCTTCTCAACACCTGTCTTACCCAAGTCTGTATAGGTGTTAATATATCAATAGGAACTATCAACAAACTTGAGTTACAAATTAAAAAAAGATAATATCTAAATCATTTTTCGCCTTTCATGTTTCATTTTTTTCCTTAAATCAAAGAGACTTGTTTTGAACACTTTAAAACTGTTTGCAAATTATGTGTTTTCTCAATATATATATATATATGCTTTTTATATTTGATGGGGTTTTTTTCCTAGGGGGCTTTTATCCTATGGGGGTTTTGTCCTAGGGGGTTTTTGTCCTGGGGGGTTGTCCTACACTCTCATTTCCTGTATTGTTTCAACTGGTCGGTGATGGATTAACATTTATGACCATGACTAGGGGTAGCCAGACACTGATTTCACCCTTTACCATACAAACCCTAGATCTAGTTTCCAATACCCAAAGAAAGTGTTTGAAAAACAGTGTGGGAAGAAAAAGATTTTTACTGTTTAAAGGGCAAATCCTAAAATATTTTGACCGTACTGTTTTTTTTGCTCCAATTAGCTGCAAATGTTTTTGGTTCACAATTCTTTTGTTGTCTGCAAATGCTTTCAATTTGAACCAGTCTAAAATTTTTGTATTTGGTGAATGGTCAGTTGACCCTCTGTTTTTTACAACCCTGAGATAGAAGCCTTTTGAAAACATTGTGGAAAAGGAAGAAAAAGCTGAAACACTTGAAAGTTAACATCATTTGAGCAATCCAGACTTTGGTACTTGCAAAATTTATGTTATGAATTTGGATGAATACGTTATGTTGTTGCCTTTGAAAACATTATGAGGAAAAGAGAAAATGCTAAGATTTTCTCCTTTTCCCATAATGTTTTCCATCCTTTCCAAATCAAATTTCATTCAATTTTTTGATTCCATTTTTTTGTCATGTGCAAATTAACACTTTACCAAACAACCCCTGGTTTTTACAACCCTGAGATGGAAGCCTTTGTAAAACATTGTGGGAAAAGGAGAAAATGCCGGTAACCAACATTTTCTTCTTATCCTACAATGTTTTCTATCATGGTGGAAACAAATTTCAATTTTTCAGTTAGGTTTACTTTGTTCCCTGCAAGTGCTTTTAATTTGGACCAGTCTAAAATTTTGTCTCTTGGTAAAGGGTTAAATGTTGAAAACATTTGGGAAAAAAGGGAGAAAACGTCACCAATTTCTCCTTTGTCCAGAATGTAGATCTAGAAAAGGATAAAATTTTACGAAAAACAATTAAAGAATTTACTGACCTTATGTTTGTTTTTCTTTTTGGAGATTGCCATTGGGGAATGTCTGTCTTATGGCCTATCTTATTTCGACTCGGAGTTTCGAACAATGTCGGCACAGCATCAGGTTTTAACCGCAGCCTAATATTCCTATAACCAACTTCTTTTACGAGTTTTGGACTTATTAAGAACTGACTGTCCTCGAAGTGTTTTAGACACAATTTGGAATGAACCGATGGCACAAAATCCGCCGTTACTGTCAGGCCCCGGTTTAAACGTTGAATCCATAGTTTCCTCCTTTTTAATTCCTTCGGTAATTTGAACATACTAATTCTATGTGTTCCCGATTCGACGTTGAAGCCATAGGCTGCACAATTTACCATTTTTTCGGCTGAATTCTTTGTTAATACTCAGATATCTGCGTATAATCATCAGCGTTCCTACTAATTTCTACTGACTGTAAACACAGGCTTACGCTCCTATGACGTCACACAGGTAGGGAAGATAAGCGAATCAGGGGAAGTAAGCCATGTACCATTTTTGGGGCCGTATATAAGCGTGACAATTAGAGCGTGATTTATTGCATGTTACAGGGTGGTATTTATGAAAACTGATGGACACGTGTTTACTGACATCATTTGCGGCTGATTGGAACAAAAAAACAGTATGGTCAAAATATTTTAGGATTTACCCTTTAAACAAGTTTATATAGATCATCGTGATACTTGACCGAATTTGGCTTTCTTGAAGCCTGTCTTGAAGCCTATCATTTCGACCTAAAAATTTTAAAAGGCCTTCGATAAAAAACAATAGACTGCCATTTTTCTTACATTAGGCCCTGGATTAGCGTTTGTAGCCTATCCCACAGCTTGCAGTTTGATGCCGCTACCTCAGCTTTGGGCAGTTTTGTTCTTTGTCATGATGTTGATGGTCATGCTAGATAGCGCGGTAAGTAGAAATGGCCTACAACACACGAAAGATGGCATTCGGACACTTGCGTAAAGTGTCGTCTCGGATCAGCGTGTGCAGTCCGCGCAGGCTAATACAAAACGACACTTTCCGTTTGTATGTATTTTTTTTTGTTTTGCAAAAATCTCCTGTAGCAAAAAATCTAATGTAGTCGTAAAGTGCCGTCTCGGATTAGCCTGCGCGGACTGCGCAGGCTGATCCGAGACGACACTTTACGCAGATGTCCGAATGTCCCTTTTTGCATGGTGCAAGCCAAATAATTGTAAGAAACACCTACTTCATAAACACTTTATATAGATCCACAGTATTTGATTGTTCTGTTTAATCAGGTTATCACATAAGATGTAAGAAAGTTTTAAATAAAGGACTTCTATATATGGTCTGCATCACTTGAAAAGGGCCATTCGGACATTTGCGTAAAGTATTGTCTCGGATCAGCCTTGGCAGTCGGCACAGGCTAATCCTAGACGACATTTTACGACCACATTAGATTTTGTGATACAGTAAACTTGTGCAAAACAGAAAACAGGCTAATCCAAGTGCACGCAGAGTAATCCAATACGATACTTTACGCAAATGTCCGAATGCTCCTTTTCGCATGGTGCAAGCCATATACCCGTAAATTTCCCGGGACAAATAAATGCATCGTCAGAAGATAAAATATCGCAGACGACAGAAAAAATCCGGTATCTCTACAAACTGTAAAACACGGTTCCAAATGTAGTATGATGACGTAATTCGCGCACGAACCAAGCATGCACTGATTAACCGTTGTCTGCGCATGTCATATTCTTCGAAGTTTCGACCTATCTTCTATGACATATTACCGATCCCATATGCTAGGGAAAAGTAGAGCTTACACTGAAGCTATTACCGAGACCTGCAGGAGCTGTTTTAACATATGACCGGTGCATAGGTTACATGCTAAGTAGCGTTTTTTGAACGTTTATGTTGTTTTGAAATTCAAAGTAAGGATTGTCGCGTAAAAAAGTAGTCCGGTTCTGTACCAGAATGTCCAAATTAGATAGATGTGTATTTGTAGAACGCCATATAGCGAGAGATAATATTGATTTACGATTCGATTGGTTAAAATGTTACGTTATAACATATAATCTACCATTCATAAAAACAGAGTTACTGCTCTCCACACCATTAATTGTTTCATTTTGTTTACTGTTTTTTTTTTAATAAAACGTCGTGTTATTGAAAGTTTGAAATATATAACGAAAGGAATTTTATTGTCTAGTAACTTTCATGGTGCTTGTATTTGATTCTCTCTTTGTAAATAAGTTTTGATATCTGGCTCGACAATCGGTCTCGCGCGATGTCAAATTTTTTCACGCTACTCGAAGTAAACCAGAAAAGTTACCACAACATAATATTCTGTGAAATTCGTACAGTGCTCAAATTCAAAATAGTTTTTTGTAACTCTTAAATTTATCCTTATTAACTTTTGTCTCGTTTCTTTCTCCGTTTTTCTACAGTTCGGAGTTGTGGAAACAGCTTTAGATTCTCTGGTAGACATGTTTCCAAGACGGTTGGGAAAACATCGGGTGCCTCTGAACATCTGTTTTGCCTTTGTAATGTTTCTGTTTGGAATTGTGTTTACAACAAATGTGAGTGTATTAGTTAGTCTTTTATTTCAACACATTTGAAAGTCAATTGTTCTAGAAATTGGTTTTCACCTTGAAATATATTTATTCTTGAAAACGCTTTCTTTTAAATACAATTATCCACGAAAATTTCTTACTTTAAAATACTTGTGCCATGCTTGGACAAGAAGGTGTTTAAAAATGCTTCTACATGATCTATAATAACAAGCAAGTCAATAACAATGGATCCATGAAATACCATTTGTCTAATACCCTGACAACAATTCATTTGACATACCGAGAACAAGGAAACGCCTTGTGCTGATAAATCTATCTTCTGTTCTGATCTAAGGCTGTAGAAATGTTTACCAAAAGAATCTAAATATGTACAAAATGAAACTATATTCAAGAAGAGATCTAAAACATTTTTAGTCAACAAACACTATCAATAAATTAACACAAAAGATATGCTTTCTGTATAATTGTAAAGCGCAGAAAAATATGTCGTTTAAATTCTGCGTTATATAAATGTAATTTACCCCACAATCACGACTTTTAACGACCCTGAAATAGGACCGTTTTGAGAACATTGTGAGAAACGATGAAAATGCCGGTGACCAGCATTTTCTTCTTTTCTTACAGTGTTTTCTACTCTATCAAAGGGTATTTGCACCTTTTGAGCAAAGGTGAAATTGTAGTCTGTACATGCTTTCAAATTGGACAAGGCTATTTTTTTTCGTGTGGTAAACGGCTAACAAACGACTGGATCTGGAGAAAGAAAGCTTTAATCACAATGTCTTTGTAACCAAGGGGCTGAACACTGTGCCAAGTTTATTCCGGCAATTAGAAAGTGGCTTGGCAAGGGTGGTGTACATGGCACAGGCAAAGCAATAGACAAGGAATGCATGGATATTTGCACGTCCTACCCTAGTATTGCTAAATTACAGATGAAACAGGAAGAAGAAACTAACAAACTTTGCTACTTTGTAGGGAGGTATATATCTTTTCCAACTAGTTGACTGGTATTCCTCCGCTTTCGCTTTGCTGATTGGTGCAGCGCTAGAAGTGACGTCAATTTCACTGATATATGGTATGTTTCTTAGTGGTTATATTTAGATACCGAGTCATGTGACTTGGCTGACCAATCAACTTTGTATCAGATTTTTCACCCTGATGTTTCTGTCATTTCACTGGCCGTTTATCTTTATATAATAATTTAGAGGGGGAGATCTATCTGTAGTATTCCTATATTTAGCTAGTACGAGGATAAGACTAACAAAGGTGGCAATCAAGTAGAATTTACGTTATCAAAGGAACTCTTGTTCGATCCAGTGATTCACGAATTCATTAGTACACCTCATCTCAAAAGAACCTATAAATTGCAAATGTGAGAGTGAAAGACTTCGTACATACTTTATATAAATGTTGGTTTAAGATTCTATGGGCTGACAGAAATATACGATTTAACCTCACAGCATAACCCAAAAAAGCATAGCCAGCCTACACCAATAAATATAGTCCAAATGCATAATTAAGCTTAGTCTATGCAGGGATCCTATAGATACTTGCAAATGCAACCAAAACAGGCATGTTTGTATTAATAAGAATAAGCCTTTTGAGGTTAACTATCGTTTACTCCACAGGAATAGACAGATTTTCTACTGATATCAAAATGATGACAGGAAGAAGTCTTTCAGTAACAGCTCGATGTTTATACTGTATTGTAATACCGGCTACTACTTTTGTAAGTCTCTTCTGGTTTTGTCTATCTCTAGGCCATTGTCTCTGTTTGTCTGCCTGACTTTGTTGGTGTGCCTATTTCTAATCATATCCTATTTATCATTCACGAACCATCCAGTAAGAATTATGTATATATATTTCTGTTGACAACACATTTATACACAAGAAATATTGCATACTTCCCCCAACCTTTGTGATAACCGCGGAGCGAAAATGAAGTACACTTTGGTAATCGTTGATGGAGATACATGTATCAAGATCACATCAGCATTGAATCTTCGCCCCCCACCCCCACCCGACTGACTTGTCGAGAACTTACACAGTAACTTCTGAACCTTACAATACATTTCAGATAACATTTGTGTTAATGCTGACAAAGTACAGCGCACCTGACTATGGTGATGGATACACATACAAACCATATGCCATTTCTATTGGCTTCATCCTTGGTCTGGCACCTGTCGTAGTATTTATAGCTATTGCTGTCTATGTTATCAGCAAAGAGAAGGGATCCCTGTTGCAGGTACAGTCCAGAATATGCTTCGTTACATCACACTTTTTCTTCTGTTTCTTTACCTCTGTCTATCCTTTCCGACAACATTTGCCAACGTTTTTCGGTCTTGTCCACAGTCTTGGATGTATCTTTCTTTCTGTGCTTCCTTGTTTGTCTTTCTTTGTAGATTCAACTTTTTTCATTCGTCTGCCAATAACTTCACGTTACAAGGCTTGCCCTTAAACCGAACGTGTATACCCCTGTTTCTTGCTCTGTTCAACCTTCTTTTTTCTCTATTTCTGTCTGCCACTTTTGTTTTCTGTACTTTCGGATTGATGCTCATCTATAGATGTGATGCTCTCTACATTTTTTATTCCGTTTCTCTGACTGTTACTTTCTTTCTGTCATTAATTGAACTCAGTTTGCTCTTCTCTAGCTTTAACTGTATACACATATATGCTCCTTTCAGTCTGTTTGTCTTTATCCGTCCTGTCTCTGTTGCCCATCTGCGGCATCTTTTCCTTAAATGATGTGGTCTATTGTGCACATTTTTGTGCGTCTGTCCCCTTGTTACCGTGTCTATTGACCTGATCTTTGATTTTCATATGTTGACCTGATTCGTAATTATCAAGCCACCATTTTCGTCTATGAAACTCCCGGAAAACATAAATTGATAAAAAGAATGACCAGACAAGAAACGTTTTGTTTGTCTAGCTTTCTTTCCAGTGTGTCACTGAGTTTTCTCTGCCTGTTTGACTATGTTCGTGTTTACATTTTTATTTCCATATGAAAACAACTGTTAGTCTTCCTGTCTCTTACTTATCTCCCTCCATTGGTTGTTTCTTTAGCACAGAATAGTGTTGGTATTTCATCTGCTTCCCTATTTCTTTTGTTACGATTTTACTGCTGTATGTTATGTTCTATTCAGGTCTGAATGTCTTTGTTTGTTTGTTGCGTTTATTTCACTTTTATATACTTATATCATTTTTTGCCCACATTTCTTCACCACAGAGAATGAAAAGATCATTGGCACCATCCAGACAGTGGGGACCACAAGATAAAAAAGCAGCTGAATTGTATGCCACGGATCCGTACGTCTATGAGGGCACAATATTAGGACGGTTTAAGAAGAACCTCCGAGGCGATGGCAACACTCCATGGATATGATACTGATAATGATGCTTTGCTAAGATTTGCTTGTTTTACAGTTGACTTTCCTCCGAAAAATTTGCTTAGTCTTGCAGGAGTTGACTTTAGAGAGCAATGCGACAAAAGGAGAAATTGCTCGAGACGTTAAATTCCTCCTTTTGACTTTTTACCTCACCTGAGCACAACGTGCTCACCAGAGCACAACGTGCTCAAGGGGAGCTTTTAGGATCACTGGATGTCCGTCGTCCGTCGTCCGTCGTGCGTCGTCCGTCGTGCGTCGTCAACAATTCTTTAAACATCAACTCCTCCTAAACCGCTGGGCCAATTTGGACCAAACTTGGCTGGAATGTTCCTTGGGAGGTCCTCTTTAAAAATTGTTCACAGAATTTGATTCCGTCAAAAACTCTGGTTGCCATGGCAACCAAATAGAATTTTCTAGGAATTTTTTTGAAAATCTTCTCCTCTGAAACCGCTGGTCAGATTTTAAAATAATTTCACAGAAATGTTCCTTGGGTGACCCTTTTCAAAATCTGTTCGTGAAATTTTTATCCGTCAAGAAACATGGCTCTGGTGAATGGGGGCTTCTTGCACTATACAGAAATAAAGGAATTCTTAAAAATTCTTCTTCTCTGAAACGGCTGGTCAGATTTTGAAATAATTTCACAGAGATGTTCCTTGGATGACCCTTTTCAAACAGTGTTCGCGAAATTTTGATCCGTCAAGAATCATGGCTCTGTTAATGGGGGCTACTTGCACTATACAGAAATGAAGAAATTCTTTAAAATTCTTCTTCTCTGAAACCGCTGGTCAGAATTTGAAATAATTTCAAAGAGATGTTCCTTGGATGACCCTTTTAAAAAAGTGTTCGCGAAATTTTGATCTGTCAAGAATCATGGCTCTGGTGAATGGGGGCTACTTGCACTATACAGAAATGAAGAAATTCTTTAAAATTCTTCTTCTCTGAAACCGCTGGTCAGAATTTAAAATAATTTCACAGAGATGTTCCTTGGATGACCCTTTTCAAAATTTGTTTGCGAAACTTTGATCCGTCAAAAAATGTGGCTCTGGTGAATGGGGGCTACTTGCACTATACAGAAATGAAGAAATTCTTAAAAACTCTTCTTCTCCGAAACCGCTGGTCAGATTTTGAAATTATTTCACAGAAATGTTCCTTGGGTGACTCTTTAGAAAAGGTGTTCATGAAAGTTTGATTCGTCTATAAACATAGCTCTGGTGAATGGGGGCTACTTGCACTATATGGCCATGAAGGAATTTTTTATAATTCTTCTCTGAAACGGCTGATCAGGTTCTGAAATAATTTCACAGAAATGTATCTTAGTTGATCCTTTTCAAAAATTTCTCGAAATATTGTGATCCATCAAGAAACATGGCTCTGATGGCTGTGGGCTATTTACACTATACAGATATGAAGAAATTCTTAAAAATTCTTCTTCTCAGAAATGGCTGTTTAGATTTTGAAAAAATTGGCTATGGTCCTCTCAAAAACTCAGGTGAGCGAAACAGGGCCATCTTGGCCTCTTGTTTTTAAGTTTAATGTCTCCATTTTACAAGGACATTTTCAAGGTCGTCTTCTGCAAGTTTGTTAGCTGAACGGGAAGAAATCAGTCAGTGTCGACCTAACGTCGTCAGCAAGAAATCCTTGTTTGAAAGGCACCAACGTTAACAGTTTCTGGGGTTTGGAAACAATCGCAGGTTTTGGACATTTCTCTCAAATTGGACATTTTTGCTACAATTGCCTACTCTTGACACTTACCTTGGTTGTATTCATTCTCAATTTATTTTTGATTTTCAACACCATATCCTATCATGTGATCGGGTGAAATAGCCTTTCAGATAGTTGGCTTTGAGATTTAGGGATGGCGCAAGCGGTCTCTGTCACATGTCTTGATTGTCATCGATAAAAAAAGTCATATTTGTATTTGACAGCTTGATAAAAAAAGATGTTTAGGTTTTCATTTGCTTTTTAATGTGGTTTTAGCCTTTCATTGATTAACGAAATTCAACGTAAAATTTCACCACAGGTCTTTGATCTTTAATGAAACGCCAAAAATTCTCATTGGTCGATCATCAGACTTCGTTACTAATTTGCGTATCGTCTCTTTATCATACAGTACATAGTAGCACAATGAGTGCAATGAAATCGAAGAAAATTTGATCCTCTGTCCCTATTGAAAGAGAATGTTGAGAAAATTGTGTTGAGTTATCGAGTATCGTGTTTGAATAAAAACTATCATGATATTGTTCAATTATATTTGGCACTGGCAAGTGATAAAGTTCTATGCCACCATAATGAATTACAAATGCATGTAAAACGACAATAGAATAGTTCTATATACATTCCTTCGATATGTACATCGCTGATTTTTCTATTTCATACAGTATATTACAGTCTACGTATTTTTTAATATACTTTAACATACTGTAATTTCTTTTCCATACATTATAATCATGACCATTTACGTTTCGTTGTGATACAGTGTATTATCATTAATTTTATCTATTCTTGTTCATATAAAAAGTAAAAAGATACTTTTCTTTTTCATACAGAGTTTGTAAAAATCTTCCTTTCTTTTTCGCATAGAATAATAGAGTTGACCTTTTTTTTTATCGTGGATTATATGGCATGTGTCGTCTCAGATTAGCATGCGCAGACTAATCCGAAACAACACTGTCCGTTGGTGTGTAATTTTCCGTTTTGCGCAAGTCTACAGTAGCACAAATCTAATGAACTCATAAGTTGCCTTCTAGAATTAGGCTTATCCGAGACGACAATTTATGCAAATGCCCGAATGTCCCATTTTGCGTGTTGCAAGCCATATCATATTTACCTTTCTTTTTCAAACGCCTAATCGAGGTCTGCCTTTCTTTTCATACAGTACATTAAAGTTTTCTCTTTTTTTCCAACCATTATATCAAAGCCTACTTTTATGTTTCATATACTACTATACCATAGTTTATTTTTATTCATACAATACATAATCGATTGTTTATTGTTAAATATAGTGTGTCATTGTTTACTTTTGTTTTTAATTCAGCACATCATCGTTTACCTTACTTTATAGTACAATAACGTTTACCGTTCTTTTTTGTACAGTTTATAACCATTTGCTTGTATTTTTCGTACACTATACGTAAATTGTAGCAATGACCGTGACAGAAATGCGTCGCGCTTAAACCACATCGTACCTGCTATCTACAACGCTCTCCAGTGGATACATGGAATCATTCCAAAAATATGAATAAAGCGTCTATTTTAAATACTCATCAAAGTGTTTTTCTGTCTTAAAAAGAATGTCCAATATGAATAATTAACCGTTTACCACACAATCCCGACTTTTAACGACCTTTACAATATTTTTTTTGAACATACTGTAGGTAAAGAAGAAAATGCTGGTTACCAGCATTTTCTTTACTTCCCAAAATGTTTCCAAACCTTCAAAAAGAAAAAAAAAAAATCACTTTTTTTGGTAAAGTGAGTTATGTTACCTGCAACGGCTTTCAATCTCGACAAGCTAAAGATTTTGTCGTTTGGTAAAGAGTTAAACTTTTTAGCTGACAAGAAAATGATAGATTTTTCCATTTTAAAAGCGATGACAAAAGATGTTTAAACAGAGTACAAAATATTGTTGGCATTGGGACGATGCTTTACCATCATTTTCCTTCTTTTTCAATGATGTTTTTAAATCTTCATTCTTCAAGATCGTCGAACATGAGATCGTTTGCCAAAGAATTTACCCTTTAAGCTTTTATCAGTCGACTAAACTTTATAATCCTTTGGATTGACGGCGCTAATTGTAATGATCTTTTGTGTGGCCATTTTGAATTTTTTTCCCGAAAATGTATACAGAGCTGACTTGTATACCTCGATCTTGGACGTAATCGCAGTCATTGAGAGTCCTCGGTCCCAGATGGAAAATAGTGCTGAGAAACAATTTTTTTGGAAAAGCATATTTTGCAATTCAAGAAATTATTCTGTAAATATAAAAATGTCGCTGTAAAAAACCCTAAGAATAACGGTTGTATTGCGTAGGACGACAAGGTCAGTCTTCACGTTCATACAAGTTTAACATGCATGCTTCAATAACAACCAGGAATGGTAACAATTACTGGTTTTTTCAGAGGCCATTGTTCTCATAATTATCCTATACAAACGAAGACCAGGCAGCGTGACGACTCTATCAAAGGACTGTTGATTGTCCCCTACCCCCTATCTGTTTCTTCGAGATTCAGAATGTCTGAACATGAATGCCTAAAATAGACTGACGCATGCACACTGGTGGTAGCATACTTTTATGATCTTGGCCGTTTGACTGAAGGACGTTGAAGGCAAAACATCAATAATAAGGTACCATTATATTTCTATATTCACAGAATAGAATTTTCTTGGATTGCAAAATCTGCTTATTTCATTCTGTGAACTCTTTCCCTAAACAACATATTTTTTTTTTCGCTCTATTTTTCATCTATGACCGAGGACCTGACTCTCAATGTACGCGGCTACGTCCTTAATCGAGGTAGGCCTATACAAGTCAGCTCTGTTGACGTTTTGGAAGAAAAAAGCCGCACAAACGATCATTACAATATACGCCAAAAGGGGTAGGTCAAAGCTGTTTTCTTGAAAAAAAAAAAAACAATTCCAAATGGCTGCCGAAATAAAAAAAAAAACAATACCGACATAAAAAGTAGGTCATCGAAGACGACTGACGTTCTACATACAGTTAATTCCTTACATGCAAATGAGTTACTATTTATAGTAACAAGATGGTTGTCGATTACGTAATATTACGTCATCTTTGTTTGCAAGAGGCGGTGATACTACTAGCATTTACAAATAACTAACCAAATGTGTCTCAAAAATCAAATTTGTCATTGGAAGGATAGAAAATATTAATGGAAAAGGAAACGATGCTGCTTACCAGCATCTTCTTCTTTTCCAACAATGTTTTCAATTAAAACTTCTCATTAACAGGTTTGTGAAACCCGAGATTATTACGGTAAAAGGATTGAGCATCTAACAAATGAAGATGCACTGATAAATTACTGATTCTAAGTCGTAAAATTGATATCATAAATAAGTGATCTATAAATAGACATTGGTTCTTAATTTTATTCGAAGTTTAATTATAGATTATAGATACCGCACGTTTTGATTGGCTAGACCATGTTGTTTAGTCAATCAGAAACTGCTTTACTTTCAAAATTTCTTAAGAATAAGAAAGAAAATGTTGTCAGGAACAGCTGGTGAAAACAGTCCCTCGAAGGCGTTTTATTAACTCTTTACCAAACGATAAAACCAAATTCAAAGTATAAATTTGCAGGCGACAAATTAAAGGTGGCACAAATTATCATTGAACGATAAAAATATTCTTTTAAAAAGCTTGGGGGTAACATTTTTTCGGTGACAGATCGAATGCGCCACTCGTGAAAATATTACCGATGGTGTTCACTCGATGAAATAAATTTCAGCCACTCGTGAAAACATTACCGATGGTGTCCAATCGATGAAATAAATTTCGACCTTTCACCGAAAAAAACAAACATTCTATCTATTTCATGCTTTTAACCCTTTTTGGATGGAGCTTTATCAAAATCCAGTTTCAGTTACTCGTCGTGGCGTACCAAATGTACAAGTATTTTTACACATCCACTTTGTTAAAACATTGCAAAAAAATGAGAAAATGTTGTCTTCTTTTCTACCAATGCTTCCTACCAAGTACAGACAAACCCCATTGCGTGAGCTGTATTATAGCAAATGCTTTGAATTTGGACCAGTCTGATATTTACTGGAAAAGAAATATCTCTATCAGTGCCAAAGGTGAAAACAAAGGCTTTTGCAGCTGACATAGATCAAGATCAGACTGCACAGAATGAGTAATCTGATCTTGGATCTAATCTGACGGCTTGTTAAATCAAGCATTTTAAAACTCTTTGCCAAACGACAGAATTTTAGACTGGTCCAAATTCAAAGCATTTGCAAACGACAAAATGAAAGTGACCGAAGAATTGACTAAAAAATTGAAATTTGTTTTAGAAAGGTAGGAAAACATTATCACACTGGAGAGACCTTACGAACTTGCTCCCGGGCAACGTTACTGTCCCTGTCAATTTTACGCACCTGTTCGAGTAAAAAACATGGCTGCGCCCATAAAATTTCATAAGGTAAGCACAAAAACATACTTCTATTACAACCAGATGAGTAGATGTGCAGTAGACGGTTGTCGCACGGAATGTCTGGGATGTCAGTGCATATTTATGTATAGTTCCTTTAGTGGTTTGTTATTTGTTAAAGACGTTTAATCCAACAAACTTCCGTCAGCGACTGCGATTTCTGAATAATCAACACATGGGAGTCAGCAAAAAGCTTTTTTAAACATATACACACAATAATCTGAAGTTTGTGTTATGTCAGGTGAATCACATATGCTTTATTCACCACAGTTGAAAACAAAAACTATACGACATCCATTAAAGAGCACTTTTCTGTCAATTTTTGTTGGCAACGCTCCACGCTCCAGAACACAATAAAACGATCCAGTTCCTGTATTGAAAAAGAGAACGATATCATAATGTGATTGTGTACTAATTTAATGATTGTTTTCCCTTTTTTCCCTTCTTTAATCAGTATGTTTAATTGTCTACTCGTCCATCTTTCGGTTTTTCTTTCCGGCAAGTTTATTGTCCTTTTGATGCTTTTGAAATGAAATGCCATGATATAGATGAAGAGCTTGATGACAGACAGTATCATGCAAAGGATATCTATCATAACTATCGTGCAGAAGATCCATAACTTTTATAAATACCATCTTTGATATCGTCATCAAGAGACTCATTTTTGTGAATATAATTTAATAATAATGATCATCAACGAACAACCATTCATATGCCTTGTAAGGGGCACACCTAAAAGTAACTAGTAATATCTAATACTATGCTTTAAATATTGATCAGCGATACTTTGTGCATTTTCGAAAGAATCTGCCCAGGTCAGCTTGTGCATTCCGCGCAGGCGGAACTGGACCGAGACTTTTCGCTTTAAGTCAATTTTCTGTCTACCTAAGGATTGAGTGGTGTTTGTTTTTTTTCGAAAAGGTGATTATTGTGGATCAATATTTAGGCAAAGGGTTGTTTGGCACTACGAATGACGCAGATGCATTAAGTTTCATAGAGCATGGCTCCAATATATATAAATCTTCTCACACCTTTGCAAAACAGTAGATCATATAGCTAATTAGACCTCAAAGTAGCTTACGAATCGCAAATTTGTTTCAAATTAAACAACCATTTTTGTGAAAAACACTAATTAGATGCATTTTTTTTTTCCACGAAAACAGATCCGGTTTATCCATAAATCTTTTGGCATAAGAAAACGGCATGGGCAAATAATGCAGTTCCGGATCAGCCTCTACCGAAGCTGTCAGAGTATGATCATGAAATTTCACTATTTGCCAGCATTTTCTCCTTTTCCCACTGTGTTTTCAATCCTTTCCAAATCAAGTTTCAATTTTTGATTCACATTCACTTTGTCGTCTGCAAATGCTGTCAATTTTGGACAAGTTTTGCGTGAAAACTAGATACCATATATATGGGATTTACACGCTTACCAAAGAAGCATGTTTGTTTTATTTATAGATAAAATTTTAATAAAGATGGGAAAAAGAAAAAAGACTAAGCTTTGGCTGAATAAGCCAAAAAGGCGACCCATGACTTTCTGTACTCCAATGAAAAAAATATGCAATAGTTTACCTAGAACACCAAGTACCCGGAAATATGTAGGGACACCATCAGAACGTAGATCCAATATGAAACCGACCCCGCTCTAAAACATCTTCTTCTTCTTCTTCTTCTTCTTGCTACACCCCTCCCTTTCTCTCCCTTTCTTTCTCTTCTTCCTTCCCCCTTCCCCCCTCTCTATCTCTCTATTTTTCACGATAGGTGTCTGATTCTGCCACCTTAAAGGTGGGTATTTAGAATTTTTTACATCTCGCCAAATTAAAAAAAATATATATCACGGAAATTCATATGATAAAATAATTCAATTCATCAACAATTAAGATTCAGAAAATTAAAAAAAATTTTTTTTTTTGGTGGTATTCCCTTAAAAGGCTACGTAGCCTCTTAAGTTATTTTTAGATTTCGCGCCAAAAATCAATAAAGCATTGTGGGAATGTCAAGTGACTGACACGTGACTCATAACGCTTAAATTCCCTATCATAACAAACATGTAATAATTATTTTCCATAATGTCTTCTTCGGACGCTATGTTTGAAGCTTCTTCTATGTATCCCTGTAAGTAAATGAGCGAATTGACCATCTAAAAATAGAACGTGTCTCCCGATGGTGTCAACTTGGGCCGTAGTAAATCTCTAATTTCTCGTGTTGTCGGACGGTTTTCGATTACTTGGGTTTTATGAACGAAAATTAAGAGGCTTTGGTAGTATAAGGATGATTTTTTTGCAACTTTGTGAAATTTTCGTCCCAAAAACTGAAGGGCCACCTTTAAAGGTGGCTAACTTTAAAGGTGGCCCTTCAGATTTTAGGTCGAAAATTTTACAAAAATGCAAAAAAATCATCCTTATACTCCCAAAGCCTTTTAATTTGCGTTCATAAAACCCCAGTTTTCCAAAACCTTCCTACAACACGAGAAATTAGAAATTTACTACAGCCCAGACTGACACCAACGGGAGACACGTTGTATTTTTAGATGATCAATTCTCTCATTTACATACAGGAATACACAAACAAAGTTTAAACCTAGCGTCGGAAGAAGACATTATGGAAAATAATTATTACCTGTTTGTTTTGTAATGGAATTTAAGTGCTATTAGACACGTGCCAGTCACTTGACATTCCCATAATACTATTTTGATTTTTGGCGCGAAATCTAAAAATAGCTTAAGAGGCTACTTAGCCTTTTAAGGGAATACCATCAAAAATTTTTTTATTTGTAATTTTATGATTCTTAATTATTGATGATTTCTATCATTTTTTCATATAAATTTCAGTAAAATATATATTTTTTAATTTGGCGAGATGTAAAAATTCTAAATACCCACCTTTAATAAAATTGGGGATAGAAACAGAGAACCCGAGATCGCCTGAATACATGCCCAGTAACATTAAGCCTATTGATAGAAAAAAGAGTTCAACGTGTTTTAGAATTGTACTTCCATTCAAGTATTTATTTAACTACTTTACGACTGTGACTACGATAATTAATATAGAATCTTGACCAAAATAACAAAATTGTTCACTGTAACACAAACCTATACGCTTACCGTATTTTCAGCTCAGAAGCTGAATCGTTGTATTGAATTTAGGAGCATCTTACGTTGTAATGTAAAAATGGCAAAATATCCTTTAATAACTGCAATTTGATTTTTTATCAGTTTATAGCTCTGAGGATAATCACTGTATTGGTCATCTGACACGACACACACTTCAGAATATCGACTATATATGTTTTACAAAGGTTTTTGGAGACTCCATGTAGTGTTTTTGCAGAAATCGTAGTCGCCGACGAAACTTTGTTGGATTAAACGTCTTCAACAAACGATTAACCACCAAAAGAACTAAAGATTAACGTGCACTGACACCCCAGACATTCCGTGCGACAACCTGCAACTGCATATCTATTCAATAACATGTTTAAAAAAATATGTTTTTGTGCTTACCTTGTGTAATTTTATGGGCGCAGCCATGTTTTTTACTCGAACAGGTGCGTAAAATTGACAGGGACAGTAACGTTGCCCGGGAGCAAGTTCGTAAGGTCTCTCCAGTGTGATTATGGGAAAAGGAGAAAATGCTGGTTACCAGCATTTTCTCTTTTTCCCATAATGTTTTCAAAAGGCTTCTTTCACGGGGGTGTTAAAAGTAGGGATTGTGTGGTAAAGAGTTAATACAACGGTCTTTTTGCGTTCAATTGGATTGAGTTTTCAGTTGTAAAAACAGGTCGAGTATATTTATTCGGAGCTCTAAGGGTCAACTCTGTACCAAACGACAAAATTTTGGACTGGACCAAATTGAAAGAATCTGCAGACGACAAATTAAACATCATTCAAAACATAAAATTTCTCTTTCAAATAATAGAAAACATTGCGGGAAAAGGAGAAAATGCTGGTTTACCAGCATTTTCTCCTTTTCCCACAATGTTTTCTAGAGGCTTCTTGGGATTATACAGTAAAGGGTTAATAGGATAGCAAATGCCGATATATTTGTGATAAGATTATAAAGCGTTTTTTCCGATCATTCAAACATAATCATAAGTAAAACGTGGCTATTTATATCTCAGATCGAAATCATTTGTATTATTTCTATTAAAGTTTAACACGGAAGGTTGTGTTGTTATTATTATTTTTGGGGGTAGTTTTCTTTTTTTCCCCTTTCTCGTTACTTTTGTGAAGAAAAGGTGAAAACTTTTACAAAAAAATCAATTTAAAATGAAGATGAAATCTGGGTACTAAACACCCATACCTGGCGAAAGTAAGGTAAGTTCTGTTCTTGGTGAATGTTGAACCTCTCTCTCTCTTTAATTATCTGTCTGTCTGTCCGTCTGTATGTCTGTCCGTCTGTCTTCCTCCCTGCCTACCTGTCTGTCTGATTGTAACAGTGTTAGCAAAAAAAAAAAATTGTACGTTATGTTTTCAACAAAACTTTCAACCCTTTACCACACAATCCCGAGTTTTAGCAACCCTGAGGAAAGGGACTTATGAAAGAGTGAAATACATGTAGAGAAGAAAAAGCGAGCGAGCGAGAGAGAGAGAGAGAGAGAGAGAGAGAGAGAGAGAGAGAGAGAGAGAGAGAGAGAGAGAGAGAGAGAGAGCTGGTAACTAGCATGTTCTTCTTTTCCCAATTTGTTCTCTGACCTGATGAAAAAAGTCTTAAGATTTAATCTAGATCTGATTTGTCCGTTACAATTGAAAACTGACCCTTCTGAAATTATTTCGTGTTGCAAAGGGTTTTTGGATTATCCGGTGGCGTGTGGTTTCTATTTTAATGTTTTTATATATTTACACACTTCAGTATTTAAATTGAACTGTCCATAGACACGTTTCGCTTGTTTAAAAAAGAGATAAAGATTACAAATATTCCTAAACTACTGAAGAAATAATTCAGTAATGACTATTTCTGAAAACATTGTAGGAAAAGGAGAAATTGCTCGTTACGAGCAATTTCTTCTTTTGCTACAATGTTTTTACGTGTATTAATTCGTTTTACCATGAGCCAAAATAGTTCTTCCATATATTTTACAGGGAGATTTAAAAATCTTCGTCAGGAATTTTGTTCTAAGAGGAAGAAGAAAAATACACATGTAGAAAAAACGGTGTTGTACAGAAGTTGTCGATAGAAAAAACTGATATATAATTTGTGAAATATGTTTCAGTGAAATCCGGACTTTAATAATAATAATAATATGAATAATAATTATTATTATTATTATTATTACGGAAAAAATGGATCAGTTCCAGAACTTTGAAAACAAGGGGGAAAATGTTTACCGTCCTATCTACAAGTCCTCATTTTAGAGGATATGGGCGATTTTTTAAATTTTTTTTTTTTTCTCAAATATAATCAGTAGCTTGATAATGCTTTAAAACTTGCTAAATCAGCCTTTTTACTGTCAGCCTCAAAACACCTGTATGTACAGTATGTACGTGTTTGCGTCCTCATAAATGAGGACAGTGGTAATTTTTAACGATATATATACCGATACCAGCCCTAAAAAGTTTCATACACGTGTTAATTTTCATCCTCATTTTTAAAGAAAGTGATATTTTTGTTTATTGTTTTATAAGAATCATAATGATGTTATCACTGATATCTTATTGGTCCCTCCTCAGTTTCTTAAACTCATACGAGTATATCGTTACCTCAAATTTGAGGACACACATACGTATAATTTCAAGAAATGTGTACATAACATCAGCGATTTTCGTTGACGTCATGGTGTAAAAAAAAAAAAAGTTAGCCGATGGTTTGAAGTTAAAACCCCGATTATACGCACAGGCAGTATTTGGGATTACATGTCAGTTAATAACAAATAGATGGAGGGGTTAACAGTCCTTTAATAAAGACATTGTCCGTCCTCTTTTTTGAAGACAGTCTTCAATTTTGAGTCCAGAGTTAATTGATATAGATGTATTTCTTACAGGATAATAAAACATGAGCATCATTCTGAATTTAATGCACCTTCACTATCTTGATTCAAAGACAGTCCTCCTTTGTGAGGACAGTTGTAGCAGATAAAAATGAGCAAAGCTCTGTGAAAAGAGGGGTTAACGCTTTCCCAAATGACAAATTTTGGACTCTTCTAAACTCAAAGAGTTTGCAGACGACAATTTCAAATTCGATAAAAATGGAAGAACGTTCTCCAAATGGGTAGAAAACACTGTGGGAAAAGGAGAAATTGCTCGTTACGAGCAATTTCTCCTTTTCCCACAGCGCTTTCAAAACACTTGTAAAAAGACTTGCAGACATGTAAAAACAAGGGCTTGTTTGGGAAAAGGTTAAAGCATCTTCAAAATTATCGACTCGTGTCAGTCTGCAGAGCACGGTCAGGCTGTCATGGGTTGAAAGTCTTATCCATGAGTAAATGTTCTGTTTTGAAGGGTAACCATTCCATTTCATCATTCGGTCGGCCGTAAAATGAATGGATTTAATCGATATGCTACTTTTAGTAACGGTGTTACCATTCCACATCATCATTCGGTCTGCTGTAAGATGGATGGATTCAGTCGATATGCTATTTTTAGTAACGGTGTCCGATGAACTTCAAAAGCCTGTGAGCACCGTTTTACACGGATGTTCTTAATATTGCCTGCTGCAAGTTTGTTTTGTTTTACAAGGCAAAGGGTAAAATTTGCAATACAATAAGCCGTAAATCCTCCAAGTTTTTACAACTGATTTTGTATTTTACAACTTAACTCTTTACCAAACAACAAAGTTTTAGACTGGTCGTAATTGGAAGGACTTGAAGACGACAAAATAAACATAACTCAGAAAGTGGAATATGTTTCCAGCAGGGTACAGAACATTGTTGGAAAAGAAGAAAATGCTGGTTACCAGCATTTTCTCCTTTTCCCACAATTTTTTCAAAAGGCTTCTATACCAGGTTCATAAAAACCAGGGATTGTTTGGGAAAGGGTTAACTTTTTTTTCGTAATTGGAAGTATTTGCGGACAACCAAATGAATGTGACTATAGAGTTGAATTTTGTTTTAGGAAGGGAAGAAAACATTATGGATGAAGGAGAAAGTGCTGATTACCAGCATTTTCTCCTGTTCCCACAATGTTTTCAAAAGGCTTCTTTCACAGGGGTGTTTAAAGTTGGAATTGTGTGGTAAAGGGTTAAACCCTTATCATGTTAAAATTTTCTAGCAGATAGTACACACCCGAATAGTGTTGTTGTTTTTTTTTCAAACTTTCTTTTTTGAGATAAATACCTCCCTATCGGACAGTGTAGACCTAAGATCAGACTGCAAGTTCTGTGCAGTCTGATCTTGATCTACACTGTCCGCAAAAGGTCAGTGAGTCCCTCTAAACAGCCTAAGAATTAATCAAGTGTGTTTTCTTATTTACATTTCAACAAGGAGTGTTTATTCAGTGTTACACGAAATTGCACTGCAATGAAATAATGATATATGAAATAGCGAAATACATAGAGAATATCTTTTTACATGAATTACATATATTATATAGTTTTGAAAATTGTATTATATAGTTTCACCCTTCATCACACGACAAAAATAAAGACTTGCCCAAAATGGAAGGCATTTGAAGACGACAATTTAACTCTTAACTTTAACTTACTGTTTAACTTACTGTATCCGGACCAATGGTAAGCGTAGTGCTTCTGGGGGTCCTCCTGTTTCTTAATTCATTTTTGTTGTTATTTAACTCATAACCAAAAGACAAAAAATTAAGTTTGTCCAAATCGTAAGCATTTGCAGACAACAAAATAAAAGTGACTGAAATTTTGAAATTTGTTTCATGAAGGTTAGAAAACGTTGTGGGAAAAGGAGAAAATGCTGGTTACCAGCATTTTCTCCTTTTCCCACAACGTTTTCTACTGGCTTCTTTCTAAAGGCTTCTTTCTAAGGGTCGTCAAAAGTGGGGATTGTATGGTATTGGGTTAAATCTGGCTCCAGTGATGGAATATGTCTTTGACAAGGTAGGAAAAAAATGAGGAAAAAGGGGAAAATGCTGGTAACCAGCATTTTCTCCATTTCCCACACCTTTTTTTTTTATCAGTTTTCTTCCTCGGGGTCTTTTAAAATTCCGAATTGTTAGGTAAAGGGTAAATACTGTATGATAGATTGCATACTGCTTAATGCCGTTTTCAACATTATTTCAGTTAACCCTTTCCCAAACAAGCCTTTGTTTTTACGCTTCTGCAGTACAAGTCTTTTGAAAACACTGAGGGAAAAGGAGAAATTGCTCGTAACGAGCAATTTCTCCTTTTCCCACAGTGTTTTCTGCCCGTTTGGATAATTTTCTGTCATTGTTATGAAAGTTAAAATTGTCGTCTACAAAATCTTTCAGTTTGGAAGAGTCTAAAAATTGTCGTTTGGGAAAGGGTTACATCACGGCGACCAGTGCACCTATCCATGCTTTCCCGGTGTCTCTTTCACCTGTACTCTGCACAATATTCTTTCCAAGCCACTGGTTGCTTTATCACATGATCAATGACGTAACAATGGCCAGCGGTGAGAGAGGAACGACTCCTTTAGCAATGACTATTATCAATAGTAACAATCGCTAAGAAATTGGCCAAGCCGTGGATCGAACCTTCCATCCCCTGTTCTTAACTCCTGTGCACTACCGACTGCAATACCAGGGCTCGGCCAACGGGTAAAAATCATTTCATTGAAATCAAGACTTTGAATAGCTGATCATTTCAAATTATCACAAATTTAGATAATTGATATTTTTTGTATTTTCAGTGTCTGGAGCGTATAATATAGCCGCGAGTTGCAACACGCGAAAAAGGACATTTAGACATTTTCGTAAAGTGTCGTCTCAGATCAGTCTGTGTAGTCCGCTTAGGCTAATCCGAAACGACACTCTCCGTTTTCAATGTACTTTTCTGTTTTGTGCAAGTCTACTGAAGAACAAAATCTAATGTAGTCGTAAAGTGCCGTCTCGGATTAGCCTGCGCGGTCTGCGCAGGCTAATCCGAGACGACACTTTACGCAAATTTCCGAGTACCCCTTTTGTCGTGTCCCATGCCATATAGGGTAAAGTTTATAATGCCTATCACATTTCAGATGAATGATAATCTTTGCTGAAAAAAAAAATCGAAAATCATTAAATTTTCCACCGGTGTCAGTTGACATTTTCAAATTAACCCCCCTTGACAGTTGATTACATGAAACAGACATATTATACTCAATTTAATAATGTACAAAACCTTTAGTAATTCTGGGATTGAAAATCCAAAGTATGGGGCAGCGTAGAGATCAGAATGCACACTATTTGCAGTCTGATCTTGATCTAAGCTGTCTGCATCGGTCCATTGAGTTGTAAGGCGCCGTAGGAGTAAAGCATAGTTCATTGCTAACGACAGTTAATTATCATTTTGCCAATATAATAAAGTAAACGCCATTGATCATTTTTACAACATGTCTAATTTGATATCTGTTTTATTCAGTACATTTTGTGCAGAGTGGATTTGATTTTCACTGTCCGAAAATGTTCCTTTAGTCGTACGAGGCACTGTAAGGGGCAAAGCAGAGATGCTTTCCAATCAACCAACTTACTAAGCAATCATTTAAATGGAATGGTCAACTGGTCTATAAATTCTATACCATCTCTCAGCCCCTCATCCATCCATCCATCCATCCATCCCATCCCATCCCATCCCATCCCATCCAATCCCATCCCATCCCATCCACCCATCCACCCATCCATCCATCCATTCCATCCCATCCCTTCCCATCCACCCACCCATCCATCCATCCATCCATCCATCCATCCACCCATCCTTCCATCCACCCTGTTAGGGCAGACCACATCTTCATGCATAGATTCGTCCCATTTTAAGTACGATACCTAACCATTGCGTTAGGGAGCCTTCTCTTTGGGTCAGCAACTAAGGTATTGGTCTTTAACCCTTTCCCAAACAATCTCTGGTTTTTACGGGTCTAGAATTGAAGCCTTTTGAAACCATTGTGGAAAAAGGAGAAAATACTGGTAACCAGCATCTTCTCCTTTTCCCACAACGTTTCTACCCTATCATAGACAAAAATCATCTTTTCAGCAAGAGTTGAATTGTCATCTGCAAATGCTTTCAATTTGGTCTAGTCCAAAAGTTTGTCGTTTGGGAAAGGGTTAACCCATTACCAAATAAGGCATTTCTATGATATCTCTAATTGACGCTGAATAACATTAAGGATGAAGCAGTTTCTTATGTGTGTATGACACCTTTTGATAGCATAGAAAACATTGTGACAAAAGGTGAAATTGCTCGTGACGAGCAATTTCACCTTTTTGCCACAATGTTTTCCAAAGGTTCGTACAAGCAATGCGTAGAAATGAGTTTCTATGGAGTAAAGGGTTAAACCTCGAAAAAAAAGATGATATTTGCCATCATATTACGTGCAGTCTGATCGTGTATCTACATTTCTAATGAGGAGATATTAATACCCAAAATATAACTTCAAAACAGCAACAATTGGTTCTTTTACTATCGAACTGAAAATATGTGACCCATCACGCGAAAAGGGGCCATCTAGGAATTCTGTACATCAATTACATAAAAACAGATCAAATATAGTACAGGTCAATTTAAGTTGATAGTTCAAAAATGATTGCATAACAAGGTAGAATGGCAACTTTTCATATAGAAAACATCATAAAAGCGAAAAGTGTCAACCCTGGTCAGCCTGCGCAATCCGCGCAGTCTGACCAGGGTTGACACATTTCGCAGTTCCCAGAAGGACCCTCTTTGCGCGACGGGTCACATATCATTTAAAGGTGGCCCTTCAGGTCTTGGGACGAAAATTGTACAAAAATGCAAAAAAATCATCCTTACACTCCCAAAGCCTTTTAATTTTCATTCATAAAACCCCAGTAGTCGAACACCGTCCAACAACACGAGAAATTAGAGATTTACTACAGCCCAGGTCGACACCGAGGGGAGACACGTTCTATTTTTAGATTATCAATTCGCTCATTTACAAACAGGTATACACAGACGAAATTTCAAACATAGCGTTTGAGGAAGACTTTATGGAAAATAATTATTACATGTTTGTTATGTAATGGAATTAAAGCGTTATGAGTCACGTGCCAGTCACTAGGCATTCCCGAAATGCTTTATTGATTTTTGGCGCGAAATCTAAAAATATCTTAAGTGGCTACGTAGCCTTTTAAGGGAATACCATCAAAAAAATTTTTTTTTGTAATTTCATGAATCTTAATTATTGATGATTTGTATTATTTTTTCATATGAATTTCAGTGATATATATATTTTTTAATTTGGTGAGATGAAAAAATTCTAAATACCTACCTTTAAGTTATTTCGCAAGATAAAGGTTCGCTGGTAACCGATATGCAAGACTCATTGATTAAACAATATTGCCTCTGAAATGTTTTGTCTCGGGGTGAACTGTCGGCTTTGAAAGTATTTCAGTCTTTTGCCGCAAAAAATATTAAATTTGACATTTCCTCCAGGGGTATATAGAGGATATCTGTTCTTTTTTTTTTCGGCGAAAGATCGACATTTAGTTCATGCTTACCGGTAGGATATTGAGAAATAGCAGTGGAAATGTTTTTCGATATTCCAAGGGTACGACCAATAAAAATACCGATTTTTCTAGTTACCTAGGTAACTTTGGCGTGGCTCAAAACCGGATGGAAATATGACGTCATCTACCATACATTTCTCGCACTTGACGTAATATTGTAATGCGTTGCTATGCGGGAGGGGTATGCCACGGGGAATAACTAAAAAGAACTGTACTGGATTTTGATAAAGCTCCTCCCAGAAAGGGTAAATAGCATGAAATAAATAGAATATTTCTTGTTGTTTTTTGTGAAAGATCGAAACTATATTAACCACTTTTTCCAACTAACGACCTAATCATGAGGCAGAGCCGCAAATTAGTCTTTTAAAAAACAGGAAATTCACCAATAGTTTCGGCCCGGACTGTGATGGTGACCTGGTTTTAAATATTTTTCGCAAGTGCATTGAACTCCATTTTGGCAGAGCACGGCTCATTTGTATTTGGACGTTGACGATATTTCTGGCAGCGACGGCGCACCCCACAAGGTCTCCAACCATTCTAAGAACCCGCAACCTCCGGGTCACGGGTCAGATACGATAAACATTGAGCTACCCTGCCGGGCATTAGAAGCAATAAGTTGGCTTTTTTACAAAAGATGCCAAGAGAGATCAGCATCATTGTTTTCAAATAGTTTATTGACTTTATTAAGATAGTAAATCAATTGAATCCATCCATCTTACAGTAGACCGAATGATGATATGGAATGAGGACGCAAACAAGTATATAAATACATGTTGGTATATGTAAACAAAGAAGTAAAAGAGCCGCCGCGTAGAAACCTCATGTGCTTTACATGACGATCATTTGACCTTCTTGACGCGTTTCGCATGATCTTGTCCGTCGATCTTTCTTCTTGTTTTATAACGAAATTCTTCCTATTTTTCTCTTCAGCTTGAATTTATTTGTTAAATGAAAAATTAAAATTATTTGAGAAGTCATTTGCAATCATGACAGATTAAAATAAAAAAATCTTTTCTGAAATTCGTCATATAAAAATAAACCACGTCTATTTCCTGTTTCGTTTTTTTCTTATTTTGCTTTATTTACAAAACTATTACGAAACAGACTGTACCAGAATAATGTCAAAGAAAAACGGATTTAGACAGAAATTTCTGTGACAGTCTGCCTTTTAAACTCACCACTGATGGAGAGATCATGGTATAGAAATTGCTGCACTCGAGATGGTTTTTCCTGTTTATTTAACCCCTTAATAAACGACAAAATCTTAGACTGGTCAAAATTCAAAGCTTGAAAGCAATTGCAGACGACAAAGTAAATGTGAATCAAAAATTGATATTTGTTTTCGGGAGGGTAGGAAACATTGTGGGAAAAGGGGAAAATGCTGGTTACCAGCATTTTCTCCTTTTTCCACAATGTTTTCAAAAGGCTTCTATCTCAGGGTCGTAAAAATCAGGGATTGTTTGGGAAAGGGTTAATGGGTAACCGATCCACAAGACTCATCGATTAGGCATATCATGGCTGGAATATTTTACTTGCGGGGTGATTTGTCAACTTTGAAAGTATTTATTTTCTACCTTAACGATTTTTTGTTTAACTTGTTGCATTGGAAATGGTATTGGGAGCGGGTGGGATAATATTCAGCGCATTTAAAGGTGCGTATTTTTCAAATATCACCGAATTAAAAAAAAAAATATGTCACTGAAATTTATATGAAAAAAAAAAAAATACAAATCATCAATAATTAAGAATCATAAAATTACAAAAACAAAAATTCTTTGGTGGTGTTCCCTTAGAAGGCTACGTAGCCTCTTAATGTATTTTCAGACTTCGCTTCAGAAATCAGAGATGCATCAAGTGACTTGCACGTGACTAATGACGCTTTAAATTCCATAACATAACAAACATGTGATTATTTTCCGTAATGTCCTCTTCGGACGCTATACTATGTTTGAACCTTTGTCAATGCATTTCCGGTATGTAAATTAGCAAGTTGCTCGTGTAAAAATAGACCGTGTTTCCCGTCGGTGTCGACCTGGGCCATAGTAAATCTCTTATTTTGACTACTGGGCTTTTATAAATGAAAATCAAAAGGCTTTAGGAGTATATGGATGATTTTCGTATTTTTGCAAAAAAATTCGTCCGAAAATCTGATGGGCCACCTTTAAAGCGACTGCGACTCTAATGCTTGACGATAGGTTCATTTCTCTTGTTCGTTTGAAAGAGAAAACATACAACAGCATAGCAGCACGACATTTGTTGTTGTTTATGGTGCCTAAATCTTAATTGAAATTTTGACTTTTTTCTTTATGTTTACGCACTGGGCAGTGGAGTTTCTTTTTAGTAAGTAAAAAGAACAGCCATGCTATATCCAAGTGAATTAATTCGCCCCCGCCTGGTTAAACCTGTTTTCATTTGATCGAGAATTGGTAATGTTAGAATCGAAATAATTTTCTTTCTGCCATGATTGGTCGTTCAATATCACATTGTGAGTTATGAGGCACAATAGATTTATTTATTATGCCACATAATTCACAACCATGGTTTATTGAACAATAAACCACGATAGAAAGAACATTATTTCTTAATTTGAATGTACATGACTTTGTAAATGTATTTGAACACATGAAATGTTTAAACCTCATTGTGAGTTATGAGGTAAAATAGATTTATCTATTATGCCTCATAACTAACAATAATGGTTTATTGAACGATAAACCACGATAGAAAGAAGAGTATTTCTTAATTTAGATGTACAATACTTTGTAAATGTATTTGAACAGATGATATATTCGAACCAAATTTTGAGTTATGAGGCACGATGGATTTATTTATTATTCCTCAAAACTCACAACTATGGTTTATTGAACAATAAAACACGATAGAAAAAAAGATTATTTCTTAATTTGAATGTACATGACTTTGTAAATGTATCTAAACACATGAAATGTTTAAACCAAATTTTGAGTTATGAGGCACGATGAATTTATTCATAATACCTCATAAATCACAACCGTGGTTTATTGAACGATAAACCACGATAGAAAGAAGATCTGTTTCTTAATTGGGATGTCCATGACTTTATACATGTATTTGAACACATGAAATGTTTAATTTTGGCCGATGGAGTGCCTTTAGTTTTCGCAGCTTGTACCATTCTCTCCTGTCCTCGGAACAGTTTCAAAGCAAAAAAAATCGAACAAATTGCTTGTTATCATTGGTTATTAGTTTGTTTTTAGTGTGGGATTGACTCTTGACTGCTTTACCCGATATTGACACTTTCTTTTATTATTGTTTAACAGTCTTTACAAAACCACAGAAAACTTCAAAGGTCCAAACTGAAAGCATTTGCAGACGACAAAACAAATGTGACTGAAAAGCTGAAATCAATTTTGGAAAGAGTAGAAAATATTGTGGGAAAAGGAGAAAATGCTGGTCACCAGCATTTTCTCCTTTTCCCACAATATTTTTAAACGACCTCTTTTGTCATGTTCCTTTAAACTCAGGATTATGAATGTAGTACAGGATTCTCCTTTTCCGACGCTATTTTGGAAAGGCTTTTTTCCCATGTTCCTTAAAGGTCGGGAGTATATTGTACAGGGTTGGGAGTTATTCTTTTTAAAAAGAGAAAGAAATCTTGAAAAGATGTATAACAACTTTTGAATATGAACAACGGACATTCGAGAAATTTGAGACAAAATGTACAAATGAACGAGTTTGGCCACTTACGCCGTACTGGTATGTTGTCTTGCAACGCAGATATCGAGCTGAAATGTTCTATATTTCCCTAAATCTTCACGTCTTTACCAAAAATAAAAATCACAAGTTTTAACGAAAGATCGGAGGGTTTTTTAATAAGTAAGTATTAAACAAAAAACAACACGTTTAACAACATTTCATATTTTATTTTTTTTTTTAGGGTTTTTGAAAACATTGTGGTAACTAGCATTTAATCCTTTTCCCCCTTTTGTCCTGCCAATAAAGGAAATTACGATTTGAGCTGCATTTATTTTGTCGTCTGCAAAGACTTTAAAACTTTCAATTTGGTCGAGTCCAAATTTTATCGTTTGGTAAAGAAGTAATCCCTAACCCATTACCACACAATCCCTACTTTTGACGAATCTGAGAAAGAAGCCTTTAGAAAACATTGTGGGAAAGGGAGAAAATGCTGGTAAACAGCATTTTCTCCTTTTCCCACAATGTCTTCTACCCTTCACAAAACAAGTTTCAAATTTTGAGTCACTTTTATTTTGTCGTCTGCAAATGCTTTCAATTTTGACATACCCGAAATTTTGTCGTTTGGTAATATGTTAATCCGGTAAATAGATTAAATGAAACTTGTATCTACACTCTCCGTAAAAGGTCAGCGAGTCGTGCTTAATAGGTTAATAACTTCAAAAGTGATCGGCAGAAAGTCTAAAAATGTCGTCTGCGAGAGATAATGCGCGCTGCGAAGGTTTAATTAGCTGGGATGGTGAGTTATTGTCTGGGAAACAAATAGTTTATGAAATAAATTTAGCTTGTGCTAATGGTGATTCTCATAGCTTCGTTGTAATATGTATTTCGAGTGGAATATTGTGAGATTTCGTACTTAATTAACACATGGACAATTATAACAAGTTAAAGCGCAGGAAAACTAAATACCGCCGGATAAATTTTATGTAAAACATCTTTTTTTTCCCAACAGATATATGAAGGTATAAAATAACTCCTTATAATTAGACTTACATGTATGTATGTATGTAGGTAGGTAGGTAGGTAGGTAGGTAGGAAGGTCTGAGCGCGGGTGGATAGGTGGGTAGGTAGGCAGGCAGGCAGGCAGGCCGGCAGGCAGAAAAGTAGGTAGGTAGGTAGGTACTGTAGCTAGATAGGAAGGTAGGAAGGTAGGTAGGTAGGTAGGTCTGTATGTATGTATGTATGTATGTATGTATGTATGTATGTGTACACGCACGCACGTATGTATGCGGATTGATGTGTAAATATGAAAATCTGTATATATGTATGTTTTTTTTTTTACCGGCGAAAGCGTACTTTATTCGATTAAATGTCTGTAACATATATTATTGCAGGGGAGGACAGGAATAGACAATTTTAGGGGCTACAGCCAAGATATCAAGAAGACTAAGCAAAGACGGTTAACAGTGCGAATAAAGAAACTATACAGAAACTTATATGTACAGGAACAGCAATAACAGCAGCAACAACAATAGTGCGTTACTCACTCACAACGACAGCTTATAAACGAATTCGTTTTCCTACTTGTGGCGAATCTATTGGAACAAAAAAAGTATTAAACAAACAAAAAAAAATAATGTTATAAAAATGTAACACCCATAACAGACGAAACAAGGGGGAGGAACCAGTATTTACGGATCAGTTGTTTTATCGTTTCTAAAAAAAGAAGTTTCGGTATGGGTATCAGTGACGGAACAGTAACAAAAAAGCGAAAAGTGTTCTTTGATGAGTATACGGGCGGATTTTACGCCGAGTCTAAGGTGGAGTCTTTACAAAGACAATGTGACTACAGAGCCAGGCTAACTGAAGTTATAAATAAAGCCGAAGAGGCGAAGTACAGATTCGCCTGTAAACAGGTCGACGCCGAGAAACAAATTTTCCTCATGAAAAAAGAAAGAGCGAACCATAGACACCAAGAAAATCTTCAGGATCATAAAGCACATTTAAGTGTGCTGGATAAACTAGCTCGTGAACGAGAAAAGACTGTTTTAGAGGACGATTTGTTCGGCAAGTATCCTCCAAATAGCATTAGAAACCGGCTGGACGAACTGATAGTTGACGAAATCAAAGAACTGTCTCCAGTTACCCAGCGGCGTAAAGAGGCACACAAGTTGCTGGAAAAGAGAAATGAAATGTCAGATGTCGACAGAACCATGTCCACGGACGATCTGTTCCTCAAGCTCAAATTCCGGCAAAGCCGAGCCCCTAGTCCGGCAAAATCTTCCACCGCCCCGGCTCATGGTACCCGGAAGTCAATGCCCAAATTGATACTTCCGGCGATCTCAGTGAAACTGACAAAAGACGGTACCAGACCAAAAGTTACCGATTCTGTGTCTATAGGAAAAAGTAAAGATAAATCTGAAGCTGTTGTTAAAAAGTCAAACGACAGATCTGCTTTGCCGACACTGTTTATAACGGATCCGAAGTCACATACCATGCCACTGAGATAATCAAAGTAGTAAGAGTATCCGCGTTCTTTACATCTAGATGAGCAAGATTAACTGGGCCAGTATTCACCAACCATTCTTAAGACCGTTCTTTGTCTTATTCTCCAGAATTTTCTTCATTTGAAAGTAACGCAACTTTTGATTGGCTAAACCGAATGGTTTAGCCAATCAGAAGTTGTGTTGCTTGCAAATTTAGAAATCCTTGGAGAATAAGACTAAGTATATTCTCTAGAATGGTTGGTGAATACGGGCCCAGGTGTTCCTGAAAAAGTGGGACCATGTTTAGGCTAACTCTAAACAAGCAATGATGTGGAAATTTTAGTAATTTTGGCCAGCTGAAATTGAAAGAATTTGCAAACGACAAATTCAGAGTGGCTAAAAAGGTGGTATTTTTTCTGCATGAGGAAAAAAAAAACACTGTAGAAAATGTAAAAAAAATGTTCGTTATAGGCATTTCTCCTTTTTCCACAGTGTTTTCAAATGCTTTCAACCTCAGAGCCAAAACCCGGTCTTATCTGAGAAACGATTAATGAAAATTCTAAATAAATAAAAAAAAAAATACCAAGGACGAAATATTCGCTTTAAACCCTTTACAAAGCAATCTCTGGTTTTTACAACCCTGAAACAGAAGCCTTTTGAAAACATTGTGGGAAAAGGAGAAAATGCTGGTACCAGCATTTTCTCCTTTTCCCACAATGTTTTCCACCCTTCCTAAATCAAAATTTTCATTTTTAAGTCACTTTTATTTTGTCGTCTGCAAATGCTTTGAATTTGGACCAGTCCAAAATTTTGTCGTTTGGTAAAGAGATTATCGAAGAGATAGGAAGAGTTCAAGACTATTGTTGCTCTAAGTATTGTCATCTACGACCAGTTACAGTTATGATTCTTCAAAGTTTTGTTTTTGTTATTTGTTGTATTTTGTGCTTGAACAATACAGATGTTTCACACGATAGAAGCGGCCACTAACTATATACCGGTATTACATAATGTTGAAAAAAAGTGCATCTTTTAGCCCTTTCCCAAACGACAAAATTTTGGACTGTACTAAACTGAAAGCGTTTCCAGACGACAAATTTAACGTAATACGAATAATGATTTTTGTCTATATAAGGCTAGAAAACATTGTGGGAAAGGGAGAAAATACTGTTTAACAGCACTTTCTCCTTTTCCCACAGTGTTTTCAAAAGACCCCTCTCCCAGCATCGTAAAAAAAACCAGGATTTGTTTGGTAAAGGGTTAAACCACTTCAAGTTCTAAAACATGATGAAAAAAAAAATAAAGATAAAAAGCTAGTAACGAGCATTTTCCGCCTCTTTTTCCGCAATGTTTTCTGCCCTTCCCAAAACAAATTTCAATAGTATAGTCACATTTATTTTGTCGTCTGCAACTGCTTTCAATTATGGTCATGTTTTAGATCTTGTCGTTTGGTTAACTCATTACCAAACGACAATATTTTAGGCTTGTCCAAATTGAAAGCATTTACAGACGACAAAATAAAAGTGACTGAAAATGAGAAGTTTGTTTTGTGAAGCGTAGAAAACATTGTGGTAAAAGGAGAAAATGCTGGTTACCAGCATTTTCTCCTATTCCCAAAAATGTTTTCAAAAGTCCTCTTTCTCAGGGTCGTGTAGTGAGTAGTGATTGTGTGGTAATGGGTTAAGGTTCAAATAATACAGACAGTCGCATTTAACCCATTACCACACAAACCCTACTTTTGACGACTCTGAGAAAGAAGCCTTTAGAAAACATTGTGGGGAAAGGACAAAATGCTGGTAACCAGCACTTTCTCCTTTTCCCACAATATATTTCACTCTTCGCAAAACAAATTTCAAATTTTCAGTCACTTTTATTTTGTCGTCTGCAAATCCTTTCGATTTGGACAAGCCTAAAAATTACCGTTTGGTAATGACTTAAAATTCGATCCAACACATGTATATTGCTGTTACACCGATTTATAGACTATGGATTATAATGTCTGAAAATAAAGCCCGACCATTACCCTCTTTTATAACCTTTCGCATAACAGCTTTTTTTATTTTTATCTAAAAAAAAATTGATATAACCAGCAGACATAATTATTCACCGACAAGCAGCCGGTGCGGTTTAACCCTTTATAACATGGCAAATATTTAGACCTGTCCAAATTCATAGTATTCAGATTTCAAAAAAAAAAACGTATGGGTCATATTTTGGAAGTCGTCAATGAAAGGGTAGAAAAACATTGTGGGAAAAGGAGAAAATGCTGGTTACCAGCATTTTTCTCCTTTTCCCACAATGTTTTTAAAAGGGCTTCTTTTCTAAGGGTCTTTAAAACTCTGGACTATGTGGTAAAGGGTAAAAACATTGAACCGAAGACAGAAAATTGAAAGCATTGAAAGGATGAATGTCTTTTGTGGTTACACAATATTAGATAAAGAAAATTGTTTGAAAAACACACCGAACACAAAACTGTTTATGATATATATATTTTAAATCAAGATAACAGCTCTATCTGTCCGTTTGTTTGTGAGTAGTAATGTCTGCACAGTTGGGCAGAGTTGGGGAAGTTGGGGAAGTCGGGGAAGTTGCCCAAGAACAATGGGGGTATTGTTCCAAGAACAATGGAATCATTCACGCGTGACTGCCCACGAACAATGGTTATTATTCCGGAAAACAATGGGTATACCAGACCGGAAATGCCAATCCTCGATGACGTCATATCACGGGACAATAGGTCGGGGAATTTGGGGAAGTCGGTGGCACCTGCCCCAAAACAATGGAATCATGCACGCGCGACTGCCTACGAACTATGGAAAAGTATTCCGAGAACAATGGGGTAAGTATCGTGTGTCTGCCCGGAAACAGTGACGTCATAGCCCAAGACCGCCAACTAGCCGTAACTCCTCCAGAAAACAATAGGATAAAGATCTGAGAATAATGGGGTAAGTATCGTATATCTGCTTGCAGCCCGGTGACTCATACCACGGAACAATAGGATTATAATTTCGAGAACAATAGGATAGATATCGTTTACCTACCACACCTTAATAATGTCATACCACCGAAAAAATGGGGATCGTAGGTTCGCTACCGTAACGCCCGTGATACGAATACAATCATGTTGAAAGCGGCATAAAACACCATTCACAAATTTTTCTCCTCGTGCCATATCGTTTTACAATCGAAAACTCACCCGAATGACTTAATCCCAAACGCACGGACAATGAGTTTTCGAACAAACCCTGTAGCCTCGAGGTTGGTGGCACGGAGATGGGTATTACACACTAGTCTCGGAGAATAAGGTAAATCGGGTAGCAGCACTCTTTTACGGGATGAGACATACGCTTTTAGAAACTGGAAAGGAACCCGGTTCACGAAAAGTGGACTGGTCTCGCGTATGGTTGAACAAGAACATCAATGGAACAAGAATATGCGACACATCGATCCACTGTAAAGGATAAAACTGTATATCATCTGGCTCGTGGACGAGGTATCGATTTCAATTTGGTACACGCCCATCGACTGATTAGATCATGACCTATTGTGTCTCCGGTTTTAAATGACCGGGTAAGATCAAGACTCGATAAAGTATTGCATAGTGTCAAACATTTTTTCAACATTATTCCTATTATATGAAGACGACCAGTGCACCTATCCACGCGTTCCCGGAGTTTTTAGTAGCTTTTTTTCTGTTTGTCATGAAATGTTTATAACAAAAACGAAAGGTTAAAGGAAAAGGTGTTTCTTGTTTTCTCGAGTAAAAAGAAGTTGGACAGACTTTTTTGACAATTTGAGGATAGACTGCTCTTTCGGGATAGTTGGTAGCCCTGAAAAGGGCTGTTTCGAGTTTTAAGGTTGTGCTTTTACGCACAACCCCCAACTTTCCTGTAGGCTGGGCAGCTGCTTGCTGCCCGTCTCCTTACTTTCTTTAGGTCTTGAGCGTCAAGTCCGAAGCTGAGCGAAAATGGCGGTTCATCGTCATCATCCCAACATTCTGTCTCTGGAATGATAAATTTTTCCTCCTCTTTCTTGTTGGCGGAGTCTGCTTTTTTCTTTCATCAGATTTTCGAGCTGTTCGTTCACCCTCTGAAGATTTAACGAGAGGCTGCTAACCGCTGTCGTCATGGTTTTAATCGACTTCTGTAAACCTTCCATTGCTAAATGTTTCGGACACTGTCACTGGCTTTTACAGGTTTAAAGGAGGTTTGGCCTACTGAGAACGGAGGCAAAATAAGAGATTTTTAACGGCTACAAAGCTGTCCTTTACTCGTGAAAAAGTCACTTTCAATGACCATCTAGTATTATTTCAGACAGCATTCCGAAATGCAAACCTTGTGAGTAGAAGAACAAAAGATACAGGGGTCAACCATGTTAACGTGGTATTAACCCCTTACGTCGATAATTACAGCAAAATAGCAATGCAGGGTTTATTCATGCAAATTCAATCTCGTCTCGTTTCACCGGAAACATTGATGACTGAACTTGACATTAAGTTGATTTCAACAATTCTCGAACTTCTCGAATCTGGGGCTGTCCCAAGCAACTATTTTTCGCTCTCTATTTTGAGCTGAATAAGACCAATATAGATCAAGATCAGACTTTGTTGGCTATTTTTTGTATTACTTCTTATTCCGATTTTGCCCATTGTATTTTGAAACAGTAAAAGTCGTACTGTTGAAATCAGTCTAGAGCAAGATCAGATGTATTCTAATGACTTCTACGAGTAAGCGAGAGGTGTCAGAATTACGAAGGGCATACCCTGTGTGTAAAAAGAACAAAAGATACAGGGTTAGCCGTTTTAGAATTTTATTACCAATCACCTCGATAATTACAGCAAAAAAGAAATGCGTCGTTTTTTCATGTCACAAAAGATTCAAATTAAAGTATGTCTTTTGATTGATTCCAGACTCAGGCTACTTCTTCGTTAATTCATGATTAGCTAATTACTATGTCAGCTCCGGTTTTTTCACAACTCATCGTTATTTTGAAGTGTCGGTGGATCGAAGTCTTCGAGGATGGAATCCAAGAGATACTTGCGTTTGTTGATGGCGTATTTCCAAGCTTCATCTTTTTTAAAATCATCAATGACCATTAAATCTTTGGCCGTTTTGCGCACACTTTTATATACTGGATCCTTTAGAATAGCATTAAACCACATCATCCGGCTTGTTAAGTTGTGAACCAACGCTTTTCGATAAGTGGATCTTAGGTCTTCGTAGGCCCGGTGACAAGCCTCTGTTTTGTCCAAGTTGTTCTGTCGAGTAAGCTTTGACACGGCCTCTTCAAATTGATCATGGCATTGGTCAAACGCTTTTTGTATGAGACTATCCCAAGGGTCATAGTCAGTCGCATTGCTTTCAGCGCCATTTTCATCCGTCTCTTCGAATGACTGCTCATCTATGTCCATAGACTGATCCGTATCAGAATCTTCCTCATTCTGGTGAGTATTTCTTTATGGCATAGCATGTTGTCCCTTCGTTTAAATTTTTTATCGCATGAGTTACACGCGTACATGTCGACAGTCTTTGTTAAACTGATAAAGATGAGGAGGAGTCTAGGAAATTTATACATTCAGAAACCAGATTTGTCTATGAAAGAGACTTGTCGCCTCTGTCGAAATGCTGAGTCTTTCTTATCAGAGCGTTCGTCACGTCTTTGCAGTTTCGCCTTTACTGGCAAATCTTCTTCTTCTCGTTTTCTCTTTTGAGTCTGCACTTTCGCAGGTTGCTCGATAGTGGCACCCAGCCGGCGTAATTCACTTTTTGCCCGTTCGACCATCCTTTCTACCGGTGTCACCGGCTCTATAGTTATCGAAGGACAATTTCGTAAAGCCGATTTATTCGTTTCAATCGATATAATTCTTTTGTTCATTTGTCTGCTGGCCCGCGTTTCGAAAAACCTCAACCATTTTTCAGGATCGGGTACGTAGGTCTTCATTGTTGTTAGGCAACTGACTTGACTCAAATGACAAGTCAGTCTCCAGTGAAAGATATATATAAATATATATATAATTCGACGTTGACTCTCCAGAGTCACTCATTACTAACTTTCTGACACGTCACAAAACTCCATTTGACTCCTCAAATACCTTTTCAATTATTGCATTCACTTCTTAAAGGAAAAACGGTTAAGTGAAGTATGAGATTTAAATGTAAATGCAAGATAATTACACGCGTTGCTCTACAGTAAAAAACCGGGTTAGCAAGCACTAACAGTTTTTAAGGCACCAGGGAGTTAGTGTTGAGAGACGGAGGAGGCAGTATGATTTTTTGAGGCACCAGGGTGCGAGTGATGAGATAGGGAGGAGGTAAAAATGATAGAAATTGAATGGATACAAATTTATCCTATATTCGACGAAAAAGTCACTGTCAACAACCACCTAGTATTATTTCAGAGCCTTAAAACATAAAATTAACTGCACGGAATGATAAAACACAGAAACTGTTGTCTACACGGCAGTAAAATATTGAATGAAGCACCAGGGAGATAGTGTTAAGAGGAGGGGGAGGCAAAATGAGCTTTTTGAGGCATCGGGGTACAAGTTACGAGATTGGGAGTAGGCAAATTGAGGTAGGCTAGGAGTCACGAAAACTCTTGAGAGGCATCAGGGAGTAAGTGTAAAGAGAGGGAGGAGTCAAAAAGAGTTTTCTGAGGTATCAGGATGTGGGAGGAGGCAAATTGAGGTAGGCTAGGAGTCACGAAAACTCTTGAGAGGCATCAGGGAGTAAGTGTAGAGAGAGGGAGGAGTCAAAAAGAGTTTTCTGAGGTATCAGGGTGCACGCAAAGAGGAAGGGAGGAGGCAAAATGAGGTAGGCTAGGAGGCACGAAAAGTTTTGAGAGGCATCAAGGAGTAGTTGTTCAACCGAGAAAAGAAGTGTTGCAATACTTATACCAAACTGGAAGTAATAAATTGTAACCGGATACGGAAGTGCGGCAAAAATGAAACTGAAACGGAAATGTTGCAATAACGAAACTGAAAAAAGAAGTGACGTACTAAAGAAACCCGGAAGCGGAAGCGGAAGTAAGTTTTAACCGGAATCGAAGTCTCACCGCCCAGGGAGTAAGTGTAGAGAGATGGAGGAGTCAAAAAGAGTTTTCTGAGGTATCAGGATGCACGTAAAGAGGATGGGAGGAGGCAAAATGAGGTAGGCTGGGAGGCACGTAATAAAGAAACCCGGAAGCCGAAGCGGAAGTGAATTGTAACCGGAAACGGAAGTCTCACAATTTTTCTGAGCTTTTTGAGGCATCGGGGTACAAGTTACGAGATTGGAAAGAGGCAAATTGAGGTAGGCTAGGAGAGAGGGAGGAGTCAAAAAGAGTTTTCTGAGGTATCAGGATGCACGTAAAGAGGATGGGAGGAGGCAAAATGAGGTAGGCTGGGAGGCACGAAATAAAGAAACCCGGAAGCCGAAGCGGAAGTAAATTGTAACCGGAAAAGGAGGTCTCACAATTTTTCTGAGCTTTTTGAGGCATCGGGGTACAAGTTACGAGATTGGAAAGAGGCAAAATGAGGTAGGCTAGGAGTCGCGAAAAGTCTTGCGAGGCATCAGGGAGTAAGTGTAGAGGGAGGGAGGAGTCAAAAAGAGTTTTCTGAGGTATCAGGGTGCACGCAAAGAGGAAGGGAGGAGGCAAAATGTGGTAGGCTAGGAGGCACGTAATAAAGAAACCCGGCAGCCAGGCGGAAGTAAGTTGTAACCGGAAAAGGAAGTCTCACAATTTTTCGTTTGGCGGTGAGACTTCCGTCTCCGGTTACAACTTACTTCCGCTTGGCTGCCGGGTTTCTTTATTACGTGCCTCCTAGCCTACCACATTTTGCCTCCTCCCTTCCTCTTTGCGTGCACCCTGATACCTCAGAAAACTCTTTTTGACTCCTCCCTCTCTCTACACTTACTCCCTGATGCCTCGCAAGACTTTTCGCGACTCCTAGCCTACCTCATTTTGCCTCTTTCCAATCTCGTAACTTGTACCCCGATGCCTCAAAAAGCTCAGAAAAATTGTGAGACCTCCGTTTCCGGTTACAATTTACTTCCGCTTCGGCTTCCGGGTTTCTTTATTACGTGCCTCCCAGCCTACCTCATTTTGCCTCCTCCCATCCTCTTTACGTGCATCCTGATACCTCAGAAAACTCTTTTTGACTCCTCCCTCTCTCCTAGCCTACCTCAATTTGCCTCTTTCCAATCTCGTAACTTGTACCCCGATGCCTCAAAAAGCTCAGAAAAATTGTGAGACTTCCGTTTCCGGTTACAATTTACTTCCGCTTCGGCTTCCGGGTTTCTTTATTACGTGCCTCCCAGCCTACCTCATTTTGCCTCCTCCCATCCTCTTTACGTGCATCCTGATACCTCAGAAAACTCTTTTTGACTCCTCCATCTCTCTACACTTACTCCCTGGGCGGTGAGACTTCCGATTCCGGTTAAAACTTACTTCCGCTTCCGCTTCCGGGTTTCTTTAGTACGTCACTTCTTTTTTCAGTTTCGTTATTGCAACATTTCCGTTTCGGTTTCATTTTTGCCGCACTTCCGTATCCGGTTACAATTTATTACTTCCAGTTTGGTATAAGTATTGCAACACTTCTTTTCTCGGTTGAACAACTACTCCTTGATGCCTCTCAAAACTTTTCGTGCCTCCTAGCCTACCTCATTTTGCTTCCTCCCTTCCTCTTTGCGTGCACCCTGATACCTCAGAAAACTCTTTTTGACTCCTCCCTCTCTCTACACTTACTCCCTGATGCCTCTCAAGAGTTTTCGTGACTCCTAGCCTACCTCAATTTGCCTCCTCCCACATCCTGATACCTCAGAAAACTCTTTTTGACTCCTCCCTCTCTTTACACTTACTCCCTGATGCCTCTCAAGAGTTTTCGTGACTCCTAGCCTACCTCAATTTGCCTACTCCCAATCTCGTAACTTGTACCCCGATGCCTCAAAAAGCTCATTTTGCCTCCCCCTCCTCTTAACACTATCTCCCTGGTGCTTCATTCAATATTTTACTGCCGTGTAGACAACAGTTTCTGTGTTTTATCATTCCGTGCAGTTAATTTTATGTTTTAAGGCTCTGAAATAATACTAGGTGGTTGTTGACAGTGACTTTTTCGTCGAATATAGGATAAATTTGTATCCATTCAATTTCTATCATTTTTACCTCCTCCCTATCTCATCACTCGCACCCTGGTGCCTCAAAAAATCATACTGCCTCCTCCGTCTCTCAACACTAACTCCCTGGTGCCTTAAAAACTGTTAGTGCTTGCTAACCCGATTTTTTACTGTAGAGCAACGCGTGTAATTATCTTGCATTTACATTTAAATCTCATACTTCACTTAACCGTTTTTCCTTTAAGAAGTGAATGCAATAATTGAAAAGGTATTTGAGGAGTCAAATGGAGTTTTGTGACGTGTCAGAAAGTTAGTAATGAGTGACTCTGGGGAGTCAACGTCGAATTATATATATTTATATATATCTTTCACTGGAGACTGACTTGTCATTTGAGTCAAGTCAGTTGCCTAACAACAATGAAGACCTACGTACCCGATCCTGAAAAATGGTTGAGGTTTTTCGAAACGCGGGCCAGCAGACAAATGAACAAAGGAATTATATCGATTGAAACGAATAAATCGGCTTTACGAAATTGTCCCTCGATAACTATAGAGCCGGTGACACCGGTAGAAAGGATGGTCGAACGGGCAAAAAGTGAATTACGCCGGCTGGGTGCCACTATCGAGCAACCTGCGAAAGTGCAGACTCAAAAGAGAAAACGAGAAGAAGAAGATTTGCCAGTAAAGGCGAAACTGCAAAGACGTGACGAACGCTCTGATAAGAAAGACTCAGCATTTCGACAGAGGCGACAAGTCTCTTTCATAGACAAATCTGGTTTCTGAATGTATAAATTTCCTAGACTCCTCCTCATCATTATCAGTTTAACAAAGACTGTCGACATGTACGCGTGTAATTCATGCGATAAAAAATTTAAACGAAGGGACAACATGCTACGCCATAAAAGAAATACTCACCAGAATGAGGAAGATTCTGATACGGATCAGTCTATGGACATAGATGAGCAGTCATTCGAAGAGACGGATGAAAATGGCGCTGAAAGCAATGCGACTGACTATGACCCTTGGGATAGTCTCATACAAAAAGCGTTTGACCAATGCCATGAGCAATTTGAAGAGGCCGTGTCAAAGCTTACTCGACAGAACAACTTGGACAAAACAGAGGCTTGTCACCGGGCCTACGAAGACCTAAGATCCACTTATCGAAAAGCGTTGGTTCACAACTTAACAAGCCGGATGATGTGGTTTAATGCTATTCTAAAGGATCCAGTATATAAAAGTGTGCGCAAAACGGCCAAAGATTTAATGGTCATTGATGATTTTAAAAAAGATGAAGCTTGGAAATACGCCATCAACAAACGCAAGTATCTCTTGGATTCCATCCTCGAAGACTTCGATCCACCGACACTTCAAAATAACGATGAGTTGTGAAAAAACCGGAGCTGACATAGTAATTAGCTAATCATGAATTAACGAAGAAGTAGCCTGAGTCTGGAATCAATCAAAATACATACTTTAATTTGAATCTTTTGTGACATGAAAAAACGACGCATTTCTTTTTTGCTGTAATTATCGAGGTGATTGGTAATAAAATTCTAAAACGGCTAACCCTGTATCTTTTGTTCTTTTTACACACAAGGTATGCACTTCGTAATTCTGACACCTCTCGCTTACTCGTAGAAGTCATTAGAATACATCTGATCTTGCTCTAGACTGATTTCAACAGTACGACTTTTACTGTTTCAAAATACAATGGGCAAAATCGGAATAAGAAGTAATACAAAAAATAGCCAACAAAGTCTGATCTTGATCTATATTGGTCTTATTCAGCTCAAAATAGAGAGCGAAAAATAGTTGCTTGGGACAGCACCAGATTCGAGAAGTTCGAGAATTGTTGAAATCAACTTAATGTCAAGTTCAGTCATCAATGTTTCCGGTGAAACGAGACGAGATTGAATTTGCATGAATAAACCCTGCATTGCTATTTTGCTGTAATTATCGACGTAAGGGGTTAATACCACGTTAACATGGTTGACCCCTGTATCTTTTGTTCTTCTACTCACAAGGTTTGCATTTCGGAATGCTGTCTGAAATAATACTAGATGGTCATTGAAAGTGACTTTTTCACGAGTAAAGGACAGCTTTGTAGCCGTTAAAAATCTCTTATTTTGCCTCCGTTCTCAGTAGGCCAAACCTCCTTTAAACCTGTAAAAGCCAGTGACAGTGTCCGAAACATTTAACAATGGAAGGTTTACAGAAGTCGATTAAAACCATGACGACAGCGGTTAGCAGCCTCTCGTTAAATCTTCAGAGGGTGAACGAACAGCTCGAAAATCTGATGAAAGAAAAAAGCAGACTCCGCCAGCAAGAAAGAGGAGGAAAAATTTATCATTCCAGAGACAGAATGTTGGGATGATGACGATGAACCGCCATTTTCGCTCAGCTTCGGACTTGACGCTCAAGACCTAAAGAAAGTAAGGAGACGGGCAGCAAGCAGCTGCCCAGCCTACAGGAAAGTTGGGGGTTGTGCGTAAAAGCACAACCTTAAAACTCGAAACAGCCCTTTTCAGGGCTACCAACTATCCCGAAAGAGCAGTCTATCCTCAAATTGTCAAAAAAGTCTGTCCAACTTCTTTTTACTCGAGAAAACAAGAAACACCTTTTCCTTTAACCTTTCGTTTTTGTTATAAACATTTCATGACAAACAGAAAAAAGCTACTAAAAACTCCGGGAACGCGTGGATAGGTGCACTGGTCGTCTTCATATAATAGGAATAATGTTGAAAAAATGTTTGACACTATGCAATACTTTATCGAGTCTTGATCTTACCCGGTCATTTAAAACCGGAGACACAATAGGTCATGATCTAATCAGTCGATGGGCGTGTACCAAATTGAAATCGATACCTCGTCCACGAGCCAGATGATATACAGTTTTATCCTTTACAGTGGATCGATGTGTCGCATATTCTTGTTCCATTGATGTTCTTGTTCAACCATACGCGAGACCAGTCCACTTTTCGTGAACCGGGTTCCTTTCCAGTTTCTAAAAGCGTATGTCTCATCCCGTAAAAGAGTGCTGCTACCCGATTTACCTTATTCTCCGAGACTAGTGTGTAATACCCATCTCCGTGCCACCAACCTCGAGGCTACAGGGTTTGTTCGAAAACTCATTGTCCGTGCGTTTGGGATTAAGTCATTCGGGTGAGTTTTCGATTGTAAAACGATATGGCACGAGGAGAAAAATTTGTGAATGGTGTTTTATGCCGCTTTCAACATGATTGTATTCGTATCACGGGCGTTACGGTAGCGAACCTACGATCCCCATTTTTTCGGTGGTATGACATTATTAAGGTGTGGTAGGTAAACGATATCTATCCTATTGTTCTCGAAATTATAATCCTATTGTTCCGTGGTATGAGTCACCGGGCTGCAAGCAGATATACGATACTTACCCCATTATTCTCAGATCTTTATCCTATTGTTTTCTGGAGGAGTTACGGCTAGTTGGCGGTCTTGGGCTATGACGTCACTGTTTCCGGGCAGACACACGATACTTACCCCATTGTTCTCGGAATACTTTTCCATAGTTCGTAGGCAGTCGCGCGTGCATGATTCCATTGTTTTGGGGCAGGTGCCACCGACTTCCCCAAATTCCCCGACCTATTGTCCCGTGATATGACGTCATCGAGGATTGGCATTTCCGGTCTGGTATACCCATTGTTTTCCGGAATAATAACCATTGTTCGTGGGCAGTCACGCGTGAATGATTCCATTGTTCTTGGAACAATACCCCCATTGTTCTTGGGCAACTTCCCCGACTTCCCCAACTTCCCCAACTCTGCCCAACTGTGCAGACATTACTACTTTTGTGCGTCCGCCCCTGTACGTCCGTCCATCTGTCGGTCTATCTGTCCCACTCTCTACTAACATTTTTTCTAGGATGATGTGATCAGACTATTTATGAAGGATACAGATTATTGCGTCACTGGTCAAATAATCCGATTTATGAAAAATAATCCCCAAAACTTCACGCCAAGTATTGAGAAATCCCTCACCCTTAGTCTGGCATACATTTTTTTAGTTACTTTTGCGACCAGCGTAGATCAAGATCAGACTGCACAGAACATTGCTACAACATTGCAATAATAATATTCTTTTAGTTTCTTTCATCCTTAAGCTGTAACTTTACTTACGCTACAAAGTCAGATAAACCCCTTTCCAAAAACAATTGCGTTTCTACGATGGTTACATAGTAAAGCAGCCAGCGGCTTGGAAAGGATGTTGAACGGAGTACCGGTGAAAGAAACTCCTGGAAAGCGTGGATAGATGCAGTGGCCGCTGCGATATAATTGAAATAATGTGAAAAAAATGCGTTAAACACTGTACTGTCTGTCTGTCAGTCAGTCAGTCAGTCAGTCAGTTAGTCCATCCATCCATCCGTCCATCCGTCCATCCGTCCGTCCGTCAACCAACCAACCAACCAACCAACCAACCAACCAACCAACCAACCAGTCAGTCAGTCAGTCAGTCAGTCAATCATAAACAGTTGACAACATAAATGACCAAATAAAAACCTGATAAGACATTGGTTAACTCTACCAAACGACTAAATTTTAGACTGGTCCAAAATTAAAAGCACTTACAGGCGACAAAATCAATGTCAATCATAAGGTAAAATGTGTTTCCAGCGGGGTAGAAAACACTGTTTCCAACCTTTACACAGACAAGTCCCGTCGTGTCAGTCCCACTTTATTTGTCGTCTGCGAGTGCTCTCAATTTGGACAATTCTAAAATTTTGTCGTCTGGAAAAGAAGAAAAGAATCAATCTGCCCTATGAATGGTGTTTGGGTGGGTTGGGTTGGGGAGGGGATGGGGGTGGGGGAGAGAGAACTAAATGCATTTGCGAAAAGTATCGACCTCTGTCAGCGTCCATGTCGCCTGCAAATGCTGTCTGCATGTCAAAGGATTAGTTTACCTCATGATTTAATTGTTTTTGTTTGACAAAATGGACTTTATAGATTCATAATCAGACGAAGACTTCTTATATGGGAGGGAGGGGAGGAAAGGAGTAAGGGGGGGAGGGGGGGGAAGGGGGGGGGGGACTAAATGCATTTGCGAAAAATATCGACCCATGTCAGCCTGCGCAATACGCGCAGGCTGACATGGGTCGAAACTTTTAGCATATCTTTAATTTTTTCTGCATGTCAAAGGATAAGTTTACCTCACGATTTAATTGTTTTTGTTTGACAAAATGGACTCTATAGATTCATAATCAGGCGAGGACTTGTTATAATACAGCATTGTGATGCAATAAGACCCCTTTTGTCAGAGCATGGCTCAACTGAGAAAACAGCTTTTTGAAAACATTGTGGAAAAAAGTAGAAAATGTTGGTTACCACAATTTTTTCAACCCTGTCGAAGATCTTTGAACAGTTTATGTGCGAAAGCAGCCAGTAGCTGTGAAAAAAAATATATCGTGCAGAGTACTGTGAAAAAACTCCAGGAAATTATGAACAGGTGCACAGAACGCCGCGATTTAAATAAAATATTGTTGAAAGAGCGTTAAACTCCATTCAGTCATCATCAAAAATTGGCTGCAGACGCATTAACTGAAAAAGTCTAAATTTAGTCGATTGGTAAAGATTTAAGCGAAATACTGAGTAAATGAGATCCCTACAGAAAATGTCTACCCAGATCAGCTTCTATGGTCTAATCTTGATCTGCACACTTATTGACATAAAATGGCTAATCTTTACTGTATATCAACTTAAGATCAGTTATCTCTTTACTCAGCATCCTCTATTTTAACCCGTTTAGGAAGAAGTCTTTAGAAAACATTCATAGAAAGGGAGAAAATTGCTGGTAACTGGTATTGTCTCCCTTCAACTTTTCCGGATTGAATTATTTAAACCTTTTGGTTACTAAGCGCGAATCACTGACCTTATGCGGACAGCGTAGATTCAGACCAGACTGCACAGAACGTGCATTTGGATCTTTACTATCAAAATTGAGTTTCATTATAGTCAATCAGCAGGATAAAGGTTAAAAGTTTCGTTTTCAAATGCTATCTGTTTGGTCGAGTCCAAAAAAATGGTAAAAATAAAAATTGAGTGAAAACGAACTTTGGTGCCATCAATATGGAATGTAGATATCTAAACCAAGATTAGCTTGCTATTTTCTTTCTGATCATGGTCTGCCCACTTGATTATAGGATATGTGGCCTAATCGAACAACAAGGGAGATACTTGTTTTAACGGCAATTTATCTGTTAACATGCGTTCCAATTGTTTCTTTTACCTCAATCCTTATTTTGCGAGAAAACTAAACGGTAAAATTTTCAGATCGATAGCAAAAATTCAAATATTGCTTTTTCAAAGTTATGTTTTGGAGACTGATATCTCGAGCACTGTAGATCAAGATCAGGCTGCACGTTTATGTGCAGTCTGATCTTGATCTACACTGTCCGCAAAGGTCAGTGAATCGTGCTTAGCAGCCTGAGTGTTACAATTATAACCAACATGCCACTCTACCCGTTTTCATACCTCCAAAGAAGCAATTTCTGCGGTAAGAATAGAACTGCATTTTTGAATATATAGAAGATAGATTTGTTTGTTTTTTGGTGGAAGATCAACATTTATTTCATCGTATGTACATCATCGGTAATATTTTCACTCGTGGCGGCTCGTGGGTGCGCACCAACCGTGAAAGTATTACCGATGATGTTCACTCAATGAAACAAATTTCGATTTTTCACCGTAGAAAAAAAAAATCCTATTATTTCATGTTTCTAACCCTTTTTGGGATCTCCGTCAAAATCCAGTAAAGCAGTTTTCGGTCATCTCTATGGTGTACCCCTCCAAATACAACGCATAAGAATATTACGTAAAACACAAGATGTGAAGTAAATGCGCGTAAATCACGGCGAGGAATCACGTGACACAACAAAAACAAAAATGACCGACATTTGAAAAAATTCCCCAACTTGAGGTGAGAAAATCTTCAATAATTCCGTTAATACATGACCGATTGGAGTTTGGTTTGGAGCAGAGAAGGCGGAAGGACTCCAGGAATTTGCTTGATGTGTTAGATTTTTTAAACAACACCCGATAAAAAAGTTATTGACGAGCAAACAATCTTTTTACCCTGGATAATTTGTTTGTTCGTCAATAACTTTTTTTATCAGGTGTTGTTTAAAAAATCTAACACGTCAAGCAAATCCCTGGAGTCCTTCCGCCTTCTGTGCTTCAAACCAAATTCCAATCGGTCATGTATTAACGGAATTATTGAAGATTTTCTTACCTGGAGTCGGGGATTTTTTTCAAATATCGGTCATTGTTGTTGATGTTGTGTCACGTGATTCCCCGCCGTGTAAATTACGTCATAATATCCTCTGTTTGAAAGGGGCGTGCAGTTTACTTCGGTAATGGGTGCTCAGAAAAGTCTATTTCCGCATTCAGTTTAAGAATTAGAAATTATGAAATCGGTTATTTTTGACTGGTAGTAAGCATGAAATATCAAAGGATAATCTACCATCTTTTCTCAATAAAATACCGAAAAACATATTATAACACTGCAAAGAAGTTTCTCGCGATCTGATTGGATAATACTAGTATTCCCCGAACATACATGTAACATACATGTATATACCATGTACACTGCCAAAACCAACGTAAAAACAGTTCCCCTTCCGAGAGCCCTGGATACATATTCGCAACATCCGAAATGGCGACGTCGATCAAGATTAACATCAAGATAATGCGCCAAGCTGCACGTTGCACGTATATCCAAGGTTTTAGTGGCGTCAGTTCCCAGTAACATCAGTTTTCATTGAATAGGGGCACTCAGGAGGGAAATTCTACTTCGTTGGCATACTCATTTTTTTTTAAAAACAACAGACAAATAAAATTCGAACAAACGATACTTTGCCGCATAATAAATTTGTTGTACAGTCAGGTGACAGGGAACTTGGAAACTTGTTCACGGTTTTGGTGAATCATGTCTCCCCGAGCTTCGGCTCACATGATTCACCAGAGCCGTGAACAAGTTTCCAAGTCCCCTTCCACCTGACCGTGTTGTAACTGATAAAGTCAGCGGTCTAATCTAAGAACAACGGAGGTACTGATTTTAACAGCATTTTATCTTTACCTGAACATCATAGCAATGCCAAATGTAGTTTTCTATCTTTAAAGATTCAAAAGCTTGATCTTCGATAAGAAAAGATATTCATTTTTTAATATTCGGCTAATGTTTGGTCCGATGTGTCCAAAGTCATCACCATGTGTCAAATGACGTCAACTTTCGTAATCAGAGCCGCAAGAAATGTTGACGTTACGCCAATTATAACAACGGAGAAGAAACTGAAAGCGACAACGTCCATCTTCTTAAAAAAGGACAACCAAGTAAACCCACCTCTTTGTCCCGTTTGGGATTTGACGTCATGTTCTTTCGTGCCAAGTTCTAGAAATATCTTGGATTGTACGATTGAGTAGAACGTGAGAAATACACTTACGAGCATCAGAGAAGCTATATACAAAATAAAGTAAGAAACGTTAAGGGAGTTGTGAGGCAGGGTGTCGATAATAATGGTGTCAAAGATGCCATAAGCCAGGAACGTGGACACAGCAAAGCCCAATTTCTCCCCGGAGTCAACGGGTATGATAAAAGTAGCCCCGGTCAGAAGCGACAACAGTAAAACCGGTACAACTAGGGTAAACATTGCAAACCCACTGCGCCGTTTAACTTTGAAAACATAATCGATGTAATAGATGCCATTTTCGAGTTTCCTTTCGAAAGTGAGATTGACAAGTTTCCATTCGGCGTTTTCAATATACTCGGATGTATCGACGGTTTCCATGTGTCGAAGATTGATGGTCGTGTTGTCCTCGCTCCCTATGAAGTACCTCAACCGACAGATCTGATCGTCGAAGGGATAGTACTCGATGTTAACTTGACATATAATGCTGTGTGAGATAACAGAGAGTACAACTTACAAGAAGTATCTTTTAAAAAATAGATTGCGTAAGAAATACTTGAAAATGAACATTGTAACTATTTTTTAAAAAAAATATCTTAACATGCTAGAAAACCAAAAAAAAAAAAACGAGCGGTTGATTCATGAATGTAATAAAGAGGTTATTACACCGCTAATGAGGGCCGGAGAGTGATATCGGCCATCCACCTCGAAATCTGCCCTCGGGCTAAAGCCCTCGGGGCAGACATCACGGTGGCGAGCCGATATCACTCTCCTGCCCTCACCAGCCATGTAATAACCACTAAGTATCGACAGTAGAGGTGGCCATACAAGATATTAATCGAAAAATTACAAGAACTTTAAGAATCAAAGCGTTGAGAACGCTGAAGTGGTATTTGTCAAGGAAGCCCACTCTGTGGAATTAGTAGTTTGAAAGAAACAGAGACATATTGTTCAAATATTGGCATAAAAGTCAACTCACTAAGCAAATGAATACCTTTTCGGTTGAAGGGAGAATACTCATGACAAAGTTTGGGTTATTTTGCAAAAGTGGTCTCCATTTGATCATTAGGAGGAAGCAGGAGTAACACCCCTTGACAGTAGGATGCATAACGAATAGAGAGAAAAATCCTGTTGATATATCGAACAAAATTAAGTTTATTCCTGAAAACTATAATTTTGAAATATCTCTAGCCTTTCACATTTAATTTCCAACATCACAATCAATTACCTCGATTTATTAATATTCATGAGCAATCAAATGAGTAGCGCGCAATCATAGGACGAACAAGCCATGGAACGAATTGGTCTTGGAACGAAAAAGCCCAGGGTCAGTAGGCAAATTTGTATCATTGCGCCAATAAAAGGCTATGAGCGAGAGAGGCTATTTTCAATCAAAAGTAAGTATCTCAACAAGAAAATATTGATGCTGAACATCAATGGCGCCGCAAACCACATATTTCTGTAACAGGGCACAATGCATTAGGCCGCGTTAAACAAACATTTGTCGGCAATGAATTACCATACATTAAAGAAAGAAAAAGTCTGTTATCGGATTGTGCTAAATCTGACACTCTAACACATATGTCTAGTATCACACAATCCCTCTTTATAGATATAATAAAAACTTGAATTAAGTTCTTATTATATCTATATAGACTAGAGGGATGGTATGATACCAGTCATGTCAGGTGCTCCAACGATTTACGGATGTTTTATTAATAGACGAGTTCGGTAACATAGACCTATAGAGTAAATCAATTGCAATTCCATGGCATTTTGCAGATGAAAGCTTTGAGGAAAGGAAAGCATTCAGACCGTGTGATAAGCAATCTCTGTATATACTTGGGATACTACTTGTTTTGGCGGACTCAGCGATATAGAGTGGACACACCGTCCAACATTTTTGTCTGAATAGGCAGCTTACGATCCCTATAGGCAAGGGAATCCCTTGAGAGGGATTCCCTGGCCTAAAAATGAGTTTAACTGGGTTTACTTCCTTCGGCTTTGCACAAAATAAGATACATGGTTATCAAAATTCAATCTTTAACTCGTGGTATTGTCTTCGACAAATACCACAAAAACCTAACTTAAATGTTACCTTAGTCTTTGAGTACTTTTGCAACTTTGATTTCAGTACCACCTTCATTTAAACTGCAAAAACCTAACTTAAACTGTCTGTTAGTCAAAATCTGATTAGCCTGGAATTTTCTACAGACTCTGAACTAAACTGTGATACCAAATTTGTTGGTCTTCGGTAAAACATGCGACATGAAATAAAAGAAAATTAAGTGCACACTTATATATGGAACTGAGTATATATACCCGAATGTAACTTTGCATACGCTATACACAGTAAGAAAACAATATATAGTCGTGGTATCATCTTGATACGCGATACTATGTGAACATTACACCGCGGTGCATGACAAATTAAAACATTTGTACATTATGGTGATCTAAGAAAAGGTTATACTGTTGGCGTTATCGTAATATACTATACTGTGTGACAAAAATCAGTAAGGTGCATGACAAATTATGGTTTACTGTTATTTGACTGTAGATCTATGCCGTTTTCAACATTATGTCAGTTATATATCGCAGCGACCAGTGCGCCTATCAATACTTCCTAAAGCCTGCTTTACCAGTACTCTGCACAATTATCAAAATCCAGTACAATTCTTCCCTCCCGCATAGCAACGCACTACAATATTACGTCAAGCGCGAGAAATATAAGGTAAATGACGTCATATTTCCTATCTGGTTGTCAGGCACGCGCAATTTATCTAGGCAACAAGAACGTGAAAATCGGTATTTCACTGGTGGTACCAGTGTAAGATCGAAAAATATTTTCCCTGCTATTTCTCGATATCCTACCGGAAAGCATGAAATAAAGATTAGTATCCTTGGCGTATAACGTTGGTATAATGATCTGAGAAAGTTTGTATATATACAGACCTGTATGTCCCTTCAGGAAACCACTGTACGTAACCTTTATAATGAACCAAAGCTACGTCTGTGTTTAGCTGCCCCACACCACCGTTCCCGTTGTATGCCTGAAACATAATTACAAAGTAATTTACTCATTACCAAACGACAAAATGTTGGGCTTGTCTAATCGAAAGCATTTGCAGACAACAAAATAAAAGTGACTGAAAATTTTGAAATTTGTTTCGTGAAGGGTAGAAAATATTGTGGGAAAAGGAGAAAATGCTGGTTACCAGCATTTTCTCCTTTTCCCACAGTTTTTTCTAAAGACTTCTGCTCAGGCTCGTCAAAATAGGGATTGTGGGATAAACTGGGCCCGAAAATAGTGGGGGTACCCTTCACCACATGGCAACATTTTAGACCTACCCAAATTGAAAACATTTGCAGACGACAATTTCACAGTAGCTCAGATGACGCTTTGTTAGGATAGAAAACTTTGTGAGAAAAGGAGAAAATGCTGGTCACCAGCATTTTCTTCTTTTCCCATTATGTTTTCAAAGGACTTCTATCTCAGGGTCCTTAAAGTCGCAAAAGGGTTACTGCACCTCTGAAATATAATGTGCAAAGCAGGACATCACACAGGATCCATAAAAATCCATTCTTGACAAACAATAGACAGAATGATCATGTAGATCGGTCCTTTAACACGCAGAAAATTGTCTGATAGCAAAAAACACATAGACCCTAGTCCGCCTGCACGGATGCACCGACAACCAGACCGACGAACAACTTGATTTCTTTGTAGATAGACAGAAGGACGGACAATTTGATTCCCTTATTTAGCAAATGAAATAAACTTTTTTCAAGGCAATAAAATAGAGGATATTTGTTTTTTTTTTAAGGTGAAAGATCGAAAATTATTTAATTGAGTCAACACCATCGGTAATATTTTCACGAGTGACGCAGACACGAGTGAAAAGGTTACTGGTGGTGTTCACGAGATGAAATAAATTTCGATCTTTCACCGAAAAAAAAAAAACATTTTCATCCTATAACCCTTTCTGGGAGGAGCTTCATCAAAATCGAGTGCAGTTTTCTTTTACCGTTATTCTCCATGGCGTACCCCTCCCGCATAGCAACGCAAATTACAATATTACGTCAAGCGCGAAAACAATAAGGTAAATGACGTCATATTTTCATCTGGTTGTGAGGCACGCACAATTTACCTAGCAACAAGAACATGAAAATCGGTATTTCACTGGTCGTACCGGTGTAATATCGAAAACTATTTTCACTGCTATTTCTCGATATCCTGTCGGAAAACATGAAATGACAAACAACTCTCGCAGAAAAAATAGCTTTAGAGAGCAGAATTAGACTTGGAATATTGATCCAGTAATACGGGCTAGGGGGTAACGTACACATAGAAATTTAAATGAATTTACATAAACTCTGCCCCCGACATTGCCTCTCTGAAAAAAGGGGACTTAATATATCTCTGTGATGAATTTTACCAAACATGACATAATATAATTACGGTTTCACAAAAACAGTTTTGTCAAACATTCGATTGAATCATGAAGAAGAATGGTCATTTTACATGCAGAAAATTCACAAATAGTAAAAAGTATCGACCCAGGTCAGCCTGTGACCGTAGTCGATACTTTCTGTAGACGCATTAAGCCCCCTTTTCACAGAAGATGTTCCAGTTAACTCATTACCAAATGACAATATTTTAGGCTTGAAAATCGAAAGCATTTGCAGATGACAAAATGAAAGTGACTGAAAATTTGAAATTTGCTATGTGAAGGGTAGAAAACATTGTGAGAAAAAGGAGAAAATGCTGGTTACCAGCATTTTCTCCTTTTCCCACAGTGTTTTCTAAAGGCTTCTTTCTCAGGATCGTCAAAAGTAAAGATTGTGTGGTAATGAGTTAATTTAAATTGGGTCATACCAAAGGGACCTCATAAAATATGCACATCTGTTATTGTGTCATATAATTAGCGATTTCTAATTATCGGTTCTTTAATGAATAAAGTAAATTAAGTAAAGTAAATAGCCTGGAAAATTATTCAATTCTTGATGTGCGGGTGGATGTGTCCAAGCTTGGACCCTTGCTTGGAAAATTCCTCGTTTTTATCCCTTTTCCAAACTGTCCAGAGTTTAACTAGCCCCGAGGGGGAAGATCATTTTGCAAACATTGTAGGGAGAGAAGAAAATACTGATAGCCAGAAGTCTGATTTGTTTCCCGCTACGATTTCTTCACTGCAGAAAAAAACAACAAATTTGAAGTTTTTGGTCATTTTTGGCCCTTTACCACACAGCGGCGACTCTTGACGACCCTGTAGTAGAAGCCTTTGGAAAACATTGTGGGAAAAGGAGAAAATACTGATGACCAGCATTTTTTTCCTTTTCCCACAATGTTTTTTTATCCCTTCCGAAATCAAATTTCAATTTTTCAGTCACATTTATTTTGTCGTCTTCAAATGCTTTCAATTTTGACCAGTCTATAGATTTGTCGTTTAGTAAAGAGTTAAACTGTCGTCTGCAAATTCTTTCAATTTGGACAAGTCAAAAATTTTGTCGTTCCTAAAAAAGTTAAATCTTTGAACGCCTACCAAAAAAAATAAACTTTTTGCCAGCTCTAACGGTAGATTTCAAAATTCAAATAAGCCTAACTTAAGACAATTTTCATTCATATGTTCAATCTAAAGAAATTAGCCATGCTCTGTTCAGTGAAAAGGGGACTCCATACATCTGCGAAAAGTATCGACCGAGGTCAGCCTGCGCAGTCCGCGCAGGCTGACCTCGGCCGAAACTTTTCGCTATTAGTCAATATTCTGTATGCCAAAGGACCAGTTTATCTTATAATTAAGCTGGTTGTTACAGAAATGTATATTATGGAGACATAGGTATCTGATGGCTTGCTAGGTACCATGGATCGCAGAGATGCATTAAGCCCCCCTTTGTCAGAGCATGCGCTGAATTAAGGCCTGCCTTAGTTCAAACATATTTATTTGTAATAATTAATTAGAAAAAGGATTGGACGAAACCTACCAAAAGCTTAGAAAGTCCCTCTCCGAAGTACAAATGGCCTACCTTATCAATCGTTAGTTTGGGAATCCAGATAGACTTCGTGGACAGTCGGATGGTCTCTGTACCTTCGTAACTATTCGGGTCCCATGTCAGAAAGTCATCCCGCCAGTTCAGTTTGAAATAACCCATCACAGAAAAACGTTGCTCCTGGGTATCAAACTCAATGATGCTCAAAGTAACGAACTCCGAGTAAACCAGTACAAATCTGGTCTGGTCATTGCGAGGTCGAATTACAGTATTGTATCCCGATAGCATCTGGTTAAGTAGTGAGCTCATCTGATTGAGGGCAATTCCATTTTCTTTACTTTTGGTAGATGAAGAAATGACATTGTTAGTGGTAGGAATAGGCGTCGACGAGGGTGACAAAGTCCGTGTTGAATTGCCCGAAGCTAGGATATCAAAGGAAGCTTGCCGTAATAAAACTTGGTTTGAGTCCGCAATGGAAGGTGGTCTTGTTGTTGAAGCAGCAGTAAAAGCTTCCATTAATGGACCTCTTGGTGTCGAAGGTCTGTTTGTTTGGATGTCTTCGAGATTTAGATAATCGATATAAACTACCGGATTTGTTGTATACCTCTGGATGACATTCGGAATGTCATTCGCAATAAGAGCATCCGTCTCTACGTGTTGAATAGGCGAAAACAGTTCGGGTTGCGTTGACGCCCTCGCCGTAGCTAAAGGGATGGGAGGTAAAGTTAAAAAAATGAAATTATTGTCCGGGACAAACCCTAACGGTGTTCCAACTGTTGAAGGCTTAGGCACCGGTAATTTTTGGGACGTCTCCTTTTTTTGTTGAATGGTGGTAAGCAGAGTCTGGAAGATAAAATTACTGTCAGGTACTACAAAATCTAATGAGTCTTCAGCTGTTACCGGCTCAAGCACCTGCAATATCTCTGACGTCTCTGGGGGAACTGAAGTTTCCACTGTCACAGATGCATAATGAATGGTATTAGTTGATATAGCAGATTGTATGTCTATAACGTTTGACCCCGATACCTCACCCTGTCCTGGACTTATTGTTGAAACCACAAGATCGCGCTCTGTTGTGATCACTGGACCTTCAGGAATCATTGGGTCTTGTCTTTTTTTCTCGTTGACAGAGGGGGTGTAAGTTGAAATGGACATGACAGAACTTGATAACGATTGCTTTGTTGATGGAAGTGATAATTGTGGCCCTGTCGTTGGGAGACCAGGTAAAAGCGGTTCTTTTGATCCGACAGGCGGCTCTTTTGCAGGAATAGTTGTCATAGGTAACCCTTCTGTGAAGTCAAGTTGAGGAGGTGGAGGAATAGTAGTGACAAACTTTCCATCGGGCACCTCAGTCTTTGGCTCTTGCGACGGGACAGTTGGAGGTAGAATTTTTGCAGGGAGAGTAGTCAATTGTGGCCTCTCCGTAGGAACAGGTTTCGGAGGTGGCGGAATAGTGGTGAAAAATTTACCATTAGGGACCATCTTTGGGTTTTCATCTGGGACAGTTGGGGGAGGAATTTTCGCAGGGAGAGTGGTAGTGACAAACCTTCCGTCGGGCACATTATTCTTGCCAACGGGCAACTTTTCTTTACGTGCTGCTGCTCCAGCATTGTTGATAACCAACGCCAGAAGAACGGGAAATGAAGGTTTCATCATAACGATGTCCTCAGCTAAATAATATTTTTGTTGTGTGAATAAAACACCTGAAATGGCTTGCGACATGCGTAAAGGGGCATTCGAACATTTGCGTAAAGTGTCGTCTCGGATCAGCATGCGCAGCCCGCGCAGGCTAATCCGAGACGGCACTTTACGACTGCAGTAGATTCTGTGCAACAGTAGACTTGCACAAAACAGAAAATTACATAAAAACGGAAAGTGCCGTTTCGGATTATCCTGCGCGGACTGCACAGGCTTATCCGAGACGACACTTTACGCAAATGTCCGAATGCCCCTTGTTGCATGTTGTAAGCCCTATAGAAGCTATATAACATTATAGTCTTATGACATTTTAACCCAAATCATCCTGTATAAGATAGTTATATACCCTCAAGTCCGTAGTAAAAATTCAAATCTTGCTATTTCAGTTATTTCTAAAGGAGACATATCTCCTTATCTGACAGTATAGATCAAGATCAGACTGCCGTTCCTGTGCAGTCTGATCTTGATCTACACTTTTTCGCAGAATGTCGTAGAATCGGTCTTGGCAGCTAAAGGATTGACTATTTTCCTACTAAGCCTAAAAAAAAATTCAAAGTAAACCGACGATATGCTGGTAACCACAATTTTCTTTTTTCCCCACAATGTTTTCCGTCCAAGGTTGTGGATGAAAAAAAATCTAACATTTATTTTGAGCCACATTCAATTTTCAGCCTGTTTCAAAGATGTGTGAATCTAAAAAAATGTTCGTCTGGAAACGCGTTAACTTTTTACCACAAAATCCCTACTTTTGACATCCCTGAGAAAGAAGTCTTTAGAAAACATTGTGGGAAAAGGAGAAAATGCTGGTAACCAGCATTTTCTCCTATTCCCACAATGTTTTCTACCCTTCACAAAACAAATTTCAAATTTCGAATTTCGGTCACTTTTATTTTGTCGTCTGCAAATTATGTTTTCAATTTGGACAAACCTAAAATTTTGTCGTTTGGTAATGAGTTAACCAAGAGACAAAACTTAAGCTTTACACACGTTTTGTGCAGTCTAATCCTGATCTAAACTATCTGCAAGAAAGCACCGGGTCTTCGATACCAGCCTAAGGGTTGAATATGCATGTGATCGTTTAGTGAAAAGTTGAGTAATACCTAAACAATGGATATTTGAGTTTTTTTACGGTTAAAGATCGAAATTTATTATATACCTAGCAGTGAAATCCTGGAATTTACCAGTGTAATAAATTTTGATATCATCACTAGTGACGATATCAACTTTCACTTTCACTTCCTGCTGTAATTTAGGAACTACTTTTTTCATTAAGCACTTATAGATTGTGTTAATTAAAAATAATAATGTTAATAAGGTATATCATAAATAGAATAATCAACAGGTTATTTCTGATATGAAAAATATCTCACTCAGATGCGTCGTAAGGCGTAAAAAAAAAAAACTCGTGCTGCGCACTCGTTTTTTCAACGCCTAACAGCGCATCCTCGTGAGATATTTTTCATATTAAAACTAACCAGTTGATTATCCTCTATTTATTTTATCGAGTGAATATCATCGATAATGATTTATTTTCACGAGATGAAATAAATTTCGATCTTTCAACGAAAGAAAAAAAAAAGATGTGCTATTTATTTCATGCTGTTAACCCTTTCTGTGGGGGCGGGGACTTAATAAAAATCCAGTACAGTTCATTTCGGTTATTCCCCGTGGCGTACCCCCTCCGCATAGCAACACATTACAATATTACGTCAAGAGCGAGAAATGTACGGTAAATTACGTCATATATTTCCATCTTGGCGTGAGGCACGCGCATTTTATCTTGGTAACTAAGTCGCGGGAACAACTGTTTCCGCTTTCGATGGAAGAGTTAGATTATAAAAATCGGTATTTTGACTGGGCGTAACCATGGAATACCGAAAAAATATTTCACCATGTTCACTCGTGAACACCATCGGTAACATTTCCACTCGTGGCTGCGCCACTCGTGAAAATATTACCAATGGTGTCCACTCGATGAAATAAATAGAGAATAATCAACTGGTTATTTTTGATATGAAAAATATTTCACGAGGATGCGTTGTTAGGCGTTTAAAAAACGAGTGCGCAGCACGAGTTTTTTTAACGCCTTACGACGCGTCCGAGTGAGATATTTTTCATATCAAAAATAACCAGTTGATTATTCTATTTATTATATACCTTATTAACATCATTATTTGTTATTTTGCGTTTGAAAGTCGAAAAAAAATGTAGTCGAAAAAAAGGTAGTTCCCAAATGACGTCAGGAAGTGAAAGTTGATAACGTCACTAGTGATGATATCAAAATTTATTACACTGGGAAATTCCAGGATTTCACTGCTAGGTATATAATAATAAGAACACTTCAATAAGTTCAGTTTATACCAAGCATGTATTTTTCTGAAAATGAACAAAAAAAGGGAATGAATGAATGAATGAATGAATGAATGAATGAATGAATAAACAAATAAATAGATAAATAAATAAATAAATAAATAAATAAATAAATGATGGTGCTGATGAATATAAGTGATACAATTCATAATAATTAAATCTCAATTCTATTACCTCATCTAAATATTTCTCCCCTATCTTGCAGTACCTCACTTTAAAAAACAAACAAACTAGCTCATACCACAGGCCTTAGACCTTAAACGTTGTTTAAACTGTGGCGTAAACGGTAAATTTGCTTTCTATAAATACTTCAAATCTGTGAAGTCTGAAGGTTTGTCGCCTAGAAGTAAGTTACCAGCAACCTAACAATAACCTATGCTTTTTAATATTTTGTCTCTTTTAACCCATTACCACACAATCTCTACTTTTGACGACCCTGTGGTAGACCTTTTGAAAACATTGTAGGAAAAGGAGAAAATGCTGGTAACCAGCATTTTCTCCTTTTCCCACAATGTTCTCTACCCCATCCCAAATCAAATTTCGATTTTTCAGTCACATTTATTTTGTCGTCTGCAAATGCTTTCAATTTGGACCAGTCTATAAATTTGTCGTTTGGTAAAAAGTTAAAATTCTTGTTCGAGAATTATCATATTTCATGTTCTTTCAGTCCATACCACAAACTGCCTCTGACGTAAAACTTGAATAACTAAAGAATTTAGAAAGATCAACATACGGATGAACGGTGCTCTGACAAAAAGGGGCTTATGGCATCTAACGCAACGCATGATACCAGACAAGACATAGATGATATTTCTATTTTTTTTTTCGGTGAAAGATCGAAATTTATTTCATTTCATTCAGTGAACAACATCGGTAATATTTTCACGAGTGGTGCAGCCACGACAGAAAATATTACCAATGGTGATCACGAGATGAAATAAATTTCGATCTTTCACCTAAAACAAAAAAAGAAAAAAATATTCTATTTATTTCATGCTTTTAACCCTATCTAGGAGGAACTTTTTCAAAATCAAGTATAGTTCCTTTCAGTCATTCCCTGTGGCGTACCCCGTCCGCATAGCAACGCATTACAATATTACGTCAAGCGCACGAAATGTAATGTAAATAACGTCATATTTCCATCTGGTTGCGGGGCACGCGCAATTTACCTGGGCAACAAGAACATGAATATCGGTATTTTCTCTGTTCGTATCGGTGGAATATCGAAAAATATTTTCACCGCTATTTCTCGATATCCTACCGGAAAGCATGAAATATATCGCAATATCATGTATCCATAAGAAATAATTTTGCACAATAACGTAATCTGAATCAAGCAGTAGACTGGTTCTCTGAAATGCAGAAAATTGACTGATACAGATAGCAAAAAGTTTTGACGCAAGTAAGCTTGTGGGAACTACGTAAGCTGAGCTGGTCAGAAACTTTTTTGCAGGTTCAATAAGCCCCTTTTTCACGAAGCATGGCTCAAATATAACGATTATTGATTAGAAAATTTGAAGAAAGACCTGTGAAAGTCTACTAATAAAACATGTAAATATAACAATTACCTATCATATTGGGGCCTATATATTATCCTGCATAAAGAATTGAATTGAAATTTTCAATTCGACAGTAAAAACGCCAAATTTTGATATAGATCTACCAAAGTTATGCTTTGGGGAATAATATCATCTCATCGGACAGTGTAGATCAAAGATCAGACTGCACGTTCTGTGCAGTCTGATCTTGATCTACAATGTCTGTAAAAGATCAGTGAGTCAAGCTTAGCAGTCAAAGGGTTTAGTTTTTCTAAACTTTTCACACGAGACGGTTCCAACCTTTTCCACAAACACACCTGAGTTTTGACATCCTTGAGCAAAAAGACGGCTTTGGAATAACATCGCGGGAAAAGTAAAACCCAGCACTTTTTTCTTTTCCTACGATGTCTTCTGCGCTTTCACAGGCAAACCAGTTGATCTGCACCTATCTTACAGCCTGAAAGTGCTTTTGATTGGGACAAGTCTAAGATTTTGTCATTTGGTAAGGAGTTAACACTAAAAATGGGATACTATTGCTTCACCGTGTGTTCGGTTTGAGAGCTATATTTGTTGAAGGCCATCTAACTGCCAGAAGTACACGAATCAGTCGCATGCCAGAAAAAAATGCATCGAAAATGTAGGACAAAATTTGTCAACTTCTTTAGCCAACTTTAATTTGTTTTATTTTTGAAAACAGTTTTCTGCCAATGACTGAAATTTTGCCAGATTCTGCAGTTCCTAGGAGAAGAAAACATATAATAACAATTTGGTCTTGTCATCTATTTACCAAACATCCCTCCGTTTAATTGACACTGGAAAAGAAGATTTTTGTGTAACAAGTGTCATGTTTATCCTTCTCCGTCAATTCTTTTCAACCTTTGAAAGACACAACCCATCATTTGCACCACATTATATTTGCTGTCTGCAAATGCTTCAAGTCTCGATTTCGTCGTGTTATAGAGCGTGAAGCAAACATTTTAAATTCAGTTTTCGTTGTAAACTTCAAGATAACTCATCTGATGTTGATTCCGGTTTGGGACGGTTTTGGACTACATTTCGTGTTTACACTATACCCAAATTATTTATTTAGAGTAACTTCCCTTTAAAGCGGAAGTGAAACTGACGGACTTTCTACCCAGGATATAGATAATGTCAGAGAAAAAGTAGTGAATATTTTTCTGAATTTGCAGAGTCAGCCATGTCGTCTTCTCTTGTGGCGAGTGTGAAGCGATACTGTACTCATTCGCGTCGCCTGCAGATGATTCTGGAGGAAACAAAGCGATGTTTCGACGACATAAACGAGAGTGGTAAAAACGAAAATGGTAGGTTGTTTTTCTGCTCTCCCAGGAAACTGAAAACACGTAGATATAATTGATCTCGTTTGTAAATCGTTATTGTTTGTAATCAGGGTTACTCACCATCACATTTTTCCGTCAGTGCTGTAAACTGATAGCCTGGTAGGGAACAAAGTGCTACATGGATGTACGGGACTCGGACGAAGACCACCGATACAGGACGTGTAGGTCCCTACTCTCCATCCACCGGCCAGTATAATGTCCTCCCTCCTAACTGCAAAGCTTCTTCTTAATAAAATCAGTGAATAACAACTATGTTGGGACGACACGGCAATCGCCACTCTAAAATTGAAACTTGACTTTGGAAGAGTAGAAAACAATGCGGGAAAAGGAGAAAATCCTGATTACTAGCATTTTCTCGTTTTCCCACAATGTTTTCAGAAGGCTTCTTCCTCATGGTCGTTAAAATCAGGAATTGTTTGGTAAAGGGTTAAATCAATGCCTAACAACTGTGTTTTGGAGAATTCTGTTTGGCTCAGTGGTTAAGATGCTGGTGTTTGAACCTCAGTAAACAAGGATCTCTTCCTCATGGGTTTGAATCCAGCCAGGTTTGGTTGTATTTCAGCTACACATTAGTTGCGAACTTTCACGTTCCCAAGATGTAGTCAGAGCTCCTGACTAAAATATTAATTAATTCTGCACGAAACCCTATGTTGTGGGTACTCAGTAGAATTGTCTCATCGAGACGATTCTAATGAGTACCCACAACATAGGGTTTCAAAGGGAAATAGTGAATTTAGAATACCATCACTTCCTCTTATCTGGAGCTCTGGTGTAGTCTTTCAAGTTACAGTCTGATTTCTATAGATTTACACAGTTTGAAAAAAGAACTTGTTACCTTACATAATTATTTATATTCAGTGTAAAATTTTATGCAGTGAGTATTTAAAATAACAATTAAAGCTAAATGTAAGCAAAGCGTGTATTTTTCGACCAATTTCTGACTAATTCAATATTTGTACAGCACAGAAACATGTTATCCTGTACCAAACACCTCATGTTTTATTGACCCTGAATAAGAAGGCTTTGGAGAACATTTAACAGAAAATGCTACTTACTAGCAATTTAGCCGTTTTTAATTAGCCATTTAAAAATGCTTTCAGTTTGAACAGGTCTAAAATTTTGTCATCTGGGTAAAGAGGTATAAAACTACTTTGTTTTGCTTAACCCATCACCACACAATCCCTACTTTTGACGACCCTGAGAAAGAAGCCTTTGGAAAACATTGTGGGAAAAGGAGAAAATGCTAGTAACCAGCATTTTCTCCTTTTCCCACAATGTTTTCTACCTTCACAATACAAATTTCAAATTTTCAGTCACTTTTATTCTGTCATTTGCTAATGTTTTCGATTTGGACAAACCTAAAATTTTGTCGTTTGGTAATGAGTTAAGAGGTAATTTATTTCTTCCAGGTCAAATTCTGTCTGTGGAGCTTCTCCATGAAGAAGAAGATGAAGTGCTATCAGCAGCCAAAAAGCCTCCAGGCATCGTGGTGCTCGGGCAAAACACCTACTGTAAAGCTGAAGTTGTCAACAAGCTTTTCGGTCGGACAATCTTCCCTAGTTTTGATAGTTCAGATGACAAAAAACGGCATCGAATGGTACGCTTTCGATACGGAGAAAATCTATGCATTAATTTAGAGCTACCTGGAGATTACTCACTTGCTGAGAATTTAGAGGCTTACAATGGACCCTGGAACACAATACCCCACAAAGATCTCCATGTTAAAGACGATGTTGTTGACTCGGCGGCTGGTGCGGCTATCCTAGAAGTCACTTTTAACCATCAGTTGTTGAGAAATGGTTGTACGCTGGTTGTTGCAGCCAGTAACACAGGATTTGAAGAAGAGCTAAAACGTTGTATCGAGGGGATATCACCAATAATTATTTATGCATATCATGCTGATTCACTGGGGACAAAGGTTTGTTCATCGGGACTTGGCTACCGAATGTTTTTAACCCTTTATCATAGAAGGAAAATTTAGATAAGTCCAAATTGAAAGCATTTGGGGACAACAAAATGAATATGACTCGGAAAGTGAAAGTTGTACTAGAAAGGATTGAAAACATTGTCGGAAAAGAAGAAAATGCTGGTTATCAGCATTTAACTTTTCCCAAACAAGCCCTGGTTTTTACGTGTCTGCAGTAAAAGTATTTTGAAAACACTCTGGGAAAAGGAGAAATTGCTCATAACGAGCAATTTCTCGTTTTCCCACAGTTTTTTCTACTCTTTTTGAGAACTTTCCGGCATTTTCTCAAAATCTAAAATTATCGTCTGCAAACTCTTTCAGTTTGGAAGAGTCCAAAATTTGTTGTTTGGGAAAGGGTTAAAGCTTTCTTCCTCAGAGTGGTTAAAAGTTATGATTGAGTGTAGAGAGTCCAATATCTAGCATGTCTACTCACATTGGTGTCTTTTTTTTATGTATTTTTTTCAAAGCTGCCGTCCTTGAAATATTTAGTTCTGAGTCACTGTTGAAAGTGGCAACACCCCAATAAATTGTTACAATTAATGAATTATCATTTTCAGAACAAAGGATAAAGTTTCAAAATGTATAGACATGACTATTTTTTTGCTGCCTTGGAAGTTTTCCATCATCCTTGAATTTGATCAATGTTCCTTGAGAAATTTGTAGTAATTTTACAGGTTCTTGAATTTCATAATATAAGATTTGTTATGACAATTTCACTTTTGGTTTATTTTCATATTTGTTACAGGAAATACAAGATCTAGAGCAGTTGAAAGAGATGACACACTTTCAGCCAGTTTGCTTTGTCAAAGTACCGCCTCCTGGTCTCCCAACACTGACAGTAATCCCAGGGTCCCCATTTGGATCTGTACCTCCTACAATAAAGGCCCCTAAATCTCCACAAAATGGTCTCTCAATTATTGACATGAACAGAAATGACATGTCTGTAAACGATGGACACAAGCAAGAAAATCCACAGACAGTGAAGGACCTTGAAAATAACTGTGTTTCTGAAACTGCGCAGGAATCCTCCAAGGTAGAAATGCGAACTAAGGATATGCAAATTAGTTGTAATGAAGGCAATAAGCAAGAGAAGAACGAGAGCCTCCCTTCTAGTCAAAGACATGGGCGATTGCTGTATTCCACAATACCACCAAATTCATGCCAGCATGTGTTTCGTCAGCTATGTAAAATTGGATATTTAAGTGAAATGCCTGGTGTGCGAAATATAAGTCGTGATATGGTACAGGATTATTTTGAAGTTGACAGCATATTTGTGACATTATTTGAGCAATTTGTTGCTTGTTTCTCTCCATTTTGTGAACAAACAATGCAAAGGTACCTCGTTAATGCCGTCACAGTTCTGAACAATACTCATATTCGTTGTTTGAATACTTTTATCATCTCTGCATTCGACATGGCGAGGGAAGTGTTAATAACGCCAAAGAAACTTGAGTTTGCGCGAGAAAAAGAGGAAGAGCTCTACAAATCACTGTTTCAAATTGCAGTGGCTAAAGGTGACGAAATACGGGAAATGATAGAAAAAACAATACGGGATAACTGGGACAGACTTGTGCAAAAGGTTGAGGAGTATGACTTCATAGGTGAAAATACTTTCCGTACTCACTACTGAATAGATTTAACTCTTTACCGCACAGTGCTGACTGGGAAAGAAGCCTTTTGAAAACATTATGGGAAAAGGAGAAAATGCTGGTTACCAGCATTTTCTCCTTTTCCCACAATGTTTTCTACCCTATTATAGAAAAACTGCTCCATTTAAGCCACATTGAAATATTTGTCTGCAAATGCTTTTGATTTGTACAGGGCTTAAGTATTTGTGGTCTGGTAAAGGGTTAACACTTGCTTCTACAATGAACCAGTTAAGATATTGAATTAGTTTAAGTTATGCAGACTGTGTAGATCAAGATCAGGCTGCACAAAATAAGCAGTCTGATGTTTTTTGTGCACAGTGTCTGACGTGAAGGAATGAATAAAGGAACATTTTATTACAGTGACGTATGTTTCATCAATCTACAAACACAGTACTAGTGAAATACATGAAAATTTTGAAATATCCGGCCATGTTAGGCCTACATGTCACTGTTAACACAGTTACATGTATTATGTCACGTAAGCATATACCATATTTCTCCTAATAAAAGCTGGGAGCTATGCAAACATAGATGGGAGCCTTTATTTTGTATCAAATTTGCAAAGCAAAACATCTATCCAATTTTGTATAAAATTTCTCTTTTCTTTTAGTGAATACTAAGAGAAAACACTAAACAAATTAGAGGAAATTTTCATCTAATTCTTCAAATACTGGTAATCAACTAATGTACATTGGGTTGTTATGATTTAAGGGTTTTCTTTGGGGAGGGGGAGTGGGGGTATTACTATTAGGGAATACACTTTTAATAGGAGAAGTATGGTAGCTGTGTATAACTGAAATTTTCAATGCTGATTACATGTAACTTTGACTATACAGTGGTTGGCAAATGGAATTAGTTGCAAACTGCATATCAAATGTAAGTAAGGTGGAAGATTTCATCTTTGAAGGCAAAGAAAACATTGTGAAAAAATGAGAAAATGCTAATTATCAGTGTCTTCTTTTCAGCTGTCAAGGATTTATGTTATATTGGGATATGCTCTGACAAAAGGGGGCTTAATGCTTTTCTGCAGTGTATGATACTGAACAAGTTAACAGTATTTTACAGCCCTGAAGTCATTTTTGTATTAGAACCATCTGAATAATAAGGCACACTGATCCTTTGACATGCAGAATACTTACAAAATGCAAAAAGTTTCGCCTTAGGTCAGCCTGCGCGAACTGTGCAGGCTGACCCGTGTCGTAACTTTTTGCAAGCTCCTTTTTGCACAGAGTATTGTTTGATTCCTTGTTTATTTAATAGGTGTGGATTTTGGTGAGAAAGGCGAGATTCTGACCCACAAAGGCTTGAAAATCTGCACCGGTCAGATCCAAGAACTGGTCTTGGGTGGACTGAACCAAGCTGTGGCTGGTCAGCTGGTCAACTCTGTTGATATCTTACGAGATTCGTACACAGGTATAGAGCATGATTGTAGTTCTATAATTTCTTCTTTTTTTACAATGTTTCCTTTCCTGCACCATAAAGCACATTAAAATTTGGACCACTTAGTAGTTTCAAATGAGCTCTGGAAAGAGAAAAATGAGCCCTTCACATGAGTGTGAACACTAAACAAAACAGGAGCGCGCTTACAAAAATTCGAATTTCCTCCCACAATTTACGTATTGAATCAGGCAGGTATGGTAGACAAAGAATTGAAAGGTCTGAAAGAGTTTGTACAGTATGTAATTCTGGAGAGATTGAAGATGAGTACCATTTTATTCTAATTTGTCCAGCATATAGTGACTTTCGTAAAAACTACATAAGGAAATATTTCTGCGTCCGACCGAATATGTTTAAGCTGTTACAGCTACTTAATTCAAGTAATGTAAGAATCTTACTAAACCTTTCCCGTTTTATTACCTGTGCTACAAAACAGAGATTGTCATTGTTGAATGCAAATGTGTAATACTGAAATAATGTTGTAAACGGCGTTAAACACGTTCAATCAATTATTTCCCGTTAACATACTATAAGCCTTGGCCTGCTAAATAAATAAGTAAAATCAGCGTGTTAAGACGATAGTAATAATCGCATTGTTCCTTTTTTTTTCAAAGATATTATAATGGGGAAACATCTTATTTGGCAATGTGGATCCAAGATCAGACTGCACATTTTGTGCTGTCTGGTCTTGATCTACAGTGTCTCCAAGGTCCTGAAGTCACGCATAGCAGCCCAGGGGTTAAGTATTATTTGTAAGTCTTAGTACCTCTAAACTAGCAATGGATCGTTGCAAGATGTCAAATATTATACGCATCTTATTCGTCCTACCCCACACTGTTTTAAATTACGTACCTTTCTAAGTGTATGTTTCATTGCGAAACTTTTAAAAATGCATTGTTCCAAATTGAGTAATTTGACTAGTAACGGAATGTTGTAAGTCGTTTTATATTATGCATTGTATTTGTCTTGCTCAGCACTATTTTCGAGCAATTTTATGTCTCGTTCTCCATCATATCCTTATTCTGTTACATTATCCCTTTACCACATAAGGCATTTCTATGGTGTCTCTACATGACCTACAATAATAGCAGGGAGGGGGCCGTTTCTTGTGTGTGTGTGACACCTTTTGACAGAATAGAAAACATTGTGACAGAAGGTGAGATTGCTCGTCACGAGCAATTTCGCATTTTGCCACCATGTTTTCCAAGGGCTCCCATAAGCAATGCGTAGAAATGAGTATCTATGGAGTAAAGGGCTATTCAGATATTTTCTAAGGTAAAGCTCAAAATGACAAATTATAGTGTCCATTTCACGCTCAGCGACCACCCCTTCAAGGTGTGATCTCTATGTGCTATACAAGTTTGGGTTACTCATTAATTATCGTATAAGTACGATCTCCTTTTTTTCTCAGTATTTTTGTTAAACGGTAGAACTTGGCTTTTGTTATATTCTATGGGGTTGTTACTGTACACATCACATGACCACAGGTATGGTAAAATCATATATATTGTTACAAGATACATGTATATGTATACGTAATAAAGTATGTCTATGTCTATGTCTAAGTGTGAACACTCAGCTGTAGTTGTGTGATTTTTAGCGCCACTGGCCAGCATGCTTATGTCATGGCCTGTTGTCCATTGTGCATCAGCCCATTAACTTTTTTTTGAAAATATCTTCTTCTCTGAAACTACCACGCCAATTTTGATGAAACTTCACAAAAATGATCTTGCCATGGTCCTCTTCAGAATTTCTTGAAAGAATTTCATTCCTTCAACAACTCTGGTTGCCATGGCAGCAAAACTTAAAAAATATTGGAAATATTTGAAAATCTTCTTGTCTGAAACCATAAAGCCTAGGGCTACCAAATTTGGCATGTAGCTTTATCTAGTAAACCTCTATCAAAATGCTTCAAACTATAGCCCTGGGGTCAAATTTGATCCTGCCCAGGTGGTCATAAGTTTTACATAGGCTGATATAGCGAAAATTTTGGAAATCTTCCTGTACCTAGCCACATGGCCTAGGCTTACCAAATTTTGCATGTGATTGTATCTGATGGGCTTCTACCAAGAGTGTCCAACTTACAGCCCGGGGGTAAAATTTAACCCGAGGGGGGGGTCACAAGTTTACATAAGCTTAGATAGAGAAAACTTAAGAAATCTCCTTGCACCTACACATAAGGCCTAGTGCTACCAAATATTGCATATGGATTTATCTAGTGGGCCTCTACCAAGAATGCCCAACTTATAGCCCTGTGGTAAAAAATATTGGCCAGCCCCAGGGGTCACACAGGGAAATGTTACTGAACTAGCATTTGGTGAGCTTAATAACATTTTTCCTTGACAAGTTAGATATGACTGAAGTGATAAGAACAGTTTCGGACAGAGTAGAAAACATATGAAAGGAGAAAATGGTGGTTATCGAAAAATGGTATGATGGTTTTTTGTCACATGACCTGATTCTGACCAATCAAAAAACAAATTTTATGTAAGTAATGAATACAATTATTAAGGGATTGCGTGATAAGGGCTTAACCCATTACCACACAATCCCTACTTTTGACACCCCTGAGAAAGAAGCCTTTAGAAAACACTGTGGGAAAAGGAGAAAATGCTGGTAACCAGCATTTTCTCCTTTTCCCACAGTGTTTTCTACCCTTCCCAGAACAAATTTCAATTTTTCTGTCACATTTATTTTGTCGTCTGCAAATGCTTTCAGTTTGGACTAGTCATTACCACACAATCCCTACTTTTGATGCCCCTGAGAAAGAAGCCTTTAGAATAAACTGTGGGAAAAGGAGAAAATGCAGGTAACCAGCATTTTCTCCTTTTCCCACGATGTTTTCTACTCTTCACAAAACAAATTTCAAATTTTCAGTCACTTTCATTTTGTCGTCTGCAAATGCTTTCAATTTGGATCAGTCTATAATATTTTGTTTGGTAATGAGTTAACCAGTTTTCAGACAACAAACAATAATAGTGCATTCAGACATTCATGTAAAGTGTCGTCCAGGATAAGCCTTCTCAGTCAGCGCGTGCTAATCCAAGACGACACTGTTCTAATCTAATTTTATGTTTTCTGGAAGTCTACTGTAGGACATTCAGACATTCATGTAAAGTGTCATCTCAGATTAGCCTGTGCAGATTGAGCAGGTTGATCAGAAACAAATGTCCAAATGCCCCTTTTAGTGTGTTGCAGGCGAATTATTACACTGTAAACATTTCAACAAGGAGATAAAAATACAAAGAATCATTATCAGGGCATACATGACGTAGGCGTTACTCTTTACCACATGATCAACATTTTGAATCATCCGAATTAAAAGAGTTTTAACTCATCACCAAATGACAATGTTTTAGGCAGGTTTAAATTGAAAGCATTGCAGACGACAAAATAAATGTGACCTTCACAAAACAGATTTCAAATTTTAAGTCACTTTTATTTTGTCGTCTGCAAATGCTTTCAATTTGGACCAGGCTAGGATATTGTTGTTTGGTAATGGGTTAATTTGTTCGTATATGCTTCAATGGTTTACTGCAATTTCTGGACTTTAAACAACCCAGGGAAAGAAGCCTTTAGAAAACATTGTGGGAAAAGGAGAAATGCTGGTAACCAGCATTTTTCTCCCTATTCCTCAACATTTTTTACAGTTATTAAAGAAAAATTGCACCATTTGATCCGCATTGAAACTTTCGTCTGCAAATGCTTTCAATTCGGACAAGATTAAAGTTTTGTTGTCTGATACAGGGTTAACCCATTACCAGAATCTTGGACTGGTCCAAACTGAAAAGACTTGCAGATGACTAAATAAACATAACTGAAAAATTTAAATTTGTTTCTGGCAGGGTAGAAAACATTGTGATAAAAGAAGAAAATGCTGGTTACCAGCATTTTCTGCTTTTACCACAAGGTTTTCAAAAGGCTTCTTTCTCATGGGCATAAAAAGTCGGGATTGTGTGGTAAATAGTTAAAGTTGGATAAGCGCAAAGTTTATCGTTGTGTTGAGTGTCAACATGCTTACGAGCACAAAAGAATATGACCTTTTGTGTAATGCCCAGAACGTGATAAAAGGATGTTTATCACGTCTTATGCAAGGTCAAACAGGGTTAACTCTTTACCAAACGACAAAATTTAAGACTGGTCCAAATTGAAAGCACTTGCAGATGACAAAATAAACGTAACTCAGAAATTGAAAGTTGTTTCCTGCAGGGTGGAAAACATTGGGAAAAGGAGAAAATGCTGGTTCCCAGCATTTTCTCCTTTTCCCACAATATTTTTAAAAGTCTTCTTTTAGAGGGTAGTTAGCACTTGCAGACGACAAAATAAACTCAAAAATTGAAATTTTTTTCCTGCAGGGTGCAAAACATTGTGGGAAAAGGAGAAAATGCTGGTTACCAGCATTTTCTCCTTTTCCCACAATGTTTTCAAAAGTCTTCTTTCTAAAGGTCGTTAAAAGGTGGGATTATGTGGTAATGGGTGAATCAAGTATCTTTGTATTCACTTGCTTTAATCTTTTACTGAGGCCTAGTAGCTCAGTCGGTAGCAGGGGGACTTGAGAACAGGGGTAGTGGGTTTGATCTCTGGCTTGGCCAGTTTCTTTCTGATGATAGTCATTGCAACAAGATTCATTCCTATCCCATTGCTGACCATTGTTTGGTAGATGGTTAGGTGGGAAAGCAGCATATTTTTTTCATAGGCCTGATTGTTAAACACATTGTAAAACTTTTATCGAATTCTATCACAAAACCTCAATTATTTTCAGTACTAGACCCTTTGTTTTTTTTCTTATTCTGTACACATTTGATATAACAATTGAATGACGTCAATCTGACATCACTTTGTACTTATTTAATAGAAGTGAATAGGTTTTATGGATGTTAATGTGGGCATATACATAGATTGTTTTGCATTTTCTGATTTATAAATTGTAAAATATCTTAATTCCATGAAAAGCATCTGTTGTTTGAATGTTTTTGAGACAAAATTTATTAAACTCGTCCAGGAAAAAAAATAAAATTAAGCTTGCCAAAGGTTTGTTTAACACTTTACCAAACAGTTCCTGGTTTTTATGACCCTGATAAGCCTTTTTGAAAACATTGTGGGAAAAGGAGAAAATGCTGGTAAACAGCATTTTCTCCTTTTCCCACAATATTTTCTACCTTGTTGGAAACAAATTTCAATTTTGAGTTATCTTTATTTTGTTCTCTGCAAGTGCTTTCAATTTGCACCAGTCTAAAATTTTGTCATTTGGTAAAGGGTTAATCACATTTTCCTTAAACTCTTAATAAAATCTTATTTCAAACTTCAACAGAAGTCGGATTTGTTTTATCTCCTAATGATATTTCACAACTTATAAATCATCAGATGCAAAACCATAGGTAAATGATTATCATTTAATAATATTTGTACCCCTGCAAAGCGAATCTTTTTTTTGGGTATACTGGAATCAACCTGTCTGTGTGTCCATATGTGTGTCCCTCTGCGTACAAAAAACTGTCAAAGTACTGGTGGGGGTATAAAGTCACATACAGTGACAGCTCTGGTTCACTCGGTTTGTTATTTTCCGCTTTTTAGCTCTACTGGCTTTCAGCCAGCAGAGCTTATGTCATGGCGTGGTTTCCGTCCGTCTGTCCGTCTGTTAGTCTTTTTCTTGTTTACGCGATAAAGTCTGCATTTGTTGCCAGATTTTAGTGAAACTTGCACAGTTTGTTAACCTCATCAATAGCTTCAACCCTATTGATTTTGAGAAAAATCCAACAAATAGTATGGGAAAAGTAGCCATTTCAAGTTGAAAATTTCTAATTCTTGTTTATGCGATAAAGTCTGCAATTGTTGCCCGATTTTTGTGAAACTTGCAGAGTTTGTTTATCTCATCAATAGCTTCAATCCTATTGATTTTGAAAAAAATCCAACAAACGGTATGGGAAAAGTAGCCCTTTCAAGTTGAAAATTTCTAATTCATGTTTACACAATAAAGTCGGTCTTTCTTGTAAGATTTTCATGAAAATCACACAGTTTTTTTTATTTTATCAGTAGCTTCAACCCAAATTATTTTGAGAAAAATCCAACAAACAGTATGGGAAAAGTAGCCATTTTAAGTTGAAAATTTCAAATTCTTGTTTACGGGATAAAATGTGCATTTGTTATTAGATTTTTGTGAAACTTGCACAGTTTGTTTATCTTGCCAAAAGCTTCAACTGCATCTATTTTGAAATAAATCCAACAAACAGTATGGGAAAAGTAGCCATTTCAAGTTAAAAATTACCAATTCTTGTTTTGCATTAAAATATGCATTTCTTGTTTATTTCTTGTGTACATGATAAAGTCTTTGTTTGTTATCAGATTTTAGTGAAACTTGCAGAGATTGTTTATCTTATCAATAGCTTCAGCCCTATCGATTTTGAAAAAAATCCAACAATCAGTATGGGAAAAGAAGCCATTTCAAGTTGAAAATTTTGATTTCTTGTTCAGTCTGTTGAAGTCGGTATTTCTGGTTTTAATTATTGTATTTCTTTTCTTTTTGCATCATGAATTCATAGTGTATGCTGGAATAAAAGCAAAATCTCTGCCAGTAGAGCGATATCAGGCCCTTCAGGGCCTTCTAGTTCCAGGATGTTTGCAGAATGCTTCTATCTCAGTGTTGTAAAAACCGGGGATTGTTTGGTAAAGGGTTATACAATTCACAATGTTTTCTGTCCTTCACGATATAAATTCAAAATTTCATCTCTAACACTTACTTATGTCAGATCCTATATGATTATATCAACCAGTTTCTTTGATTATTTCCTGAACGCCTTGAGGAGTACCACTGACATGATGTGGACTGTACATTGATCCCAAAACCTGTCATTGTACAGTCCTACTCTCTACCCAATAGGTAAAGCTCTCTCCCACAATGCTTTTTTCCACCACATTGTTTTTGTGATCTATCAGTGCAGGGGTAAAGCAGAAAAATGACTCTCCTTGAAATAACCCATGGGTCATTTCTGTACATAGTGAAATGACCCATGGGTCATTTTGTAGGGGAGGGTCATTTCTTTGCATTACACAGTACATGTTTTACTATAGTTAACTCATAAATAAACAGCAAAATTTTAGACTTCTCCAAGTTGAGAGTATTTGAAGACGACAAAATGATAGTGACTAAAATTTGAAGTTTGTTTTGTGAAGGACAGAAAACAGAATCCAGCATTTTCTCCTTTTCCCACAATGTTTTCAAAAGGCCTCTATCTCTGGGTTGTAAAAACCAGTGATTGTTTGGTAAAGGGTTAAAGGAGATTATAAGGAAAGGACGGATCATCTATCGAAGCACTTGTAACTGATGATCATTTGTAATATGAAGTATGAAGTACTTGTTTTTATCAGGATGTGTTAGATTATATAAATGACCTGTACTCTTGCAAAAGTAGGGTTTAGCTCTTTACCACACCATGACAACTTTAAACGACCCTGAGGAAGAAGCCTTTTGGAAACATTGTGGGAAAAGGAGAAAATGCTGGTAACCTGTATTTTCTCCTTTTCCCACAAAGTTTTCTTCCCTACCAAAGCAAAACTGCAACATTTATGTCAGTTTGAAATTGTCGTCTGCAAATGCTTTCAATTTGGATAGGTCTCAAATTTTGCCATGTGGTAACAGGTTAACTCTTTACCACACGACAAAATTTTAGACCAGTCCAAATTGAAAGCATTTGCAGACGACAAAATAAAGGTGACTGAAAAATTGAAATTTGTTCTGGGAAGGGTAGAAAACACTGTGGGAAAAGGAGAAAATGCTGGTTACCAGCATTTTCTCCTTTTCCTTTGGTGTTTTCAAAAGGCTTCCTTCTCACGGGCGTCAAAAGTAGGGATTGTGTGGTAACAGGTTAATGCATCTTTGATGCAGCATACCTAGCATGTCATCATGTGATAATGAATCTGTGAAATCTGTTGTGTCCATCTCCGTATTTAACTCTTTACCAAAAGACAGAATTTTAGACTGGTCCAAATTGAAAACATTTGCAGACGACAAAGGTGACTGAAAAACGGAAAATTGTTTTTGGAAGGGTTGAAAACATTGTGGAAAAAGGAGAAAATGCTGGTTACCAGCATTTTCTCCTTTTCCCACAATGTTTTCAAAAGGCATCTTTCACAGGGTTGTTAAAAGTCAGGACTGTGTGGTAAAGAGTTAATCATGGGGTAAAATGGTCCTTTGACATCCAGAAAATTGAACAATAGCCCAAAGTTTTGAATTGGGTCAGCCTGCGTGCTGTTATCTCCTGCAAGATTGCATTCCAAAAATACACATCTATCTAATTTTGACATTCTGGGTACAGAAGCGGACTAATTTTTCATTACAACAATCGTTACTTTGAATTTCAAAATGAAATGAACGTATACTCACTAAAACGCTACTTGGTGCAAATCTTTCGGCTGTGATCGGCTAGCATGTAACCTATACATTGGCCATGTATTAAAAAAGCCCCTACATGCTTGTGTAATAATACAATATGATATATAACAGCTTCGGTGAAAACCCTACTTTTCCAGGTATTCGGGAAATGGGTGATGCGTCATAGCAGAAAGGCCGAATCTTCGAAGAATATGATACGCATAGACAATGGACTGCGTGCAATCTGCAGGCTGACATCGGAGGATACTATTTTTTTTTTCCTTCAGATGTATTAAGCCCCCAATTCACAGAGCATGACTCTATTTGATTTGGTCACAGGATGTGGCAATACTTGTGATGGTGACTCTTGATCCTTAACACTCCAGAACTCACTCAATTTGATTTTGTGGACAGTGTAGAGCAAGGTCGGACTGCACAGAAATTACAGTCTGATCTTGATCTACTATGTCTGCTACTTTGTCATGAATTCTATTTGAAACAACATGGAAATAGCAATATAGCAATGTTTGAACTGTTTATCATCTGAGATAAAAGGTCAAGTTCATTGATACAGTGCTTTAACCCATTACCACACAATCCGTACTTTTGACGACCCTGAGAAAGAGGCCTTTAGAAAACATTGTGGGAAAAGGAGAAAATGCTGGTAACCAGCATTTTCTCCTTTTCTCACAATGTTTTTTACCCTTCACAAAACAAATTTCAAATTTTCAGTCACTTTAATTTTGTCATCTGGAAATGCTCTCAATTTAGACAAACCTAAAATATTGTTGTTTGGTAATGAGTTAAATCTATGCGCACAATCTCTAGTTTTAAGGACTGTGAAAGAAAAAGCTGTTGAAAACAGTGTGCGAAACAGAGAAAAATGCCAGTTACTTTTTCTTCAGGGTTGTTAAGACTTTGGATTGTGTAGAAAAGGGTTAACTCACGAATCAGAATGTATATCAATGATTTAGAGATTATATCGTGGGAGTGTCCTTAAACAAGACACATCAGAGCCTTAGCCGAGTACTGGTTAAGTGTGAGCTTTTGCCATAATATGACTAATGTTAATAATGGCCTAACTCTGTACCACACAACAAAATTTTAGACCAGTCCAATTTTACATGTAGTTCAAATCATGATTTCTGTCTTTGGCAGGGTAGAAAACAATAGGGGAAAAGGAGAAACTGCTATTGACCAGTATTTTCTCCTATTCCCTCAATGTGCTTAACTCATTACCAAATGACAATATTTTAGGTTTGTCCAAATTGAAAGCAGTTGCAGACGACAAAATAAAAGTGACTGAAAATTTGAAATTTGTTTTGTGCAGGGTAGAAAACTGTGAGAAAAGGTGAAAATGCTGGTTACCAGCATTTTCTCCTTTTCTCACAATGTTTTCGAAAGGCTTCTTTCTCAGGGTCGTCAAAAGTAGGGATTGTGTGGTAATGGGATAAAAGCCCTCTTTTTCGGGGTCATTATAAGTAGGGATTGTGTGGCACTGGGTTAAAGCACCATTCTGTCAAATTTTCATATTATATATGTTTCAGGTACACTGACAAGATGCCTAGAAAGTTTAGAAATGGTGGAAAAAGAGAATCCTGACAACCATTCCACAACAGATGCTTTAAAACAGGTATGACTTCTGGATTCCTTCTTAGTCCTTAAGGTACCTTTCACAACAATGCTTGTCTTTGTGGCCAATGTAGATCAAGATCGGACTGTACAAAAAGTGCAGTCTGATCTTTGATTTACACTGTTCACTTTGCTGGGATACTCTAGATGAAAGCATTAGTAAAACTGCACTTGTTTTAGTCACATTTTGAGATTGAAAATGTCAAGGTTTATCTGGCACTATCTTTCATCAATTTTACACTGAGGTTTCAAATTGCCTTGCCCAAGGACATTGAACTGGTATTAGCACAACCAGAGGGGAGTAAACCTGTATTTTCAGATTTATTTCCTACCTCAACTCTTTACCACACAATCCCGACTTTTAACGACCCTGAGAAAGAAGCCTTTTGAAAACATTGTGTGAAAAGGAGAAAATGCTGGTAACCAGCATTTTCTCCTTTTCCCACAATGTTTTCTAACCTAGCCTTATCAAATTTCAATTTTAGATTCACACTTATTCTGTCATTTGCAAATGCTTTCAATTTGGACAAACCTAAAATTTTGTCGTTTGGTAAAGAGTTAACCTTGTAACTCATGACAAAATTGCAAAATTTAAGCCTGGTCTAAATTGAAAGAATTTGCAGAAGACATAGTGAGGGTCATTCAAATCATTAAGTTTGTCTTGCAGGAGAAAGAAAACATTTTGTGAAAGGCAGAAAATTCTAGTTACCAGCATTTTCTTCTTTTCCCTCAGTGTTTTCAAAAGGCTCCCCTTGCTCATGGTTGTTAAAACTTGAGATTGTATCGCAAAGAGTTAGGGCCTAGAATAGAGCTCCAGAAAAGGGGGGAGTGATTTTGATTTTGAAATTAAAAATATTAATTATTCTGCAACAAACCCAATGTTATGGGTACTCATTAGAATCGTCTCATCGAGACAATTCTAATGAGTACCCACAACATAGGGTTTGAAAGAAAAATAATTGATTTTGAATACCATCACTCCCCCATATCTGGAGCTCTCAACTCTAGAAGCAGCATAATGTAAAAAAATGCATTTAAATTCAAATTTTACCATTCACAAGTATGGAAATTATTGTGAAAATAAAAGTCTCTTATTCTGTGAAATGAAAAATGAATTTTAGAACTGAGCCAAGATTTTATTTTTCTGCTTGCGACTAACTTTGGGACTAAGGGCATAATAGCACACTGTCATCTTAACAATAATTTCCATTCTTTCAAATGGTACAATTTAGATTTAAATGCATTTTAACACTTTAGTTGTGAATGTTTGGCAGGTACTGGGTCTTTAAGCACTGAGCTAAGGCGCACCCTCTGTGTGGATTACTTAAATTTGATAAGCCTATAACCCTTTACCACACAGTCCCGACTTTTGACGACCCTGAAATAGAAGCCTTTTGAAAACATTGTGGAAAAAGGAGAAAATGCTGGTTACCAGCATTTTCTTCTTTTCCCACAACGTTTTCTACCCTGCTGGAAACAAATTTCAATTTTTGAGTAACATTTTATTTCATTGTCTGCAAGTGCTTTTATTTTGGACCAGTCTAAAATTTTGTTGTTTGGCAAAGGGATAAATACTTAATTTACTATGATTTTTACCTGTGAATGATAAAATATATATATATATATGACACGCTTTTGTGATATTTGAAACATTTGCCCTATAATCAGTTTTAACAAATCTAAGGAAGAAGACTTTTGAAAACATAGTGGGAAAAGGAGAAAATGCTTATGACCAGCATTTTCTCCTTTTGTCACCATTTTTTTAGCTCACCTGAGCACAAAGTGCTCATGGTAAGCTATTGTGATCGTGCTGTGTCCGGTGTCCGTCGTCCGTCGTGCGTCGTGTGTCGTCCGTCGTCAACTTTTTACCTTGTGTACGCTCTAGAGGACACAGTTTTGGTCGGATACTCATGAAAGTTGGTCAAGATGTTTGTCTCGATGAAATCTCACACGAGTTCCAAAATGGGTCATGTGGGGTCAAAAACTAGGTCAAATCTTAGAAAAACCTTGTGTATGCTCCAGAGGCCACATTTTCAGTCCGATACTCATGAAAGTTGGTCAGGGTGTTTGTCTTGATAATATCTCGGACGAGTTCGAAAATGGGTCACGTGGGGTCAAAAACTAGGTCACCAGGTCAAATCTTAGAAAAACCTTGTGTACGCTCTAGAGGCCACATTTTGAGTCGGATACTTATGAAAGTTGGTCAGGATGTTTGTCTCGATGGTATCTCGGACGAGTTTGAAAATGGGTTACGTGGGGTCAAAAACTAGGTCACCAGGTCAAATCTTAGAAAAACCTTTTGTACACTCTAGAGGCCACATTTTTAGTCGGATACTCATAAAAGTTGGTCAGGATGTTTGTCTGGATGATATCTCGGACGAGTACAAAAATGGGTCACGTGGAGTCAAAAACTAGGTCACCAGGTCAAATCTTAGAAAAACCTTGTGTACGCTCAAGAGGCCACATTTTCAGTCAGATGCTCATGAAAGTTGGTCAGGATGTTTGTCTGGATGATATCTGGGAGGAGTTCGAAAATGGGTTACATGGGGTCAAAAACTAGGTCACCAGGTCAAATCTTAGAAAAATCTTGTGTACGCTCTGGAGGCCACATTTTCAGTCGGATACTCATGAAAGTTGGTCAGGATGTTTGTCTGGATGATATCTCGGACGAGTTCGAAAATGCGTCACGTGGGGTCAAAAACTAGGTCACCAGGTCAAATCTTAGAAAAACCTTGTGTACGCTCTAGAGGCCACATTTTCAGTCAGATACTCATGAAAGTTGGTCAGGATGTTTGTCTGGATGATATCTCGGACGAGTTCGAAAATGGGTCATGTGGGGTCAAAAACTAGGTCACCAGGTCAAATCTTAGAAAAACCTTGTGTACGCTGTAGAGGCCACATTTTCAGTCGGATACTCATGAAAGTTGGTCAGGATGTTTGTCTGGATGATATCTTGGACAAGAACGAAAATTGGTCATGTGGGGTCAAAAACTAGGTCACTAGGTCAAATGTTACAAAAACCTTTTGTAGGCTCTAGAGGCCACATTTTCAGTCCGAAACTCTTGTAACTTGGTCAGAATGTTTGTCTTGATGATATCTCAGACAGGTTTGAAAATGGGTCATTGGGGATTAAAAACTAGGTCACCAGGTCAAATCTTAGAAAAACCTTGTATATGCTCTGGATGCCACATTTTCAGTCCAACACTCTTGAAAATTAGTCAGAATGTTTGCCTTTATAATATCTTGGATGAGTTTGAAAATGGGTCATGTTGGGTCAAAAACTGGGTCAATAGGTCAAATGTTATAAACACCTTTTGTATGCTCTGGAGGACACATTTTCAGTCTGATACTCCTAAAACTTGTTCATAATATTTGTCCTGGTGATACCTTGAATGAGTTTGAAAATGGGTCATGTGGAGTCAAAAACTAGGTCAATGGGTCAAATATTAGAAAAACCTTGTGTACACTCCAGAGGCTACATTTTCTGCCTGATACTCTTCAGACTTGGTCAGAATGTTTGTTTTGATGATGTCTCAAAAGAGTTTGATAATGGGTAATTGTCGGGTCCAAAACTAGGTCACTTGATGAAATCTTAGAAAAACTTTTTGTACACTGTAGAGGCCACATTTTCAGTCCAATACTCATGAAACTTGGCCAGAATGTTTGTCTTATTGATATCTCAAAAGTGTTTGATGATGGGTAATGTCTGATAAAAAACTAGGTCACTGGGAAACTAGATGGTGCATGTTTGGTCAATAAACTAAGGTGAGCGTAATAATTCATAGATTGCAAAAAAAAAGGGCACATGTTGAAACTTGTAAAACAAGATATAACCATGAAATGTTGACAAAAACTGAACAAGATATTAGTAAAAATTGCAATTTTGCATTAGGGCCCCTTTTTCATTTTACAAGAAACCCCCTTTTTCCATGACAGAGGGTCAAATTGAAAAACACATAGATAAAGAAACAAGAGCACATGGTGAAACTTTGAAAAAACAATATAACCATGAAGTTTAATGAAGTTTTGACCAAAACTGAATGAAATATTAGTAAAAATTGGAATTTTGCAAGGAGCCCCCTTTCTCCATGACAGAACATCAACTTAAAAAATGCCCAGATTAAAAATAGCAAGGGCACATGCTAAAACTGTCCATAAACAATATAACCATGAAGTTTCATGATATTCTGACAAAAACTGAATGAGATACTGGTAAAAATTGCAATTTTGCATTAAGCCCCTTTTTTCCATGACACGGGGTCAAATTGAATATCCGAGAAAAGTATATCGGCACCTTACCCTAAGGAGTTCATATATGAAGTTTCATCCAATTTGGCCCAAGGGTTGTGGAGAAATCGCTTCGGACGGACGGACGGACAAACAGACGGAAGGACGGACGGACAGACGAAGCGGCGACTATATGCTCGCCCTTCGGGAAGCATAAAAATTCATTTGTATCCAAAAATGGCCATTTACAGAACTGATTAGGAATTTTGCAGTTAGTCAGTTTCATGTGAAAATATATGTACAGCAGCTAGCATGTCTGACTAGGTTCTCCTTTATCAGTGCTCAAAACTTTGTGAAATTTCAAATCTGAACTTGTTGGAAGGTTGCCCAGGTACCTCTCTTCCTTTTTCTCAATTTCAGGCTGCGTCTCGGAAAAAGGGGGCTTCATGTAAAAAATTGTTTTATGTAATATTTAATACATGACTGCTCAAAATTTTATGAAATTTCAAATTTTGAATTATTATTAAAAAATGCCACAAACCACACACCCGTTGTATTTATTGCAATGATCCAATATTGTCTTATGGGAAAAGGGGGCTTAAAGGGGGCTTATTGGGCTTATTGTCCTCTACAAGTTTGTGTTGGCTATCTCTAAGATAGTAATTGCCTTTTCACTTCAAATTTTGGGGGGCATGAACAGGTTCTTCTAGGATAAAAGAAGTGAATTTATATCAGTTTCTTATATTTTATGACAAGCACTTGTTTGGGGAGCATAACCCGTCTCTGACGGCTCTTGTTTTTTTCTAAAGACTGGCTGTACAAGGCCATTGAAATTCAATCTAGTTGTGAGCTGTTTTGAATATGTAATGTATATAAATGCCCTTCTATCTCTTTATATATCGATAATTGCATGCTTACTGTAACATAATCTTTAAACACTTTACCAAATGATCCTAGTAAAAAAAGAAAAAGCTCATGAAAACCAGCATTTTCTCCTTTTTCCACAATGTTTCTGTTTTTTACCTTTTTACTGACAACGTCTGTCATTTGATCCACATTAGATTTCTCATTTGTAAATGCAGTAAAATTTTGTCATTTGGTAAAGTTTATTATTTACTCGTCTTTCTGTTTGCCATTTAACCAATTGCTTCACAATTATGAGACTTAATTCCCTTGCAGTGTGCAGGTCTTGAAAGCACTGGAAAAGGAGCTTTTGCTCCTTTTCGCAAAATGTTGTCCATTTCATTTAAAAATTGTACTTTCTTTTAACCCCTTACCAAACAATTACGGCATTTAACAAGCCAGAGGAAGAAGAAGTTTGAAAATATTGTTGAAAAGGAGAAAATGCTAGTTGCCATTATTTTGTCCTTTTACAACTATGTTTTCTGCCCTATCAAGGACTACCACCTTTGATTTATTATCTGCAAAATGCTTTCAATTTAGATGCATTCAAAATTTTGTTGGTGTAGAGTTAACTCTTTACCACAAAATGACAACTTTTGACAACCCTGAGAAAGAAGCCTTTTGAAAACATTGTGGGAAAAGGAGAAAATGCTGGAAACCAGCATTTTCTTTTTATCCCCACAACGTTTTCTACCCTGTCAATACACAATTTCTATTTGAGCCACATTGAAATTGTGGTCTTCAAATGCTTTCAAGTTGGACAGGGCTAAAATTTGTTGTCTGGTAAAGAGTTAAAGGTTTGTCTATTTTGCAGTTTCATTTGTTTAGTGGGTTGAAAATTAGTGCACACAGCAGTGGGTTTATCATCTTTACCTTTACGCCCTCGGGCTGCCTGAAGGGCATACAACAAACACTACCTCCTCTGGCATTGGAGGTTCTTGGTTTGAGTTCCTTTACAGAACCTTCTGTAACATCTAAATGATCTTTTGTGGTTGAGGGGCTTTGTCTAAAATTTTCAGACAGGCTGTTTTCATAGAAATGTTAGGGTATTGTCATGGCATCTTGTTGTCTATATCTATGTTGGTGTCTGTCTCTTTTTTGTCTTAATTTTTAGCTCCTCAGGCTGAAGGCCAGGAAGCTTTCCCCTTCATTCAAAAATGGCCCCACCCATGGGGTCACAAGTTCGAACATTGGAACAAAGAAGGAAAACTTTAAGATTAGTCTTCTCTGAAACTGACTCTGAAACTGGTTGACATGGAGTTTTGATATTTTGCATCTAGCATAGATCTCCTAGTGGACCTCTACCAAGATTGTTCATAATTATGATGCCCCTAGGATCAAAACTGGCCCTGCCCGTGGGGTCACAAGTTCAAACACAGGAACAAAGAAGGAACATTTCTTTTTCTCTAAAACTGGAAGGTGTGAAACTATGATATTTGGTGTGTAGCAATTCCTAGTGGATCTCTACCAAGTTTGTTTAAATAATGCCCCTGGGGTCAAAACTGGCCCAGCCCTAGGTGGAGTCACAAGTTCAAACATAGAAACAGGAAAGGAAAACTTTAAAATTGTTCTTTTCCAAAACTGGAAGTCATAGAACTTTGTTATTTGGTATGTGGTGAACATGTTCAGTCAGTTCAAAATTGGGTCACTTGGGGGTCAAAAACTAGGTTGTGAGCACTCTAGAGGCCACATTTATTGCTCAAATGAACCAAAATTTAGTCAGAATAATTGTCATGATAAAATCTTGGATGAGTTTGGAATTGGAAACCTGGGATCATATTAGTCAGGATAATTGTCATGGTAAAATCTCGGATGAGTTTGGATTTGGGTAACCTGGGATCATAAACTAGCTCACTAGGTTGAATTAAAGTACTCTAGAGTACTGGGCACTCTAGAGGCAATATTGTTTACTTAACCCTTTACCCCATAAGGCATTTCTATGGTATCTCTAATCGACCTTAAATAACAGCAAGGATGAAACTGTTTTTTATGTGTATATGACACCTTTTGATAGCATAGAAAACATTGTGGCAAAAGGTGAAATTGCTCGTCATGAGCAATTTCACCTTGTGCCACAATGTTTTACAAAGGCTCCTACAAGCAATGCGTAGAAATGAGTATCTATGGAGTAAAGGGTTAATTTACTTTAAAATCTTGCTAAAATCTCACACAACTCTGAATTTGGGTCATGTGGGATTTTAAACTAGGTCACTAGGTCAAATTATATACTTTGTGGGTACTCTAGAGACCACATTTATTGTTCAATTGATTTGAAAATTGCTTAAAATGTTTCTCTGGATGAAATATAGGATGGGTTCAAAATTGGGTAACCTGGGATCATAAACTAGGTCAATAGGTCAAATTAAAGGAATACCTTGTGGGTGTTCTAGAGGCTACATTCCTTGCTCAAGTGGCTTTAAAATTGGTCAGAATATTTGTCTTGATAAAATATATGATGGGTTCAAAATTGGGTAACCTGTGGTCATAAATTAAGTCACTTGGTCAAAGTTAAGAAATACCTTCTAGGCGCACATTTATTCCTCAATTAACTTGAATGCTGTTCAGAATCTTTATCTTGATAGAGATTTTGATGAGTTCTTCATGGGGTCTTATGGGGAGATAAATTAGGTCACTAGGTCAACTTACAGGAATTCCTTGTGGACGCTCTAGAGGCCACATTTTATGCTCAATTGACTGTACAATTTGTCAGGATTTGAATTACACATGTGGAATGAATTTCGGTTATTGACTCAGGTGAGCAAACAAAGAGTCATCATGGCCCTCTTGTTTTTTTTTTTTAAGCTTGCTCTTTTTTCAAGAAAAAACCTAAATTATTGTCATATTTCTGGTCTTGTCAGTGTTTGCATTACGTGTACCGTGCGAAAATCGTTAACATCATTGTATCTCTACTATTACTTAAAATATTTGGTTAAAAGTTGTTATCAAAAGTGGAATACATGTATATACAACAAGGGCAGATTACCTTCAAGGTAATTTCGTGCCCCTTTTTTGTCTTAAAATTTTAACTGAAAACCAAGGAACTGCGGTCGAGTGTTGGCATCTGCATGTGGTGCTCTTGTGAAAACTTTCAGTGGTCTGTTTTTATGTTATGGTGGGATAGTGCAAACAAGGTTTGTACTGGATTTTTCCAGCCTTGCGATATTTCAGGGGTCGTAGATTCACAAAATGTAACTCTGAAACAATGTAAATGAATGTTCTGCCGACTTGCATGTTCTTACAGATTCTAAACGCAGCTTACCAGGTAGAAATTACCGTACGATCAAGCTCCACATTTATTCATTTTCTTCTAGAGAGAATGAAACAGGTGAGATGTAAAAATTGTTGATGTTCCCTCAACCTTTAACACTCTTCCTTCATAATGTCAGTATTCTGACAAAATTACTTCAGAGACGGAATAGTTGTCTCATTGATATGCATAAACCCTCTACAATGTATGCTGTGTTTAACCCTATACCAGATGACAAAATTTTAGCTTACTCCAAATTGAGAGTATCTGCAGATGACAATTTTGGTGTGGCTCAAATGGTGCAATGTTTTTTAGACAGGGTAGAAAACATTGTGGAAAAAGGAGAAAATGCTGGTTATAAGCATATTCTCCTTTATCCAAACTGTATTTTACATTTTTCAAAGACACAATCAGCCATTTGAACCACATTTGTTTTTTGCAAATGCTTTGAACTTGGACAAGTCCAAAATTTTATCATGCTAAGATAATAAAGAAAATGGAATATTTTTTTCAAAACAAGTGAGACATAATTTATACGCTGAGACTAATTAAAAAAAATCTAGAAAAGGACATCTTAACTCATTACCAAACGAGGAAATTTGGACCAAACCAAATTGAAAGCAATTGCAGACAACAAAATAAATGTTACTTTGATAATGATTTCTGTCTTTGATAAGGTAGAAAACATTGTGGGAAAAGGAGAAAATGCTGATTACCAGCATTTTCTTCTTTTCCCACAATGTTTTCAAAAGGCCTCTTTCCTAGGGTCGTTAAAAGTTGGGGTTATGTGGTAAAGAGTTAACTGTGGAAGGAAAGTTTCTTCGAAAAAAATTATTGTTATTTGTAATTCTATTTTCTGCAATGCTAAAACCAGTAATAAAAGAGAATGATATAGAAATTATGAAGGAATGAGGAGTGAGGAAGGGAACTGGGTGTTGTGTTTGTGGTTATCCGGAGCACTTTTAACTTCTCACTTTTCCACTTAACTCTTTCCTATCAACTCTTAAAGCATCGAATAAAGCCAACATACAATTTCAACCTAGAATTAAGACCCAAATGATAGTAATTTCATGATTTGTTAAGTTACTGCTATTTAGAAAAAAAAAAAAGACAGTGTAGATCAGATATCAGACTATATATTTTGTGATTTTGAAATTGATCTACGCAGGCTAGCTGCCAAAGGAACCATAGTAGTGAAAGGGGCTTTTACTCTTTACTAAACGTGGAAACTTAAGACTAGTCAAAATTGAAAGCATTTGCAGACAACAAATAAGAGTGATTACAAATTCGAAATTAGTTTTGTGAAAGTTAGAAAACATTGTAGGAAAAGGAGAAAATGCTGGTTACCAGCATTTTCTCCTTTTCCCACAATGTTTTCAAAAGGCCTCTTTCCCAGGGTTGTTAAAAGTCCGGATATTGTGTTAAAGAGTTCAGGGCTTTAAGTGTTGATGTCCACTAACATCCTGCTTATTTCCTTAAGGCTCTTTTGCTTTGAAATAAACAAGTCTGCCTTTAAGGGGGATATACCGGTATTCTGAACCACATAATCCTAAGTTTTATTGACCATGGAAAGGGAATACGATTTGAAAACCTGTAGGAAAAGGAGAAAGTATGGGTTATATTTTCCCCTTTTTATTTTCCCCTGGTTACCAGCATTTTCTCCTTTTCACACAATGTTTTCAAAAGCTTTCTTTCTCAGGGTCACTAAAAGTCAGGATTTGTAGTAAAGAGTTAAACACTGCTATTTTATGGTGGCAAAGATTCCCCCCAAAAAAGAGACACTTTTAAGCTGAAGTATAAAATCAGAAAGTAAAGATTCAAGATCAGACTGCATATTCTGTACAGACTGATCTTGGTCCATGCCATAAGCCAAAATTACTCATGTGCCAGCAAAAGGGTTTAAGCTTCCCTGACTTGTTCTATCTCTGAAAAATAAAAATCTGTTCTAGCTTGGCCATATTTCATACAGGTTTCCTATTGCTTCTATAGCCTATATAATCCAGCCTGGCATAGCTCAGCCTGGCTTAGCATAGCTTGGCCTACCTTGGCAAAGCTTTGCCACACATAGCTTGGCCTAGCTTATAGCATAGAAATGTGTGTGTGTGTGTTTTAGCCTTTTTTCAGGGTGCAGTAATTTTCAGTGATTTTTTTTCAGGTAGAATGTTAAAAAAGCAAAGATATTATATATTGATGGTGAAAGAACTAAACATTTGAGTGTAACAATACAAATGTTGGTGCTAATGATGTCGGCATTATAGATTGAATGTTTGAATCTGCTTTGTCTTTTAGTCGTTTGTTTTGTAGTATTTCCCATCAAATCTTTGTTTCTACATTTGCGTACTGAAAATATCCAGTGGTTATTGAAGAAGTCTGGTGACCCTGTAGTTTAGAAGGCCGCACCTGCACATCCCATCCAAATAAAGCTGTTTATATTAATTTTTGCACTCACCTTACTTGTTAAATATGACCCATCATGCAAAAAGGGACTTTCTTGGAACTGCGAAAAGTGTCAACGCTGGTCAGACTGCGCGAATTGCGCAGGCTGACCAGGGTTGACACTTTTTGCTTTAATGATATTACAATTTTCTGTAAGAAAAGTGGTCATTGAACCTTGTTATACAATCATTTTTGAATTGTCAATTTAAACTGACCTGCACCATCGTTGATCTGTTTTCATCTAATTGATTTCCATAAATCCCAAACGGTCCCTGTTTTGCGTGATGGGTTACAAATGACCACAATAGTCCCTTCTAGATATGACCAAATCCTCTGGAAAAAAAAGGGGGAAAAGTTTCAATTCATGTCAGCCTGCGTAGACTGCACAGGCTGACATGGGTCGATACTGCGTGGAGATTCATTTAACTCCCTGTTTACAGAACATGGCATATTTTATAAATTGATACAGGTCTTGTCATAAAATAATAGTAACTGTATCAAGTAAAAAACTTATATTGTACATTAATATACCACCCACTAACAGATCGTACTTACGGCCTACCGACTAGAAATCACAATTGAGGACACAGATACATCTGCATACACATTTCGTAGAAAAATGCAGCAGGTGAGACATGAATAAAATTGTTGCAAGCCTAAATGGAATGAAAATTGGACTGGAATTGCAGCTTGTCTTAACTTTTCTAGCTTTGTTTTCCATGATCTAGTTAATTGAATTTCTCCTTTAACCCTCAAATATAATACAAGTAGTCCTGTTTTTATGACTGCCCCACAAAGAAGGGAGAAAACATGGTAGGAAAAGGAGAAAAATGATGACATTCAGCATTTTCTCCATTTTTTCTATAATATTTTGTACCTTGTTAGAGACAACTCCCAGCATTTGCGATAAATTTCAATTGTCCTCTGCAAATGTCTTTATTCAAGCGAGTGAAAATTTTGTCATAAGGTATAACTTAGTCTTCAAGCCTTATTTCTGCTCATTTTAAAAAAATTCTTATAATCATCAATTTCTTTGCACCAGTGTTATATGGCAAGCCTAGCAAATAAAGCTTAGGCATGAATCTCTGCTGCTACTTTCCTTCCACTCTTGCTTTAGGCTATAAAAAAAGATCACCTTTTCACCACTTTTATCATATACTTATTTAACTCTTTACCAAACAACAAAAAATTCGACTGGTCCAAATTGAAAGCAGTTTAATTTCAGACGACAAATTAAATGTATCTGAAATATTGATTTTTATTTTGGATGGGGAAGAAAAGATTGTGGGAAAAGGAGAAAATGCTGGTTACCAGCATTTTCTATTTTTCCAACAATGTTTTCTATTGGCTTCTTTCTCTATGTCTTCAAAAGTAGGGATTGTTTGGTAATGGGTTAATAATTTATTTATAACCCACGCTCCGTGAAAAGTGGTTTTAACACATCTCCAAAAAAGTATAGACCCAGATCAATGTGCATCAAAACTTTATGCTTCTCTACATGTCTGTGGATCATGCATTAACTCTTTACCAAAACGACAACATTTTGGACTGATCCAAATCGAAAGCATTTGCAGACGACAAAATAAATGTGACTTAAGAATTGAAATTTGTTTGAGGAAAGGTAGAAAACGTTATGAGAAAAGGAGAAAATGCTGGTTGCCTGCATTTTCTCCTTTTCCCACAATGTTTTTAAAAGGCTTCTTTCACAGGGGTGTTAAAAGTCGGGATTGTGTGGTAAAGGGTTAAGCCTCTCCTTTAGAGAGCATGGCTCAAATCGGGTTGGCATTGGGGTTACCAAGGAAACTGTATTTCTCCTGATATAAGCTCCCGGGGCTATTCAAAGCATCAAAAGGGAGCCTTTATTTTGTAGCCAATTTGCAAAACAAACAGTCTGTCCAGTTTTATATACTACTCAAACTTTGATAGGGATCACTTATGTATTTCTGTATTGGTTTATATGTTACAACACTGTAGCATAAACTTTTTACCATACTGTAAAATTCTAGATTTGTCCAAGTTGAAAGCATTTGCTGACCAAAAACCATATATGCAACTTGCACTATGCTGTCTGTCATAGGGTAGAAAACATCGTTAGAAAAGGAGAAAATGCTGGTATCCAGCATTTTCTTCTTTTCTAACAATGTATTCCAAAGGCTTCTTTCTCAGTGTCTTTGTTTCGGCATTGTGAGGTAAAGGCTTAAAGATCCATTTTCACTGGTCGTTTTTTTTATCAGTGTGGCGATGTAACATACTGTAAAACCATACACAATACATGCCACATAATTATACATTTAGGGTGAATCTTTTGGGGGTGAGCCTTAGCAAATTTTGAGTAGTGTATTTCTTTGTGTTTCAGTGATTTTTAAGTGGAAGCATTAATCAAATTAGTGGAAAAATTCATCATATTTTTCAGAATATTGTAATTTAAATTGACGCAGAAGGAGAGAATGATGGTAACCAACATTTACTCCTTTTCCCACAATGTTTTCTTCCCTTTCCAAAGACAAGTTTTATTATTTAAGTCATTTTTGCTTTGCTATCTGCAAAATTAATGCTTTCAAATTGAACAAGTGTAAAATTTTGTTTTGTAAAGCATTATAATTAAACCTCTATGTGTCTATTTCTCTCCCTGTATGTGTACCTGGCTGTCTGTTTATCTGTCTAAGACAGTATATTTAATCTAATGCATAGACAACACTTTTCTTGTCATCTTTGAAAGCCAAGGCTGACGATTCACTACGCTGCTCTACCCTTGGCGGATCGTCAGCTTGATTTTTACCTTCCGTGATACTCTTTTTTCATTGGATGCAGCCAGATGTAACTGCAAAGGATGAAATCGCAGGTAGCACTTCATCTTTGATAAAAATAGGACATGGTTGCTACCTTTCGAATAGAAGGTAAACATGGAAACTCACATGGATGTCTGCTTATCGCTTCACGTGTATTCGTAGGTGGTTGGTAAAACGATATTACATTGGGTTTTAGAAATTCGATGTAAAGGGGGGTAATAACCAGCATCTAACAGAGGGTGCATTGCAGAAATCTTGAAATCGGGCTCAATCAGCCAAGGTAAGATCCATGTAGTGATTGTAACCTTGGCTCGTGAAGATGATTTCTTGTGAACATGAGGTTGTGGTTTCACTGCACTAAGGCATCACACAAAATACCTTGAATTTGATTGCAAAAGAACTCACCTTTAATATCACCTCCAAAAATTTGCTTGACCTTTGTGGCCAATGTTTGATAAAGGTCAGACTGCATAAAATGCAATGTTACCCTTGATCAACACCATCTGCCCAGAGGAAGGACTTTGAGCGTGCCAAATGTTGAGTCTTATTTCAAATTTGGGTTTATTTGCATTGGGCACTTTACAGGTTTACTTACCGTATGCAAAGGGTTGGCTTATATTAACCCTTTCCCAAACAACAAAATTTTAGACTGGTCCAAATTGAAAGCGCTTTCAGACAACAAAATAAACTTAACCCAAAAATCGAAATTTGTTTCCAACAGGATAGAAAACATTGTGGGCAAAGGAGAAAATGCTGGTTAGCAGCATTTTCTCCTTTTCCCACAATGTTTTCAAAAGGCTTCTATCTCAGGGTCGTAAAAACCAGGGATTGTTTGGTAAAGGTTTAACACTTTAAATGCTGTATTATGCCTTTTCCCTATGAATTCGTAGCTTGGTTTTGGATTCATGATCTACCAAATACACCAAAATATCGTCTTAGCGAAAGATGATGCATGTGTCCAAAGTCTACTGAACTTTTTCAGTCAAGTTTTTTAATGAAATGGACCAGTTTCCATTGAGACAAAACAGCTCAAATGTTGGTATTTTTAGGTTGTTTTGGAGTATAAAACAAAGTAGTGGTCAGAGAAGACCGAAGATCAGACTGCACATTCTGTACAGTCTGATCTCAATTCAAACTGTCCACAAAAACAGCTTCAGGGGGGTCCTACACTTTGCAGGTTTATTAACTCTTTATCAAACGACAAAATTTTAAACCAGTTCAAATTGGAAGCACCTGCAGAGGATAACATAAATATATCTCAAAAATTGAATTTCTGCTTTTCCCAATACATTTTCAAAAAGTTTATCTCTTTACCAAACAACAAAATTTTAGACTGGTCCACATTGAAAGAACTTGCAGACGACAAAAGAAATGAAACTCAAAAGTTGAAATTTGTTTCCAGCAGGGAGGAAAACAATGTGGGAAAAGGAGAAAATGCTGGTAACCAGCATTTTCTCCTTTTCCTACAATGTTTTCAAAAGGCTTCTTCACCAGGGTCGTAAAAACCAGGGATTGTTTGGTAAAGGGTTATATCTCAGAGTAGTAAAAACCAGGGATTGTTTGGTAAAAGGTTATATCTCAGGGTAGTAAAAACCAGGGATTGTTTGGTAAAGGGTTATATCTCAGGGTAGTAAAAACAAGGGATTGTTTGGTAAAGGGTTATATCTCAGGGTAGTAAAAACAAGGGATTGTTTGGTAAAGGGTTATATCTCAGGGTAGTAAAAACAAGGGATTGTTTGGTAAAGGGTTAACTTGCCAGATTCCCATCTGATCATTATTTTCCAGATTTTCTACAATTCTGTGAAATTGCACAATATTTTTTCTTTACAAATATCTCGAGCATTAACTACTTAACTCTTTACCACACGAGAAAATTTAGACCGGTCCAAATTGAAAGCATTTGCAGACGACAAAATAAAGGTGACTGAAAAATTGAAATTTGTTCTGGGAGGGGCAGAAAACACTGTGGAAAAAGGAGAAAATGCTGCTTACCAGCATTTTCTCCTTTTCCCACAGTGTTTTCAAAAGGCTTGTTTCTCAGGGTCGTCAAAAGTAGGGATTGTGTGGTAATGGGTTAATTCAGAGTTTTAATGACCTTTGAGAAGTTTCAAATTTAACATGCTTTACATCAGCTGTCCCTAAAATGTTTTTTTGCTTCATAGCAAAACATATCTTTATGTTTCAAAGAAGAAAACAAAATCATGTTAAAATGTTCTATTTCTTTGTTATTATTAATGAACATTCTTCGTCATCCATCCGCCTATTCACATAATGTTTGATCAGTGTACCTACCTTATTGTCTATCTTTATACCCATCCACCCACCCATCCATCCATCCATCCATCCATCCATCACTGAAGCAAGCAAGCAAGCAAGCAAGCAAACACTCACTCAAGCAAACACTCAGTCAAGCAATAAATCAGTTCAAATAAAATCTAAACAAAAATTTGTACATTGGTTATTAAAATTTTCTTACTTCTGTCTCATAACATGAATATCCATTATATTAGCATTATAGAAACAACACAAGAACATTTTTCTTTCCTTTTCAAGCTGGTTCAAGCCATGCCCTGGAGTCAGTCTCCAAAGATAGATGACGAGTGGAAAAAGAAGATAGCTGCTGAGATGCTGGCAAACCTTAGTGCAAATAGGTCAGTTGTTACTTTTAAAAGAGTTTTGTTTTCCCCTTTTTCATAATGCTTGTAAATGGATTAGTAATACAAAAGAAATTCCAAATTTAAAGCATTTGCAGGCAACAAAATGAATGTGAGTCAGCTGGTTACCAGCATTTTCTCCAAATTCCACAATGCTTTCAAAAGGCTTTACTCCAAGGGTTGTTAAAGTCGGGATTGTGTGGTAAAGGGTTAATGAAGTAAGTGTGGTTATCTTGTAACAAAAGCAACACAAAATACACTATGTATTCATTATTACAAGTATGTAACTCTTTACCACACAATCCCGAGTTTTAATGACCCTGGGGAAGAAGTCTTTTGAAAACATCATGGTAAAAGGAGAAAATACTTGTAACCAGCATTTTCTTCATTTCAGTCAATATTTTCTACCCCATCAAAGAATAATCACGCCATTTGAGCCATACAATGTTGTCTACAATTATTTTCAATTTGGACAGGTCTAAAGTGTTGTTGCCTGGTAAGAGCTTAAGTTTTCTACAAAAAAACATTTCAGTCTTGTTTTACATGTCAGACAACAAGTGAAAGGTTACTCAGATAATGGAATTTTCTTTGAAAAGCAATGAAAGAAACCAAGTTTAGGAGAAATTGTTTCTTAACTCTTTACCACACAGTCCCGACTTTTAACGACCTTGAGAAAGAAGCCTCTTGAAAACATTGTAGGAAAAGGGGAAAATGCTGGTAACCAGCATTTTCTCCTTTTCCCACGATGTTTTCTACCTTTCCTATTACAAATTTCAATTTTTTAGCCATGCTTATTTTGTCGTCTGTAGATGTGTTCAATTTGGACAAGTCTACAAGATTGTTGTCGGAAAGAGTTAAAATCATTTTAGATCATTTGAGAGCATGTTTGCTTTGTCAAGGGGGTCATTCTATTTACATGTACTTGTGTATTTTTTTAATAATGTTTTTCAACAGTTTGTAAATATTTGGAAAGTAAAATAGTTGTTTAACTCATTTGATTCATCGGAAAGTGAGTGTGACTACTTGGCATCACATGACATACCTAAAATCAATCAAGTCAACTCTTGAAATACCATGTGACTGTTGTTTTTGTTTAACCCTTTCCCACACAATCCTGAGTTTTCATGACCCATTGGAAGAAGCTTTTTGAACCATCTTGGAAATTGAGAAAATGCTAGTAATCAGCATTTTCTCCATTTTCCACAATGTTTTCTACCCTTTCAAAATCAAATTTCAACCACACAGCATGAATTAAGGCTCATCTAATTTAAAAGAGTATCTAGGCCACAACTGAATTATTTTTCAAAAGATAGTATATGTCTTTGAATAGCTAGAAAACATTGTGGGAAAAGGAGAAAATGCTGGTAACCAGCATTTTCTCCTTCTCCCACAATGTTTTCAAAAGCCTTCTTTAGTTAGGGTCGTTGGAACTCGGGATTGTGTGGTAAAGGGTTAATCTACGGTCTTTAATGTCAGAAGAAACTTTTACAGACAGAACCTAGAAAACTTTCCTTGTATTTTAACAGGTTAGCAAAAAGCATTTCATCCCAGATTAAAGACAGACTGAACAAGTCGCATGAAGCATTCTCCCACGCTTTACGGCAGTTAGAAATGAAGCACAGTGGACGTTTAGACAAAATCGAGGAAGATCGTCTCAAACTTAGAAAAGTCTACGCACCTAGAGTGGCCAAAGTTGCCTTAGAAAGCACATCTTTAAAAGATGTTATTCTACACGGTAAGGGGAAGTCATTTTTTTAAAAAGATTTTAATTCTTTCCCAAATAACGGAATTTTTTACATGACCAAATTAAAAGCATTTTGTAGACAACAATTTGACAATAGCTTCTTAATGATGATTTCTTTAACTCATTACCAAACAACAGAATTTTAGGTTTGTCCAAATCGAAGGCATTTGCAGACGACAAAATAAAAAGTGATGGAAAACCTGAAATTTGTTTTGTGAAGGGTAGAAGACATTGTGGGAAAAGGAGAAAATGCTGGTTACCAGCATTTTCTCCTTTTCCCACAATGTCTTCTAAAGGCCTCTTTTTCAGGGTTGTCAAAAGTAGGGATTGTGTGGTAATGGATTAAGAGCAGCTCCGAAGTGCATTCGGTAGCATACAGGACTTAACTCTTTACCAAATGACAAAACTTTAGACAGGTCCAAATTGAAAGCACTTAATATGCATAGCTCAAAAATTGAAATATGTTTCCAGCAGGGTTGAAAACAGTGTGGGAAAAGGAGAAAATGCTGGTTACCAGCATTTTCTCCTTTTTCCACAATGTTATCAAAAGGCTTCTGTCTGAGGGTCATAAATATCAGGGATTGTTTGGTAAAGGGTGAAGAACAAAGGTTACTGGTTTGGTTACAGGTAGAAAAAATGGAAAAAGAAAAGAATACCTGTTACCTGCATTTTCTCCTTTTTCCACAACAATTTCAAATGCTATCATTTTCAGGGTCATTAAAGGGCGGAATTGTGTGATAAAGACTTTAACAGAGTAGACTAATGAAGAAAAGGAGAAAATTTCCTCCTTTGTCCACAATGTTTCCTGTAGTTAAGTGCATTAGAGTTATTAGGATGCAAGTTTGTTAGATGAAAGGTAAAAGACTTTACCTTTTACCACTCAGTCCTGACTTTTAAGGACACTGACAGAGAAGGCAATTGAAAACATTGTGGGAAAAGGGGAAAATGCTGGTAATCGGCATTTTTTCCTTTTCCTACAGTTTTTCTACCCTATCAGAGACCTGCAGCTCCTTTGCACCAATTCAAAATTTCAATTTGTTATCTGTGGATACTTTTAATTTGTAAGATTCCAAGATTTTACACACAAACATGTTAAATTCACAGGCATGCCACAGATGGGTAAGGAGATTGGGCGGGGCCAGTATGGTGTGGTTTATGCCTGTGACCAATGGGCGGGGTACACACCCTGTGCTGTGAAATCTGTTGTACCACCAGATGATAAACACTGGAATGATCTCGCATTGGAGTTCTTCTATACAAAGTGAGGAAATATTCTGAATATACATTTGCAACTCCACTATTTTCAAAGAAAACACTGACATATTGTCATAACCCTGTCATCAACAGCCTTGTGTTGTCATGCAAAAACTGCGACATTTTATATTATTGTACTGCAAAGAAATTTCTTGTGATCTGATTGGATCATATGCCTCAAACATATATAATAATGTACTTTGGCAAAATCAAGGGAAAACACATAAACATGACCATTCTATCAACACAGCAACCATAATGGCGGTCTTGATCAAGATTAACATCAAGGTTATGCGTCAAGCTGCACGTTTCAGCATGTATCACCAAGGTTTCAGTGATGTCACTTCCCAGTGATGTCAGTTTTCATTGAATTGGGGAATTCAGAAGGGAAATTCCAATTCATCGGCATACTGTATTTTTAAACCAAAAATCAGGTAAAATTTGCTCAACAAACGTTGGAATGGTTAAACTTTGCAGTATAATAGATATGTGTAGACCAGTTCTGTACACTTGCCTCTTATAGGAAAACATTTTATCACTTAACTTCCATTGTTTTCGGGTGGATAGCTTTAGTTTGCAGATGTATTAAGCACCCTTTTCACAGAAAATAGTTCATAGGTATATACTGTATCATATTTTCCAGGCACATACCAGACCATGATAGAGTTGTTGGACTGAATGGCTCTGTCATTGATTATTCGTATGGCGGAGGCTCAACTCCGGCCGTTTTACTTGTCATGACAAGAATGCAGCGTGATTTACACACAGCGATTAAACAGCAACTTGACTGGTTGTCTAGGTGAGCTCTGACTTGTAATCTGACTTTTTGAAACTATAATCTTTGTACCTTACAACAGAATTTGTCCAGGTTGAAAGCATTTGCAGAGGACAAAATAAGATTTTTATTCAATTTGTTTTGGAAAGGAAAGAAAATATTTCAAAAAGAAGAAAATGCACGATACCAGCATTTTGTCTGTTTCTCAATATATTTTCTGAAGCTTCCCTCCTCAGTGTTGTCAAAAGTCAGGATTGTGTGGTAAATGATTAACTTACACAGTAGAACCCTCTAGTAGGGGGCTTTCATAAATATTTTGGAAAAAGGAGCAATGCTTATTTGTATGTTAGTCACATTACATAATGGGCAATGCCCCCCAAAGGCTGTTAGTTTTGTTGTGGGGTTTGGTATTTTGTCTCACCATTGAAATTCATAGACACCTGACTCTCTATCTCTATATGTTTGCAGGTTACAAGTAGCCATTGATGTTGTGGAGGGTATACGATTTCTACACAGTCAAGGGCTGGTACATCGAGATATCAAACTTAAAAATGTCTTGGTAAATAGGGTTTTTTTTTATTGTAAACCCATTACTTCACCATATGAAGTTAAAATGAAAAGAGGAAAAATGGAAAGAGGCACTTGTGGTAACCAGCATTTTCTCCTTTTCCCACAATGTCCAGCATCCACCCTGCCTCATCAAGTTTTACCTTGTATGTGCTCTAGAGGCCACATTTTCAGTTTGATACTCATGAAATTAAAAGAAAGGGTTATGTTGGGTCTAAAACTAGGTCACCAGGTCAAATCTTAGTAAAACCTTGCATATGCTCTAGAGGCCACATTTTCGGTCCAACAATCTTGAAAGTTGGTCAGAATATTTTACTTGATTATATCTCAGACAATTTTGAAAATGGTTCATGTCTGGTCAAAAGCTAGGTCACTAGGTCAAATTTAAGAAAAACTTTGTGTAAGCTCTTGAGGCCATATTTTCAGTCCACAACTTTTGAAAGTTGGTTGAAATGTTTTACTTGATGATTTGTTGGACAAGTGTGAAAAAAAGTCACATTGGGTAAAAAACTAGGTCACTAGGTCAAATCTTAGAAAAACCTTATGTATGCTTTAGAGGCCACATTTTTAGTGCAATAGTCATAAAACTTGATCAGAATGTTTGTCTTGATGATATCTTAAATGAGTTTGAAAATGGGTTACATCAGGTCAAAAACTAGGTCACCAGGTCATATCTTTAAAATAGCTTGTGTATATGCTAGAGTCAACATTTCCTGTCCAATACTTATGTAAATTAGTCTTAACCCATTACCAGACAATCCCTACTTTTGACGCCCCTGAGAAAGAAGCCTTTAGAAAACATCATGGGAAAAGGAGAAAATGCTGGTAACCAGCATTTTGTCCTTTTCCCACAATGTTTTTTACCTTTCACAAAACAAGTTTCAAATTTTGGGTCACTTTTATTTTGTCGTCTGCAAATGCTTTTGATTTGGACAAACCTAAAATTTTGTCTTTTGGTAATGAGTTAATGCTTTACTTGATGATCAATATGTTGAAATTGCAAGTGGCTTACATCAGGTGAAAAACTAGGTCACCATGTCAAATTTTGGAAAAACTTTGTGTTTACTCTAGTGGTTACATTTTCTGTCCAATACTTATGAAAGGTGGTAAGAATTTTTGTTTCGATATCTACAATGGGAAAATAGGTTATTTTTGGCTAAAAAGTAGGTCTTTTAGAGAATTTCTAGAAAAAGCTTGAGAACAAGCTATAGGTCAAATTTTCTGTCCAATAATTATAAAAGCTTGGTAGAATGTTTGTCATGATATTTTGATAGAGATTGGATGGTCATGAGTCAATGAGTCATGTTTTGTGAAAAGACTCAGGTGATCAACTTCAGGGCCATCAATGCCCTCTTTTACACTGTTAGAGAACTTAGGATAATTTGTATAAATTTGTAATTTGTCACCTGCAGCTGTTTTGAATTAAGAAGAGTGTAAAATTTGTCATGTGGTAAACAGGATGACGACTAAGTTTCCATGTATGTTTGTAGCTTGACAAAGACAATCGTGGTAAGGTCACAGATCTTGGATTTTGCAAGCCTGAAGCCATGATGAGTGGAAGTATTGTTGGTATGTCTGTATTACCATTTTGTTTGTTTGCCTGCCGGTTGCTTTCTAGGTTTAACTCATTAGCAAAAACAATATTTTAAGCTTGTCCATATTGAAAGCATTTGCAGACATTAAAATAAGTGACTGAAACTTTGAAATTTGTTTTGTGACAGGTAGAAAACATTGTGGGAAATAGAGAAAATGCTGGTTACCAGCATTTTCTTCTTTTCCCTCAATGTTTTCTAAAGGCTTCTTTCTCAGGGTTGTCAAAAGTAGGGATTGTGTGGTAATAGGTTGAATTTTACTAGCCTAGAACCAATCAGTTTAAACAGAAACATATTTATTCAATATTGATTGAGAAACACGTTCTTACAACTTATACTACATCCTGGAAACTTTACCAGTACTGGCTGGCACAGCATATGTGGGCCAATGAATGGTTCCTCTGGGTTTTGAGCCGAAGACCTTATGGTTAAGAGGGGGAGGCTCTACCTCACAACCATAGAAACCACACATCCTAAAACTAATTATTGCCTTCTGTAGACAGACAGATTAGTAGAAATCAGTGTATACAAACTTCATGAAAAGTAGTTAGTCTTTTTCGAAATCCTGGGTTTTTCGAAATCCTGGGTTTCAACTTTATAACATGCAGCAAAAATTGATACTAGTCCCAATTGAATATATTTGAAGATGACATATTGAATCTAACTCAACTGACAGGTTTTGCATACAAAGAAAAAGGAGAAAATGATTCCCAGCATTTTCTCCTTTTCCCACAATGTTCTCAAAAGTTCTTTCCATCATGATCAATAAATCTTGTGATTGCAAAGCAAAGAAATTATGACACTAGTGAAGAAGGTTTTTTAACCCTTTCCCAAACGACAAATTTTAGATTCTTCCAAACTCAAAGAGTTTGCAGACGACAATTTCAAATTTGATAAAAATGGCAGAAAGTTCTCCAAATGGGTAGAAAACACTGTGGGAAAAGGAGAAATTGCTTGTTATGAGCAATTTCTCCTTTTCTCACAGTTGTTTCAAAAGACTAGAACTGCAGACACGTAAAAACAAGGGCTTGTTTGGGAAAGTGTTAAAGTATAGTGGATAAAGGAGAAAACGCTGAATACTATGAGAATACAGGTTGCTTGCGTAATTGAGGTGTCCAATTTGGCAGACTTCACTACATTTTCAACTATAATTGAGTATTATTATATACATATAAAAGACATATTGTCATTATCTGTGACTTTTCTAATTTCACAGGTACACCTATTCACATGGCCCCAGAATTGTTTACTGGTCGCTATGACAACAGTGTTGACGTCTATGCATTTGGTATTTTGTTCTGGTATATATGTGCAGGAAGCACTAGACTTCCTCAAAACTTTGAACAGTGTGCAAATAAGGATCAGCTCTGGAACAATGTCAAAAGAGGTACTCTTTTTCTCGGCAATTTTTCCTCTCCTTCCTTTCTCTATTTTCTTTCTTTCCTTCATTGTCTCTGAGCCCTGGTAGCACACTTGGTACATGTAGCATACATGTTTTGTAGACAGGAGGTTGTAGCTTTGAATCTCCTGCGCGGCAAATATGGCGTCCAAGAATTGTTGATTGTCAGTGTGACAGGATTCATTCCTCTCTCACCGCTGATTATTGTTTGAACGACGATCATGTAGAAAAGTAGCGAGTGGTTCAAGAAGAAATGTTTTGCCAATCAGTGGTAAATGAAACTCTAGGAAAGCATGGATAGGTGCATTTGCCGCTGTTATATAATTGAAATCATGTTGAAAATGACGTTAATCAATCAATCTGTCAGATCATTGATCATTTCTGGATAGTCTTTATGCAAGAAAGAAGCCATTGGCTTAGGATGTTGTATGAAGTCCTGGTAAATAAAACTGTAGGAAAGCATGAATAGGTGTACTGGCTGCCACAATATAACCAAAAACATCTTGAAAATGATATTAACCCTTAACCATACGGCAAAATTTTAGACTTGTCCAAAGTCCAAATTGAAAGCACTTGCAGACAACAAAATAAAGGTAACTTAGAAATTGAAATTTGTTTCAAGTAGGGTAGAAACACTGTGGGAAAAGGAGAAAATGCTGATTACCAGCATTTTCTCCTTTTCCTACAATGTTTTCAAAAGGCTTCTATCTCTGGGTTGTAAAAACCAGGGATTGTTTGGGAAAGGGTTAAACACCACACAATCAATGAATTCCTCCTTTGTTACAAGCAGTTTGTTAACCAAAATATTTTACCATAAGTTGAATCTAAAGTCATGCAGACAACAGGGACATCCATCAAGTCTTCTGTTGTAAATTTTTATACCCCCCCACAATGTAGTGGAGAGGGGTATACTGGAATCACCATGGCTGTCTGTCCCTCCATCTGTTCGTAGACACAAATTTGTCCGGAGCAATACCCCTACAGTTTTTGACATACTGAGCTCAAATTTACACGCAGGCTTTCTATATATATGAAGATGTGCATGTTTCAATTTTCAGGACCCTGCTGTGATTTGTTACGGAATTATCTCTCCTTGAACTTTTTTAACTCTTACTATTGTACTCAACCATTCTGCATTCTTTAACAAAGACCTGTTATTGTGACAAAGACAAGGAGCTGGTTGGGGGGGGGGGGGTTATAATAACGTTTATTGATAGCTCTAGTTAAGAAAAAGAGAAAATGCTGGTAACCAGCATTTTCTCTTTTTCCTACATGTTTTCTTACCTTTCACAGACAAATCCCAGTATATCCGCCATATTTAATTTGTTGTCTGGTGATGCTTTCAGTTTGGATGAGTCTAAAATTTTGTTGTTGGGTAAGGAGTTAATGATAACAGACAGAGTGACACTTTACTACACAACTCTAACTCATTACCAAACGACAAAATTTTAGTCTTGTCCAAATCGAAAGCATTTGCAGACGACAAAATAAAAGTGACTGAGAATTTGAAATTTGTTTTGTGAAGAGTAGAAAACATTGTGGGAAAAGGAGAAAATGCTGGTTACCAGCATTTTCTTCTTTTCCCACAATGTTTTCTAAAGGCTTGTGTCTAAGGGGCGTCAAAAGTAGGGATTGTGTGGTAATGGGTTAAATGAACCGTACATAATTAGCTTAGGGTGGAAATGTTTCAATTTGGACATGGTTAAGGCTTGGTTATTTTGTAAAGAGTTTAGGTTCTTACAAAGTCCGTAACACAGAAACAAAATGAACAAATGCATTGCAGAAATACAGGAAACAGGCAGGATTCGAACCAAGAAAGCCAGACAAAAGGCCAATATCATAACCACTGAGCTAAAGAGAATTTTCCTTAATGCAGTTGTTAGGTATTGTATTTAATCTAGGATGAAGCCATGCATGAAGGAGTGGTCTCTTGTAACATGGCCTCAAATGTTTTTAGCTCCACTGGCCGAAGGCCAGCGGGCTTATGTCATGGCCCGTTGTCCGTCGTGCGTCCGTCCGTCCGTCTGTGCGTGCGTCCGTCCGTCCGTGCGTGCGTTAACTTTTATTTCAAACATCTTCTTCTCTGAAACTACCCATCCAATTTTGATGAAACTTCACAGAAATGATCCTGCCATGGTCCTCTTCAGAATTCCTTGAAAGAATTTTATTCCTTCAAAAACTCTGGTTGCCATGGCAACAAAACTGAAAAATATTGAAAATTTTTAAAAATCTTCTTCTCTGAAACCATAAGGCCTAGGGCTACCAAATTTGGCATGTAGCTTTATCTAATGGACCTCTACCAAGTTCCTTCAAATAATAGCTCTGGGGTCAAAATTGGCCCCACCCCGGGGGTCACAAGTTTTATATGGGCTTATATAGGGAAAACTTTAAAATCCTTCTGGTACCTAGCCATAGGGCCTAGGGCTACCAAAATTGGCATGTAGCTTTATCTAGAAGACCTCTACCCAGAGTGCCCAAATGATAGCCCAGAGGTCAAATTTTGCCCGGCCCCGGGGGTCACAAGTTTTATATGGGCTTATATAGTGAAAACTTTAAAAATCTTTTCGTACCAAGCCATGAGGCCTAGGGCTACCAAATTTTGCATGTAGCTTTATCTAGTGGGCTTCTACCAGGAGGGCCCAAATTATAGCCTTAGGGTCAAGTTTGTCTCCACACCAGGGGTCACAAGTTTTACATGGGCTTTTGTGGTGAAAACTTTCAAAGTCATCTTGTTACTAACCATAATAAAGACTAGGACCACTAAATTTAGCCTTGTCTCATGGATTTTATGTTTTACAGGGCCTTTTATTGTGAAAATTTTGAAAATCTTCTTGTTTATAACCACACATTCTAGATCTGTATTATTTAGTATGGGGCTTTATCTTGTAGACCTCCACCAGGATTCAAGTAATTATAGCTTTGTGGTCAAAATTGGATTTGCCCAGGGGTCACAACTTTTTTGTAGATTTTTATGGAAAAAAATTGTATGCCCTCAAGTTTGAAACCAGTTGGCCAAATAATGTAATGTTTGGCTTGTAGTGTTTTTACGAATTAGCCAGTGGAGCGATACAGGGCCATGATGGCCCTCTTGTTTTTATATACCTACATACAGTTACTACTCTTGCCAATTTCTTTTTACAGAAGAGGATTATCGTGATCAATATTTTTATCTTTTTGCCTCACTGTTACTCTTATTTCCTGCAGGTCTACGGCCAGAAGAATTGCCCATTTTTGACACAGAATGTTGGGCTCTCATGTCTGATTGTTGGGAGGGAGAGTCTGCAAAACGCCCTCTACTTGGAGAGGTGTGTCAAAGACTGACGAAAATACACACCCGCTACAAAAACCAGCCAGGTGCAACAGCGAAGCCGTCAAGAGATTCCCCGGCCAGAGGGGGCACAAAAAATTTACGACATAAATCTAGAAGATGAGCAGTCGTCAAAGTTCACAGTAGCATTAACCTCTTTTCAAACATTTTGCTGTTAATAATGTGACCTTTTTGATAAAGCTGTTGAAGAAATAAAGAAACTTGATATAGAGCATCCATCAAACAATCCTGTTATGAATCAACTCTGATGAAAAAGCCTTTTGAAAACATCATGGGAAAAGAAGAAAATGCTTGTACTGGTAACAAGCATTTTCTTCTTTTCCCATAATGTTTTGTACCGTTTTCAAAAACAGATTTCATTATTTGAGTCATTACTAATTTTTTTGTGTACAAATACTTGGGAAAGCGATAGTTTTGTTTCTTTGATAAACACTTTACAGCAGTATACTGCATTGTAGTGAACTTGACTAATAACTGGATTTCTCACAATGGTCCATAGCTACAAAACTAATGTCTCTTGATAAACATAGCAATAGAGAAATCAAATACATTGAGCAGTTTCTCTTCTTACCACAATGTTTTCAATTTCCTCAATGATATCCACCACCACTCATGTGAGACCTACCTTTTATAAGCGCAAGCAATATGGAAGGTTATTATAGAGAAGACCATTTTTATATGCCCAAAGGATTGTTTTATGTTATGACCCAGGCTGTCAGTCTGTCTGCCTATTAGCAATTTCTTGTGCGCCCAGCTCCTTCTACTGTTTTCGTTGGAATAAGTTCAAACTTACCACGGTGAATGTCTATGATTTCTAGTAGTAGATGTGACTTTTGAAATTCAGATATCTGTAGGCGATCTCAAAATTAAATCCATTTCATTGACATGCCTCTTTGGGTGCCGTTTGGCAAAGCTCTCATTCATTTCTAAAGATCAATTGTTTGACCCTAGATATAATTTTTTTCTCTGGAATGTCTGAAAAAAAAAGTATGTCAATCAAAGATCAGACTTTTTCAAACATAAAAAGTTGCAGTCTTCTTGATGGCACAGGAGTGCCCTTAATCAAGGTACTATAGAGATTAACCCATGAAAAAAATGATTTGTCCCAGTGTAAAACTGAAATGTCATCAAAAGTCGTGTTTAACACTATTCCATATTCTTGGTTTCCCATGTTTCTGGATTCAAGGTCTCTGTACAGAATGATTTATTCTATACATGCTCCTGGTTTCGAAGTCACTGTACAGAATGATTTATTCTATACACGCTTCTGGTTTCAAAGTCTCTGTGCAGAATGATTTATTCTATACACGCTTCTGGTTTCAGTCTCTGTACAGAATGATTTATTCTATACACGCTTCTGGTTTCAAAGTCTCTGTACAGAATGATTTATTCTATACACGCTTCTGGTTTCAGTCTCTGTACAGAATGATTTATTCTATACACGCTTCTGGTTTCAAAGTCTTTGTACAGAATAATTTATTCCATCAATTTGAAGTGTCTTAGCATTTTGCAAGACATTAATATTTTGCCAAAAACTGATGTGTTTACTCCTTTATCTCTACTTTAACCCTTTCCCAAACAATCCCTGGTTTTTACGGGTCTGGAATAGTAGCCTTTTGAAAACATTGTGGGAAAAGGAGAAAATGCTGATAACCAGTATTTCCTCCTTTTCCCACAATGTTTTCTACCCTATCATAGACAGAAATCATCTTTTCAGCAAGAGTTGAATTGTAGTCTGCAAATGCTTTCAATTTGGTCTAGTCCAAAAATTTGTTGTTTGGGAAAGGGTTAACCCATTAACCCATTGGTTAACCATACAATCCCGACTTTTGATGCCCCTGAGAAAGAAGCCTTTTGAAAACACTGTGGGAAAAGGAGAAAATGCTGGTAACAAGCATTTTCTCCTTTTCCCACAGTGTTTTCTATCCTGCCCAGAACAAATTTCTATTTTTCAGTCACCTTTATTTTGTCGTCTGCAAATGCTTTCAATTTAGACCAGTCCAAAATTTTTGTCGTGTGGTAATGAGTTAATTCTTTACCAGATGACAAATATTTAAAAGATTAGTTCAAAGTGAAAAAATTTGCAGACGACAAATTTAATGTAACTCAGACATTGAAATTTGCTTTAGAAAGGGTCTAAAACATTGTGGGAAAAGGAGAAAATGCTGATTCCCAGTATTTTCTCCTATTCCCTGAATGTCTTTAAAAGCTTTCTCAGGATAGTTGAAAGTTGCCATTGCATGAGAAAAGGATAACCCAGTACCACACAATCCCTACTTTTGACGCCCCTGAAAAAGAAGCTGGTAACCAGCATTTTCTCCATTTCCTACAATGTTTTCTACCCTTCACAAAACAAATTTCAAATTTTCAATCACTTTTATTCTGTTGTCTGCAAATGCTTTCAATTTGGACCAGTCTAAAATACTGTCGTTTGGTAATGGGTTAAGTAAATTTTTTTTTTATAGTGCCATATTCTTATTTGAAATTCAAAATCCAATACTTATGTATTAATTTTGAAAATTTTTGAGGGAAAAAGTAGTTCCGGTATTAGTGATAAGTAGTATAAAGCCTAAAGCTGTAACTAAGTTTTTATATAATTATACCAACTGTAGATAGCGTTTCTGAATTATTGAAATTATTTTTGTATCATATGTGGAATTGTGGGAGATTTGTCTCTTTACCAATAGAATGCTAATTGCGACTTGCTGACCTTTTGCGGATAGTGTAGGTCTAGATGAGTCTGTACAGAATATCCAGTCAAATCTTGGACCTACACTGTCTGATAAGGAGATATTATTCCCCAAAGTATAACTTTGAAATAGCGGAGTTTTGGTTTTATACAATCAAATAGAAAATTTGATGTCAGTCATTTAGTAAGAGAAAGGATTATGTTAACCTTTTCCCAAACAATCCCTGGTTTTTACAGGTCAGGAATAGAAGCCTGTTGAAAACATTGTGGGAAAAGGAGAAAATGCTGGTAACCAGCATTTTCTCCTTTTCCCACAATGTTTTCTACCCAGTCATATATAAAAATCATCTTTTTAGCCACTGTTTATTTGTCATCTGCAAAATGCTTTCAATTTGGTCTGGTCCAAAATTTGTCGTTTGGGAAAGGGTTGAATAGTAGGTCAGCAAAGGCTATGGACATTATTAATTAATGAAGAAGTTTGTTTCATGCAAGGACTGGCTTTTGATTTAATTTTGAATTGTGCCATTAACTATTGTTAAAATACTAGCCCAGGTGGTAATATACAATGCTTGTAATCCTGGGTCTGTATTCACCAACCATTCCTAAGAACGTTCTTTGTATTATTCTTCAAGATTTCCTGACTATGAAAGTATCAGGACTTCTGATTGGTTATACCATTTGGTTTAGCCAATCAGAAGTTCTGTTACTTTCACATTGACAGATTTTTGAAGAATAAGACCAAGAATTCTCTTAAGAATGGTTGGTGAATACAGACCCTGGTGTCGCTAGTTTGACTCTCAACTTGGTCCAATTCTGCCCAAAAGATTGATGACAGTCAGCCATTTAGGGTGCAATTCTTTCCTCTCTAACTCTTTACCACACAATCCCGACTTCTAACGACCCTGAGAAAGAAGCCATTTGAAAACATGATAACCAGCATTCTCTCCTTTTCCCCACAATGTTTTCTACCCTTCCCAAATCAAATTTCAATTTATGAGCCATATTTATTTTGCCATCTGCATATGCTTTGAATTTAGACTAGTCTACAATTTTGTCATTCGGTAAAGAGTTAACCCTTTACAACACAATCCCGACTTTTAACGACCTCGAGAAAGAAGCCCTTTGAAAACATTGAGGGAAAAGGAGAAAATGCTGGTGACCTTTTCTCCTTTTCCCACCAATGTTTTCTACTCTATCAAAGGCAAAAAACATTATTTGGGCTACATTTATTTTGTCGTCTGCAGATGCTTTCAATTTGGACCAGTCTATAATTTTGTCGTTTGGTAAAGAGTTAATGTAGAGCATGGTATTAATGAAGGTTATGTTGGAAAGTAGCCAGGGAAAGAATGTGAGTAATAATGATAGCAACAAACTCCAGGAAAGCATGAAAAGGTGCACTGGCCTGAAATAGTGTTGAAAACAGTGTAGAAAATCTAACAAATAAAGTTACCTCTATACCAAATAACAGATTTTGAACTTGTCCAAACTAAAAGCATTTTGCAGATGCCAAATTAAATGTGACCCAAAAGATGAAATTCAATTTTGAAAGGGTAGAAAACATCATCCTTTTCCCACAATGTTTTCAAAAGCCTTCATTGAAAGCATTTTGCAGGTGACAAATTAACAGTCGCTAAAAAGATGATTTTTCTATATGACAAGGTAAGAAACATTGTGGGAAAAGGAGAAAATGCTGTTTACCAGCATTTTCTCCTTTTCCGACAATGTTTTCAAAAAGCTTCTTTTCCTGACCCGTAAAAACCAGGGATTGTTTGAGAAAGGGTTAAAGGGTTAATAAAAGGAAAGTTGATTTTAATGCTTGACATTACTAAATTTGATTTGATGATACTAAAAGATGCATGTTAAGTTAAGACTTATTTTTCTCACTTTTATTACACATTCCTCTTCTAATTTATCATAATACACGTAGTCTACTTTGTATGTTGCTTGGGAAATTGCTTATAATTCATACCAAAAAAAAAATGCATTGATCTATAATTATAACATTATGTGATATTATTTTCTTTCTTAATCATTTTTTAGCTTGGCTGTTTTTCGTAGAAAACATCAGAATATTGTCATAGCCCTCGTGTCTTCTGTGTCAATGTTGTACGAAACTTTGTCTCTGTCATTTTTTATGAATAAAGTCTGTAACAGAGACAAATGAATACATAGCTCGAGTACAAACCCCATCTGGCGTGTTTCGAACCCACGGCGGAGAAATATCCTCATCTTTCGAGGTTTAACCCATTACCACACAATCCCTACTTTTGATGCCCCTGAGAAAGAAGCCTTTTGAAAACACTGTAGGAAAAGGAGAAAATGCTGGTAACCAGCATTTTCTCCTTTTCCCACAGTGTTTTCTACCCTTCCCAGATCAAATTTCAATTTTTCAGTCACCTTTATTTTGTCGTCTGCAAATGCTTTCAATTTGAACCAGTCTAAAATTTTATTTTGTTGTAAAGAGTTAAAAGACCAATACCATAACCACTGAGCCAAAGAGATATCTCTTTGGCTCAGTGGTCATGGTGTTGGCCTTTGATCGGGGTGTTCTAAGGATCGAATCCTGTCCGTGCCCTTATTTCTGCCATACATTTCATTTGTTTCTTTGTTCTTAAGATGGGGGCTCATACAGGATTGGACATGGAGCCATTAATTCCATTTGTTGTCCAAAAATGGACTTTCTACCTCATAAGGCTTTGAGGCATCAATAAATGATGACTTTAAGAGGGGGTGTGTTATGGGACACCACTCCTTTATGCATGGCTTCCTCCCGATTTAGATACCATACCTAACAACTGTGTTATGGAGATATCTCTTTGGCTAAGTGGTTATGGTATTGGCCTTTTGTGTGGTCGTTCTAGGGTTCGAATCCTGCCCAGTCCCTTATTTCTGCCATACATTTGTTCACTTGTTTCTTTGTTACAGACTGTGTTTGTAAGACATTACTGAAGATATTTACATCAAACATGGTATAGTTTTTAACTATAAAAAGGGGAATCCATAAAACATGGGCAGGTAACTGTCAAATATTTTGGACACAGTTATCCCCCTTTTTCAAAATAGCAGCTGCAACCCAGTGTTAGCACCCACATGCCGTACTGTTTGTCAGCTCTTACTCTGTGAGGCAAGGCTTTGTATGCTTGTGCAGACTGTGTAGGTTGGGGTTAGACTGTAGGAAATGTGTAATCTGGCTTGGAACTACACTATCTGTGTTGATTTTTTTTTTTCAAAAAGGAAACTCTAACCCTTTACTCCATAGATACTCACTTCTACACATTGCTTGTAGGAGCCTTTGGAAAACATTGTGATAAAAGGTGAAATTGCTTGTGACGAGCAATTTCACCTTTTGTCACAATGCTTTCTATGCCATCAAAAGGTGTCATATACACATAAGAAACGGCTTCATCCTTGCTGTTATTTAGGGTCAATTAGACATGCCATAGAAATGCCTGATGGGGTAAAGGGTTAATTACTATCTTATGGTTTCTGCTATTGGCTGAAAATTCAAATAGAAGTTATAATGTAGTATAGGTGAACACTCTACTGGCTTAAGGCGACTCTTTTTAACTTTTTACCAAACAATAGAATTTAATACTAGTCCAAATTAAAAGCATTTTCAGACAACAAAATATATGTGACTCAAATTTTGAAGAGTGTTTTGGGAAGGGTAGAAAAAATTGTGGGAAAAGGAGAAAATGGTAGTTACCCGCATTTTCTCCTTTTCCCACAGTATTTTTAATGTAGGAAAAAAAAAGTCTTCTTCTCTCAATGTTTTCAAAAATCTCCTACAAAATCATAACAACTCATGAGTTTAGTGGTAAGGGATTAACTCTGTAACTCAAAATTCTGTATTTTGATGACATTGACAAAATATTCTTTAGAAAACATCGTGGGGAAAGGAGAAAATGCTAGTAATCAGCATTTTCTCTTTTTTATACACCGTCGAAGATGGGACGTATTACGGGATCCCCTGGGGCGGGCGGCCTCCAGTTCTTTGTCCGGAGCATATCTCCCAAACTATTCTAGCTAGGGTTATGAAATTTCATGGGTGGATACATCTCATCCAGGGGGAGTGCAGTGCACAGGAATCATAACTCTTGCTTGCTTAATTTTTGAGTTATTGCCCTTTGTTGTTTTTCATACTTGATTTTTGTCCGGAGCATATCTCCAATACTATACTAGCTAGGGTTATGAAATTTCATGGGTGGATAGATCTCACCGAGGCAGAGTGCAGTGCACAGGAATCATAACTCTTGCTTGCTTGATTTTTGAGTTATTTCCCTTTGTTGTTTTTCATACTTGAATTTTGTCCGGAGCATATCTCCAATACTATACTAGCTAGGGTTATGAAATTTCATGGGTGGATAGATCTCATCCAGGGGGAGTGCAGTGCACAGGAATCATAACTCTTGCTTGCTTCTTTTTTGAGTTATTACCCTTTGTCGTTTTTCATTCTTGAATTTTGTCCGGTGAATATCTCCAAAACTATACTAGCTAGGGTTATGAAATTTCATGGGTGGATAGATCTCATCAAGGGGGAGTGCAGTGCACAGGACTCATACTCTTGCTCACTTATATTTTTTGAGTTATTGCCCTTTGTTGTTTTTCATACTTGAATTTTGTCCGGAGCATATCTCCAAAACTATACTAGCTAGGGTTATGAAATTTCATGGGTGGATACATCTCATCAAGGGGGAGTGCAGTGCACAGGAATCCTAACTCTTGCTGGCTTAATTCTTGAGTTAGTGCCCTTCGTCGTTTTTCATACTTGAATTTTGTCCGGTGCATGCCCCAGCTTTACAACTTGGGGTAAGACGGGTGTATCTTGCGACAATTTGCAGCTCTTGTTCCACAATGTTTTCTACAATATTTTACAGACAGTTACTATGATTTCAGCTGAACGTTTGAATGTTGTCTGCAAAATAAATGCTTTCAATTTGGACCAGTCTTAAATTTTGTAGTTTGTTTAAAAGTAAAAGACCTACAAAACTGGAAGGGAGACAGAGGAAGGAGACAAGTTACATGGAAAAGAAAAGGACTTGTATATATGACTTTCAACATGTGAAAAGGAGCATTCAGACATCTGCGTAAGGTGTTGTCTCAGGTCAGCCAGCGCAGTTGGCGTAAGCTAATCCAATAGATTTCGTTCTTCAGTTCACTTGCCAAAACAGAAAATTACATGAAAATGGAAAGTGTTTTTTCAGATTAGCCTGCGCGGACTGTGCAGGCTGATCTGAGATGATGCTTGCGCTGATTTACAAATGCCCCTTTTCCCTTGTTGCAAGCCATATGAGCCTCCCTTTTCCCAAATGACAAACTTTTAGACTAGACCAGATTGAAAGCATTTGCAGACGACAATTCAACTCTTGCTGAAAAGATGATTTCTACCTATGATAGGGTAGAAAACATTGTGGGAAAAGGAGAAAATGCTGGTCAACAGCATTTTCTCCTTTTCCCACAATGTTTTCTAAAGGCAACTATTCCAGACCCATAAAAACCAGGGATTGTTTGGGAAAGGGTTAAGGACATTCTTTGTCTTACTCTTCAAGATCTTCTAACTGTGAAAGTAACAGAACTTCTGATTGGCTAAAATTCTGAAGAATAAGACTAATAAGAATTTTCTTAAGAATGGTTGGTGAATACATGCCCTGCTGCATCTCCAAAAAGTATTGACACAGGTCAGCCTTTACTGTTCACGCAAGCTACCCTGGGTTCAAACTTTTTTAGCTCACCTGAGCACAACATGCTCAAGGGGAGCTTTTAGTATCACCTGTTGTCCGTCGTGCGTCGTGCGTCGTCAACAATTCTTTAAATATTAACTCCTCCTAAACCACTGGGCCATTTTGGACCAAACTTGGCTGGAATGTTCCTTGGGAGGTCCTTTTTAAAAATTGTTCACAGAATTTGATTCCGTCAAAAACTCTGGTTGCCATGGCAACAAAATGGAATTTTTTAGGAAATTCTTTAAAAATCTTCTTCTCTGAAACCGCTGGCCAGATTTTAAAATAATTTCACACAGATGTTCCTTGGGTAACCCTTTTCAAAAGTTGTTCGCGAAATTTTGATCTGTCAAGAAACATGGCTCTGGTGAATGGGGGCTTCTTGCACTTTAGGGCAATGAAGAAATTCTTAAAAATTCTTCTTCTCTGAAACCGCTGGCCAGATTTTAAAATAATTTCACACAGATGTTCCTTGGGTGACCCTTTTCAAAGAGTGTTTGCAAAATTTTGATCCGTCAAGAAACATGGCTCTGGTGAATGGGGGTTTCTTGCACTATACAGAAATGAAGAAATTCTTAAAGATTCTTCTTCTCTGAAACCGCTTGTCAGATTTTAAAATAATTTCACAGAGATGTTCCTTGGATGACCCTTTTCAAAAATTGTTTGCGAAATTTGGAAAGGTCCAGAAACATGGCTCTGGTGAATGGAGGCTACTTGCACTATAGGCAAAAGAAGAAATTCTTAAAAATTCTTCTTCTTTCGAATGGCTGGTCAGATTTTGAAATAATTTCACAGAAATGTTCCTTGGGTGACCCTTTTCAAAAATTGTTCGTGAAATTTTGATTCATGAAGAAACATGGCTCTGGTGAATGGGGGCTGCTTGCACTTTAGGGCAATGAAGAAATTCTTAAAAATTCTTCTTCTCTGAAACCGCTGGTCAGATTTTAAAATAATTTCACAGAGATGTTCCTTGGATGACCCTTTTCAAAACTGGTTCGCGAAATTTTGATTGGTCAAGAAACATGGCTCTGGTGAATCGGGGCTACTTACGCTATAGGGAAAATGAAGAATTCTTTTTCTCTCGAATGGCTGGTCAAATTTTGAAATAATTTCACAGAGATGTTCCTTGGGTGACCCTTTTCAAAAACTGTTCGTGAAATTTTGATTCATCAAGAAACATGGCTCTGGTGAATGGGGGCTGCTTGCACTATAGGGCAATGAAGAAATTCTTAAAAATTCTTCTTCTCTGAAACGGCTGGTCAGATTTGATAATTGTTTCACGGAAATATTCCTTGAATGGCCTTTTTCAAAATTTGTTGGCGAAATTTTGATAGGTCAAGAAACATGGCTCTGGTGAATGGGGGCTACTTGCAATGTACGGAAATTAAGAAATTCCTAAAATTCTTCTTTTTTTGAAACTGCTTATCAGATTTTGAAAGGACTTTTACAGGTGACCTTTTAAAAATTGCTTGGCAAAATAATGATTTTGTTTCCAGTGTTTCAATACCTTCAAAAAAAAAAAGGCTATGGTTCTCTCAAAAATTCAGGTGAGCGATCCAGGGCCATCTTGGCCCTCTTGTTGTAATTTGACAATTTTGTGCATGCCAAAGAACCAGTCTACCTCATGATTCTGCAACTAGGAAAATTGGATTTTATGGATCCATGATTACGAGATGACTTGCTTGGTATCATTTATCACAGAGATCCCACGTTTTTGGGACCCTGAGATAAAGGCTTTTTGAAAACATTGCGGGAAAAGGAGAAAATGCTGGTAACCAGCATTTTCTCCTTTTCCCACAATGTTTACTACCCTTTCCAAACCAAATATCAATTTTTGAGTCATATTTATTTTGTTGTCAGCAAGTGTTTTCAATTTGGACAAGTGTACAGTTTTGTCGTTTGGTAAAAGGTTAAATCATGACCAAACGACAAAATTTTAGACTGGTCCAAATTGAAAGCATTTGCAGATGACAAAATAAAAGTGACTGAAAAATTGAGATATGTTTTGGGAAGAGAAGAAAACATTGTGGGAAAAGGAGAAAATGCTGGTTACCAGCATTTTCTCCTTTTCCCTCAATGTTTTCAGAAGGCTTTTTATTCAGGGTCGTTAGAAGTCGGGATTGTGTGGTAAAGAGTTAACCCTTTACCAGATGACAAAATTTTAGCCTTGTCCGAATAAACATTATTTGCAGACGACAATTTCAGTGTGGCTCAAACAGTCTTGTTTTTCTTTGATAGAGTAGAAAACTGGGGGAAAAGGAGAAAATGCTGGTTACCAGCATATTCTTCTTTTCCCACAATGTTTTCAAAAGACTTCTTTTCAGACAACTTCAGCGTGGCTCAAATGGTGTAATTTTTCTTTGATAAAGAAGGATCTTTGTGACACGGCTTCGAATCTTGCTAGGTGTGGTCTGTATTTGTGCTATTGATTTGTTGTAAACTTTCACGTTCATACGATGGGGGCTCGCCCTGGATTAGCCTTTGAGCCATTTGTTTTCTTAAAAATAATCTACTGCGTAATATTGCTCTCAAAATGATTGACATTTATGGAGGGAGGTGTGTTATGGGAGATCACCCCTTCCTTATTGCATGGCTTCATCCCGTATAGGATCAATACCTAACAACTGCATCTAGAAGAATTCTCTTTAGCTCAGTTGATAAGGTGTTTGTCTTTTAACCTGTTACCACACAGCTAAATTTTAGACCTATCCAAATTTGACAGCATTTGCAGACGACAATTTCAAAGTGGCTCAAAAAAGCACACACAAAAAAATGATGCAATTTTGCTTTGATTGGGTAGAAAACTTTGTGGGAAAAGGAGAAAATGCTGATTACCAGCATTTTCCCCTTTTCCCACAATGTTTTCAAAAAGCTTCCCCCGGGGCTTCAAAAGTTGTCATTGTGTGGTAAAGGGTTAAACCTCAAAAAAATGAGGATCTTTAGCCCATAGGTTCGAATCCAGCCAGTTTTGTTTTGCATTTCAGCTTTGCATTTGTTACAAACTTTCATGTTTGAAAAAGTTCTGCTAACAATTGATTGGTCATGGAGTAGACTATCAAAAACATTGTGGAAAAAGGAAAACTTGCTTGAAACAAGCAATGTTTCAATCAATTTCTCCTTTTACCAGAGTATTTTAACAGGTATTCTTATCAAAGATAAATTAATGCTGATTCTTCATATATCAAGCTCTGATCTCTTTACTTCGAATTAGCCCTTTATCAGACAAGAAAAACATAAGATTTATCTAAAAGCATTTGCAGATGAAAAAAATAAACTAAATGTGCCTTAAATGTTGGGTTCATGTCTGCAGATGGATAGAAAACATTGTGGGAAAAGGAGAAAATGCTGGTAACCAGCATTTTCTTCTTTTCCCAGAATGTTTTCAAAATCTTTTTTCTGTAAGGTTATTGTGTGGTAAAGGGTTAGAAGAGTTGTTGATAATAATGTTGATGTAAAAAGTTGCCTTTTGTTCATTGTTATGGAAGTAATATACACTCTCTCTATCAAAGCAACTGAGTTGTTGTTTTTATAAAATATATTTTTTTTTACAAAATACAAATACCAAATGACCACTAAATACTTAATCCTTTACCAAACAATCCCTGGTTTTTACGACCCTCAGATAGAAGCCTTTTGAAAACATTATGGGAAAAGGAGAAAATGCAGGTAACCAGCATTTTCTCCTCCTCCCACAATGTTGTCTACACTGCTGGAAACACATTTCAAGTTTGAGTTACGTTTTCAATTTTGACCAATCTAAAGTTTTGTTGTTTTGTAATGGGTTTTGCTACTGACTGCTTTCTCTTTTACTCCTTTACCACACAATCCCGACTTTTAACGACTTTGATGAAGAAAGCTTTGGAAACATTGTGGGCCAGCATTTTCTCCTTTTCTCACAAAGTTTTCTACCCTATCAAAGCAAAATTGCACCATTTGAGCCACTTTGAAATTGTCGTCTGCAAATGCTTTCAGTTTGGATCTGTCAAAGATTTTGATTTAAACATTGTTGAGATAAAGTTCAGTAGTTAGTGTGGAATTACTAATATATGGATTGATTGATTGATTGTGTGGTGTTTAGCTCCGTTTTCAACATTATTTCAGTTATATTATATAGCCAGTGTACCTATCCATGCTTTCTTGGAGTTTCCTATTACCTCTGCACAATTTTCTTGTTGCGAGCCACTCGCTGCTTTCCCACATAACCATCCTTGAAACAATTATCAGTGGTGAGAGAGGAATGAATTCTGTCACAATGACTATTGTCAGTCCTCGGAAAGAGATTGGCCTCACCAGGGATCGAACCAGGGTCTTCCTGTTTTCAAGAGCAAAATGAACTTTACTGCAAAGATTATCACTGACTGGCTTACTCCTGTAATATAGTTTAGATGACTTCTGAATCAAACCAGCCAAACCTGCAAGGCAAGTTATAAAATGCTTAACCCTTCACCACATGACAAAATGTTTGACCCATCAAACTTCAAAGCATTTGCAGATGACAATTTCAGTGCGGCTCAAATCATGATCCTTCCTTGTTAGGGTAGGAAAAATTCTGGGAAAAGGAGAAAATGCTGGATACCAGTATTTTCTTTACCCACAATGGTTTCCACAGGCTTCTTCCTCAGGATTGTTAAAAGTCAGGATTCTGTGGGAATCTGCTACATAAATAACAGTTTCAAGATATTTGCCAATTTCATTGTCCTCTTCCTACATTGTTTTTAAAAAGCCTTCTCTTTCGTTGTGGCTAAAAATCAGGATTGTGTGGTAAATGGTTAAGATACATGGCTTGCAACACACGAAAAGGGTCATTCGGACAATTGCATAAAGTGTCGTCTCGGATCAGCATACACAGTCCACGCAGCCTAATCCGAGACGGCACTTTACGACTACATTACATTTTGTGCTACAGCAGACTTGTGCAAAACAGAAAATTACATAAAAACGGAAAGTGCCGTCTCGGATTAGCCTGCGCGGACTGCGCAGGCTAATCCGGGACGACACTTTACGCAAATGTCCGAATGCACCTTTTCGTGTGTTGCACTCCAAATATTAGCCATAATCGAGGAAAAGGGGGGGCTTAACCTTTTACCACACAATGACTTTTAACAATCTGGAGGAAAAGGCCTTTTGAAAACTTTGTGGGAAAAGGAGAAAATGCTGGTAACCAGCATTTTCTCCTTTTCCCACAAAGGTTTCAACTTTATCAAAGAAAAATTGTATCATTTGGGCCACTATGAAATTATCGTCTGCAAATACTTTCGATTTGCATAGGCCTGAAATTCTGCCATGTGGTAAAGGATTAAAGCATATGCGAAGAATATCGACCAAAAGTATCATGCAAAGTATCAGTCCGCCAAGGCTGACCTTGGCTGAAACTTAATTTTCTGTATGTACAAGGACCAGTCTACCACACGATTAAGTATATTATTAAAAGAAGTGACTGTAATGGATCCATTAGTATTTGATTGCTTGCCTTATTCCATGGATCATTGAGATGGATTAAGTCCCCTTTTGTAGGAGCATGGCTCATTTTATTTATATTCTCAGATCAAAGTTGGCAGTAGGAGGGATACAATTGAGTGGGGTTGTTTGTCCATTTATGTAATTTAATCCTTTTCCACACAATCCCAAACCGAGCCATTTTTTCCCTCCATTTTTAGCTCACCTGAGCACAACGTGCTCAAGGGGAGCTTTTAGGATCACCCGGTGTCCGTCGTCCGTCGTGCGTCGTGCGTCAGTGCGTCGTGCGTCGTGCGTCGTCAACAATTCTTTAAACATCAACTCCTCCTAAACCGCAGGGCGGATTTGGACCAAACTTGGCTAGAATGTTCCTTGGGAGGTCCTCTTTAAAAATTATTCACAGAATTTGATTCCATCAAAAACTCTGGTTGCCATGGCAACAAAATGGAATTTTTTATGAAATTCTTTAAAAATCTTCTCCTCTGAAACCGCTGGTCAGATTTTAAAATAATTTCACAGAGATGTTCCTTGGGTGACCCTTTTCAAAAATTGTTCATGAAATTTCGATCCGTCAAGAAACATGGCTCTGGTGAATGGGGGCTTCTTGCACTAAACAGAAATGAAGGAATTCTTAAAAATTCTTCTTCTCTGAAACCGCTGGCCAGATTTTAAAATAATTTTACAGAGATGTTCCTTGGGTGACCCTTTTCAAAAATTGTTCATGAAAATTTGATCCGTCAAGAAACATGGCTCTGGTGAATGGGGGCTTCTTGCACTATACAGAAATGAAGAAATTCTTAAAAATTCTTCTTCTCCAAAACCGCTGGCCAGATTTTAAAATAATTTCACAGAGATGTTCCTTGGGTGACCCTTTTCAAAAATTGTTCGTGAAATTTTGATCCGTCAAGAAACATGGCTCTAGTGAATGGGGGCTTCTTGCACTATACAGAAATGAAGGAATTCTTAAAAATTCTTCTTCTCTGAAACCGCTGGTCAGATTTTGAAATAATTTCACAGAGATGTTCCTTGGGTGACCCTTTTCAAAAAATGTTCATGAAAATTTGATCTGTCAAGAAACTTGGCTCTGGTGAATTGGGGCTTCTTGCACTATACAGAAATGAAGAAATTCTTAAAAATTCTTCTCCGAAACCGCTGGCCAGATTTTAAAAGTAATTTCACAGAGATGTTCCTTGGGTGACCCTTTTAAAAAAGTGTTCGCGAAATTTTGATCCGTCAAGAAACATGGCTCTGGTGAATGGGGGCTACTTGCACTATATGGAAATGAAGAATTTCTTGAAAATTCTTCTCTGAAACGGCTGGTCAGATTTGAAATTTATTTCACAGAAACATTTCTTGAATGACCTGTTTCAAAATTTGTTCGCGAAAACTTGATAGGCCAAGAAACATGGCTCTGGTGAATGGGGGCTACTTGCACTGTACGGAAATTAAGAAACTCCTAAAAATTCTTCTTTTCTGAAACTGCTGGTCAGATTTTGAAAGGACTTTTACAGGTGACCATTTAAGAATTGCTTGGCAAAATAATGATTTTGTTTCCAGTGTTTCAATACCTTTAAAAAAAAAAGGCTATGGTCCTCTCAAAAACTCAGGTGAGCGATCCAGGGCCATCTTGGCCCTCTTGTTTTTTTTGTCTTAGAGCTATCATTAAAATCACTACCCTCATTACATAGGGAGATAATAATCATCCCCCTTTTCAGTAATCTAACAAAGGATCAAATAATTTCAAGGTAGACATAAAAAGACTTTCTGGTCGGTTTAAAATATGTAAAGATATTACATCAGAATAAATCTTTATTTGTCAACTAACAAGAAAGTTTATTGCATGTTGCAATATAAGCGTGAGGGGGCTAATACCTTAACTCTTTACCAAACAATCCCTGGATTTAAGATCCTGAGACAAAAGCCTATAGAAAACATTGTGGAAAAATGAAAAAAAAAGTTTGTAACGAGCATTTTCTCCTTTTCCCACGTTGTTTCTATCCCGCAACAAGCAAATTTCAATTTTTGAGTGACGTTGATTTTGTCGTCTGTAAGTGCTTTCAATTTAGAAGGGTCTACAATTTTGCCGTTTGGAAAGGGGTAAATCAACCCAAGGCGTTCTCAGCAGAGCAGGACTACACAAACTCATGGACTTCTTTAGAAGTATATCGAAGCTTTACGAAACTTTTCCTGTAAAAAAACTGATAATTCGAATTGCACGACCTGTTTTTTCGAGCAACTTTACCCAGTAGTTCGTACGTACTGATAGATCGAATTTATGCCAGTTTCGCTTAGTCCTACCATTCCTCCAAGAAATCGCCTTTTTATTGTAGAAACAAGCGATTCTAAGAAATAAATGATGTTTTATGCCGCTTTCAACATATTTTAAATTATATTAGGGCGACAGTCACCTATTTATAACTGTGTTGGCTTTCATCTGTGATAGGATCGGGTTTCGAACGGCCCATCTTCGCGAGCCAAGGTTATGATCACTACGTGGATCTTACCTTGACGGATCGAGCCTGATTTCGAGATTCCCGCGATACACCCCCATTGGATGCTGCTTATTATCTCCCTTTACATCATATTTCTCATAGCCTATGGAATGTCGTTTTACAAACCGCTTACGAATACAATAATTCAACATGAAGCAATAGCCACAAATGTACTTCGACATTCCATTGTCAGGTGCTGGGATATAGGCTAAAACCTCTGATAATTGATTGATCACATTGAAACTTTATGTAAATATTGTTTGTCTATGTTTTTTCGGTAATAAATCATTACACATCCTGCACACTTCCACGGAGGTATTCATGTTTACCTTCTATTTTTATCCGAAATGTCGCGATCTTGTTATACTTTTATCTAAGATGAAATGCTAAGAGCTATTTGATTCGTGCAGTAAGAGCTAGCTGCAACCAATGAAAGTGCTTATCGAAGGGAATGTCGAGATCAAGCTCGATCCGCCAAGGGTAGAGTAGCGTAGTGGATCGCCACCCTTGGTTTGCAAAGATGCGAAGGGCCTTGGTGAAGGACTTTTCTGCAAAAATACTCATACTCCACTGACAAACATTGTGTTTATTCACATAATACATTATGCATATTTTATCACAGCGTTGAAATAATGACAAAATCAACAAATCATATATGGTTTTAACTCATATCTTTGAACCTTTTTGCACACTATCCTGAATTTAAATGAACTTAACGTAAACAGTTCTTGAAAACATAGTGGGAAAAGGAGAAAATGCTGGTAACTAGCATTTTCTCCTTTTTCCCCTATAAGTTTTCAATCCTGACTTAACAACTTCCATCATTTGAATCATATCTAAATAGTCTTCTGCAAATGCCTTAAATTTGGACTTGTCCAAACCGTAGTCTTCTGGTAAACAGTTTAGATATTCCATTTGAAGCTATCTCTGTATCAAAGTGAACTCACATGATTTTTCGACCATTTAGGGAAAAACACTGGGTTCAAGATATATCTTTAAAAAAGAAAGATGCCATAAATTCGGCTGCAAATTGGCAAGAGGCCCTTGAAATATACATGTTCACATTTTTTATCAATCACAAATTTCTGTCTGTTAATTTGTTATCAATGCCAAATGCTCGGTCAAAAGCCAGCACATTCAGCCTTACCCCCTCCTAAAAACTGAGAAAATACTGGTTACCAAGATGTTCTTCTTTTCAAAAATATTTTGGTTTGTACTATATGATTGTACGATATGATTCTGATGAAAGAGCCTTTCGAAAACATTGTTGGAAAAGTAGAAAATGCTGATAATCATTTTCCCACAACGTTTTCTGCCTTTTATTTAACAAGCTCTATCATCTTAGATCCATATAGTCCGAATATGACCCTATCTTCGCCTATTACACTGAAATTGTTCATCGTTATCCTGCTAAATAAATTAAATGAAACTTTCAACCCAACAGAAAATCAAAGCGTTGAAAACGCTGAAGTGGTATTTGTCAAAGTCTTTTGTTGAATTATTGGCTTGAAAGTCTACCTACTATGCAAATGAATACCTCTTTCGTTGAAGGGAGAGTACTCATGACAAAGTTAGTATTATTTGCGTTTTGCTGGTCTACCTTAGATCATAAGGAAGAGTCGGGAGTAATGTCCTTTAGCAGTAGGATGCATGATGAATGAGAGGAAAACCATGTGAATATATTGTATAAAATTAAATTTGTACCTGTAAACTATGATTCTGAACTATCCTTGGCTGTTAACATTTTATTCCATGCATTTCAATAAACTATTTCGATCTATAAATATTCATGCCCAATCAAATGGAATAGTGCGCAATCATTAACAAACCATGGGTCAAATGGTTTTGGAAGGTAAAGCGCAGGAGCAAACGATCAGTAGACAATTTTGTATCAGGCTATGAGAGAGTAAAGCTATTTCCATTCAAAGATTAGTATTCCCATGATCGATGATTTCACATTTCAACATGCCATTTCAAATAACATATCTAAGTGTTACCGAAAAACGCATTTGTCTGAGAAAAATTGAGTTTAATTGGCTTATTTCCTTCGGCTTTGCACAAAATACAATACACGGTCTTCAAAATTCAATATTGAACTTCATAGTGGTATTGTCTTCGACAAATACCACAAAAACCCTACATAATGCGACTTCAAACTCAATTTTTGGAGAAAATATATTTGCAGACAGTGTAGATCTAAGATCAGACTGCACACTATGTGCAGTCCGATCTTAATCTACACTGTCTGCAAAAGGACAGTGAGTCGCGTTCCGCATCTTGAGTTAAGCTGCTATATGAAAAGGTGTATCAATTCATCTTCATAAAGTATCGACTCTTTTCAGCTTGCGGTATCAGCCCGGGTTGACATGGGCCAAAAAGTTTCCCTTTTCGTTAATTTCATGCATGTCAGAGGGCAATTCTACCATAGAATTCAGCTAGCTGATAGACAAAATGGATTGTATGGCTCCATAATATTGTGATGACATGCTTGTTATAACACACCACGGAGATACCTTAACCCTTTTCCAAATGACAAATTTTAGACTCTTCCAAACTCAAAGAGTTTGCAGACGACAATTTCAAATTTGATAAAAATGGCAGAAAGTTCTCCAAATGGGTAGAAAACATTGTGGGAAAAGGGGAAATTGCTCATTACGAGCAATTTCTCCTTTTCCCACAGTGTTTTCAAAAGAGTTGTATTGCAGACATGTAAAAATAAGGGCTTGTTTGGGAAAGGGTTAAAGACCCTTTTGTCAAACTATGACTCGTATATATGTGACCCATCACGCAAAAAGGGACCTTCTAGGAACTGCCAAAAAGTCAAACCTGGTCAGACTGCGCGAATTGCGCAGGCGGACCAGGATTGACTCTTTTCGCTTTAATGACATTTTCTGTATGAAGAGAGGGCATTATATCTTGTTACACAATCATTTTTGAATTATCAACTAAAACTGTCCTGCACTATCGTTGATCTGTTTTCATCTATTTGATGGACAGAATTCCCAGAAGGTCTCTTTTAGCGTGATGGGTCACAATTATGAACTCTAAATTGATGATTGGAAAATTGGGGCTCTAACCCATTAACATCAAGGGCTCTAATCCACAAACATTGAATAACAATCGCAGTACAAAATTTATATAACAAGAGGGCCTTGATGGCCTTCAAGTTGCTCACCTGAATCTTTTGACCAAACATGACCCATTTTCAATCTGTTTTGAGATACAGTGGCAGGCATTCTACCAAGATTTTAATGAGTATTTGACTGAAAAAGGTTTTTCGAAGATTTGAGTCAGTGACCTAGTTATCGACCCGAAATGAACCACTTGTAACTGGTCCAAGATATCATCACGACAAACATTCTGACCAACTTTGATGAGTATTGCACTAAAAATGTGGCCTCTAGAAAGTGCGCAAGGTTTTTCTAAGATCTGACCTAGTGACCTAGTTATTGACTGAACACTTACCACATTCACTCTCATGCAAGATATCATCAAGACATACATTTTCACCAATTTTCAGTATTTTTGTACTGAAAATGTAGCCTCTTGACCGTACAGAAAGAGTTTTCTAAGATTTATCCTAATGACCTAGTTCTTTTCCAGACATGACCGATTTTCAATTTCGTCTCAGGTATCATCAAGACAAATATTCTGATCAACTTTCAAGAGTTTTGGACAGAAATAGTGGTTTCTAGGGCGTACACAAGGTTTCTTCCAGGATTTGACCAAATGACCTAGTTTTAACTGGACATGAACAATTTTCAAACTTCTTTAAGATATCATCAAGACAAACATTCTGATAAACTTTCAAGAATTTTGGATCGAAAATGTAGCCTCTAGAGCGCACATAATGTTTATCTAAGATTTGACTTAGTGACCTAGTTTTTGACCTGCCATGACCCATATTCAAACTAGTAAGAGATATCATCTAGACAAACATTCTGACCAAGTTTCACGAGTATAGGACTGAACATGTGGTCTCTAGGGCGACCACAAGCTAAAAACTTGACAAAGCACGACAGACGCTGGACGCCGGACACAGCACGATCACTAAAGCTCACCTTGAGCACTTCATGTTCAGGTAAGCCAACAACAAAAGATAACTGGGCTAGAAAAAAAAATACAGAAAACGTAGATTTTCAAGCTATCAAATCAATGGCCCACGTAAAGGGGAAAACCCTGAGAAATTGAGCTCATAATGTTCAATGGACGGCTTTAAGAAGTTACACGCATCAACAAACTTTAACTTTCGACCACATAATTCCTAGTTTTTTACGGCCCTGGAGAAGAGGGCGTTGTGACCAGTTTATTTTCCTTTGCTCAAAACGTTTTCTATAAATTCCAGAATTCCAGAAGGCGCACCTTATTTGTCGTCTGCGATTCGGCTCTCAGTTTGGAGCAGCTTAAATTTTTGTCGATAGGTAAAGAATTAAAGTACGTGAAATATTGAGCGCGAAGCTGTTGTGTGTGTGTATGTTTTTTTCTTCAAACTTATCTAGTAATAACTGAATATAATTCTTTCTAGATAGAAAACTTTTGAAAACATTGTGGGAAAAGGAGAAAATGCTGGTAACCAGCATTTTCTCCTTTTCCCACAATGTTTTCTGTTCAATCAAAAGCAAGTTATATAATTTAAGACACCTTTAGTATGTCGTCTGCAAATGCTTTGAATTTGAGCAAATCTAAAATTTTATCGTTTGGTAAAAAGTTGATTCCGACGATCTGACTGAGCCATCCAATATTTCAACAGCAATAGTTGATTGGATTGTATGGTGTTTAATGCCCTTTTCAACATTATACCACTTTTATCACGGTGGCCAGTTCACATATCCTTGCTTTTCTGAAGTCTCTTTTACTAGTATTCTGCACAATGTTCTAAGCTACTTGCTGCTTTCAGCAGCAATGCTTCACCCAACAGTGATAAACCTATATAAGGAACTAAAACACTTTGTCTGGCCCGTCTCGCTTGCACAAACTTGTTACCACACCACAAAATGTTAATCTGGTCCGAGTTGAATTTCTTGGCGGATGACAGAATATTATATAGCAAAAAATAATGGGATTTGTTTTATGAAAGATCAGAAAACATTGTGAGGTGAAAAAGAGAAACTGCTGGTAATCAGTATTTCTCCTTTTTTCTACGCTGTTGTATTTTTACTCAGAGTCATTCTAAGCCAGGTTTGTGTGGTAAAGGATTAAAAAAAGGGAAGTTATTTTGTGGCCAAAAAATAGTTTTGTGTAGGGACTACTTTTTTGCGGTGGAATTTAGCCGTCCACCTCCGGCTGATAACAGTAATGATCGTAAGTTTCAACTTATGACAACAGTTTTACAAAAAAACAAATCACAGTATCACGATACCAACAAAATCAATCCGAATCTGTAGCAGATTCCACTAGATGATCGATCTGGTTTCTAATTTGACGCCGTTGCGTCAGAAGTCCTCGCAACTCTTGCGCCACCTGTCCCAAACGTCGGCCAAGGTCACGTACTTCTGCGAGCTGCTCTTGGCGCCTGCGCTCGCGTTCCTGTTGGAAGGTGGTCAAGTCTTGTCGACCACGGTCCAGTTCCGCCGAAAAGGCATTCATTAAAAAGTCAAGTCTGTTACGGCTTTCGACAAGTCGATCCCGCATGTTTCCGTAACCACCTGGACCCGTCGTCACTCGTCGATGCGGTGCACTGATATCAAAGGAGAATCGGGGAGTGTCGGGAGTTGTCGGTAACTCTCGTGTTTCAGAGAGGTTATTATTAGAATCAGTACTGCTAGTGTTTCTAGAAACATTCCTATTTGTGTCGGACGAAGAGATAATCCCTGTATTACGAGGATTAGGATTAACCAAGTTGGGTAAAGTAGGTAATCGTCTCGTTGCTTGACCTTGGGGTCGTGGATTCGGGGGTGGTCGAGGTGTCAAGGTCGTTGTACTAGTTTGTTCAACAGGAGCAACATTGTCGTTTTGTGTCTGTTGATTACTCTGTCCTATCGACGAGCGGACCGCACGTCCATTGTCTAAACGCTGCCTTGACGTCAAACGATTAGGCAAACCGGTTGACGTAACCCCAGGTCTACGTGTAGGCGAAGTAGAATTTTGCCTGTGTCGGCTACGAGTTCGAGACCTCTGTGTCGATCCACCATTGTTAGAGTGCCTTTGAGTTGTTACCCGAGAACTTCGCACGCCAGAATTCCTGTTCACATTTTCTAACAACACGGGGCGAGGTGTTGCTAAAGTACTGGCTGATTCTGAAGATGGTTCGGATAATTCTGTGTTAGCACCTGAAGACAAAGAACCAGATCTTGACTGCGCATGCGTACTGGGACTGTTTCGTAATCCCGGAAGTTGGTTATCTTTATCATATTCACTTCCGGTTGATGAATACGTTGTATGTTGGTGTGCTGTCAAACAGCTTAATGGTCCAACCCACTTGCACGTTTTGAGGGAACATTTCACTAGGTGTGAATTTATCTTACTGTCCAATTCCGGAACTCGAACATACAAGCCCTCGGCTCGGCAGACCGGACAACGGCCATGATTGACTGGATTTCCACTCGTGGACCAAACAAATATACAGCTGTAGCAAAACTTGTGTTTATTGACACACTGTCTGGCTTCCTTCAGAATACAGAAACTGAAAAAGGAAGGAGGAAAAAAATTAGACATCCATGATAAAACGGGTCTAAATGACACCAAATAAACACACCTATTGATACATGAGATCCACTTTTTTGTTAACAACCCACCTATTCATGAGGTAAACTGGTCCTTGGACATACTTAAGTGGCAACATGCTAAAAGGGGCATTCGGACATCTGCTTAAAGTGCCGTTTCGGATCAGCCTGCGCTCATTACACAGGCTGTTCAGAAACGACACTTTCCACTTTTATGTAATTTTCTGTTTCACGAAAGTGTACCGTAGGATAAAATCTAATGCAGTCGTAAAGTTTCGTCTCGGATCAGCCTGCGCGGACTGCGCAGGCTGATCCGAGACGTCACTTTACGCAAACTTCCGAATGCCTCTTTTCACATGTTGCAAGCCTTATTCAGATTACGCGGAGAAAAACACCCGGCTGCAGCCGCTTTTACGGAAAGTGCTACAGTCAAAAAGGGAGCATAGCTTTCGTTGACTATGTGGCCAGTGTAAATGTAGATCAGATTTCGCATAACGTGCTGTCGGATCTTTGGTCCCCACTTTCCGTTTTTCTAGTTTAAACATATTTTATTGCAATAATTTAAATATACGTACAATACATGTTAACAAACAATCAAAACCGGCAAATGGGTTGAGTCACAAGTTCAAAAACCTAGTTACGGCCTTCTCCATAGATCATGAAATAACAATCTTTACTATATGGCGGAGAGCTATTTATGGCAACATCTCTCAGTTGAAAAGAATTAATAATAATAAATAATAATAATAATAATAATAATAATGATAATAATAAAATATTCGATTGTCGGTTGTATAATCGCGAGTTAAAACACCTACGGTCAGCAATATATTCTAATTAAAAAAAAATAATTGTAAGTCTAAGAGAAGATTGAAAAAATACAGAGTAAATAAATCCATTCATAAAGGGTCAAACATCTAGCATATTACATGGCGTTTAGACATGAGAGAGAGAGAGAGAGAGAGAGAGAGAGAGAAAGAGAGAGAGAGAGAGAGGGAGAGAGAGAGAGAGAGAGAGAGAGAGAGAGAGAGAGAGAGAGAGAGAGAGAGAGAGAGAGAGAGAGTTTTTTGATAAAGAATTTGACAGTACTAACATTTAAATTAAATCCTGGGTTATGTGGCCATCTGATTTTAACGTATAATATAGATCCTATATATATATGATTATAAAATGTGATTACACTTATACATGTAGTTGTCGACTACAAAGTAATCGATTAAGTAAATAAATAGAAAAGGAGAAATAAATATTAATCGATATTTTCTTCCTTTCGATCTAAAATGCAGAATATCACGTAAACAGATTCGTGGATCTATAATTATGTTACGACTTGCTCGCTATAATGTATCACGTGGTTGCATTAAACCCCGTTTTGCCAAAACGCGGATCATAATTATTTTTTTTACACAGCAACTAAGTATATCAAGGACCATAATAAAATAGCCTGCAACACGCAAAAAGGGGGCATTCGGACATCTGCGTAAAGTGTCGTCTCGGATCAGTCTGCGCAGTCCGCGCAGACTGATCCGAGACAACACTTTCCGATCCTATGTGATTTTCTATTTCACGCAAGTCTACTGCAGGACGAAATCAAATATTGACGTAAAGTGCCGTCTCGGATTAGCCTGCGCGGACTGCACAGGCTGATCCGAGACGACACTTTACGCAAATGTCCGAATGCCCCTTTTCGCGTGTTGCAAGCCCTATATGTACACTTATGTATGTACGGTATTGAAAATTTAATCCTTATAACAAAGAGATGTTCCTTTGCCCTCGATATTTTTGCAAATGTCATTCACAGCCTACAGCGTCGTGGAAAGGTTGATGGATTGTAATTGACTTTAACGTCGTATTAATTGTTTTGGTTATATCTCAGCGGCCAGTGCACCTACGCATGTGGTTCCTGGCTATCTCACACCAGTACTGACACAACTTCCTTTGTAAGTCACTGAATATTTTTTTCAAATGCATCAGAAGTGACAGGCGAACAATCTTCGGATAGAAAGTTCGCCTCATCTGCGTATCGAGCTCACAACCATCAGGTCACGGGTCGGATGCGCTCCAAACTGAGCCATCCGGGCGGGATCTAGGATTAGATGGAATGTGATTGACCTAAATATCACAATTTGGATTTCTGAGAAAGATGAGAGAGAGAGAGAGAGAGAGAGAGAGAGAGATTTCTCTGTGTGTGTGAAAGGTCATTAAACTCTTGACTGCACGCACCAATATCGTAGAAATGTTTATATGTACCGCACTTATAAACGACACATTAAACGTAGTTCAGTTGATAACAGATGCCTAAGAATGTATAAAAACATTGTGGAAAATAAAGAAAATGCTGGCGATCGGCATTTTCTTGATTTCCCACAATGTTTTCAAAAGGACTTCTGGAATCTTTGTTGCAAAAAAGGACTTATCAGGTTACTTGTTAACCCATCAACACACAATCCCAACTTATGACGGACGATCCAGAGAAAGAAGCCTATAGAAAACATTGTGGGAAAAGGAGAAAATGCTGGTAACCAGCATTTTCTCCTTTTCCCATAATGTTTTCTACCGTTCACAAAACAAATTTAAATTTTGAAGTAACTGTTATCTTGTCGTCTGCAAATGCTTTCGATTTGGACAAGCCTAAAATATTGTCGTTAGGTAATGAGTTAAACAACACATTGACATAGACCCACCAAACAGAGACATACAGACATAAACGCAACAAAGCTATACCCACCATATTGAACATTCCAAACTCTCTTTCTCCTCCTCGGACAAGTCAATAAAAATATCCTCGGGATAGCCGCCAGGTTTCACTTTTGGCACATTGGATAAAGTCCTCAACATAATCTCTAAGAGAGCAACCAGCGGCTCGGCCTCCGCCATTTTTACTAACTTCGTCACTTTTCATCAATTCCAAAACGAAAATCCTTGATATCAAATATACATGGCGGAGAAATCGTTACTGAAAGCAGCTCGTATTTAGTCCGGGTTGATCCGTTTTCAATATTCGATTGTCGGTTGTATACTCGCGAGTTAAAACACCTACGGCCAGCGGTATATTCTAATTTAACAGTTTATCCCCTGAGGAATTGTGCACTAAATGTATTTAAAGTTCGAACTAATACCAGATACATATGTCTATTCGCTTGACATTTATCGATTGACGTGAAATAAACATGAAAGATATTAATAGCCCATATAAGTCAAACTTTACAAAAAAAAATCTAATTCGAAACTCAGTTGTAAAGTTTATTTATTTAATTCATGTTACTGCAATTTATTCTAGTTCCTTATCACTGCTACCGCAAAGTTCATTTCCTTTCTGTTATTGATTTAAATAGCTACCCTTAATTCTTCAACACAGCATAACTGAAAGCAGTTAAGCCCCAAAATTAATACGACTGAAAAATTAAATTTGTCTTTGTAAGGGTAGAAAACATTGTGTAAAAAGGAGAAAATGCTGGTTACCAGCATTTTCTCCTTTTTACACAATGTTTTCAAAAGTCGTTTTTCGTTCGGGCATTTAAAACCTGGGAGTTCTTTGGTAAAGGGCTTTAATCGTGTTCTAATTTGTGAGCAGTTTTGTAATGCACCGTTGCTTGTTTACCCTTTTTCAGCCGACACAATTCTAGACCCGTCCAAACTCGAAGCATTTGCAGACGATCAAGCAAATGTTCCGCCGTGTACCCTTTACCAAACGACAAGATGTTAACCTTGTCCAAATTGAAAGCATTTGCAGGCAACAATTTCAATGTGGCTCAAATAGAGCAATCTTTCATTTAAAAGGTAGAAAAAATTGTGGGAAAAGGAGAAGCTGCAAAATAGGATTTTCTCTTTTTCGTACAGAGTTTTCAAAAGGCTTCTTTCCCAGGATCGTTAAAAGTCGGCATTGTGTTGCACAGGATTAATAAGGGTATCTTTTTTATAAAAAAAAAATGGAAAACTATGAAAGTAACCATTACATGTAGTTTTTGCCAGTCAGTTAGTTGTAGAAGAACTGTACAATTAGGTTTGAGTACTACTTGGTGAATAAATACAGTCCAAGCCTCCTCTGAACGTGCAGTCTGATCTGAGACCTAAACTCTCAGGTACACTCGCTTAATTTATCAAATGCCAAATTGGATAGAAAAGTTCTGATTTCTCAAAATTAAACTCAATCTAATTAAAAAAAAAAGTATGTACAGTTTAGACTAGATTGACCAGTAAGCGGGCGGTTAGATCCAAAATCAGACTACATGCACTGTGCAGTCTGATCTTGATCTATACCAATCGTAAAAGGCCCTTTTGTTCGTTTAAAGCGCTGAAAAAGCCAAGTACCGTTAGCAACCTTCCAAGAGCTGACTGGAAATGTTCAATTCTTTTAATTGGAGGGTTTTTTTTTTTGCTTTATTATTTGCGTGAAGGGTAAGTTAATGGCGAATTTTGTCCGGGTATAAATCGATAGGTACCTGTTAAAGTTTCCACAGAAGACAACTCGTAAAGGTGGTAGATATGCAGAGCTATTGGTTTTCAATACACAGATCCTTCCCATATAGATCAGGCCTGGCGAGTCGCCAAAGCGTTTAGCGGTTGCTAGAGTGCAAGGGAGGCTAGTCTGTTCTAACAGAAAAAGTGAGTTATTTCCCTTTATCATCCGAGACACTCTGTCGAGCGTCTGATTTTACTTGCGAGAGTTGCTTCCCCTGCACTACGAAAGAGTCGGAATGGCATCCATGGTTATTAACTCATTACCAAAAAATAATAATTTTAGGCTTGCCGAAATTGAAAATATTTGCAGACGACAAAATAAAAGTGACTGAAAATTTGAAATTTGATTTGTGAAGGGTAGGAAACATTGTGGGAAAAGGAGAAAATGCTGATTACCAGCATTTTCTCCTTTTCCCACAATGTTTTCTAAAGGCTTCTTCCTCAGGGGTGTCAAAAATAGGAATTGTGTGTTGATGGGTTAACTATGCCTTCTGTTGTAGGCCTATATATAGTCAGCTTGGGGAAGATCCTCTGCTGTCCAAAATATTATGCTTCGGTATTTTTTTTCTTCCTGTTACAAGGATCATTCTACTTCCGAACTCGGCCGATTGTTAGACTAAATTAGATTTCACCCACAATGCTATGCTCCAACAGACCACCTTTATTTTTACTGTGAAAACAAATCTTTACTTTTTTTCTTTATTTTACTTCTAATATTTGACTCCTCTTTTTTCGCCGGAACGCCATTAGTTTTTTTAATTTCACAGCCGTCCCTATATTGTATTGTACAGGGTGTCCGGAAAGTAAGGTAACACTTTCGTACATCTATATTTTGGCTAAAAATATAAGATAACTAGATGAAAAATATATATAGATCTACATGTAAATAAAACGTGTAAGTTTTTTTTGTGATAATTTAATTCAATTTTCTTCACACTTTGTTCTTTTATACAGATTTTAATTCAAAAGTCCTTTTTCTGTCGTTGGCGTCATCTTACAATAATTGCACTCATGGTGTAAAGTCGTTTTTTGATTGGTCAGAATCGGGTCATGTGATGAAAAAACCTGCATGTTATTTTTCGATGAAACGCAATAGCACTACTTTCGGTTTTTCCAAATTGTTGTTGGTATCTAATTTTAGATTTCATGCAAACTGTTTATGGGCCATATTTAGAGTTCCATCGCTGAATCAGTCAAATGCAAAAAGATCGATTTCTTTTTCTTTAAAAAACTTGCAAAAAGGAAAGTAACGAATAAACCTTGACAAAATGATGCGTGTTTAACGTTATTTGCACCCTAAAAAAAAAAAAAAAAAAATACATAGAGGATATTTGTTTTTTTCGGTGAAAGATCGAAATTTATTTCATCGAGTGGACACCATCGGTAATATTTTCACGAGTGGCGCAGCCACGAGTGAAAATATTACCGATGGTGTTCACGAGATGAAATAAATTTCGATCTTTCATCGAAAAAAACAAATACTCTATTTATTTTATGCTTTTAACGTTTTCTGGGAGGAGCTTTATCAAATTTCAGTACAGTTCTTTTCTTTTCCCTTATTCCCCGTGGCGTACCCCTCCCGCATAGCAACGTTACGTCAAGCGCGAGAAATGTAAGGTATATGACGTCATATTTCCCATCTGGTTGTCAGGCACGCGCAATTTACCTAGGCAACAAGAACGTGAAAATCGGTATTTTCACTGGTGGTACCAGTGTAAGATCGAAAAATATTTTCACTGCTATTTCTCGATATCCTACCGGAAAGCATGAAATAAACTATGCCAACAGTAAATAGAGAGCCTGAATGGTCGACGTCATCAGTTACATCATTCAATACGTCAGCGATCGATTTCTAAGAAGCCAAGGTCTCTGAGTTAAATTTAGTACACTGTGTAAACGGAAAAATCACTCTTGCATAAATGGACTTGATTTCTTGTTTCATGATGGAGTTAATCATTTTTATTGCGGGGATTTGGTTTAAAAAATGCTATTGACCTGAAAAAAGTTATCGTGGATTTGGTGGAATGAATAGTGTGAAAGAACTGTTGGAGAAAGGATCGAAAGAAGTGAATACACTGTGTTAAGAATTTTTAAAATGTTGGCGTGATAGGACCGATATTAGAAACATGCCTAGAACTGGGAAAGCAAAAATGCATATTGAAAAATTAACAGCTGCGACACCGTTTTTTATGTTCTAATAAGTGGGTCATAAAACGTTGGCGTCATTCGATTCATATCTTACAAGAAACATAGGATAGACCAAGTCTTATATCGGCAACAGATAGATACTCATCGAGAACGGATCTGCCGACGGTACGTACGCATATTATTTACAAATTATCTATGAAAAGTTCACTCGAAAGAACACATCGTCCGCTTAGCCTCAAGTTTAGATAGTTGGTTGTATTGTTCATATAGATCTACATAATTATTTTATTCTTAAATTTTGTTCGATGAATCATCGAAAGCATCGATTTCAAAGCCAACAAAATGGCCGCCTTCGACAGAAAAAATATGTTGAAAAGCTAAAAATAGATTGCGTATTCATGCCCGTTCTACCAAGTATCCGCGAAGGAAATTAACTTTGATTTACTATCGTATTTGTCCGTGAAGTTTTCCTCTTTATCATTTTCGAAAAGTGATTTAAGTGAACAGCGAGTGCAATTATAAGGGTTGAGTGCAGATTTTTGTGTTTTCATCGAGATATAAAATGCAATTGCCTTATTACATGGCTTAACATAACGCCCTTCGGGCGTTATTTGCCATGTAATAAGGCAATTGCATTTTATATCTCGATGAAAACACAAAAATCTGCACTCAACCCTATAATTAATGACGTTTTCAGAGAGACGGCAGATTATGCTCTTTCCTTGCTGATCATGCCCGATGAAATTGTCAATCACCTGAGCGCACATTTCAATATCAATCTTCTTTATTTCACTGTAAGTGGTCTTTAACAACTTGACTGTGCTGTCTTGGTTGAGGTTGCCAACCTTGACCTTTTAAATTCACACAAAGAAGTCGCACATGTCGAAATCAGAATAAAGTCACCCTCATTAAAAAATCATGCAGAAAAGTGCTACACCACACACATCTTAATCTGTGGCAGACCTTTTTTATAATTAATACGTTCGGTGATATAGGGTAATGTTTAAACCACAGCCAGAGGTAAGACATGGTTGAATATCGTGGCCTGCACACAGTCCCAACCTGAATCTTAACCTGCATGACTTCCTCCTTTGCAATGTGTTGAAGTCAAAGGTCTACGATCCCAACCTAAACAACACAGACATGTCGTTTAAAAAAAATCTGTCTAGTGGCATCAGTATGATAGATATTTGAATGCATTTCAAAGTGAGTGAAAATTTCATTGTGTGTGTTCGGAAAGGAAAGAGTATAAAAGGCCGTCAAATTGAAAACGTCATTAATTAGTAGAATGACGCCAATGACCGAAAAAGGACTTTTGAAGTGAAATCTGTATAAAAGTGCAAAGTGTTATGAAAACTGAATTAAATTATCACACGAAAAAACTTACACGTTTTATTTACATGTATATATATTTTTCATCTCGTTATCTTATATTTTAAGCTAAAAGATAAAAGTACGAAAGTGTTACCTTACTTTCCGGACACCCTGTATAATACTTGGGTGTAATGAAGAGATAAAAAAAAAATACTTATATTAAATGTTAGGGATTTAAACTCATTACCAAACGACATATTTTAAGCTTGTCCAAATCGAAAGCATTTGTAGACGACAAATTAAAAGTGACTGAAAATTTGAAATTTGTTGTGTGAAGGGTAGAAAATATTGCGGGAAAAGGAGAAAATGCTGGTTACCAGCATTTTCTCCTTTTCCCACAATGTTTTCTAAAGGCTTCTTTCTCAGGGACGTCAAAAGTAGGGATTGTGTGGTAATGGGTTGAGGATCAACAATGTGATGACTTGCCTAGTGCCATCCTTTACAGAGATGCATTTAACTCACCTTTTCCTAGAGAGTGGCTCATCCCCCCCCCCTCCCCAGGTAGTTTGTTTTTTTTTTCAAAAAGGAAGAATTTACCTGTCAAAGAATACCTATTTAGACAGGTTCGAATTGGAATTATTTGAAGACAACAAATTCAGTGTGGCTCTTATAAGGCCTGCATTACGCGAAAAGGGGCATTCGGACATTTCCGTAAGGACTGCGCGGGCTGATCCGAGACGACACTCTAGATAACATTAGATACTGCCCCAAAGTAAAACTTGCGCAAAACAGAAAATTACATAAAAATGGAAAGTGTCGTTTCGGATTAGCCTGCGTTGAGTGCGCAAGCTGATCCAAGACGACGCTTTTCGCAAATGTCCGAATGCCTCTTTTCACACGTTGCAGGTCATATTGGAATTTCTTGAAAACATTGTGAGAAAAGGAGAAAAAAACTAGTAACCAACAATGTTTGATTTTCAAAAGCTCCCCCCTCTCTCCTTTAAAATGCTTGTTAAAAACAAAGGATTGTGTGGTAGAGAGTTAAGGTAAGACCAGTGTAATGTACTTCCGGTGAACATTGGGCAAAAATTCTAATTGGTTGATAAATAAGGATAAATAAGGATTTATGCAGAAACAATATTTTTGCACATTTCTAACGGATCAGAAATTCCGTTCATGTCTATCTTGAAATTATTTTTGGATACTTTTGTTAGTTTTCTAAAAAGTGGGGGGTAATTATTATCTCTTTTTCAATTGAGAATATAGCGGTTTTAGATTTATAAATGATATTTCAAAGAAGGAAAAAATGGAAATAATGAATCAGTGAAAGTAGTTCAATAATACTCATTTTTAATTATAGCTAATTTTGCAGGATGATATTCTAGTGAAAATAGCTGTTTTCCATTACACAGGTCTTACCTTAAGTACAAATGACGATAAAATGAGCAGAAGTGAAACACAAATTAGTTAATGGATCCCTAGGGATAAATTGCTAAATAAGTTAAATAAAGCTTAAAATCATGCCAATTGTTGAAAAAAAAAAAACAACAACAAGAGAATAGCTATTTGTTAATGGGGAAAAATCTCCTTATCGGGCAATGTAGATTAAAGATTAGACTGCACCATTCTGTGCAGTCTGATCTTAATCTACACTGTCTTCATAAGTTCAAGGAGTCACGTCTACCAGCTTTAGAGTTAATGTCTTAAAATAAAGAGCAAGAAATATCTGCCAAAAAAAATGGGGGGGGGGGGGATAGACGGCCTGAATTTTCCCACAATTGGCCCGTATTCACCAACCATTCTTGAGAATATTCTTGGTGTTATTCTCCTAGGTTTACTAAATTTGTAAGTAACACAACATCTGATTGGCTAAACCAAATGGTTTAGCCAATCAGAAGTTGTGTTACTTACAAATATAGAAAATTATGGAGAATAGGACAAAGAACTTTCTTAAGAATGGTTGGTATTTAGGTTTTTCACATCTCACCAAATATATATATACATGTATATATATCACCAATAATTAAGAATCATAAAATTACAAAAAAAGAAAAACATTTTTTTTAATGGTGTTCCTTTAAAAGGCTACCTAGCATCTTAAGATAATTTTAGATTTCGCGCCAGAAATAGAAAAAAACATTGCGGGGATGTGAAGTAACTGTCACGCGACAAATGACGCTTAAATTCCATAACACAGAAAACATGTAATTATTTTCCAAGATGCCTTCTTCGAACGTTATGTTTGCAGCTTCCTTTGTTGTGTATTTCCAGCATGCAAATGAGCGAGTTGCTCTGGTAAAGAACGACCCTGATTCCAAACAATGTCGACCTGGGCCGAAGTAAATCTCTAATTTCTCTTATTGTCAGATGGTTTTCGACTTCCGGGTTTTTATGAATAAAAATTGAAAGGCCTTGGGAGTATAAGGATGATTTTTTTTTTCATTTTTGTGAAATTTACGGTCCAAAATCTGAAGGGCCACAAACATACATTTTTTACCAATCACCAATTTCCGTTTATTCGTTTTTTATCGGTACCAATAAAATAGGTCAACTTACAGCACATTACAGCTGTACGCCGAAAATCTTTGCTATTAGAGAAAGCTGTATAATTATAGTGTTTGGTGGCTTCATTCCATTAAAACGATTGTCTAGAATACAATTGTATGATACATGTAGCAATTAGCGACGATTTTATCAATCTATTTTGTTACTATTTTGGGAGCACACAGACATGGAGACAGGAACTGATTTTTGTGTGGAATTTTCCTTGGATTTGTTTGTTGGTTTCATTAACCCATTACCACACAATCCCTACTTTTGACGACCCTCAGAAAGAAGCCTTCAGAAAACATTGTGGGAAAAGGAGAAAATGCTGGTAACCAGCATTTTCTCCTTTTCCCACAATGTTTTCTACCCTTCACATAACAAATTTCAAATTTTCTGTCACTTTTACTTTGTCGTCTGCAAATGCTTTCGATTTGGACAAGCCGAAAATGCTGTCGTTTGGTAACGAGTTAAATGGTGTTTTACGTCGCTTTCAAAATTATTTCAGTTATATCACGGCGACAGCTCAGATATTCATATTTTTCCCTGGCTTTTTTCCAGTACTAGCTTTTCCTTGGGAAAAACACTCAAGCCTAGATTAGTGAAATCCTTGAAAATGTGAATAAAGTAGCATGTTGCCGTGAAATGATAGCCGTACTGTTGGAATTAAGATATGTATGTTTTGATCCCAGTGCTACCTACCCGCCCTTTATTCAGAAATGGTAAAAAAACATTTCCCCTCTTTGTTAACATCTTTTTCTCATATTTTCTCCCTTCTAAATCTTCCATGTCAGACATACTTTGTGTAATATATATACAATTGTTAATCATAGTGCTATGAATATGTTGATATTCAACACATATAAAGATATGTATGTATGTATGTATGTTTCTCTTTTTTCATTTAGTCCGACCGACCGACCGACCGACCGACAATCAATCAATCAATCAATCAATCGATCGATCGATCGATCAATCAATCAATCAATCAATCAATCAATCAATCAACCACAATCAATCAACCACAATCAATCAATCAATCAATCAATTACAAGAATCATTTACCATCTGAAGACAGATTTACCTTTTCTCTTACAGACTTCAGTCGCAAAGAAAACAGTGTATATTCAAGATCAGACTGCACATTCTGTGCATTTTGATCTGAATTTATACCGAACGTAAAGCTCCTTCTTTCCACAATATTGGCACTAAAAGGACTAAGATACTAGAGTCACGTGACCTGCCATCGCCAGCTGGGAGCCGAACTACTTTTCTTGATATAAGTTCACCATATTAGCTTCTGTGCCCAGTGGGACACCTTCATTTACCCTTAGGCTGCCAAACGCGACTCACTGACCTTTTGCGGACAGTGTAGATCAAGATTAGACTGCACAGAACGTGCAGTCTGATCTTTGATCTGCACTTTCCGCTATAGACGATATCACTCCCCAAAACATAACTTTGAAAAAGTGATATTAAGTCTTTAAATATCGAATTGCAAATTTCATTTTAGTTCTTTAGCAGGATAATCGTTAACTGTAATGGCAAACAGGGAAATGACAAGATGTCTGTAATATCTAGCAAGAGTTTCCGGGGTAAGTAATTAGAACAGACAAATATTCTAATACATTTCCTACTTTGAATTCCAGGAAATTTCTATTTTGTATGGTAACGATCAACAGTTACTGTTTTGCATATATATATATATATTTCAAGTTTTTTATCAATCCTTGAAAACTAACATGAAACTAAATTTATTCCACCAAAAAAAGCAAGTGTTACTATTTCTGAAAATAAGTTTTTCTTTTCTTTTTCTTTTTTTTTTTGGGGGGGGGGATTCACAGATGTATCAATATCGGAAGGTGTAGATCAAGATCAGACTGCACGTTCTGTGCAGTTTGGGTCCGTAGTCACCAACCATTCTTAAGAACGTTCTTAATCTTATTCTCCAGAGTTTTCTACATATGTAAGTAACACAACTTCTGATTGGCTAAACCAAATGGTTTAGCCAATCAGAAGTTGTGTTACTTGTGTTACTTACAAATTTAAAAAAAAAAAAAAACTTGGAGAGTAAGACTAAGAATATTCTCAAGAATGCTTGGTGAATATGGGCCCTGATCTTGATCTACACTGTCCGCAAAAGGTCAGTGTCTCGCGCTGGGCAGTCAAAGGGTCAGATACTATGTTTTCTAGATCATGTGATTTTGACGTGGTAGTATAAGTATCAGTAGTAGTAGTAGTAATTAGTAGTAGCAGTAGTAGAAGTCCCAAAGCCGGGTAGCTCTCTGGTTAGAGTATCTGACGTATAACCTGGTGGTTGCAAGTTCGATAACCGGTTGAGACAAATTTTCTTTCTGGCAAATTTCATCTCTCACTTTTGATGCATGGAAGAAAGGTGTGCAAGTACTGGTGTGAGAAACCCAGGAAACACATGCGTAGATACACTGACCGCAGCGATATGACCATAGCTGTTAAAAAAACGGTATTGTTCTGTAATACAATCAATCATTTAGTAGTAGTGGCAGTAGAACTAGTAGTGGTAGTTGTTGTAATTGAGCCACGCCCTGGCAAAAAGGGGCTTCATGCATTTCCGCGATGCATTACACCAAGTAAGCCATGGAATAGTTATGGACCTATAATAGCCTTTTTTTAACAACCGACTTAATAACGATGTAGACTGGTCCTTGGACATACAGAAAATTGGCCAATAGCTAAAAGTTTTGACTCAGGTCAGCCTGTGCAGTCCGTGCAGGCTGACCTGAGACGGTACTTTTCGCAGATGCATTAAGCCTTCTTTTCAGAGAGCATGGTTCATTTGTTTTAGTTTTAGTAATTTAGTAGTTTTGAAGTGGTACATACAAGGGTGACAACCTACGTCATAGCAGAGGTGTCGGAATAGCCGCCATTCTGTGCATAAAGTGCAGATTAATTACTTTAAAAAGATAATTATGAATCTAAAAATTACTCAGAATACCTACGTCATCTGGAGACGGTAAATAATAGATTATATTAGTCCTATTCGTGAAATCAAAATGCCATGCAACAATGTTGTAGAGCGGGTGCACATAATTCCGAACGACGTTTAATTCCGAACAAGTTCCCATTTATGACCTTAGTTCTTTTGCACTATAGTACAATACAGATATGACATCATATGTATATCAAAACTATATTACTCTTTCCTGTTTCGCCGGTTTCGAGTCGATACCGTGATTTTATCTCCCACAATTTCAACTGTGTTTTGCTACCCTTAATCGGGTGAGTAAAATTGTGACATTCGCTAATCCAACGACACTGTTTCTTAAGGTTACCTCACGGCACAAAAACGCTAAAAATCTGATTTTGTATTGTTTTCTTAATGGTGAAACTGTTATTTACAAGCACCAACAGACATTTTAAAGCATTACAAATGGTTAATGAAGATATTTGACTTATTTTCCCAGACTGGTTTTAATTACGAATTAGGTAAATAGTGTTAACTGCAATAACTGAAGGTGCGATAATCGTGAGAAAATTCGTTCACTGATACGAGCTCGTTTCATTTGCATGTTTCATGTTATAAAAATATATCCATTGTTATGTTGATATCTTGAGCATTGCTGTAAAATGATGTTGAGAACATTGTGACAATAGGAGATATTGAGCATCATTAGCAAAAACTCCTTATGGTTGCGATATTTTCAAAACTTTTCACCTATGCAAACTAGGCAACAAGATTTCAAGGGATTTTTCCTCCTTCTGTTCCGTTCGGTGATTTAGTAGATCTAGATCTAGTGACCCATAGATGTTAATTAGACTATGATCCCATCAGCACACCAAGATATCTGTGAGAGAACCCCAGTCAAGATAGATATCTGTCCAGAGTTGTCGTTGTTTGCATACACAAGTGTGTTCGCAACTACCCTCAACGTCTGGTACAGGTATAGACTGCTATTAACGTGTGTTTGAAGTGGTAATTTTTGAAAATCGCCAATGTGTTCGGATTTACAACCACATGTGTTCGGATTTATAACCAGCGTTCGTAATTTCAACCCTTCGGTTACACTGTAGAAATGCCCATAACTCGACATCGGTGCACTATATTGCGTTAGTTATTAGTCACAACTGAAAGGAATACACAAAAGATGATACAAATGACGTCACATGTTCAGTAGGTGGTTTTATTTACGAACAGCAGATCATCATGCTTAGGTGTTCGGTAATGGGTACACTCGCTCTAGCTCTAAACACTTCAACAGAATTATTCTTAACGGCATTGTATACGAAATCTATTCTGAAATCGCACATGTGTCACCGGCTTCGAAAATTGTGCGAAGGTAATTGCAAAATCAACGAAACTAATGAACAAAATATCAATGTATACTGACGAAGAAAGTTGTCAGGTACCATATGCACTGCTTTGTTTTTGGACAGATCTTCAATAATAGTAATGTACAAGCTGAAAAAACTTACCTTTTAAAATGAAAATTGCGGCTTTAAAACGTCTCCGATGACGTTTACGCTATGACGTAGGTTGTTACCCCTGAATTGTACACTACAGTGACACGTGTACAGAATAATGTATAACAAGGCAGAGTTCTCGACACTCGGAGGGAGTGAATTTGATTTCAAAATTTGAAAAATATATGTATCATTATCCATTAAACCCCAACATCAGAATCTTGAAACTCATAATCATTTTTGCTATTTGAATTTTTTTGCAACTCTAAGGATCATTATACCTCATGATTATGTCAGTTGATAAACAAAATGGAGTTTTTGGCCCCCTGATAATGTGATACTGTGCCTCCCAGAGCGAAAAGTATCTCTCATATATATATATATATATATAGATGTAAGGCATGGTTTATGGGTCATGTCTTTGTATCATGGGTTGTGGGATCTTTTTTTTCCAGGGGGCAGGGAGATAATAAACGCTATATTTGGAAGTATTTCGAGATGTACAATGCATGTATTGACTTCATTTTACTTTATTTTTGTTTTTACAAAAAAAGTTATAGATATCATTGTGGGACATTACACTGTGGGTCAATGACCCACAAGGCTATATACAGTATTTATATTTCTGTATTGTGGGTCATATCCCACAATCCGTTCTGACGTGAATATACAATATATTTTTGGGGAATGTGGGTCATATCCCACAATCCGTTCTGACGTGAATATACAATATATATTTGGGGAACGTGGGTCATATCCCACAATCCGTTCTGACGTGAATATACAATATATATTTGGGGAACGTGGGTCATATCCCACAATCCGTTCTGACGTGAATATACAATATATATTTGGGGAACGTGGGTCATATCCCACAATCCGTTCTGACGTGAATATACAATATATATTTGGGGAACGTGGGTCATATCCCACAATCCGTTCTAATGTGAATATGCAATATATAAAATATATATTTGGGGAATGTGGGTCATATCCCACAACCCATCTCATTAACCCATTTGTGCATAGCGTCCTATTTGTTGGACATAGGCAAAAGTGCAATCCCAGAAGAAACGCGGTGTCTCATCAGGGTTTACACGGTTTGCTCGAAAGGAACGCCAATATACATGTATGTTAAGCTAATGAGATTAATATCAACCTGGCACCCTAAAAATGTTAAATCGTAAAATGGACAAACAACACACAAGAATGGAAGCGTCCACTCGGCAAAAATAAGGTAATGTGTATATACATATGTATACATGTACATAATTATGTAACGTTCATGGAACGTTAATATGCAAATTCAGTAAAACCATTTCTCCTTGAAATGGAACAGGCGGTCTATATATAGCAGATAAACACCTCTCGGTGCGAGCTTAAACTTTGCATCGACGGGGTATGTTCTTGCTGGAGGGGCCTCGACCATGTTACAATTAAATCGTTGTTTAAACTATTTAGAGATGCTCGAGCACCCAACTATTAATCTAACCTAACTGCTACCTCGAAGCCGGTGTAATGCAGAGAAATGACCCCCCTTACAAAATGACCCCCGGGTCATTTTACTACGTAGAGGAATGACCCGGGTCATTATTCTACGTAGAGAAATGACCCCAGACCGTAGAAAAAAGGGGTTTCAAGACAGTTCCCCGACACAAGTTTTGGAGACAGTTCCCCGACAGATCTGGAGACAGTTCCTCGACACTTTTGAAGACAGTTCCCCCGACACTTTTGTTCAATGTCAAACAATAAAATAAATTTTATCGTACATAAAAAGGAATTTTTGATGGAGGATTTTATGGATAAGTGATCTTTTGTGACGAATTTAAGTCTTTGTACATGAGATTGGCGATCGAGTACCTACATTTGATCAGACTGGTAAAGTCTATTACCTAGTTTGATGGAGCAATTTGACAGGCTATCGTACAAAATATCAAGACATTATCGAAATACGTGTACATTCTCCCAAATTCTAAATACATAGAAACAGAGAACTACAATGTACATGTATAATTGTTCGACTTTACAAGATAAAGAACAGGTATTTCCCTCAGTAACCCCCACCACCACCGCCCTCTCTACTGTAGGCCTATTACATGTATTATGAAACAGGGAAAAGCAGATAACTACAAATTATTTAAAGACTTTATAGAATCAAAACAAAATACTCTCTATTCTTTTATCAACTTTGATGCTGGCTAAAAGTGCCCTTAAAACTCTCCCATGTTCAATACAGTCGTGATTCGTTGTGAATTCATCCACGAGAAAATAGAGCTACCCGTCATTTTATATATATATCAATCTTCTTCACAGGGTACAGATAATTCGATCACAACATCAATTATCCACGAATATTTCAATTTCTCATGATTATGAATTATAATTGTGTTAATTCTACAGCATAAAAGGTAATTTTCCATGAAATAAAAGTGTCGGGGAACTGTCTTCAAAAGTGTCGGGGAACTGTCTCCAAAACTTGTGTCGGGGAACTGTCTTGTCGGAGAACTGTCTTGTTCCCGAAAAAGGGCCCCCTCTAGCTGTAGTAGATAACCCCCTCATGAAGAGAAAGGACCCCCGTAGAGAAATTACCCCCCTTATTTTTCCTTGCGGCATTGTTATTGCTGCTGATGCTGATACTACTACTATTACAACTACTACTACTACCATTACTACAACTACTACTCGTATTCTATTACCCCCCTTTCTTGCCTTAACAGTGTTGTTGCTTCTGATGTTTCTACTACTACTTCTACTAATACAGCTGCTGCTGCTGCAACTACTTCTTCTACTATTTCTTCAACTACTACTGCTTAGTAAGATGGTTAAGATAATGAAATGGAATCCGAATATGAAGAATGTGCTCTATCAGTAGGTACACATTTATATAGGTGTGTAGAGGTCAATAGAGACTTTGTTGATAGCATGGGCCCTAACATTAAACTTTGTCGTGATAAAAATACAAACGTCGTCATGACGTCCCCATAAACTGCCCCGCTTCCGACACCCTTATCCATCTCCAGAGCTTGTAGAATCTGACAAGATACCGCGCTGAAATTTTGTAAACTTGTGCAAAAGATATAATGTTCACAGCTCCTGAAATTGTTTATTTCTGCCTTAACTACTATGAAAGTTATAACAAAACTCTACGTAATTCTGGGACAACTTTCATACTTCTTCTATATGTACTATTGCTAATACTGCCACCACTATTTCTACTACTACTACCTGCCAATGTCACTGACTTTTTCTTGATATTGCAAGTATATTTCGAATGATCATAATGAAACATATCTTAAAATGTATAAAGTTTTTAGACCAACTCTATGACGAAATTTCGTCAAAATCGGTTGATGGACAAAAATTTCTCCATTCACTTCCACTGTAAGAAATACGCAGAATTTGCCCATATACCCAATTGTAACAATCCTTGAAATGGGGGGAGGGGGTGCGTTATGGGTGAATTCTGTACCCGATGTCGGATCCTAATTAAATTTCGTCATAGAGTTCGTCTAAAACGCTGTAAAGCAATGCCACTTTCAATCCAAGATGACTGCTTTTGGCTAAATCAAAACGCAAACAATATTCAATATTTTAACATAGTTTACTGATTTCATTATTTAATGTTATCAAGGTTCAATGCATAACAAGTGATAACTAAACAGTAAATATCTCCAAGTCAATGTTTCTCATGATACAATCATACACCCAGTATATTTGTTACATACACATCATAAACCTTTGATGTTTTCGATGTTTTGAAAATAAGCATTGTTTGTGAGACATATATGTCCCCCTCATATGCTTGGTCACTGTGACCTTGACCTTTGACATAATCATTTAAAAGTCAAAAAAAAAAAATCTATTAACCCTTTCCCAAACAATCCTTGGTTTTTACGGATCAGGGATAGAAACCTTTTGAAAACATTGTCAGAAAAGGAGAAAATGCTGGTAAGCAGCATTTTTTCCTTTTCCCACAATGCTTTCTACCCTAATGGAAACAAATTTCAATTTTTGATTTATGCTTAGTTTGTTGTCTGCAAGTGCTTTCAATTTGGACGTGTCTAAAATGTTGGGATTATTTCTGGATAACCCTTGTAGTTTGTGTCATAACATTAATGAAGCTTACTGTAAAGTTTGATCAGATGTTGAACTTTACTCTTAATTTGATGGATATTTCTGTTTTTGAAGGTGGCAAACTTATTAATCACAATTCTGGCTTCTTTATTTTCTGGGATGGTTTTCCTGTTTATATGTTCCTTAAATTCTTTTGAGAGAAGACATTCTTCTTATCTCGGCCATCTCTGGCGTTTTGAACTTGGTCTGCAAATTTCCTCAGATTCTGCTTCTGATGCACTGTAATCTTCATCATCACCTGAAGTAAATCATTTGCATCTACTAAAGAGCAAAATATCATATTTAGAATTAATCAAAACACAAGAGGCTGAAATTCATCTTTTGTTTTCAGTTTGCCTCTTGTCTTGGACAATTGAATATCAAAGTTATACAAGAGCACTGCAAAGCGTAGCAATATGCGCCCAAGGGTATTGAAATGTGAGGATTTTTTTGTTATATAATGAATTTCTGATATCAATCATTATAGATACATTTAACAAAAATAGTTACCATTTACATAAAGCGGCTCAAAAGATACAGAGTGGACACAAACTGTTCTTACTTTACACCAGTATGAAATTTGACCTCAACTCTTTACTACACAATCCCGACTTTTAACGACCCAGACAAAGAAAGCCTTTGGAAACACTGTGGGAAAAAGGGAAAATGGTGGTAACCAGCATTTTCTCCTTTTTCCACAATGTTTTCTACCCTTTCCTAATCAAATTTCAAAGTTCGATACACATTTATTTTGTCATCTGCAAATGATTTCAATTTGGACCAGTCCAAAATTTTGTCATTTGGTAATGAGTTAAAGGGTAACCTTGACCTTGAACCGAATCATCTGAAACCGATGCTCTGCACATCCTCTCAGTTTGGTTAATATTTCTGCCAAATAGTTTTTATCTGTTCAAGCAGTTCAAGAGATACAGAGCTGACACAAAATACGCTAACTTTACACTAATTAAGATACTTGACCTTCAAATGTGACCTTGACCTTGAACCTAGCCAAACAACGCTCTGCACATCCTCTCATTTTGATTGATATTTCTGCCAAATTGTTTCAATTTCCATGATGCGGTTCAAAAGATACAGAGCAGACACAAAATTGCAAATGGACTGACAGACAGACGAACAACCAAAGGCATAACATAATTCTGCCCTTTGGGGGTATGATAAATATGAATGATTTTGTAGCATAGCTTTAACTGTCTACAGCCACACTTAACCCTTTCCCTGTTTTGAATTTTTGAATAATTTTGACTCCTCATAAACATTCAATAACATACCTCTTACAATATAGCCTGAACCTCGTAAACTTTTTCAGGGTAGATAGTTAACCTTAAGCTAAAAGATCCTATAGGCAAACAGAGTAGACCCTGTAGGAGGTGTCTGATCAGGGTCTATTCTGTTACCAGAGTAATGCTTCTAACATACAGAACTTTTCACAAAATCTATCTACCTAGGAAGTTTCAAATTGATAATCCTTGAGTATTTGTGCTATGTTCCGGACATACTGAAGTATCAAAAATAACAAAGGGCAACGACTCCTAAATCATGCAAGACAGAGAGATAGGATCTGTCAAATAGTTTACATACTTGATACAATCAGTCTTTTTCTACTAACTGCATTCTTCCAGGTACTTGGTACAACTGTACTTGAGACTATGGTGTTCCTGGATTATAAAAAGAGTTATTTTTATAATAGTTATATTCATAACAAACTGACTGAGAAACCGGTAATTAAAGTAACTTGATCTGTCCCAATATGTTCCTGGTTTCATACATGAGGCCCTGATTCTGCTCACCTAAGAACCAGTTATTAATTGTGTGACATTACATGTCACACTGTCTTATATAAATATTATTCTAACATGACACGCGACTTTGGCTCTATAAACACAGTGCAAGGAAAACATGGTAAAATCTGCAACAATCCATGTAGAGTGACGTCATTCAATGAGTGAGTTATTCAATGGAACGTAATCTTCATCCGCGTTTTTACTCCAAGTTTGAACTTGTTTGCATTTCACTAAGAATTGGCCTTGTTAGAATCGAAATAATCTTCTTTCTACCGTGGTATATCGTTCAATAAACCACAATGTGAGCTATGCTATCGCCCTCGTGGATTATTTATTGCGCCGCATAACTCACAACTGTGATTTATTGAACGATATACCATGGTAGAAAGAAGATTATTTCTTAAACATTCTTAAATATTAAATACTGGCATTTTATAGGTCAAAATATTGAACACTGGTGTTTAACCCATTACCACTCAATCCCTACTTTTGACGCCCCTGAGAAAGAAGCCTTTTGAAAACACTGTGGGAAAAGGAGAAAATGCTGGTAACCAGCATTTTCTCCTTTTCCCACAGTGTTTTCTACCCTTCCCAGAACAAATTTCGATTTTTCAGTCACCTTTATTTTGTCGTCTGCAAATACTTTCAACTTAGACCAGTCCCAAATTTTCTCGTGTGGTAATGGGTTAATGGGTCAAAATATTGAATACTGGCGTTTTATGGGTCAAAATATTGAATACTGGCGTTTTATGGGTAAAATATTGAATACTGGTGTTTTATGGGTCAAAATATTGAAGATTGGTGTTTAATGGGTCAAAATATTGAACATATGTGTTTAATGGATCAAAATATTGAACACTGGTTTAACTCTTTACCAAACGACAAAATGTTGGACTAGTCCAAATTGAAAGCATTTGCAGACGACAAAATAAATGTGAATCAAAAACTGAATGTTGATTTTGGAAGGGTAGAAAACATTGTGGAAAAAGGAGAAAATGCTGGTTACCAGCATTTTCTCCTTTTCCCTCAATGTTTTCAAAAGGCTTTTTTCCCAGGGTTGTTAAAAGTCGGGATTGTGTGGTAATGGGTTAATGGGTCAAAATATTGAATACTGGAGTTTTGTGGGTCAAAATATTGATAGCCCACAAACCACCAACAATTCAATTTAGGTTTTGATGAGATTCAAATATTGAATACTGGTATTTTATGGGTCAAAATTTTTATAACCCACAAACCACCAACAATTCAGTTTAGGTTTTGATGAAATTTAAATATTGAACATTGGCATTTTATGGGTCAAAACATTGAATACTGGCATTTTATGTGTCAAAATATTGAATACTGGTGTTTGTTTGTTTGTATTGTTGCGCAGCATCCCAGTCAGCACATTTTTTGGCCATGTTGGGATGGAGACCACTGCTTCCTGGGTACTTCAGTTACTTTCCAGTACTAAGGGAAGTAAATGTGTCTTGCTCAAGGACACAATACAGTGCTCATACAATTATAGACATAAAAGATAATGGTACTCACCTTTTTTCAGTACTGCTATGACCTGTCCCATCAGCAACTGAAACCACAAAAAACATTACATAAAACATTCCAAACTAGAGGCGGGTTTCTATCACAAAAACCAATACCCACGCCCCTTCCTGCTCATCTCCAAACAATTCTTTTTTTTACGAGTAGCAATCATACTATTACTAAAGGTGATTGATTTGTTTGTTTATTTGGGGTTTAAAGTCTCTGTTGACACATTTTTAGCTCACCTGGCACAAAATGCCAGGATGAGCTATTGTGATGGGGCTAAGTCCTTTGTCTGTTGTCGTGTGTTGTCAACATTTTCTTTAAATGACATCTCCTCTGAAACTACTGGCCAGAATTTCACAAAACTTTATCAGAAGCATCCTTGGGGTGTGGGGAACAAACAATACAGAACAGAATTTTGATTTTGGCATTTGGTTGCCAGATTTCAGTTTTATTTGGTAGAATTAGTCATCTGGTAAGATGGTCCCTGTATGTGTGATTGGTCAAAAAGATATCACACATCCATACTTTTACACCTAATTTGGCAATTAACCCTTTACCAGACAACAAACTTTTAGCCTTGTCCAAATTGAAAGCATTTGCAGACAAAGATTTCAATGTGGGTAAGATTGAGCATTTTTTCTTTGATCAGGTAGAAAATATCGTGGGAAAAGGAAAAAAATGCTAATTACCAGAATTTTCTTTTTTCCGCAAATTGTTTTCAAAAGGCTCCTTTCTCAGGTTCGTTTAGAGTCAGCATTGAGTGGTAAAGGGTTATCAATATTTTAACAATTTCAACTTTCACTAGTCTTCACACATCATACTTGTGCCAGGTAGACAGGTTGACCCATCACATATTATAAATTACCATTTATGAACGATTCTCCTTTTCCCATCATAATTTCTACCCGATTCATTAATAATTTTTCTCATTTTTAAAACAGCGTTTACGTAATCGCTGTTTTAATATTATTTATAATATCAATCCTACAAAGAAATAAAACAGGTTTACAACTAAAACTCTGTGGTAGAATTCTTATGAAATTACAAAAAAAAATCTCCTATTCCAAAAATGCTTACTACCGGTATTTTAATATTGGATTATTTCATGATTTCTTTTTATTAAATCAAACAGTTCCACATATGTTTACAACTAAGAGGTACAGGTATTTCTAATTAAAGCAATATCTTTTTTTCCCCCAATTGCTCAATTTCCTACATTTTTTTTTCCTGCTAAAGTGCAAAACATTCAAAATTTATTCTTACTCTGAATTTCTGATTAACAACCTCTTTTATTTTTGGGTTTAAATTAAAAATTCCAATTTGGTCTAGGCAGATTCTGGATCTGCCTAGCCAAACTGGAATCCTAATTTGGTCTAGGCAGATCTGGAATCCGTCTAGACCAAAGTAGAATTCTAATTTGGTCTGGACCAAAATAGAATTCTAATTTGGTCTAGGCAGATTCCGGATCTGCTTAGATTCCAGTTTGGACTACGACAAATATATTATGTGAAATACTACCTTTGAATATCTCAGTTCATTTCCAGTTGGTAACATAAATTTCCCAGTGGAAGGACACAAAATCAAGTCTGACTGTTCTTCCTGTAAAGATAATTGAGTAATAGTAATTTAATGAAATCATCAAACCAGATGAATCTCAGACAATTTTAAAACAATTCTATTAGACCTTATGCATATGTGCAGCCCTATTTACATATGTAATAAAAATTTAATGAAACATAATGACTCCCCACCCCCCACTATGAGTTTATAAAGGGTACATTCAGCATTTAAAGGGTTACAGTAGCAAGAGTTTTATGCAGTTGACCGCAAGTCCAACTAGAGCTATCACTAAAGGTGATTAATACCCCCTTGCAAATACTTGTCACTAAATAAATAAGCCATCAGAGGAGATGACAAAGTTCCCAATCCTAAGGTTTCAAAAGTCATAGGTTTTATTACTGAAATATCTCAGTCCAATCAGGGGAAACTAGACCTAGATGTTATGCTCAGAGTTCTGCCAAGCATTCTACCTTATGGGGCCAATGGCCCGTCCAAGCCCAAACAGTGGGGCCACTTTTACAACATGGGGCCATGACTGAATTTCGGACTAAAATTGAATATAATTATAGACTAGAGACAGAATACCCAATAAAAATCAAACATTTTGTATGATAATTTAGCAGTTAGCTACATGTTTTATTGATTCTTATTACCGGTAACAAAGAATTTCCTGCGCTTCAAGGGCCAAAGAAAAAGGAAGTATCTCACTTCGGCTTTTTGGGTTGCCCAGAGAGCTTGGTATTTGTCTTAGCCTCTTTTGGCTTTGTTTGACCAAACTAGCTTAGTTTAGATTTACAATTCTTCTTTTCGAAACCGTTATCTGTTTGTGAAAACGAAACACATTGGCTCAAAATTTGGGGAACCCAACTTTAATTAAGTACTAAGCCAATCAGGATTGCCATTACGATCCATAAAACGGCAGCACTCTCTTGCACTCCGGATCATTCACATTCATGTATGGTGAGATTAACGAACGACAACTCTGCTCGCATATGCACACGGTAGTGAAATTGATTCAAACAAAACAGACTTCCGATGAATTTGTCCCTAGTAATCATCATACCTACATTGCATGGCTCGTATTTTTAATGCGCCAGGTGGCCCCTCAGACATATTTTTTTAGGGCCATCTGTAATTTTTTAGCGCCAATGCTCTGTATGCTTATTAACATTTTCAGAAAATTTGATGTTCTTTGCCGAAATAATTTGAGTTAGGGAGCTGTCAAAATAAAGAAAACCTATTTTTACTAATTCAAGGGCCACAACTCAGGTACTATTTCTGTAATTAGGGTGGAAATCGAACTTGACCTTGACTTAGTACCCACAAACATTTTCAGAAAGTTTGGTGAAATTTCGTAGCGCGTTGTTCGAGTAAGAGAGTAGACAAAGTAAAAAAACTTGTTTTTTTTTTAACTGATTCATGGACCGTAAGTCAGCTATTCTTTATGCGACTTCACTGGAAATCAAACTTAGCCTAGATTTTATGCCCATATACATTTTCAAGAAGTTTGGTGAAATTTTGTTGAACATTCCTTAAGCTAGAGAACAGACAAAGTAAAACCAACCTATTTTTACTATTTCAAGGGCCATAACTCCAAGACACTTCAACCGATCATCATGAAAATGACAAGTGCACAATGGCATATTATGACAAAGATGTACACAATGTTTGAGAAAGATTCATCAAAAGATGACAAAGTTATGCTCCGGACAAAACAGAATGGACGGACGGACGGAGTGATTCCAGTATACCCCCCACAAATTTTTTGTTGGGGGTATGATAAATCCACTCATCACATTTCGCAGACTGGTATCATGTGACCTGTCAAATTGAGCTCTCAAAAATCTTACATGATGATGACTGTCAACAAACAAAGTACTGACCTGATCCATTTCATCACTAATTAGCTGTGAAGGCAATTTAGAGATGGGTGGTGGAGCTGGAGGCCTGGACCAAGCTTGGCTAGGTGTACAGGTTGGCTATGGGGTTGGAGGTAGGGGCCCTCCAGGTGTGGGCTGGACCTTGGGCCTGTCTGGTTCTTCACAAAACTCCTGGCAGAAACAAATAGGACATTCACCCTTTCATTCATGGACATAATCAACATGCATGAGTAATTATGCCTGATTAGATTTCTTGTTAACAACCTGCATGCCAAAGCCTAAGGAGCAACAAATTACATTAACCCTTTACCAAACGACAAAGTTTTGGAGTATTCTAAATTGAAAGCATTTGCAGACGACAAATTAAATGTGAATCAAAAATTGAAATTCGATTTGGGAAGGGTAGAAAACATTGTTGGAAAAGGAGAAAATGCTGGTTACCAGCATTTTCTCCTTTTCCCACAATGTTTTCAAAAGCTTTTCTTCTCAGGGTCGTTAAAAGTCCCTACTTTTAACGACCTCGAGGAACAATCCTTTCGAAAACATAGCAGGAAAAGAAGAAAATGCTGGTAACCAGCATTTTCTCCTTTTCCCACTATGTTTTCTACTCTTCTTAAGTCCAGTTTCAATTTTTGAGTTGCATTTATTTTGTTGTCTGCCAATGCTTTCAATATGGACAAGTCTAGAAAATTGTCGTTTGGTAAAGAGTTATACCTCTCACTGGTTGGTCTTGTTTTATGCTGTTTGCAAATGTCGTTATCAGTGGTTCTCATACCAGGTTAAAGGTTGATTGAGGCTTTGCAATCTTATCAGAACATGCATCCTCATATAAAATCAAGAGACCCATGGGTCTCAATTGCTCACCTGGGTCACGAGGAATCAGTAATATCATACACATTTTGGACATCAAAAGGCTATTTTATACCAAGTAATACTAGAGTGTAGGCTCATGACCATTTCCACTGACCATTGATTACAGAGATTGGGTTACTAATATTTTTATTTCGGTTGCCATTGCAACCAAATGCCAATTCCTGTAACTTTTTAAAGCAATTATGAAATTGCACAATTTTTTACATAGAGCTTGTGTAATCATTCCTCTCTCGAATGGTGTCACGGTATGCGATCTATCCATTTCTGGAACCCAAACCTTATCTTTAGCCTTAAAATCCAGTTGAAAATGATAGATCCAGGTTTCATCACCTGTAAATCTTTTCAAAACGATGTGAGTCACATTTATCATATTTTCTATAAGTTTCGATGCAAGTCCAACCCGACTTTCTTTCTGCTTCGTCAGTGAGCAAATGGGGCACCCAACGTGCGCAGATCTTATGTAGCCCAAGTCGTTCAAGTAAGATCTTCAAAACACTTGACGAATGAATCCCACTTAATTCTATCTCTTGCATGGTATAATGTGCTGCTTTCGTGCGTCTTCCTCAATTAACGTTTTCACAGTAGCAATGTTCTTTTCCGTCAAAAAGGAAACCGGCCTACCCACCCAAGGGTCATTTTCAATTGACTCCCGACCATCATTAAAACAGCGTAGCCACTTGCAAACTGTAGCATATTTTAAAGCACCATTCCCATAAACGTTTTGCAAATCAGCATGAATTTCTGTTGGCGAAAACCCGAGCTGTGCTCAATTCTTACAATATGCCCTCTGTTCACAGATTTTTACATCCATATTGAACGCTATATTTTACTATAGTGTATAAAACCATGTGTTGAAAATACCCAGCGCAGCGCGCACATGGACCTCGTACATCACATACTGTGGCATTTCGAGAGAGGAATGATTACGCAAGTTCTGTGTAAAAAATCTTGCAATCTCATAATCACGTTAAAAAGTTGTAGTCTTACTCTACGAACTTAAAAAGTGTCCCTCGTACATTATATATTTGTCTTTTCTTTGCATGCACTGCACGCTTGAGGCGTCATTTTTTACCTGCATTGGTAATTATTTACGTGATTCACGCAAAATCTTACATGAATGGGAACTCTGAAACAGTCATTAGACCATGTGCAATAGTTATTACAAATACAACAATTCATCATCATTGCTAAAACCTGGTCTGAATCGGCCACTAAATCTGGTCTGAATCAGCCATGGTTCGATTAGCCATGTTCCGAATTAGCCAAAGAGATGGTCCGAATCAGCCATGGGCTGAATCAGCCATAATTTGTTTTTTTTTCTTTTTGCAAAACTGAACCTTTTCAATATACAAAAATATGTTTCCTAACAATACTAAGTATGTAGCTGAATACATACATGTTTATAGTTTGACTTCACTGACATTCAACTTGCATTATGAAGTGGTTTGTGGTTTTGGAGTTTACCGTTGCTGCAAAAGTTAAAGTAATAAAGCAACATCCAGCTAATTACTGGTGGAGGAAGACTCAAGAGTGCACAGAGGCACCCAGGTAGAACCACCAACCTACGGCAAGTCAACTTGAAGGCTTGCATCATGAAAGAAGATAATGTTATGGCATATTAAACATGATGGGTACGGCAAATATTTCTCCTCTAGATAATTCAAGAAAGATGCAAGATATAAAAGACTAAAAGACAATGAATTACCTTTGCAAAGTCATTGTTCATATCTATTTTTCTCAAACTCTCTCGTAACTGGAAATCATAAATGATTACATTCAATAAACTGGGCCGCAAAGAATTTGCCACAAAACATGAGTGGCAGCCCCCCTCCCCCTAAAAATATCATTATTTCCCACACAATTTAAAGGTAAATATCAATATTTGGAGAAAAAGGGTAAGTTACTGATTTTCAGTGTCCTAACTACAATCTTAATTTTACAAAATAGTGGTGCAGTCTTCTTCAAGTAAGCTTGAATTGCAATAAAAAAAAATAGAATGTATAATTCACCATAAAAAACAAGAGCCGTCAGAGACGGGTTATGCTCCCCGAACAAGTGCTTGTCATAAAATACATGTATATGAAATTGATAATAAATTCACTTCTTTTATCCTAAAAGAACCAGTTCATGCCCCCCAAAAATTTGAAGTGAAAAGGCAATTACTATCTTAGAGATAGCCAACACAAACTTGTAGAGGGCAATAAGCCCAATGAGCCCCCTTTAAGCTCCCTTTTCCCATCAGACAATATTGCATCATTGAAATAAATACAATGGGTGTGTGGTTTGTGGCATTTTTGAATAATACTTCAAAATTTGGAATTTCATAAAATTTTTAGCAGTCATGTGGTAAATATTGCATAAAACATTTTTTTACATGAAGCCCCTTTTACCCGAGACGCAGCCTGAAATTGAGAAACAGGAAGAGAGGTACCTGGGCATCATTCCAACAAGTTCAGATTTAACAATTTTTTCCATGAAGTCGCCTTTTTCCGTGATGCAACCTCAATTTGAGGAACCAGGAAAGACATATTTGCGCATTAGTAATTCACAGATTGAAAAAAAAAACAAAGGGCACATGTTGAAACTTGTAAAACAAGATATAACCATGAAATTTCATGAAATTTTGACAAAAACTGAACAAGATATTAGTAAAAATTGAAATTTTGCATTAGGGCCCCTTTTTCCTTGTCATTTTACAAGAAACCCCCTTTTTCCATGTGAGAGGGTCAAATTGAAAAACACATAGATAAAGAAACAAGAACACATGGTGAAACTTTGAAAAAAAAAATATAAGCATGAAGTTTAAATTAATGAAATTTTGAGCAAAACTAAATGAAATATTAGTAAAAATTGGAATTTTGCAAGAAACCCCCCTTTTTCCATGACAGAATGTCATCTTAAAAAACGCCAAGATTAAAAATAGCAAGGGCACATGCTAAAACTTTCCATAAACAATATAACCATGAAGTCTCATGATATTCTGACAAAAACTGAATGAGATAATGGCAAAAATTGCAATTTTGTATTAAGCCCCTTTTTTCCCATGACACGGGGTCAAATTGAAAATCCGGGAAAGATATGTCAGAGCCTCACTTCAAAAAGTTCATGTATGAAGTTTTATCCAATTTGGTCCAGGGGTTGTGGAGAAATTGCTTCGGCTGACCGACAGACGGACAGACAGAATGTCATCCTAAAAAAGGCCAAGATTAGAAATAGCAAGGGCACATGCTAAAACTTTCCATAAACAATATAACCATGAAGTCTCATGATATTCCGACAAAAACTGAATGAGATATTGGCAAAAATTGCAATTTTGCATTAAGCCCCTTTTTTCCATGACACGGGGTCAAACTGAAAATCCGGGAAAGGTATGTCAGCGCCTCACTTCAAAAAGTTCATATATGAAGTTTTATCCAATTTGGTCCAGGGGTTGTGGAGAAATCGCTTCAGACGGACGGACAGACGAAGCGGCAACTATATGCTCGCCCTTCGAGGAGCATAAAAAAAATCCAGTGTTACACGTTACAGACTTGACCTCAGTGTTTCATCCAGGATTTGAAAAAAGTGGGGGATTTTCACAAAACATGGGGGCCATCACAACACAAACTATGACTGAGCTAGTAGAAAATGGCTTTGTGATCTTTACAATCAGCATGCCTGGATAGAGTTGCGGTACTAAAATTGCTGTTTCCAGAGGTGAAATCCTTCAAACAACAGCAAATCATATCACCCTTTTCATACTTTTGTAACCACAGCCAGTCTTTAAGCCTGGAGTAACTCATTACCAAAGGAGAAAATTTTAGGTTTGTCCAAATCGAAAGCATTTGCAGACGACATGATAAAAGTGACTGAAAATTTGAAAATTATTTTGTGAAGGGTAGAAAACATTGTGGGAAAAGGAGAATATGCTGGTTACCAGCATATTCTCCTTTTCCCACAATGTTTTTAAAAGGCTTCTTTCTCAAGAGTCATCAAAAGTAAGGATTGTTTGGAAAAGAGTTAATATTGTTGGAAAACCTACTGCTTATGGCTAACCGATTGCCCCTCGTTAAGACAAACACTATAGATGAGACATCTCCATTGTGAGCAACTTGACGTGAATTCATAATGCATGGAGTGGACGACACAGGTAGATGACTATGTTTAAAATTACAATTCTTCTGACCATGTAGAAACGTGCTTCTAAGATGCTTATAAGTGAACAATGTTGGTTTACTGCAGATGGTTTACTGGCCTGGGTCACACAAAAAAATAATAAAACTACCTGTGAAGAATGTATTACCTTTGGCCTGCTAAATACTAATATATGCACAGAATTGGCAATGGGTGTAGATAAACAACTTATTTTGGAAAGGATATTATCATAATTAATGATTTAATCACAATGGAATGACATTGTGAAACAATTTGCACTGTTATTGTGATCAATAAAATAAACTTGGTGCGAAAATAATAGATTAACATGAGGGTCCCAACATGGCAAGGGTCAAGTTATGTTTCAGTGACAGATGTTTCGGTAACAGACGAGTTCGGTAACATAGACTTATCATGTAAATCATTGGATGTTTCTGTAACAAAGCAATTATATTGTCAGGGTTCAATCTAGAATTTTGTCAGAATGGGCCACTGGCCCATCACTATTTTAAAAAAAAAGGGGCCACCAGTATTTTGAGATGGGCCAGCACTTTTTAACGATCAAATAACCAGGATCTTGGCATTTTAAAAGCTCAGTTATTACTGATTTAACATACAAAGGAAGTAAATCCAGATAATTTACTGCTTGTGTATGGGGTTAAAAAATTCTTTTGCTGTATACAAAAACCGCAAGTCATGATTTTTTTTTTGCATCGTCACAACGAAGCCAGTGAAATTGAGGCTTTTGTAGCCACTCAGTTTTAAAGTTTTTTGCATATGATTTCCCAGCTTTTTCATCAGCTGATTTTTCACCACTGGTTTCACCCGATTGTTGCGTTTTTGCTTGTTTGGCGGAATTTCCGCCAGAAAAGAAATCAACGATTCCTTTCTGTGTTTGTATTGCCGACATGTTTTCAACAGCTGGTTCCCATCGCATTCGTTCATGGGCCGTGAATAAATCATTATCCGATTACCAGTAGGTAACGCTCTCCGTGTTGTTGCGACGCTTTGCAATTAAATTTCAATACCGCGGAAAGCGTCTTCTAACACTGACTCGCTAAAAACTCTACTGCTAAAAAAATAATGGTGGCGCACAACGGAATCAGAAAAGCGCCGATGCATTCCATTTTGCGCCGATTAGGCGCACTGGAGTTTCAAAAATGGGCCAAGGACTTTAAAATCGCGCCATTGGCGCAAAAACGCAGCCTAGATTGAACCCTGTATTGTGTTTATGTCAGGTGACACCTATCGTATGACTTAGTTACGTTCAAACCCTTTATTTTTGCACTTTTCACCCAGTTATCCCTTGATAGATAGGCTCAAACCTTTTATTTTTTCACTTTTCACCCTCTTTCGCTTGAAAGATGGGCAACCGACATTGTCAATACATACAGCATGATATGAGGTACACAACAAAAAATTTCAATGAAACATAGTGGAAATTACAAATTAAAGTTTAGATAACGAAATAAAGCCATGCGTTCAGGGGGAACAAGACAATTCCCCGACAAGACAGTTCCCCGACAAAATTGAAGACAGTTCCCCGACACCTTTGACGACAGTTCCCCGACACTTTTATTATTAGTATAGATCTATGGAATAGTTTTTTTTTTTTTGGTTTGTTTTCTTTAAATATTTTTATAGACATTTATTTCAAATGATGGAAGTAAATTTCAACTTTGGCGGTTATTAATTGCGTATTATGCCCAATTAAGGAGGTCGACATAGTGTGATTAGACTGTTTGTTGCCATGATTGGATGTTTATAATAATGATTGGTTTAATTGACGGGAACCTTTCGAGTTTCCGTTTATTGTGTATGATTGCCATGAAAATTGTCTTTAATGGCATGGTGTTGGGTTCTGGAATGCAATTTTAAGATGTATAACTCGTGTAATGTATGCAGGGTTCGACATTAAGGCACGTCCGAACGACATTGTCTAGCAAAAAATCGGTTCGGGCTAGTAGTGAGTGCGTCCGGCTAGCCCGAATGGTCTAGTGCAAAAATCGAGACAGTAAGTTAAGTATCAGTTTAGATGCTTGGCATAAGTGACGATAATTGACCTAACATGATGTTCCTTGAAAAAGATCGCTTACATGATTTGTGTTTTTGTCCAACAAGCGACAATTTAGTTACAAATTCTACAGGAAGCCCATCGCACATGCGCGGTAGTCAATATTTTCAGTGGAAAAACCAACTCGAGCCGAAAATAGATTAGTAGACTGGAGTCTACGGGCTATTTTTTCTTCAAGGATATGTCTTAAATTTAACCTGATTTTCATAGTTTTGTCAGAGTATTTGATTTTTAAGCAAGAATTTCCTATGTCTAGCTCTTTTTCTTGGAATATACCGAAGTTTCATTTTGACGACAACCGAAAATGAGTCGCCAGGATGTTTACATAGACAACGGAGCAGACAAGTGTGGAAAATGCCAAGCTTGCGTCAATTCAAAATAAAATCTGATCCTTGAGAAGCAGAGTCATAATACAAAGCTAAAAACAAATTGATTGAAACAAAAATAGATCTAGATAAAAGTGTTCCAACTCATGCATAATGTTGCGTAAATCATGTAATAGAATTGAAATTCACGTAACAAATTTTGGTTACACGCGAGACGTCATGTAAGATAAAAAAAAGTAAATGAATCCATTATCCGCTTAACTTGTGCAAAATGACAGGTTTTGATGTTACTTGCTACCCTTATTGATAATTTTTGTCAAATCATGTGGGAAAAACCTGTCTATAAATTAACACACATGAAAAATGCTCATTGCAAAAAGCACGGAAACCCATGACACAACACAATGTTCCTTTTGACATTGTCCTATAAGAGTCACTTCAGACTGTCTATCAGCTTTTTAATGGCTTTTAAACAGTAAATTTCCATAAATATCTTAATAGATATCAGGGTTCGCTCTGGGTCTAAAAAAGTTGTCGCCAGCTCTTTCGCCAAAGGAAAAAAGTTGGGGCCAATCTGGGGACAGTTGGGGCCAAATTTTCAGGAGTTGGGGCCAGATGAGTATCATAATGCAGCATGCTGGACAAAATTTTAGACTGGTCGGAATTGTAAGGAGTTGTAGTCCATTCATAATGTATAAAAATGTATGTTAAGGGGTAGATAACTTTGTTAGAAAATGAGAATTATCTATGAAAAAGAAAAAGTAACACTTTCTCAGGGTCATATGAACAAGGTTTTTCATTTTTTTTTTTTTGCCTGTTTGATAATTGATTCTTTCTTCATGACAGAGCAGCCAGTGGTGAAACCCTAAACCCTAACTTACTGACATTGTAGACACATTTTACATAGCATAACTTTTTTGCAAGCATCGTATTTGAGAAAGCTAGAAAAATCAGGGTCAGAAAGCCAATAGTTCTTAAATAATCGTTTTGCAACTTTCGAAGGCATGCCGAGTTGACTAGATTTACTTTCATAATGGGAGGCATCGGCTTTACTTTTTCTCACAGACATTAACGCAGCGATCCATTTTTACATAGAAAGAAAGAGCTAAAAAGTTACCTATTTATAACCTATCAAATTGACAGCATTTGCAGCAGGCAAATACCGGTAGATAACCGCTCAAAGTCTGTAACTAATGTTTAAAGATACATGTATATAAAAAAATATATAGTCTGTTAAATGTAGAAAAGCTTACTTCCAGCATTTTCTCATATTGCCACGATGTTTTCAACTTTCTATTGATAAGTTAGACCCAGTTTCAGAGGGCAAGAGACATCGAAAATACAGCTGTCTGATTAGCGTTTGTCTTTGATTAATATCGGATAAATCGTAATTAAAACCATCATTCAACAAGTAAATCTAACACCTGATTTACTTTCAAAGCCTTGTAGATTTGCGGTTCGCAGCCCAATCAAGGGAATACTATAAAATCAACAGAATACTTAGATCTATCTAGAATAAAATACATTAACTTTTTTTTACATTTTATGTTATAGAACTTTAGTGTCATAGAATATATTCGATTTCATCCAAACGTTGTTGCAGTGACGAGCTACCATTTTGAAGTTGAATCATGTGACTTCGCTAAATTCGCCGAAAGCCTTGTAACGTGATACTACATTGGCCCCAAATTAGTCACATGATTTGAAAATATTGCCACATGATCTAAATGATCTAAGTACGTCATCATATTTGTTCGTTTGGAAAACTGCGAGTAGAGTCTAATAACTAATAAGGAGTAAATGGTTATAAGCAAGTAGGTACCGATTCCATGGTTTTTAAAACTGGGATATTTCAATCCATTTAAAACTTTGGAAATAAAAGTTGACGAAGATTGACCGATATCCGGGGTGGTACTTTACTTTCATATAGGTAGTTACTAAATTTAGCAAACTGTGTTTCAAAAATAGAGGTCCGACAAACACCGATAGGCGGCGCTGATATTTGTCAATAATAGGGGATTATCCCATGGTGTCGTAAAGTTAATTAACAATGACTTGTCAATCAGACTCTCGGTATGTTGTAAACTAATTAAACTCGCTGATTGGGCCCTAACTGTCAATCGGGTACGGCACACGCTGATATGGTAGATTACACACAGGACGCTTTGACGATATACGCGAGGCGATTTCCCGATTTTTTTCAGTCGACTTGGACTTCGCTTTTCTTGGCGAAATGCGCGAAGTTTTTTGAAATCCGGCGACTTCTTCGCCCAATCGCAAGCTTAGCTCGCAAACGCTTACGACAATGAATTTCAAAAGAATTTCTTTTTGGGGCCAGCTTGTAAAAACTTGTCGCCATGCATTTTCGCCAAATGAAAAAATCTTGCGCCAAATTTTAATTTTTGTCGCAAATGGCGACAATGGCGATCGGCAGCGCGAACCCTGGATATACTTTTATGGTGCAAAACATCATTAAATGATTACTTCATTTCTCGTTTGGAAACATTGTCATGCCCCCTTATTTTGAAATCTTACCCCCAGATTCATAGCTCATATTATATCACTATGGTTTTGTCCTTGTAAACTCATATTCTGTGCTTTTGAGCTTAAGTTACACTAGAGTATGTGTCTGATAGTGCTTTTAAAATGGGTAAGGCTATTGGTTTTCCTTTGGCGAAAAAATTGTAATTCAAATAAACTAACCGAGAAACATTCATTGGCCATTACTTAACATGACATTATCCTTTTTCACAATTGTGGTGTATGAACAAGGAAAAAAACATAGAATTAGATCTATTTCATACTTTTATTCATTTTGCAAAAATGGTCTAGTAGAAATCTGAAGTGGTCTAGTAAAAATTTCAGATTACTGGTCCACTGGTCTAGTTGAAAAAAATGTTAATGTCGAACCCTGGTATGTGCTGTAAATTTCTTGAATAAAGCTAAACATTGAAACCTTTTGTTGATTCTCGTTGGGCTCACTGTATAAGTGTCATATTAATTGCTACTGTCCATAAAGGCACAAAATAAAGGGGATCTACATGTACTTATATTATCCATTACATTACTAGCGGGTTATTTCAGTTTCTCCGGAAGTAACAGTAATAGATGTAAAATGAAAAATGCGCCACACCTAGGCCCACATGTATTTCCTATCCAACACTGGGATAAGGATTTGTTTTAGTAATCAAATACACATATTCATGTAACAAACGTAATAATATCCTGATCTGCACAACGGCTAAGGTATCATTTCTAAATGGCGTGATATTCAATAATAAACTAAAAAGGAGAAATACTCTAAATTATTTACAATCCTTTCACAAGTACAACAGCCCCCATTACCTTTCCTTAAAAGTTATAGATACCGATGATAAATGTCGATGAAAATCAAGTTTGCTAATAATTAATGTGTCGGGGAACTGTCTTCAAAAGTGTCGGGGAACTGTCTTCAATTTTGTCGGGGAACTGTCTCGAAAAGCCGTGTCGGGGAACTGTCTTGTCGGGGAACTGTCTTGAAACCCGTTCAGGCGTTGGGTGTAAAGAATATAACAATATCACTATATAATTGCCTTGTTAACGAAACATCCAATCGATTTACTCTATAAGTCTATGTTACCGAACTCGTCTGTTACAGAAACATCTGTAAATTGTTTCAGAGCAGAAGCTTGTAAAGCACTGTAGATTATAGACCAATAATATTAATGACCATAGATATTGTTTATTTCCAGTCATGTTTTGTTAATTGAATAGAAAAAATGTCTGGATTAGTTTACCTGACTATCATTTACAAAGTCCAAGTGCATTAATAAAAGGTTTTGGTGGCTTTCGGATCTAATTGAAGGAAAATATCAGGAGCCATGTTAAATGGGGTATCGTTCCTGGAATTTTCGTTTCATTTTCAGAAAACAGTACGCTATCCTATTGGAGAATAGGTAGGTTTTTTAATTTGGATTTTAAGTTGATCACGGACAACCCAGCTTTGTGAAAATAACTTTATTTAACTTGAAGTGTGGGCTAGGTCCCGCACAACGGCAGAAAAATTGGGGCCGGGGGACGAAAATATCGGGGAATCCCGCGTCTAAGATTTAAACACTGGATCTTCTTCCTAGAAAAACCACATTTACACGCCAACAAGAAATCGACATTAATACTTCTTGTATTATTCAGAAAATCTCGTAAAAATGCAAAATGAATAACAAAATGATAATAAATTTGATATATTTTGCTTACCGCTTGCTTGCCTCGAGAGAGCGCCGCCATTTTGTTTCCAACAATGCAATGCGTCAACGTCAACCCGTACTTCAGGGTCATCGAGTAGATATATAAATAACGTTGTGGGCAGTCTCAAAAAATACGAATTACTCGCACAGAGGCTGTGATATGAGCGTGTTCTAAAAATAGATTGTACCTTGTGGGTCATTTTATTATATATACTTGTGGGTCACGAAAATGATTTTTTTCGTAAACATTCGAATCATGCTATTTGCAATAAAATTCTGCTTCCAGATTGCCGGCGTTTTATGGGTCAAAATATTGATGACCCACAAACCACCAAGATTACCCACAACGTGAGTCAGAATTTGACGAAATGACCCATAATACGCCTGTTAGAAAACTATATATATATATATATATATATATATATAAAGAAGCTCTGGCAAAAGGGGGCTTAGTGCACCTCCACCGTGATACATGACGCCAGGCAAGTCATCACACGTTCATGGATCCAACATATCCACTTATTTCAACAAACGACGCAATCATTAGGTAAACTGGTCCTTTGACATACAGTAAATTGACCAACAGCGAAAAGTTTCGGCCCAGGTCAGCCTGCACGGACTGCGCAGGCTGACCTGAGTCGGTACTTTTCGCAGATGCATTAAGCCCCCTTTTCGGAGAGACCTGTCCGAATTGATAGCATACGCAGACGACAATATAAACGTTATTGAAAAAAATGAAACCGTTGACTTCAGAAGAGTCGAAAACGTTGTGGGAAAAAGGAGAAAACGCTGGCTACCAACATTTTCTCCTTTTTCCCTCGATCTTTTCAAAAGGCTTCTTCCTCTGGGTCGTAAAAAATCAGGGATTGTTTGGTAACTCGATTATTAGGTAAACTGGTCCTTTGACATACAGAAAATTGACCAATAGCGAAAAGTTTCGACCCAGGTAAGCCTGCGCGGACTGCGCAGGCTGACCTGGGTCGATGCTTTTCGCAGATGCATTAAGCCCCCTGTTCACAGAGCACAGCTCAAATTAATTGCCTTGACCCTTCACAACAAGTGATAATTTTGTGAAGGGCTAATCAATGAGAAATTCTTGAGCCAGGTCAGAAATCCGCTACATCAAAGATTGAGAAATTATAACGAACTTATATCATACTTTCACGTCTGAAATCTTAACCATACAGTCACGATTTTAACGACCTTGAAAGAGAAGGCTTTTGGAAAACATTGTGGGAAAAGGAGAAAATGCTGGTGACCAGCATTTTCTCCTTTTCCCACGATGTTTTCATCCACCCTATCAAAGACAGAATTTGGTATTTAACCCTACATCACACAGCAGTATTGTAGATCTGTACAATCTAAACGAATGTGCAGACGCCAAATTTAAAGTGGCTAAAATTGTGAAAGTTGTCTTTCTTTTATACTGTAGAAAACATTTTAGGAAAAAAATGCTGGTAGCCAGCATTTCCTTCTTTTCCCATTTTCCCACAATGTTTTCTACCATGTCAAAGACAAAAAATCATCATTGCAATTGTCATATGCATATAGGCCTACTCTCTATTTGGGCTAGTCTAAAATTTTGTCGTTTGGTAAAGAGTTAATGAAATTCGATCAATAGATTACATCTCGTGAGGCGGAATTAAAATGTTGATAACCTGCAATTTAGTGAAACTGCATAATCAGGATTTGTGAAAAGTACAGAGAATAAAGTCACCGATTTCAAAATTGCTAAATCTCAAAACATCAGTCAGTGTACGTATACATTTGGTCAATCGTGTAATGATACACTTCCACAAATGACAGGAATCCATACAGAGAGAGAGAGAGAGAGAGAGGACAAGGAGAGACAAGAGAGAGAGACAGAGAGAGAGAGACAGAGAGAGAGAGAGAAAGAGAGAGAGAGAGAGAGGGGGTGGGGGCGGGAAGACGGACTGGTGGACGGACGGACGGGCCTCATTTTTAGCTCACCTGAGCACGAAGTGCGTCGTCCGTCGTGCGTCGTCCACAATTTCTTTAAACAACTTCTCCTAAACCACTGGGCCAATCTTGATAAAACTTGGCAGGGATTTCATTGGGTGAAGCTCTACCAAAGTTGTTCAAGAGATTGAAATCCAGCAATAATTCTGGTTGCCATGGCAACCAAAAGGAAAAAAATAGCAAAATCTTTGAAAATCTTCTTCTCTGAAACTAGAAGGTGTAGAGCTTTGATATTTTGTATGTAGCATCTCCTAGTAGAGTTCTACCAAGATTGTTCATATGATGCCCCTGGGGTCAAAACTGGCCCCGCCCCGGTGGTCACAAATTTGAAACATAGGAACAAAGAAGGAAAACTTTAAAATTCTTCTTCTCTCAAACTAGAAAGTGAAGAGCTTTGATATTTGGTATGTAGCATCTCCTAGTGGACCTCTACCAAGATTGTTAATATGATGCCCCTGGGGTCACAAGTTTGAAACTTAGGAACAAAGAAGGAAACCTTTAAAAATCTTCTCTGAAACTAGAAGGCGCAGAGCTTTGATATTTGGTATGTAGCATCTCCTAGTGGACCTCCACGAAAATTGTTCATATGATGCCCCTTGGGTCAAAACTGCCCCCCGTCCCGGTGGTCACAAGTTTGAAACATACAAACAAAAAAGGAAAACTCCAAAAATCTTCTTCTCTGAAACTAGAAGGCGTAGTGCTTTTATATTTGGTATGTAGCATCTCCTAGCGGACCTCTATCAAGATTGTTCATGCAATGCCCATGGGGTCAAAACTGGCCCCGCCCCGGGGGTCACAAATTTGTATTATAGGAACAAAGAAGGAAAATTTAAAATTATTCTTCTCTGAAACTAGAAAGTGCAGAGCTTTGATATTTGGTATATAGTATCTCCTTGTGGACCTCTACCAAGATTGTTCATATGATGCCCCTGGGGTCAAAACTAGCCCCGCCCCGGGGGTCACAAGTTTGAAACTTAGGAACAAAGAAGGAAAATTTTAAAAATCTTCTTCCCTGAAACTAGAAGGCGCAGAACTTTGATATTTGGCATGTAGCATCTCCTAGTGGACCTCTACCGAGATTGTTCATATGATACCCCTGGAGTCAAAACTGGCCCCGCCCCGGGGGTCACAAGTTTGAAACATAGGAACAAAGAAGGAAAACTTTAAAAATCTTTTTCTCTGAAACAAGAAGGAGTAGAGCTTTGATATTTGGTATGAAGCATCTGCTAGTTGACCTCTACCAAGTTTGTTCACATGATGTCCCTGAGGTCCAAACTGGCCCAGCTCGGGGGTCACAAGTTCGAAACATAGGAACAAAGAAGGAAAACTTAAAAAATATTTTTCTCTGAAAATGGAAATTGTAGAGCTTTGATATTTCATTATGTAGCATCTTCTAGTGAACCTCTATCAAATACGATACAATGATCTTTTCGGAAAAGAAGAATTTTCATTGTAGACCTTTACTGCTTAGTACTCAGGTGAGCGACATAGGATCATCATGGTCCTCTTGTTTATTTCTTTCATCGACCACTGAAATTTTGAACTCATCCAGAAAGTGGAGACGTTTGCAGACAATTGATTAAAAGTAGCTAAAATGAGCTACTTTGAGAGTGTACAAGGCATCGCGGAAAAAGGAGAACAACGCTGATCATCGGCATCAAACTTTCAACCTCAAGGTCATGAAACATAAGACATATCATAGAAAAAAAACTCCTTAAAAAATGTTAGCAGCATTTTCTCCTTTTCCCACAATGTTTTCAAAAGTCTCCTCCAATGCGATCGTTAAAATTCGAGATTGTGTGGTAAAGGGTTTAACATATTTCCTGCCTCATCTCTGCTGTTAAACCAATAACCAGAATCTATATCGGGAAAAAAAGATGTCCGCATTGGAAAAAAGAAATGTCAAGCGCCAAAAATATGGGTCAATAATTTCCATAGAAACGTGGTCTGAAAGATGGCGCTCACTGTTTGCTAATACAGTTGTCTAATAAAGTAAAGAAACGAAGAATTAAACCAAGAGAGAGAGAGCATTTATGCTTTAAAGAAGAAGTCTTTTGAAAACATAGTGGGAAAAGGAGAAAATGCTGGTAACCAGCATTTTCTCCTTTTCCCACTATGTTTCATGTAAAGATGTCACGAGGCATTTTTAATTTGTCATCTGCAATATTTTGTCTTCAAGTGTAAACGACAAAGAGAGAGAGAGAGAGACAGAGAGAGAGGGCTTGGAAATTTTAGGACTTTTGATGTAAATACGATTATGTACTATGTACACGTCAAATGAAATGTTCTGTCACTGTAAAATTGTATTGTTTAATAGAGGGTTAACCAAATAATACCATGCTTAAAGGTCCTTAATGAAAGAACCCTTTTGAGAACATTGCGGGAAAAGGAGAAAATCCGGTATACCAAAGACTATTGAAAACAATGTCGGAAAAGAAGAAAATGTTGATAACCAGCATTTTTCTCCCGGCTTTCATCAAATGTTTTCCATTCTTTCAAAAAGATATTTGACATCATTTGAGCAATGATTGTTGTCTAAAATGACCTTGAAGTTTGATCAAATGTTGAGCCCGACAGGCCTGCTCACTGGTTAGCGTGTCCGACTCGAGATCTGGGCCTGTATTCACCAACCAGTCTTAAGAACATTCTTAATCTTATCTTTCAAAATTTCGTCAGTGTGAAAGTAACAGAACTTCTAATTGGCTAAACTATTTGGTGTAGCCAATCAGAAATTCTTTTACTTTCACAGTCAATGAAAGCAACAGAACTGATTGGCTAAACCATTTGGTTTAGCCAATCAGAAATTCTGGTACTTTCACAGTATGGAAATCTTGAAGAATAAGACAAAGACCGTTTTTAAGAATGGTTTGTGAATACAGACCTTGGTGGTTTGGAGCTCGTAACCCTATTCAGGCAAACTTTATTTCGACATTTTTTTGCCTGTCACTTCTTATGCGTGTGAGAAAAGTAGTCAGTTATCTGAAAATAAAGTTGTGTCAGTACTGGTGAGAGATTTGATTTATTGATTACATAGTGTTTCATGTCGTTTTCAACATTATTTCAGTTTGATCGCAGCGGCCAGTGCAACTATCCATGCTTTCCTTGGGTTTCTTTTAACAGTGCCCCGCATAACTTTCTTTTCAAGCCAGTGGCTGCTTTCCCAAATAGCTATTTTTTTTAGATAATGGTTATCGGTGACCGATGAATGAATATTGTCGCAATGACTATCATCAAACCTCGGAAAGAAATTGGCTGAGCCGAGAATCGAACCAGCTACCCTCTGTTTTCAAGTCCTGCACTCTACCGACTGAGCTACCGGGGCTCGGCCTGGTTGAGAAAGCCAGGAAACACATGCGCAGGTGGACTGACAGCCGTGATACGATCTAAGCTGTTTTAAAAACGGCGTTATACTCCCAATACAAACATCTTAAACTAAAATGTTGAAGTCTGGAGGGCCCGTATTCACCAACCATTCTTGAGAATATTCTTTGTCTTATTCTCCAAGCTTTTCTAAATTTGAAACAACTTCTGATCGGCTTAACCGAACGTAGAAAATTCTAAAGAACAAGACAAATAATATTCTCAAGAATGCTTGGTGAATACGATTGGTTGGTTGGTTGTGTTAGGGTTTAAAGCCACTTTAACAGCTAAGGTCATATCATGGCGGTCGGTAACGCACATGTGTTTCCTGGCTTTCTCATACCAGTACTAACACTACTGTTTTTTTTCCAAAGCCACTGACTACTTTTCTCACATGCTTCAGCAGAGGTGAGAGGCGAAAATACACCGAAAAGAAAATTCGTCTCAACCGGGTATCGAACTCACAACCACCAGGTCATGAGTCCGACACGCTTACCACTGAGCCACCCGGGCGTGCTGGTGAAAACGAGCCCCACAGCTTGTTAAGTTAAGGGACAGACGTGAGCCATCGATCACCCGCGACTAATCCCTCATAAATAAAACAAAAGGTGTTACTCCAAAACCCTCCCAATCCACCGTATACTTGCTCAACCCTTTCTCAAACAATCCCGGATTTTAACGAACCTGGAAGAAAAGGTCTCTTGAAAACATCTTGGGAAAAGGAGAAAATGCTGGTAACCAGCATTTTCTCCTTTTCCCACGATGTTTTCTATCCGTGTCGGAGATGGAATTCATCATTTAAGCTACACTTTGATTTGTCGTTTGCAAATACATGTACTTTGAATTTGGATCCGATTAGAATTTTGTCTTGTGGTAAAGAGTTAATTAACAGATCTTAGGAATACGTAACGATTGCTTGGGTTTATTGACCCTCTTGCACAAAATCCCGAGTTTAACAACCATCAGGAAGACGGCTTTGAAAATTTTGTGGAAAAAGGAGAATATGCGGTATCCGTTGCTGTGGGGTAGAGCATCGGCCTCGTAACCATAAGGTCCTGAGTTTGATATCCGGGAGCGGGTGTCAACTTCCGGATTTTTTCATTGGCCCTCACATTCGGCTTGAATACTGGTGTAGTTTCCAGGAAGCAGAATCGAGAGAGATTAGTATAAGTTGTAAGAACTTGTTTCTCAATCGATGTAAAATAAATGTTTAACCCTTTCCCAAACAAGCCCTGATTTTTACGTGTCTGTAGAAAAAGTCTTTTGAAAACACTGTGGGAAAAGGAGAAATTGCTCGTAACGAGCAATTTCTCCTTTTCCCACAGTGTTTTCTACCCTTTTTGAGAACTTTCTGCCATTTTTTTTCAAAATCTAAAATTGTCGTCTGCAAACTCTTTCAGTTTGAAAGAGTCCAAAATTTGTCGTTTGAGAAAGGGTTAAACTAAGGAGAACATGCTAGTAAACATTAATTTTATGCTTATCCCACAATATTTTCTACAATTTCAGAGACAATTATCAATTTTTTTTGGCATTATCTTTTACTGTATGTTCACGGCGAGGAATCACGTGACACAACAGCAACAAAAATGACCGACATTTTTTACCCTGGATAATTTGTTTGCTCGTCAATAACTTTTTTATCAGGTGTTGTTTAAAAAGTCTAACACATCAAGCAAATCCCCGGAGTCCTTCGGCCTTCTCTGCTTCAAACCAAATTCCAATCGGTCACGTATTAATGGAATTATTGAAGATTTTCTTACCTGAAGTGGGGGAATTTCTTCAAATGTCGGTCATTGTTTTTGTTGTTGTGTCACGTGATTCCCCGCCGTGATGTTGTAGACGGTGGTTTGAGAAGATTATTGGTTTTGGTAAAAATGACACTCCAGGAAAGCGTGGACGAGTGCACGGGCCACCGTGATTTAACTGAATCAGGATTGAAAACGGCGTAAAAGACCACACATTATTTCATGCTTTCCGGTAGGATAACGAGAAATAGCAGTGAAAATATTTTTCGATCTTACACTGGTTCCACCAGTGAAAATTTTATACCGATTTTCACGTTCTTATTGCCTAGGTAAATTGCGCATGCCTAACAACCAGATGGGAAATATGACGTCATATACCTTACATTTCTCGCGCTTGACGTAACGTTGCTATGCGGGAGGGGTACGCCACCGGGAATGACGGAAAATAGCTGTACTGAATTTTGATAAAGCTCCTCCCAGAAAGGGTTAAAAGCATGTAATAAATAGAATATTTGTTTTTTTCGGTGACGTCACTCGTGAAAATATTGCCGATGGTGTCCACTCGATGAAATAAATTCCGACCGTTCACCGAAAAAAACAATTATCCTCTATATCTATAATCTACAATGAACCAAAGTGCGCGTCCTTCCTCTTCTTGTTAGCCTAATGCACGCTCCCTGCAATCAGATCTAAACAATCCCTGGTTTTTACGACCCTGAGAAAAAGCTTCAGGAAAACATTGTGGAAAAAGGAGAAAATGCTGGTAACCAGCATTTTTTTCATTTTCCCACAATGTTTTATGCCGTGCTGGAAACGAAGTTCAATTATTGAGTAATGTTTATTTTGTCGTCTGCAGAAATGCTTTCAATTTGGACCAGTCTAAAATTTTGTTGTTTGGTAAAGGGTTAATAAAGTCATGTTGATGAGAAAATATATACTTTTGTTATTATTCCACAGTAAATTTGAAATTGATAAATTATGATTACCTCTATGTGTTTCAGGGATTTTCTCGTTGGGGGAGTCCTGTAGGGTCAAAATAAATGGTTGTTCTGGTGCTGAAATGAAAAACTTTGTTTTAAATGTAATTGTCAGATGTAATAAAGCAGATGCTGATGGTGAGCCTGGGAAAAGAATGTGATAAAAGTATTGATTGCTTTTGGCAAGCAGTCGAACTTTTTTCCACCATGTTTTCCTATCTATTAAAAGAGCAATACTTTTTGATGCAAGTTACTTGTCCATTTTTTTTTTTGTTTAATATTTTGGTTTGGAATGTCAGGGTTTTAATAATTGCCATGTTTACATAAACATGTATAATAAAAGAAAAATATTGTTATGACCCAGTTTCTTGTGACACAATTTTTAAATGATCGTAAATCAGCTGTTTTCAATTGCATAGTGTTAATAGCCATTTTTTCAGTTTATAAATTTTTGAAGTTTGCCACCCATTGTATGCAAAAACCATGTGGTTACCTGCAATTTGAAAACAGTTTTCAGAGAACAAAATGAACATGGCTGAGAAATTAAAAATTGTTTTGAGACGGGTAGAAAACATTGTAGGAAAAGGTAACAAGTATTTTCTCCTTTTCCTGCATTGTTTTCAAAATGCTTCTCTCTCAGGGTCGTTAAAAGTCGGGATTGTGTTGTAATGAGTTAAGTATATATTAAAGTTTATTTATCCAAAGGATAAAGTTATTAACTGAGACATGGCTTCTTCCTTTGTCTTGACTCCTGTTACAATTAGTCCTGTAATCTAATACCTTCAAAGCGTTTGTCTGAAGTTCACCCTGTTCACTCCTGTCGTTATAAAGCCTAGATTTCAGTTTACTTGACTTTAGATTTGTTGAAGCAAACTAAAGCGAAGCCCCCACACACCTAGTGAAAAGTTTGCTTCTATATAAGGAGGAAAGTCTTGCTGCTACCCTAGGCTCGCTACAATACTGTTTGCTGCCATTTAGCTGTACTTATTGCAATGCTTTGAAATGAATATCATGATTTTAAAATAGCCTGTAAGGAGTTATTGATAACCCTTTACCACACTACAGAGTTTTAGCCTCGTCTCTGTAGAGAGAATAGGAAATAGAAATATGTGATTAAGCCATTCTTTGGTAGTTTGACTTGTCTGTGAAAGAGAAAAAAAAAACTTCTGGATACCAGCATTTCTCGATTTAAATGTTTTGTGATGTAAAGACATGCAAAGTTTTTGTAAAGGTCCAGTTCATTTTAGTAAGCAAAACACTAATAAAAAAAGAAAACCTGTATGTATTTTCAGAAGTACATACCATCTGTATCAATAAAACCTGTGACACCACAGACAGAAGCCCTATCCCCAATCTTATCCAGCAAGAGGGCCTCTGCCTGTGAGAGTGTCTCTGCAGGACCCCCTCCAGTTCTTTTAACTGCATCTCTCTTTGCTTTCGCTTGAAAATATGAAGTATTAAAAACATGATAAGTACATGAAATAAATTTGTTCCTGGTATTTCTGTTACATATGTTTATCTATTTATCCCATTTTTTTAAACCGTTGCACGGTCAAATGGTAAAAGGCCCAATAGCATCCCAAAGAAGTCTTTTGAAACATAGGAAAAGGAGAAAATGTTATGTTTAACCCTTTACCAGACAATCCCTGGTTTTCATGACCCTGAGATAGAGGCCCTTTGAAAACATATGGGAAAAGGAAAAATGCTGGTAATCAGTGCTTTCTATCCTGCTGGAAACAAATTTCAATTTTTGAGTCACATTTATTTTGTCTTCTGCAAGTGCTTTCAATATGGACCAGTCTAAACTTTTGCCGTTTGGTAAATGGTTAAAGTTTTAAGTTTTGTGTTGTTTGCCAATACTTTCTCTGTGGTAAAGCCTACAATTTTGTCATCTAGTAAAGGGATAATTGAAACTTCACATACAGTCTTTTTCAAGGCTTTTTGTTTATCATACCATAATTATGGTATGATGGATGGTGCCACACAGCCTAAAACCTATCTTGATGTAAGGACACCCGCCACACACACACACACACACACACACACAAACAGCCAAACCTTCGATAGCCATCAAAATGACTAAATGCGATTAAATTGCCCTTTACATTGCCCAGTATGTGATTACTGATATGCGTGTCCAAAATACCAAACCAAATAGCTCAGCCACGTAGGAAACTGAGATTTTTTGCGTGGTAGTTGCATTGCACTAAAAACTCATATTTCAGTTACTATGATTTTCAAAACTATTGGTGGGGGGGGGGGGGGGCTCAGCCTCCCCCCCCCCCCCCCCCACCGTTCCTACGGGCCTGTGACTAGATTTTGATCGGATTAGGTTTGTATAGGAACATGTAATATACAAGTAGGGGTCTTTTATTCTACGCCTTGTAAATTCACACGTTGGAGAAGTACTTACTTTGCAAGTAGGGAAAATGAATTCTTTGTAATTACATAGACCCATGGGTAAAGAACATAGCATTTTCAAAGATTTAGCATTAATTTACTTTACACATGCATTCATCTGCACTCTTTCAAATCTATACAAGTGAAACAGTTTACGATAGAAAGCCTACCTTTTCCTTTCAAGTTATAATATTTCTTTTTCACAGTCTTCATGTCGCGCTTCTCTGAGAAGAATTGGCTGTAAAATAAGCATGTAGACACAGTATTTACCACTACTAAAACATTTTTTCACGAAAAAAGCAGGCTAAACATTAGAACAGGCTAAAATACATTCTTTCCAAGGTATGAGATGGATTTTCCTTTACTTTGCTATTTATTGCCAATTGTCAAAATTGGCTACGAGTGAACATTTTTAAATGTTGGAGAAAAAAAAAATAAAACCCTAGAAGCGCCGTGCCTCGAACTTCTAACTTGCAGTACGCAGAGCGGACGTCTTAACCACTGAACCACCTAAACGACTGAAGGTACGAAATTATAATCTACTTTATAAACTTATGTATTTCGAAAATGTTTGTAACATGTTCATTTTCGGGACTTTTATTCATCTGCTTCATAGGAACTCGAATCGAGATCCAGAGATTGCCTTTAGTTTTCGTCAGCTTGCACGTTAATATTTCATCAAACGCAACGGACACACTGGACACGTTGCATTTCCAAAATAGATCTAGATCTAGATTCAAACAACGAGCGTTTTACACACTCGTTAAAGTGAGGGGTTTATTTATAGACTACATCTAGTGTAAAAATAGAAACAGAGGGGTTATTTAGTTCATTATGGTCCTTTTCTCTATCCTTCGCTAGATTACTTACCTATTTAAAATGTCAGTAACTTCGACCCAGGCCGCATCTTTCAGTGTTTTTGTTTTCAAGGTACCACAGCCGGACATTGATCCAAACAGTCTGGATTCGCGCTCACTGACTGCTTGGATCAATGTCGTCTCTTCGGCTGTGGTCCACCTAGCCTTCTTCACTGGCGTGGGATCCATTGTTTTGCGTGAAACAGACGATACGTGCTGGTCACGTTTTGTGTATGCGCTTTCTCGGCACTCGGGAACCGGCGCCGGTGCGCGGCCGCTTACGCCGTGTACAAACCGTTCTAAATTGAGACCGTTCTAAACTGCGTTGGTGAATACGTACTTAAGAACAGTCTTGGGAAAGTCTAGACTTCAGAAAAAATTCTTATTCTTAGTCTTGAATTTAGAAAAGTTTGGTGAATACGGGCCCTGGTCTTGCGTGACCTTTATCATTTTACCGCAAAGAAATTGCTCTTGATCTGACTGGATAATATGCCTCGAACATATATATCATGTACACTGGCTAAACCAACGTATTTTAAGCAGTTTCTCTTTCGGGAGCCAGGTATACATAACCATACTATCATCGATCAAGATTAACATCAAGATTATGCGCCAAGCTGCACGTTGTAGCCCGAATCACCAATGTTTCAGTGACGTCATTTCCCAGTGACGTCAGTTTTCATTGAATGGGGGCTCTCAGAAGGGAAATTCTACTCCGTCAGCGTACTCACATGGTCAGAAATGAAGATCAAGGGAAATAATCTACCATTTTGGGGCCTGACCGCGTGATTTCTAATACCCGCTGATTTCGCGAATGTCCAGATTGTAACGGAGATATCCGATGATAGCCGAATCTGATAGTTACGATAAGCCGCCTTATCGGACACGTGTTGTATTACGTAATGTTATTTTGCACAGACCCCCTGCTAGCTTTGATATATCCACATTAGGGGTTGTTTGATATCCGATTTATATTTGACATGACTTTTAGATGTACTTGTTCTAGCTTATTTCCTGAAATCAAAATTGTAAAACACGGTATGCAAGAATTAAAATTATCCGCTGTACAGCCCTTAGATTGATGAATTTGTGGTGAATGGTGGCGTTTCAAAAGATTTCTTCCGCTGTGTTTTCTTGATAAAAATGCATTTCACCACCTATATTATACTGAAACTGGCAGACCAGATATTTTGGTGGTCTTCGGTACTATAAGATCGAAGCTCGAACCTCGTCTCTAATGTGGACATTTTGCCTAAGCATCACATCAGAGTTTATTCTTCTAAAAATATATTTCATGAAAAAAAAAATCGTATTAATGACATTTTTTTCAATGGCAATCTCTGTCAGCAGAGATCATCCTCATAAAATGTGATGTGAAGATTTGGATCAGTTTCCAAGATTTTTATATCCCAGCTTTAGTTATTCAAGACATACATGTTCATGCTGCAGTTAAATATGTACATTGTGGAGATTTAACATTTTGTATTTATATGAATCTTTCAGCTTGCACAGGCGACCGGTATACTTGGAAATCGTCGCTATTTGAATCATTTAACGTAATTGTCAGCTTTCAGAGCTATGTGAATTACGATATCTACCTAATTTAGTCTTATCTTTTATACAGAATTATGAAGTGCCCTAGAAGAGAGAAGCGTATAACATTATCCATTTTAGTGTTTGACAGTTACCTCAAGTACGATTAACCCTTTCCCAAATGACAAATTTTCGACTATTCCAAAACTTTTGATGAAAATGGCAGAAAGTTCTCCAAACAAGCTTAACCTGTTATTGTATAGATATATACGACCCTGCTGTTGATTGTTTAGGATAAAATATTGAAACAGGCCCATTATCTTTTTACAACTTATCTTCTACTTTTCAAACAATATTGTCTACATCACTCAATCAGTTTCTCCTGCAAAGAGTATTTACCATTCAAATAATGACAATATTAGATCACAATTGACACAGATTGACACATGGCGGGAAAAAAGGTAAAAGAAAAGCGAATTCTTCTTTATCGGCGACTTAAAGATTTAGCAGCTGCACACTGGTAATTATCATTTACAGGCAAGCCCCTGTATAGACTCATGAAATATCCCGAAGAAATGGCATCGTTCTGAAATTGCTCAGTGGGGAAAGATAATACTAAACCTTAAACCACAAAATTTCTGAGGTTTAACGATCCTGAGGTAGAGGGCTTTTGAAAACATTGTGAGAAAAGGAGACAATGCTGGTAACCAGCATGCGTATAAACCTTTTTTCGGAATTTATCCTTTCTGAGACAAATTTCGTCGTTTTAGTCACGAAAATGATAAAAATTTGGACAAGTCTAACATATTGTCGTTTTGTAAAGGGTTAAGCAGAATAAATTTAACCTATTGTTGTACAAATACGACTTCTGACGACCGTGCAGTTGATCTCCAACTTTTAGAAACAGCTATTTTTTTACATCAAACAGTTTCTCCCTTCTTTCAAATGTCCTCTTCCCTTCAGCATCTTTAATATTTTATTTGTTCATTGGAAGAATTAACCTAAACATTGAGGTTCTTCCATCTTTAAAACGACGCAACCTGCAAAAAGCATAACCGCTAAGAATAAATAAAAGATGAGAAAAAAAATTGACATAGACCATGCATGTACATGGAAAAGGAAATAAAACAAGCTACTTCTCCTTTAACAGTAACTTAAAAAGTTATCTGCTGCGCAATCATTATTTATTATTTCAAGAGATAGTATTTAATCAACCTTGTATTAAGAATGATCTACATGTATCTTGGTTTGAAACCAGTTTTTAACACAGCGTGCTGGTGAATTCTACTGATGATTAGTTGAAATGACACTGTCTGCATCATACATAACTTTTTTAGAGGAAGAAATATCTTTTTATCTTTATCATGGCTGTAAGCGGCGCTAGAGTGTAGCATCGGATCAGTTCACAGTTGCTGATCTGTTATGATACTTTCAACACGAACATTTTAGTAACTTTCTGTTGAGTCTCGAGCACATTTTTCCCCCACTTCGGATGCAATAAAAAGAATCTTAAGTATATATAATACATCGACAGCGTTTTTAAACTTGTGTGATAATAATAGCTTGGACCTACTTTTATGTATAAAGATATAGTTTAGTGCATAGATAGATCTAAGTTGTTCCGAAATACTTATACTTAAACAGCTTTTAGACTCGCTCAAAATGGAAACATTTTAATACATTTATTGATAGTAGTAGACATGGTAAGCAAATGCAAGATCGCTCATTAAGCCAAAATACAAATCGGCGCCACACAGTATATGGAGTGTTCGGAACGAACCATTTTCTTTTATTTGATCGATGAAAACCAACTTTGAATGAAAGCTTTTTTATATGCCGAATCTGTAACTTTTCGTGTGCATAAAACCATGTAAACTCACTCTAATGGTTCTGAGCAGCCGTTGAAATTATTCTATGTGCTATAACAGCCTACCCAACCTTTTTTCTTTCAAAAATCGTAGAAAGTGGACATTATAAAAATCAAAACCATCAAACCACACCTGCACACAAAAGACAAAGTTTACCTAATCAAGATATAACCATTAGCTATTTACTAAACGACAAAATATATTATGATCTTTTTTTTTTTCAAGTTGAAAGCTCTTGCATAATGAAACTTTTGAAAGAGTAGAAAACACTGTGGGAAAACAGGAATCGTAGATAACATGTTGTATACGATCCCTAGGGAAAATGAGAAATAAGTACAAGTATTTTCTCCTATTCTCGCTTTTTCAGGGTCGGATTGGTAATGTAACTGCCACATAAAGCAAATTTTCTCATCAAAAAACCAAATGACAAAATTCTGGAAACCACAAATAAAATGCAACTCAAATGATAATGTCTGTCTTTGAAAAGGTATACAGAAAACATTTTAGGAACAGGAGAAAATTTTTCTCCCTTCCCAGCAAAGTTTACAAAAGCCTTTTCTCTCAGGTCAGTTAGATTGCTGTAGTGTTAAACTAGTATTCTCAAAACGCCGAATTTTCTGTTGAATTCAACTTGTTGATTTTGCCATGAATATCAAAGATTTTTTTTTTTTAACCAAAATAATAGTGGACTTACAGAATCGATCAGGTTCAAGATCAGACAGCTTGTTTTGTGCAGCCTGTATCTACAGTGTCAGCAAAAGTGCATTTGGACGGATAAGATTTCAGGATCAGACTACAAAAAGTGTATTTGTCGAGAGCAGTTTTAGGACCAATCAGTTTATGTCTCAGAGAATCAAAACTTAACCCTTAATCCGAGGATAAATGAATTACAAACCGACAAATAAAGCTGAAATATAACGATTTCAATGTTCTGTTCTCAAGAAAACTCTCGCTTTTTCTGGGGGTGTAATTCCAATATGCTGTTGAGTCTAAGAAGGGTGCGCATTTTGTGCAGTCTGATACTGATATTCAAGAGCCACACTGTGCTGTACCAGACAAAGGGTTTAGGTTAAAATCAGAAAAAAATGCCAGGACAGATATACCGTCTAGGCAAGGATTGTGAATTTGAAGCAGGCTACTGTTACGTAATGTTACGTTTCTCTTATCTTTTATCGCTGCAGGCTATTTAATATCGATTACTTGTAAACACGATGTAAGTTCGCCAAACTCCGGAAACTTCCGGACCTTTACGTATGATATCGATTATTTTCATGGATTTGTTGTTATGCGAGACTTGATAAGGCATGTCCGTGAAAGTTGGCTATAATTATTTCAAATTTGACCTAACTTTTTTTTCACTTAGAAATGTGTAATTTATATCTTTAGAAAGATAGATCTTCCAACTTATAGGATCCATCAACAATTTTCAATTTAAGAGAAGAAATAATGGTTTTCTAAGCGTTTGTACAACCATGGGGTGCTTCTTTTTTGTGATTTTCCCTATCATTTAATGGAATCACGGCTTAGAAATTTGTGGTTTAAAATGACCTAACTTTTTTTTAAGCAAAAAATTTGAAAATTATACCATCTTAAAGAGGATATAATGTAGATTTAGGAATGATCAACAATAATTTATTTATTCGAAGGTTAAATGGTGTAAAAGGAACATGAATTAACATGTGCTATAGCACTCCATTGTTTTCTGTGCGCTTTATCTATCGGTATACCAATACGATATCCAGGTAAGTCTGTGCTCCATTGCTGGGGATGGTTTTTTTAAACCAACCAACCAATAAACAAACAAACAAACAAAAGTCGCTTAACAAACGTTGAAATGGTTAAACTTTGCAAATTCGTTGCACGGTCAGGTGGTAGGGGACTTGGAAACTTGTTTACGGTTGTGGTGAATCATGTCATTATCTCGCCTTCGTCTCCGGGCGACATGATTCAGCATAGCCGTGAACAAGTTTCTTTATCATACTGCAAAGAAATTTCTCGTGATCTGATTGGTTAACATGCCGGGAACATATATATCATGTACCCTGGCAAAAACCACGTAAAGCCAGTTTCCCATTTGAGTGATCCGTAAACATCACTACATGTGCAACACAACATCCATGCCGGCGTCGATCGATCACCAGACTGCAAATTTATGCACCAAACTGCACGTTTCAGTGACGTCATTTTCCAGTGACGTTAGTTTAAATTGAATTGGGGCACTCAGAAGGGAATTTCTATTTCGTCAGCATATCGATTCGTGAGATTATATAAAACAGGAATTTCGCTAACCCGCTTTGAAAGGGTAGAACTTTGTTGGATAATAAATTCGTTGTACGGTCAGGTGGCAGGGGAATTGGAAACTTGTTCACGGCTGAGTAGAATCATGTCGCCACCTCGCCTTCGGCTCGGGCAGACATTATTCACCACAGCCGTGAACGAGTTTCAAAGTCCCCTGCCACCTGACCGTACAACTAACAATGTACATGTACATGTATTGGCATTGCGTGTCTATGTGCTGGTTCAATGACCCAGGTGAAACGGTGAGACGGGTCGAATGTATATAAATGATTAATTAGATTACTTTTATCTCTCTTTCTTTCTCTTCCTCTCTGTTTCTCTATATCATCCTTCTGTCCTTCTATACCTTCTCCCACGCCTACCTGCAACCCCACGACCACCTACCCGCCCGCACGTCCGGCTGTTCGTTTACTAGCCTCTCTTTCTCTCTCTCTAATTCCAATCGATTAATTCTTCTTTTTTTTAAGGATAAAGTTAAACAATACCTTCAGGTCTAATGATGCTTTTTCAACCTCCTTCCTTGGAAAAAAATATCTCTTTATTGGACCTTGCCGATCCAAGGTCAGAATGGGCAACTGTAGATGTTATGCCTTGTATATGTCTTGCTCAGCAATGTTTTCGAGCAATTTTTTGTCTCGTTCTCCATACTATCCTTATTCTGTTCCATTATTTCAGATGTTTTGTACGGTAAACTTCAAAATGTCAAATTATAGTGTCCGTTTCTCGTTTAACGACCACCCTTCAAGGTGTGCTTTTCATGTACTATACAAGTTGGGGTTACTCATTGATTAACGCACATGTACTATCTCCGTTTTTCCTCAATATTTTTGTAAAATGGTAAAATATGGCTTTTGTCCGTTCTATTCTGGGGTTGTTTCGTATACATCACATGACCACAGCTATGGTAAAATTATTTATATATATTACAAGATATACTCTGTATGTATACGTAATAAAGTATGTCTAAGTCAATGTCTTTGATATCAGTATATGGTTTATGGACCGTTTTAGTACAATTGTGGACTGTTTTTGTGTCAATTGCGGATTGTAATTCTTTCATAACATTTGCGGATAATAATTGATATTAACCCTTATCCAGCTAGATAACTAACATAAAATTTTCAATTTGATATTTATAACCCAAATATTACTGTGTCAAAGTTCTGTTTCGGGGAATAATATCTCTTTATCGGAAAGTGTATATCAAAGATCAGACTGCACGTTCTGTGCAGTCTGATCTTGATCTACACTGTCCGCAAAAGGTCAGCAAGTCGCGCATAGCAGCCAGAGGGTTAAGTGCGTCCGCTGGGTCATATCTTCCGTTGCTTTTCGCTTCATTGAAATACACAGTTGATGTCGCCCAATGTGGCGTTCACTTCATGTATGGTAATGACAGAAATATTTTAAAATCGTTGTCTTACACTGAGCATCGGTATATTACAGCACAGGCCTTTGAATTTCCATTGATCAATCATAGAATGATAAAATTGTCCTTGATCGACCATTGAACACTTATGAAAACATATCGGTGTATCGCCTGTATGTATTACGGAATAGTGAAATTTTCAATACCGTTACTATAAAAAGCAGAGTGGCAACTGCCTCTTTGCTGTATATAATAAGTCTTACTACATAAACTATAAAATTTTGACGCATAATATCAATGGCGCAGCAAATCAGTTGTTTGTGAAATAAGGCACAAAATTTACCAAAGTAAATTTACCAATTTAGCATTTCAAAATTCACCAAAGTAAATTTAGGCAGAATTCGGCGAGAAATGAACTGAGAAGTCCTTGACAATCTGTAGAATGCAAATTATAACTTAAAAAAAGAAAGAACCAGTAATAATTAGACACAATCATAGCCATTCTTTGGCGAAATTTAACATAGTTCTAACTGGAGCAGTGTACAAAAGCAGTTGTCGAGCTATGTACAAAATCATTTTTCATTCGACAACCAACACAAGCCAATAGTATTAAAACAAGGTTCTCAATTACCGAATCAGTATTAAAAACAGGTAATGAAAAGACAAACGTGGTTACGAAATTATGAAAGTCAGTACAAAATGACAAAAATGAAAAGTAAAGGTGGGAAAGAAATGGCTTATGTACCAAATGACCTGGTTACGATATGACTGGACGCAGAGTAAACAATATGGCTGCCTCCATAGGTACTTTTCAAAACCGAATAAAATATAGTGCCACCGCTCATGCGGCGCCACAACAAGAAAATTTTGACGTATAACATCAATGGCGCAGCAAATCAGTTGTTTGTGTAATAAGGCACATTATAGCATTTCAAAATTGACCAAAGTAAATTTATGCAGAACTCGGTGAGAAATGAACTGAGAAGCCATAAACAATCCCTAGAATCCAACTAAACACTTTAGAAAAAGAAATAGGCAATAATGGTAAGACCCAAACATAGCCATTCTTCGGCGAAATTAAACATAATTTCAATTAGAGCTATGCACAAAAGCAGTTGTCATTCGGCAAACTTCACAAGAAAATAGTAGTAAAACTAGTTTCTACATTACCAAATTGATGTTAAATACTGGTCATGAAATGACCAAAGTTGGTACGAAAAGATCAAAGTAAGTACGAAATGACCAAAAAAGTAGGCCTATAGGTGGGTACGAAACAACCAAAATTGTCCCAAATGTCCTAGGTAAGTGGAAGCCGAGTGGCTGCCTCCATAGGTACTTTTCAAAAGCGAATAAAAATATAATGCCGCCGCTCATGCCACGCCACAATAAAGAGGGATTTACAAATGTGCTATATATAGTAACGGTGTTCGATAATGATAAAATCTTCTTTAATCCCGTGATAGACCAATAAGAATTTTTTTATCCCCTGATAGACTAATGGAATTTCAGAGGCCTGAGATTACAGCAACCTTGCAGATTTTCGTAGTATACCGCCATGATTTAGTTCAAAATAAGCAGTTACTATACTACCTAATCTAACTCTCCCACAAATCCACAAATTTAACGATTCCTAGGAAGAAGCCTTTCGAAAACATTGTGGGAAAAGGAGAAAATGATGGTAACCAGCATTTTCTCCTTTTTTCCTATAATGTTCTCTACCCTTTGCAAAACAAATTTCAAATTATTAGTCACTTTTATTCTGTCATCTGCAAATGCTTTCGATTTGGACAAACCTAAATTGTAGTCGTTTGGTAATGAGTTTAACATGTTATCGTTTTGTACAGAGTTACCTCAAAAACGCACGCTGTCGATAAAAGTTGACAATAGTAAAATATCGTCAATAATGCCTGGCTATCATTAAACGTTGTTTTTTTTTTGTGGCATCAACCATCATTAGTCGACAATGAATGGAATTCATACTGGCGTATGTTACAAACTTGATCGGAATGGAATGCTACTGTAATTTGACATACAATTGGGAAGCTGGATCATCAGCAGTGCTCTGTGTAAAGGGGCCTCAATTTGAGCCATGCTCTGTGAAATAGGGGGCTTAATGCATCTGCAAAATTACCGACCCAAGTAAGCCTGCACAGTCCGCGCACACTGATCTGGGCCAAAACCTTTCTCTATTGGCCAGGTTTCTGTTTGCCAAAGGACCAGTCTTGAGTCAAGGTTAAAGATATGCAAGGTATGAAAAAAACTAGAGCTGTCACCGATTGTGACTTAATACCCCCCGCCAGAAACGGGCAATTATTTGTTCTCAGACGGATACACGGACGGATACACGAACGGACACACGAACGGACAAACGGATGGACACACGGATAGACAGGCTGATTCCAGTATACGCTCGAAAACATTCGTTTTGCGGGGGTATGAAAACGACATAAATTTTGACATTTGTAGTAATTCTAGTAAATCACAGAAAAATGTCGAAAACTGCAAAAAGCACCGAAGATAGGAAAAAAACCAAACAAGAGGGAAATTGCTTAATGATAGTATTTATTTCCACTATTTTTTTCACAATATTCCTACCATGATTTTCTAATGGAATGTCAGAAAGGGGTCCCCTAGGATAGAGAGATAAAGAAGCAAAAAACGGACTTTTAGGAATTACGGACATTTCTAGGGTTTAATTTGGTTAAATCCATGCTGGAAACTTTGTCACAAAAAAAGCTTTTGATCAGAGTCTTTTATTTTCATTTGCTGCACTATTTTCAATACTTTGTTTTTTAAAAAAAGTTAGTATCGAAATGCACGTGTCATGAGTTAAGGAAAAAAAAAAAACCGAAAAAACCGAAAAACAAATTAAAAAAAAAAGGGAAATAATGGGACGTGTATTATATGACCTACTACACAATAAAAGGAGGATTCGGGCATTTGCTAAAAGTGTCGTTTCGGATCAGCCTGCGCAGTTCGCGCAGGCTAACCCGAAATCCGCCCAGGCTAACCAGAAACGACACTTTTCGGTATCATGGTATTTTCTGTTTCGCTTAAGTCTACCGTAGCACAAGATTTATTATTATACTGCAAAGAAATTTCTCGTGATCTGATTGGTTAACATGCTGGGAACATATATCATGTTCCCTGGCAAGAACCACGTAAATACAATTTCCCTTTTGAGTGCCCCGTAAACATCACTACACGTGTAACACAATATCCAAAATGGACGCATCGATCGATCACCAGACTGCACATTTATGCACCAAACTGCACGTTTTATTGACGTCAGCCTCCAGTGACGTCAGTTTTCATTGAAATGGGGCACTCAGAAGGGAATTTCTATTTCGTCAGCATACTCGATTCATGAGACTATAAAACAGGAAGATTTCGCTTAATACGCCTTGAAAGGGTATAACTTTGCAGTATACTAAATTCGTTGTACGGTCAGGTGGCAGGGGACTTGGAAACTTGTTCAAGGCTGTGGTGAATCATGTCGCCACCTCGCTTTCGGCTCGGGGCGACATGATTAACCACAGCCGTGAACACGTTTTCAAGTCCCCTGCCACCTGATCGTACAACTAATAATGTAGTCGTAAAGTGTCGACTCAGATTAGACTGCACGGACCTAGCAGGCTTCACGCATATATCCGAATGTCCCTTTTCCCATGTTGCAAGCTAGATTATGGAGAACACGAGAGTTTCGCAGAAAAATGTCAGCCGTTTGAAAACGTAAATTGCTTATAAATTGGGTTAATTCCTTTTTTTATTACAATGTTTTCAAAAGACATAAAAACAGTCTGAAGACATATACATCCAACATAGAGCTAAACAAGTGAAAGAAAAAAGGCAGGAACTTTAGAAATTACAGAGATCTCAGGGGTATTACGGGGAAATGTCAGCGGCGCAACCCTCAACTCAATCTTTTCTGAAACAACTTTGCAGCAAATATATAGTCTTTGAATATTTTACCATACGATCTCGTGTTTTAACGACCTTGAAAAAGAAGCCTTTTGAAAACATTGTGGAAAAAAAGAGAAAATGCTGGGGACCAGCATTTTCTCTTTTTTCCACAATGTTTCTACAAAGTCAAGAAGAATTTTATCATTTTCAGCCACATTTAGTTTAACCCTTTCCCGAACAGTCCCTGGTTTTGACGGCACTGAAAAAAAACCTTTCGAAAACATCGTGGGAATAGGAGAAAATGCTGGTAACCAGCATCTTCTCCTTTTCCCGCAATGTTCTTTATCCTCCCAGAACAAGCTTAGATTTTTGAGTCACCTTAATTTTGTCGTCTGTAGATGCTTTCAGTTTTGACCAGTCTTAAATCTTACTGTATGGTAAAGGGTTAAAATTCGTAGAAGTCAATATTTTCGCGCGTTATAGAAAACAGTTTAAGTTAATCGTTGTAAAATACGTATAATTGAAACGTTAGCGGCCGAGATTGCACGAATAACCTTTACGAACACGTCGATGGTACATGATATTTACCGATGACTTCGTGAGTCTACGGCCCCTAACTCTCATATTGAAAAACGGAAGCTGCCGAGACAGGCCGGATAGCCTTTACGAGAAATGTCGATGTTACACGATATTTACCGATGATAAGTTAGGGGTTGTAAAACTTAACTCTTTACTAAACGCTAAAGTTTTAGAATAGTTCAAACTGAAAGCATCTGCAGACGACAAAAGAATTGAAACTTGACTTTAGAAGAATAGAAAACATTGTGGAAAAAGGAGAAAATGCTGGTTTCCAGCATTTTCTCCTTTTCCTACAATGTTATCAGAAGGCTTCTTCCTACGGGTCGTAAAAAGCACGGATTGTTCGGTAAAGGGTTAAGTGGTTAAACTTGGACACTAGGGAAAAACATTGTTGCAAAAGGAGCAAATTTCTCCTCTGCCTTTCTAAACTGGTCTACTTCAGCCCTCTCCTCGCTATTGGCGTAAAACGGGCTTATGGCTGACGACATAGAAGAATGATAAAATATTTCTTTTATGTTTCAAGAGATGGCATTTTGAACAAGCGACAGATGTCGGGTTCGGACATTCAGCATTGGAAGGTTTAAAACTCTTTATGCTCCCATTCCACTGAGCAGTGATTCCACTGCCCTCATGGCGATCTTGGCTTTTCTCCAAACTCTTCCGAATCGCCGCCATGTTCAACATTTTGGGACTTAACCCATAACCACACAATCCCTACTTTTGACGCCCCTGAGAAAGAAGCCTTTAGAAAACATTGTGGGAAAAGGAGAAAATGCTGGTAATCAGCATTTTCTTCTTTTCCCACAATGTTTTCTACCTTTTACAAAACAAATTTCAAATTTTCTGTCACTTTTATTTTGTGGTCTGCAAATGCTTTCAATTTGGAACAGTCTAAAATATTGTCGTTTGGTAATGGGTTAAGCGTTTCTAGTCCACTTCTACCTAAAACCCTAGTCACGCTAGACCAAATTCCCATAACGTCAATGTAAAACCGGTCCGACGTAGAGGGAATGCAGTAGAAACTGATAAGGACGTAGCGCAATCTTTATGGTCTTGGCTGACGCTGGTGAATTTTGAACATGTTCCAAAAAACGTAGCGGAGCTATTCTATAATTTGGGCAGATTTTCTGTCCTTTGATTCAAACAATTAATTGCTTCATGAGATCTGGGAATTTTTGTTTCCAACAATAAAATACACTATTACCCATTATCCAGAGTGCCCAAAATAGTGTCCTTTCCAGAAATTTCTTTACATTTTGACCTTTTAAGGCCAAATTCTGGCGATTTTGCTTTGTCCCCAGACTAATTCTCCATACTTTAAGTGTTGCGCTAAAGAATAAATGACTTTCACTTGGTTTTTTCTACTTACCATATCAAATACAAACCCTTCCTCTAACTAAAGGACATAACAAGCATACAATTTCTTGCATAATATTTGAACTGTGGTCCATCAAAAAATGTCCCTCGCAATCACGTCCTTGCAATAACAATAATATGATTCAGTAGTGTTCCACCATTGGTGTACATGAGGGATCAACAAAATTACCTCCACAGAAAAGAGCCTTTCACCACAGATGACAGCATGCTTTCATCAAACATTGATTTTTTGTTTATGAAGAGAAATCTTATTTTCATAGTAAGTATATGATACCGTACTTTTTTATTCTGTCCTTTGTGTTGCATACGATACATCCATTTAAATACATAATATTGCATTATCCTTCAATGCATGCACAGTCACAAAACAAGGTAATCATGAACTTCTATTAAACATGTGTTTGACAGTCCTATGTCCGCAACAGATTGTAAAAATGTTATGTACCTCCTTGCAATTACGGTCCTTAAAATAACCATGTTTTTTGTTACTGCAAGTAACCGAATTGTTACTTAGGGGACATTTTGTTCAGGAAAAGGAACTTGAATTCTATATAGATATGATTTTAGCCTAATTCAATGTCAAGTAATTAGTATATGTAGTTAATTATCTATAGAAAGTCCCATTGTCAGCCTATTTTTACATTGGATGTGACTTTTCTTTGTACCGTTACAGCAAAGACAGTAATGAGTTACTGCAATCATCGTTTTTAACTTAAACTGAATAATGAAACAAAATTCCGTGAAAACGTTGCAATGTAATCAAATTATCTTTATGATGTTGAAAATTATAAACACACAACAAATTCAAAATGGATTTCATTAAGATTTTAACCTGACAACACCTTGTTATAGCAAGGAACAGAAGTTGTTACAAAAGGAAGCTAACATGGCACAGAAATCAAGCACTTACATTTCTCTGACCTGGTCAAAATGCATTTGTTTTTAACCCCACTGTATTGTATATTTCTGAAGAGCAATTTATTTTGACCATTTATCATTCGGGTTAGCTTTTGACTTATCCATTATGAAACTTTTTGTTACTATAAGGATTTGAAATCCTTATGTTAAAATCAGACAATTCAGTAAAAAAGTAATGGGAAAATGAGTGTTGGTTCATTATAAACCTTGCCTCATTTTTATTTTAGTACCTATACTACCTGATTATTATTTTAAACAACAGGGTCCTAACTTGGAAATATTGACATCAATTGAGCATTTGCTCATTAACCATGACTAAAAGCTTCTATCTTGATTTTTTTCCGACACACCAAACCTTGTTTTTCATTATTAAAGGAATAAATAAACATCTTTCTATGATTGTTGGGTAAAAATGGCCGAGTCTAATTCATGCAGATCTCCAGAGAAAACAGACAGAATAGAGATGCTGATCATGAAAAGAGACAGAAGTATTTACAGCAGTGAAAAGAATGTTATATCCATGACATTTTAACAGGAAGAAACAATAGTATATTACAGATAGGGGACAGAATTTAGTGAGAAAGAAGTGGAGGAAAAGCAAGAGGAAAGACAGAGAACAAAGTTGCTATAACAGGCACTTCAAAGTTTAACATTATCGCCCTCATTTTCAGAAACTTCAGGATAGAGCAATAGCAGATTGATTAATTTATTGTATGGCGCTTTTCCCCATATTATTTCAGTTTTAGCTCTGTGGCTAGTGTACCTATCCATGCTTTCTTGGAGTTTCTTTCACCAGTACTCCACATGATATACTTCCGAGGCTATTGACTGCTTTCCAGCTATTTCGAAACTATTGTCCGTGGCAAAATAGAAATGAATCCTGTGCCGATAACTTTTCATCCATCCTCGGAAAGTAAATTAGCCGAGCTTGGGATCTCAAGTCCTTTACACTACTGACTGAGCTACAGATGAAAATAGAAATGATGAAGAATTTCAAAGAAACACTTGATCTGCATACAGCAGTGTAAATAGGCATTTTAGTTACCTAAACCAAGACAAACTTGTTACTCTGGAATCTTTCAAACAAAGATGCCACGAGGTGCGTCTTGGATAATTTATGTAGACCAAAACTGGAAGCATTCGCAGATGACATATCTAAATGTAGCTCAACTCATGGAATCGGTCTTTGAAAAGGTAGAAAGCATCCTGGGAAAAGAGAAAATGCTGGTTTTTCAAGAAGCTTCTTCAAACTAGGGATTGTGTGGCAAATAGAAGTATTAAATGACCCATAGTATTCTTCTAATATTCACGGCCATCTGATGCGTTCATTAGCATTAAAACTGTAATGATTACCTGGAGAACAATGAATGAAATGTATTGATGGGAGTATTAACAATAGTATTTCCTTGTCTTCTTACTGTTAATTTCCAATTTTTCATTTGCATAAATTGCAGGCTTAATGCAATACATTTGTAATAGCACTCTGTAAAACGTGCAGTGGAAGCTACATTGCAATGAGCCAAACAAAATTTTTGATTAAATTCATGATTAAATTTTCAACATCTATTGCCAGAACCTGGTCTACATGTCCTTACTGTTACAATGTTTGAAATACATTTAGTTAACTCTCTACCGAGCAATCCCTGTTTTTTACAACCTTGAGATAGAAACCTTTTGAAAGCATTGTGGGAAAAGGTGAAATCCAGCATTTATTTCCTTTTCCCACAATGTTTTCTACTTTGCTGGAAGCATATTTCATATTTTAGTTTCATTCATTTTGTCTCCTGCAAGTGCTTTCAATTTGGACCAGTCTTAAATTTTGTCATTTGGTCAGGAGTGACGTTTATAGATTTTTATTTTGTCTGATTTGTTTCTGAAACGTCATGATGTGGATTATTTATTTCCTAATTAGCCCTAATGTTTAAAATGCATATAGCATGAATATAATTAACAGTTAATACAAGAGTAATTGTATTAATTTGGATGTACTTGCAGTAACATTTAAAATCTTAACTAGTCAACAAGACTGTACTTTGGTGCAAATTACTTTTTTTTATTTCATGTGTAACTATTCCATCATTGTTTCATTTGATTTTCTCAAATAAAGACACTAAGTACAATTCTTTTTATGGAATTATTGCAAATACAAATTTAAGTCTGTGCTGTAACATTTTGTGTCATTGCTGTAACACATGTGTCCTTTATATAACAACGATAAAAATTGCTTAGAAAAGGAAGCCACGTTATTTAATGTAACGAAAAAATATTTCTGAGAACAAAACAGACACTACAGTAACATTTTTTATACAAACAACTAAGAATCGTTTACTATATAACCTTCTCGAGAAATTAAAATAGTTGCAAAACACTGATTTTTTCTGACATGTAACATACTCAATTTTTTTTCTAAACTTCTCGACTCAAATAAAATAAATGCATGTTATACAGGTGTTTCGTAGTGAAATCTTGCAATCTAAACCAAAAAGTAGTTATTTTTTCAATTAGAATGTGATTTCTTTTACATTGCAATTTCGTAACATGAAGGACATGTTGATGGCAGCATCTGTGTTATGACTGGCATTGCATCACCATAGACAATGTTCCAGTGTGAAATATGCATTTTTCTTGTGCAGTAGATTCAGTTTGTACAGATAAGCAACCTTATTAAATGAAAAAATCCGACTTAATTTTCAAAAATCATGTCTCCTAAAATCTGCCCAAATAATATATTAGCTCAGCGAGGACATGATCTATTCAGGACTCAGTAAGGACTCAAAAAGGAAGTGGGAACAGCGGCATTGACGTAGTACCAAAGGGGCATGAACCTAAAATGGTCTTCATTGACGAAGTACAAACCCAGTAAGATTGCACTGCATTCTTACTGCGTTCATACCACGACAATTGCGTACCCATCACGACCGTTCCACGTTTCTGCAAAGGCAAATGTACATGCACACCAGGTTGTATAAGACAACATTACGTTTATTATATACGTTCGTTCGGTGCTTAACATGTCCGTTGTACACTTACTGCAAGTTCTCATAGCATCTATTGTCACGTCCAACAATTTAGTGTAAATACTTATTGCATTTCTCACATTTTCACTTATGTTTCAACTTTTATCACTCTCACGAACTTCGGTAATTTCAAGCTGCTCTGCGGGAGGCTCTGATCCACCTGGTGGTTTTGCTATACCGGCAGTACCAGCATCAACACTGGGGCCAGTTTGAAAGGTGCTGCCCATTTTCTGGCCTTTTTGTCTTCTCCCACGACCTTTTACGCGGGTTGTTCACTCAAGAAATCTTGCAGAACAAATGAGAACGGTGAGTTCGTGGACTTAAATCTATAAGATCACGAAGGGCGCCATGAGAATGTAGTAAGCGCACAATAAGCGCGTGGTGATATCTGAAAGGTCTTAGAAAGAACGTAATAAAACGCAAAAGACAGGACGTGCTGCGTACTTTATCAAGCGCGCGACAAAAGTTGGTTTGAACGTGTAAGACGCACTGCCATCCTGGCAGGGGCGTAGTAAAGACGTAGAACCAACTTGAAACCTGCTGCAACCATGCTACGATCTATGCTCGGCAGCAGCGCTTCTGTTGCGCTTTTGGGACGTTTTTATACAGTAGCAGTTGACTGTCGGCCTCTGAAGAAAATGGATCGAAGTGTTGCAGTGGCTGTGCTCCAGGTTATAAACAATAGACTGAAAGGCATTGTCCGTGCATGTCATATTCTTCGAAGATTAGACCTGTTTTATATGACACATCACTACCCCCAATATGGGGGGGGGGGTGTAATTTTAGTAATCCGTGCTACAAAGTAGTAACGGCGAAAAATTTATCAATACGTTTGACGAAAAACCAGGCCTGTTTTAGCTCCAGATTTCTCTAACCTGCTGATTATAGCTGAATGAATCGCACCAAGTAGTGTTTTATTGAGTAATCGTTTACTTTAGTTTGACATTCAAAGTAACGGTTGTCGCCTAGAAAAGTAGTCCGGTTCTGTACCCAGGATTCCCAAATTAGATAGATAAGTATTTGTAGAATACCATCTAGCGAGAGATAATGGATTGAAAGGGTTTGGAGTTACTTTTGTTTAGATGCACTGCATTTTCGCTACGTTACTCCGTCATGCATAGCTTCACTTCCGTTTTACTCATTCCCAAACGACATTAGGCTTGTTCAAATCGAAAGCATTTGCAGACGACAAAGTAAAAGTGACTAAAGATTTGAAATTTGTTTTGGGAAGAGTGGAAAACATTGTGGGATAAGAAGAAAATGATGGTTACCAGCATTTTCTCCTTTTTTCCACAATGTTTACTACAGACTTCTTTTTCAGGGTCGCTAAAAGTAGGGATTGTGTGCTAATGGGTTAAATACAACACCTAACAACTACGTTAGGAAGAATTCTCTTTAGCTCAGTCGTTATGGTGTTTGCCTTTCGCCCGATCGTTCTAGGTTCGAATCCTGCCTGATCCTTATATTTCTGTTATGGATTTGTTCATTTATTTCTTTGGTACGGCCTTTATTCGTAAGAATTTATAGAAATCCTTACGACTGAGTTGAATTGGAATTTCATGCCGTTTTAACAGGTTAAGACATATCATGGCGTTAAGTATACTTACGCAGATGTTTCCTGGCTTTATCACACCGGTACTGATACAACTTTCTATTCAAGTAACTGTCTTGTTTTCCAATATGCAATAGAAATGAGATTTATAGCGGAGGAAAACACTGTAGTAAACATCTTCGCAAGCCAAGGCTGACGATTCACTACGCTACTCTACCCTTGGCGGATCGAGCTTGATTTTTACGTTCACCCGATACGCTTTTTCATTGGATGCAGCCAGCTCTAACTGCAACGAATGAAATAGCTCGTAGGATTTCATCTTTGATAAAAATAGAATAAGGTCGCGACCTTTCGAATAGATGGTAAACATGGAAACCCACGTGGATGTCCGCTTATCGCTTCATGTTGAATAATTGTATTCGTAAGCGGTTTGTAAAACGATATTTCATTGGCTTTCATAAATATGATGTAAAGGGGAGTAATAACCAGCATCCAATAGAGGGCGCATTGCAGGAAACTCGAAATCGGGCTCAGTAGTACACTGAAGTCAGGCTCTCGCAAAAGTTGGCTTAGTGAATTTCGGTGATGCATATTACCTAGCAGCTCCATTTCGTCAAACAAAACAAATCATAAGGTAAGATGGTCCTTAGACATGCCCAAAATGCAAACACAGAAACAAAAATCGTCCCATGTCTGCGGACACGGCAGGCTGACAAGAGTCGATATTTTTTCCCGGACACATTTTGCCCGCTTTTGTCAGGACACGGCTTATCTGTATTGTAATACGAGGTAAGATCGCAAATATGACTGAAGGATTTGAAGTAATGATGGTTTGACATCTGATAGTTTGAAAGCAAATGGCAGTTCTATATTTGTCTAACGATCTGCTCGTATCTCCGTGAATATTTTCCAGTACATATTTACTAACATTCTCCTAAAAATTTGAGCTTGCATTTTCCCTATAGTCCTGTTAATAAAAAAAACTGAAGTGAAACATTTCAAACTACTATCAAAACACCAAAATGTTGCTTTTTCAAAGATATATTTTAGGGAAAAAATCTCTAGATCGGACAGTGTAGATCCAAGATCAGACTGCACGTTCTGTGCAGTCTGATCTTGATCTACACTGTCCGCAAAAGGTCAGTAAGTCGAGCTTTGCGGCTAGAGTTGAAGCAATAAGAAAACATCAGATGATGCGTTTCACCTGAAAACGTTTATATTACCTGATCTTATAAAAGTTAACAGCAAAATCCCGAGACTTTGTGCCCGTAATTATCAAAGCACAATTATTCCATATCTCGCTGAATAAATGAAATGAAACTTTCACTTCATTGGCAAAAAAATCCAATTTTGCTATTTCAAAGTTATATGAGGTTGGGATAATATCCCCTTAAAGGTGGGTATCTAGAATTTCCACATCCCACCAAATTTGAAAATATTTATATCACTGAAATTTATATGAAAAAACAATACAAATCATCAATAATTAAGAATCATAGAACTACAAAAAAATTTTTTTTGACGGTATTCCCCTAAAAGGCTACGTAGCCTCTTAAGCTATTTTTAGATTTCCCGCAAAAAAAAAAAAAAAATGGGAATGTTAAGTGACTGGCACGTGACTAATGATGCTGAAATTCCATAACATAGCAAACATGTAATTATTTTACATAATGTCTTCATCAGACGCGATGTATGAAGCTTCGTCTGTGTATTTCCAGTGTATAAATGAACGAGTTGGTCATGTAAACATAGATCGTGTTTCCCCTCGGTATCTACCTAGGCCGTAGTAAATTTCAAATTTCTCTTGATGTTGGATGGCTTTCGACTACTGGGGTTTTATATATGAAAATTATAAGGCTTTTGGAGTATAAGGATGGTTTTTTAGTACTTTTGTAAAATTTTCGTCCCAAAATCTGAAAGGCCACCTTTAACGGAAAGCGTAGATCCAAGATAAGACTGCTCATTCTGTGCAGTTAGATCTTGTCTGCAAAAGGGCCCTTGAGTCGCGCCTTACAGCCCAGGGGTATATACCAACTTCAATCTACTTCTTGGGAAATTGACTTCTTACGAAACTAACCCAATTTCTGTTGGCTTAACCCATTACCACACAATCCCTCTTTTTGAGACCCCTGAGAAAGAAGGCTTTAGAAAACATTGTGGGAAAAGGAGAAAATGCTGGTAACCAGCATTTTCTCCTTGTCCCACAATGTTTTCTACCCTTCAATAAAGACATTTCAAATTTTCAGTCGCTTTTATTTTGTCGTCTGCAAATGCTTTCGATTTGGACAAGCCTGAAATTTTCTTGTTTGGTAATGAGTTAAAACAATTAGGTTTAGCCAATCAGATATAGCGTTGCTTCAGAAGTTTGAAAATTCTTGAGGACAAGACACAGCATTTTATCAATTACTTTCGGTGAACACAGAACCGAACAAGCTGTCTAATTTACTAATAGAATTTTATCCCATCTTCAGCAGTTTGATTGCCTAGGACATAACGTAACGGGCAGCTACATGGATTTGCCTTGAAATTTAGCGCAAGGACACAATTTTGTTTGATATTTGGAATGTAGCATCTCCTAGTAGACCTCTACCAAGTTTGTTCAAATGATGTCCCTGGCCCCACCCCGGGGGTCACAAGTTTGAGCATAGGAACAAAGAGGGAAAACTTTAGAAATCTTCTCCACTGAAACTAGATTGCGTAGAGCTTTGATATTTGATATGTGGCATCTCCTAGTGGACTTCTACCAAGTTTGTTCAAATGATAGCCCTGGGGTCAAAACTGGCCCCGTCCCGGGGGGGACACAAGTTTGAACATTGGAACAAAGAAGGAAAACTTTAAAAATCTTCTCCCCTGAAATTTGAAGGCGTAGAGCTTTGATATTTGGTATGTGGCATCTCCATGTGGACTTCTACCAAGTTTAATCATATGATGCCCCTTGGGTCAAAACTGGCCCCGCCCAGGGGCTACAAGTTCAAACATCGGTACAAAGAATGAAAACTGTAATATTCTTCTTCTAAAAAATTAAAAGGCATAGAGCTTTGATATTTGGTATGTAGCATCTTCTAGTGGACTTCTACTAAGTTCATTCATATGATGCCCCTGAGGTCAAAACTGGCCTTGCCCCGGGAGTCACAAGTTCAAACATTGAAACAAAGAAAGAAAAATTTAGAATTATTCTTCTCCAAAACTAGAAGGCATAGAGCTTTGATATTTGGTATGTAGCAATTCCTAGTAGACCTCTACCAAGTTTGTCCATATTATGCCCTTGGGGGTCAAAACTGGTCCTGCCCCGGGGTCACAGGTTTGAACATAGCAACAAAGAAGGAATACTTTGAAAGTCTTCTTCTCTGAAACTTAAAGGCGCAGAGCTTTGATATTTGGTATGCAAAATCTTCTAGTGGATCGCTACCAAATTTGGTCATATGATGTCCCTGGAGTCAAAACTGGCCTTGTCCCGGAGGCCACGGGTTGGAACATAGGAACAAAGAAGGAAAACTTTAAATTTCTTTTTCACTTGAACGAGAAGGTTAAGTTCGAACATAGGACAAAGAAGGAAAATTTAATATTCTTCTTTGAAACTGGAAGGCGTAGAGCTTTGATATTTGTTAGCTAACCTTAGCATAAAGTGCTAAAGGTGAGCTATTGTGATCGTCCTATGTCCGGCGTCTGTCGACCGTCGTCCAGCGTCCAGTGTCCGTCAACAATTTCTTTAAACATCTTCTTCTCCTAAGCCACTGGGCCAATCTTGATGAAACTTGGCAGGGATCTTCCTTTCGTGGAGCTCTACCAACGTTGTTCAAAGAACTGAATTTCACTCCTAAGCTATAGTCTAAGGCAAGCGTTTCAGGGCCAATGGCCCTCTTGTTGAATGGTCTATTGGTCGGTTGGTCGATGCATCGATACATCGATTGACTGTTTGATGTTTAACGTCGATTTCAACATTATTTCATTTACATCACAGCGGCCGATGGGCCTATCCATGCTTTCCTGTAGTTTCTTTTACCAGTACTCTGCGTAATATTCTTTTCAAGCCACCGACTGCTTTCCCATATAACTGTAATCGAAACAATGGTCTAAGCTGAGAGAGAACTGAATCCTGTCACCATGACTATCATCAATCCTAGGGGAAAAAATGGCCGAACCAGCGACCGACTCAGGCAAAGGGAGGCGACAATATTTTCAAGTTGTACTTGAGATCCAACCCTAAATTCCGCTTTACTACGTCTGTCTACCTCAATCAAACAAGAATACAGGCAATCTTCAAATTCATAAATATATTCCTATGTAATTTGAAATTCTATCGTCTTGTCTATTAACTCTTTACCACATCACAAAATTTTAGACTAGTCCAAATTGAAAGCATTTGCAGACGACAAAATAAACATGACTGAAAAAATGAAATTTTTTCTGGAAAGGGTAGAAAACACTGTGGGAAAAGGAGAAAATGCTGGTTACCAGCATTTTCTCCTTTTTCCACAGTTATTTCAAAAGGCTTCTTTCTCAGTGGCGTCAAAAGTAGGGATTGTGTGTACCTAATGGGTTAACCCTTTGGCTGCTCAGCGCGACTTGCTGACCTTTTGCGGACAATGTAGATCAAGATCAGACTACACAGAACGTGCAGTCTGATCTCTGATCTACACTGTCCGATAAAGAGATATTATTCCTCAAAACAGAACTTTGATACAACAATATTTGGGTTATCAACATCGAATTAAAAAAAATGTTTTATTTATTTAGCAGGGATCAGGGTTTAATCTTTATCTGCAAAATTACTGAAACGAAAATTTCCTCTCAAATAGTAAAATCTCAAATATTGCAGTTTCAAAGTTGATTTCACTGGAAAGAAATTATCGTTTCGGACAGTGTAGAACAAAGATCAAACTGCACGTTAAGTGCAGTCTGATCTTTGATCTACATCTGTCTGCAAAAATGACTCGAGTCGCCCCTTAACTGTAGAAGAATTTACCCTTTAACGAAGCTTGACTCTAAAGTTTATTTTTGTTGTTTAGAAAAAAAATCAAATTTAGACTTTCTGGAAAGTGTACATCAAAATTAGGCTGCAGAAAGTGTGTAGCCTGATCTAAAAAAGAGAAAACACTGTCTGCATTGTCTTTTTAGTTTTAATTAGTAAAGTATACTGAATGAGTCGATTCCATTTTACCCTTTGCCACACAATCCCGATTTTTAACGCCCTCTGAGAAGGTAGCCTTTGAAGACATTGTGGGAAAAGGAGAAAATGCTGGTAACCAACATTTTCTCCTTTTCCCACAATGTTTTCTACACTTCCCGAACCAAATCTCAATTTTTCAGTCACTCTTATTCTGTCGTCTGCAAACGCTTTCGATTTTGACAAGCCTAAAATATTGTCGTTTGGTAATGAGTTAACACTTGTCATGTTAAATAACTTGAATGAAACTTTCGAGTCGGTGGTAAAAACCGGAGTTATGCAACTTCACACTTGTTTGTTAGTGATAAATCATGTGACCTCCTTATCGGACTGTGTAGATCTAAGATCAGACTGCACGTTACGTGCCGTCTGATCTTGATCTACACTGTCCGCAAAAGGTCAGTGAGTCGCGCTTAGCAGGCCAAAAGGTTTAGGATGAAATATCAATATAAGTTCCCTAGAGTGTATTAATATATCTGAGGAAAATTTTACAATTCTGTCTAAAGTTATAATGATGTCTGCTCCACCTGTACTTTATATGTTATATACTTCTGACAAAGAAATTCTTCATATTAATCAATCTTAATCAATCTACAATCTACGTTCCTTCTTATCCAACTGTAGCCCATCCACACATTCACCAACCAAACAACCCACCCACCCAGTCACACACACCAATCACCCACCCAACGAACAAACTAATGAACGGACGAACGAACGAACCTATACACACCCAACCAACCAACATACCAACCTACTGACAAACCAACAAACAAGTCAGCCAACCAACCAACCAACAAACCAACAAACAAACAAACCAACAAACAAACTAACCATCCAACCTGCCAACACCAACCAACACACCAACATAGTAACCAACTGCCTAACAAACAAACAAAGCAACCAATCAAACAACACACCAACACACCAAACAACACACCATCCAAGCTAAAAACCAGTCAGCCACTCAAGCAAGCAAGCAACCAACCAACAAACCAAAAAAGTAACCAACCGACGAACCACAACTCCTACCACGAACCTTCCTTCCTTCCAACCAACCAATCAACCAACCAACATACCAACCAACCAACCGACCAGTTAACCGACCAAATCACCAAACAAACAATCAAGTAATCGTTCCATTTTCAACAACATTTCAGAACTTTACAAGTAATTTTCAAAAGGGCCGATGTCACTACATGTCTGTTGCTACCCCAGCAGAACCAGGGAACAATTCCTTTTTCTGCTTTCTTACCTTAAAAGGAACGTAAATGAGCCATACTCTGTGACAAGGAGGCTTAATTCATCTTCGAAAAGTATCGGCCCAGGTCAGCCTGGGCAGTCCGCGCAGGCTAACCTGGGCCGAAACTTTTTACTATCATTCAGCTTTCTGTATGCCTTAGGTCCAATCCGCTTTTCAATTGAGTCTATTGATAGAAAGAGTGGATTTTACAGGTCCTCAGTTTAGGTGATGTCGTCGGTTTGCTTCCAAAACCTCGTAACTACAGCTTGAAACACGCTGTAGTTACGAGGTTTTGGGAGCAAACCGACGATATCTTACATTGCATTCCGGCGATGTATTAAGCCCCGTTTTGCCAGAGGGTGGCTGAAATTTAATTTTAAAGATAGGAGAATAAGATTTTCTTCTAAGTGAGTTTCATCTATCATTCCCAAATGACTGGTAATCCACTGGATTCCGAATTGTAACTTCTGTGTACTAAAATATCGGAATTAACAAAACGAAATACATGTACAATAACTCGGCCTTATACTAGTACGTAAAGGAGGGAAGGAAGGAAAGGAGGAAGAAAGGAAGGAGGGAATTAACGGAGGAAGGGAGGGAGGGGTCTAGGACATTTCCCCCCCCCCGGACTTGTGCCCCCGGACTTGTGCCCCATTAGGACACCTGCGACCTGGACGTTTGCCCCCGGATATCTGCCAACCTAGGATATCTGCCCCTAGACATCTGCCCCCTTAGGACATGTGCCCCCTAGGACATGTGCCCCCTCGGACATCTGCCCCATAGACATCTGCCCCCCTTAGGACATCTGCCCCCTGGACATCTGCCCCCTCGGTTTGTTTACAACTTGGACGTCTAGCTCCTTTAAGGGACAATCACAAAAAAGCAACTTCGAGATATACACGTATATTGTGCATGGTGATTTTGACCGGCACTATGAAAAAGACTTCTCAGCTGCTGTATCGTTAAGTGCTATTTTGTTGAAAATCTTCGGCTGATTAATTGATTTCAGTTTTAATATCAAACTTCCAGTATGATAACTATAGAGTCAGTCATCTAGCACGCCTGCTGTAAATCCCGATAAAAAATTCTTTTTTTGCATTCAAAGAAAAATAAAGCAGAATTCATGATGTTATTAGTTCTTCAACATCATTTAGAAGAGGCTTATCGTTTCCCAGGAGGCAGTTGTTCTACGGGGGCAAATATCCAGGGGCAGATGTCCTACCAGGGTAAATGTCCGGGAGGGGATGTCCTAAGGGGGTTAATGTCCCGGGGAGCAGATGTCCAGGGGGCAAATGTCCTACGGGGGCGAATGCCCGGGTGGCAGATGTCCAGGGGGCAAATGTCCTAAGGGGGCAGATGTCCTACGGGGGCAAATGCCCGGTAGGTAGATGTCTAGGGGGACATAGGCCCCCTTATGTCCTATGACTTAGGGGGCATAAGTCCGGGGGCAAAAGTCCGGGGGCAGATGTCCAGGGGGCAAATGTCCTGATACCGGGAGAGAGGGACGGAAGAAGGATGGAAGGAGAGAGGGAGGAAAGGAGGGAGCAAGGAAGGGAGGAAGGAAGGGGGAAAGGAAGGTAGGAAGGTAGGAAGGAAGGAAGGAAGGAAGGAAAGAAGGAAGAGAGGAAGGAAGGAACGAAGAAAGAAAGAAAGAAAGAAAGAAAGGAAGGAAGGAAGGAAGGAAGGAAGGAAGGAAGGAAGGAAGGGGGAAAGGAAGGAAGGAAGGCAGGAAGGAAGGCAGGAAGGAGGCAGGAAGGAAGGAAGAAAGGAACGGAGGAAGGAACCGAGGAAGGGACGGAGGAAGGGGGGAAAGGAAGGAAGGCACGAATGAACGAACGAAGGAACAAGTCCACAACCGTCTAAATTACAGACAAGGATGTTTTTCGCAATACTATGATACTGATAATTATCACTCCCTCCCAAATCAATGACAAATTTCCAACCCTTTCTGATTCAACCTTTAACATTTTGGTTCCTGAGCAACTATCACGACCCTGTTGCGTACAGTATTGATCCCAGATCAGAATGCACATCATCTATGTACACAGTATGAATGTACGATTTACATTTAAAGTCTCATTTAGATTAACAATAGGAAAGAACTGCTTTGATGATTTCACTACTGCCTGGAAAACATGAATTATGACTGGGAAAGTTTCTACAATTTATGCTGAAATGATCTCCACAATTCCTTTATAAAACAACGTTGGTTGCATTTTTTCCTTTTCCTTCAGTGTTTTCGGCCCTTTCCGAGAACTTCAGTTAATTCGTACCGATTTCGAATCTATTGCCTGCAGATGCTTTCGATTTGGAAGAGTCCAAAATTTATCTTAAGCGAAAGAATAAATGCTTTTCTAAACAATCGCCACTTTCAGCGGCCTGTGGAAGTAGGCCTCTGAAGACATTGTGGGAAAAGTAGAAAATACTGGTACCAATATTTGCTACTTTTTTCACAATGTGTCACACCCTTTCCAAGTCAAATTCCATATATCGAACCATATTTGATTTGTAGACTGCAGATTGTTTAACCCATTACCACGCAATCCCTACTCTTGACGACCCTGAGAAAGAAGCCTTTAGAAAACATTGTGGGAAAAGGAGAAAATGCTGGTAACCAGCATTTTCTCCTTTTTCCACAATGTTTTCTACCCTTCACAAAACTAATTTCAAATTTTCACTCAATGACCGTCATGTAAAGCATAATTATGAGTTTTCTACGCGATAGCTGTTTTACTTGTTTGTTTACATGTACCAAAATGTATTTGAAATTAAAAGCCAATAAAGTATTTGAAAAAAAATTGATGCTGACCTCTCCTGGCTTCTTTTTTTGAAGAAACCAACTCGTATAAACTGGTATAAAAGCTAAGGATGAAGTAATACGAAAAAATCTATACTCTCAATTATCTCCCTTTACTTGTGTTAATTAACTGAGAACAGTTTTCCCCAAAACTGTTCGCAAATCGATTGATACAGACGGATAAAATTATCACATTTTCTTCTACATGTATATACAAGTCATGTACGTTTACTATCCTTAAAGCTGTGAAACGCATCTAAAAGACCTGTTTGCGGACAGCGTAGATCAAGATCAGACTGCACAGAACGTGCAGTCTGATCTTGGATCTACACTGTCCGATAAGGAGATGCTTTTTCTCCGAAAAGTACCTTTGAAAATGGCAAAATTTGGGTATTTACTATTGGCCTAAAAGTTATTTTTCACTCATTCAGTAAGCTTTAGCTTGCTAGAGTGTAACTCCGAAATTTTGCGGACAGTGTAGATCAAGATCAGACTGCACAGAACGTGCAGTCTGATCTTGGATCTACACTGTTCGATAAGGAGATACTTTTCTAAGAAAACAAAAATAGCAATATTCGGCAAAACAGTTTCATTTCACTCATTCTGTGGGTTCACCCTTTACCAGACGACAAAAATTTTAGCCGTGTCAAAATTGATAGCGTCTGCAGACGACAATTTCAGTGAGGCTCATATGGTGTAATTTTTCTTTGATAGAGTAGAAAACATTGTGGGAAAAGGAGAAAATGCTGGTTACCAGCATTTTCTCCTTTTCCCACAATGTTTTCAAATGGCTTTTTTTCTAGGAGTGTCAAAAGTCGGAGTTGTGTGGTAAAGGGTTACGGGTTAAAGTCAGGTATCTATCAGGGATGATTCAGTATTATCTAAACTCTTGCTCTAAAAAATTGGTCTGTAACACATGCAAAAAAAAAAGCATTCGGACGTTGCCATAAGGTGTAGTTTCAGATCAGTCTGAACAGTCCATGCACACTAATCCGAGACGACATAAAAAGTTCTTTTATGAAATTTCCTGTTTTGCGCATGTCTACTGTAGGGCAAAATCTAATGTAGTGGTAAAGTGCCGTCTCGGATTATAGCCTGCGCGGACTGCGCATGTTGATCCGTAACTGCGGGCTGTGGCGTGAAAATGACGTCCGAAAATTTCATAAAAGGAAGCAAAATGATAAAGTTCTGTCCCAAGCTACTAGAGTCGCACATGCGGATTGAAATTTTACGAAGTGAGTAACTTTAGGGCCTGTACACAACAACTAACCTTAACTCTTTACCAAATGACAAAATTTTAGACTGGTCCAAACTGAAATCATTTGAAGACGACATGGTAAATACGATTAAAGAATTGAAATTTGTTTTAGGAAGAGAAGAAAACATTGTGGGAAAAGGAGAAAATGCTGGTTACCAGCATTTTCTCCTTTTCCCACAATGTTTTCAAAAGTCTTTTCTCACAGGGGTGTTAAAAGTCGGGATTGTGTAGTAAAGGGTTAATTAATGATATTCTTAAACATTTTCTAAAAATAGAAGCACCGGAAACTGAGGACAAATTACCGTCAACAGAATATCTTCTCGCGATAAAAAGTAAATCTTCCACGTCATATATGAATTCCTAATTAACAACTGAGAAAGAAATAAAAATTTCGATGAGGTTTTGTTTCAACTACAGTTCTGGTTTTACAGCATTACTAAATTAGTCCTCAAAACTTTCGCCCCTTGAGTTGTTGAGAGCACTTTTAAAAATCTTCTTAGGAGTACCTTTTTTCGAACTAAACGAGTTTTGCGTATGCAGTTTAAGTAAAGAAGCATTCAGTCTGAAAATGATATTCACTGAAGTTGAACTGCGTAATTTTATGACATATTTAAAAGATCCGAGTAAATATTTGCATAACCTGACGGCTGCTCATACCTTTGGGTAAAAGAGGGATCGTTTGCTCTCTCTCTCTCTCTCTCCCCCTCCCCCCCCCCCCCCTCTCTCTCTCTCTCTCTCTCTCTCTCTCCCATCCCACTAAAGAAATGCAGTAAACAGGGCCCGTATTCACCAACCATTGTCCTATTCTCCAGATTTTTCTACATTAATAATTGTGTAAGTAACACAACTTCTGATTGGCTAAACCATTCGGTTTAGCCAATCAGAAGTTCTGTTACTTACAAATGTAGAAAACCTTGGAGAATAAGACTAAGAATATTCTCAAGAATGGTTGGTGAATACGGGCCCTGCTCAATTTCGTAAGGTACCCCGGGAGCGTATATTGCACAAAATGATGTGTATTCATGAGTAGTGCTATCTGAAAAATGAGAGAAAATGTCCAAACATTTAAAAAAGATTATTAATCCTCCTAAAACAATAACGATGTCGTTCGGAGTATAAATTACACCAATGTTCCACTTTTGGAAGTTTCCTTTTTTCGTCCTGGCTTGCCTAGTCAAGATTTTATCCTTGTCTTTGCACGTCAACAAAATATTTGGCTCTTAGCCAATCTAAACGCATTTCCAGCCGGGGCCCGTATTCACGAACCATTCTTAAGAACGTTCTTTAATATTTTTCTTATTGAATCTTATCAATGTGAAAGTAACAGAGCTGCTGATTGGCTAAAGCATTTGGTTTAGCCAATCAGATGTTCAGTTACTTTCACAGTCAGAAAATCTTGAAGAATAAGAATAAGAACGTTCTTAAGAATAATTGGTGAATACGGACCACAAATTAACTCATTACCAAACGACAAAATTTTAGACTGGTTCAAATTGAAAGCATTTGCAGACGACAAAATAAAGGTGACTGAAAACTTGAAATTTGTTCTGGGAAGGGTAGTAAAACACTGTGGGAAAAGGAGAAAATGCTGGTTACCAGCATTTTCTCCTTTTCCCACAGTGTTTTCAAAAGGCTTCTTTCTCAGGGGCGTCGAAAGTAGGGATTATGTGGTAATGGGTTAAATGTGGTTAAAAATGGCAAAGTTTGTGTCTGATCAAAGGAAGAAAACCTTTTGGAAAAAGGAGAAAATGCTGCTATGCAGCATTTTCTCCTTTTCCCAAAATGTTTTCAAAAGTCGTCTAGGTTAACATCCAGGACTGCATGTGGTAAAGTGCTAAAAGTTATTTTTATGTTTAATCTTGTATGTCGTGGTATTCTCGTATACAAAACCCATAATAACTCAGATATACGTACATAACTCTAGTAAACTCTTTCTATACTAATCGAATATATTCGACTGTTCTCGACGTTAAAAAAAGTATATGACCAGTGCAAATGCACCTTATTTTTATCATAACTTAGCCTTAGGTATCAGACGGTGTAGGCCAAGACCAGGCTGCAAGTTCTGTGTAGTTTGATTTGTATATACACCGATCGAAAAAAGCTATTCAAGGTGCCATTGGCAGTAAATGTAATATATAGAATGAATTCTCTTGAAAAACGCCGGGTTTCAGTTTCAGCTTATTAATTCTGTGAATTATTTATTATCAAACTAAAACCACGATTTTTTTTACTGACAACGAATTCTATCTCTCTCTCTCTTTCCACTATTTCCCTATCTATGCCGCTGTCTGTCTGTCTATTTGTCCGTCTGTCTCTCCGTGTCTATCTCTGTTTTTCCCTCCCTCTCTCTCTCTCTCTCTCTGTGTCTGTCTATCTCCTTGACTCTCTGTGTGTGTCTATCTCTCTGTGTCTATCTCTCTGTTTGTTCCTCTCTCTCTGTTGCCCTCTCTCTCCTTCCCCCTCTCTCTCTCTTTCGCTCTCTCTCTGTCTCTCTATCTTCTCTCCCCTACCCTCACTCCATCCCCCCTCTCTCTCTCTCTCTCTCTCTCTCTGTCTCTCTCTCTCTCTGTATCTCCATCTGTCAGTCAGTCCGTCTCTCCCGCTCTCTCTTTGTATCTCTGTATGTTTGTCTGTCAGTCTCTCTCTCTCCCCCCCTCTCTCTCTCTCTGTCTCTCTCTCTGTCTGTCTCTCTCTCTCTCTCTCTGTAACAAGACGCAGGAACATCACAGACAAAATAAAAGTTAAAACACAGAGACCCACATCTGCACTTGGCTTTAGTTGTCACGTAATTCCACTGACCATTATATCATTATCTATGGAATGGAACTGAGGGGAAATCAGAATTCGAGGTACTGCGTAATTATTCATAATTACAGAAAGGGAAAAAAAATGAGAGGGAAAAAAATGATATAGAATGAAATAAAAATCCATAATTGCGACCACATGTATTCTGTAATTTCGTGTCCTCATTACAATGATAAAGAATAGCTTAAACAATCTGTCTGTCTCTCTATTTAATTTTTTCTTAAAACACCTCACCAAATAATCGAGAATTTTACCGTCCTCGATGAGAAGAGTTTTGGAAAACATTGTGGGAAAAGGAGAAAATGCTGGTAAACCAGCATTTTCTCCTTTTCCCACGATGTTTTAACTATTGTTTTAAAGACATCTAACACTATTTTAGTCGCATTTAATTTTGTCGTCCGCTAATTGCTTAGACGGGTCAACCAAAATAATTATATAAGCTTGCTCTACCTAGACGAAGCCTTAACCCTTTACTTCATAGATACTCATTTCTACACATTGCTTGTAGGAGCCTTTGGAAAATATTGTGGCAAAAGGTGAAATTGCTCGTGACGAGCAATTTCCCCTTTTTTCACAATGTTTTCTGTGCTATCAAAAGATGTCATATGCGCATAAGAAACGGCTTCATCCTTGCTGTTATTTAGGGTCAATTAGAGATACCATAGAAATGCCTCATGGGGTAAAGGGTTAAACATCTTTGTGATGTCTTTTACAAAGTAAAGTGTTATACGATTATGGAACCTTAAAATTAATTGAGTGTGACAATTGACGGAACTAGGTGGTAGAGTGGTATTTTGACATGCAACTAATTTACCAGTAGCAAAAAGGTTTCGTGCCCATAACAGGCTGAGATGATACTATATCTTTTTTGCACGTGCATTAAGCTCCCTTTTCATACAGCATGGTTCGTATAAACTCATCTTCGCAAACCAAGGCAGACGATTCACTACATTACTCTACCCTTGGCGGATCGAGCTTGATTTTTACATTCACCCGATACGCTTTTTCATTGGATGCAGCCAGCTCTCGCTGCAACGAATGAAATCACTCGTAGCATTTCATCTTTGATAAAAATAGAATAAGGTCGCTACCTTTCGAATAGCAGGTAAACATGGAAACCCACGTGGATGTCTGATAATCGCTTCATGTATATTCATAAGCGGTTTTTCATTTGCTTTTATAAATATGATGTAAAGGGGGGGGGGTAATAACCAACATCCAATAGAGGGCGCATCGCAGGAATTTCGAAATCGGGTTCAATCAGCCAAGGTAAGATCCACGTAGTGATCGTAAACTTGGCTCGCGAAGATGGTATAAACTCGACCGTATTTGACGGCTAAATATTCGTACTTGGAACAAGCTGTAGTTACTACGTGTAGTTTGAAGTAAACCGACGATATGGTTTTTCTCTACGCCGATGTTGACTCATCTTCGCGAGCCAAGTTTACGATCACTACGTGGATCTTACCTTGGCTGATTGAGCCCGATTTCGAGATTTCTGCGATGTGCCCTCTATTGGATGCTTGTTATTATCCCCTTTTACGTCATGTTTCTAAAAGCAAATGAAATATCGTTTTACAAACCGCTTACGAATACACATGAAGCGATAAGCAAACATCCACGTGGGTTTCCATGTTTTACCTTTTATTCGAAAGGTAGAGACTGTCTTCTATTTTTATCAAAGATGAAATGCTACGAGCGATTTCATTCGTCGCAGCTAGAGCTGGCTGCATCCAATGAAAAGGCGTATCGGGGGGGTGTAAAAATCAAGCTCAATCCGCCAAGGTAAGATCCGCGTAGTGATCATAAACTTGGCTGGTGAAGATGATGTTGACTACATACCACTCAAACTTTGATAGGGATCACTTACATATTTCTGTATGAGTTTATAAGTTACAGCAGTTTTGCATAAACTCTTTACCATGCTGTAAAACTCTAGATTTGTCCATGTTGAAACCATTTACTGACCACAAGCTACATGCAACGTGCACTATGCTGTCTGTAATAGGATAGAAAACATTGTTGAAAAAGGAGAAAATACTGGTGTCCAGCATTTTCTCTTTTTCCAACAATGTTTTCCAAAGGCTTCTTTCTCAGTGTCTTTAACAGTCGGCATTGCGAGGTAAAGGCTTAAAGATCCATTTCCACTGGTCATTTTATTGCTCAGTGTAGCAATGTAACTTATTGTAAAATCATACATGATACATGCCACATATACCGGTATATTTGGAGTGAATCTTTAGAGTGATCCCTAGTAAATTTTGAGTAGTATAATATATATATATACATATAATTTTTGCGAAACACATACGTCGACTTCAGCCGATATCAACCAATCATTCTTAGTTTTATTAGTCTTCTATACATGTATTTAGAAAGCAACGCAACCTTTGATTGGCTAAACCATTTGGTTTATCTACTCTATACCATTTGGTATAGCCAATCAAAAATTGCTTTACTTTCAAATTTAGAAAAATTCTCGAGAATAAGGCAAGGTGTGCTCGTAAGAATGGCTTGTGAATAGGTATCCTAGAAACCCTCCTCATTTCGTTCTATATGTCGTCTTCTTTAATCTTTTACCCTATAAGGCATTTCTATGGTATCTCTGATTGACCCTTAACAAACAGCAAGGATGAAGCTGTTTCCTATGTGTATATGACACGTTTTGATAGCATAGAAAACATTGTGGAAAAAGGTGAAATTGCTCGTCACGAGCAATTTCACCTTTTACCACAAGGTTTTCCAAAGGCTCCTACAAGCAATGCGTAGAAATGAGTATCTATGTAGTAAAGGGTTAAACTTTTAACCACACAATGACGACTTTTGAAAACATTGTGGAAAAAAGGGGAAAATGCTGGTAACCAGCATTTTCTCCTTTTCTCACAATGTTTTCCACCCTTTTTTCTAGTCATATTTATTTTACATCGATTGAGAAACAAGTTCTAACAACTTATACTAATCTCTCTCGATTCTGCTTTCTATCCTTTCCAAATTAAATTTTGATTCCTCAGTCATATCAGTTTTGTTGTCTGCAAATGCTTTCAATTTGGACCAGTCTATAATTTTTTTTTTTTGACGGAGTGTAGATCAAGATTAGACTGCTCAGAAAATACAGTCTGATCTTTGCTCTACACTGTCAGATAAGGACAAAAAAACAACCCCCCCAAAAAAATTAAAATAGCAAAATTTGGATTTTTGCTATATCTGTTTGCAAGTTTAATTTCACTGTCTCACGTTTTTCCCAGAATCGTTTAACTATTTTCAAAACAACAAAATTTTGGCCCAATCCAAATAGAAAGCATTTGCAGACGACAAAATAAATGTGAATCAAAAATTGAAATTTGATTTGGAAAGGGTAGAAAACATTGTTGCGAAAGGAGAAAACTTTGGTTACCAGCATTTTTTCCTTTTCCCACAATGTTTTCAAAGGCTTCCTTTTTCAGGGTTGTCAAAAGTAGCGATTTTGTGGTGAAGGGTTAAACTCGTTTAATAGAGAACAAAAGTTAATACATGCCATTCTATCAATGAAGGTATTTTGCGGAGTATGTAGACATAGATCAGACTGGATGCAGGTACACTCTCATCTTTGATTAAAAAAAAAAAATTCTAGCCTCTTTTTGAGGTAGCAGAATAAGGGTTAAGAATCTCAAAATAGCTTCGACTCTATGGTTCTCCTTAATTTGCCTAATTAGACTTTAAGCGCCGGTCTTACCTCCAAGTTTAAGTAGCATCGACGAAATATAACTGCATAATTACTCCAGGATCTCGCCGAGAAAGTTCCTTGAATTAATTTTAACCCCGAAGCGGTTTGAATGGCGCAACTCGCTGACCTTTTTCGGACAGTGTAGATCCAAGATCAGACTGCACAGAACGTGCAGTCTGATCTTGGATCTACACTGTCCGATACTGAGGTATTTTTTCTCTGAAATGATCAGTCTGGATTAACCTTATTCAAGGATTTTTTTTTTCTACCAGAATGAAAAGTTTTATTTAACTGTCTTTTTGAAGGCTAACGTTTAATTGTCACAGATCTAGATTTAGAGTTTCAATTTTCTTTTTAGAGTCAACTTTCCTTTTTCTCTCAAATATATATCGGTGTTTTGTAAAACCTACGCTGTGGGTACTCATTAGAAGTGTCTCGAAAAAAAAAAGATGCGCGACACACCCTTATCTCACTTTTAGGTAGTGCCATTCTAACGGAAAACAGCTATTTCCACCATAATACTATCCTTAAAAAGTTGCTGTGTTTTAACCCTTTGCTCCATAGATACTCATTTCTACGCATTGCTTGTAGGAGCCTTTGGTAAACATTGTGGCAAAAGGTGAAATTGCTCATGACGAGCAATTTCACCTTTTGTCACAATTTTTTTTCTATGCTATCAAAAGGTGTTATACACATATAAGAAACGGCTTCATCCTTGCTGTTACTTAGGGCCAATTAGAGATACCATAGAAATGCCTAATAAGGGGTAAAGGATTAAACAAGTGTATTATTGTACTAATTTGACCGAGCCGCTTTTTCCATTTTTTTCTTTCTTAGAATTCTCATTTATAAATCTAGGTCCACACTATTCTCATTACAAAGGGAGAAAATAATTACCTCCCTTTTCTAAAGACTAACAAAAATATCAACAAAAATATCAAAAATAATTTCAAAATGGACATCAAAGAAATTTCTGGTCGGTCAGAAAAGTGCAAGAATATATATATATCAGTATAAATCCTTATTTTATCAACTAATAAGAAATTTCATTGCATATACTGCACTAGAAGCCTTAGAATGGTAATACCTAAACTCATTACCAAACGACAAAATTTTAGACTGGTCCCAAGCGAAAGCATTTGCAGATGACAAAATAATAATGACTGAAAATTTGAAATTGTTTTGTGAAAGATAGAAAACATTGTGGGAAAAGGAGAAAATGCTGGTTACCAGCATTTTCTCCTTTTCTCACGATGTTTTCCAAAGGCTTCTTTCTAAGGGTCGTCAAAAGTAGGGATTGTGTGGTAATGGGTTAATGTATAAAATGAATATGCACTTAACTTCAGCTGTCGCAGAGTAATATTGCAAGTGTTATTTTTTTATTATACCAAGTTTATTTGGGTAAATATCATACTGAAATGTAGTGAAATGAAACGTCATTGGGAAACGAGGCTATTGAGGAGAGAGAAAATGAAGCTAACAAGCCGATTCACTCTTTTTTTTTTCACACTGTTTCTTGTCTTTTAAAAGACAAATCCATTTGTTCGAGTGGCATTTTTGTCGTCTGCTAATGCTTAAAGTTTGGAAATGTGTAAATAGTTTGTCATTTGGGAAAGATTTTGGGGCACGAGGTTAAAACGTTTCTTTTGTAATGCCAGATCTCAGTCTCTATTGTTTGTATTTAACCCTTTTCCACGTGACAAAATTTAGGACTGGACCAAATTCAAAACGTTTGCAGACGACAAGTAATACAAATAATGATTTTTGTGAATTCAAGCGTAGAAAATATTGTGGGAAAAGGAGAAAATGCTGGTTACCAGCATTTTCTCCTTTTCCTACGGCGTTTTCAAAAGCCTTCTTTCCCAGCATCGTAAAAACCAGGGATTGTATGGGAGAGGGTTAATTCTTTACTAAAAAAGTCCGTTTTTTTTTTCCAACAACCATGATGCGGAAGTCTTCAGAAAACATTGTGGGAAAAGAAGAAAATGCTGGTAACCAGCATTTTCTCTTTTTCCCACAATGTTTTCTACCCTCCTGGAACAAATTTAAATTTTTTTCAGTCATGTTAACCTTGTCGTCTGCAAATGCTTTTAACTCTTTGTCTGCTTATCGGGACTCGCTGATCTTTTGCGGACAGCGTAAATCAAGATCAGACTGCACAGATCGTGCAGTGTGATCTTGGATCTACGCTGTCCGATCTGGAGATATTTTTCCCCGAAACATACTTTTGAAATAACAATTTTAGGGTATTTACTGTTGAATAGAACATTTAATTTTAGTTCCGTCGCAGAATAAGGATTAATTTGGACCAGTCAAAATTTTGTTGTTTGCTAAAGAGTTAATCCCTTTTTAACAGCTTAGCTCATATCACGACGGTCACCGCACCTATGTATGTGTTTCTTGGATTTCTCACACCAGTACTAATACAAAGTTTCTGTCTAAGTCACTGACTACTTTACTCACATGCATCAGAGGTGGCAGGCGAAAAATTAGCAAGAAAGAAAGTTTGCTTCACTCGGGTGTCGAACCCGCAATTACTAGGTCACGTGTCAGATTCGCTAGCCAATGAGCTGTATGATCGGGCTTTGTTGTGGAAAAAGAAGGAAGTGCTACTGACCAGAATTTTCTCTTTTTCCCAAAATATGTAAAAAAAAAAAACACCCTTCTTTTTAAGGTTCAATAACACTTATCCTATTAAGTCCGACTTACTGACCTCTTGCAGACTGTAAACATCAAGATCAGACTGCAAAGAACGTGCAGTCTGATCTTGATCTACAATGTCCAATAACGAGATTCCCCCATAAAAAAAATAACTCTTTACTAAACGACAGAATTTTAGACTGGTCCAAATTGAAAGCATTTGTAGACGAGACTTGACTTTAACCCTTTACCAAACGACAAAATTTTAGACTGGTCCAAATTCAAAGCACTTGCAGGCGACAAAATAAACATGACTGAAAAACCTGAAATTTGTTTCCAGTATGGTAGAAAACATTGTGGGAAAAGGAGAAAATGCTGCTTACCAGCATTTTCTCCTTTTCCAGCAATGTTTTCCAAAGGCTTCTATCCTAGGGTCGTAAAAACCAGGGATTGTTTGGTAAAGGGTTAAATTCCGATGAAATGATTGTAATTCTATCTGAAAGAGTAGAAATCCTTGTGGGAAAGGGAGAAAATGCTGGTTGCCACCATTTTCTCCTTTTCCAACAATGTTTTCAAAAGGTTTATTTTTCCTCAGGAGTGTTAAAAGTCGTCATTGTGTGGTAAAGGCTTAAGGAAGCATTATTCGGGTTTTTTATCATCCGCTTGAAAATTTCATTTAAGTTATTTCGCAGTATATGGCTTAACCTTTACTCCATAGATACTCATTTCTACGTATTGCTTGTAGGAGCCTTTGGAAAACATTGTGGCAAAAGATGAAATTGCTCGTGACGAGCAATTTCACATTTTGTCACAATGTTTTCTATGCTATCAAAGGGTGTCATATACACATAAGAAATGGCTTCATCCTTGCTGTTATTAAGGGTCAATTAGCGATACCATAGAAATGCCTTATGGGGTAAAGGGTTAAAATAATTTGTACAAGGTGATGAACAAATCTAATGAGTACCCCAAACACAGATATTTTTTTAAGGAAAACAATAATTATTTAAGCCTTTGAATGTTTGAGTTTTTGACAACTGTAAAAATTTACTGATGTTCAATAAGGTGTTCCGATTCATACTGTAAAAGACATGGCGGCGACTGACACACGAACTGACTTCCCATTGACGGAAGTTGTGAAAACCGAATCTCATTCAGATGAATGTCGACCAGCCGAGAATGTTGTTGATCATTTATATTTTGGTTGTGGTCTCCTGACTCCCGCGTCATCTTAGTCTTCGCAGTAAGCCTTTTGAGATGGCCCCTACAATCCACCATATTTTTACAGTGATAGAAACACAGGGACATAGAGACCCGCATGAGGGCGCTTCGAAAACTTTTCCCGCAGACACTGTACAATAGGAAGTTCACAGAGAAGTTGGCATAATACAACACTTGGAATATAACCTGAATCAGTCCCTCAGTTTCTGTAAACTGTATACTGTCAGATAACATCGATCGGAATAAGAACTGGACTTTGATCGCGTGGCTTGGTAGATTTAAAACCAGAAATACCACCACCGTAACGACAAGCATTCTTGTCAGTTTAGAATGATACTCATTAGCTTGGCGCACCGCTGAACTGTTAGCCGTCGGGACGGCACCGTTGGACCTTGTTTCCGAAGCATCTGCGTGATTTTCACTGGCAACCGAATTGGCCATGCTCTCTAATTCCGCCCTGTAGAACTTTGATATGTGAACGAAGAGTCTGGAGATCATAAATATTATCATTGTGAAAGGCACTATAAGTGTTAGTATTGTGTCCATGATGGACAACACAATCGCTATCTTCTTGTCCTCCTGTACCATCTGGCAGATTTTTTGGCCCGACAGCGGGGTTTGAACAAGTTTGGCCAGCCAAAAGGCATAGATATACAACAAACCCGCAATCACAGAAATCAGGCAAACCACTTTACGTGCATTGCGTGGAGTGCAAAGTTTGGGTCCCTTTTGTGGATGGAATACTGCTATGTACATTTCCATGGTAAACGCATTGACAAACCAGATTGACGTGAAACTGAATACAAATGCGGCATATACTGTGGTTTGGCAAACTCCTTCCTTGTGAAAGAATCGAATCCCGAGTGCCTCCAGCCAGCCAATGCCTAAACAAAACAGAAAACCGGTGTCGGAAAATGCCAAGGCGGCAAGATACGCGCTAGTAGATATTTTCTTCAAAGAGGAGGCAATAAACACAATGAAACAAATAGTATTACCTACAAACCCCGTCAATATTATAACTGGCACCACGTATCTCTGTAGAACATTTTTCACAGTTTCATAGTCGGAATGATAATATCCGCCAAACTCCTCAAGATGGGTTGGATTCTCCTGGAATGTACCGCTTACATTGGACGTGTTGGATATCGAACCTCCCACCGTCGAGTATGTTCCCTCTGAAGTCGCCATATCTCTCCGTATAATAATCACAGACTACTTTTACGTTTGCTAAACGTCCACTCTCTCACAATTGTATTATATCAACGTGACCGGATTTTCGAAAATAACATGGTTCTCTTCATTTTGGCCTTAAAAATGCCTTTCAGTCTGTTTCTGCGTAGATTTTTCTACATTAACTGAAAAGTCCTCTCTCTCACGTCGAAGTTAGAATGTATAACAAACTTTTTTCAAAAAAATGATTGTAAGTGTGGCGTGTATTTTTTGCAGTTATTTCTTTAAACAAAAAAAGTTAAACAGAACACGAATTTCCGTAAATCTGTGAAAATTCGATAATCCAACTATTCCGTCTATATTTGAAAGCCAGAATTGGCTTTCGACCAACTTAAATACACATTTTCCTTCTAGGAATTTTCCAACTTTTCCGGGGAAATTACAGAATTTCCTTTTAAGTCCGTGAAAATCGAATTTTCCTGTATATTTCTGCTCTCCCGGTAAGCGACTAACGTAATTACGAGCCGCAGCATTACCTATGTGCGTCCGTTCTCCTCAATACTCGGTCACAAAAATTATCGGAGAAAATTTTCTCCGCAGTTAGTCCGTTACCTTCCCTACCTAGTCGTCACTACTCTTAACCCTTTACCCCTTATTAGGCATTTCTATGGTATCTCTAATTGACCCTAAATAACAGCAAGGATGATGCCGTTTCTTATGTGTATAATTATGACACCTTCTGATAGCATAGAAAACATTGTGACAAAAGGTGAAATTGCTCGTCACGAGCAATTTCACCTTTTGCCACAATGTTTTCCAAAGGCTCCTACAAGCAATGTGTAGAAATGAGTATCTATGGAGTAAAGGGTTAACCCTTTACCAAACGAAAAAATTTTAGACTAGTCCAAATTGAAAGAACTTGCAGACGACAAAATAAACATAATTGAAAAGTTGAAATTTGTTTCCAGCTGGGTAGAAAAAAAAAATTGTGGGCAAATGAGAAAATGCTGGTTACCAGCATTTCCTGCTTTTCAAACAGTGTTTCAAAAGGCTTGTATCTCAGGGTCGCAAAAACCTGGGATTCTTTGGTAAAGGGTTAACCCTATACCAAACAATCCCGTTTTTTTTTAAAACCCTGAAATGGAGGCCTTTTGAAAACATTGTGGGAAAAGGAGAAAATGCTGGTAACCAGCATTTTCTCTTTTTCCCACAATGTTTTCCACCCAAACCATATTAAAACTTCAATTTTTTAGTAACACTAGATTTGTTGTCTGCAAAAGATTTCAATTTGAACAAATCTAAAATTTTGTCGTTTGGTAAAGAGCTAACCCTTTACAAGACAACAAAATTTTAGCCGCGTCCAAACTCAAAACACTTGCAGACGACATATATACAGCTCGCTAAAACCAAGCTATCTCTCTTTTATAGGATAGAAAACACTGTGGGAAAAGGAGCTTGATTGATTGATTGTTTGATTGATTGATTGACTAATTAATTGATTGATTGATTTATTGATAGATTGATTGATTGACTAATCAATTGATTGATTGATTGATTGACTGATTAATTGATCGACTGATTGATCGATCGATTGATTGATCGATTGATTGATTGATTGATTGATTGACCGATTGATTGACTGATTAATTGATTGATTGATTGACTGATTGATGGATGGATGGATGGATGGATGGATGGATTGATTGAATGATCGATCGATCGATCGATTGATTGATTGATTGACTGACTGCATGATGTTTAAAACGTTGCTTTCAACGTCATTTCAGTTTTATCTCGGTGGCCAGTGCATCTTTCCATGCTTTTCTGGAGTCTCTTTAACCAGTACTTAGAACATTTATTCTTTCCAAACCACTTGTGCTTTCTCACATAACTTTCATCAAAACAATGTTAAGCAGTGGGAGAGGAGTGATTATTTCATGCTTACCGGTAGGATATCGAGAAATAGCAGTGAAAACATTTTTCGATCTTACACTGGTACCACCAGTGAAAATATCGATTTTCACGTTCTTCTTGCCTAGGTAAATTGCGCGTGCCTAACAACCGGATGGGAAATATGACGCCATATACCTTACATTTCTCGCGCTTGACGTAACGTTGCTATGCGGGAGGGGTACGCCACGGGGAATAAGGAATAAGAACTGTACTGAATTTTGATAAAGCTCCTCCCAGAAAGGGTAAAAAGCATGAAATAAATAGAATACATATTTGTTTTTTTCGGTGAAAGATCGAAATCTATTTCATCTCGCGAACACCATCGGTAATATTTTCACTTGTGGCTGCGCCACTCGTGAAAATATTACCGATGACGTCCATTCGATGAAATAAATTTCGATCTTTCACCGAGAAAAACAAATATCCTCTATATCCTATTGCAATGGCTATCATCAGTCCTCGGGAAGAAACTGGACAAGCCAGGAATTGAACCCACGATCACTTGTTCTCCGGTCCTGTACGCTACCGACTAAGATACAGGGGCTCGGCGGAGAAAAGAGGAAATAAGAGAATTTTTTCAGAATATTTTGAAACAAAAAAAAAAAAAAAAAAAAAATCTGGATCAAAAGTGTAATTCAGAGAAATGACCCTCCCCTACAAAATGACCCACTCTACGTAGAGGAATGACCCGGATCATTAGTCTACGTAGAGAAATAACCCTCTGGGTCATTATTCCACAATGACATTTTGTAGGGAAGAAATAAGTCCACAACTATCTAATAGGCAGAAAGGGATCTATTAAGCCCCCCTTTCACAGAGCATGCCTCATTTTATTTACTCTTCGCCAGGTGGGGTAATTAAGGTATGCTGAAATTTAAAAAAAAAATTAAAAAATAAGAGGATCATGATGGACCTATATCGCTCACGTGAGTACTAAGCTGTAAAATCAAACTTGTGACCCCTGAGCAGGGCCAGTTTTGACCCCAGGGGCATCCTAAGAAAAAACTTGGTAGAGGTCTACTAAGAGATGCTACTTACAAAATATCAAAGCTCTACATCTTCTAGTTTAAGAGAAGTGGAATTTTAAAGTTTTCCTTCTTTGTTCCTATGTTTCGAACTTGTGACCACCGGGGCGGGGCCAGTTTTGACCTCACGGACATTATATAAATAATCTTGATAGAGGTCTACTAGGAGATGCTACATACCAAATATCAAAGGTCTACGCTAACTAGTTTCAGAGAAGAAGATTTTCAAACATTTTGCTATTTTTTCCTTTTGGTTCCTTTTGGTTGCCATGGCAACCAGAGTTATGGATGGAATTCAATTGCTTGAACAACTTTGCTAGACTTTCACCCAAGTTTCATCAAGATTGGCCCAGTGGTTTAGGAGAAGAAGATGTTTAAAGAAATTGTGGACGACGCACGACGGACGACGGACATTGTGCAATCACAAAAGCTCACCATGAGCACTTCGTGCTCAGGTGAGCTAAAAAATTGAAAACGACAAATTTAAAGTGGCTAAAAATGGTATTTTCATCTGTGAGGAAAGAAAACACCAGAAAAAACCATGGCTTATCCAGGAAAGGGGTAAATTGCCATTCCGATACTAGAAACCCGAAAATGCTGCGGTAAACTTATCTTTTTCTAAGAAAAAACATCTCCGTCTCCGACAGTGTGCATCTAAAAATCAGCAACTCGCAGTCTGATCTTAATCTACACTGTCCCAGAAAGGTCAGTGAGACACACTTAGCAGTCTAAGGAATAACTCTTTACAAGACGACAATATTTTAGACTGGTCCAATTCGGCAGCACTTTCTGGCGATACATTGTTTACGATCCCTCACTCACATTTTTAAAGCCGGAAGCTGCCGAGATTAGCCGAAAAGCATTTACGAAAATGTCGATGTTACACGATATGTACCGATGAGTAAGTGATCCTACAGCCAGAAACTCTCATATCAAAAGACGAAAAGTGTCGAGATTGGCCGAATAGCCTTTACCAAAACTTCGATGTTACATGATATGTACCGAAGTAAGTCTACAGCCTCAAGCTCTCATATCAAACGACGAAAGCTGCCGAGATTGGCCGAATAGCCTTTACGAAAACGTCGATGTTACACGATATGTATACGAGTTTGAGAGTGTAAGCCCGAAACTCTCATATTAAAAGACGAAAACTGCAGAGGTTGGCCGAAAACATCGATGATTACCGATGAGTTAAGGGCCTAGGACTTTTAATGTGGCTCAATTGCAAATTGGCTTCGGAAGTTTAATCGTTTCTATTTTCAGTTGTCCGAAAAAGCTTTGACGAAAAAGTAGCCATTACTTGTTGAAAGTAGCTGCTGAGTTCACCACAATGTCTTAAACAGAGCTTAAATAACTAAGTTACCATTTGCAGTTTAATAGAAAGCATTATACAACAAGGGAAAAAACAGCTCTACTGGGGTTTTGTAAAACCGGAGTATATTAAATTTCGCATGTACAAATTTTCTAGAAAAGACCACAGGGCGATCATTATCGATGTTTCGTGATTTGATGAGGCTAGGACAAACAAAAATACCACGGCAAAAGAATCCTTTGACCCTAAGGGTGCTTAGCGCGTCTCCAGACCCTTTGCGGACAGTGGAAGATCAAGATCAGACTGCACATAACGTGCAGTCTGATCTTGGTCTTCCACTGTCCGATAAGGCTATATTTTCCATAAATGAATTTGAAATAGATCTAGCGGTATTCGGTATTCGGTTTTTTAAAATCGGCCTTAAATCGTTCATTTATTTAGTAGGTTGTTATCACTGATAATTGTTGCGACATTCTCCTCTCGCCGCTGACTATTGCTTCGATGACGTTTATGTGGGAAAGCAGCTAGTGCCTTTGAAAGAGCATTGTCCGCAGTACTGGTAAAGGACACTTAGTGAAAGCATAGATAGGTGAATTTGCCGCCACGATGACTGAAAATAATGTTGAAAACGGCGATAAACACCAAAACACCATACAATAAATCGATTGATCGATCAATCAATCAATCGACCGACCGACCAACCAACAAACAAACAATCATCCAACCAACTGAGCGACCGACCAACCAACCAACCAATAAAAGTATTAACCAATCAACCAAACAACCGACCGATTAACCAAGCAACCAACCAACCAGCTAATCAACCAACCAACCAAATCAACCAACCAACCAAACAACCAACCAACTAACCAAACAAGCTACCAACTAACCAATCAACCAACCAACCGACCGACCGACCAAGTAACCAACCAACCAAGCAACTAATCAACCAACCAACCAATCAAACCAACCAATCAAGCAGCCAGCCAGCCAATCAATCAATCAATCAATCAATCAATCAATTAGCAGGTCAAGAGTTTTCGATCCCAAGCTAGTACTCACGGAGCCCGAAACTTTTATTGACCTTTCAACAGCTAAATATATACATTTAAACAGACAGTTTTTGGTCGTTAGTATAAACCAAAATATGGTGCAGGGGATTCAGAGCTTCTTTCACGTTTCACAATTTTCTCTGTATCGAACATTGTAGATCAAAGATCAGACTGCACGTTCTGTGCAGTCTGGTCTTTATCCACACTGTTTACAGAGTAGTATTTTGCGGTCAATAGACTGACAACCCTCGCGGGGAAATTCTCCCTGTAACTAGTTACTTAACTCTTTACCAGACAACAATTATCAAAACTCGTCCCAATGAAAATACATGTAAACGACAAGATTACTGTTACTCAAATAATAATATCTGTAATGGAAAGGCGAGAAAACATTGTGGGAAAAGAAGAAAATGCTGGTTACCAGCATTTTCTTCTTTTCCCACAATGTTTTCCAAAACATTTATGATCATGGTCGTTAAAACGTGAGGTTGTGTGACAGAAGGTTTGCAGCGCATGTAGTGTTCAGTGTTTGTAGAGGAGAAAAATCACGCTATAATTACTGTAGTGTAGGGTTTCACTTAGAGTCGGATCAAACGTGGTGGAAAAAGGATTATTTACAAACGTTACACAATGCGGCACAATGCGGCAGCACTGATTTCTTGTGATTTCTTATTTATTATATCGTTACAATATTCGCTATTTCTCAATTTATTGCGATGCTACTCACAGAAACAAAAAAAATATTATTCTTGTTTGATGGTATAGAAACATTGCGAAAAAAAAAAAACAACGTTTTCCACAATACTGTATTAAGGGCATAAAATAAATTATACATTTTGAGCAGTTCTTAAATTTTTGTGGGTTCTGTTACAGTATCTCAAAAGCTTTCTAAAGCAGTAAAAAGCTGTGACGCCGAAATAAAGCAGTAGCGTCCATATAAGGGAAATGACGTCAACATAAAACTGTGACGTCGTAATAAAGCAGTGACGTTTAAATAAACAGTGACGTCGGAATTAAGCAGTGACGTCGAAATAAAACAGTGACGTTAGTATAAACAATGGCGTTGAAATAAAGAAGTGACACCGAAACAAAGAAATTAGCAAGGATTCTAACATGAAACGCGAATTCCACTCTATAAACACAGTGCAAGGAAAGCGTGGTAAAATCTGCGACAATCCACGCTGAGTGACGTCATTCTTTATCGAGTGAGTCATTCACTGAGTGGGTTATTCAATGGAACATAATCTTCATCCGCGTTTTTACTCTTAAGTTTGAACTTGTTTTCCTGTAATTAAGAATTGACCATGTTAGAATCGAAATAGTCTTCTTCCTATCGTGGTATATCGTTCAATAAACCACGTTGTGAGTTATGAGGCGCAATGAATAAACCACTAGGGCTATCGCCCTCGTGGATTATTTATTGTGCCTCATAACTCACAACTGTGGTTTATTGAACGATATCGCCCTCGTGGATTATTTATTGTGCCTCATAACTCACAACTGTGGTTTATTGAACGATATACCACGATAGGAAGAAGATTATTTCTTAAATGACATAGTAGCGTCGAAATAAACAATGATGTCGAAATAAAGCAGTGACGTCAAAATATGACAATGACATCAAAATAAAGCTGTGACGTCGATAAAGACGGATATTTTCTCTTATTCTTTGTTGCTTCATATGTTGTTGTTAATCGTGTGTATTTTTCTTTGTCTGCTGTTGCTTTTGCTGCTACTGCAGCTATAGTTGTTGTAGTTGAAAACGTCACATTACGCATAAATCAGAAACACAGTTTCATCCCTGCCACTTATACAGATGCTGTTGGAGAAAGTTATTAGGAAAAACCGGGAGAAAGAAAAAATCGCTGAATCAGGTTGGAAGGTCGAATACACAGAGAACTAGAGTATATAATTATTTCGAAATTACCACAGAAATGTAGAGCAACATGTTCGAAATCCGTCACTTGTACTTTTACCCTTTACCAAAAATATCGCGAGATTTAACTATTCCAAAGAGAAAAGCGTGTTGATAACATTGTGGGAAAAGGAGAAAATGCTGATAACCAGCATTTTCTCCTTTTCCCACAACGTTTTCTAACATTTCATTGAAAAAAAAAAAAAGTTGTTTGAGGAATTCGTTGTCTGAAAGTGCTTTCAATTTGACTAGTCAAAGATTTTGTCATTAGGCAAAGAGTTAAATATTAATAGAAAATTAACATTTAATAGAAAGGTGTCACTTTAATATTGATAAAACCACGAAACAAACGGTGTACAAGCAGCGGTTTATTGTTCTCGAGTTACCTCGACTTATCAAATATACATATTCAGCTGAACCCTTCGAACACATGCGATGTTGTAAATGTTGTCAAAGTAGAGTATGATGAGACAGCCTTTTACAATGAGTGTAGATCAAGATCAGACTGCACATAACTTTCAGTCTGATCTTAGATCTACTCTGTGCGCTATTTTGGATTTGCAGTGCCTCGATCTTATGTCCTGTTAGAGAGGCCATTTTCATTTTTCTCTCTTCGTTGGTTGGTTGATTGTATTGGGGTTTAACGACACTTTAACAGCTAAGGTCATATCATGGCGGATGGTGACGCACATGTGTTTCGTGGCTTTCTCACACCGGTACTTACACGTCTTTCCAAAGCCACGGACTACTTTTCTCACATGCTTCAGCAGAGGTGAGAGGCGAAAATACACCGGAAAGAAAGTTCGCCTCAACCGGGTATCGAACTCACAACCATCAGGCCATGAGTCCGACTCGCTCAGCACTGAGCCAACCGGGCGGGCTTTTCTCTCTTCGTATCCCAGTCGGTACCATATGAACATATATATGAACATATAGTTTCTCGAATTAAAGAGTATGGCTATAGATATAGACCCTCGAATTTTATGGACCCTCGAATTACAAAGGTTCTTTATTCATATATTCACATTTGCATCAAGTATCGGGGGAAAAATTCCCCATTTGATTAGGTGCCCCAGGTTTAATTTCGGTTCTTTTCGGCGAAATTATTATGAAATTACTTCTGTGCTATCGACTAATTAACCCAATACTAAATAAAGATTCATGTCTTTACGGTCATAAAGAAGAATGCTTTTGAAAACATTGCGGGAAAAGGAGAAAATGCTGGTGACCAGCATTTTCTCCTTTTCCCACAATGTTTTCCTCGCTTTCAATGTACTCCTTTTAGGCATATTTACAGCTACATTAAACCTATCGACTGCGAATGTTTCAGTGCGACTGGTGGTAAAAGTTTGTAATTTGGTAAAGTGTTAAGTTACCAGATTTGTTGCCGTTTGATTACATGGCGCTGTGTGCGGAAACCCAATAATCATTCGTCCCGGGGTTCATTCGCCTTAAACACTGTAACCGCTACGGATGATCTGACCCACAGCTGTTTTGGGACGTTCTAGATTTAGATCATTTGTAGTACTTACACTTTCGGATTTTTCCTGACTTATTCTGGTATTCAAGGCTGACTTTGCTCGATAACACAGCTTTTTTACCAATAGAATAATTTCGTTAATGGTTATTTTCTTCCATTTCAAACCATTCAGGTTGGTAAAAATAGATATTACCCTAATTACAAAGCATTTTCAGTGTGTGTCTGGGCGAAGGGGGGAGAGTGGGGGGGGGGAAGTTGAACGTCCCACAAAGACGTGTTATATAGACTATAGAATATTCTAACATGACACGCGAATTTGGCTATATAAACACAGTGCAAGGAAAGCATGGTAAAATCTGAGCCAATCCATGTAGATTGATATCATTCCATATCGAGTGACGTCATTTTGTATCGAGGAAGTTGGTGAGTTATTCAATGGAATACAATCATAATCCGCGTTCTTACTCTTAAGTTTGAACTTGTTTTCTTTTCATTAAGAATTGGTCATGTAAGAATCGAAATAATCTTCTTTCTATCGTGGTTTATCATCCAATAAACCACATTCTGAGTTATGAGGCGAAATGAATAAACCACTCGGGCTATCGCCCTCGTGGATTACTTATTGTGCCTCGCCTCATAACTCACAGCTTGAACGATAAACCACGATAGAAAGAATATTTTTTAAATACCCAACACATTCTATGCAATGTACATCTAATCTACACCATCCGCAAAAGAACAATAAAGTTCCGCGCAGCGGACAATTATCCTGACGACAAAATTTTAGGTTTGCCTAAACTGAAAGCATTTGCAGACGACAAAATGAAAGTTACTGAAAATTTGATTGTTGTTTTGTGATGGGTAGAAAACATTGTGGGAAAAGGAGATAATGCTGGTTACCAGCATTTTCTCCTTTTTTTACAATGTTTTCTAAAGGCTTCTTTCTGAGGGTCGTCAAAAGTAGGGAGTATGTGGTAATGGGTTAAAATACAACATAGGTTTAGATTAATAATTTTTGCAGAAAGCATTTGCAGTTACAGTATTTGGCTCATAGTACGGGATTTTCGTTAAAAGGTTTTAAAAAATCGTGGGAAAAAGAGACTATGCTTGTTTCCAGCATTTTCTCTTTTTCCCACGATGTTTTCAAAGCATGACTTCCCCAAAGGTCGTAAAAAGTCATTTCTCCTTTGTAAATAATCATTGTACAGGCTTTTCAGAATGAAGATTAAAGCCAATGAAGATTACATACAGGCATAAAAGATGAATTGAAGAAATCAAAGAACCTAAAATACTGAAAATAGAATCTGTGCTGGATTATGAACGGCGTAGTAGTGCAAACTGAACGCTAGCACTTAGGAAGAAAAATCCAGTAAAAAAAGTCAAACTTCATTGCAAGTACTTAATAATAACTAGGCACAGTGTGCAGTCATATTGGAACAAAAGCGACAGAGGGGTATTTACGTTTCACCCACCTACCGAACCTAACAATTAAACTTGATGTGTCTGCCTTCCCACCGACATTGATTCTTGGATGGTTGCACCGTTAAACCAGACCTTAAGGTTCCTGTCCCAACACATCGTTAAAAATCGACCTTTTCTAAAGTCTATTCGGTCTATCTCGGCAGCTTCCATCTTTTAACACGAAAGGGGCCATAGAATCATCTGTAAATATCGTGTAGCATCGACGTTTTCATACAGGCTATTCGGCCGATCTCGGCAACTTCCGTCTTTTTATATGAGAGTTAGGAGCTGTAGACCTTAAAACTCGTAGATTAAGCTGAGCGCATGCTTTTATTAGAGCACCTTGTTTCGGTCAGTGCGATCGCAGCAAGCAATATCAGATACACTTACTGGGAACTTGTCCACCTAGGACGTAGTTTAAAGATTTTTCTTGGCATATTTCGTGCAAAATCGCCCGTACTGACGACCATGTGTAGAATATGTACGTTGACAGAAGTCAGCCGGTGTAATGCAGAAAAATGACCCTTCCCTATAAAATGATCCATTGGTCATTTCACTACATAGAGAAATGACCCAGGTCATTATACTACGTAGAAAAATGACCCCAGAGGATTATTTCTCTACTTAGAATAATGGCCCAGATAATTTCTCTACGTAGAATAATGACCCAGTCATTTTTTTACGTAGTGAAATGACCCCTGGGCCATTTTGTCGGGGAGGGTCATTTCTCTGCATTGGACCGGCAAAGTCAAATTATGCTGCCAATGCAGACAGAATTGTTTCACTGATATCCTTGTATTATGTAACGGCTGAGCAGATTTTCAGATAAGAAGATATGTCTGGCAGGCTGTCAGTTTGTATAATGGCACAAAGAATTTTTTTAAAAAAGTAGAAAATTGTGCCGTGACTTAACCCATTACCACACAGCAAAATTTTAGACCTATCCGAATTGAAAGCAATTGCAGACGACAATTTCAAAGTGGCTCAAATGATGCAATTTTGCTTTGATAGGGTAGAAAACTTTGTGGGAAAAGGAGAAAATGCTGGTTACCAGCATTTTCTCCTTTTCCCACAAAGTTTTCAAAAGTCTTTTTTTCTCCGGGGCGTTAAAAGTCGTCATTGTGTTGTAATGGGTTAATACATATCTGTGACTCATTATACTAATCAATTCTTCATGTAACAATGATCTATAAAGGCCATTTTGTCTGATATCTGACTGAATGATGAAGTACAATGGTCTTTAACATGCAGGATATTTCCCAAGAGCGAAAAGTATCGACGCATATCAGCCTGCGCGGACAGTGGGTCAAAACTTTTTACAGATGCATAAAGTATGGTCCAAACGTTTTCTTTTGATCTGAGTTTACAAAAGTCGAGAATAGATCAAGACCATATATACAACTGTAATGCTAAATCTAAACTTAGAAAGAAATATAATCTTTGAGTAGCTTGAAGATTTAATCTAGACAATAAAAAATTGTCTTATTTTCTAAGTTTCTAGAATGAATGAATAATTGGCATGCAACTCTCGAAAAGGGGGCATTCGGACATTTGGGTACTGTGCCGTCTCGGGTCAGCCTGCGAAATCATCGCAGGCTAATCCGAGACGCCACTTTAGGGCTACATAAGATTTTGCGCCACAGCAAGAGTTGTGCAAAACAGAAAATTACACAAAAACGAAAAGTGTTGTTTCGGATTAGCCTTTGCGGACTGCGCACACTGACCCGAGACGACACTTTACGCAACTACCCGAATGCCACATTTTCGCGTGCAGCAAGCCATATAAGAATAAGAATAACATCTAAAACAGGCTGCCAGTTTGGCGTCTGGTAGCCTGGTTTCCAATCTGGCCATTATTTCCTGTTATATGTTCGGACGTTACTTTGTCAAAAATGGATTAAATAGAGTTTATTTCATCATCTTGTGTTTAATATGGGGAAATATTTGCCGAAAAAGGGAAAGGTATGCGAAAATAACGAGTGCCATAAGGCATGCCTTTCCCTCTTTAGGCAAATATTTCCTCAGATTAACCACAAGCTGATGAAATAAATAATATATTTCCTCTGATTATTTTGTCAACGAATGTCACTTTTAACTCTTTCCCGTACAAGCCCTGGTTTTTACGTATCTGCAGTAGAAGTCTTTTGAAAACACTGGGAAAAGGAGAAATTGCTCGTAACGAGCAATTTCTCCTTTTCCCACAGTGTTTTCTACCCTTTTTGAGAACTTCCTGCCATTTTCTCCAAATCTAAAATTGTCGTCTGCACTCTTTCTGTTTGGAAGGGTCCAAAATTTGTCGTTTAGGAAAGGGTTAAAACAATAGGGCCATGATGGCCCTGTATTGCTCCACTGGCTAATAAGTAAAAACACTACAAGCCAAACATTACAATATCTGGCCAATTGGTTTCACACTTGAGAATACATGTATACAAATCTTTATCTGTAAAATCCTACGAGAAAGTTATTACCACAGGGCCAAGCCAATTTTGACCGAAAAGCTATAATTACTTGAATCCTGGTGGAGGCCCACAAGATAAACCTCATACTAAATAATACAGGTCAAGAGTGTGGTTATAAACAAGAAGATTTTCAAAGTTTTCTCAATAAAAGGCCCTTTAAAACATGACACACATGAGACAAGTTAAATTTAGTAGCCATAGTCTTTATTATGGTTTGTAACAAGATGATTTATATAGTTTTCACCACAAAAGCCCAAGTAAAACTTGTGACCCCTGGTGTAGGGGCAAACTTGACCCCAAAGCTATAATTTGGGCCCTCCTGGTAAAGACCTGTCAGATAAAGCTACATGCAAAATTTGGTAGTCTTTGGCCAGGTACAAGTAAACTTTTAAAGTTTTCCCAATATGAACCCGTGTAAAACGGGGCCTAATTAAATCCCAGGACCTTGTGACCCCCGGGACCGGGTCAATTTTGACCCCAGGGCTATCATTTGGGCACTCTTGATAGACAACCACTTACTTAATAAAGATACATGCCAAATTTGGTAGCACAAGGCCCTATAGTTAGGTACCAGAAAGATTTTAACGTTTTCCCTATATAAGCTCATGTAAAACTTGTGATCCCCGGGGCGGGGCCAAATATGACCACAGGGCTATCACTTGAAAGAACTTTGTACAGGTCCATTAGATAAAGCTACATGCCAAATTTGGTAGCCTTAGGCCTCACGATTTCAGAGATTTTTAAAATGTTTCAATATTTTTCAGTTTTGTTGCCATGGCAACCAGAGTTTTTGAACGAATCAAATTCCTTCAAGGAGTTCTTAAGAGAATCATGGCAGGATCATTTCTGTGAAGTTTCATCAAAACTGGATCGGTAGTTTCAGAGATGTTTGAAATAAAAGTTAAAGCACGCACGGAGGGACGGAAGGAGGGACGGACGGATGGACAGACGCACAACGGACACCGGGAATGACATAAGCCCGCTGGCCTTCGGCAAGTGGAGCTAACTAGTGATCTTAAGTCACTTAATCGGATAGCCGATGTTTTCAAAAAAAAAAGTAGTTCCAGATTTTCGGCAGGAGGAAAATATTCACTGTGACGGGAAATAATTCCCGCAGCTTAAATCATTTCTTTACATTTCTGTACCCATAACATTTCTAAAAATAGACACATGAAAAATAATATTAAGCATAAATTGGTTTGCTTCAGACTTGTGTGGACAATGAAAGGAGACCGCGAAAAGGATTGATTAAGTGATTAGTACCGCCTGGACCAAGGCAAGGCGCCTGCAGGACTGTGCTGCTGCAAACCACGTTAAACATGAAAGAAACTGATAATTATATGTGGATCAGAGGGCATTTGGCGCTATTTTTTACAGCCTTAAGTACAGGCAGTGTATCGGTAGAACAAAACGCAAGTGCAGAGCGTATGTAAATTTAACCCTTTACCAAACAACCCTGTTTTCTCAAAGACCTCAAAATAAGGAACTATCGCAATAAAACAATGTGAGAACAATGATGTTAATCCCATTAAGGAATACACTCTTTCGTTCGAAAAACGTTTTGTGTTGTCTTTTAATGCTTTCAATTTAAAATTGTTAGAGTTTTTTCCCCTTTTGGTAAAGGTAAGGATGGAAGGATGTGGAATTAATTTCTAGGTCAGAAAGCTCTTAGACTTTTTTAAGTCCTCATTTCTCACATGGTTTATCTGTTTAAGTACATGCGTCCTCTAAATGTCAAAGAACAAGAAAAGGTCAAAAGTTGGTAAAAAAGTAAGTATTCACTTTTTTATACCATTCTGATAACGACTTTGGTTTTATGACGTTGGTTGTCGTGGATACAAAATTTTCACTCGTACTAGCTTTCCTACAGGGTCCTTATTCACCAACCATTCTTAACTCATTACCAAACGACAATATTTTAAGCTTGTCCAAATTGAAAGCATTTGCAGACGAAAAAATAAAAGTGACAGAAAATTTAAAATTTGTTTTGTGAAGGATAGAAAACATTGTGGGAAAAGGAGAAAATGCTGGTTACCAGCATTTTCTCCTTTTCCCACAATGTTTTCTAAAGACTTCTTTCTCAGGGGCGTCAAAAGTAGGGATTGTGTGGTAATGGGTTAAGAATGTTCTTTGTCCTACACTCCAAGATTTTCCAAGGTTGAAAGTAATACAACTTCTAAGTGGCTAAACCGAACAGTTTATAGCCAATCAGAAGTTATATTACTTTCAACTTTCGAACAATTTGGAGAACAAGACAAAATGTTCCTAAGAATGGTTTGTGAAAACGGGCCCTGCTGGTACGTGTTGCTCTCGGTAGTGGGTACGATTTATCTTGGGAACGATTGTTCTAGTACGAATTGTTCCAGGTACATGTGAACCTATCAATTATACCATCCCCAGTTTGTCCCCGGTAACAGTTTTTCTGGATACCAAATTGTGCCAGTTCGAATTGTTCAAGACACTAGTAGTCCTGTGTACCAACTGTCTGGTGCAATTGTACTTATTCCAACTGTCCAGGTAGGAGTCGGTCTTTTACGAAGATTTCTTTCCCGACTAGAACAGGCTATTTACGGCTATATACAAATACAGTTGGTCTTCAAGTCGCAAAAAAGGAATCATGGGTGAATATGCCATTGTTTTAATATCAGAAAAAAGATTGATTGAAGAATATTTGACAAAGAAAACATGGTCAGTTCAGACCTACGGGTATGTTATAACAGTATTTCAAACAACGAAATATTATGAGTCGCTAAATCAAATTGAGAACAGTTCCAAATTGTTTACGCTATATAGTGAAGCATATTCGCGAGCCAAGGTTACAATCTCTATGTGGATTTTACCTTGGCTGATTGAGCCCGATTTCGAGATTCCTGCGATGCGCCCTCTATTGGATGCTGGTTATTAACCCCCTTTACATCATATTTCTGAAAGCCAGTGAAATATCGTTTTACAACCGCTTACGAATACATTTATTCAACGTGAAGCGATAAGCAGACATTCATGTGGGTTTCCATGTTTACCTTCTATGCGAAAGGTCGCGACGTTATTCTATTTTTATCAAAGATGAATACTACGAGCGATTTCATTCGTTGCAGTTAGTGCTGGCTTCATCCAATTAAAAAAAGCGTATCAGAGAATGTAAAAATCAAGTTCGATCCGCCAATGGTAGAGTAGCGTAGTGAATCGTCAGCCTTGGCTTGCGAAAATGATGCTGAAGTTGTATACCAATGAAAAAAGCACCACACTATAATTAAACAGTATTTCTTAGTATGGTCGGTTTACATCATTTTTTTGTAATCAATTACAACGAATTTTAAAACAATGGTAGACCTATATAAATCTAAAACATGATACCCTTTTTTCTCTGCATACATGTAAATAAAGAAACTGAACGATTACATTATGAGTTGTGCGGTCAGGTGGCAGTGGACTTGGAAACTTGTTCATGGCAGTGGTTAATCATGTCGCCCCGAGCCGAAGGCGAGGTGGCGACATGATTCACCACAGCCGTGAACAAGTTTCCAAGTCCCCTGCCACCTGACCGTACAACGAATTTATTATACTACAAAGTTTTACCCTTTCAAAGCGCGTTAATCTAAATTTCCCAGTATTATAATCTCACGCATCGAGTATGCTGACGAAATAAAAATTCCCGTCTGAGAGCCCCAAAATAATGAAAACTGACGTCACTGGAAAATGACGTCACTAAAACGTGCAGTTTGGTGCATAAATGTACAGTCTGGTGATCGATGCCGCCATTTTGGATGTTGTGTTTCACGTATGGTGATATTTACGGGGCACTCAAAAGGTGGTTTTTGCCAGGGAACATAATATATGTTCCTGGAATCTTAACCAATCAGCTCACGAGAAATTTCTTTGCAGTATAATAATACGTATTCCGTAATTCTGCTGGGATATGGCGCAGTTTTAAAGTTCTGATAACGGTATTGAGGTTTTCCAGTTGAAAAAAAACTGTGTCTATTCTCGTGAGAATACATATCACGTATTTGTGCATATTTAAATACGTTACCGAAAAATCGACCGAAAATTCGACACGTGTATTTGACCATGCAACATTGAAACAAAACTTTTCGGAATAAAAGCGTCAAAACTAGAAATACGTTGCAAAATATCACGATAAACTTTATTTTCTAGAAATTTTCCATTTATAAATATCTTAACCCATTACCACACAATCCCTACTTTTGACACCCCTGAGTAAGAGGCCTTTTGAAAACACTGTAGGAAAAGGAGAAAATGCTGGTAACCAGCATTTTCTCCTTTTCCCACAGTGTTTTCTACCCTTCCCAGAACAAATTTCAATTTTTCAGTCACCTTTATTTTGTCGTCTGCAAATACTTTCAATTTGGACCAGTTTAAATTTTTCTCGTGTGGTAATGGGTTAAAGCAAATTTATGGTGGCATATGCCTGCCACGAGATAATAGATAATTAAAGAAAATTTAACTCATTACCTAACGACAAAATTTTAGGTATGTTCAAATCGAAAGCATTTGCAGACGACAAAATAAAAGTGACTGAAAATTTGAATTTTGTTTTGTGAAGGGTAGAAAACATTGTGGGAAAAGGAGAAAATGCTGGTTACCAGCATTTTCTCCTTTTCCCACAATGATTTCTAAAGGCTTCTTTCTCAGGGGCGTCAAAAGTAGGGGTTGTGTGGTAATGGGTTAAGAAAACTACCGCGATAAAACAAACTTTCCTGAAAATATCATCTCGATAATAGAAAGTTTCTCGATAAAAACATCGCGGTAGTTCTCACTCTTATCACATTTTTTTGCCTTAGTGCCTACAACTTACACTCTCACCATATATAATTAGGTACTATTTCGAATCATCTTCGTCTCGTACACAATGAAATCTCCTTTTCGTGGCAAAAACAAAAGTGCCACCATACAAAGATACTCATTCGTGTACGAAGCCGACATTCAGTATTAAATAATTGTCATAGTTCTACCCGTTTCCCGAAATCTTTATATAAAAAGTCCACCATTTGGATGAACTTAGTTTTTTTTTTCACTTTACAAGATAAAAATTCGAATTATTTACAATTCTGGTCTAATTAGTTAAATTTTGACTTTACATGTATTGAACTGAACTATATATATACTACTCAACTTTTGCTAGGGATCAAAGCAAAAAATGCATAATTTTTTTCCAAATTAAATTGATTCAAACAAAAACAAGTTCATTTTGTCCATGGCCATAGTAAAGGAAATCAATATCAAATAAACACTGTAAAGTTCTTTCAAACATCGTGGAAGGCGAAAAAAAACGGATATTCCCATTCGAAAAAATAAACAATATTTTGGTTTTGATCCCAAGCAAAAGTTGGGTAGTATAAATTATATATGTTAAACACAAAGACGTCTTGAAACATCTACTACGAGTGACTTCAAAATCATTCAGGGAAAAGAAGAATTCATAAGATTTCAGACGAAGATGTTCCGAAATCTTATGTATTCATAGATTTCGTGAATATCAGTTGTGGCACGAACGTAGGGAAAAAATTGCGATAATATTGAGATTTGCTTTTTAAAACTTTATTTATCATCTAGATAATATTTGAAGAAAAGTTTATTTTATCCCGACAATTTTCTTAAACTATCGCAACAGTCTTCACGTAGGTTGTGGCAGAAATGTGTGACCATATATAAATGAGTGATTTTCATTGAAAAAAATACTTTACAAAGCACTGCCTCACTCTAGATAGAAATAAGTAAGGATAATGGGGACCTAGAAAACACCCCCTTAAAAACTGCCAGCTTTGGGTCTTTAATGAAATAATGGAAGAAATGTGATTCCGAGGAAACATGAACCATGCTCTGTGTAAAGGGGGTTTAATGCATCTGCGAAAAGTATCGACCCAGGTCAGCCTGCGCAGTCCGCGCAGGTTGACCTGGACCGAAACTTTTCGTTATTGGAGAAATTGTTTTTAGTGTGTCCAAGGATCAATTTGCCACATGATTGAGATGGTTGTTTTTTTTTTTAAAAAAGTAGCCATTATGTGTTCATAATTATGCGATGACTTGGTTGGTATCATATGCTACGGGGACCCAATAAGCCCCCTTTTGTCAGAGCTTGGCTCAAAAGTCATTTCACAGCAGAACTATTGTCCTTCTAAAAGTACATATATCCCCCCTCACTCTCCAATCCAATCGAATCTTTAGATAATAGATTTCGTGCAAAAGGAAAATAAAGAAGAAATTAGGAATGGGGTTTCGGCATTATCAGCCCATGCTCTATGAAAACGCGGACTTAAAGCATCTGCAAAAAGTGTCGACTCATGTCAACCTGCGCTGTCCGCGCAGGCTGACAAGAATCAAATTCTTTTGCTATTTATGAATTTTCTGCCTCAAGGGATCATGCTACCTCATGACTTTATCAGTTGTCACACAAAATAGTTAATATGACTCAATAATTATGCTAGGACTTGCTTAGCATAAAAAAAATCACGGCCATGCATTAAATACCCTTTTGCCAGAGTGCAGTTCAAATAGATAATCAAAACAATTTCACCATTCACTGACGATTTTATTTTCTGGAATTATTGCAACATTTCTTGACCTTCGATTGTCCAAATTGAACCAAACCGCAGCGAAACTTTCCCCTGCTCTTTGCCAAACAGAAAAAAGAATTGGTCATTTCCAAAGTATTTGCAGACAATAAATTAATCATGGCTATTAAAATTGATTTGTTCTTGAGGAGGTTTTAAAACATTGTGGGAGAAGGAGAAAATGCTGGTAACCACCAGTTTCTCCTTTTTCCTACAATGTTTTCCAAAGGCCTCTTTCTAAAGATCGTGGAAACACAAAATCGAATGTGTTCAAAAGAATAATATGTAGTAAGTCTTTACTAACCGACAAAAACTTAGATTGGTCCAAATTAAAAGCATTTGCAGACTTCAAAATAAAAGTACTGAAAATTCGAAATTTACATAGAAGAGCAGAGAAAACACTGTGGGAAAAGGAGAAAATCCTGGTGACCAGCATTTTCTCCTTTTCTCACAATGTTTTTAGCAGGCTTCTTTCTCAGGGTCGTCAAAAGTCGGCAAAAGTGTGATAAAGGGTTAATTAACATTTCAAAACTTAGAAGCTTGTTTTAGCAGCAAACAAATACTGCAAGCAAGTATGCATTTTAAGCTGGTTTTACTTTGTTTTCGGTGCAAATTTTATTCTATCGTTAAATCTCAAAGCACGTTTTATCTATAAGAATAAATATTTGTATATAGACATTGCATCATGGGATATAAATTACAGATAAATCAGCATCTAATTACAAGCAAAAGTTAACCCCTTAACTCGCTAAATAAATGAAATGAAACTTTCAAACCTACTGTAAAATCACGAATAATGTTGTGTGTGTTTTTTTTTTCAAATTCAATTTTATAAGAATATATCTCCAAATGGGGTACCGTATATCCAAGATCAGACTGCATGTTCTGTGCAGTCTGATCTTGATCTACTTTACCCGAAAAAAAGGCCAGAGAGTCGTGCGTAGCGTTATAAGGGTTAAAATCCTATATAACACGCCAAAGGCTTATTTGAAGATTATCTGAGAAGTTTTAGTATAGACACAACAAAAACAAAAAATGTTTTAAATGAAAAAGAAGAAAATATTTCTTCTTCCCAATTAAATAAAGCATTGTTGGGAGGGGATCATAATTGCACATTAAAAAGCTCTCTGAACTTATGATATTACATGTAATATAATTCTAAGAACAAAATACTTGTCTTCATAAGTTCTTCTTCTAAAGAGGAATGTACCATGCATATTCTTTAGTATATACCAGAGTTGGTTTCGCAATTTTTCTGTAGAAAACTCAAGGTCGACTCAAGGACCTTTTGCGGACACAGCAGATCAAGATCAGATTGCACAGAACGTGCAGTCTGATCTTAGATCTCCCTCTGACTGATATCTAAATATTTTTACCCAAAGTAAACATATCTTTGAAATAGCACCATGCACTGGTTTTACGGTCGGCTTAAAGTTTATTTCATTTATTAACCAGGTTAAAGGCGAACAGCGACTAGTTATTTTCATTAATGTGGAAAAAAAGGGCTTTACAACCTACTATGCATAAAAATGCATGTGCATGCAGTAAGCACAAGGAATTGCTAGGTTTGATGAGATTTCTTTTGTGTTAGTAACTTTTTATTGGTGTTAGTAAACCTCAGTTGGTTTGGTCGTCTGAAGATCATGAGTACGAATCCTGGAAGACCCCATTCTTCATTTATAATTTATGTATTTATTCATTTAGTTTTAATTTATTTATTTATATATTTATTTATTTATTTATCCAGTAATTATTATTGGTGTTTTTCTCGCTTTTAAGTAGTTGCTCAATTGTTATGTCATTATGTGTTTTTTTTTTTTTGTAAAAAATATTACCCTCTCGCATGCAAAATTCTAGATCAAAATCTTGTTTCATACATATTAAAGATAAAGTTGCAATGTTTTAGATCATGATCAGACTCAACAAAACTTGCAAATTTTTCTTGGATCTTCACTGTCTGCTATATTGATACATTCCGACCCAAAACAATCTTGAAATTGCAATTATATTGCCAGAGATTCCCAGACAATAAGAAATAACTTACTTTGTTTGTCTGGTGCATGTTCTATAGATTTATAAACAAAAAAGCATGCTAAATTTGCAATATTTGCGTCTTTTCTGCTGACTATAAAGTAATATTCAAGACTATATTGAAGAACTTCCAGTCTATATTCTTGTATTAAATTCTGCCTGCCGATTAAATGCAAATGAACGCCGATGCAATGTTAAGAAATACCGCTATTTAGCACGGATCCCGTAAAACAAACAAAGAAGTTTGATGGAAAAGAGGGAAAAATGATATTAATAGTTATGAAAAATATTATATAAAACGTGAGAAAAAATCATGTCTAATGAAGCGATTATTTGTATCATTTGTTTCTTTTTCCATAATTATTTTCTTTTAAAAGCCTCCATTAAATACCAAGTGCGTAAAAGTCCCATTTGTACAATGAGTATGGAAAACATTCAAATGTTAATGCATGAATAACGACCCAGCGTTGCGTACAAATATCAAAAAGGAAATTTGTAGACTGAATGGTATTACGCAAGCAGACTCGTCCTCTAAACTTTCCAAGATTTGTATACATATTTGCAGTTTAACCCTTTATTACACAATCTCATGTTTCGACGATCCTGATAATGAAGACTATTGAAAAAACATTGTAGGAAAAGGAGAAAATGTTGGTAACCAGCATTTTCTCCTTTTCCCACAATGTTTGTACTACCTTATAGAAGAAAAATGAGATCTTTCGAGCCATATTTACATATTGACGTAATTTGCCGTCTGCAAATGCTTTCACTTTGAACATGTCTGAGATTTTGTCGTCTGGTATAGGGTTAATTCACGTTTTTGAGGTCTGTAACATTCCCAGAGGCCTGAAAAAATGCCTTTATGGCCGAGTGCGAAGCACGAGGATGTTAAAGTATTTTGATCGCCTCTGCAAATGTTAAGAACCGGGAAAAAAGGTGAATTAATGCAACTATTGCATAAATCAAAGGTATTTTTACAATAATTTCCAAGGATAGCAAAAGTATTTCCATAGAAATGCACATAAGCGAACTTCAAATGTGCTGTACCTTAATGAGTCAAAACCGGAAGTCGACGAAAAAGTTTTTGTTACGAGCAGTGAAGGGCCGTTAGTCCTATATGTCAGTTTTGATTTTTGAAATTCACTTCCAATGATTACTAATACAATGTGGACTTACGTTGGATAAACTTGTACACGTTTGGTCGATTACAACTAGGATGAATGAATGGATATGAATTTCTGTTGGTGAAAGACGTCAGAGGGTTCCATCTACATCAGGCAAGGGAATGCCGATCACGTTAAAAAGTGGGTGAAATGCAGATGGTTTAGAGTACACTTCACAGGTGATATTTTGTCTAGATCTCGATTTAACTGAGATCCTGTGCAAACTCTTGTTTGCGGTGTACTAATATCATCAAAGATATGCCATGAAAAGGATCTAATATGGTACAAGTTCCCACAGTTTGAAGGTCGGAATCTAGGAAAAATCTGACAAGGAAAAACGTTGTTTACAAGGTAGGCCCGAATCGAGGATATTGATAGTACAAAGCCGGGCGTTAACGGCGCGTGAATTTACTTATTAATACAAGTTTCCCCCGTTAAACGACCGGTTTTTACCTGTTAATACATGCTAATGCCGGCCCGAAAAGGCACATTTTATGCAATAATAAAAATTTAACGACTTTTTTTCCCACATAGAGTGTCAGTCACGTCAAATGGACCAGTGTACCTATCTCTGCAACCCCGGAGTTTCTTTAACCGGTAATGGAACTTTGCACTATGCCCTTCAATCTCTACACAGAATTAAGTGGAATACGAAATCAGAGGTCAGCAGTAAGGCAGCAACAGTGTTTATGTGTTGCAGTACTCGTTCGTTTTTTTCCCAGTATTTAGAGAAATAGGTTAGAATTTTAGAATTCGTAAATCTAAGTATAAAAAGACATATTTAGGGCGAGGTAAGCCACAGGGTTTCACAATGATATGGAACCACTCTCCTCTTCTAGGGCATCAGAAAAATATGAACTTATTCAGTATTCCGTGATTGTACTACACACCTTTCCTGTATCAATTAGGAAAACGTGAAATAAAAGAATCAACGCTGTAACTCAACGATGGTATTGATGCATGCACCAATCATTCATTTCCATTGATTAACCCTTTCCCAAACAACAAACTTTTGGACTAGACCAAATTGAAAGCATTTGCAGACGACAATTCAACTCTTGCTGAAAAGATGATTTTTGTCTATGATAGGGTAGAAAATATTGTGGGAAAAGGAGAAAATGCTGGTTACCAGCATTTTCTCCTTTTCCCACTATGCTTTCAAAAGACCTTTATTCTAGACCCATAAAAACTAGAGATTGTTTGGGAAAGGGTTAATTGTGTTGCGTTTAAAATCGTTTTCATCATTGTTTCAGTTATTTCAAGGCCACTAGTACACCTATTCCTGGAGTTTCTTTCACCAGTGCTTTTCCAAGCCGCTGGCTACTTTCTCTTATTATCTTCCAAACAATGGTGAGTGGTGAGAGGGTAATGAATCCTGTAGAAATGATTGTCGAAAATTTATTGTAAAGAAATTTTCCAAGCCGGGGATCGAAACAGCGACCACCTGTTCTTCAGTCCTTCACGCTATCGGCTGCGCTATTGGGGCTCGGCTTAAAAAATAAACTAATTCAGTAAATCATGATTATGCGACATTTATTTCATGCTTTCCGGTAGGATATCGAGAAATAGCAGTGAAAATATTTTTCGATCTTACACTGGTACCACCAGTGAAAATACCGATTTTCACGTTCTTGTTGCCTAGGTAAATTGCGCGTGCCTAACAACCAGATGGGAAATATGACGTCATATACCTTAAATTTCTCGCGCTTGACGTAACGTTGCTATGCGGGAGGGGTACGCCACGGGGAATAAGGGATTTTGATAAAGCTCCTCCCAGAAAGGGTAAAAAGCATGAAATAAATAAAAAAAAATTTTTTTTCGGTGAAAGATCGAAATTTATTTCATCTCGTGAACAACATCGGTAATATTTTCACTCCTGGCTGCGCCACTCGTGAAAATATTACCGATGGTGTCCACTCGATGAAATAAATTTCGATCTTTCACCGAAAAAAAAACCAGATATCCTGTATATCTTTTCTGCAGCAGTAAGAAAAAGAACAAAACTGCAAGTCAACGATGGTATAGATGCATGCAACAATCATTAATTTCTAATCTAAGACAGACTTTACAAGAGGTCAAAATTTTCATTCAATAATTAAGAAAAAAGATAGACGGTGTAAATTTATCATCAATTAGGCTTGTAGGAACCCGTAGAATATACATGTCGATATTTCTGACCAATCGCAATCCTGTATTTATTCACTCCATACATCGATACACAAAAAGTAGGTCAAAAGCCAGAGAACGAGCCAAAGCTACTCGTATTTCGCTACGATGTAAAAACATGAATTGATTAAACCTTAACCTCTTAAATCGGTGAAATGAAACTTTTAATCCGATAAAAATAAGAGAATTTTTAAGAAATAATCTTCTGTCTATCGTGGTTTATCGTTCAATAAACCACAGCTGTGAGTTATAAGGCATAATAAATAATCTACAAGGGCGCTAGCCCTAGTGGTTTATTTATTGCGCCTCATAACTTACAGCATGGTTTATTGAACCATAAATCACTGTAAAAAGAAGATTATTTCGATTCATACATGGCCAATTCTTAATGAAAGGAAAACAAATTCAAACTTGGAGTAAACAAGCGGATGAATATAAGGTTTCATTGAATAACCCGCTCATTGAATGACGTCACTCAATATAGAATGACGTCACTCTGCATGGATTGTCGCAGATTTTACCACACTTTCCTTGCACTGTGTTTATAGAGCCGAATTCGCGTGTCATGTTAGAATGACTGTTAAACCACGATAGGAAGAAGATTATTTCTTAATTCTAACATGACACGCGAATTCGGCTCTATAAACACAGAGCAAGAAAAGCGTGGTAAAATCTGCGATAATTCATGTAGAGTGACGTCATTCTATATCATGTGACGTCATTCAATGAGTGGGTTTTTCAATGGAACATAATATTCATCCGCGTTCTTACTCTAACTTTGAACTTCTTTTCTTCTTAATAAGAATTGGCCATGTTAGAATCGAAATAATCTTCTTTCTATCGTGGTTTATCGTTCAATAAACCACGTTGTGAGTTATGAGGCGCAATGAATAAACCACTAAGGTTATCGCCCTCGTGGATTATTTGTTGTGCCACATAACTCCCAACTGTGGTTTATTGAACGATAAACCACTTTAGAAAGAAGATCATTTCTTAATTTTACCACGCTTTCCTTGTACTGTGTGTATAGAGTCGAAATCGCCTGTCATGTTAGAATCGTTTTCTTTAAAAGGTGAAAGATCGAAATTTATTTCATGCTTGCCGGTGGGATATCGAGAAATAGCATTGAAAATATTTTTTGATATTTCACGGGTACGACCAATGAAAATACCGATTTTTATATTCTAATTATTCTAAAAGTACATTTCGCGTGACTCACAACCACATGAAAATATGACATCATTTACCTTACATTTCTCGTGCTTGACGTAATACTGTAATGCCTTGCTATTAGGGAGGGGTACGCCACGGGGAATAACTGAAAAGAACTGTCCTAGATTTTGATAAACTCCTCCAAGTGTTACGAGACAAGCGTAATGAGAAAGAAAACCAACAACAAGCCTTTAACAATTACCAATGTTTATTAATGGACAAAGACAAAAGAGCACAATAGGAGTTAAGTTTGAATGAAAATTTTGGCATTTCTAATCTTAGAACAAGACGAATACAAAAGAATAAAATTCGAGCCAAATGTCTAACTCCAAAATCGCCATGTAAGTCACTTGGAAAATTCTAGACTAGTTTAAAATTAGATTAGTCTTCTATAGAAAGATGACATCATTGATAAGTAAACAGTCTGATTCTGAAAATAGCCACAATGGAAAAACCAATACACGTTCTTCATGGTTCTAGATTATTCTGAAAACAAGTCACTGAGTGTCATATCTACATAAAACCAGCAAAGGTTAAAAGCATGAAATAGAATATTTTTTTTCGGTACAGGATCGAGAATTATTTCATCTCGTGAACAACATCGGTAATTCTCTCACTCGTGGCTGCACCACTCGTAAAAAAATTCCGATAATGTTCTCTCCATGAAATACATTTCGATCTTTTGCCCCCCCTCAAAAAAAAAAAACCCCAAAAAACTAGAAGGCCCTGACGGGCCTGAATATGCTCTAATGGCAGAGTTTGCTTTTATGCTAGCATACATGATGAATTCCTGATCCAAAAGACTACTAGATATACAATTCCTTGATGAATCTTCAAAAGAATTGGAACAACGCTGTGAACTTCTTTGCCCAAACAAGAATGGGAAATTTTCAACTTCGAATGGTTACATTTCAAAAACTGATTGTCATATTTTTTTTAAAAATCAATAGCGTTCAAGCTGTTCATAATAAAAGCAAATGTGCAAGTTTCGTGAAAATCCAACCAACACTGCTGACCTAATCACGTAAACAAGAATTTGAAATTTTGAACTTTATTGTTTATTGGATTTTTTCAAAATCAATAGGGTTGAAACTACTGGTAAGATAAACGAACTGTGCGATTTTCAAGAAAATGACAAGAAATGCAGACTATCATATAAACAAGACTGAAAATTTTCAAGTTGAAATGGCTGCTTTTCTTATACTGTTTGTTGGATTTTTTTCAAAATCAATTGGGTTGAAGCTACTGATGAGATAAACAAACTGTGTAAGTTTTATGAAAATCTGACAACAAATTAAGACTTTATCGCGTAAACAAGAATTTGAAATTTTCAACTTGAAATGGCTACTTTTCCCATACCATTTGTTGGATTTTTTTTTTCAAAATCAATAGGATTGAAGCTATTGATGAGATAGACAAATTGTGCAAATTTCATGAAAATCTGACAAAAAATGCAGACTTTATCGCGTAAACAAGAATTGGAAATTTTCACAGTAAAATGGCTACTTTTCCCATACTGTGTGTTGGATTTGTCTCAAAATCATTTGGGGGTGAAGCTATTGATGAGATAAACAAACTGTGCAAGTTTTATGAAAATCTGACAACAATTGAGGACTTTATCGCGTAAACAAGAATTTGAATTTTCAACTTGAAATGGCTACTTTTCCGATACCGTTTGTTGGATTTTTCCCAAAACCAATAGGGTTGAAGCTATCGATAAGATAAACAAACTGTGCAAGTTTCACAAAAAATCTGACAACAAATGCAGACTTTATCATGTTAACAAGAAAAAGACTAACGGACAGACGGACGACGAAAAGCTCGCCATGACATAAGCACTGCCGGTGTAATGCAGAAAAATGACCCCCATTACAAAATGACCCCCGGGTCATTTCCCGACCTAGAATAATGACCCGGGTCATTTTTCTACGTCGAAAAATGACCCATGGGTCATTCCTCCACGGCGAGAAATGACCCGGGGTCATTTTGTAATGGGGGTCATTTTTCTGCATTACACCAGTAGAGCTAAAAACAAATATCCTCCATTTATTTCATGGATTGAGCATCATCGGTAATATTTTCACGAGTGGCTGCGCCACGAGCCACGAGTTAAAAAATTACCAATTATGTTCACGAGAAGAAATAAGATTCGATCTTTCACCGAAAAAAAATCTATTTATTCCAGGCGTTTAACCCTTTCTGAGAAAAAGTCCAGCACAGTTCTTTTCGGTCATTCCCCTTGGCATACCCCCTCCGCATAACAACACATAACAATATTACGTCAAGCGAGAGAAAATGTAAAGTACAACATATTCCCATTTGGTTGAGAGGCACGCACATTTTACCTCATTATCTCCGGCATTCTATAAATACTCATCTATCTAATTTGGGCATCCTGGGTACAGAACCGAACCACTTTCCTACGCGACAACCGTTACTTTGAATTTTAAACTAAAGTAAACGTTAACGCAATAAAATGCTACCTAGTGCAATTCACTCAGCTATGATCGCAGTTTAGAGAAATGTGGAGCTAAAGCAGGTCTCATTTCTCATCAAACGTATTGATAAAAGCTATTTTCTACGTTACTACTTTATAGAGCGTAATATTACAGTCAGCCCGCTTTCGGGGCTAGTGATGCGTCATATAAGACAGTCGAATCTTCGAAGAATATGACATGCGCAGACAAGGCAATTTACATAGGTCACTAGCCTGCCAAAATAACTTTTCCTGTCTTCAATATTGAAGAGTTAAAATATAAAACTCGATATTTCCACTGGTCGTTACCATGATATATCGAAATATATTTCACCGATATTTTTCGATAACCTACCGAAAAGCATGAAATAAAACTCTTTTTTAAAACACGCATTTTGGGGGAAAATATCTCCTTATCGGACAGTGTAGATCCAAGATCAGACTGCACGTTTTGTGCAGTCTGATCTTAGATCTACAATGTCCGAAAATGGTCTTTAAGTCGCACTTAGCATCCGAAAGGTCGAAAGGTCCGAAAGGTCATAAATTCTGATTTAAAGGTGGCCTTTCAGATTTTGGGACGAAAATTTTACAAAAATGCAAAAAAATAATACTTGTACTCCCATAGCCGTTCAATTTGCATTCATAAAACCCCAGTAGTCGAAAACCATCCGATAACACGAGAAATTAGAGACTTATTACGAACCAGGTTGACACAAACGGGAGACACGTTCTATTTTTAGATCATCAATTCTCTCATTTAAATACAGGAAAACACAGACAAAGTTTCAAACATAGCGTCCGAAGAAGACATTATGGAAAATAATTATTACATGTTTGTTATGTAATCGAATTTAAGCGTTATTAGTCACGTGCCAGTCACTTAACATTCCAACAATGCTTTATTGATTTTTGGCGTGAAATCTAAAAATAGCTTAAGAGGCTAAGTAGCCTTTTAAGGGAATACCACCAAAAATTTTGTTTTTTGTAAGTTTATGATTCTCAATTATTGATGATTAGTATTGTTTTCTCATATAAATTTCAATGATATATATATTCTTTAATTTCGTGTGATGTGAAAATTCTAAATAGCCACCTTTAAGCTGTGGAATAAAGACGCCGGTAAGTAAGCAGCGGCAGTTTTCCATATTCTGCACTTCTTGTTTATTGGCCTGCCATACGGTTAAAAAAACACATATTCTTCCTTAACCCTTTATCCCATAAGTCGCGCTTAGCATCCGAAAGGTCATAAATTCTGATTTAAGCTGTTGAATAAAGACGCCGGTAACTAAGCAGCGGCAGTGTTCCACATTCTGCACTACTTGATACGGTTAAAAAAAACACGTATTCTTCATTAACCCTTTATCCCATAAGGCATTTTTATGGTATCTCTAATTGAACCTAAATAATAGCAAGGATGAAAGCCATTTCTTATGTGTATATGGTATCTTTTGATAGCATAGAAAACATTGTGACAAAAGGTGAAATTGCTCGTCACGAGTAATTTCACCTTTTGCCACAATGCTTTCCAATGGCTCCTACAAGCAATGAGTGTCTATGGAGTAAAGGGTTAACAAGTTCTTGAAGACTGGCTAAAATTACTGTTACTGCAATTCCCCATTGTCTCTTTAAACTAATTTCTCACTCAAACCCTTACCTCATATTCCCGTTTTTTTTTCAAAATTACTCAGAAAGAATCTTTTGAAAACATTGTGGAAAAAGGAGAAATGCTGGTTACGTAAATTTTCCTCCTTTTTTCCAAGATTGTCTTCTACCCTTTTACAAATTTCGTCATTTGACCTGACCCTCTTTTATCCTCTGCATCTTCTTTCAATTTAGATGAATATAAATTTTTGTCGTGTGGTATGTTTAAATCTAACAAAAGCGACAAGATGCCAGACTTGTTAAATTGCCTTTAAAGGTGGCCCTTCAGATTTTGGGACGAAAATTTTACAAAAAAAAAAAAATCATCCTCATACTCCATAAGCCTTTTAATTTTCATTCATAAAACCCCAGTGGTCGAAAACCATCCGACAACCAGTGAAATTAGAAATATGGTCTTTTTTTAACATGAGCAACTCGCTCATTTACATATCGGAAATATACAACAGCAGCTTCAAATATAGCGTTCGAAGCAGACATTATGGAAAATAACCACAGGTTTGTTATGTTAAGGAATTTAAGCGTTATTAATCACGTGCTAGTACTTGAAATTCCCACAATGCTTTTTTTTTTAATTTCTGACGCGAAATATAAAAATACCTTAAGGTTCATGTAAAGTGTTTATTTTGCTTAATTTCATACGTCAATAATTCTGTAATTATTAAAATTTGTCCGGGAAAACCATATATCAAATTAAAGCTCTGGATGAGTACAAGCTGTTTTACATAATTATACCTACTGGCCTTACATAATAAAACTAAAACATTGCAGAAAAAGATGACATCGTTTAAAACCTACAAAATAATAATGACATAACAATATTGCTTAAGTTTTGGAGAAAACATAGGCTATGGTACATACCAGGTACTGCTACTACCAAAAATCCTATAGTTTCTTTAAAAAGGCACATATTTAAGTCAGAAAGTTTGACATTTTTCCCTTATTGAATTGTCAACCATGTTTGACCTACTTTGTTTTAGTAACAGGTATGGTGTCTCCACAGGATCAAAATGTACAAGTGGTTGTGCATGATAAACTTTCATTAGTAATTTTAGATAATAAAACAAATAAAAATGACCTGTACAAGTGAAATGTCCATGTCTACGTCCAAACCCTTTCTCAAAAACAGCAGTTACAAAAGGTGTCACCAGTCTGGTAGATAGGATTAAGGTGTCACCAGTCTGGTAGATAGGATTTAGAATCAATTTTTGACATAAGCATTTTTTTCATTGTTCTTTTTGTGTGTGTGATGGGGTAGTGGGGTGCTGTTTTTGAGAAAGGGTTTGTAAGTGGACATAGAAATTTCACTTGTACAGGTCATTTTTATTCTAAAATTATTACTGGAATAAATTGACCTGAAATTGACCTTTATGCAAAGAGTAATTAAAACGTGAATATTTAAACCATCTGGTATAATCGGACTGTACGGAAACTGTTATCGGTAAATGTCGGGTTTGACCCTTACTGCGCCTTAGTCAAAATAAAACGGTTTTGCGGATGGCATAGATTAAGATCAGGCTGCATAGAAAGTGCATCATAGATCTAAGTCACCCACCATGTATTACCAATTTAAACCAACAATATAATGGTTATTTCAGGTATTTCAAGTATTCTTTGAAAACACTATAAATCTATTAGCAGCATAAAGAGTTTAGAAACATGCACATAGTTCCGCATGCAGACGACATTAGCCGGAGCCAAGTTAGAACAATAAATCAAGCGTGTAATATATGGTAATTGAGGTCATTTATTTCATGTCAATTTGTTCAGGTAATACTAATGAAAGTTTATTACACACAACCACTTGTACATTTTGATCCTGTGGAGACGCCATACCTGTTACTAAAACAAAGTAGGTCAAACATGGTTGACAATTCAATAAGGGAAAAATGTCAAACTTTCTGACTTAAATATGTGCCTTTTTAAAGAAACTACAGTAAAACTCCTCTATTAAGACCACCCGCGGTACTTTTAAAATTTGGTCTTATTAGTGGGGTGGTCTGATTTCCGGGTTTCACACGCCTACATTTTGATATAAACCCAGGCTCTGAGTAGACTTGTGCATGGCTAAATGACGCGAGTAGTAAATGCATTTGACGTAGGGAAGTATACAAATGAAACTGACAACACCATTTTCATGTTCACTGAAAAGTATTATTTTTCCTTAAATTTGTGAAATAAATCCACCTGTAAAAGCATGTCAATTCATAATTGCCTGTTTAAAACAATCAAAACCAGGTATGTACATTAACTAAATGCATCTGAAGACTAAAGGATCTTATGTTAGTTCTGATAGAATTTATGCTTTTTCACTTCGTGTAGTCTTAAAAACTCATACTCCAAATGCCGAATTTCATTCTAAAACAAAGATTTTCAAATACGGGCCGATCTTTGAACGATTAACGTATACGGAGGACTCCCCAACCTTCTATTTTTTCATCCGAGTAGAAAATTCGAACAGGCCTGCTAATCGTCGCTCTTACTGTCTTCGTGTTCACTTGTTAACAATCGCATATTCGTTACGGTATAATTACAGTATGTAAAGTTCCAAATTCAAAATGATAATCCCATCTCGATCACCGCTAAACCCAAATTTCGTAAATTACATCAGTCAGCTATAAACAATAAACCTGGTCACCCGGATGTAGACATGTTTGTTATCCGGGTCAGAGACGTGTGATAAACGCTTGATTGCCGTGTGAAAGCCAAATCAATGGTTTAAACATATCCATTCACAGGTCATTTGATTATGTTACGTAACATCCTGATTAATTAACACAGTCACGTTACAATCAATTATCAGTGGACAAACAACACCGATAATTGATTGTAATTTCCATCGGACCCAAGAATATTCGTACATGTGGCACAGTCTATGGTTCGCGATTACGGACGCGTGAAAATTGGCTGCTTGTAAAGATGTTATGGAAATCGAGCGGTCGTTTCTCGGGGTGAAAATCCACAGGTAAATTGATATTGGTACTGAAAACGGTGGTCGTAATTTCGGAATAGCGGGTTTTCGTATTTCCGGGGTTATGATCATTGATGTTGAAGAAGGAAAAATTCCGTTCTGGCAAAAATCGTTCTTAATAGCGGGTTGCTCGTACTGTCGGGGTGGTCGGGAGGAGAGGTTTTACTGTATAGGATTTTTGGTAGTAGCAGTACCTGGTATGTACCATAGCCTATGTTTTCTCCAAAACTTAAGCAATTTTGTTATGTCATTATTATTTTGTAGGTTTTAAACGATGTCATCTTTTTCTGCAATGTTTTAGTTTTATTATGCAAGGCCAGTAGGTATAATTATGTAAAACAGCTTGTACTCATCCAGAGCTTTAATTTGATATATGGTTTTCCTGGACAAATTTTAATAATTACAGAATTATTGACGTATGAAATTAAGCAAAATAAACACTTTACATGAACCTTAAGAGGCTACGAAGCCTTTTAACCCTTTACCAAACGACAAAATTTTAGATGGGTCATTATTGAAAGCACTTGCAGACGACAAAATAAACCTAACTCAAAAACTGAAATTTGTTTCCAGCAGGGTAGAAAACATTGTGGGAAAAGGAGAAAATGCTGGTGACCAGCATTTTCTCCTTTTCCCACAAAGTTTTCTTAAAGCTTCTATCCCAGGGTTGTAAAAACCAGGGATTGTTTGGTAAAGGGTTAAGGGAACACATTTTTTTTTCTTTTGTAATTTCATGAATCTTAATTATCGATGATTTGTATAATTTTTTTCATATCAAATTTCAGTGATATATACATATACATGTATATTTTTAATCTGGCTAGATGTGAAAAATCTAAATACCAACCTTTCACTGGTACATGAAAATATGTTGGGAAAAAAAGTTTTACCTGCATTTCTCTTTTTTCTTTTTTAATCAATTGTTTATGTCATCTGCAAATGCTTTGAATTAGAGCAAGTCTAAAATTTTGCCGTTTTGTAAAAAGTTCAGTAGAAATTTGAATTCATCACATTATCGTCTTTAGACCATTGTTGAAAGGATTGTCTTAAAGACTTATGCAAGGAAAACTGCTTGTATCCTACTCTAACCTTTACTATAACTTTCACAAACCTTGACTGCATTTGTGGCAAATGTCGATCAAGATCAGACAACACAAAGCGTGCAAAAGTTCATGTATGAGCAAATTTGAAAATGAAATCGTTTTGGCTCTTTTTTCTGAACTAAAAGTGTCCTTTGGCGTTAGTACTCTATCGTGTAACCAACCCTCGACCAAACAATCACGACTTTTAACAAACCTAGGGAAGAAGGCTTTTGAAAACATTGTTGGAAAAGGAGAAAATGCTGGGGACCAGCATTTTCTCTTTCTTCAACAATGATTTCTACTCTATCAAGGACTGCTTTCGTCATTTGAACCATATTTAATTTTTCATCTGCAATTTCTCTCAATTCGGACGTGCCAAGAAATTTTGTCGTTTGATAAAGAGTTAACTAGCCTACAAGAACTAGTTCAAGATGTATGACAAGATATCACTCGTTAGAGTTGAACGTCGCGTCTGATGACATCTAAAAAGATTCGTTTTATGATCTAGAATTTTCTTGGAATTGTCACGTAAATTCTGATATTTAAACTGTGAACAAACTTTAAAGTCGCTGATCCCTTGAAAAAAAGTTAGACATTTGAAAATATCGGTGAATACGATAAAATAAAAGAACGGAACAATCTTGTGCAATAGAATGTTTAAATATGGTAGCCGGTGCGTTTACGAAACAGTTGTTCCGTGGAACTGTGATGTAATTAATTGCAATTTTTGTGGTATTTGTCGAAGACAATATCACTATGAGTTCAATATTGAATTTTGAAGACCATGTATCGTATTTTGTGCCAGAAACCGAAGGAAATAAAGCCAATTATACTAAATTTTTCTCAGACTAATGAGTTTTTGGGTAGCACTCAGATATGTAACTGGAAATTGCATGTTTAAATACCATTGGTGAGGCCATCGATCGTAACAATACTAATTTTTCATTGAAAATAGCTTCATTCGATCATAGTCTTCTATTGGCGCAATGTTACATAATTTGTCTACCGAATGCTTTTTGGACATGTATATTCTGCTTGTTCCTGCATCTTGTGCTTTTGATTAAATCATTTCCACACTATCCCGACTTTTAACACCTCTGTGAAAGAGGCCCTTTGAAAACATTGTAGGAAAAGGAGAAAATGCTGGTAACCAGCATTTTCTCCTTTTCCAACAATGTTTTCTACCCTTCCAGAATCAAATTTCAGTTTTTGAGTTGCATTTATGTTGTCGTCTGCAAATGCTTCCAATTTGGACAAGTCCAAAATTTTGTCGTTTGGTAAAGAGTTAACTCTATAATCTTTACCCTGCTAAAAAGTTTTTTTTTTTTTTTTTTTTTTTTTTTTTTAGCTTTATTTACCACGTCAATAGGTATGCGGGGGTCGTGGTCATCCCCCAGCATACCTTACATAATCTTTTAATATAATAATGAAGAAATGAAGAAAGAAAAAAACATTTTCCTATAAAAACATACAAATATATATATATATATCTATATATGAGACATTCTCCGGCAAAAAGGTGCCTAATGCTCCTCTGTCGCGCCAAGCAAGCTATCATATACTTTTGAATCTACAACAGCCTTTTTTTCTCGAAATCAACTCAATTACGAGGTAGAATAGTCCTTTGACATACAGAAAACTAGGCTTTAGCGAAATGTTTCGGTCCAGGTTAGTCTGCGCAGAGTGCGCAGGCCAACCTGGGTCGATACCTTCGCGCAGATGTATTAAGCACCCCTCTCACGGAGCACATCTCATATATATTCATCTCTTCAAAAAGGTAACATTATCGGAAAGATTAAATAATTTCAGGCTAATATCTGTGGCAATAAAGCGTGTGTGGGTGTGGGTGTGGGTGTGTGTGATGGGGTGTGGGTGTGCGTGTGTGGAAAAAACAAAAGATATAATGAAACTGATTGGTGTAAAAAAATAGCATCATTGATTGTGTGTTTAACCCATTACCACACAATCCCTTATTTTGACAACTTTGAGAAAGAAGTATTTAGAAAAACAATGTGTGGAAAAGAGAAAATGCTGTTAACCAACATTTTATCTTTTCCCACAATGCTCGCCACTCTTCACAAAACAATTTTCAAATTTTCAGTCGTTTTTATTTTGTAATTTGCGAATATTTTCGATCTGGACAAGCCTAAAATACTGTTGTTTGGTAATGAGATTAAAAAAAAAACTATGCTTATTCTGAAATCGATAGTGATTATGGAAGGTGTTCTAAAATATGTTCTACAATTGTCATGTTATCGTTTCTAAGCGAAGTCGTTTTCGTATTGCTATGGATATTCACAGCGGTTGTAAGAAAATTCTTCATACCAATAAGTGACGGTTTATAAGATTTATTTCTACAAAAGTAAATATATTTTTTAACTTCTAAAAGCAAACAGTCTAACAAAAAGTTTGGTTTATATATACCCAAAAGAAAAATTCTACTATTTATTTGTAAATTGCGGTCTAAATTATTCAATATTGTTGTAATTTTATTTATCAAAGGTGTTATGTACTCACAATTATAAAACAAATGTAAAAGTGTTTCTTCATGTGTTCCACAGAAAGTACATGAATTAGTATCAGTCAAGTTCATTTTGAAAAGTAGTGCATTTGTTGGGAGGATCCTATGAACTATTCTTGTCTGGAACCATTGTGTATAAGTATCATGAGTACATTTAAAAACACTTCCGTGAACTAGATTCCAATCAATTTCTAAATCATTGTAAATTGAGTTCCATTTGACTCTACATGACGGAGTCTCTCTGTTCTCAATCAATTTGTTGTAAACATGTTTATTTATTTCTTTTTTAGTTAATATTTGAAAGAAATAACAGTTAATGCTAGGGTTATGGCATTCATTTAGAAATTTCTTTTGAATTAGTATATGATGCTTTGACAAGAAGCTCTTAACCGAGTTTAATAAACTGTAGTACCTTAAGAAATTTATTTTATTATTAGTAAGTTTATTGATTTCATTCCAAATTTTAAAATTACCATTTTCATTCAATAGGTCTTTAATATATCTTATACCTGCAGTGTACATTATTGAATCATAGACATAATTTGACTCAATTATAATATTGTCATTATAAAACAATGGCATATTAATTATATCTACCCAATTTGTAAATTTACATTTCGATATATAGGTAGTAAAAGACTGTAGGACATCAATCCAAAAATCGTTTTTAATAGTTTTCACGATTTGTTTACAATACGAAACACCTAAATTGAATAATTTTTGTGTGTCAAATATTCCATTAATAAATATGTAACAGTCACCATTGCCACTAGCAACAAGTTTCTTTAACCATTTAATTTTCATACTCATGTTATAGCTATTTACATCTACCATTTTTAGGCCCCCTTCTATGTGCTTCTTTATAAAAATGCTCTTTTTTTATTTTTGCCGTGCCATCCCATACGAATTTATATAGCATATCATTTAAACTTTTCATGTATTCATTCGATGGTGACGGTAAACTAATAAACAGGTTGGTGAGTAAGGAGATTAAAATGCTTTTAACTACAGTTATTTTTCCAATAGGGGTTAGTTTTCTCCTATTCCAGTAGGATATACTATTTTTAATGCTTTTTAGTTTTGGTTCAAAATTGCTTTTTATCATTTTTTTCAGATCAACATTGAAATGTATCCCAAGTAATTTAAATTGTATTTCCCCCCAAGATAGTTTCCATTTTGTTTTAATAGATCTTGAACTATATTTCATGCATCCTATCCATATTAGCTTCGTTTTATCGAAATTGACCTTCAAGCCTGAAATATGTGAAAAATTTTCAAGTAACTGTAATGTATTTTTGAGTGACTTTTCTGAACCATCTAAAAAAAGAGTCGTGTCGTCTGCAAATTGTGATATTATGTATTCTCGTTGTTTAATTTTTATTCCTGTGATACTTTTTTCATTTTTTATTTTGATGTTAAGAATTTCTGTACAAAGAATAAAAATGTATGCTGAAATTGGATCTCCTTGTCTGCAGCCCCTTTTAACCATGAAGTAATCCGATAGAAAACCATTAACTTGAACACATACTTCCGTATCATACAAAAATAACTTAATCCATTCTCGAATCATTTCACCAAAGTTAAAAAAAGATAATGTTTTTTCAATAAAGTTAAAGGATAAGGAGTCAAAAGCTTTCTCAAAATCAATTAACATTAACAATCCAGGTATCCTATGTTCTTCACAATATTGCATGATATCATACACTAATCTGGTATTTTCCCCTATGAATCTATCTTGTAAGAAACCTGTTTGATCACTTGAAATTATATCATTTAAAACATTCTTAATTCTTTTAGCAATACTTCCAGATGCAAGTTTATATAGAACATTCAAAAGCGTAATTGGTCTCCAATTTTTTAAAAATTGCCTTTCTTTATTTTCTTTCGGAATACAAGTTATTGTTCCCAGTTTAACATTCCGTGAAAATGATTTAGATATAAACGCGTGGTTTAAAGCTTTTACTACAAAATGACCAATCTTATTCCAAAAAAACTTATAAAAGTTTGAAGTAAATCCGTCATTTCCGGGGCTTTTATCATTTTTCATATTTTTTAGGGTATCTGTGACCTCATTGTATTGTAGCAATCCTTCAATATCTTTTTTCTGATTTTCATTTAATTTTTTTACAGAACACCCTGCTAATTGTTCAGAAAGATCGAAATCAACAACGTTATTTGGTTCAGTATATAAATTTTCATAGAATTGTTTAGTTTCTTTTAAAATTTCTTTTTGATCAAAAATGTGAATTACATCTTCTTTTTCTATATAATGCATAGTTTTTGAAGCTACATGCTGTTTCTCTAGATTACAAAAATAATTAGTTACTTTTTCCCCGTTATCAATCCAATTTGATCTTGATCTAATGAAAGAACCATTTAGCCTTTCCTTCCTTAAAGTTTCCAGTTCTAATTGTAGTGAACTTAGCCTGTCTTTGTTTGTTTCATTAAGATTATTTTCTATATAGGAAATTTCTTTTTTAATGGAGTCTTCTCTTATGCATTTTGTTTTTGCTTTATAAGTAGAAAATGAAATGGTTTCCCCACGTATTTCCATCAATAATGTTTTCAAAAAAAGTTGATCGTCTATTATTAATTGTAACTGTGATTTATCAATGTTTAGGACATTTTCAGTATTGTATACTGGCAGACAATATTGCAAAATTACGTTATCTATTTTTTTGTTTATACAATCTACATATTCTTTATCTTTTAATAATGAATTATTGAATTTCCAAAACCCTTTTCCATGCTCCTGCTTTGAAAACTGAAGTTCAAGCACTATTATTGAGTGGTCAGATCTGTAACTTATATCGATATCACAGTTTCTAACAAATGAAAGAAGGTTTTGATCAATTAAGAAAAAATCTAACCTTCCTTTTTGTAATGGTGATAACCTTTTCCAAGTATACTTTCTTGTAGCCCCATGTAAATGTCTAAAAGGGTCAACAAGTTCATTATCATTAATTTGCGTTATTAAAAATTTTCTTGATTTTTCATTGTGGTTATTGTACTTGTAATTTTCATAATCTATTGATGGATCTAAAACTAAATTAAAGTCTCCACAAATTATAAAACTATGAACGTTATCAAAAGATTTCATTTTATCAAACACGTATCTAAAAAAATCAGGTTTATCGGAATTAGGTGCATATATATTTGCAAGGATAAATGAGTTGTTTTCATAAGAAATATTAAGCGCAATAAATTGCCCATTATTATCTTTTTTGCATTCCGCTACTTTAATATCTAATCCTTTCCTAAGTAGAATAGCTACGCCTTTCGAGTTAGAAGAACCGTGACAATAAAAGCATACTCCTTCCCACTGTTGATAAATTTTGTGTTCAATTTCTTCAGTAAAGTGTGTTTCCTGCAAGCATAAAACATCAACTTTCTTTTCTTTAAAAAGTGTAAATAAATCAAATCGTTTTTTAGTGCTATTCAAACCACGACAATTGTAGGAACATATCTTCAATTTATCCACAGCCTTTAATAAAAAACAACAATTTTACTAATATATCATTATTTTTAAAACCTTCCAATGAAACAGTATCGATAATTGATGAAATAGTAATAAACACAAAAATACTATTCTTGTTTGATGTGTGCTTTATGTTAAAAAGAATTAGAAAGTAAAAGAAAGGTGTAATGTTGATTGTGCAAGAGAGGATATATATACGTGTTTTGATTATATACAATACATGGTAAAACGCCATGAAAAATCGAAGCAACTGGAGCATGAAATGATTAAAACCGGGCCGCCACCCATTAAATGGGCTTGACCTTCGGTTGTAATTCTTTTTGATATATACACAAATGGGGGTGGAGGGATTTAGGATAAAGGATCAAGTGTGACTCTTCTTGAAGACATATTCTATACATAAAGAGGAAAATAGACAGTATTTACTGAACCGATGTCTGGGAATTATGAGATCCCGCTGCACATGGTGCAGCCCGGTCTCATTCTTCACCTTAATCGGTCTTTAACCCTTTCCCAAACAATCCCTGGTTTTTACGGGTCTGGAACAATAGCCTTTTGAAAACATTGTGGGAAAAGGAGAAAACGCTGGTAACCAGCATTTTCTCCCTTTCCCACAATGCCCTCTACCATATCATAGAAGAAATCATCTTTTCAGCGAAAGTTGAACTGTCGTCTGCAAATGCCCCCAATTCGGCCCAGTCCAAAAGTTTGTCATTTGGGAAAGGGCTAATCGTGGGATAATCGTTCATAGAGTTGAATTGTCGTCTGCAAATGCTTTCAATTTGGTCTAGTCCAAAAGTTTGTCGTTTGGGAAAGGGTTAATCGTGGGATAATCGTTCATAGACATACAAATATATATCGCGCCTTATATCATCAAAACCAAATATTTTTTACCTATCGGCGAAGATATATAGGCATCTGAGACAAGATTCCGTCAAAAGAGTCAAGGAAGATGCTACCAAGCGAGTCTTTGGCGAACTTAACAACATTTTTCCCCGACGACCTTAACAAAGTTCTATCTCAAACACCCACAACTAGCAGATTCTTTTTATCACATAACATTTCACAAAACACAGATCAAATAAAAAGAAAACGCGGTATTTTCCATGAGATCCGATCACTGGTATGTAAAGCGTCAAAAATGACGTGATACCAATCTGGTATCAAACGTTATTTGTAATGAGTATATTATACTGAAAACAAGGGAGGTTATGTGATAGAATAATAAGACAACATTTACTTCAATTAACGGATCCCAGTCGTCCCTGTATATAATGAGAAAAAGGTGAGATATATACACACAAGGAATGAGACGCAATAAAATAAAAAATAATTAAAAAAAAAAGTTTTGCTATTGTTATAAAAATACCCTTTTAATTCTCAAAACTCTTGACAATATCTAATCATTGGAGACTGGGATCAGACTGCATGGAATGCGAAGACCGATCCCAGTCCACCCCATATTGCTATAAATCCCCCTATACCAAATCCATAGATACTACTATTTTCTACGCATTGCTTGCAGGAGCCTTTGGAATTGTGGCAAAGGTGAAACCGCTCGTAGTGAGCAATTTCACCCTCTGTCACAATGTCCTCTATGCTATAAAAAGGTGTCATATGTGCATAAGAAACGGCTTCACCCCGCCGTTATCTAGGATCAGTTAAAGATTCAATAAAAATGCCTCATGGGGTAAGGGGATAAATGAACAACGACACAATCAGTGAAGACTAGGGTGAGTCTAAATTTTAACAATGGCTGTTCTCAATTTTGAAAGAACAATACATAAACTCAATCGACAAAGATTTTTGATTCCGAATGCATATTACTAGTTCGCAAGACATGTACAAATGAAAAAGTCAGCAACTTAACCCTTCACCGCACAATCCCTACGTTTAACGACTCTAACAAAAGAAGCCTCTTGAATACATTGTGGGAAAAGGAGAAAACTCTGGTAAGCAGCATCCTCTCCCCTTCCACAGTACCCTCTACCCTTCCCAGATCATATTTCAATGTTTTAATCATATTTATTTTTTCCTCTGCAATTACTTACAGATTTAGGTTAGTCCAAAATTTTGTCGTTTGGCAAAATTTTAAGAGATCTACCTACAAGATGCAGCGTAATCAGTATCTTCACTCCCCGTTAGTGAGTCTACATTATATATATCTACAAAGTGGACTCCATTAAAAAAACAGCATGAAATCAGGGCGAGGGAAACGAGAGTGCGTTAAGGTTTAGGCCGATCTGTCACTTTCTAATCACAAATATACACATCTGTAATCTGCCTAAAAGTTTTGTTGGAAAAGCAAAAAATATAATACAGTTTCATTGGTATCTAAACCACTACAAAATACTAACAACATTGAAAATACATATTAACGAAATGTCATACACATTGCCTTGATGATAACGGTCTATTTTAGGAAAAAGTGAAATTATTTGCTTTTCAAATGTTTTCAAAAGGTAGCCAATATAGAACTAATACACTGCCAGATAAAATGGGTTACTCTTTTCAAAAATGAAAAAAAACAACAGATAAATCTCTGTCGATTTATTGGAAATGAAAACACGACGGGTCCAAGCTTAGACAGCGTGCTATGTGTACATAGTCCAATCCTGAAAAACATGATTTAACTGAAGTTTTGTGCATAACGCCAAAGGTTAAGATTGGGTTGTATGCAAGTACAATTCGATCTCACTCTTTATCGTATCCAACCAAAAGAAATATTTTTCTGAAACTTACGGAATGAAATCTCCAGCAAAAGCTTTTAGAAAAATATTTTGTAAGAATTTAGAAAAAGAAATCGCTCCTTATGAGTAATTTATCATTTTCACACAATGCTCTCTGTTATGACAATATACAAGTCACTCTACACTAGTTCCAGAGTTGTTGTCGATAAATGCTTATAACTTGGATGTCTAAAATGTGTTATTGATAAATATATATTTTTTTAAAATAAATCCTAAGGCTTTATTGGCTCTTTGAACACTATGAATACTGAGGAGACTCCTCGAGCTTTGAATTTTAATCTCATTGATTTTGGTAATAATTAACCCTTTACCATACAATCTCTATTTTTAACGACCCTGAGAAAGAAGCCAAAGGAAAACATTATGGGAAAAGGAGAAAACGCTGTTAACCAGCATTTTCTCCTTTTCGCACAATGCCCTCTACCCTTCACCAAACAAATCTTAAATTTTTGTTTTGTCACATTTGTTTTGTCGTCTGCAAATGCTTTCAATTTGGAATAACCTAAAATTCTGTCGTTTGGTAATAAGTTAAAGGAGTGTTAACTTGTAAGTGGTAACTAAGTAGCTTCAGTGTACCCCAGGAGTCTGACTGCATACTCTGTGCAGACTGGTCCTGACATACTATGGCCACAAAGGCTTCATAATCAGCAAAAGTGCTCAAAAACCAAAAGAAAACTTAGTGTTTTCAACATAATATGGTCACGAACTAGTGATCCGGCCCCCACTTTTGCATTTATTCTAGCTAAAGTGTTTTGCGAAAACATGGAAACGCCTGAAATATGCATTTTCATGCTTTCTCACAACACCCTCCATTCAATATAATTTGTAACTTTTTTTTTTTCCTTGCTACATGTAATTACAATTTGTAGCTTGCATAATCTGTCACCTCTTCTCAATGATACCAACCCTTTCCCACATAATCACTTGTTTTAGGGTATTTAGGTATAAGACTTTAAGAAAGTAACAGAAAAGAATTGAACAAAAAGAAAAAACTTTGGGGGAAAAAAGGAGAAATCGCTTAAAACGAACACTTCTCACAATGTCTTCTATCCTACTAGTGGTTTGAAGGTCAATTCTACGGATCTGAAAGTTGTATTCTGCAGTAGCTTTCAATATGAGAAAATCTAAAGTTTGTCATTGGGGAAAGGGTTACGATAAGGATTTGAAAATAGAGATAAAAGGTGAATGTACCTGTATAACATTTATATACGTCCTTCATTTAAAAAAAAAAACATAATAATCATAACAGTACAGTATGTTTTTTGTAGTATTTCACAAGAGCCTCACTGTTTATGTCTGCTGGGCAATGATTTTGTTAATATCATCAAATAACTGGAATTTAATCCTTTTCCCACTATGAGTCCGACCATACACCGATCCATTAAAGAACCATGCACTGTCTATATCTTTTCGTGTCCGTTTAGTCTGTTGATAAGGCTAGTGTTTAGCCTCGTAACATCGTCTGCAATGCGAAAGCCGGCACTCTTCATTTCCTTTCTTTTGCGCATGATCTTGGCCTTCACATTATTATTGATAGTCTTAATTATCACGGGTTTATGGGACATACTTTTGGTTGGTAGTCTATGTATTGCTATGATTTCTTCTTTAAGTAGTTCGACCCCTTGGTGTTGTAGGATTGTACAAACTTTTTTGGTTAGTTTGTCCTCATCTTCTCCTGGGCCCTCTTCAATATTCATTATTTTGACATTATTTTTTCTAGAGTATTGTTCGTTCTGATTTGCTATCTTAATAGAGTCATTATTTTTCTGTTCTTGTTGTGAAAGTTTTGTTTCAAGTTCCTTTGTTCTCTCATCTAGCAACTTCGATTGGCTCTCCAACTTTTCCCGCAACTTTCCATTTTCGAATTCTAGCAGCTTTAATTCATCTTCGAGTTTTCCACATTTTACACCTATTTCACGTTTTATTTCTTCCCTCATCTTATATTCTAACGATTTCATAACTTCAGCTACTGTTTTCTCAATTAATTTTTCAATGTCATCCTTTTTCAACATATTTTTTAACTCGTCTTTCAAATCCTGGATATTGCAGTGAATTTCCTCTAATTTACTTTTTGAACTGTCTGTTTGACTAGCATCCAATTCCGACTCATTTTGAGCGTCGTTTTTCTTCTGCTTTGATGTAGATTTTCTGGTAGTTTGACTTTTTACCGACATATTTAAATTTGTTGTTCTGGTATTACGTTCGCAGACACAGAGCGTGTATGATAACAAAATTATTTGCTGCTATATATTGCCTATAGATTTAACTGCGCCTAATCCATATAACTGTTAACTGTAAATCTAAGTTTTACTTGAGCACTTGAGCACTGATAGCACTGACGGCAACTCACTATTCAATTTCACGTGCCTGCTTCTATTTTTAGATTCTCGACAGAGACAAAGAAAAAAGAATATTCGAGAATGGCTTATAAATATCTTCAAAATGCATACTTTTTAGTTCCTTTTTCCTGCAACACTATAATCTCCATCAACAAATCAACGTTTCCATGTATTTTTTGTCCGTATTTTTTCACTACTATCCGTATATTTCGAAATAATCCTCAGAGTAAATTTTGCATGTCAGAGCGTTTAAATGACCACGTGGCAAACCCTGCTAAAAAGTTAACTAGATATTAAAATCCTTGATGAACATTGATGAAACATCATACATGTATTCCTCACGATACACCGCCGATTTTTTTTTTTTTTTCATTTGATGCCCTATCATCAGAAAACGGGGCTTGATTTATTTATTCCACTGTGTACTTATACATGTATTTTTATTTTATAACTATTGGACATAATTCTATAAAACTTCATACTCATCTCGTTTATCATAAGCAACAGACAATCATACTTTATTTTTATCCAATGAAATGCTATGCTATGGAAAAAGGGGGCTTAATGGATATCTTCATTATGGACCAATAACAAAAAGGTCACGTGTAAATGCAAAACACTATAATTCTTTAAAGTTTGTATCTAAAGATGTCTTTTTAGTCGGGAGATTTTATTTCAATCAATAAGATAACCTGTTTTAAACTGAATGTTAACAAACTGAAGTTTTTTTCATTATGTTTCTTGTTTTAAGAAGTAAATAGTCAAGAGCGTTGGGTTAAGTCAATGTACTGAATTGGATCTGAATTTAACTGGAATGAACCGATAGAAATGCAATGGACTCAGTAACCGAATTCGACAAGTTTTTTTTTTTTTCAGTCTTGTATAAATCAAACAATATTTACATTTGCCATAGCCATTTATTTCAAATTAGCTAGTTTGTCAGTACTTTCAGAACTTTGATTGATCCCAGCCCACCCCAAAACATCTCTTGCAAGAGTAACATAGCTCAAACATCGTTGGAAACAATGTAGCAAAAGAACAGAAATGTGATTCGGAGCCATATCCTGTGAAAAGGTAGATTAACAAATTTGCAAAAAATCAGCTCAGTCCGCGCAAGCAGACTAGGTCTCGGTCGTTTTTCTGCATGTTCAAAGACCAATCTGCCTCCTGATTCTATTGGTAGTTTGCTCAAATACGAGTATAATTTAAACTTGGACGTTTTTAGCTGCCAAGAAAGTTAAGTTGGTATACTTGAGAAGTTATACTTATGAAGGTCGTAGATAAGAAGCCCTGCGAAGGTTTGTTATTATCAGGTCATGGAAAAACCCATATTATTATATATTATCTTTATCATAATCTTTATAATCATAATCTTTATTATTATTTCTGTCTCTTTTTCCTCTGAAATAAGATTGCACACTAAAACCCTTACGAAATGTTAATAGAAGATGACTATATCTAGATGAATAGAGAATACCGTTAAAAAAAGTAGAGCAAAATATTACCGATGTTCACGAGATGAAATAAATTTCGTTCTTTCACTTTAAAAAAAAAAATGTTCTTTTTATTTCTTACTTTTAACCCTTTCTGTTGGAAATTTAATCAAAATCCAGAACAGTGCATTTCGGTTATACCCCGTGGCGTACCCCCTCTGCATAGCAACGCGTTACAATATTACGTCAAGCGCAAGAAATGTAAGGTAGATGACGTCAAATTTCCATCTGTTTCTGAGGCGTGCGCATTTTATTTAGTTAACTATAGTGCGGTAACAACTTTTTCGCCTTCAATTGAAGATTTTAAAATACATCAGACAACAAGTTATGACATGAACCTGCTGGCCGAAAGTCAGTGGGGCTAAAACAGAAAATGGTCAAATAATTAGACTTGTTTCCGAAAGGAAGGAAAACAACAGGGCGGAAACAGGTTCGTGGTTACGCATTTAGAGAATATTGCCTCGTTTTAAAACAGAAAATGGTCAAATAATTAGACTTGTTTCCGAAATGAAGGAAAACAACAGGGCGGAAACAGGTTCGTGGTTACGCATTTAGAGAATATTGCCTCGTTTTAACTCTTTACCAAACGACAAAATTTTAAACTAGTCCAAACTCAAAGCATTTGCAGATGACGACAAAATTAGTGTGACTAAAAAATTGAAATTCGTTTAGGGAAGGGAAGAAAAAATTGTGGGAAAAGGAGAAAATGCTGGTAACATTTCAGAAGGATTCATTCTCGGGTCGTAAAACCAGGGCTTGTTTGGGAAAGGGTTAAATTAATCTTAATTTGGGATGCATTGATGAGGATGGACACTGTTTACTCGAAGTAGATCTAACAATGGCGTTTTTTTCCTTTGAGAAAATCTTGTGGAAAAAGGAAAAACAAGAACTATCCTAAACAATACAGACAGCAGAGACCTTTAGAATAAAATATCTAAACATTTTTCCAATAAAAATTTTGTTGATTCATTTTTTTTAACAGTGCCAAAGTTTAGGTCAAAAGACAGCAGATTCAGTTTCGCCGAAAAATACACAATGTCATGCTTTTCATACAGTCATAATTGATTAATCGAGGTTTGTAATTCAAGCTTGGAACAAATTGGTGAATAGACCATTTGTTTTAGCCAATCAGAAATTGTGTTGCATTCAAAACCAGAAAATCTTAAAAAAATAATATTAGAAAAAGAATATTCTTAGAAATGGTTGGTGAATACGGACCCTAATGGCTGTAAGTGGCTATAATTTTCTTTTCGAAGAGAAAGTACTGAAAACATTGTGGAGAAAGCAGAAAGTACTCGTCCTCAAGTACTATATAACCGATGTGCTCATCCTATATTTGGATGGCCAGGTGATAATTGTTGTTGGCAACCATACGTCGCAATGACATTTGCTTTTTAACAGAACAGAACAGAACAGAACATATATTTATTCATGACTTGTACACAAAATACATCGTCAATTATACGAATTTAACATTCCAAATATACAACTTCACATAGGTCAAAGCAAGCAAAGGACTATAACAACAATAAAAAGAATGAAAGAATCTAAGTCTGAAATCTGAAATAACACAGTAGACATTCGTTAGAAATAATGTTTTGGAGAGTAAGTCAAAGAGGAAAACTTTAGGATAAAATGCGAATTAGTTGATTTCGCAAAAAGAACGCTTCCTTAAGGAAGTGAGCAATGCTACATAATGTTATCTTCTCTTTAGATTGAAATAACTGGCTTTTCCGATAAGGAACTCCTCATTTAGAGCTTTTCCGATAAGGAACTCCTCATTTACATTAAACTTTCCATTGAAACTAAAAACTGTACCTAGATAGTTAAACGTGTCAACAATTTCTAAGACTTGCCCATTATAAGTCCAATTCTCATCGTGAAGCAGACGACCCCTTTTTCTAAAAACCATTACCTTCGTTTTCGACTCATTTACCTCTAGTCCCTATTGCAAACAATACTCTTGTAAAAGGTCTAAATTATTTTGTAAATCTTTCGGGGAATTACCAAATAGTGCCATATCATCCGCAAATAGTAATAAGATGAGTAACATATCATCTATGAAAATTCCGGAATCTAAACTTCTTTGTAAAAATAGCTCTAGATCATCAAGAAACAGCGACACTAAAATGGGTGATATTACCTCCCCTTGTCTTAATCCCACTGAATACCAAAAAAAGTCAGAGTAATTATCACAAAGCTTTATGCAAGATTTAACATCATCATACATATGTTTAACAATACGCAGGACTTTACCACGTATGCCATGTTTGAAAAGTTTCAACCACAGTGCGTTTCTATAAATACTGTCAAAACATTTTTTTAAATCTATAAAAGCAACATACAATCTCTTATTGCTATTCAAGAAGTGTTCTACAATAGTATTTAAAGCAAAAATGGCATCAACAGTAGATTTTCCTTTTCTGAAACCAAATTGAGCATCAGATAAACAGTTATATTTGTCACACAAATCAACAATTTGAGTATTCAGAATCGAAGTAAATATTTTTGACAAACAACTTAAAAGAGTTATACCTCTATAATTATTTACATCTTTTTTATCTCCCTTTTTAAACAGTGGTATAAGTAAACCTTCTCTCCACTGATCTGGGAAACAACCCGAATTCAGAATTGCATTAAATAAATCGCATATAAATGGTAATAAAATATCAATACCTTCAATAAAATACTCATTAACGTGCTATTTATGGTAACTGACGCGACAGCTTTAAAGGTGGCCCTACAGATTTTGGAACGAAAATTTTACAAAAATAAAAAACAAAATATTCTTATACTCCCAAAGCCTTTTACTTTTCATTCGTACAACCCAAGTAGCCGAAAACAATCGGACAACGAGAGAAATTAGAGATTTTCTTTGGCCCAGGTCGACACAGACGGGAAACACGTTCTATTTTTATATGAGCAACACACTCATTTACATACCGGAAATACACAGATGAAGCTTCAAACATAGGGTTCGAAGGAGAAATTTTGGAAAATAATTACATGTTTGTTATGTTATGGAATTTAAGCGTCATTGTTGCATAAAATGTGCCTTTTCGGGCCGTTATAAGCATGTTTTAACGGGTAAAAATCGGGCGTTAACGAGAGAAAACTTGTCTTAAAGTAAGACCTGAGTAATGGAAAACAGCTATTTCCACTAAAATATCATCCTGCAAAATTAGCTGTAATTAAAAATGAGTATTATTGAACTACTTTCACAGATTCATTTTTTCCATTTTTTCCAACTTTGAATTATCATTTATAAATCTAAAACCACTATTATTCTCAGTTCAAAAAGAGATAAAAATTACCTCCCTTTTAAGAAAACTAACAAAAATATCAAAAATAATTTCAAGATAGACATAAACGAATTTCTGATTAGTTAGAAATGTGCAAAAGTATTATTTCTGAATAAATCCTTATTTATCCTTATTCATCAACCCATTATCTAATTTCTGGCCTATGTTCACCGGAAGTGATTACACAGGTCTTACCTAAATCAATAAATTCACGCACCGTTAACGCCCGGCTTTGTACTATCAATATCCTCGATTCGGGCCTACCTTGTAAACAACGTTTGTCCTTGTCAGATTTTCCCTAGACTCCGACCATCAAACTGTTAGAATTTTTACCATATTAAATCCTTTTCATGTCATGTCTTTGATGATATTAGTACAACACAAACAAAATTTAGCACAGGATCTCAGTTTAATCGAGATCTGACCAAAACTTCACCCGTGAAATGTATTCTAAACCTCCCACCCACTTTTTAACGTGATCGGTCTGCCTCGCTTGATGTAGATCGAACCCTCTGTTGTCTTTCAGTTACTGAAATTCATATCCATGCAATCATCCTAGTTGTAATCGTCCAAACGTGTGCAAGTTTATTCCACATAAGTCCAGTTTGTATCAAAAATCAATAAAAGTGTATTTCCACCAAGAGAATCAAAACTTGCATATACAAGGGTGACAACCAATGTCATATCAGAGGTGTCGGAATAGCCGCCATTCTGTGCGCAAAGTACAGATGAATAACTTTATGTATCTCATATTTACCTAGAATACCTACTTTATCTAGTGACGGTAAATATATTTGTCCTATTCGTGAAATCAAAATGCCATGAAACAATGTTGTACCTCTAAACACTTCAACACAATTATTCTTAACGGCATTGTATACGACATCTATTTTTAAATCGCACATGTGTCACCGGTTTCGAAAATTGTGCGGAGGTAATTGCAAAATCAACGAAACTAATGAACTAAATATCAATGTATACTAAAGAAGAAAGCTGTCAGGTGCCATATGCACTTTTTTGTTTGGACAGATCTTCAAAAACAATAATGTACAATCCTTTTTAAACGAAAATGGCGGATTTAAAATATCTCCGAAGACGTACGCTACATAGGTACGTAGGTTGTTACTCCTCATATAGGACTAACGGCCCTTCATTGCTCGTAATAATAACTTCTTCGCCGACTTCCGGTTTTGACCCATTTTCGTACAGTACATTTGAAGTTCGCTTATTTGCATTTCTATGAAATTATTTTTGCTATCTTTGCAAATTATTGATAAAATACCTTTACTTTATGCAATAATAGCATTAATTCACGTTGTTGTTTTTTTTTCGGTCGTTAACATTCGCAGAGGCCCACAAAATATTTCGCACTCGGGCGTTAAAGCATTTTTCGGGTCTCTGCGAATGATAACGACAAAAAAAAAAACGTGAATTAACCCTATATTAGTCATGTGCCAGGTAAGTTCTTTTACCGTATGGACAGGTGCGCTTGGACGCCGCTATTTGACCGAAATAATGTTGAAACAGAATAGTATCTCAAACAAAGAAACATCTTGAAATCATAAAAAAATATTTTGATTGCGTTTTGATGGTCTTTTTAACCCTTTACCAAACAATCCCTAGTTTTCACGACCCTGGTAAGGAAGGCTTTTGAAAACATTGTGGGAAAAGGAAAAAATGCTGGTAACCAGCATTTTCTCCTTTTCCCACAATGTTTTCTACCCTATCAAAGACAGAAATCATTATTTGAGCAACATCTAAATTGTTGGCTATAAATGCTTTCAGTTTGGTTCGGTCCAAAATGTTGTCACGTGATAAAGGGTTAGTAATCATGAACGTGTCTTAACTTTCGTCATCATTAAATTTCCTGCCACTATTTAAAAAAAAATTCTTGCAATTTCAAAGTCCTCTTCACGGAAAAAAAAAATCCACTGTAGTTGATAGATTAGATCTTAGTTCATACTACATGATCTATTCCACCCGATCTTTGTCGACACTGTCTGCAACAGCGCTTAGGCAGTAGTCCGATCTGTAAGATTAAATTCACTTCAGCAAACTAAGATTCTACCAGAACGGACATTGTAGATCCAAGATCAGACTGCACGTTCTGTGCAGTCTGATCTTGATCTACACTGTCCGCAAAAGGTCCATGAATAGAGCTTACCTTTTTAATGATTAAAGTTTGTACATCTATAAGAAGGTTCATTAAAGTTTGATCAGAATTGCGGCTGTATAAATCGATTAGGTGCCACTTTTGAAACAGTTCAAAGACTTTCCAGTTGAATAATGTTTCTTAGCACGTAAATAGTTGTACATGTGGCTTATTACCTATCGAAACAAATTTGCAGTCACAGTAGACAACTTTGAAAATATTCTTGTGAAATACTAGATGAGAGAATCAGCACGGATCAAGACACTTTTGATGAAAGGGTAGATCAAGATCAGACTGCACTGATGATGCAGCCTGATCATGGACAAACATTTTTTCCCAGTAAGAAAGCAATTTGGAATTCGCAACAGTGTTCATTTTTTGGTACTCCACTTTGAAGTTTTCCTTTTTCTTTTTACAAAAATGAAAAGTGAGTATATAAGTAATGGCGAGAAACATTGTGACAGAAAGAGGTGCAGATAGTGAGGGGTCAGTGGTCGTCAAATTACATACTGTACCTGGCTTTAAGATTCGTGAACAACTGATTTCTATTCAAATATTTCTTGGCAGATTGGTAAAAGGAATTGATGGTTTAGGTTTATTCAAGACAATGCCTGTCTGCCCTCTCTCTGTATCTCTCAGTGTCTTTGTCTTTGTCCTTTGTCTCTCTCCTTGTCTCTGTCTCCCCCCACTCTGATTCTGCCCTCTCTCTGTCTCTCTCTGTCTCTTTGTCTTTGTCCTTTGTCTCTCTCTTTGTCTCTGCCTTCCCCCTCAGATTCTGTTCTCTCTCTCTGTTTCCATGTCTCTCTTCTGAATGTATGTCTGTCTGTCTGTGTGCCTCTCTCTCTCTCTCTCTCTCTCTCTCTCTTTCTCTCGTCCCTCATGTGCACATATAAAAACCTGACTTTTACAGTCATTCTCGAGCTTTCATGACCTGAGCTTCATCCCTTTCAACAAGTATAAAATGTTTCACTAAAACTCGGAGTCATTCTAATCTTATGTGTTTGACTAAATAAGCTGAAAAGTAGATTCAAGATCAGACCTATCCACCGTCTGATCTTAATCTTTAAACCTTTACCAAACGACAAAATTTTAAACCAGTCCAAAATGAAAGCTTTGCAGACGAAAAATCCAAAGTGATAAAGAAATAAAATTTCTCGTTGGAAGTGTAGAAAATATTTGGGAAAAGGAGAAAATGCTGGTTAGCAGCATGTTCTCCTTTTCCTAAAATATTTTCAACCCTTTTTCCTTAACGCTGAGTTATTCGTTAAAGTGTCCTTGGGCAAGACACTTCCTTAGAGTCGTTGAAATTCGGGAATTCGTTAAAAGCATACGACCAGATAACTCATGGCTAGTGTGCAAACAACTATGTAAAATTATTAGCTAATATTGATATCACGAATTTCTAAAAGACATTTCCGTTTTTTTTTTTTTGTCCATAACAACAATCAACATATTTTGTTTCCCTTTTTTTTTTAAAATTATAATAAGTAAAAACCGTTTTTTTTTAACATATTCTTTTGTTTTCATCGTATTGTGTGGGTATTTAGAATTTTCACATCACACCAAATTAAAAAAAACATATATCACTGAAATTTATACGAAAAAACAATACAAATCATCAATAATTAAGAATCATAAAATTACAAAAAATAAATGATAGTATTCCCTTAAAAGGCTACGTAGGCTCTTAAGCTATTTTTAGATTTCCCGCCAAAAATCAAAAAAGCATTGTGGTAATTTTAAGTGACTGGCATGTGACTAGTGACTCTCAAATTCCTAAACTTAACAAACATGTAATTATTTTCCATAATGTCTAGAACTTCAGACGCTATGTTTGAAGCTTTGTCTGTGTCTTTCCGGTATGTAAATGAGCGAGTTGCTGATGTAAAAATAGACGGTGTTTCCCTTCAGTGTCGACCTGGGCTGCAGTAAATCTCTAATTTCTCTTGTTGTCCGATGGTTTTCGACTACTGGGGTTTTATGAGTGAAAATTATAAGGCTTTGGGAGTATAAGGACGCTTTTTTTGTATTTGTGTTAAATTTTCGTCCCAGAATATGAAGGGCCACCTTTAACGCCATTTTCAACGTTATTTCAGTCATATTGCGGCGACCAGTGCACCTATCCATGCTAAGTTTTCATTTACAAGACAAAAACCATCGTCGGAACATTGATCATATAACGCAGGAATTAAACTTGTGGATTTCTAATATATCAAATCCGCACATCGATAAAACGCCATGTAAAACAATAAACATTTAATTCAATTACTACTATATGACAGTTTTTTCCAAAGATAGAATACAATTATGTGCAGCCTGATCTTTATCTACTCCATTGTTCTTTTTTTTTGCAAAAGGCTATCGCTTAGACTGACTAAAGTAACAAACTGTCATCTTTACAATAATTCCCATACTTTTAAATGTTACGATTTAAATTCAAATGCATTTGTTCTGTTCACTTTTGGCAGCCATTGTATCTTCGCATGCCAAGGCTGACGATTCAGTACGTTACTCTACCCATGGCGGATCAAGCTTGATTTTTACATTCCCCCGATACTTTTTTTCATTGCATGCAGCCAGCTCTAGCTGCAACGAATGATATCGCCCGTAGCATTTTGTCTTTGATAAAAATAGAACAAGGTCGCTACCTTTCGAATAGAAGGTAAACATGGAAACCCACGTGGATGTCTGCTTATCGCTTCATGCTGAATAACTGTATTGTAAAACGATATTTCATTGGCCGTCAGAAATATGATGTAAAGGGGGGTAATGACCGGCATCCAATAGAGGGCGCGTCGTAGGAATCTCGAAATCGGTCTCAATCAGCCAAGGTAAGATCCACGTAGTGATCGTAAACTTGGCTAGCGAAGATGGTTTACTTTTGGCAGCCATTGTAACTTTAATCTTGCTAAGACTTTTCCCAAACGTCGAAGTTTGGACTCTTTCTATTTCAGAATCACCAACAGATAATGGATTTAAAATTTGGCAAATGAGCTAGAGCTTTCTGATAAGGTTGAAAACATGGTGGGAAAAGGAGGAAATGCTGGTAACCAGCATTTTCTCCTTTTCCCACGATGTTTTCTTTACCAGGGTCGTGAAAACAAGGGAATGTATAGTAAAGGGTTAACGTTTATAGAGAAAAAAATAAACTAAAGATTCCGATGGACGCAGCCATGTCGGCGCTCCTGATAGAATGACCAAAAAGCTATTTCGGTAGAGTTAAAATTAATTGTTAACCCTTTACCTGATATGCCAATTTGGCATTATCTCCCGCTAGATGGCATACTATAAATACTCATCTATCTAATTTGGGCATCCTAGGTACAGAAACGAACCACTTTCCTACGCGACAACCGTTACTTTGAATTTCAAACTAAAATAAACGTTAACTGAATAAAACGCTACCTCGTGCAATTCACTCTGCTATGATCAGCAGTTAAGAGAATCTGGAGCTAAAGCAGGTCTCATTTCTCCTCAAACGTATTCATTAAAAGCTATTTTCAACATTACTACTTTAAAGAGCGTAATATTACAGTCAGCCCGCTTTCGGGGCTAGTGATGCGTCATATAAGACAGTCGAATCTTCGAAGAATATGACATGCGCAGACAACGACCAATTTGGGGCTCTTCCATTTCAGCAACAAATAAAGATATGATGTCAAAAATATGGACAAATGAGGATACAAATATCTGATTGAGTGGAAAACATTGTTGGAAAAGGAGAAATTGCTCGTTACGAGCAATTCTCCTTTTCCCACAATGTTTCCAAAAGCTGTCTGTTGTTGATACGTCAAAATGAGTATCTATGGGGTAAAGGGTTAACCATTTCAGCCATATTCTGGGAAAAAAGGGGGTTTAATGCTTCTAGGTGACATATGGTCTGCAACACGCGAAATTCGGAAATTTACGTTATGTGTCGTCGCGGATCAGCCTGCGCAGTCCACGCAGACTGATCCGAGACGACACATTACGACTACATTATATGATGTACACTGTCAAAACCAACATAAAAGCAGTTTCCCTTTCGGAAGCCCCGTGTACATGACTACAATATAAACACAACATTCAAAATTGCGGCGTCGGCCAAGATAAACATTTGCGCCGAGCTGCACGTTTTAAATAGCAAGTATTACCGAAGTCCAGTGACGTCAGTTCCTAGTGACGTCAGGTTTCATGACATTGGGGCACTCGGAAGGGAAATTCTACTTCTTCAGGGTACTCAGCTTTTCTAACCAAAAACAGGTAAAATTCGCTTAACAAACATTTGTATGGTATTTTTTTTTTGCAGAATTATAAACTCGTTGTATGATCAGGTGGCAGGGGACTTGGAAACTTGTTCAGGGCTGTGGTGAATCATGTCACTAGCTTGCCTTCGGCTCGGGGCGACATGATTCACCAAAGCCGTGAAGATGTTTCCAAGCCCTCCCCCCCCCCCCCCCCTCTCACCTGACCGTACGTCAGCGAAACATCGCCACCGCCGACACACAAGAGAGTGTCGGATGACGAAGGTTGGACATCGATCACAGTGGCCTTACCTTGAGCGCTTTGTACTTAGTGAACTAAACACTTCTGAATAATTCTGAGCAAAATAAAAGGAGTGACAACCCGGCACATGTAGATCTGTGGTAAACTAGAGTACCGAAATTCTAACCCGGTGGTTGCGAGTTCGAAACCTGGCTGAGGAAAACTTTATTTCCACCGTTTTTCCTCCATTTTTCTCTAACCTGCCATGCACGTGAGAGAACTTTAGATTGGAAAGAAGAACTGCTGTGTCTGCATTGGTGAGCGAAAACCAGGTAACATATATGCATAGGCGCACTGACCGCCGTGATATAACCTAAATGTATTGTAAATATGTGTTATGAATACTATGAAACTGAGGTTGTCACGTCAGATTTTAACAAGCGAGCATCAAGCAATAACAGACATCATTAACAGTCGGGTTTTGTTTGTAATTTTCTCTCAATTAAGGCAGTCTACCGAATCAAAGGCTCATACGAGGCTTCTTTTTTGATTGAAGAATTTATCTGTAGGAAGAAAAACTGGGTTACGATATCTAAGTCTTCCCAGGTCGTCCCCGTGTCCGGTTATTTGTGCCAATTATAACCGAAGCCCTCGGCTGGGTTAGTCACTCTTTTCTGGCTGTAGGCTTTAGGCGCTAAATTTGTTTACTGCTATGCGAACTTTTTGTGGTATTGCAGTATTAGTTGTACGATCAGGCGCCTGTGGTGAATTATGTCACCCCGAGCCGAAAGCGAGATGGCGACATAATTCACCACAGCCGTGAACAAGTTTCCAAGTCACCTGCCACCTGACCGTACAAAGAATTTATTATACTGCAAAGATTTACCCATCAAAGCGTGTTAAGCGAAATTTTCCTGTTTTATAATTTCACGAATCGAGTATGCTGACGAAATAGAAATTCCCTTCTGTTTGCCCCAATTCAATGAAAATTGACGACACTGCAAACTTACGTCACTAAAACGTGCAGTTTGGTGCATAAATGTGCAGTCTGGTGATCGATCGACGCCACCATTTTGGATGTTGTGTTGCGCGTGTAGTGATAATATGTTTACGGGGCACTCAAAAGGGAAACTGGCTTTACGTGGTTTTTGCCAGGGTACATGATATATATCCAGGCATGTTAAACAATCAGATCACGAGAAATTTCTTTGCAGTATAATAATAGGGTCAGTAAGTCTCGTTTAGATGAAATGCACTTCCGGGGAGGCTGGTCGACATATTGAGATATTTTCCACTATTTTGCTTATGCATGTACCGACATTCGTGACGCTACACCGATGTGCATATTCTTCAAATTCTCAAAAATGGGTTTGGAGAGGAAAAACTGGAGATGAAAGATGTTGGTAAGGGTCAAAATATTGTTTAGAAATAATTTTGTGATTTAAATACAGGCCGTGGAAATCAGCGAAAATCCGTAACCCAGTTTTTGTACATCGTTGCAATTGATAGCGTCGGACATCCGGGCATTTTCGTTGATCACGTGATAGCAAAAAGGGCGGAGGTGAAAGCAAACGCCAACTTGAATATACCCGTATAGTAATTCATGACATTTTAGAAATGAAATTCACCGTAAAAACGATAAAAATGCCAGAAATCGGCCGTGTCGGTAGTTGTATCCTTTATCACTTTCGAAGAGGCAAAAACTGTCAAGTTATCAATTTTCCGGTATCTTACAGAAAAAGAGAGTTATTGCTCAAGCGCTATCTCCTTTTGGTTTTCATAGAAACTTTCGTGTGCAGACTACATTATTAACGCCGAGAAAGAAATAATTATTTCTAGCAAACTGCCTTTGACTTATAAGACAAGAATTTAAAAAAGAAAATTAAAGCCAAACTGTAGTTAAATCGGGAAGCAATAAAAATGCATTTGAAAACAAAAAAAGTTTTCGGAACTCAGAAATGAGAATGAACTTACCCTATGTTTAAAAAAAGTTGATTATTCCGAATCCTGCTTACCGTATTTACGAATGATCAAGTGAAAATTAAACAGGGCAGACACGTTTTTATGACACGTGTGTGTTAGTGTTTAGCAAAGACTATGTATCACCCATTACTGCAGTGATATACCGAGATCAAAGGAACACCCGGCTAACCCTTTACCAGCTTTAAAACGAAAACAGCTTTAGCACATATTTCTCGCTAAAAATGAAACATACACCACAATTTTTAGATGGAAAGACAGGTTTAAAATTTGAATAGACCTTCGTCGTTACGATAGTCATCGATTAAGAGTGATGGAAAATAAAAATGCAACTAAGAAGATACGATATCTTCTTCGGCAAGAATTTGATCAAGAAACTCAAACTTTATCGTGTTTCAACTTTCAAACTTTGCACACAATAAAACTCGTTTTTCTTATTACAGAAATTTATCACCACCCTAATCCTTTTCAAAGATAAAAAAAAAGACTTTTCCAAATTGTAAATATTGACACCCTTCAATTTTATATGACTTAACTAATGAAACTGAATAGAAGATATCGTAGGAAAAGGCGAAAATGCTGGTCACGAGCACTTTCTACCCTTCCTACATTGATTTCTTTCTTTTTTAACTGGGGATTGTGTGGTAAAAGGTTAATAGTTAAAATATATCGAACCAATTATCCCTGGGTTGCAAGCCCTATACTTTTCCAACTTAGCAATGTCTGACATGTGCTAAACAATCAGACTATCTATGGCAATTTTTATAAAATTAATTTATCCTTTACAGAACGACAAAATTATGACTTGCCCAAGTTAAAATTAAGCATGTGATGATAACAAAAATAAGTGTGGCTCAAAACTGGAATTTAGTTTAAAAAAAAAGGTAAAAGACGTTGTAACAGGAGACAATGTTTATAACTAGAATGTTCTCCTTTTCCCACGACGTTTTCTAAAGAATTTTTTCTCGGGGTCTCTAAAAGTCGGGTTTGATCAATGACAGTAATGGCTTATTTGACTAAAAATCTTAGTAAACTGCAAAACTTGGGACCTATCAAAATCCATAGCATTTGAAGGCGACAGTTTAGACGTGGGTCAAATTGTTGAAATGGCTTTTGAAAAAGTAGAAAATATCATGGGAAAAGGAGAAAATGCTGGTTCAAAGCATTTCACATTGTTTTGTTCAAGCACCCTACGTTTCCAGGGTTGTTAAAACTCGGTATCGTTTGGTAGTGAGTTAAGAATCTTTCCGGTGTCTTGAAAGAAATAGGGACAGTCCATTTACTAAAATTACAGCACTAAAAGCATACTTTTGAATATTAAGAAAATTACGATCCTTAAAAAAAGAAAAAAACCCGAACTTTTTAAGTTGTGCATAACTTAGTCATGTTCCAAAACATCTAGCTTCAGTTCAAATTTTTAATTTTCCATCCTCATCCACAAAATATTTAAAATCCAGTTCTCAAAAGTCTTTAAGAAATACTTTGTACGTGTCATATGAATTTCCACAAAAGGGGTGAAGGGTGTTCCGTGTGCCTTTGATCTCGGTATCGCACTGCAGGGTGGACGACCCAAGAGCTGTAACGTAATTGCTTGGTGGAAATAAAAAAAAAATAACGCACACATGTCACATTACACTGACTGTTTATGTTTGCTACTGATCATTCACCCTTACGGTGACCATTTGTGTTTAAAATTTGGAATTTTTCGCAGGTTACAGAGGGTAAGTTCATTCTTCAATCTAACATATATATATCAAAATTAGAATTTTGGAACGAAAGCGATATAATTCGTCTTTGAAAGAACAGCAATATTGTGGGAAAAAAAAAAAAAAGGATGCTGATTGGTATTTTCCTTTCACTGCAATATTTTCAGAATTCTCTCTCTTCATGGTCGGAAAAACATTGGATTTTTTTTGTAATGGGTTAGATCTTAAAGTCTGTCTCGGGGCAACGTTTTAAAAACAGTTTTATCAGACTATTTTTTTTTTTTTCGCTCAAATATTAGAAAATTAAAATAATCACCATCAAATACCAAGATATTTTACAAGAATGGTAATTTTTCAAGACGATACTTGAGAGGTTTATTAGCTTATCAGCCTTTGAAAATTCAGGAAATAGCTCTGGTCAAAGAGAGAGAGAGAGAGAGAGAGAGAGAGAGAGAGAGAGAGAAAATCCTTGGGAACCATGGAATTCTCCGACCTTTCTTTAAATCTGATGAACAACATAATATGTTTACATTTATTTTGAGGCTCGGACATGAAGCAGACAAAGAAAAAATGAACATTTATTTCTATGTTTGAAGGGTCTAGATCCACTATATATTTAAATGGTAGGTCTAACTGTGTAGGCGCATTTAATGAAAATCGTCTCAAAGAAAAATTGACAACTAGCCATACGTTTTCTAAAGTATATTCCTAATAGTTATCGTAACTGTTAAAAGCTTTGATTAGTGAAAAACGTAGTTTTTCTCAACAAAAAAAAATGCAAATAGTACTAAAATATATGGTTGCTATGTTATCGATTCACCTCCGAAAATGACGACCGCTCGTTGCTAGGGAATGTGACGTCACGCCGTTGTACCCTATGGACATGTACTCGGTCGATTTCTGATCTAAGAAGGCCAAACTAACCTAGTTATGGCAATAAAATAATGTTTTTTAGCATTTCATTCTAGAAATGCACTCATATCGCGTCTTCAGGGGCGTTTAGAAACATATTGCGGTTTTGATATGTTTCGCACCAGTGCAGTTTCGCACCCAAGTCTCCTTTGCACTATATTGAATGTTGCCGGTAATGACAGTTGGAATTATTCGGCCTCATTTCATTAATTGAATTGCCTTAGACAGCGATTCTTAAATGGTCGTGAATTATTGGCTTCAGAACCTATTTTAGCATCTTTTGTGGAATTATTTTCAGTTAAATTCATCATTTCTAGTTCAAAACTAGGTATATAAGCTTAACCCTTTAAAGAGCACGGAATAAATCAAAGACGCATTTCATTTTATAAATAAGATCGTGAGAATAATGTTGAAGTTGCCCTCGTCTGGACGGTCTTAGTAAAGCGATCAATGTAGATCAGACTGCAGACTTTGTACAGTCTAGTCATGATGTACATTGATCACAAAAGCAACTAAAGTGGTCAAAGGCACTTTGAGGGTTATAACAAAGAATTGCAGACTATTTGAATACTCAGAATCAGTACTTGTGCTTGCCTATTTTGATGTAGCCTTTACAAGTGTAATGCTTCTTATGATGAAATATTCTGCAGAAAGTCTTTTTGAATACATTGCTTTAGCCTGTCTTTTTTTCTTTTTTTTTGCAGGAGGGCAGATAGGCCATGAAATCCTAACAATCACAATAACTGTCCAAAACATCTGTACAGTGCCACATGAAACATCACCTACTTTAGACTCATTGGAAATGCCAAACCACTAAAACAGAAGATTAATTCATGACTGTCCAAATGACAGCAGATGCAACAGGATGTACTACACAAGATATGATTTGCAGGGCATTTTCTTCAAAAAAGCTTGTGTCAAAACAGCCAGGGGGAGGGAAGCCAGGACAATAAATGTGAGAAAATATTGGAAATAATTTTTTCTGTGGTGTTTTGCACCCATTCAAAGACAAATTTCAACAGTTCATTTGCATATCACCTGCTAATCCTCTCAGCTTGAACCAGTCGAAATTTTGTTCTGTGAGTTAACCCTTTACCAAACAATTTTGTTCCTAATAAATTACCCAGAAGCAGAGGGCTTTGAAAACATTGAAGGAAGAGGAGAGAAAAAATGGTCATCGGCTTTTTATACATTTTTCACAATGTTTCCTCTCAGTCATAAACCTAATCATTTAGGCTACAATTTTTCATCCTCCAACTTTGCTTTCAAAATAGACACTATGAAAATTTTGTTAAATGTTAAAAGATTAAAATGGTTGCATTTCTTCTTATAAAGCCCTTGTTTAATTCATCCTTGCAAGTGTTGTTGGACCAGAGACAGCCCAGTAATTTTATACCAGCAGATAAAGGGGTCAGTGGTCTGTCTCCTGTAGACAACTTTTTGTGTCTTGCAGCAGACCAATTTTGAAAACATTTTGACCTAAGGACAAATTGGTCAAAATAAGTAATGTCTAATTGTGACATGATTTAACGAATACTCAAGCTTTACTCCTTGATTAATTTTTTTCGCATTCACAAGGATGCTTCTGAAGTTTTGTGCTGCAAATATGTTTCAGAAGCAATTTTATTATTTTTGATGACTTTTAAGTCTTTACCAAAAAATCCTGAGTTTTAACAACCCTGCAGAAAAATACTTTAGGAAACATTGTGTGAAAAGACAACTAATAATTTTTACTTTCAACACAATGTTTTCTACCTTTTATTAGGTAAATTGTAAAATGTGAGTCAAAATCAATCAATTGTCTGCAAATGCTTTGAATTTGAAGAAGTGCAGAGTTTTATCAGTTGGTAAAGATTAAACAAAATAAACATGAGAAGTCTTAAAAGTTTTGTAGATATTTAATTATCTTTATTACATTTGTAGTAACAAAACACTTTTGCACTATTGTCATGTTATTTGGGTCCCTTGATGGAGCAAATTTCTGCTTCAGAAAAAAAATATTGTTAAAAAATGCGAAATTGTTTATTAACCCATTACCACACAATCCATACTTTTGACGCCCCTGAGAAAGAAGCCTTTTGAAAACACTGTGGGAAAAGGAGAAAATGCTGGTAACCAGCATTTTCTCCTTTTCCCACAGTGTTTTCTACCCTTCCCAGAACAAATTTCAATTTTTCAGTCACCTTTATTTTGTCGTCTGCAAATGCTTTAAATTTGGACCGGTCTAAAATTTTCTCGTGTGGTAAAGAGTTAATTTGCCATTTCTCACAATGTTTTCAAACGACTATTAATTTTGTGCAGCTAATAAGACTTCTATGTAACAAAATTTCTTTTTCTGCACAATGTCATTGAGTGAATTTTACCACATGTTTATTGCTTTCACTCTTCAAGGAGCATTAGGGATTTTTGTTCTAAATATAAACAAGAATATTACTTTTCCTTTATTTAACAAAGTCTTGAAACCTAACTTTACTTTTAACACTAGATAGAGGCAAATGGAGAAAAATAATTGAAAGATTGAGATGAAAACATTGTCGCAAATAGATATTGCTAACTGTGAGCAATAACATATTTGGTCACAATATTTTCAAAAGCAGTCTGCTGCAATGCTGTTTTAAATTAGTGTCATTTCTCGTTAGGATTTAAATACCCTTTTAACTATTGAACAGTACCGGTAAGTGTTAGCATGAACTTCTTTGTGGTGCAAAGATGGTAAACATAGAACATTAATACTATAGTACTATTTTTCTTTAATTAAATGTTTAAATGACTGCATGTCCAATTATACATATATGAGAACACCACTGCATAACATGTGGTCCCTGTAATGTGCAGTTGTCTTGCAGTCATGGTTCCTTTTTAGTGTCATTCTTCTACCAGGAGAAAGCTCTGAAAGTATATTAGTAAGATATGTTTGTAAATACATGTATAGTACTTCTGAATAGAAGTTTTTAGCTAACCAGAGCAAAAATGCTTAATTCTTTATCACAGGATAGATCCTAGACTTGTCCAATTGAAAACATTTGGAAACAACAATTTAAATGTGGCTGGAACTTGGAAGGATGGAATTTGTCTTTGAATGAGTAGAAAACATTGTGGGAAAGGGAGAAAATGCTGGTAACCAGTATTTTCTCCTTTACCCACAATGTTATCAAAAGGCTTCTTCCTTGAAAGCACTAGGGTAAATGACTTGTACAAATTGAAAGCACTAGTAGACAAAAAAATAAGTGTGGCTAAAAAAATGAAATTCATTTTTGGATGGGTTGAAAATACCCTGAGAAAAGGAAGACATGCTGGTTACCAGTATTTTCTCCTATTTCCATACTGTTTTCATAAATTGTCTTCTTTACAGGTAAAGGGTTAAACATTTCATTCATGTGCCAGTTAGTGCAATTGGTCATGGGTATCTTTCCAAAGTACTATGCACAACACTAATATTCAGTGTGCATAGTGGAACAAGCATATTGCATTCTTCTTAAACAACCCTTGGCCTGTGAAGCACAATCCTTTATGACACAATCCTGATTTTTAAAGACTTGGAGGATGTCTTATGAAAACATTGTAGGAAAAGGATTAAATGCTGGTAACCAGCATTTTCTCCTTTTCCAATAATAGTTTCTATACCCGCTCAAATAAATTTCCATCATTTAAATACTAGATCATTATTCTATATGGCATTAATTGTCATCTGCAAACCCTTTCAATTTGGACCAGTCAAAGATTCTGTCTTGTGCCGAGAAGATAACTACACACTTTTCAGCAAAGTGATGATCGATTTCAGACTGCAATGAACATGCAGTCTGATCTTGAATCTGAACTCTCTTATGTTTGATATTTGAAAACATAATACTGGAGTGGCTGTCTTAAAAATACTCGAATGTCACCAAAGGCTGAAATTAACAGCGGCTCAACGTAGATCTGTGCGATCGCCCCCGGCAAATTGAGGATTACAACTAGATCTATAAATATCTGTTTTAAAACGTCTTGCTTCGTACTTATGTTTTCATTTTATGCCTTCACATAGCTGTAGTTTTGTGAAAGAAGCTGATTCATCTAGTTTGATTTAACTCCGTCAAAAAAGCATGATTCTTTTGAATACGAAACCGAAAGTAGGTTGAACCATCAACCTGTTTACCTGCGCTGAACACGATCTGTTCTTTACTGTGGAGTATTCATGGTCACATATCGTTCTCTGATCGATTACTGAAATTTTCAAATCGCTCGGAGTTCTTAAATCTTACTTCATCATTCGTAATTGCTTCGTGTATCTCTCCACATACTGTGATGAAAAGGCGATAAATTTACGGTGCTCCCCGGAAGTGATGAACTCTCGCGGTCACGTGACGAGACTTTCAGACCCTATACTTTTTCTGCAGCAGTTGAACATGGAGAAAGGGGATTTAATGCATTTCTGATATACGTATTCACCAACCATTCTTAACCCTCCTGGGCGCCATAGGCGAACAATGTGACATTTGCGGACGGTATAGGTCTACATCAGACTGCACAGAACGTGCATTCTGATCTTTGATTTCTACCGTCCGCTTGTGTAGCCAATCTATACAATCAAAATATTTGAAAGTTTCAGCAGACTGTATTTATAACCTTCAAAAGGGGTCAAGCTTATTTATCTAGCGCAGAACGCGTCAAACACTCTTTGTCTAATTTCATACCGCAGAAAGTAAAACAACTTCTGATAGGCTAAACCATTCGGTTTAGCCAATCAGAAGTTGTGTTACTTTCAAATTTAGAAAATCTTAGAGAACAAGACTAAGATTGTTTTATTTGAGTGGTTGATAAATATGGGCATTTCAGAATACATTTTACCAAACAAGACATCGCATGCCTATGAGAAAACCAGAAAATCAATTTTGTATAACAATTGACGGACTTATTAGGCAGACAGGTCCGTTGTCTGCGCATGTCATATTCTTCGAAAATGCGACCTGTCTGCTATGACGCAACACTGATCCCATATGCTAAGGAAAAGTAGGGCTTACACCGAGGCTATTACCTAAGCCTTTAGCGTTGTCTGCGCATGTTATATTCTTCGAAGATTCGACTGTCTTATATGACGCATCACTAGCCCCGAAAGCGGGCTGACTGTAATATTACGCTCTATAAAGTAGCAATGCTGAAAAAAGCTTTTATCAATACGTTTGAGGAGAAATAAGGCCTGAATTAGCTCCAGATTTCTCTAAACTGCTGATCATATAGCTGAGTGAATTGCACGAGGTAGCGTTTTATCGAGTAAACGTTTATTTTAGTTTTAAATTCAAAGTAACGGTTGTCGCGTAGGAATGTGGTTAGGTTCTGTACCCAGGATGCCCAAATTAGATAGATGAGTATTTATAGAATGCCATCTAGTGGGAGATAATGAAGCCCTTAGGTGCTGTTTTAATAAATAGCCGATGCAAAGGTTACATGCTGGCTGATCATAGGTGAATGAATCGCATCAGGGCTCGTATTCACCAACCATTCTTGAGAATATTCTTATTCTTATTCTCCAAGGTTTTCCAAATTTGTAAGTAACACAACTTCTAATTGGCTAAACCGAATGGTTTAGCCAATCAGAAGTTGTGTTACTTACAGATGTAGAAAATTCTGGAAAATAAGACCATGAACGTTCTTAAGAACGGTTGGTGAATACAGGCCCAGGTATCGTTATATTGAGTAAACGTTTATTTTAATTGAAATTCAAAGTAACGGTTAACGCGTTGACAAGTAGTTCGGTATAATGCAGAGAAATGACCCTCCCATACAAAATGATAAAATGACCCATGGGTCATTTCTCTACGTAGAGAAATGATCCGGGTCATTATTCTACGTAGAGAAATTTTTGCATTATAATAAATTCGTTGTACGATCAGGTGGCAAGGGATTTGGAAACTTGTTCAGGGCTGTGGTGAATCGTGTCGCCAGCTCTGGGGTCATTTCTCTACAAAGAATAATTACCCGGGTCATTCCTCTAGGCAGTGAAGTGACTTCTAGGGTCATTTCTCTTCGTAGAATAATGAACCGTGTCATTTTGTAGGGGAGGGTCATTTCTCTGCATTACACCGGTTCTGTACCCAGAATGCCCAAATTAGATAGATGTGTATTTGTAGAATGCCATCTAGCGGGAGATGATTTAAGACAGGTCCTTAACCCTTTCCCAAACGACAAACTTTTGGACTAGACCAAATTGAAAGTATTTGCAGACAACAATTCAACTCTTGCTGAGAAGATGATTTCTGTCTATGATAGGGTAGAAAACATTGTGGGAAAAGGAGAAAATGCTGGTTACCAGCATTTTCTCCTTTTCCCACAATGTTTTCAAAAGGCTCCTATTCCAGACCCGTAAAAACCAGGGATTATTTGGGAAAGGGTTAAATAGGCAGAAAATTCACCTAGGAAAAAAGTATCAACCTAGGTTTGTATGAGAGGACTGTATGGATTGCTTAGACAGATTCTGGCGGTAGCTTCTGTGCAATCTGATCTTGACCTACGCCATACGCAACAGATGAATAGTATTTGGCCTTAACTTTTGTTACCGCTAGCTAGTCTAAATAGACTCTGGTTTTTCTCTTTTTTTTCTTCGGAGATTTAATGTAAATTTTCACATTAAAGCTGAATACTAATTTAGTCATTACCCTCGCGTTGCGAACATTTTAGATCAAGATCAGACTACACATTCTGTGCAGTCTGATCTTGATTTCAACCAGCAATATTGGAGGGTGAAAGTTGTATAAAAAGATCTAAAAATATCGAAACTCAGTTAGATGTCTTTTTTCATTATCTTGCATGACTTATTTAACGTGCGTGGTTTATTTAAAGAGACAGAAAACCTGAAGGTAATTCCGGTCGAGGTAGATTTTAACCCTCAATTAATGGGGCTTTCACCACAATATTTGCCTTTGCGGCCAGTGTAGATCAACATCAGGCTGCACAAAACGTGCAGCCTGATCTTGATCTACACTGTTCGCTTTGCTGAAATGCTCTAGACAAAAGTAACCGTAGAATTGCAAATATTGGGTTGTATTTCTAGGATTCAGAGGTCGAAGGATAAGAGCTGTGACCCGGAAACTATGTTGGCTGTTTACAGGGTTTGTATAACTACGGGGAGAATGAGTGCAGATTTAGTTTTAAACATATTTATTTTACATCGATTGAGAAACAAGTTCTAACAACCTTTACTAATCTCTCTCGATTCTGCTTCCTGGGAACTACTGTACACTACTACTCGCGCCGAAAGTGTGGGCCAGTGAAAAATCCCAAAGTTGACACCCGCTCCCGGGTATCGAACTCAGGACCTTATGGTTACGAAGCCGACGCTCTATCTTACAGCCACGGACACCACACACAGATTTAGTTTTGATTTTTCTGTCTGCTTTGTCGGTCGGTCGGTCTGTAAAAGGATAAAATGCTGATAAGAATTTTGCCATGATGTAAAGGGTTAACGCTTTACTTTGCATTTCCTAGTTTAAACGGCCCTATAGAATAAGGCTTTTGAAAACAGTGTGTAAATAGGAATCAATGCATTTTTTGAAGAACATGCATTTTCTCCATTCTCATATAAAGCAAATTTATTTGTCGTCTTAAAAAAATGACCTAACATACGATGTCTTGTAAAGCGTCAAGCTGAATCAACCCTTTCCCAAACAAGCCCTGGTTTTTACGTGTCTGCAGTAAAAGTCTTTTGAAAACACTGTAGGAAAAGGAGAAATTGCTCGTAACGAGCAATTTCCCCTTTTCTCACAGTGTTTTCTACCCTTTTTGAGAACTTTCTGCCATTTTTTCCAAATTTAAAATTGTCGTCTGCAAACTCTTTTGGTTTGGAAGAGTCCAAAATTTGTCGTTTGGGAAAGGGTTAAAATACAAGCACTTTTATTTTCTTACGTCATTCACAGCTTTGAGGGAATACATTTCGAACTTTTAATCGTGAAAGTTTCGACAGGGTTTAATGGGTGATAACTAAATATCTCGGACGAAATCCGTTCACCTGAATCTTGGCAACATTTACGTCAAATAATTATCTCTATCTAACCGGAAGTCACCAGCTGCAGGGTTCCTATTCACTAACCATTCTTAAGAACGTTGTAGGTCTTATTCGTCAAGATTTCCTGACTGAGAAAGTAACAGAACCTCTGATTGGCTAAACCAAATGGTTTAGCCAATCAGAAGTTCTGTTACTTTCACATTGACGAAATTCTGAAGAATAAGACTAAAAGAACGTTCTTAGGAATGGTTGGTGCACAGGGACCTAAAATGAACAATGGTTTAGATGTACCAAACTATCAATATATATAAAGACCACAACGTTAATTCTTTAATACAGGATTCAAGAACCACAACACTCTAGCTTATAGCTCTGCATAATATGCAGATATTATATATAATATAGAGACATTATCTCTTCATTGTAACCGTCATTATCTCCCGCTAGATGGCATTCTACAAATACACACCTATCTAATATAGACATTCTGGGTACAGAACCGGATTACTTTTCTACGCGACAACGTTAACCGTTACTTTGAATTTCAAACTAAAATAAACGTTTACTCAATAAAACGCTACCTGGTGCGATTAATTCAGCTATGATCAGCGTTTTAGAAAAATCCGGAGCTTAAACAGACCTGATTTCTCCTCAAACATATTGATACAAGCCATTTTCTCCATTGCTGCTTTATAGTGCGCATTACTACAACCCCCCCCCCCCAACTTTGGAGAGAGGCACGCGCATTTTACCTACATATAGGTAAGTAGTTCGCGGAAACAACTGTTTCTGCCTCCAATTGAAGATTTAGAATATAAAAATCGTTATTTTCTCTAGTCGTAACTATTTACTTGTAGAAATTCATTAATTACATTAGTACACCACAAACAAAATTTTGTACAGGATCTCAGTTTAATCTAGATCTGAACAAAAATTCACCCGTGGAATTACTCTAAACCAGCTACATTCCACCCACTTTTTAACGTGATCGGAAATTCCTCTGACGTCTTTCAGTTATTACAGAAATTCATATCCACTCATTCATCCTATTTGTAATCTCCTCCAAACGTGTTATCGCACATAAGTCCACTTTGTATTAAAATCATTAGAAGTGAATTTACACCGAGTGAATCCAAACTGGTTACAGGACTAACGGCCCTTCACTGCTCGTAACAAAAACTTCTTCGCCGACTTCCGGTCGTGACCCATTTAGGTACAGTGCATTTGAAGTTTGCTTATTTGCTTTTTCTATGGAAATATTTTTGCCTTCACTTTATACAATAACAGCATTAATTCGCGTTTTTTTTTTGTCGTTAACATTCGCACTCGGGCGTTAAAGCATTTTTCAGGTCTCTGCGAATGTTAACGACCTCAAAAACGTGAATTAACTATAATAAACCAAGTTGTGAGTTATGAGGCGGAATGAATAACCCAAACGGGCTATCGGCCTTGTGAATCATTTATTATGCCTCATCACCCGAAACTGTAGTTTACTGAACGATAAACTACGATAGAAAGAAGATTTTTTCTTTAACATCCCCTTCCATATTACGCAATGATGGTTCAACCTTCAAAGACAGAATAAGAAATTTTATAGAAAAAATATCTACGTTATAAAAATGCGACATTCTGCAAGTTTCACCTGGATTTCTGCCTTTAACCGCAGGCTGCCGATCGCAACTGACTGAACTTTGGCGGACAACTTAGATTAAGATTAGTCTGCACAGAATGTGCAGTCTGATCTTGAATCTACACTGTCCGATTAGGAGATATTATTCTACAAAATATAACTTTGAAAAAGCAACATTTGGGTTTGTACTATCCGTAGGAAAATTTCACTTTACTTATCTAGCAAGGTAAGGGGTTAACCCTTTACCCATAAGGCATTTCTATGGTATCTCTAATTGCCCCTAAATAATAGCAAAGATGAAGCTCTTTCTTTTGTGTATATGAGACCTTTTGAAAGTATAGAAAACATTGTGACAGAAGGTGAAATTGCTCGTCACGAGCAATTTCACCTTTTTGCCACAATGTTTTGTAAAGGCTCCTACAAGCAATGCGTAGAAATGAGTATTTATGGAGTAAAGGGTTAAAGTATCCTGAAATATTATTGAGAAAAACATACTGACCGACTCTTACGAGCTATATAGGCTCAAAACGTTTCTTGCGGAGCTTACACAAGATTTTTTCAACGATTTGAACCTGTGACTCGGTGTTTTTCTTTCTAATTTACGTTGCCCATTGTCGAGTGTTTCCAATCTATTCTGTCCAGCTTTCATACGTATCTGACTGAAAGCGTAGGCTTTAGAGAGTTTTTTTCAAAGATTCCACCTAGTGACCTAGGTTTTGTTCTAAAGGAGTCAGTCGCTGAAGATACATGTACTTTCAAGACAAACTCTTTGACCATGATTCGTGAGTACCGAACTAACAATTTGGCTCCAGCAAACTAAAAAAAGCTCACCCTGAGCACTTCAGGTGTTCAGTTAACCCATTACCACACAATCCCTGCTTTTGACGACCCTGAGAAAGAAGCCTTTAGAAAACATTGTGTAACAAGAGCTTCGCAAAGCGGCGCATATACGCCCGAAGGGGCTTGTCAGTGAAATGAGTTGAAATGACGGAAGGGCCATGAATGAAGAGTAGTTAATCTCCATGATATGTGAAAAATATTAAAGGGCAATAACTAAAAAAAGAAAGGGTGGCACAGTTACAAATTTTGTAAATTGCTGTTCTCCACAAGGTGTTCTATCAGTTTTGAAAGGTTCAAGATCATATATATATTTTAGAAATTATGGCCCAGATGAAAATTCAAAGAGAAAACTAACAAATGGCAATAACTAAAAAAGAAAGATGGCAGAGTTATGGTTCTTGTGCAGTGCACTTCTTTATAATGTGTTCTGTAAGTCTTTGAAGTTTCAAGATGATAGGTTTTAAAGTTTGGGAATATGGCCTGGACAAAAATTCAAACTGAAAATTAAAGGGCAATAACTAAAAAAATAAAAGTCGCAGTGTTATGGTTCATGTGCACTGCACTTCTCCATAATGTGTTCTATCAGTGTATGAAGTTGCAAGTTATTAGCTTTTATAGTTTAGAAGTTATGGCCTGGACAAAAATTCAAACTGAAAATTAACAAAGGGCAATAACTCAAAAAATAAAGGTTGCAGAGTTATGGTTCATGTGCACTGCACTTCTCCATAAAGTGTTCTATCACTATAGGAGATTGCAAGTTATTAGCTTTTATAGTTTGGAAGTTATGGCCTGGACAAAAATTCAAACTGAAAATTAACAAAGGGCAATAACTCAAAAAATAAAAGTGGCAGAGTTATGGTTCATGTGCGATGCACTTCTCCACAATGTTATCTATCAGTGTATAAAGTTCAAAGTTAATAGCTTTTATAGTTTAGAAGTTATGGCCTGGAAAAAGATTCAAATTGAAAATTAACAAAGGGCTGTAACTCAAAAGATAAAAGTGGCAGAGTTATGTTTCATGTGCACTGCACTTCTCCATAATGTGTTCTATCAGTGTATGAAGTTTCAAGTTATTAGCTTTTATAGTTATGAAGTTATGACTTGGACAAAAATTCAAACTGAAAATTAACAAAGGGCAATAACTCAAAAAATAAAAGTGGCAGAGTTATGTTTCATGTGCACTGCACTTCTCCATAATGTGTTCTATCAGTGTATGTAGTTTCAATTTAATACCTTTTATGGCATGGAAGTTATGGCCTGAACAAAAATTCAAAGTGAAAAATTGGTTATTTCAGAAATCAAGGGCAGATAATTTTGGAACGGAAACAGCGATCAAAATTCTAAGACCCAGGTGCACAACTAGACATCATGGAGATTCATTGTGGCAAGTTTCAAATAATTCCGATGAAAACTGTAGGAGGAGTTGCGCACACAAGAAATTGCTAACGGACGGACGGACGGACGGACGGACGGACGACCGGGGGTATATCATAATACGACCCTTCGGGCGTATAAAAAGGAGAAAATGCTGGTAGCCAGCATTTTCTCCTTTTCCCACAATGTTTTCCACCCTTCACACAACAAATTTCAAATTTTCAGTCAGTTTTATATTGTCGTCTGCAAAATGCCGCAAGTTGCGATTTGGACAAGCCTAAAATATGGTCGTTTGGTAATGAGTTAAGCTAAAACATTTTTATTGTTTTTTTTTTACTTTTATACCAATTTGAACAATATTTCGGTCAAATCCAATCTAGACCTCACTAAGTTGTTAAGCACTATCAGGGCGAGGCTATTTGACATAGTGACCTTAGTTTTGGTCTGACGGGATCAATCGCCTAAAATATTGTCAAGACAAACTCTTTGATCACGCAACATGAGTATCAGACTGAAAATGTGACCTCACAATAAGTCATGGGTATCAGACTGAAAATGTGACCTCACAATAAGTCATGGGTATCAGACTGAAAATGTGACCTCACAATAAGTCATGGGTATTTGACTAAAGATGTGACCTCACAATAAGTCATGACTATCAGAATGAAAATGTGACCTCACAATAAGTCATGGGTATCAGACTGAAAATGTGACCTCACAATAAGTCATGGGTATCAGACTGAAAATGTGACCTCACAATAAGTCATGGGTATTTGACTAAAGATGTGACCTCACAATAAGTCATGACTATCAGAATGAAAATGTGACCTCACAGTAAGTCATGAGTATCTGACTGGAAATGTGACCTCATAATAAGTCATGAGTATCTGACTGAAAATGTGACCTCACAATAAGTCATGACTATCAGAATGAAAATGTGACCTCACAATAAGTCATGATTATCAGAGTGTAAATGTGACCTCACAATCAGAATAAAAATGTGACCTCGCAATAAGTCATGAGTATCAGACCGAAAATGTGACCTCCAATCAAACTGAAAATGTGACCTCACAATAAGTCATGAGTATCAGACTGAAAATGTGGCCTCACAATAAGTCATGAGTATCAGAATGAAAATGTGACCTCACAATAAGTCATGAGTATCAGAATAAAAATGTGACCTCACAATAAGTCATGAGTATCAGACTAAAAATGTGGCCTCACAATCAGAATAAAAATGTGGCCTCACAATAAGTCATGAGTATCAGACTGAAAATGTGGCCTCAAAATAAGTCATGAGTATCAGACTGAAAATGTGGCCTCACAATTAGTCATGAGTATCAGAATAAAAATGTGACCTCACAATAAGTCATGAGTATCAGACTGAAAATGTGACCTCACAATCAGACTGAAAATGTGGCCTCACAATAAGTCATGAGTATCAAACTGAAAATAATGTGACCTCACAATAAGAAAAGCTCACCCTGAGCACTTCGTAATCATATGAGCTAAAAAAATCTTTTATTCTATTTTTTTAACATTTACACATACCACTTTGAACAATACTTCGGTCAAATCCAATCTAGACTTCACTAAGTTAGTCACCACCACTAGGCAAACGTTATTCAGTGCCTTACCGTAGGACACTCCCACGTGACCGTTGCCTCTGACGTCATTTCCAGCCAAACCTATAAAATATCTTGTTATCGAACAATCAACTTCTGAGCACAGTTCACTGTTTACCAAACAGCTCGGAGATTTTCGACTCGGGAGAGAAGAGGATTTTTTTTCAATGAGTATTGCGAGAAAATATGAAAATACTGGTAACTATAGCGTTTTCTCCTTCCTAGAAGGCACGTATAGCATCTGCAAATAGCATTGACCCAGATCAACCTGTACAGTCCTCGCAGGCTGATCAACACCGAAACTTTCTGCTATAGGTAAATTTATTTTCTGAGTGCTCAAGGACCAGATTACCTCATGATTCAGACGTTTGTTAGACAAAATGATGACTTGCTTGTTATCATGCATCACGGAGACACGTTAACTCTTTACCAGACGACAAAATTTTAGACTTGTCCAAATTGAAAGCATTTGCAGAGGACAAAATAAATGTAACTGATAACCGAAGGATAGAAAACATTGTGGGAAAAAAGAGAAAATGCTGGTTACCAGCATTTTCTCTTTTTTCCCACAATGTTTTCAGAAGGCTTCTTTTTCAGGGTCGTTTAAAGTTGGGATTGTGTGGTAAAGAGTTAAGTCTTTAATACACGACAAAGTTTTAGATCTGTTCAAATTGAAAGCATTTGCAGATGACAAAATAAATGTAACTGAAAAATTTAAATTTTGTTAGAGGAAGGATAGAAAACATTGTGGGAAAAAAGAGAAAATGCCGGTTACCAGCATTTTCTCTTTTTTTCCCACAATGTTTTCAGAAGGCTTCTTTTTCAGGGTCGTTTGAAGTTGGGATTGTGTGGTAAAGAGTTAAGTCTTTAATACACGACAAAGTTTTAGATCTGTTCAAATTGAAAGCATTTGCGACGACAAAATAAATGTAACTGAAAAATTTAAATTTTGTTAGAGGAAGGATAGAAAACATTGTGGGAAAAAAGAGAAAATGCCGGTTACCAGCATTTTCTCTTTTTTTCCCACAATGTTTTCAGAAGGATTCTTTTTCAGGGTCGTTAAAAGTTTGTGTGGTCAAGGGTTAAAACCAATTTTGTTCGTACATGTATTCTTGTCCTCCAGAAAAAAGCAAAAATCAGGTTTGTACTTGCTGACCGTTAGCCCGTATTAGCTTTTTGTTGCAATGATCTTTTATTCTAAATCGGCCAGTTTTCTTTTTTCCTATTCCTTGTGGGATGTACAAAAAAATTGATAGACATTTCAAGGAAAGACAAAAATCGTCTTAGATACTATTAAAAACATGCTAGGGGAATTGGTGTATTTACCACACAATCCTGATCTTAACGACCCAAAATGTATTTAGAAAACATTGCAGGAAAAGGAGAAAACGCTGGTAACCAGCATTTTCTCCCATACCAACAATGTTTTCTACCCTTTTAAGGGTGAATTTCTACCTTTGAATCAAACTGTTTCGTAGTTTGCAGAGCTTTAAATTTCGGTGTGTCAAAAAATAAGTCATTTGCTATAAAATGAAAGAAAAACAAATGTTCCTTTTTCCCCACATATCTCGAATGAAACGGAGGGCCGTAAATGTGTCCGCGATGGATTAACCCTTTGCCACACAATCGCTACTTTTGACGACCCTGAGAAAGACGGCTTTAGAAAACATTGCGGGAAAAGGAGAAAATGCTGGTAATCAGCATTATCTCCTTTTCCCACAATGTTTTTTACACTTCACAAAAGAAATTTCAATTCTTTAGTCACTTTTATTTTGTTGTCTGCACATGTTTTCAATTTGGACAATGCCTTTAGATAATAAAATAAATAAATAATTATTTCTAGACTATATCAATCAAAGCACCGAAAGTACTGACAATGTAGCGAATGTGGAAAAGGCGTCCTTCGTAAGGGTGAAAAATGGTTGGTCTATACAAAATTAAATAGAATAGCTCAAACTAGTTCTTAAGTCTGAACCGGTTCGATCCAGTGATTTACTTACCGTCTATGGCCATTTACTTGTCACAATAGGAAATGTCAGGAAAAGAAAAAAGTCTGTTAAATGATATTTGATTGAAAAGGGCAAATATAAACATTTTTAATTCACGATTTGGTATTTAAACTCTGTGTTTAGTTCACTTTTAGATGAAAATGCAGTATTTTTTCACGTGTTTATCGGCAGGACGAACTTGTAGCTAGAAAAGACCTAAAAAAACAGCGGAAAACACAGAAGTGAAGAAGGTTGCGTTGGCTTAAGAAAGATGAACCTGATATGCATAGGACACTGACTTAATTTGCATACAAGCAAATATTCATATCCATGACATCTTATGCAGTCAATGACTTTGTAATCAAAGTTCAAATTGAAGTGGTAGACATTTCATAGTTCATGTCAACGTTGTCATATTAAACAGAATTACAATTTCTAATGTTTATATCAAATTTGGGTCCGTCTCAACAGCATTAAACTAATGATCATGTGATAGCTAGTCTAAAAGTCACTCAACCTGTCGGCTAGTGAAGATACAAGACAAGAACGCACATTCTGTATAGTGGCAAATGACAGCCGGGGATATGTGCATCTTTTTTTTTTAAAATAATTTTTGGCCTCTATGACCTATTCAAAACTGTTCTCTTTTTACAGAGGCGCAGTAAGTTAAAGAAAAAATACACTTACCTTTGGTCTTGGGGGATAAAACAGTCAACTAAGAAAAGCTAAGTTTACTTATTCACCCTTAACCCTTATCCAACTAAATATATGTGGAATGAAACTGTCAAGCTGAGAGGTAAAAACCGTAAATTTTGCTATTTGATAGGGGTTTTTTTTCGCGGGGGGGGGGACGGGCAAGATATCTCCTGATCGGACAATGCAGATCCAAAATCAGGTACTGTGTTTTGTGCAGTCTTATCTTAATCTACACTGTCTGCAATAAGGTAACTGAGTCGCACTTAGAAGCTTATGGGTAAACTCTTTACTAAAAAATCAAATTCTAAAATTGTCCGAATTGAAAGAATTAGCAGACTACAAAATAAATGTAACTAAAATTATTGTAATTATCTGTGAAAGTGTTGAAAACCTTGCGAGAAAAGGAGAAAATGCTGGTAACCAGCATTTTCTCCCTTTCCCACAAGATTTTCATAAGGCTAATTCCTCGTGATCGTAAAAGCTCGAGCTTGTGTGGTAGAAATTTAATTAAATACAGAAAAAACCTTGAACATTTTACTGCTGATCAATAAGTCTAGATCAAGATCATAAGACATGAAATATAAAAAACGCTGATCTTATCCTACACACTCCCTAACAAGGTGTATTCGATAATATATTACGTAGAATATACGTCAATAGTCTATTCTCACATTGGCCCCTCATCTTAATGTGATAATCGAGTCCGTATTCACCAACCATTCCCAAAAACATCCATAGTTTCATTTTTCAGATTTTTTTTTCAATGTGAAAGTAACAGAGCTTCTGATTGGCTAAACCATTTGGTTTAGCCAATCAGAAGTTCTGTTACTTTCACAGTCAGGAACTCTTGAAGAATAAGACAAAGAACATTCTTAAAAATGGTTGATGAATAAGGACGCTGATCTACGGCAACAGAAATCTTATCCAATGACAATCTATCCCATATACAGTGTCTTCCTTCCTTTCTCATTTTCTTTCGGCTCAGCTGAACGTGCCGGCGTTTGACCTAATTTCTGGTACTGATATAAAGTAAATAAGTAGCAATTTGTGATTGGTACATTTTTCCCCCAAACAATTCCATCCCGAAAAAACAAAAGACGAGTAGAAAAATCTACCAAAATCAAACTTGAATGGCAAAGCAAGATAGAATAACCACCATATCAAATGCAAAGAAAATCTCGCACATGTCTATATCTCTATGTGTCACAATGTTCTCGAGAGACTTTCGGTGCAGAAAATTAAACAAGCTGCTTGCATAAGGAGAAAAGATAAAGATGCGCTCATTAAGAACTTGTTCAATCTTAGAACACTTTATTTCTTTTTTTTTTGGTCAGTTGAATAGCTAATACATGTATATTGCGATTTCGAGGTTATATCGTACAGATCATACATGTAACGTACAGCTTAGATCCAAAATAAGAGCAAACTTGTCTTGCAGTCTGGTTTTGATCTACAATATCCGAAACAGCGTATCAAGTCGCATTAAACGGTCGAAGTGTTTTTTTTTTTAAATATCTCCTTATCGGACAGTGCAGATCTAAGATCAGACTGCACGTTCTGTGCAGTCTGATCTTGATCTAAACTGTCTTTAAAAGATCAGTGAGTCGCGCTGAACAGCTTAAGGGGTTAATACGTACGTCGGTAAGTTTGCAGCTTATAGGCTGCGATCACATAGAACTATACTATTCGGGTATACGGTGCACGTTTATGCAGGGCACTCGAATAGTTTAAATCCAACAAGTTTATCTCATAATACCGGGTCACATAAGAGGGCACTATTCTAAACAGCCGTATACCTGCGTATAGTATAGAATAGTGGGAATCGTCCTGGTTCGATTTTTGTGCAGCATATACTGTCCTGTTCGAATGTGTCAGCTGGATTTCGTGAGTACAGGCGTTCTGAATTTCCCCAATCACGACTTTTTGCGCACAATACGATAATTTAGAAACAATAGGTTTCATTTGTACCCACTTTATTGCAATTTCATTGCACATGCCTTCATATATACATGTTACAACATCAAATAATTGATTTTTAACAGGTAGCCATGGATGATTTCAAGTATGCTATCATATCGTTCTTTGTTTTTTCGACCAGGGGTCTCCTGGTCAGCATCGGCTGGCAGAAGCAGGGCCAAATCTTCTTCGTCGGACGTGTCCATAGGATCGGCGCCAAAGACCGAGTAGGGTGCGCATGCTATCCTATATGACTCGCCGTGCCCGTATAGCGTACGAGTATAGCGTATACCGAATACCGTACAGACGTGACACAGTTAATTATCAGATAGTTTCCTTGAACCCGTGACCTTCTACTCCAGACAATTATTTGAGCGTTAAGAACTGAACCTCTTGATGCAATCTTTGTGACAAAAGGAGACCTTACTCGAGTAATTTCTTCTTTGTTTTTTTCCTCACAATGTTTTCGTGTAAAGTACAGTCGTATACATGTACTTAAGCTTTACCAATGAGTTACGTTGATTATTTGTCTGTTTACTATAGGGTATTTTTCCTGAACGAACACTGCGGATTCGAACTAATTCTAGAAGATTTGGGGTTAAAGAGACCTTGAACTAGATTTTATTGCGCATGATTTTTTTTTTCAAAACAGCTTATATTCTTGTCCATGCAAAAAAGTGGATTTGAAACAAAGATAAAAATACACGTAGGAATCACACGGAAATTGCCGAGATTTTTTACGTTTTTTTCTTTTTTCAAAAAAGAAAATCCTTTACCGTTAGTAACGGTGCAACTATAATAGAATAACAAGGGATAAATAAATTTTAACCCTTTATCACGCAGTCCAGACTTTATCGGTCTTAACGGAGAAAAAGGTTTTTATATACATTGCGGAAAATGGAGAATGTGCTTGTAACCATCTTATAAAAGCCGTCAAGTCGTTGTGAGTTTTCATTTTAAAATACACGTATCAAGGCCCCCCCCCCCTTAATCCTGCCAGTAAAAATGATCTTCAATCTGGTAATCTGGTTTAATGTTCAAACCAGGGAGTTAGGGAGTTTTCTGCAATGTTTTCAAAAAAAAAATAAAGCGTTAAAAGTTTAAAGCGTATGGTACGAACAAAGGCCTACAGAAGGGAAATCTATCGAAATTATCACTTGAAAATTAACTCTCGTCATTCATATGTGTGTATTTTTTTTCCAAACATTTTCCCAAGACATTGCAGCACAAAATCTGACTTCAAGCCAATGACTCCTTATATAAAAGCGCATAAACACGATTTATGATGACCTGGTAATCTATATATAGACGGTCGTCAAATATCTGTATTAAAAAAATGATACATTCACACGTCGAACTCATATTTTTCACGAAAACCAAGTTTTTATATAACTAAATGTGTAAAACTGTAATCATCCGGACATGTTTCAAAGTTCAAAGTTTCGAATTTCGAGTTTGACCTTTTAAATTAATCCATTACCACATAATCCCTACTTTTGGCGTCCCTGAGAAAGTAGCCTTTAGAAAACATTGTGGGAAAAGGAGAAAATGCTGGTAACCAGCATTTTCTCCTTTTCCCACAATGTTTTCTACCCTTCACAAAACAAGTTTAAAAATTTCAGTCACTTTTATTTTGTCGTCTGCAAATGCTTTCAGTTTGGACCAGTCTAAAATATTGTCGTTTGGTAATAAGTTAACAGACTTTCTTTACATGTTATACGGACTTGTTTTTTTTTTCTTATTTATAAGATATTCTGGGTCAGTGATCACTATGGAAACCGATGTCTTGGGCTTAAAAATGAATCTGCATTTTTACTGTGAATATGGCCGTACAGAGGATGAATATCATTGTGCTTTAGTCTGTCATTTTATTTTTGAACATAAGTTTATCGAGGGGGGGGGGGGACTGTTAACCATAAGGCTGCTAGGCACACCTCACTGACCTTTGTCGGACAGTGTAGATCAAGATCAGACTGCACAGAACGTGCAGTCCCATCTTTGATCTTCACTGTTTAATAAGGATATAAAAAAAATCACTTTGAAAAAGAGAAATTTCGGTTTTCAGCGTCGGCTTAAAAATTGAATAAGGAATGACTACCAGCTTTCTCAGGTTTACGTCTGGTAAATGTTGTTCTGTTCTGTTCTATTCCGATCTATTAACGTTCCATTATTCATTAGTCATATTAATTATGGCTATAAATAGCGATCTGAATAGGTCAAATGTGCATAGAGGGGTTCTGCTTGAACTTATCACGAATTATGAGATTGTCATACAAATCAAGGTAACTTCGCACTTGCCATTTCACGAGACGACACAGTTTTTAACTTATCTTTTTTAGAATATTCGCTGATCTGCGTCATAGTAAAATGTTACCCGTATCATATAATTTGGTGGTTCGTTGGTTGAATGGTATTTTACTCCGCTTTCAACATTTTTTCAGTCGTATCACGCCGACAGCTCACATGTTCAATGGTTCATTGTCCTCCTGGATTTTACCAGTACTAGGCTAGGGCTCTGAAGTGTCTTGCCAAAGGAGACTCCCACGAAAAACGATCTGGATACAGCGCGGATCATACAACATGAATTTCATCGGTACGAAAACATTGTGGGAATAGGAGTGAATTTATACTGGTTACCGGGATTAACTCCTTTTCTCACAAAGTGCTCAAAGTTTCTTTTTCATTCGAGGCCGATAAAACAGTAGATTTTCTGGGGGAAAGGTCAACAAATAAGTCTGGTGATTTAATGTTAGATAACCGATATCTGCAACATGCGAAAAGGGGCAGTCAGACACTGGCGTAAAGTGTCGTCTCGGATCAGCCTGCGCAGTCCACGCAGCGGCTAATCTGAAACGACACTTCGTTTTTATGTTATTTTCTGTTTTGCACAAATCTACTATCTCACAAAATCTAATGAGGTCGTAAAGTGCCGTCTCGGATTATCCTGCGCGGACGGTAAAGGCTGATCCGAGACGACACTTTACGCAAATATTCGAATGCACCTTTTGGCGAGTTACAAGCCATTTAGAGCCATAAATAACGGTAAGTGTTAACTCTTTACCACACGACAAAATTTTAGACTGGTTCAAATTGAAAGTATTTGCAGACGATAAAATAAAGGTGACTGAAAAATTGAAACTTGTTCTGGGAAGGGTAGAAAACATTGTGGGAAAAGGAGAAAATGCTGGTTACCAGCATTTTCTTCTTTTCCCACAGTGTTTTCAAAAAGCTTCTTTCTCAAGGGCATCAAAAGTAGGGACTGCGTGGTAATGGGTTAAAGCGCCATCTGAAATGTGTTTTCAGATCCGGCTGCAGGTTTGAGACATACTTTCTAAAATGGAAATTTAACGCATCTGCAAGGTATGGACCCATGTCAGTCTCATTATCTCCCGCTAGATGGCATTCTACAAATACACATCCATCTAATTTGGGCATTCTGGGCACATAACCGGACTACTTTCCTATGCGACAACCGTTACTTTGAATTTCAAACTATGTTTAACAAACGTTTACTCAATAAAACACTACCTGGTGCAATTCATTCAGCTATGATCATCAATTTAGAGAAATAATTATGGAGCTAAAACAGGCCTGATTTCTCCTCAAACTTATTGCTAAAAGCCATTTTCTCCATTGGTACGTCATGACGCGTATTACCACAATCCCCAATTTGTGCAGTCTGATCTGACTGTTTTCTCTTGGTCCATTTTCTGCATGTAAAAGGACCACTCTACCTTATAATTCAGTTGTCTTTTCAGTTTTTCAGGTGCAGTCCTATCTGACCTGTTCTCTCTTGGTCAAAGTTCTGCATCTGAAAGGACCACTGTATTTGATAATTCAATTGTCTTTTCAGTTGCAGTATGATCTGACCTTTTTTTTTTCTCTGCATCTCAAAGGACCATGCTACCTTATGATTCTGTTGTTTTTTTAGAAAAAAATATTATGGATGCATGATTATGTGATGACTTGCGGAGGTGCACTAAGCCCCCTTTTGCCAAAGTATGGCCCAAAATCTAGTGTAACAAATTAATTCAGACTTAACCCTTTCCAAAACATTCCCTGGTTTTTACAACCCTGAGAAAGAAGCCTTTTGAAAACAATGCGGGAAAAAGAGAAAATGCTGGTAACCAGCATTTTCTCCTTTTTCCCACAATGTTTTCTACCCTGTTGGAAACAAATTTCTACTTTTGAATTTTGTTTATTCTGTCCTCTGTAACGGTGCTTTCAATTTAGACCAGTCTAAAATTTTGTCGCTTGGTAATGAGTTATGAAAAGCACTAATGTTGTAGCATTACATAACCGAGTTGCGAATAGCACTATGTATGCGGGCCATCTGCAATGCAGATTCTGATCAGATTGCGCACATTTATTTGTGTCTTGCTCTGTGAAAAGGGGGAGCCTTAATGCATCTGCGAAAAGTATCTACCCAGGTCAGCCTGCGCAGTCCGCGCAGGCTGACCTGGGCCGAAACTTTTGGCGATCGGGTCAATTTTATGTATGTCATAAGAGCAATCTACAACATGATTAAATCAATCGTTGAAAAAAGTTGTCTCTTACATCATTCCATAATTATTTGATGACTTTGACAGGTAGCATGCATCTCGGAGATTCATCAAGCCCCCTTTTGCCAGAGCATGGCTCATGTAGAGAAATCTTATGTGTAAATCATTTCACAATTCAGTCAAAACTGACAACGAGGCGTTTATTTAACCGATATATTGAATCAGTATCATGTCAGGACAAATTAGGCAAATTCTAGCATACAGTGTAGATGCATATCAGTCCGTCCGGAGTACACATTTCCTATTCACGTATTAAACTATCTTTGACCTGCTCTTAAAATTTAAAGCTGTTCCAACCACTAACACTTCATCTTCGCGAGCCAAGGTTACGATTACCACGTGGATTTTACCTTGGCTGACTGAGCCCGATTTCAAGATTCCTGCGATGCGCCCACTATTGGATGCTGTTTATTACCCCCTTTTTCGTCATATTTCTAAAAGCCAATGAAATATCGTTTTACAAACCGCTTACGAATACACATGAAGCGATAAGCAGATATTCACGTGGGTTTCCAAGTTTTACCTTCTATTCGAAAGGTAGCGACCTTGTTCTATTCTTATCAAAGATGAAACGCTACGAGCGATTTCATTCGTTGCAGCTAGAGCTGGCTGCATCCAATGAAAAAGCCTATCGGGTGAATGTAAAAATCAAGCTCGATCCGCCAAGGGTAGAGTAGCGTAGTGAATCGTCAGCCTTGGCTTGCGAAGATGCTAACACTTAGACTGAGTGAACAATAACATAATTTTTTATCTGTTCAATAATCTCCATGCTTTACAAGGGTAGTAAATTTACATGCATTTTAATGCCTGTTTTGATTCTTTTTGCTGTTGTTGGGTTTTTAAGATCATTGAGAAGAAAGCCTTTGGAAAACATTGTGAGTAAAAGAAAAAACACAATGTATCGCCACAATGTTTTCTATGCACTGAATATTATGTACGAAGTTATTTCGCATTTCAGAGAAAACCGATGATATTGTCGGTTAAATTAAAAAACCTCGTAACTACACCTTGTTTCAAGCTGTAGTTACGAGGTTTTTGAAGTAAACCAACGATATTCTGTTTAGATAACAGATATATTATACGGAGCTTAACTCTTTACAAAACGACAAAATTTTAGACTTGTCCTAATTGAAAGCATTCGCAGACGACAACATAAATGTGACTCAAAAACTGAACTTTGATAACAGAAAAGTAGAAAACATTGTGGGAAAAGAAGAAAATGCTGTAATCAGCATTTTCTTCTATTCCCACAATGTTTTCAGATGGCTTCTTTCTCTGGGTAGTAAAAACCAGGGATTATTTTGTAAAGGGTTAATATGGTAAAAATCGGTAAATATCAGTTATATATAAAGTAATCACGCTCTCAAAGGGGCAATAATACTCATTTTAAGCCAGTTTTAACTCATTTTGTTTTTATTTTATCAAAATTTAGTCATTCTTATATATCTATGCCAAATATTGCGCCTGACAGTTGCAAGGTTGCTTAGATTACGCCTGATAGAAAATGCATTTCGCGGACTTGCGGCCTTCAATGTAAACAGACTGGTCGTTTCCGGATTTTGAATCGAAGATTTTCGATATCCGTTATACACTCGGGTAGATTCGTATGATGATCATGCATTCTGTAACGTGACTATATTTGACCTTGGCCTTGATGCGGTAAATAAGGGAAAATGGATACTTCTCTGTTGCAGCCTCTATTTTTAGACGGAGATCGAGGCCTATATGTAAGTTACACCGTATCCGACTCTAGGCGGAAACCAACGATAAATTTCCGTGAGTCACCGCCATTGTTTACAGCTTCGATCGTCAGCCAGTTTTCTTCTGGCAAATTTTCGGTTTTTCACACAAACCCTCGTGTTTCTTTTTTCATTTACACGATATATGTCAGTAATATATCCTTGTGTACACAAAGGACAGATTTCTGTACCATTCTATTTTTCTTTTTGAAATTTAACAGCGTTTCTGCTCACCTGCTCAGCTGTAGAAAGGCATCTTTAACAGACCAGCATATTGACATAATGTTTAGATAATTACCTCCCTTTTCTGGAAACTAACAAAAGTATCAACAAATAATTTCTAGATGGACACCAAAGGAATTTCTGGTCTGTTGAAAATGTGCAAAGGTATTAAGTTTATCTGTATAAATCCGTATTTATCAACTATCAAGAAAGTTCATTCCATGTTGCACTTGAAGTGTTACGGTCTACGACCTTAACTCATTACCAAACAACAAAATTTTAGACCAATCTAAACTGAAAGCACTTGCAGACGACAAAATGAACGTTACTCAAAAATTGAAATTTGTTTCTAGCAGGGTAAAGGAGAAAAATGCTGGTAACCAGCATTTTCTCCTTTTCCCACAATGTTTTCAAAAGGCTTCTATCTCAGGGTCGTATAAACCAGGGATTGTTTAGTGAATGGTTGAAGTTTATCTTCAAAAGATATATATGTATCACGCTCTACGAAAAGGGAATTTACTGCAAATTCAAAAAGGTATCGACCCATGTCAGCCTCAGCAGTTGAAACGTTTTGCCTTCTGTAAAGTTCAGCATGACAAAGGACCATTCTACCTTAAGATTCATTCGGTTGTCACACAAAAATCAATTCTATGGATTCATAATTGTGTGATAACTGGCTTTGTATAATCAGGCTTTCTAGCGGCCCACTTGAATAATATGTGTTTACATAGGTTTTTTTTTTACCTAAAATATAGAATCTTTTATAGGTTTTTCACCAAAAATATATAAAGTTTATTTCATCAGCTTGTGGTTAATATGGGGAAATATTTGCCGTGAAGGGGAAAGGTTTGCGAAAATAACGAGTGCCGTAATAAATTATATATTATATTTCCTCTGATTTTTTTGTCAACGAATGCCATTTTTAAAACTAGCGATCTCGAGTTTTAGCAAAGTAGAACAAAAAAAAAAGTAGTTCAAGATTTTCGGCATGAGGAAAATATTCACTATGACGGGGAAATAATTCCTCCCAACTTAAATTACGACATTTCTTTACCCATAACATTTCTAAAAATAGACACATGAAATATGATATAGGTTATTTTATAGTTTTTTTTTTCAGCAAAAATATAGGTTTTTTAATGACTTTTATACTCGCTTCCATCACAATTTTAGCAGCCTTCTTCCAAATACTGGAGCTTCATATCACGAACTGAAATACTGCATCCAAAATAAACTGATGATAATACCTATCAGCATCATAGACTATTTCATGATATACCTTTTACAGTAGCCAGAAGCCGTTTCATTAACCAGCCAGTTATCTTCTTCTTCAGACCATCAATCATCTTTGCAAGCCAAGGGTGACGATCCACTACGCTACTCTACCCTTGGCGGATCGAGCTTGATTTCGACATTTCCCCGATACGATTTTCATTGGTTGCAGCTAGCTCTAAATGCACCGTATCAAATCGCTCGTAGCATTTCATCTTTGATAAAAATAGAACAAGGTCGCAACCTTTCGGATAAAAATAGGCCGTAAGCACGAATGCCTCCGTGGAGGTGTACAGCATCTGTAATGATTTGTTACCGAAATAAAAACATAGACGGACAATATTTATAGAAAGTTTCAGTATGACCAACAAATTATCAGAGGTTTTAGGCTATATCCCAGCACCTGACCATGGAATGTCAAAGTACGTTTGTGATTAGTGCTTCATGTTGAATTATTGTATTCGTAAGCGGTTTGTAAAAATATATTCCATTGGCTATATGTAAGAAATAGATGTAAAGGGGGATAACAACCAGCATCCAATGGGGGCGTATTCCGGGAATATCCAAATCGGGCTCGATCCGCCAAGGTAAGATCCACGGAGTGATCGTAACCTTGGCTCGCGAACATAACCATCAATAGAAAAGGCTGATCCAGTCCAGCAACTCTGCCTCTGTTGATGGTTTAATGAAAAAGAGCATCTGGAAAACTCGAAGAAAAAAACATATAAGGACAAAAAGAACGTTCAAAGAATGCCTTTTCAAAACTTTTAAAACTTTTACAAGCACCGCAAAAAAAAACCGCTGGTCTCAAAATGAATCAGCAAGCTTTTCTTGCAAAAATTAAGTTTTTGTAGGATAATATTTATAGGTTTTTAGCCATTTTTTCAGGCAAAAAAGAGGCTATGTAGGCGTTGTCTGCGCATGTCATATTCTTCGAAGATTTGCCTGTCTTATATGACACATTACTAGCCCCGAAAGCGGATAGACTGTAATATTACGCTCTATAAAGTAGCAATGTTGAAAATAGCTTTTATCAATACGTTTGAAGAGAAATGAGACCTACTTTAGCTCCAGATTTCTCTAAACTGCTGATCATAGGTGAGTGAATTGCACGAGGTAGCGTTTCATTGAGTAAACGTTTATTTTAGTTTGAAATTCAAAGTAACGGTTGTCGCGTAGGAAAGTGGTTCGGCTCTGTACCCAGGATGCCCAAATTAGATAGATGAGTATTTATAAAATGACATCTAGCGGGGGATAATGGCTATGTAGGTTTCTACTCAATTTGACATAAAAATGTAAGTATTTGTAGGGTTTATAGCTTTCTCTAGCAGAACTGTATAATGCATCACATAGATTCATCAAGCCCCCTTTTGTCAGAATATGCCTCATTCTGAAACTGTCATCCCCGTCAGATAGATCTAAACGGTCGCTCCTCGTGCTGTCTAATGAAGAAGCAGTTTTAATGAATAATTCACGTTTCGCCGGATACAGGCGCTGTTAAAAGGTAATGAATTCGCTGTAGGAAAGAAGAAAATAAAAAGCCTTTAAATAAGGAATTTCTTCTTGTGGCCAGTTTGGCGTCCTCAATTTCATTAACCCTTATAGGCGGCTAAGCGCGACTCGCTGACCTTTTCCGGACAGTGTAGATCCAAGATCAGACTGCACAGAACGTGCAGTCTGATCTTGGATCTACACTGTCCGATTCTATGAGCTTTCTCCGTTCTGTAAAAGTTTTAAATCGTAAACACTATCGATTTTCATTATTGGCTTTAAGCTTAATTCATCTAAGAGCATGTTGGCTTAATGGTTAATCCAACTTCAGTTCTCTCTCTTCTCTTCTCTCTCTCTCTCTCTCTGTGTCTCGCTTCTCTTCTCTCTCTGTCTCTCCTTCTTCTCTTTTTCTATCTCTCTCTCTCTCTCTCTCTTTCTCTCTCTCTCCCCCTCCCTGAGTTTTTGTGGGAGTGTCCTTGAGCACGAAATCTCAGACACCTAACTTAGTGCCAGTGAAACCCAGGAGAAACATGAATATGTGAGCTGTTGCCACGATAGGACTGAAGTTATGTTAAAAGTGGCGTAAAACATTCAGTCAGTCTGTCAGTCAGTCAGTCAGTCAGTCAGTCAATCAATCAATCTACTGCGAAGGACTCTTTCTAAAGTGCTTATTGATAATATCAATGAAATATATATAAAGTACATATATACTGGTAAGTATATACTGGTACATCTGGTCAGTAAAATGTACTCCGTTTTTCTTTCTTTTTTTTTAAATTTGACCTAGTAGCTAAGTGGTTATTGTATTTTAATCGTGGCCCGGTGGTTGTTCGCCCGATACCCGGTTGAAGCAAACTTTCTTTCCGACGATTTCTCGCCCTTCACCTCTGACATATGTGAGAAAAGGAGTCAGTGACTTAAAAAGCAAGTTGTGTCAGTACTGGTGAGAGTGAGGCAGGAAATACACGCAGAGGTGCACTGATCGTCGTGATGAGACCCTAGCTGTTAACTCCTTACCATACAACAATATTTTAGATTCGTTCATATTGAAATTATTTGCAGACGACAAAATAAAGGTTACTTAAAAAATAAAATTTGTTCTGGTGAGTGTTGAAAACACTGTGGGAAAAGGAGAAAATGCTGGTTACCAGCATTTTCTCCTTTTTCCCACAGTGTCTTCAAAAGGCTTCTTTCTCATGGGCGTCAAAAAAGTAGGGATTGTGTGGTAATGGGTTAATTAAAACGGGTTTAAACTCTAGTAGTTTACAATTAATTTATTTTTTTAATTTACAAAACAAGTTTTTTGGGAGAGGGGAAAAATACACTAAGCAGAAACAGGCAAAATTACAAGCGTTCTAGAAAAGGGTAACTTCATTTCTTCTGACATATTATATGAACCTCTGATCTATGATTTAGAATATTCTGGAAATAGATCAAATGTTTCCATGGCAAAGTGTGACACTTGAACCCTTTGATGGCAATCCTTGAATCCTTAGGCTACCAAGCGTTACCCAAGGACCTTTTGCGGACAGTGTAGATCAAGATCAGACTGCACAGAACGTGCAGGCTGATCTTGGATCTACACTGTCCGTTGTGGTAGAATCTTTCCCCGAAAAAGATACGTTTGAAAAAACAAAATTTGGGTTTTTACTATTACCTTGCTAAGCGTAAGTCAAAGACCTTTAATCCTTTAATCCTCAGGCCGCTAATGTTACCCATGCACCTTTTGCAGAATGTGCAGATCAAGATCAGACTGCACAGAATGTGCAGTCTGATCTTGGATGTACACTGTCCAATAAGGAGATATTATTCCCCAAAACAGAACTTTGAAATTACAATATTTAGGTGTGTCTCAGACCTTTTGCGGACAGTGTAGATCATGATCAGACTGCAAAAAAAGTGCAGTCTGATCTCGGATCTACACTATTCGATAAGAAGATGTCCTTCCCATCACAAAAGTACTTTTGAAATGGCAGAATTTAAGTTTTTTTTGTACTATCGGCAAATGGCTAGGTGAAAGTGGATTTTATCTTTTAATTAAGCAGTATAGGAGGCTTCACAACCAGGGCAAAGAAAACCAGAACCTAGAGCGGTAAATACCTGTACGTGCATTCTGATCGTAGTCTACATCATCTGATACCTGAGTGAAATTTTAGGGGGGGGGGGGGGGGGAGGGAGAGGGTATTAACCTACCTTTCTAAATTCTTAACCCGTGTCCCTCTGAATAAATTAATCCAAACACTCAAGCCGATTGTATAATTCCTATTAATTATATTAAAACCATACTTTTTGGAGCAAATATTTCCTTATCGGAAAATATAAATCCAAGATCAGACTGCACGTTCTGTGCAGTCTGATCTTAATCTTCACTGTCCGAAAAAGGTCTGTGAGTCGCGCTTAGCAGTCTAAGGGGTAACATTAATGCTGCTTATCCCATTACCAAACGACAATATTTTAGACTGGTCCAAATTGAAAGCATTTGCAGACGACAAAATAAAAGTGACTGAAAATTTGAAATTTGTTTTGTGAAGGGTAGAAAACATTGTAGGAAAAGGAGAAAATGCTGGTTACCAGCATTTTCTCCTTTTCCCACTATGTTTTCTACAGGCTTCTTTCTGAGGGGCGTCAAAAGTAGGGATTGTGTGGTAATAGGTTAAAAAGTTAATTTTACTTTTCAAATCCGAGAGTAAAAAGCCTATGTGTTATTTCAAACTTATTATTTCGGGAAAAATCAAATCACCAGTATTTTCTCCTTTTCCCACAATATTTTCTACCCTGCTGGAAGCAAATTTTAATTTTTGAGTTATGGTTATTTTGTCGTCTGCAAGTGCTTTCAATTTGGACCAGTCTAAAATTTTGTTGTTTGGTACAGCGTTAAGGACAGGGCACCATAATCTCATCTTCGCTAGCCAAGGTTACGATCACAATGTGGATCTTACCTTGGCTGATTGAGCCCAAGTTCGAGATTTCTGCGATGCGCCCTCTATTGGATGCTGGTCATTACCCCCCCCCCCCCCCCCCTTCATCATATTTCCAAAAGCCAATGAAATATCGTTTTACAAACCGCTTACGAATACACATGAAGCAATAGGCAGACATCCACGTGGGTTTCCATGTTTACCTTCTATTCGAAAGGTGGCGAGCTTATTCTACTTTTATCAAAGATGAAATGCTACGAGCGATTTCATTCGTTGCAGTTAGAGCTGGCTGCATCCAATGAAAAAGCGTAAAATCGAGGGAATGTAAAAATCAAGCTCGATCCGCCAAGGGTAGAGTAGCGTTGTGAATCGTCAGCCTTGGCTTGCGAAGATGCCCTAATCCAGATTCCTGTAACATCGCGTTTCATCGCCGAAAAACATACCTATTCGGTTAAGATTCGGGTAAAAGTAGCTAGTTTCCCGCATCAGTTACAGTTTACTCGAGTTTTAGCCGAACCCGTACGGTGAGAGGCAAATCCCACTGGGGTAACAAACCCGTAATTATAATTCCAGTCGATTCAAAGCGAGTATGTCCTCAGCTGACCAGAGTTCATTCACCAGGCACTGAAGCGTCTTGCCTTGCTCTTTACCAAACGACAAAATTTTAGGTTTGATTAAATCCAAAGCATTTGCAGACGACAAAATAAAAGTGACTGAAGATTTGAAACTTGTTTTGTGAAGGGTAGAAAACATTGTGGGAACAGGAGAAAATGCTGGTTACCAGCATTTTCTCCTTTTACCAAAATGTTTTCCAAAGGCTTCTTCCTCAGGGTCGTCAAAAGTAGGGATTGTGCGGTAATGGGTTAAAACACCCTCACGACGAGCCGATGTGCTTCAAGAATGTATCGAACCCGGAGCTTCGAGTTTACGAATCCAACACTTTGTCACCGAGAAGAGACTAAAGACCAGAAATCATTGTCTGCGCATGTCATATTCTTTGAAAATTCGACCGTCTTATATGACGCATCACTCTCCTCGATATTGGGGAGATTGTTGTAATACGCGCTATAAAGTAGCAATGGAGAAAATTGCTTTTATCAATACATATGAGTAAAAATCAGGCCTGTTTTAGCTCCAGATTTCTCTAAACTGCTGACCATAGCTGAATGAATCGCACCAGGTAGGGTTTCATTGAGTAGACGTTTATTTTAGTTTGAAATTCAAAGTAACGGTTGTCGCGTAGAAAAGTAGTCCGGTTCTGTACCCAGGAATCCCAAATTAGATAGACGTGTTTTTGTAGAATGCCATCTAGCGGGGGATAATAGACCAGAAATGAATGTCAAACAATGAACTCAGTCGAAGTCAGAACCTAAGACCAATAGTAGTAAGTTTGAGTGAAATAAGAGACTTGCATTATCTCCCGCTAGATGGCATTCTATAAATACTTATCTATCTAATATGGGCATCTTGGGTACAGAACCGAACCACTTTCCTACGCGACCACCGTTACTTTAAATTTAAAACTAAAATAAAGGTTTACTCTATAAAACGCTACCTCGTGCAATTCACTCAGCTATGATCAGCAGTTCAGAGAAATCTGGAGCTAAAGCAGGTCTCATTTCTCCTCAAAAGTATTGATAAAAGCTATTTTCAATATTGCTACTTTAAAGAGCGAAATATTACAGTCAGCCCGCTATCCGGGCTAGTGATGTGTCATATAAGACAGTCGAATCTTCGAAGAATATGACATGCGCAGACAAAGAAGAGACTTGAGCTTTTTTCGTGAAAACCGGGCCTCGATTCTAAAGACTGCAAACGACAAAAATATAAGGTTTATAAACGATAATCTATCATAAATCAGCAATCTATCCCTCATAAATTTTCCCCGCCATGCACCATGCAATTAACGATAGGAAGGCATCGCCCAGTAATCCTGTATAATGATATAGCAATTGCTTCCGAGTTGACTGGCCCTCCACAGTCGACGTTCCCTTATTTTTCAGTCAACATTTTACAACAATTTTAGATGCTAAGCGTTATTGAATATGCTTTAGCGGACCGTGTAGATCAAGATCAGACTGCACAGAACGTGCAGTCTGATCTTGGATCTACACAGTCCGAATATATGACGATACTCTAGTTAAACAAGAGCTTTGCAGAGCGGCGTCTATACGCCCGGACGGGCTTGTCAATGAAATAGGTTAAAATCTAGAACGTCTACTGAGATCCAAATTACAAGAGTCACATGGACAGCTATACATCAAAGAGATTCATTGTGGTAAGTTTGGACATTTTCCAATAGGAACTGTAGGACCGGAGTTGAGCACACAAGAAGTTGCTGATGAACAGCCGTGCTGACGGACTGATGGACGGACTAAGGGACGAACGACCGGGGCCATAACATAATACGACCCTTTGGGTATTTAAAAAGGAGAGGCTAGAGGTAAGGGAACTAGAAGATCGAATTTCACAGAACGTGCAATCCTGTCTTTGATCAAACTGTCTGTAACTTTTTTGATATTATCAGTGAAAAACATGTTATTGCCATCTATGTACTCGTAAGTTGCTCACGAAGGGAAAATTGTCATGTTAAGTGATTCGCCTCCTCCTCTTCCTTGTTCTTCTTCTTCTTGTTCATCATTATCATGATCATGATTATCATCTTTATCTTTTTCTTCCTCCTCCTCATTCTTCTTCTTCACTCCTCCGTCCTTCATCGCCGTCCTCCTCCCCTCCTCTTTTCTTCTTCTTCTCCTTCTTCTTTTTCTTCTTCTTCTTCTTCTTCCTCCTCTTCTCATTCATCAGTCTCATTTCATTATCATTTTTATCATTATCAGTATCATCATTCTTCTTGTTATTATTATCATTATTACCACTGATATTGTTATTATTATTATCATTACCATTTTCATCACTATAACTATTATCACTATTATCATTATTATCATTATCGCCTTCATTAGTGGTAGTATCAGCAACATCCCAGTAGGAGCAAAGATAGTAGTAGCAGTCACATTGGAAGTAGTAGACAATGCCAGTAGAATCTTAGATGTTTTACACGAGAAGAAACGGACGACTTTCCACAAAGACGGAAGACATGCCACAAAGACGGAACACATGCCATAAAGACGGAAGATAAGCCATAGAGACGAAAGACATGCCACTGAGACGGAAGACATGCCACATAGACGGAAGATAAACCACAGAGACGGGAGACATTCCACAGAGACGGAAGACAGACCACAGAGACGGAAGACATGCCTTAAAGACGGAAGACATTCCACAAAGACGGTAGGCATACCACAAAGACGGGAGACATGCCACAGAGACGGAAGACAGACCACAGAGACGGAAGACATGCCATAAAGACGGAAGACATGCCACAAAGACTGAAGACATGCTACAAAGACGGAAAACAGGCCAAAAAGACGGAAGACATGCCACAAAGACGGAAGACATGCCACAGAGACGGAAGACAGGGCACAAAGACTGAAGACATGCCACGGAGACGGAAGACAGACCACAGACACGGAAGAAATGCCATAAAGACGGAAGGTATGCCACGAAGACGGAAGACATGCTACAAAGACGGAAGACAGGCAACAAAGACGAAACGGAAGAGATGCCACGAAAGACGGAAAACATGCCACTAAGACGGAAGACATGCCACAGAGACGGAAGACAGGCCACAGAAACGGAAGACATGCCACAGAGATGGAAGACATGCAACTGAGACAGAAGACATGCAACAGAGAGAGAAGACAGGCCATAATGACGGAAGACAGGCCATTAAGAGGGAAGACAGGCCACTGAGACGGAAGACATGCCCCAAAGACGGAAGACACATGCCACAGAGACGGAAGACAGGCCACTGAGGCGGAAGACATGCCCCAAAGACGGAAGACACGCCACAAAGACGGCAGACGCGTTACAAAGACGGCAGACATGCCACTGAGACGGAAGACATGCCACAGAGACGGAAGACATGCCACAGAGACGGAAGACATACCACAACGACAGAAGACGGGTCCCAAAGACGGACGACAGGCAACAAAGACGAAAGACATGCCACAAGGACGGAAAACAGGCCACAGAGATGGAATACAGGCCACATAAACGGAAGACGGGTCACAACAAGATAAAAGACCAGCCCGAACAAGCACCTTCTATACTCTTCATTCACCATCAATTCTTAATTCAAGTCTAATCTTAAGCTATCTGATTGGCTGAGTCGTTCGGGTCCGTATTCACCAACCATTCTTAAGAATGCTACTTGTCTTATTCTTCAAGATTTTCCGTCTGTGAAAGTAACAGAACCTCTGATTGGCTAAACCAAATGGTTTAGCCAATCAGAAGTTCTGTTACTTTCATATTGACGAAATTTTGAAGAATACGTCTAAGAATGCTCTTGAAAATGGTTGGTGAATATGGACCGACCTTGGCCTATTGACTTATGAAAACAGTAGAACCCACCAATTACCAGATTATAGAATTGTAGACTTATATCCGTTTTGAAAGTGTATACATACGACAAATTTAATGCGACTCTTCTAATGACTGACATATGTTTTCGGAAGCGTGGTAGAAGTTGCAGAAAAAAGAGAAAATTCTTCTCACAAGGCTTCTTTCTCAGGATCGTTCAAACACAGTATTGCTTAGCAAATATTTAGATTACATTAGCTACAGAGAGAATTTCGAAAAAGGGAGAAAGAGAAAGCTTCGCAGAGCGGTACACATACGGCTGAAGGGTCTTGTCAGTAAGATGGATTAAAATCTAGAACGCCTACAGAGATCCAAATTCTAAGATTCACATTCACATGTACAACTGCACATCATTGAGATTTATTGTAGTAAGTTTCAAATTATTCCGATAGAAACTGTGAGAGGAGTTGCGGAGGAGTTGCGCACGCAAAATTGCTAGCGGAAGAACGGGGCGAAAAACATAATACAACACTTATACGCACATATTCGAAATTTTTGTATGTCGAAATATTTAGTAAGGGACAGCTGACCATTTCTGTCATATATGGGGCTTTTAACGGAACTAATGTCCTTTTTGGAATTCAGTATTAATATCCGCTTGTTTAGTTTATAAATGCTTGATGTTCCGGGAAAAAAGGGGCTAATTGCACATTTTTTAAGCTTATACTGAGCAATTACATACACAGCCGTGGATCCATCTGAAACCCGACTAAATCGTGAGGTAGAATGATCTTACGAGACGCATGCAATTTATAAAAAGCACCATCGGACTGCAAGCCTGACATGGGTCGATCCTTTTTCACAGAGGATGGCTTAAATACTGTAGGTTTTTAACCCTTTAACGACCCTTAGGAAAACGCCTTTTGTAAACATTGTGGGAAAAGGAGAAAATGCTGGTAACCAGCATTTTCTCCTTTTCCCACAATGTTTTCTATCTTATCAAAGAAAAAAAAATGTATCATTTGAGCCAATTTGAAATTGTCGGCTTCAAATGCTTTCAATTCCACACTGATCAACGTGAGCCGCGGACACCATGTGTTCTCGGTACACCAGATCGGATTTTTCCATGGAAGAACCGGAGGTGGTGTAAGTATTTTCATTTTTTTGGACCCGATTTACATAGATAGAAATGTTGATTTACAGCAATGTCAAGACGAGTGATTGATCTGTTCACACACATACTAGGGAATAACAATACCATCATCTAAGCGAGCTGTAGCTTTATGAGCAACTGGGATCTTATTGTTTTGAAGTTTATTTCCGAATTTTGGACAAAATCCCAAACCATTGTTCATTTTACAAGTTTGTATGATAAGATAAATGTATTCCCAGAATGAACACAAAATTTCACTGAGAAATGTCCATCCAAAGCGAAGATATACGCTTTTGAATGGACCTGGGTAGAGGAAAATATGCTAACAAGACACCAATTTTATTTTCAATGTATGCACATGGACACCAGATCAGAAAACGCTTGCGGTAACTAGACACCAACCTTTTAATCATCAATATTTCTACCTGAAACTCAATGCATGGGCTGTATACGAGGACTATTTTTGTAAACATAATATCACTATGGTCCATTACCTGATAAAGAGCATGTTCAACCCAATTTCATTGCTTCTAGACTTGCTTTTTTTTTTTTAAATATTTGCAATATTACGGCAATTTAGGAAGTAGACCTACGATGCTTGATCACAATTGACCGGTCATTCCCTCAAATGTTGGTGCAAGACATGTTCCTTGTTTACAGCGTTTCAGTTTTATGAATGTCGTATTAACCCATTACCAGGCAATTACGAGCTTTAATGTCCCTGGGAAAGATGGCTTAGAAAAACATTGTCCCTATTAACTAATCCAAAGAACTTTGTAATTCGTGTTCATTACTCTGAGTGCAAGAATTGGTCACACTGGCCAACGTATGTATACGCTGGATTGCCGGGTTTGACGTTAGATTGTACATACACCGAAAATGTTCAGTTCTTTCATTCTTGATGGTGTTAAAAACTTTTTTGTAGAACACGCTACATGCCGAATGGGACTATGAAAATCAATTATCTTCAAGGTAATGCATAACACATATAGACATACATGTATTTGTAAACATTCGAGTACTGATAAAGAGGTGAGTTTGTTTTTGAAATTTCTCAGCAACTTGATTACTGACATTTTTTTCACTTGAACAATTTTCACTTTGAGTTTGATACTACCTCTTGATGCTCTAGAACCAACTAAAAATTTCTGCATGGATAAAAAGAGGGAACAGAAACAAGTTAAATTTATATTGCTCAAAGGTACGTAGTGTGCTAGGAAATTATTAGATGGGTTAATTGCAACCATGGCAAATTACTAAATTAAATCTTTTCTGAAATTCGTCATTTATAGAAATAAACCACGTCTATATCCCATTCGGTTTTTTTTTTTTTTTATTTCGCTTTATTTACAAAACTATGACGAAACAGACTATGTATCAGAACAATTACGCTCAAAGATATTATCAAATTCTATGGCAGTCTGAATTTTAAAACCACCACTGTTGGAGGATCTGATGACCTCTCCAATAAATTTCAGTGATACGAAATACAGTAAAACCTGGCATGTTGGCCACCTATATTAAGCAAGCAACCTAAATAAACAAGCATACATATAATTCCCGACAAATAGCAATGCACAGACATTCATCTATATCAAGCAAGCACCTGCCTTTGGCAAGCTCTTTTGAACGTCCCTTTGGTAATTGATTAATATAGGTTTAACTGTAACTATCTGAGCACTGTAATGCTGCATTTCCAAGAACTATGTAAGTTTGTAACAATAAAGATTAATATCTCATATATCATGATCACCCAGCATATTGGATAAAATGAAACATTATCAGAGATCATCTGTATTATTAAATACATGTACATACATTTATTATCAATGAATTTAAAGAGCTGCAAGTACTTCCGCTTTATGACACAAAGAGAAAATAAGTCCCACCTACAAAAGCCATGTTTTTCAGCAGATCAAAATTTATTGAAGGAGTGTGATAGAAAACTACCCAATGCCAATCTCGTGACTGAATTCTTTAGAGAGGACAAATTTTACAATTTCCATAACGCGCCGTACACGGAAAATAAGCTCCTTCCACACAAGCCATGTTTTTTAAAGGATCGAAGTATCTCGAAAGAAATTTATGGAATCATCCACGTTGATTTTTGTTGATTTCCACTTGGTGGTTTCTGAAGAGAAGTCTATTAAATAAACATTTTAGAAATAAACGCGTAGACGAACAAACGCATGTGCATGTAAATGTATGCAGGGTACAAAGCCGTTCTAACAGTTGGCCAAACGGATTCGAAAATTATTTAAGCTAAGAATCAGGACAAATGTGGTAAATAATGTACACACTGTATTAGTTAATAGGGTTTTTCTTTATGGACAATGTTTTTCTAAGCCATCTGTCCCAGGGACATTAAAGCTTGTGATTGCGTGGTAATGGGTTAATACGCCATTCATTCAACTGAAACGCTGTAAACAAGGAACATGTCTTGCACCAACATTGGAGGCAATGACCGGTCAATTGTGATCAAGCATCGTAAGTCTACTTCGTAAATTGCCGTAATATTGCAAATATTTAAAAAAAAAAAAGCAAGTCTAGAAGCAATGAAATTGGGTTGAACATGCTCCTTATCAGGTAATGGACCGTAGTGATATTATGTTTACAAAAATAGTCCTCGTATACAGCCCATGCATCGAATTTCAGGCAGAAATATTGATGATTTAAAGGTTGGTGTCTAGTTACCGCAAGCGTTTTCTGATCTGGTGTCCATGTGCATACATTGAAAATAAAATTGGTGTCTTGTTAGCATATTTTCCTCTACCCAGGTCCATTCAAAAGCGTATATCTTCGCTTTGGATGGACATTTCTCAGTGAAATTTTGTGTTCATTCTGGGAATACATTTATCTTATCATACAAACTTGTAAAATGAACAATGGTTTGGGATTTTGTCCAAAATTCGGAAATAAACTTCAAAACAATAAGATCCAAGTTGCTCATAAAGCTACAGCTCGCTTAGATGATGGTATTGTTATTCCCTAGTATGTGTGTGAACAGATCAATCACTCGTCTTGACATTGCTGTAAATCAACATTTCTATCTATGTAAATCGGGTCCAAAAAAATGAAAATACTTACACCACCTCCGGTTCTTCCATGGAAAAATCCGATCTGGTGTACCGAGAACACATGGTGTCCGCGGCTCACGTTGATCAGTGTGAATTCGGATGGGTCTACATTTTGTTCTGTGGTTAAGGGTTAAAGCACGCAATTTAGATTCATGTATCCTTCGCAGTCTTATCTTGAATTTCAGTATTCCATATCAGCTATTGTCGCACTTCACAGCCAATAATTCTTTTACTCTTTTCATAACAGATTTACATAATGAATTATTCTCGTAGAAGCAGTATCAAATAATAACCACGCCTTGCAGTATTTCAATGTATCGTTTTACGCTTGTCAAATCAAACCATTACAAGTGAAAGCTGTTAACCCATAACTCCGTGACTGTTCATCTTTTACCGTCGTTTCAAGATCATTTCAGTACAATGAACCTAGCCACGCTTTCCAGAGGTCTCTTCTACCGGCACGCCTTACAATATGCTTTCCAAAGAACCGGCTGCTTTCCCACATATCCTTCGTCGAAACAATATCCATGCTTTCCTGGAGTCTCCTTTTTATAAGGGTCCGTTTTCACCAACCATTCTTAACAACATTTTTTGTCTTATTCTCCAGAATTTTCTACATTCGGTTTAGCCAATCAGAAGTTGTGTTACTTACAAATTTAGGAAACCTTCGAGAATAAGACTAGACTAGGAATATTCTTGAGAATGGTTGGTGAATACGGGCCCAGTACACTGCATAATTTTGTTTTCAAGCCATTGGCTGCTTTCCCACATAACTATAGTCGATACAATAGTTTGCAGTGAGAGTGGAATGAATCCAGGTGCATTGACTATCATAAATCCTCAGACAGAAATTCGCCGAGCCGTGGCACGAACCAGCGACTCCATGTTCTTAAGTCCTGTACTCTACCGACTGAGTTACCAGGGCACGTATTCACCAACCATTCTTGAGAACGTTCTTTGTCTTATTCTCCAGAATTTTCTACATTTGTAAGTTACACAACTTTTGATTTGCTAAACCGAATGGTTTAGCCAATCAGAAGTTATGCTATTTACAAATTTGAAAGAGCCTTGGAGTATAAGACCAAGAATATTCTCAAGAATGGTTGGTGAATACGGGTCCAGGTCTCAGCATAACTGTATGTGCTTCTTGTAGGAACTTCATGAAATTTAACTTTTTACCAAACGACAAAATGTTTGACTAGTCCAAATTCGAAGCCTTCGCAGACGGCAAAATAATTATGCATCAAACATTTAAATCTAGTTTGGAAAAGGTAGAAAAACATTGTGGGAAAAGAAGAAAATGCTGGCTCCCAGCACTTTCTCTTTTTCCCAGTGTTTTCAAAGGCTTTCTTTCGTCGGGTCGTCAACAGTCGGGATTGTGTAGTATAGATTTAAAATGCATTTACATGAATTATCTTTTTACATACCTATCCTGACTTTAACGACCCTAAAAGAGAAGGCCATAGGAAAAAAAAATAAAAGTACTGAAAGTACTGTTGGAAGGCGAGTTTAGAATACAGGCATAACATATTGAAATACATTTTCCTGTACTTAAATCGCCTCTCCTGATACAGCAAAGTCTATAGAGTTGTGCAATGTTCCTGTGCAATGAAGACCAGTTTACCATCCTGAGTTTTAACGAACTTGAAGAAGGCTTGTGAAAATAAGTTGAAAAAAATTAAAACGAATGGACTTTTCTGAAACTCCTTTCCATTTCATTTGAAGGAAAAGTTTTATGTGATAGCAAAGAGTTTTGATTTACCGTTACCCGTATGCTTTTACGTTGTATAGAAACTTAGATGTAACCCTCTATTACCCCAATAATGTGTTTAAAAGGTCTAGGAAGAAGGTTTGAGAACTTTTGGTCTGAAAAGGAGAATACGATGCAAATTGACATTTTTTCCTTTTCCTAAAATGTCTTCCATCCTATTTCATACAGGTTCCATTAATGGTGCCAGATCAAAAAGTTGCTACCCGAAAATGCATTCAATTTTGGAAAGTCAGATTTTTTTTTTCTTCGTGTAAAGAGTCAAGAAAGTTTCTCCTGTTCAAAATTTAGTCTTTAAATGGCCTCTTTCTCAAAATTGTTAAAACTGTACATGAATGGGTATGGTAAAGGATTAAAGAATAGTTTTTTTTCTTGAAAATGCAATCAATTTTGGTCTAAAACTGTAACTCTGTAATGAGATGATTAATTTCTTGAAAGTCTTTAACATTTTATTCCATGGACAATTTTATTGAGAGAGCAAAGAGTTTCTAGAAAGGTACATTTTAGAGTACAGAAACTGAGATCCAGCCTTTTAGATCACACCACTGACTTTCAACAATGTTGAAGAAGAGGCTTTTCAAAGCATTGTTGGAAAAGTAGCAAATAATAATAATCAACTTTTTGTTTGACTTTCCCACAATGTTTTCCATCTTAGTAACCTTTTACAAAACCCTTCAGAAAATAACGAAAAATTAGGGCCATCTACATTAAAGCAATTAACAGACAATAAGTTAAGAGCAGCTGAAAATGTGTCGTTTGGCTGGGAAAAAGTACAAAACATAGTGGTAAAAAGAGAAAATACTGGCGACTAGCGTTTTCTCCTTTTCCAAAAGTATTTTGAAACTTTTTTTCCCTTGAGGTTGTCAAAATTTTGTCATTCATTTAAAAGGCTTCCTTTATTTGTTTACCATTTTATTTGAAATATATTTTATCAAGACTGAAAAAGAGTTTCAAAACAAACGACTTTCAATGTTCAAAAAGGAGATTTAACTTTTAGATTACAATACACAGTCAAGTGCTGAGTTTTAATGACCTTAAAGAATGGGGCTTTTTAGAAAGGGAAGGGTACTTTGAAAGTATGCAGGAACATGAGAAAATACTGGCAACGAACATTTTCTCCGTTTTACGCAATGTTTACCATCCTATTAAGGATAACCAACCAACATCATTTGACGGTTGACTTCTTAGGTCCTATAAGGAACGTCCGAAGGTGTTTTTCGTTTATACGATTCTTGTAATCTGTGGATCTGTTAACCCTTATACTAGAGCGCTGGATTGATGAAAATGGCATTTTACATCTCGGGAAAAATGCTTAATTATCGCAACTCCACCCAGGGCTGTTACAGAACAGGACATAATTTTATATTACAAAAAAGACACATAGGAAAAAAGTAAATTGAAAAGTATCATGATTAGAAATAAATAATAAACAAACAGTAGAGAGTGAACATTTAATATCTAAGATTTATAATTTTTCGAGTCGTTTTTCGATCGCATATTTGACGTAGACCGCGGTTTTTATAATAATGTTTTTGTCTTGGGGTTTTAGCAGTTCAGTAAATTTCAGATGGGCGATTTCGAAAATATACAGGCAAAAGGGAAAAAATCTCTGTCTAACTTCGTTATAACATGAGCATAAAAATAAAAAGCGATATGAGTCTTCAATATCTGTAGCGTTACATTACAACAAGGACAAAATCTTTCAGAGCGGGGTACAGGGGGGTTGCTGTATCTCCCAGTTTCAATTCGCAAGTTGAGTGATGAAAATCTTAGTCTTGTAAAATAAATTCTCATATCTCTTGATAAAATATCTAAATATGGTTCGTAACCAAATGTGTGTTTAATTAATGAATAGTCTTTTAAAGCTGCGCTATTTTGTACGGTACTCAGCCAATCTTGAATAAAACAATCTATTACTCTTTGTTTAAAAACTTTCGGGAATTGTTGTTTACGACTTGATTGTATTATGTTCTGTTCTGTTCTGTTCTGCTATTTAATTACAATATCTATAGTATCAACAATCCTTCTGAAAATGGCTTTTCATAACACTGTAAGAAAAGGGAAAAAAATGCTGGTAACAAATTTCTACATGTCTCACGTTTTTTTTTTACCTTTACATGTCTCATTGATTAAAATATAGCTAATCAGACATAAGATTGCACATTCTGTGTAGACTATAGAATCATCAGCCTTGTCTTCAAAAGAGAAAGGCGTAATAAGCGAATTAAGGGTTCATCGACATTAACGCCTGTCTTTGATTAATCCCGCGTTACCGAAATGTACGTCCAGCATGTCGGCAAACATAAAAGCAAAATGATTGTTAACTCGTCAATATTGAGATGCACCCAATTCCTTTGTTCAACAAAAATATATCGTGTACAGTTACACAGATACAGGCCCTTATTCCGTGTTCTTAGAAAATTATGAACACGTCCGATGCACTCTAGGACAGTGGGATTCCCCGTGTCAAGATCATTGTGTTATTCAGTTTTGGAAAAAAATGTATAGTTGAAGGAAATTCTTTCGAGGAAAATAAATGGAATATTTTAGCGTAAAGATGGTAGGTAAGTGATTATGATAACAATTCATTGCGATAAGCGTTTATTCTTTGCCTGACAAAGAAATTCCAGACTAAGTTGAAAGCACTGATTCATGCAGATGACAAATTCAGGGTGGCCCAAATTAGCGACGAAATTTGTTCTTGATAGGGTAGAAACATTGAGGTAAAATGAAAACAGTGCCGGTTTCCGGTTGCAATTTCTCCTCTCCTCTCGATGTTGTTAAAAGCTTGATTTTCAGAGTCGTTTCAAGTGATGGGTAAAGGGTTAAATATTTATGAATTCTTGCTGAACTTTAAGCAACGTGACGACCAAAAGAAGACGTTAAAACTTTTTGCGTATTAAAACGGTTACAGATCATGTTATTGTCATTTTTGACGCAGTAAAATTCGATCATACTCGTATATAAGGAAAAAAGCGATCAGACTGGAACCCAGGCTAGACTTCGGTACATTGTAATGATCAGAATTGTGATTTCAACTGATTTACCTTTTTCTTTTCACGGGTCTCCGGAATCAAAACTCGGCCACGCCGACGCGTAACAATAACCTAGTCATTGATGATAAAGTCAAGCACAACTTTGATAAAAGAAAATTATATTTCTTTGAAAGAGAACATTTTCTTTAAACATTTGATGATTCAAAAGAATTTATTTCGTTGAAATTTTACTTCTCACAAAGACAGAATAAGGTTGTCAACAGAGGAAACGGGTCTATCAGCGATTCGTCATTCAAAGAAGCTGTCTGATTGGTTAGTTCTGGGATCGTAAATTTACATGTACGATTACACTGGTTAGTTGTTTATGCGTTGTGAAGTTGAAGTAGGTGCGAATGACGTCATGTTAGTAGCTTTCGATTGGCTTATAATATAGCTACGGTTTATTTGTTGCTGTAGCAACATGATTGTATCAATGAACTGATCCAAAGTATTTTGCATTTGTCAAAAACGATGCCTTTTACGAATTCGATTTCATTCCTTCTAGAAACTTGAAGATTCTTCTTGCTGTTCTGATTAAATTTACAATGGTCTCGACATTATTTTGTTCTAATGTACTCGAGAAATATCGAACTATTTGAAAGGCGTTTTGATAATGCTGCTCAGAGGCATTTTCAGCAAGCTGCTGAGCGTTGACAAATGAAGGCGAGAATGAAAATCTCGCCTTCCAAAAATGGGAAAAGAAGAAAATGCAGGTAACCAGCATTTTCCCCTTTTCCCCAATGTTCTATGTTCTTCCAAGGAGAACATTTATCATTTTAAGCAACATTTAAGTTGTGTGCAAATTCTTTTCAACTAGTCCAATGAAGAATTTTGTGGTATGCCAAATACCTAAGTTTAGCCAGCGATGAAACTTCGGTGACAAATGACGAAAATATGTATTAATATTATCAAAAAAAAACAACTCATTTCAAAAACTTCGAACGACGCAAGTCTAGGTAAAATTACAAAAAAAACAATACCAACAAGAATGCAGTGGCAATTTTTGCAGACTGTGTAGGTCAAGTTCAGATTGCACAAAACATGCAGTCTGATGTCATATCTATACTGTCCGCTACCATACGGCCGTCCGACTGTCTGTCTTTTTTTTTTTTTTTTTTGGCCGTCTGATTGTGTGTGTGTGGGGGGAGGGGAGGTTGTGTGGGTGTGTGGTCTTCGCATCTGTCTGTCTGTATGGCTGACTGTCTGCATCTCTCTCTCCTCTCTCTTTCTCCCTCTCTCCTGTCTTTCCTCCCCCCTCTCTCTCTCTATCTCTATCTCTCTCTCTCTCCTTCGCTCCTGTCTTTCTTTTACTCTCTCTTTTCTCTTCTCTCTCCCCCCCTCTCTCTCTCTCTCTCTCTCTCTCTCTCTCTCTCTCTCTCTCTCTCTCCCTCTTCCTGCCTCCCACTCCTTTTGTTGATACATCACATTTCCCATTTGACCTAGTATTTTCTACATGATATCAACTGCAATAAACTGAAATAATTACTTTTTCTCAAAGACAAAAAAAAAAAAAACTGCGGAATTATTCATATTTCGCAGCAATACGCCAAAAGAGGAATTCGGACAACTGCGTAAACTGTCGTCTCGAATCAGCCTGCGCAGTCCGCACAGACTAATCCAAAACCACAATTTCCGTTTTTAAAGTAATTTTCTGTTTTGCGCAAGTCTACTGTAGCACAAAATCTAAAATAGTCGTAAAGTGCCGTCTCGGATTAGCCTGCGCGGACTGCGCAGGCTAATCCGAGACGACAGTTTACGCAAACATCCGAATGCCCCTTTTCGTGTGTAGCAGTCCATTTCAGAACCTTACAGCAATATGACTCCTTAAAGTCTAAGTTTCCACTCATTAGAACATCTTCGTAAAAACATCAAAATTAACCCTTCACCACATAATCCTAAGTTTTCATTATCCTTGAGAAGATCCCTTTTTGAAAGCATTGTGGGAAAAAGAGAAAATTATGGTAACCAGCATTTTCTTGTTGTTCCAACGATGGTTTTCACCGTATTAAAATTAATTCATTTTTGTAGGTTTTTGAAGTAAACCGACAATATTTATAAAACCATTTTTGTATAAAATTAGTACGGACGGCTCCGTGCTTGGCAGGCTCTGGAAACATTAAAAGGGGAACTTTAGAAAATACCGTTGGAAAAAGAGAATTTAGTTGTAACAAGCAATTTCGTTGGAATGATATCCCCCGCCGAAAAAGACCTTTTTTGATACAAACGTATAAGAGGTATTGTGTTTTGCATGTACATGTGGCCTTTTTGTTATATGTCCATGATGAAATAAATTCATCAAAGGGTAATCAGTCGAAAAAAGCCTGTAATCTAAATGAAAATGTGCAAACAAAAATCCAAAGTAAAAATTTACAAAGGGCAATAACTCCAAAAATACTGAAGATAGAGTTATGGTTCTTGTGCACTGCACTTTTCCTCAATTAGTTCTATATGTGTATGAAATTTTAAGTTCCTAGCTTTTATACTTTTGGAGATATATGCTAGACAGAAATCCAAAATAAAAATTAACAAAGGGCAATAACTCAAAAAATTACTAAAGACAGAGTTTTGGTTTTTGTGAAGTGCACTTCTCCTTTATGAATTCTATAAGTGTATAAAGTTTGAAGTTCCTAGCCTTTGTACTTTTGGAGATATGCTCCGGACAAAATTCCAAAGTGAAAATTTACAAAGAGCAATAACTCAACAATTACAAGTTCCTACCTTTCATACTTTTGGAGATATGCTCCTGACAAAAATTCCAGAAGAAAATGTGCAAAGGGCAATAACTCCAAAAACACTGAAGATAGAGTAATGGTTCTTGTACACTGCATGCCTCCTTAATGAGATCTATCCACTTGTGAAGTTTGAAGTTGATATTTCAAATACTTTTGGAGATATGCTCCAGACAAAAATCCAAAGTTAAAACTTACAAAAGGCAATAACTCCAAAAATACTGAAGACAGAGTAATGGATCTTTCACAATGCACGCCTCCTCAATGAGTTCTATATATGTGTGAAGTTTCAAGTTCCTAGCTTTTATACTTTTGGAGATATGCTTCGGACAAAAATCCAAAGTTAAAATTTACAAAGGGCAATAACTCCAAAAATACTGAAGACAGAGTAATGAATCTTTCGCACTGCATGCCTCCTCAATGAGTTCTATATGTGTGTGAAGTTTCAAGTTCCTAGCTTTCACACTTTTGGAGATATGCTCCAGACAAAAATTCCATAAAAAAATGTACAAAGGGCAATTACTCCAAAAATATTGAAGATAGAGTAATGGTTCTTGTACACTGCACGCCTCCTTAATGAGATCTATCCACTTGTGAAGTTTCGAGTTCTTACCTTTCATCCTTTTGGAGGTATGCTCCGGACAAAAATTCAAAGTTAAAATTTACAAGGGGCAATTACTCCAAAATTACTAAAGACAGAGTTATGAATCTTTCGCACTGCATGTCTCCTTAATGAGTTCTATACGTGTGTGAAGTTTCGAGTTCCTACCTTTCATACTTTTGGAGATATGCTCCGGACAAAAATTCAAAGTAAAAATTTACAAAGGGCAATAACTCCAAAAATACTGAAGATAGAGTAATGGTTCTTGTACTCTGCATGCCTCCTAAATGAGATCTATCCACTTGTGAAGTTTGGAGTTCCTACCTTTCATACTTTTGGAGATATGCTACGGACAAAAATTCAAAGTAAAATTTACAAAGGGCAATAACTCCAAAAATACTGAAGATAGAGTAATGGTTTTTTGTACACTGCACGCCTCCTTAATGACATCTATCCACTTATGAAGTTTCAAGTTCCTACCTTTCATACTTTTGGAGATATGCTACGGACAAAAATCCAAAGTTAAAATTTACAAAGGGCAATAACTCCAAAATTACTGAAGACAGAGTTATGGATCTTTCGCACTGCACGCTTCCTCAATAAGTTCTATATGTGTGTGAAGTTTCGAGTTCCTACCTTTCATACTTTTGGAGATATGCTCTGGACAAAAATTCAAAGTAAAAATTTACGAAGGGCAACAACTCCAAAAATACTGAAGATAAAGTAATGGTTCTTGTACACTGCACGCTTCCTTAATGAGATCTATCCACTTGTGAAGTTTCAAGTTCCTAGCTTTCATACTTTTGGAGATATGCTCCGGACAAAAATCCAAAGTTAAAATTTACAAAGGGCAATTACTCCAAAAATACTGAAGACAGAGTTTGGATCTTTCGCACTGCAGGCCTCCTCAATGAGTTCTAAATGTGTGTGAAGTTTCGAGTTCCTACCTTTCATACTTTTGGAGATATGCTCCGGACAAAAATCCAAGGTTAAAATTTACAAAGGACAGTAACTCCAAAATTACTGAAGACAGAGTTATGGATCTTTCGCACTGCATGCCTCCTCAATAATTTCTATATGTGTGTGAAGTTTCGAGTTCCTACCTTTCATATTTTTGGAGATATGCTCTGGACAAAAATTCAAAGTAAAAATTTACAAAGGGCAATAACTCCAAAAATACTGAAGATAGAGTAATGGTTCTTGTACACTGCACGCCTCCTTAATGAGATCTATACACTTGTGAAGTTTCAAGTTCCTAGCTTTCATACTTTTGGAGATATGCTCTGGACAAAAATTCAAAGTAAAAATTTACGAAGGGCAACAACTCAAAGAAGATAGAGTAATGGTTCTTGTACACTGTACGCTACCTTAATGAGATCTATCCACTTGTGAAGTTTCAAGTTCCTAGCTTTCATACTTTTGGAGATATGCTCCGGACAAAAATCCAAAGTTAAAATTTACAAAGGGCAATAACTCCAAAATTACTGAAGACAGAGTTTTGATCTTTTGCACTGCACGCCTCCTCAATGAGTTCTATATGTGTGTGAAGTTTCGAGTTCCTACCTTTCATACTTTTGGAGATATGCTCTGGACAAAAATTCGAAGTAAAAATTTACAAAGGGCAATAACTCCAAAAATACTAAAGATAGAGTAATGGTTCTTGTACACTACACACCTCCTTAATGAGATCTATCCACTTGTGAAGTTTCAAGTTCCTAGCTTTCATACTTTTGGAGATATGCTCCGGACAAAAATCCAAAGTTAAAATTTACAAAGGGCAATAACTCCAAAATTACTGAAGACAGAGTTATGGATCTTTCGCACTGCAGGCCTCCTCAATGAGTTCTATATGTGTGTGAAGTTTCGAGTTCCTACCTTTCATACTTTTGGAAATATGCTCCGGACAAAAATTCGAAGTAAAAATTTACAAAGGGCAATAACTCCAAAAATACTGAAGATAGAGTAATGGTTCTTGTACACTGCACGCCTCCTTAATGAGATCTATCCACTTGTGAAGTTTCAAGTTTCTAGCTTTCATACTTTTGGAGATATGCTCCGGACAAAAAGCGGAAGGACGGAATGACGGAATGACGGAATGACGCAGTGACGGAATGACGGAATGACGGAAGGACGGACGGAGACTATTACCATATCCCCCGCCGCCTTTCGGCGGGGGATAACAAGCACCGGCTCTTTTTACCAGAATATTTTTTCCGCACTGTTAAAAGCTAGCGCTGTTTATCACAAATTTTGCTTTTCTAAAATAAAAAAATGAAGTCATCATAGATGACCTTTGTTCTGAAGAACATGCTTAGTTTTATTCCCTAGAATTTTATAAATTTGTATTTGAAAGTAACACAACTTCCGATTGGCTAAACCAAATGGTTTAGCCAATCAGAGGATGTGTTACTTCCAAAATTTAGAAGTAGACTTAGATTGAATTTAACATTTTGGCTGCTAAGCGCGACTCAAGGACTTTTTGCAGATAGTGTAGATCAAGATCAGAATGCGGAGAACGTGCAGTCTGATCTTGAATATGCATTGTCCGATAAGCAGATATTTTTTTTCCCAAAAACAACTTCCCTTGAAAAGCAAACTAAAGTGGTGGTACCACCGCTTGACCAATTCACTTATTTAGCAAGATAAGACTTCATTTAACCCTGGGCCAGACGACAAAATTTTAACCTTGTCCATATTGAAAGCATTGCAGAAGACAATTCCAGTGCTAAAATGATGTAATCTTTCTTCGATAGAGTTGAAAACATTGTGAGAAAAGGAGAAAAAGAAAATGCTGTTTACCAGCATTTTCTTCCTTTCTCACAATGCCTTCAAAATGCTTCTTTTCCAGGAGCTTTAAAAGTCGGCATTGTGTGATAAAGGGTTAAGAAAGGTTGGTTAAAGTAAATCCGCCTACCCCAGAGCCCGTATTCACCAACCATGGATTCTTGAGAGAATTCTTAGTCTTATTCCACAAGGTTTTCTAAATTTTTAAGTAACACAACTTTTGATTGCCTAAACAGAGTGGTTTAGCCAGTAAGAAGTTGTGTTACTTACAAATGTAGAAAATCCTGGAAAATAAGACAAAGAACATTCTTACGAATGATTGGTGAATACGGGCCCTGATCATAGTATCCTCTCTTTCCATGGATATCGATTATCGCTAAATCATCAGCGATGAACATCAGCTAACTCTATTTTAACCCCTAATCTGCTAAAAAGATAAAACGAACAATTCAGCTGTTTCAATTCAAACAAAATTCCCAATGACTATTCCTAATACTGCTAAATTAAAAAAAAAGTAAATAAATTTTCAATTCCATACCAAAAAGGCAAATCTTGCTATTTCAAAGATATACATTGGGGGAATAATATCTCCTTATCGGACAGTGTAGATCCAAGATCAGACTGCACGTTCTGTGCAGTCTGATCTTGATCTTCCACTGTCCGCAAAAAGGTCAGTGTGCCTCGCTTAGCAGCTTAAAGTTTAAAGATTCAAATTTGATTTCATCGGAAAGAATATACCGTATTGGGCAGCGTAGATCAAAGATCAGACTGCACAAACGTGCAATCTGATCTTGGTCTACACTGTCCAGATTAGGGATCAGACTGTTCAAAACTGCAGTTCGACTTTTGTCTACACAGACGGCATATGCGACCTGGCGTCGTGCTCAGTAGACTAAGGGTTGAATTTAGCCCTTTCCCAAACGACAAACTTTTGGACTAGGCAAATTGAAAGCATTTGCAGACGACAATTCAACACTTGCTGAAAAGATTATTTCTGACTATGATAGGGTAGAAAACATTGTGGGAAAAGGAGAAAATGCTGGTAACCAGCATTTTCTCCTTTTCCCACAATATTTTCAAAAGGCTACTATTCCAGCCCCGTATAAAACAAGGATTGTTTGGGAAAGGGTTAAATAATGCACCTACTTGGTACACACATTGCTGTATGGCAGCGGGCTCTCAGTTCAGTTGATGTCAATTATCTATTTGGTCTAAGGGACGTAACTCTGAAAATAGAAATACGCGTAGGGTACTATTTTCCTTAGAATCATATGGTGGCACATTTCTGCCACGAGATACGAGATCGCTGTTGCGATATTTCAGCGAAGTATCGTGATTAAAGAAAAGTTTTCAAGGTAAAAATAGGACAATAATTATAACTTATCATGATTTTTTTGTACTTTCGTGCCCACAACTGACATTCATGGTACCTTTAATTAGATACGCTTTCGGGACATCTTCGACTACAGCCTTATGATTTCTCCTTTTCCCTGAATGGTTTATAAGTGTTTGTAGAAGGCATTTCGGGTCGTCTTTGTGATTTTACAGACTTCTGTTCATTTCGAGTCGTGTCAAAATTCACCAATAAAGCTGCTATAATTATTTATTATTTGATTTCTTTTTACTTACTATACCATCTTTTTCAGTTGAAAACTACTGAGTAAATCCAAAGGATTAATTTCTATTTATAGCTATTGAGAAGCACGTAGAACTGTCACGATATAGAGGATATTTGTTTTGGCGCAGCCACGAGTGAAAATATTACCGATGGTATTCACGAGATGAAATAAATTTCGATCTTTCACCGAAAAAAACAAATATTCTATTTATTTTATGCTTTTAACTCTTTCTGGGAGGAGCTTTATCAAAATTCAGTACAGTTCTTTTCTCTTATTCCCCGTGGCGTACCCCTGCCGCATAGCAACGTTACGTCAAGCGCGAGAAATGTAAGGTATATGACGTCATATTTCCCATCTAGTTGTTAGGCACGCGCAATTTACCCAGGCAACAAGAAATTGAAAATCGGTATTTTCACTGGTTCTACCAGTGTAATATCGAAAAATATTTTCACTGCTATTTCTCGATATCCTACTAGAAAGCATGAAATAAAATCGTATCTTGCATGTCAGCTTCGTGCACGATTGAGAAATTTGGCGTTAATATATTGAGTACATCGAGATTTTTTTGTTCAGGAAACTTTTCACTATCTCGCTAAAATTTCAAGGAAACTTTTATTTATTTTTATCTATCGCGATAGCTTTGTAAAATAAACATGGGATTTATCTCGTATCTCGTGGCAGACATGTGCCACAACTGAATCCCACTTACAAGTTACCTCCTGCGTTTGAGGTGACTGCGTTGCACAAAGGATTGTCTTGAAATAATTATATGACAAAATTTCAAATTTGGGTCGTGCCAGAATCAAAGCATTAACAAAATATAATCATGTCCGGAAGAGAAAACTGTTTTCAAACTGTATAAAAATACATTTTTTTTTAAATAAATCAATTAACTGTATGGTATTTAAGCCATTATCACACAATCCTTACTTTTGACGATCCTTCAGAAAACATTAAAGGGAAAAGGAGAACTGCTGGTAACCAGTCTCTGATAAGGTAGGAAACATTGTGGGAAAAGGAGAAAATGCTGGTTACCAACATTTTCCTCTTTTCCCACAATGTTTTCAAAAGCCTTCTTTCCCAGGTTCTTAAAAGCCAGAGGTTATTTAACAAAGGATTAATCTCAAAGCTTGGCAAAATAGATCTGAGGTTCTCCGGAGATTCTAGGTTCGTATCTCACTTGTGGCACATGGGACACAAGGCACCACTACTTCGTGCATCGCTTCATCCCGGTTTAAATACAATACCTTAAAAAAGCAATAGGGATAATTCTCTTTCGCCCAGTTTTTATGGTATTGGCCGTCCAGGCATCTGGGATCAAATCCTGCCCGATTCCTGTACTTCATGCTATGCGTTTGTTCATTTGTTTCTTTGTTACGGACTGTGTTCATAAGAGCATTTTTCGAAATTGTATCCTTGAGAAAGACACTATACGGAACCCTACTCTTTTCTGCTATAATCTAAAAACGTATCGGAACCATGCTCTTAAGAAAAGGGGGTTTAATACATCTGCAAAAAAAAAAATCAGCCTAAGTCAGTCTGCGCAGTCCGCGCAGGCTGACCTAGGCTGAAACTCTTTGCCATTGGTCAATTTTTTTCACATGTCCAAGGACCCGTCTACCTCATTTTTCAGACTATTGTTAGGCAAATTGAATTCTATAGATTCGTAACAAAAAATTCCAGAACTTGCTTGATATAATGTAAGAAAGAGATGCATTAAGCCCCTTTTTCACAGAGCAGTAAATATGAATCAATGAAATATCGCTGCGGCATGACCAAATAGATGCTGAAGGGGGCTTAACTCTTTACCAAACGACAATATTTTAGACTGGTCCAACTTGAAAGCATTTGCAGACGATAAGATAAAAGTGAATGAAAATTTGAAATTTGTTTTGTGAAAGGTAGAAAACATTGTGGGAAAAGGAGAAAATGCTGGTAACCAGCATTTTCTCCTTTTCCCACAATATTTTCTAAAAGCTTCTTTCTCAGGGGTGTCAAAATAGGGATTGTGTGGTAATGGGTTAAAGGACCACTCAATCGAAATAACGCGGAGCAAATGCAAGTCTATTATAAGTGCATATACATTGTATATGTACTTACAACAGTCTTGCACTTACCTGTTGATAACTATAGACTTAAAGACGCACCTTAGAATCTTTATAAATGTGACCAGTCACACAAAAAGGCACCTTCTGGGAACGGCGAAAAGTGTCAACCGTCTTGTCAGACTGCGCGAAATGCGCAGGCTGACCAGGGTTGACAATTTTCCTTTTAATGACATTTTCTGTATGGAAAGTGGTTATTGTACGTCGTTAAACAACCATTTTTCAATTATTAACTTGAATTGACCTGCACTTTCGTTGATCTTTTTTTTTTATCTAATTGATATACAGAATTCCCAGATAGCCCCTTTTTACGTGTTGGGTCACAACTGAGTAAGTGAACAAAATAAATCTTCAGTAAGTTCTTCAATTTGTTTTCTAGTTCAACGGCCTCTCAATATGCTATTTCTGGGAAAAAATCGTTCTCTTCAATACAGCACCAGCTGCAAACCGCTTCATGTGCCTTACTTTTAAGACAATGAAGCGAAAAGAGAGACAGCTCTTTATGACAATTTTTCGCCCTATTGTTTTCGACGAAACCCATGGAGGTATTTTCGTGGCCCAGTCGTTATCGAGGGAAAACTTTGGGATTTGCTTATATCTCAATTGTTATTGAACCATATTTACTTGTGGAACGGGTTCCTGCCTAGCTAAGTGATATACTAGTAGTATGGGACTCGTTACCCGGAGGTTCCGGGTTCAAGCCCAACCTGAGCAACAGGGCAGTTCATGGAAGAGTACTTGGGCAAGGTTTTTAGAAGCCCTAACCTTGAACTGATGAAACCCTGGAAATACAGGAATTTGTGAGAGATATCGCAGTGATATATCTGAAATAATGTTGAAAGCGGCGTAAAACAATCATCATCCAATCAAACTTTGGATAGTTGGTAGACAAATAGACTAATAGTTTATTCAGCATATATAAGGCCACCGGCCTAAAATACATAAAAAAAATCTGAAATGTCATATCGTCGGTGTGCTTCCAAAACCTCGTAACTACAGCTTGTAACAAGCTGTAGTTACGAGGTTTTGGAAGCACACCGACGATATATTTGTTAACTATCATAATAATAATAATAAATGGAGTGCAACACGCGAAAAGGGTCATTCGGACATTTGCGAGAAGTGTCGTCTCGGATCCGCCTGCGCAGTTCGCAGAGGCTAATCCGAAACGACACTTTCCGATTTTATGTGATTTTCTGTTTTACGCAAGTCTACTGTGGCACGAAACCTAATGTAGTCGTAAAGTGCCGTCTCGGATTAGCCTGCGCGGACTGCGCAGGCTAATCTGGGACGACACTTTACGCAAATGTCCGAATGCACCTTTTCGCGTGTTGCACTCCATATATAGAACCTAACCAGAAAAGGTAGGTAACTCTCAGCATACTGTTGACACAAGGATGCCTCCCTTTTGTCTTAACTCTTTACCAAACGACAAAATTATAGACTGGTCCAAATTGAAAGTATTTGCAGACGAAAAAATGAATGTGACTGAAAAGTCAAATCTGTGGTAGAAAGGGTAAAAAACATGGTAGGAAAAGGAGAAAATGCTAGTTACCAGCATTTTCTCCTTTTTTCCACAATGTTTTCAAAAGGCTTTTTGCACAGGATCGTAAAAGGTCGGGATTGTATGGTAAAGGGTTGAAAAAAAAAACACCTTTATTTGAGCGGTTGCACCTGCATGCGGCGCTCTTGTGTTCCTTTTGTCGCAATTTTGAGGTGCTCTTTACGCAGTTTCTCACAATGATGCTTAAAAAGAGTATAGTTTGACGGACAGACACTTTTGTTTAATCAAAAGCTTATAATAATAGTAACAAGAGGGCCAAGATGGCCTTGGATCGCTCACCTGAATTTCTGAGAGAACCATAGCCATTTTTTTCAAAATCTAATCCGCCATTTCAGAGAAGAAGAATTTTTAAGAAATTCTTCATGTCTGTATTGTGTGAATAGCCCACAGCCATCAGAGACATGTTTCTTGATGGATCAAAATTTCTCGAACAATTTTTGAAAAGGTCAGCCAAGAAACATTTCTGTGAAATTATTTCAAAATCTGATCAGCCGTTTCAGAGAAAAAGAATTTCTTCATGCCAAATAGTGCAAGTAGCCCCCATTCAGCAGAGTCATGTTTCCATACAAATCAGCATTTTGCGAATAATTTTTGAAAAGAGTTACCAAAGGAACATTTCTGTGAGATTATTTCAAAATCTGATCAGCCGTTTCAGAGAAAAAGAATTCTAAAGAATTTCTTCATGGCCATATAGTGCAAGAAGCCCCCATTCACCAGAGCCGTGTTTCTTGATGGATCAAAATTTCGCAAACACTTTTTGAAAAGGGTCATCCAAGGAACATTTCTGTGAAATTATTTTAAAATCTGACAAGCGGTCTCAGAGAAGAATAATTTTTAAGAATTTCTTCATTTCCCTATATTGCAAGTAGCCCACATTCACCAGAGCCGTGTTTCTTGACAGATCAAAATTTCGCGAACAATTTTTAGAAAGGGTCATCCTAGGAACATCTCTTTGAAATTATTTCAAATTCTGACCAACGGTTTCAGAAAAGAAGATTATTTAAGAATTTCTTAATTTCTGTATAGTGCAAGTAAACCCCATTTACCTGAGCCATGTTTCTTGACGGATCAAAAGTTCGCGAACAATTTTGAAAAGGGTCACCTAATGAACATCTCTGTGAAATTATTTCAAAATCTGACCAGCGGTTTCAGAGAGAAAGAATTTTTAAGAATTCCTTCATTTCTATATAGTGCAAGTAGCCCCCATTCACCAGAGCCACATTTTTTGACGGATCACAATTTCATGGACAATTTTTGAAAAAGATCACCCAAGGAACATATCTGTGAAATTATTTCAAAATCTGATCAGCGGTTTCAGAAGAGAAGATTTTTAAAGAAATTCCTAGAAAATTATATTTGGTTGTCATGGCAACCAGAGTTTTTGATGGAATTAAATTCTGTGAACAGTCTTTAAAGAGGAACTCCAAAGGAACATTCCAGCCAAGTTTGGTCCAAATTGGCCCAGTGGTTCATAGGAGGAGTTGATTTTTAAAGAATTGTTGACGACGCACGACGCACTGACGCACGACGGACGACGGACACCGGGTGATCCTGAAAGCTTTCCTTGAGCATGTTGTGCTCTGGTGAGCTACTATATAATAATAATAATAATAATATTATTATTATTATTATTATTATCAACATCATTGTTGTTGTTGGTATTATTACAACATTTTCATGTAATTGCTCCTTTTTCAACAATGTAATCAAAAGGTTCCCTATTGCAGTTGGGGAAAAGAGCGTTTTAATCTTAGATTTTGATATACAGGGTGGGATGACCTTTCACTTACATTTCTTGCCAAATAAGACCAGTCAATGAATAATTTAGTTCCTTCGCAAACAAGCCTAGCTGTAAAATAGTAATGAATTCGCAGCAGGGAACCGTACAATTAACCCTTTAATCTGCTAAGCGCTACTCACTGACCTTTTGCGGACAGTGTAGATCAAGATCAGACTGCACATAACGTGCAGTCTGATCTTGGATCTACACTGTCCGATAAGGAGATATTATTTCCCAAAATATAATTTTGAAATTGCAATATTTAGGGTTTTACAATCGAATAGAAAATTTCATGTTAGTTATTTAGCAGGTACAGGGTTAAACTCTGGCCCTTCTACCGTCAATGGCTACTGATGTCATTGTTGCTGAGGGAATAGATTAAGATCAGACTGATCGAAAATGCAGTCTGATCTTGTATCTACATTGTCTGCTACATGATACTGAACTATTGCTACACACCAAGTTAATCGTCGGTTGAAATCTTCTTACATGCAGACTTCGAGAAAAAGTCTTATTTATGTAGCGGGCAGCCAAAAAATCAATGCGTCTACCTTACCTTTGGCTGTTTTCTGTGCATAATATAGATCAAGATCAGACTGTACAGAACAGTAACACAAAATCTAATGTAGTCGTAAAGTGTCGTCTCGGATTAGCCTGGGCGGACTGCGCAAATGTGTGAATGCTCCATTTTCGCGTGTTGTAGGCCATATAGTGCACACCTATCCGTTATGTATGTATGTATGTATGTATGCATGTATGTATGTACATGTATGTATGTAGGTATGTTTGTATGCATGTATGCATGTATGTATGCATGTATGTATGTATGTATGTATGTTCGTATGTATGTATGTATGTATGTATGTTCGTAGGTATGTATGTAGGTAGGTATGTATGTATGTACGTATGTATGTACGTACGTTTTAACCTATTACCACACAATCCCTACTTTTGACGCCCCTGAAAAAGAATTTTTAGAAAACATTGTGGGAAAAGGAGAAAATGCAGGTAACCAACATTTTTTCCTTTTCCCACAATGTTTTCTACCTTTCACAAAACAAATTTCAAATTTTCAGTCACTTTTATTTTGTAGTCTGCAAATGCTTTCGATTTGAACCAGTCTAAAATATTGTCCTTTGGTAATGGGTTAAGGTATCATTGACAAACGCATTTTAAAAACATTATGACAGGTTGGAAAAAAAAACACTCGAAGAAAAGCCATTGCTAGATTTAAAAATACATGTATGGTTTCGCGGATTTCACAAAAGTTTGAACGAAGCTGAAGTAAAATCCGAAATTAGAGCTACCGTTACAGGTGACAGACCCCCAGCTTTCATAGATAAGCAGTTCAAAGCAAATATTCCTTGATACAAAATTAGAGTATCACGACAACGTGCTTTGATGCGATGTTGGAACCACATTTTCCCCCGAAGTTCAATCTAGTACATCCCGAAAAAAGTGCAATATAGGACTTTCAAACCATCCTTAAAAAAATGTGTATTGCAAGAGCAAAGAAAAAACTAATCAGTAAAAGCTATCTTTTGTTTACGTTTTACTTGATCTTAAAATTCATTTTTTCCCCACAAACTATCATTTAGACCGAACACACGATAACAGACTGTCATCGTCATATCATTTTCCATACTTTTAAAAAGTGTGTCTTAACTCATTACCAGATGGCATTATTTTAGACTTGTCCAAATCAAAAGCATTCGCAGACGACAAAAATAAGAATGACTTAAATTTTAAAATTTGTTTTGTGAAGGGTAGAAAACATTGTTGGAAAGGGAGAAAATGCTGGTAACCAGCATTTTCTCCTTTTCCCTCAATGTTTTCAAAAGGAGCTTTTCCAGGAGCGTCAAAAGTAGGGATTGTGTGGTAATGGGTTAAATCTAAATGTATTTCAACACCTGAATTTACTGTGGTCGGTATCGGGCCTTTAATAAACCAATAGATAATAATGAAAGTATATTTTGTGCTAAATTTTATCTATGTAAAATGCTGGTCCGTACTCTTGTCCACCCTGAGAAAGGAGCCTTTGAAAAACATTGTGAGAAAAGGAGAAAATGCTGGACACCAGCATTTTCTCCTTTTCCCACAATATTTTCTACCCTTCACAAAACAAATTTCGAATTTTCAGTCACTTTTATTTTGTGGTCTGCAAATGCTTTCGATTTGGGCAAACCTTAAATTTCGTCCAAAGTGACACTATCATAAATGAAATTTCAATTACTTACGGACTAAGATTAGACTGCTTGAATGTAAGTGTAGTCTGATCTCATCTAGACATTCCGCTAATTCATCATTTCTTTCATTTGATTTTCTCACAAATACCAATGAAATAAACAACCTTTATTTTTTTTTTTATTAGTGCAAAAAATAAATTCATTAAGATAGGGTTCTATCTTTTACTATATGGCAAAACTAGAGGCCCTGAAAGGCCTGAAATCGCTCACCTGGTAGTGATTTTGCTTTTCAGCAAGCATACATAATGAATTCATGATGCCAAAATAAAAAAAAAATACAAAGATTAAAACTTGAAATGCTGACTTTATCGAATAAACAAGAAATTTAAATTTCCAAACTGAAATGGCTACTTTTCCCATACTGTTTGTTGGATTTTTTTTTTTTCAAAATCAATAGGGTGTTCAAACTATTGATGAGATTAACAAACTATGTAAATTTCACAAAAATCTGATAACAAATTCGGACTTTATGGCGTATACATGAAATGAAAATTTTCAACTTGAAATGGCTACTTTTCCTATACTGTTCCTTAGAATTTTCTAAAATCAATAGTGTTGAAGCTATTGATAAGATAAACAAACTGTGCAAGTTTCATTGAAATTTGACAACAAATGCAGACTTTATCGCGTAAACAAGAAACTAAAAATTTCCAACTTGACATGGCTACTATTCCCATACCGTTTGTTGGATATTTTTCAAAATCAATAGGGTCGAAGCTATTGACGAGATAAACAAACTTTTTGTACCGACCGACTTTCAGCCAGTAGAGCTAAAAGTAGATAAACACTTATGCTGCTTTTATCTGCGCTTTTTTGGACTTTTGCAGACAGTGTAGATCAAGATCAGACTGCACAGAACGTGCAGTCTGATCTTTGATCTACACTGTCAGATACAGTGAGTAACATATTTCCAAAGAGAAAAGTTTTATACTTAAACTATATCTTTCCATCATCGGCTCTAAGTCTTCTACTTGATTTATTTTGCAGCTTAATCCTTTACCAAACAATCCCATGGTTTTTACGACCGTGAGATAGAAACCTTTCGAAAACATTGCGGGAAAAGGAGAAAATGCTGGTAACCAGCATTTTCTCCTTTTCCCACAATGTTTTCTACCCAGCTCGAAACAAATTTCATTTTTTGAATTACGTTTATTTTGTCGCCTGCAAGTGCTTTCAGTTTAGACCAGGCTATTTTATGTTTAGTTTGAGAAAGGGTTAAGGGTTAATCGACATTTATAGAATTCTAAGACAACCGATCAGACGTCACTGAACTGATTGGATTTGAAACCGGTGAAACATATTAAAACACTGTGGAACCAGAACTTGGTTAGAATATATTAAGTAAAAGATCTAACAAGAAAATATTAATGCATAACATCAATGGCGCCGAAAATTAGTTGTTTCTTAAAAAAACAAAAAAGCACATTATAGCATTTTTGATTGACCAAATTAAATTTTTGCAGAACTCGGTGAGAAATGAACAGAGAAGTCCTTAAAAATCCCTAAAATTCAACTTAAAACTTAAAAAAAGAACCAATAATGGTAAGACATAATCGTAGCCATTCTTCGCCGAAATTTAACATAATTTCAATTGGAGCTATGTACAAAAGCAGTTGTCATTCGAGAAACTACACAAGAAAATAGTATTAAAACTAGGTTCCAAATTACAGAATTGATATAAAAAACTGAATATGAATTTACAAAAGTGGGTACGAGAGGATCGAAGTGGGTACAAAATGACCAAAATAAAAAGAATAAGTGGGTGCGAAATCACCAAAATTGTATGAAACGGCCCAGGTATGACATGACCTAGTTACGAAATGACTTGAAGCCGAGTAAACAATATGGATGCCTCCATATGTACTTTTCGGAAGCATATAAAAATGTAGTACCGCTGCTGAATGGGGCACCACAATAAAAAGTGTCAAATTTGTACCAAGGCACAACGATTCTTTTTCCTGGTCTAAAATGATACATGTACATGAATCCTTCCTACATATGAACCATTGTCCAAAAATGATTATCATACTGTAAAGAAATTTCTTGTGATCTGATTGGATTGGATAATATGCCCCGAATATGGAGTGCAACACGCGAAAAGGTACATTCGGACATTTGCGTAAAGTGTCGTCCCGGATTAGCCTGCGCAGTCCGCGCAGGCTAATCCGAGACGGCACTTTACGACTGCATTAGATTTTGTGCTACAGTAGACTTGCGTAAAACAGAAAATCACATAAAATCGGAAAGTGTCGTATCTAATTAGCCTGTGAGGACTGCACACGCTGATCCGAGACGACACTTTACACAAATGTCCGAATGCACCTTTTCGCGTGTTGCACGCCATATAATATATATCATGTACTCTGGCAAGACCAACATAAAGCAGTTTCCCTTTCGGGAGCCCCTTATACATGACTACACTATCAACACGACATTCAAAATGGCTGCGTCGATCAAAGTTGTCTGTGCATATCATATTCTTCGAAGATTCGACCCGTCTTATACGACACATCACTCCCCAAGTATTTGGGCGAGGGGGGGTGTTTAGTAATACGCGCTATAAAATTGCAATTGAGAACGCGGCTTTTATAGGCCTGTTTTAGCTCTACATTTCTCTAAACTGCTGATCATAGCTGAATGAATTTCACTAGTTTGCGTTTTACTGAGTAAACGTTTATTTCAGTTCGAAATTCAAAGTAACGTTTATCGCGTAGAAAAGTAGTCCGGTTCTGTACCCAGGGTGCCCAAATTAAATAGATGTATATTTGAAGAATGCCATCTAGCTGGAGAGAATAAGGTTAACATCAAGATTATGCCCCAAGCTGCACGTTTTATCACGTATTACCAAGGTTTCAGTGACGCCAGTTACCAGTGACGTCAGTTTTCATTTTATTGGGGCATTCAGAGGGGAAATTCTACTTCGTCAGCGTACTCAATTTTTCAAACAAAAAGAAAGGAGAAATTTTCCAACAAACGTTGGAATGGAAAAATTTTGCAGTATAATAAATTCGTTGTACGGTCAGATAACAGAGGACTTGGAAACATGATCATGATTCACAACAGTCGTGAACAAGTTTCTTTATTATACTGCAAAGTTTCTGGTGATCTGATTGGTTAACATGCCGGGAACATAATACCATGTTCCCTGGCAAAAACCAGTTTCCCTTTTGAGTGCCCCGTAAACATCACTACACGCGCAATACATCATCCAAATGGCGGAGCCGATTGATCACCAGACTGCACATTTATTCACCAAACTGCACGTTTTAGTGACGTAAGTTTCCAGTGACGTCAGTTTTCATTGCATTGGGGCACACAGACGGGAATTTCTATTTCGTCAGCATAATCGATTCGTGAAATTATAAAACAGGAAAATTTCGCTTAACGCGCTTTGAAAGGGTAATACTTTGCAGTATAATAAATTCGTTGTACGGTCAGGTGGCAGGGGACTTGGAAAGTTGTTCACGGCTGTGGTTAATCATGTCGCCCCGAGCCTTCCTCGCATTCGGCTCAGAGCGACATGATTAACCACAGCCGTGAACAACTTTCCAAGTCCCCTGCCACCTGACCGTACAACTAATAATGCCCCCCTGTCACCTGGCCTTACAACTAATACAGTCATGAGTTCGTTGATACGATAGGCTGTACGTTTTCGGTGTTCTAGCTTTTGCTTTTATTCGACGATTTCATGGGAATTTTCTGCGCGCGTTTACTTTGCTCGTCTTAAAGTCGTCTTAAAGTCATTCATGATACTTATAATCGCTCTAGCGTTCAAATTTTTCAAAATTTGACCATTTTTTTCTCATCTTAAGTATCGGGAACAATCTAGCAAAGTTGTCGCACAACGTGCAACCCAAAAAAAAGGAAACTGACGTATGACTAGCCCACTAGATCACAGTGCTATATATTTTGCATGATCAATTTTCATAAATCGTGTTTGTGGTGGACAATTTTTCATATTTATGTACAAAAATTTACATCCTGGACCATTCAAATCCAATACCCTGTTGTAAATTGTATTTTGTATGTAAATGGTTTTTATACGATCTTTTATGCCTAGTCTAGCATACAAATGCTAATTTCGAAGGAAAAAAGGTCTCGCTGTACTTCGATTATACTTATAATTATACAGGATAGTTCACTCTGAGAGTTGTTTTCAGAGGGTTCAAAGATTAGGTAGGTCAAGATTTTTACCATTGATCATGTTTCATAGAAATAATTTGTCGCATAATGGATGGTGAATTGAGGAGAAAGTTTGCGTCAAATTACAAAAAAGGCTATAATCATGATCAAAAACAAAAGTGATGCACACTCGGTAAACCCGGATTTGAAAAAAAGAGGCGGACAGCGAATTTTATTAAACTGCAAAGAAATTTCTCATGGTGTAATTGGATAATATGCACCGAACAAATATCATGTACACTAGCAAAACCATCGTAAAAGCAATTTTCCCTTTGGGGAGCCCTGTATACATGAATACAACACAACACAACACAACATCCAAAATGGAGGCATCGATTAAGATTTATATCAAGATTATGCGCCAAGCTTCACGTTTAAGCATATATTACCAAGGATTCACTGACCTCAGTTCCAAGTGACGTCAGTTTTCGGGGCACTCAGACGGGAAATTCTTCTTTGTCAGCGTACTAAAATTTTTAAACCAAAACCTTCGGCTCGGGCCGACATGTTTTACCACAGCCGTAAACAAGTTTCCAAGCCCACTGCAACCTGACTGTACAACTAATATTGTCCCAGGGTGAGACTGTGAGAAAGATTTGAGTGTTTTATTAATCACTGTTTTTTTTAAAGGAGAAAATAAACAAAAGTCGTCAGAGACGGGTTATGCTCCCCGAACAAGTGCTTGTCATAAAATATAAGAAATTGATATAAAATACACTTCTTTTATCCTAAAAGGACTTGTTCATGCCCCCAAAAATTTGAAGTGAAAAGGCAATTACTATCTTAGAGATAGCCAACACAAACTTGTAGAGGACAATAAGCCCAATAAGCCCCCTTTAAGCCCCCTTTTGCCATAAGACAATATTGATCATTGCAATAAATACAACGGGTGTGTGGTTTGTGGCATTTTTGAATAATAATTCAAAATACGAAATTTCATAAAACTTTGAGCAGTCATGTAGTAAATATTACATAAAACAATTTTTTACATAAAGCCCCCTTTTTTTCCGAGACGCAGCCTGAAATTGAGAAAAAGGAAGAGAGGTACCTGGGCAACGTTCCAACAAGTTCAGATTTGAAATTTCACAAAGTTTTGAGCACTGATAAAGGAGAACCTAGTGAAAAATCAATTTTTTCCATGAAGTCCCCTTTTTCCGTGATGCAGCCTTAATTTGAGAAACCAGGAAAGACGTATTTGCGCATTAATAATTCATAGATTGCAAAAACAAAGGGCACATGTTGAAACTTGTAAAACAAGATATGACCATGAAATGTTGACAAAAACTGAACAAGATATTAGTAAAAATTGCAATTTTGCATTAGGGCCCCTTTTTCATTTTACAAGAAACCCCCTTTTTCCATGACAGAGGGCCAAATTGAAAACCACATAGATAAAGAAACAAGAGCACATGGTGAAACTTTGAAAAAACAATATAACCATGAAGTTGATTGAAATTTTGACCAAAACTGAATGAAATATTAGTAAAAATTGGAATTTTGCAAGAAGCCCCCTTTTTCCATGACAGAACGTCAACTTAAAAAACGCCCAGATTAAAAATAGCAAGGGCACATGCTAAAAGTTTCCATAAACAATATAACCATGAAGTTTCATGATATTCTGACAAAAACTGAATGAGATATTGGTAAAAATTGCAATTTCGCATTAAGCCCCTTTTTTCCATGACACGGGGTCAAATTGAAAATGCGGGAAAAGTATATCGGCGCCTTACCCTAAGGAGTTCATATATAAAGTTTTATCCAATTTGGTCCTAGGGTTGTGGAGAAATCGCTTCGGACGGACGGACGGAAGGACGGACGGAAGGACAGACGGATGGACAGACGGACGGACGGACAGACGAGGCGGCGACTATATGCTCGCCCTTCGGGGAGCATAAAAAGAAGAAAATACTAGTACAAGCTTTTCCTTTTTTCCAACAATTGTAATAGTATTCTACTAGGGTGAGCACGAAGCTCTAGCTACATGTAGCTACTATCGTACAAGCCAAAGTACGGAGAAAACTATTTGCTGGAAACTAGAGCCAAATAACACTTACAGTGGGAACTATACTGTTTAATCCTTTACCAGACGGCAAAATTTTTTCATGGTAAAAATTAAAAGCATTTGCAGACGACAATTTCAGTGTGGCTCAAATGGTGTAATTTTTTCTTTGATAGAGTAGAAAACATTGTGCAAAAAGAAGGAAATGCTGGTTACCAGAATTTCTTCTTTTCCCAATGTTTTCAAAAAGCTTCTTTTCCAGGAGCATCAGAAGTAGGGATTGTGTGGTAATGGGTTAACTATCACAGTTGAAATCGGTTGATGACAAAGTCAAGTTCTATCAGTTTGAGGAACAGTTACAGAATAGAATGCTGTCAAAAACACAATAACTCTCTCTGCGTCAACCACTCTGTGCTGTTACTCTAGAAGAAATAGAAAACCGGATGTGCAAATCCATAACTTCATACTCAGAGCCAATGGCTCCGACGAGAATATGTTGTGTTGGTCTTCCGTTTCTGAAGATGTCGGCTGAAAAATAACCCCAAAACAGGTAGGCATGTCAGTATTTGTAATTGTGTGTTCTCATGTCTTTGAAATTCAAAGAAAAAGAATGTCATTCGATCCTCTGGTCTTTCAACTTATTTTCTGCACTATAGAAAGTTGGAACAGGTGTACGTTGTTGTCTGAATCATTTGTGGCGTGGGTGGACCGTAGCCGAAATAATGCAGGGATAAATGCAGGCTCTTTCCGCCCTTTGAAGACGCAAAGTAAAGAAATTTTCCTGTTCTAAAGTCTTAGATAATTTTCTTTGACGTTTTCATTTGCTCAATGCAAGAATCGACAGAAAAACTACCCAAAAGGGGCGTAATTTAAGAATGGCTACGATTGTGTAGGTCGGTTACGAAATCGTCGGTTGGCTCCGATGGATGAGGAGTTTCGTTTATTTATTTTTTTCTGTAATTTTCGGGTATACAAACTGAAGTTGCGTCGTTTTAAATGTGAAGCAACAAGTTCATTTTAAACTAATCTTCTCGTTGTGATTTATATATAGAAATAGCAAAGAGAAGTATTTTACCAATTTTACATATTGTCAAATTGGCATTTTGCTTATATGAATGTAAAATCAGAAAACGTAAAAGATGCCATTCATTCCATTTTTAGCAACGTGCACAAGGGGAGCTTTTTTAGATCAAGATGTGTGCGTCGTGCGTCGTCTGTCGTGCGTCGTCCGTCGTGCGTCGTCCATCGTCAACTATTTGTTTAAACATCTTCACTTCCTATACCACTGGGCCGATTTGGATCAAACTTGGCTGGAATACTCCTTGGGAGGACCTCTTTAAAAATTGTTCACAGAATTTGATTCATTCAAAAACCCTAGTTGCCATGGCAACCAAACGGAATTTCTAAGAAATTCTGTAAAAATCTCCTCCTCTGAAACCGCTTTTCAAATTTTGAAATAATTTCACAGAGATTTTCCTTGGACGACCATTTTCAAAAGTTGTTGGCGAAATTTTGATCCCTCAGGAAACATAGCTCTGGTGAATGGGGGCTACTTGTACTGTACGGACTGAATGAAGAAATTCTCAAACATTATTCTCTGAATCGACAGGTCAGAGTATAAAATAATTTCAGACAGATGTTCCTTGGATAACCATTTTTAAAACTCATTCGCAAACTTTTGATCCATCAATAAACATGGCTCTGGTGAATGGGAGGTGGGGGTACTCGCACTATACAGAAATGAAAAAAATCTTAAAACATTTTCTTCTCTGAAACCGCTGGTCAGATTTTGAAATAATTTCACAGAGATGTTCCTTGGATGACCCTCTTCTAAATCTGTTCGCGAAATTTTGATCTGTTAATAAACATGGCTCTGGTGAATGGGGGCTACTTGCACTATATGGGCTGAAGAAATTCTCAAACATTATTCTTCTCTGAAGCAGCTGATCAGAGTTTAAAATAATTTCACATAGAAGTTCCTTGGATAACCATTTTCAAAACTTGTTTGTAAAATTTTGATCCATCAATAAACATGGCTCTGGTGAATGGGGGCTACTCGCACTATACGGAAATGAAGAAATTCTTAAAAATTCTTCTTCTTCCCTGAAACGGCCGGTCAGAGTTTGAAATAATTTCACAAAATGTTTCTTGGGTGACCCTTTCCACAAAATGTCTGAGAAATTTTGATCCATCAAGAGACATGGCTCTGTGGGCTATTAACATTATATGGTCATGAAGAAATTCTAAAACAATCTTCTGCTCTGAAATGGCTGGTCAGATTTTGAAATAATTTCACAGATTTTTTCGTAGGGTGATCCTGGTACTTTAGTTTGACATATGTTTTTGCATTTGCTCTTCTGCAAGAAATTGTTCTTGGGTGATCTATCCAAAAATTTATTTGCAAAATTCTGATTCATCAAAATCATTGCTGTGATGATGATTGTAGAGGTGGTGACAGATTTTGAAATGACATTTACATGTGACCTTTTTAAAATTGCTTGGCAAAATAGTGATTTTGTTTCCACATGTTCAATCATGAATTAACAATTATGTCGATGACTGAATAATGATTCATAAACTGTGTGATGTGTATAATGCAAATTCATGCTACTAGACCATTTAAACACGCGTTGCGTTTATCATTCTCGTACTTCTAAAGGAAAATATTTTTATCATTATTTGTGCTTATGTGTGGGAAGCACTTACGACAAAAACACTAAAAATTTTATATATGGACCATTCGGTCTAATCAAAAGCTATGCAGAAGTATTTTCAAAATTTAGATAGACTAATTTTAGCAGCATTTTTCTTAAGTGACATTACGGATCCTTTGTATTTTTATAAATGCGGTCATGTTCCATCCAACAAATGAACTAAATTTTGGACTGAAAGATATCAATGGAAAAACAAAACTTACTTTCTTACTAATTATTTACAGAAAACTAAGTTTTTGAAAGGGAGCCACCATGAATCGGCGCCGACTAACATAGTCAGAGCCGGCCCACATAATTGGAGCCCTTCTTTATTTTTATCAGTTCTTCTGCTTTCCTTTTCAATTTTTGACCAGTAGTGAATGCAACATTTCAAGACATTAATCCAAGGTTTTGGGACAGCAAGACACCTCTACGTCGAAAAATGACCGTGGGTCATTTTGTAATGGGGCTCATTTCTCTGCATTACACCGGCTCTGCCAAATTCACGGAGGCTGCGTGAGCGAAACTAAAAGAAGGTAAAGGAAATCAACGAAAAGGATTGAAAGGAATGGAAGGAACGTAAGAATAAAAGTACTCCAGCGCTTACATACAAGCGTGCAACATTGTCGAACGCCTTCATTCTTAGTCGTCAAATTAATACCCCCGTCAAACCAAACTAGTTCTTAGAACGTCTTTCCCCAACCTGACATGATCGGAAAACGGGTTGCGGTAGGAGCAGGACGTGTAATTTTAGCCTGATAATTCCTGAAGTCTTATCCTTGTCAACAAAATCATAAAATGTGTTGAGGTCGGGATAGAACGTGTAATTTCGCTCGGTATACAAAGCAAACCGCGGCGATGCCAGTTTATGCCGAACTGAACCGCGTCTCCATTAACGATCGAAGTACGGTTGTTCCGTTTGTAGCACGTCCGTCTCGTTTTGGTAAAATTCTGAGCAGGCTCAAAGCTCTGAAGCACTCATACCGTCCTAACCTGTCCATTAAGTTCGTTCACAGATCGTAACGGTTGCCAACAAGTCCACTCCCTTCGAAAACAGTTCAAGTCCGTTTGGCAAGAATTTTCCGAAGGGAGTGAGCACGACTTTGGCGTGACGGCGGTAATATAGGTAACATCTTGTATAGGGAAAGTTTTAATTCTACGTATCTAATTATTTCTCTAATTTCGTGGTAATTGGTGCATTTTTTTTTTTTTCAAACAAGCTCTCTTTGCATGCTTAGCGACTATTAAACTACTTTAACCCAGACAAAACGGGTCATTATGTCTCTCTTTCATTGATTATGGTGTTTAATTAATGTCCTTGTAGAGTAAAAAATATCTTTTATTGAACTATATCTGAACGACTTAATATTGTTGACTAACATAAAAATAAACTTGCGTCATGCTCTCTTAAAAGGGAGCTTAATGTGTTTGCAAACAAGCGTCGACTCAGGTCAGCCTGCGCAGTCCACGCAGGCTGACCCGTGTCGAATCGTTTTGTTTTTGGTAAAATTTCTGCATGTCCACGGATCATTCTACCTATGGATTTAGATATTTTAACCCTTTCCCAAACAACCCTCGGTTTTTCACGACCCTGAGAAAGAAGCCATGTGAATACATTGTGGGTAAGGGAGAAAATGCTGGTTACCAGCATTTTCTCCTATTTCCACAATGTTTTCTTTCCTTTCCAAAACAAATATCAATTGTTTAGGTCACTTTAATTCTTTCGTCTGCAAATGCTTTCAATTTGGCCTGGTCTAAAATTTTGTCGTTTGGTAAAGGGTTAACCCTTTACCAAACAAGCCTTGGTTTTTACGTGTCTGCAGTGAAGTCTTTTGAAAACACTGTGGGAAAAGGAGAAATTGCTCGCAACGAGCAATTTCTCCTTTTCCCAGTGTTTTCTACCCTTTAGGAGAACTTTCTACCATTTTCATCAAATGTAAAACTGTTGCCTGCAAACTCTTTCGGTTTGGAAGAGTCTAAAATTTATTGTTTGGGAAAGGGTTAAACAAAATGCGTCCTTTTTTTGTATAATGAATTTCCTGGTATCATGCAACTCGGAGATGCGTTAGGCTCCCTTTTGTCAGACCAAGCCTCATTTCTATAACTAATCCTTTTTGCTTTCAATTGGGACTGAAACCAATTAACCCATTACCAAACAATCCCTACTTTTGACGCCCCTGAGAAAGAAGCCGGTAGAAAACATTGTGGGAAAAGGAGAAAATGCTGGTTACCAGCATTTTCTCCTTTTCCCACGATGTTTTCTACCCTTCACAAGACAAACTTCAATTTTTCAGTCACTTTTATTTTGTCGTCTGCAAATGCTTTTGATCTGGACAATCCTAAAATTTTGTCGTTTGGTAATGAGTTAACCCTTTACCAAACAATCCCTGGTTTTTACGACCTTGAGTTGGAAACCTTTTGAAAACATTGTGGGAAAAGGAGAAAATGCTGGTAACCAGCATTTTCTCCTTTTCCCGCAATGTTTTCTACCCTGCTGGAAACAAGTTTTAATTTTTGAGTTACATTTATTTTGTCGTCTGCAAGTGCTTTCAACTTGGATTAGTCTCAAATTTTGTTGTTTAGTAAAGGATTAACTCATTACCAAACGACAAAATTTTACACTGGTCCAAATTGAAAGCATTTGCAGACGACAAAATAAACATAACTAAAAAATTGAAATTTTTTTAACAGAAGGGTAGAAAACATTGTTGGAAAAGAAGATGCTGGTTACCAGCATTTTCTTCTTTTCCCACGGCAACCAGCATTTTCTTCTTTTCCCACAATATTTTCAAAAATCTACTATTTCAGGGCCGTAAATACCAGGAATTGTTTGGTAAAGAGTTAGATGAATATGGTAACCTATTACCAAACCATCCCGAGTTTTAACGACCTTGAGAGGTATGGGAAAAACAGAAAATACTGGTAAGCAGTATTTCTTCCCTTTTCTCACAGTTTTACACCCTTGAAGGCAAGTTTGCCATGCTTAAGGTAAGACCTGTGTAATGCACTTCCGGTGAAAATTCTAATTTGTTGATAAATAAGGATAAATAAGGATTTATGCAGAAATAATATTTTTGCACATTTCTAACAGATCAGAAATTCCGTTTATGTCTATCTTGAAATAATTTTTTGATACTTTTGTTAGTTTTCTGAAAAGGGGTGTAATTAATATCTCTTTTTGAATGAAGAATATAGTGGTTTTAGATTTATAAATGATAATCTAAAGAAGGAAAAAATAGAAAAAATGAAAAGGTGAAAGTAGTTCAATGATGCTCATTTTTAAATATAGCTAATTTTGCAGGATAATATATTAGTGGAAATAGCTGTTTTCCAATACACAGGTCTTGCCTTAAGACTAAACCACCTTGTCATCTGTAAGACTTTTTTTTTTATTTGAAAATGTCAGAAATGTTGTCTTCTTGTAAAGAAGGATTTTACTGTTACGCTGCTATGCGCGACTCACAGACTTTTTGCTGACAATGTAGATCAAGATCAGACTGCACAGAGTGTGCAGTCTGATCTTGGGTCTACACTGTCCGATACGGAGGTGTTTTCCCCAAATATATCTTTGAAATAGCAAAATTTGGGTTTTTATTTTCGACTTTTTATCTATTTTTTTTGCAGTTTAAGGGATAATGAAAATACATCAGAATGTTTTGCTGACCAGAAATCAAACTGCGCACGCATACAGGCTGATCTTGGCCCCCACTAACTGTAACTGTAGACTTCGAAACGTAGACTACTCGATGACAACAAGATATGTCGGATTCGTAGTTGATTATTCGCGCTTACTCGTAACATGACAGTATAGTTTTTAGATTTCGTCGGTTTACTTCCAAAACTTCGTAACTACAGCTTGTAACAAGCTGTAGCTACGAGGTTTTGAAAGTAAACCGACGATTTGCTAATTAAACAATAAACTTGATGTCCCTCAAATTATGGAATTAATCTCTGAAAGATGTAACAGAAATTGTCGAAAACGGAAAAAAATGCAGATTAAAAGCGAATTCTCCTTTTTCCGTTATGTCTTCAAAAAGCCTACATATGGGTCCGTTAAAATATGAAATTTTCGGTATAGGGTTTTAAAACTCATAATTTACGCATTATTTCGCGGTACAAGTAAATATTGTAATTAACCTGCAACACACAAAAAGGGACATCCGGACATCTGCGTAAAGTTTCGTCTCGGATCAGCCTGCGCAGTCCGCGCAGGCTGGTCCGAGACGGCACTTTACGGCTACATTGAAGTCCCAAAGTAGACTTGCGCAGAACAGAAAATTAAATAAAAACGGATAAGTGTCATTCTAGATCAGGCTGATCCGATACGACACTTCACGCAAATGTCCAAGTGGCTCTCTTTACGTGTGGCAGACCAGGTTATACTAAATGTATTATTTTCAGAACAGACAGCTCAAATTCCAAATTTAACTCGAGCGGAAAGTTTTGAACAATAAAGATTTTAAGACAGGTTTTTTTCAAATCAACAAAAGAGAACTTGTCAATATATTAAGAAAAAGTATGCGGCGTTAAATAAATGATTTCTAGGAAATAATTAATCTTTCATTTCTTCCATCAATATTAAATGATGAATGCGTCGAGTTATCTACGCGTAAGTAAGTACTTTATTTCGGTTTTCGTTTATTTATAAATGCTCGTATATCAGGTGCACATAGGGACTATAGAATTACATTGTTATGATAGAATATAAAATGAAATCTAACTAAAAAAATAAGAATACTTGCTACAACTCAGTTCAGGGGAAAAAAAGACTAAGTTAACAAAAAACTTTCGAAAACATTTTTGGGAAAGGGAGAAAATGCTGGTAACCAGCATTTTCTCCTTTTCCCACAATGTTTTCTATCCTGCTGGAAACAAATTTCAATTTTTAAGTATCATTTATTTTTTCGTGTGCAAGTGCTTTTAATTTGGACCAGTGTAAAATTTTTGTCGTTAGGTGAAGAGTTAAGAACATTCTTAAACTTACTCTCAACTAGCTCAGTCTGTAGCGTACGGGACTTGGGAACTGGGGGTCGCTCGTTTGATCACCGGCTCGGCCATTTTTTCTCCAAGGATTAATATTAGTCATTTTGGCAAGATTCATCCTCTCTCACCGCTGATCATTGTTTTGGCAATAGTTAGGTGGGAAAGCAGCCAGTTACTTGGAAAGAATATTGTGAGGAGTACTTATAAAAGAAACTCCCTGAAAGCATTTATATGCGCACTGGCTGCCGCGATATAACTGAAATATTGTTGAAAACGGCGTTCAATATCATACATTATGACAAAACCTTTTGTCGGCTAAACCAAACGGCTTAACCAATCAAAACTTTTGTTACTTTTAAAAACTCTAATCAGACCAAAAACGTTTTTCAGAATGACTGGTGAATGCTGAGACAGATGTATATGAAGACCCGTCTGTTTGTTTATTTGTTTATTTGTTATGCGTATTAGGTCATTCGACACTGTTTTTGTCCTGTCATGGCGCACAGTTCAACGTCCTTCATTCCCAAGGCCGTCTATGTTACCCTTCTAAATCCCATTCTAGTTCTTATTAGTTTTACAAATTAATTTCTGATTGGCTACACCAGGCGGTTTGGCCAATCAGACATTGTGTTACTTTCTCAAAAATAATAATAAAAAAACACTTTCAAATCTTCTGTCTGCTTTTCAAAACAAAGTCGAAGCAGCAGACAGCTGTAAGAGTAGTCAATTTTGTAAGAACACGCGAATAATTCCGCATTATTATCAACCCTTGATCCGCTAAATAACTAAAACAACATTTACAATAAAACCGTATATACCGAAATATTACTGTTTTAAAGCTATGTCTTAGGGAATTATATTTTCTTATCGGTCAGTGTAGATCCAAGATCAGTCTGCACGTTCTGTGTAGTCTGGTCTTGATCTACACTGTCTGCTTAACAGTAAGTCGTGCTTAACAGCCTGAGAGATTATAATGTGGAGACCAGAAAAATTCTTTTGACAATCTTACTCATTTATGCTTTACACATTCCAGAACACTTCATGAATGAATAATCCAAAATGAGTCTTTCAAGGAAACCCAAGAACAGGACGGTGACCTTGACCTGTGACCCTTGTCGATTCACTGGAAAGACGGCCATACCTGCAGTTAAATACTGTCAGGACTGTCACGGACATTTTTGTCAATCTTGTGCCACTGGACATCTAAAATCCTACACGACAAGGTACCATGCGTTCATGGACATCAAAGACAAAAATCACAAAAACAGTGGAAGAAAAAAACAAAGTCATCGCTGTAATGAACATGACGCAAGTTTTGTGAGCTATTGTGAGAGTCATGACGTTGTGTGTTGTCATGTCTGCGTCACATCCGGTCACATGACTTGTTCAAAAGTCATTCCGCTGACTGATGCCACTTTTGGAACGACAGCTGTTAGGTTGGCCAAGGAGCTGGAATCAAACATAAGAAAGCTTCAGACACAATTTGAAGAAGTTAAAACTGCTAAAATAGACTATATCAAAGCAGTTGAACATCAAGATACAGCTTTTCTTGCAGCGGTTAAAGGGTTTCGACGAACCATCAATGCCATACTAAACAGACTTGAAGACGCGCTCATACGAGATAAAAACAAAGTCTTAAAGGAAAAGTTAGACCTCATAAATGGGCATGTTAAAACATTCGACTTGGCAGATCAGGTACTGAAGGACGCATACAAGCAGTTAGATGTATCCCTACACAACAGTGACACAGATATGTTCTTGAATGCCAAACATGTACAGGATATAGTCAACGAATATACAGACGTTTATCAGAAGTTGAAAGAAACACCCGACAAAGGTCATCTTAGATTTGAACCGGAACAGAAGATTCAACATATGTTGAACTCCTTTCCTCAGTTAGGAAGTGTGAACACAGACGCACTTTCACAATCAGGAAAAACCTCCTCTAGTGGATCAGTTATAACATCCAGGCGGCCATCTGTTCAATCATTTAACAAGAAACCAGATTTCACCAAGGATGTCTATATTCGTGCAAAGACAGACAAGAATCCATGTTATATCACTGGTGCTGGATTTCTCCCTGACGGGAGAGTAGTCCTAGCAGACGATAGCAATAAAAGTGTCAAGTTGCTGGGTAATGACTGTAAAGTGCTTGCATCTTATGAACACGAATCGGCACCAAGAGATGTGACGGCAATATCTCTTAGTGAAGTGGCGGTAACTTTACCGGACGAAAAATGTATTCAGATTTTCGAAGTGGCCACTGAATCCATAGAAAAGAAGAAAAAACTCATCTTGAATATGGAGTGTTACGGAATAACTTTTCACGAGACAGTTATTTACGTCACTTCCGGCTGGTCACCGGAAAAGGAAGTGCAAGTTATAGAACCCTCTGGAAAAGTGATTCAGAGGATGAAACTTCCAAATTCTGTTTTCAAATATCCGTTATACATTACGATAGATCCGCTATCCGATGTAATCTTCGTAACAGATTACATGCATGGAGTGATTGCCCTTGATATGTCAGGGGATGTCCTGTATAAATACGAGGACAGACGGCAAGCCAGAGGATACTACAAGGGAGTGACGCTGACACTTCCGGGACAAATCCTGGCTTGTACATGGCAAAGTCAGGGTATCTGTAAGTTAAACCCGGAAGGAAAAGGCATGGACAGTGTCATCACGTGGCCTGCCAAGGAAAGACGGAAACCTGTGGCCATTGCGTATGCCTTTAATAACAAAAAGCTACTTGTGACATACTGCGGTGACAAAAGGGATTTTATTAGCTTTTATATGTTGCACTAGATTATGTTTTTTCCGTTAAAATATATTACTGAAGCGTTTTAAACGAAAGCTGCAGATAAAAGGTTTTAATACATTCTAATTTCAAGGTGACCAACCTTGGTCCGTATTAAACAACCACTCTTAACTCTTTACCAAACGACATTATTTTAGGCTTGTCCAAATTGAAAGTATTTGCAGACGACAAAATAAAAGTGACTGAAAATTTGAAACTTGTTTCGTGAAGGGTAGAAAACATTATGGGAAAAGGGGAAAATGCTGGTTACCAGCATTTTCTTATTTTCCCACAATGTTTTCTAAAGGCTTCTTTCACAGGGGTGTTAAAAGTCTGGATGATGTGGTTTAGGGTTAAGAATGTTCTTAGTCCTCTTCTACAGAATGTCCTGGATTGATTTTAAAGCAACAGAACTACTGATTGGCTTAATCAAATGGGATAAACTATTTGTTTTAGGTAACAGGAGTTTTGTTACTTTCAAATTTAGAAATCCTGGAGGAGTAAGACCAAGAATTATCTTAAGAATGGTTTGTGAATGCGTACAAACCCCGATTAACTCCTTACAAAACGACAAAAATTTAGATTGGTCCAAACTGGAGGCGTTTGCAGACGACAAAATAAATGTGATTAGAGAATTGAAATTTGTTTTAGGAAGGGACGAAAGAATTGTGTAAAAAGTAGAAAATGCTGGTTACCAGCATTTTCTCCTTTCCCCACACTGTTTTCAAAAGGCTTTTTTCACATGGGTGTTAAAAAACGGGACTGTGTTGGGAAGGATTAGAATTAACTGATTTTTACGCCTCAGCCCATCAAAATGCCCAATGGCGTCTGTGTGTTTGTTTACTAAAAGTGCCAGGGTCGATTTTTATTCTTTCTTCTATAGGACTTCAAGACTAATTCTGCTCTCTGAAAAGGGCGTTTTAGATTCTGTTCGGGAAGAAGAAAATACCGTTGTCTGCGTATGTCACATAAAATTATATTCTTCGAAGATTCGACCTGTCTTATATGACGCATCACTCTCTCCGATAACGAGGAGACTGGTATTACGCGCCAGAAAGTAGCAATGGAGAAAAAGGCTTTTATCAATACGTTTGAGGAAAAATCAGGCCTTGCCTTTCTTAGCCCCAGATTTCTCTAAACTGCTGATCATAGCTGAATGAATCGCACTAGGTAGCGTTTTATTAAGTAAGAATTTATTTTAGCTTGAAATTGAAAGTAACAGTTGTCGCATAGAAAAGTAGTCCGGTTCTGTACCCAGGATGCCCAAATTAGATAGATGAACATTTGAAGAATGCCACTTAGCGAGAGATAATGAAAAAAATACCAAATTATAACAAGAGTGGGGAACAAAATGCACACACATGCACACACATGCACACGCATACACAAAAATTGGGGCTAAGAGATCGCCCCTGCTATCCCTCCTCCACAACGCCAATGATTCAGAAATCAAATCAAATATGGATCAAGGACAAAAAGTGCAGATTCATTCATGATTTTTTCCCCTGTATTGTTTACTGCATTGAGCGATTTAACATTGACATGATAATAGAAAAAAAAAATCTTGTAATGAATCAGCGCCCCGCCTTTTCATCCTATATCAGGACATTGACATTTTCTTTTAGAAACAGTTCCGTTACTTCTTTACCAAACGACAACATTTTAGATTGGTTCAAATTAAAAGAACTTGCAGACGACAAAATAAATGTGATCAAAGAATAGAAATTCGTTAAAGGAAGGGAAGAAAACATTGTGGGAATCTGGTTACAAGCATTTTCTCCTTTTCCCAACAATGTTTTCAAAAGGCTTCTTTAACAGAGGTGTTAAAAGTCGGGAAATGTTGTTAACCAGCAATTTCTCTATTTTCAAAAATGTTATGTACCCCTTTGAAGACTTCTTTAAAAGCTTTTATTATGGACTAGTTCAATATATTGTCATTTTTTGCAGGGTGTTAACCAATGCCGACTTTTAACGCCCCTGGAAATCAAGACTTTTGAAAATATTGTGGTTACCAGCATTTTCTCCTTTTCCCACAATATTTTTCTACCCTGTCTAAGAAATATTGCGCCATTTGAACCACATTTAAATTGTCGTCTGCAAATACTTTCAATTTTGACAAGGCTAAAATTTTTGCCGTCTTGTAAAGTGTTCATGAAAAAGATCATGGACCAGTTCTCGCCTGATCTTTGCGACATCAACATAGTTTGAAGTCTGTTTACGTTGCCATATGCGAGTTTACTCTTAACTAGGCAACAAGATGTGAGATCTGTCTACACTACTCATCAGCCCCTTTACTTACTAAATACGTTAATCCATAACCACACAATCCCTACTTTTGACGATCCTGAGAAAGAAGCCTTTAAAAAACATTGTGGGAAAAGGAGAAAATGTTGTTAACCAGCATTTTCTCCTTTTACCACAATGTTTTCTACCCTTCACAAAACAAATTTTAAATTTTCAGTCACTTTTATTTTCTTGTTCTGCAAATGCTGTCGTTTAGAAAACATTGTGGGAAAAGGAGAAAATGCTGGTAACCAGCATTTTCTCCTTTTCCCACAATGTTTTCTACCCTTCACAAAACAAATTTTAAATTTTCAGTCACTTTTATTTTCTTGTTCTGCAAATGCTGTCGTTTTAGACAAGCCAAACATTTTGTGGCTTGGTAATGACTTAAATAAAACGATTGATTGATTAATTAATTGGTTGATAGTATAGAGTTTAACGCTGTTTTCAACTTTTTTTAAGTCACATCTTGGCGGTCGGAGAACTTATCCATGCTTTCCTTTTGAGGTTCCTTTTATCAGTACTCTACTTTTTAAACCCTTGGCTGCTTTCCCATATAACGATCTTCGAAACACTGATCACTGGTGTGACTGAGGAATGAATCCATTCACAATGATTATCTCTAGTCCTCGGAAAGAAATTGGCCGAGCCAGGAATCGAACTAGCGACTGACTGTTTTCAAGCCCTTTACGCAACCGACTAAGCACCGAGACTGCTATTTCAAAGTTGGCGGGAGGGGGGGGGGGCGGATATCTTCTTATCGGACAGTGTAGTCAGAGATCAAACCCTGAACCCCGTGTTCTCAAGTCCTGCACGCTACCGACTTAGCTGCCGGGGCTCGGCAGTTAATCTTAACCCTTTACCCCATAGGGCATTTCTATGGTATCTCTAATTGACCCTAAATAACAGCAAGGATGAAGCCGTTTTTTTATGGGTATATGATGCCTTTTGATAGCATAGAAAACATCGTGACAAAAGGTGAAATTGCTCGTTACGAGCAATTTCACCTTTTGTCACAATGTTTTCCGAAGGCTCCTACAAGCAATGTGTTGAAATGAGTATCTATGGAGTAAAGGGTTAAAAGAAGACACACAGACTGACTTGATATTCGTCAAAAGATCCACAAAGATAAGGATGTCAAACTAGCACGACATTATTTGTGTTCAGTTAATTCTTTACCAGACAACCTTAATTTTAACTCATTACCAAACGACAAAATTTTAGGTTTGTCCCAATCGAAAGCATTTGCAGACGACAAAATAAAAGTGACTGAAAATTTGAATGAATTTTGTTTTGTGAAGGGTAGAAAACATTGTGGGAAAAGGAGAAAATGCTGGTTACCAGCATTTTCTCCTTTTCCCACAATGTTTTCTAAAGGCTTCTTTCTCAGGGGCGTCAAAAGTAGGGATTCTATGTTAATGGGTTAACGGCCCTAAACAATGAGGCTTTTGATAACATTGTGGAAACGGAAGAAAATCCTTCAATTTTCGACAATGTTTTCTACCCTTCCGAAAAAACAACTCTTAATTTTTTGAGTGACATTTATTTTGTCATTAGCACATGAATTTAATTCAAGCAAGTGTAAAATTTTGTTGTTTATTAGAGAGTCAAATGATGCGTAAATCTCACAACTGGACAATACCGGTATATAACGTTTCTGGGGTGATGGTAGAACCTGGCTAGGCTGCCTGCGGACTTACACTAGCCATAGGGTCCTGTGTGGCTAAGTGTTAAGGTGTAGGACTTGTGATCTGGAGGCCCCCGGGTTCAAGCCTTGCTGAATCAACTGGGCTTTTCATTGGAGCGTCCTTGGCCAAGACACTTCAAAGCCCCTGCGTAGTGCTGGTGAAATCCAGGAAATACTTGATTATGTGAGTTGTCACCGTGATATGATTACAATATTGCTGAAAGTGGTGTGAACATAATCAATCAATCAACCATTCATTCATTCATTCATTCATTCATTCATTCAATCAATCAATCAATCAATCAATCAACAAGACCAGTCCTAATTGACACACTAACAAAGATTGATTTATGGCAATATGTCTTATCTTCACCCTCATCCTACCATATAACTAAAATAAAATTTACAATTCGATAATGAACCCCCAAATATTACTATTTCAAACTGATGTTTTAGGTAATAACATCTCCTCATCGTACAGTGTAGATCTAAGATCAGACTGCACGTTCTGTGCAGTCTGATCTTAATCTAGACTGTCCGCAAAAAGGTCAGTGAGTCGCGCTTGGCAGCCTAAGGATTAACTCTCTCAGCGCCTATGACCTAAGTAAAAGCTCTTTAAACAGCTATATAGTCCGTCCACTGAAACTTGGCAATGCACCATGCTCTGGTAAAAGGGTGCTTAAGGAATCTCTCCGTAAAGCATTAAAGCAAGCAAGACATCACGCTCTTATATATGGAGCCATTTTTGTAATCAGCAGGCTCATGAGGTAGATTGGTCCTTTAACATACACAAAATTAATAGATAGCCAAAAGTTTCGACTCAGATCAGCATGCACGGACTGCGCAGGCTGACCTGAGTCGATACGTTTGGCAGGTGCATTAACCCATTACTACACAATCCCTAGTTTTGACGCTCATTAGAAAAAAAAACCTTTAGAAAACATTGTGGGAAAAGGAGAAAATGCTGGTAACCAGCATTTTCTCCTTTTCCAACAATGTTTTCTACCCTTCACAAAGCAATGTTCAAATTCTCAGTCACTTTTATTTTGTCGTCTGCAAATGCTTTCGATTTGGACAAGCCTAAAATATTGTCGTTTGGTAATGAGTTAAGCCCCCTTTTCCTATAACATGAATCTTTTAATATATTTATTTTTAAAGGTTTGAAGTTAGAGGAGAGATTGATAGACTGGCTGCCGACCAGCATTTTCTCTTCTCTTTTAAGGCATAATATTTGCAATACCATTTTCCCATATAGTCAAAATAAAAAAAAAAAGGTTTCTAAACTCTTTACCAAACGACAACATTTTCAGCTTCTCCAAATTCAACCCTTTACCTCATAAGGCATCTCTGTGGCATCTCTAATTGATCCTATATAACAGCAAAGATGAAGCCGTTTCTTATGTGTAAATGACACCTTTTGATAGCATAGAAAACATTGTGACAAAAGGTGAAATTGGTCCCCACGAGCAATTTCACCTTTTGCCACAATGTTTTCCAAAGGTTCCTACAAGCGATGTGTAGAATGGAGTAAAGGGTTAAAGTATTTGCAGACGACAACTCAAATGTAGCTAAAATGGTTGGATTTGTCTGAAAAAGGTGGAAAACACTGCAGGAAAAAAGAGAAAAATGTTGCCTTCCAGCTAAATTTTCAGGAGCCTTTGTTTCGTAGGGTTGTTAAAACATTTGATTGTCGGATCAAAGGTTCTTTCTTTTCTGTTGTGATCCGAAAGATACTACGTGTCTGTTTGAAACGTTCTAGCCTAGCAACTGTCCACTTTCCAATAAAAAAGGAAGTCAGCCCTCTGTCCAGCGAAAAACAAAATGTGGACTTAAACTATGGTGTCGCAAAGAATTTCAGAAATCCTCGAACAAAAATCATAACCTTGCAGGTATTCAAGCTCAAGACCACTAGATCCTTTATGAGGTAACAAGTGACTTGACCCGGGCTTGTCAAGTTCTTTAACCCTTTCCCAAACAATCCCTGGTTTTTACGGGTCGGGAATAGAAGCCTTTTGAAAACATTGTGGGAAAAGGAGAAAATGCTGGTAACCAGCATTTTCTCCTTTTCCCACAATGTTTTCTACCCTGTCATATAGAAAAATCATCTTTCTAGCAACTGTTAATTTGTCACCTGCAAAATGCTTTCAACTTGGTCTGGTCCGAAATTTGCCGTTTGGGAAAGGGTTAAAGAACACCGGGAGATCCCAAAAAGCGTAGCAGAAGGCTTACAGTCGTCGGGTCCATAATAGAGTCAACTAGAGCTGTCACTGAATGTGACTTTATAACCCCGCCAGCGCTTTGACAGAAAAAAGTGTCAAGTTAAAGGGAGATAATTCCTCAACCAGGAAGAGCTGACACTTGAAAATTGTGTCTTGCAAATTTTCAGTATATGATCAATATATGTGCAAAGTTTCAATACGATTGGAGGAAAACTGTAGGAGTTTTGCGAAACAAAACTATTTGTACTTGTACACAGACGGACACACGACGGACACACGGACGGACGCAAGAACGGACGGACACACGGACAGACAGGCTGGTTCCAGTATATGCCTGAAGCATTCGTTCTGCGGGGATACAATAAAGGATTCTCATGGCGTTCAAAACGTGCCAAGATTTTAGCTCACAACTAGGACCTGCAAAGTTTTCTAGTGTGCTGTGCAAAAGAAGGTCATGAACAGCGCACGGATGGCTGACAGTAGCTGTACCGGATTTATAAAACCATCAGAGACTTGTGCAAACAACCTCTGGACTACATAGCCCATTGGGTCTTTGTACATTTACTAGAGGACATAAGAAGGTCATGAACAGTGCCTTGAATGGCAGGCTGCCCTCAGATCGATAAACGGATTCATATGACGTTCACAACGGTTCAGGTGACAGGTAACGTCTTATTTTAACGTCGCCTCTGGCTATGTTAACACTTTACGTTACGTTCTCGTGTTTTTACGACAATGAGGAAAACGGTCTATGAAAACATTGTGGGAAAAAGGAGAAAATGCTGGTAACCACCATTTTCTCGTTTTTCCCACAATGTTTTCCCCTCTTCCACCCCCTTTCCCTTTCGCTGACAAACTATGTAAGTTAACCTACAGTTATATTGCTGTCTGTGCATACCGTTACATTTTGACAAAGACTTCTCGTAAACTTTTGTCATACAGTAGAGAGAGAAAAGAAATAATTAACGCCAGGCGGCATGTCAAAAAGAGAGAGACATTTAGAGGCGTATCTGTCGACATTTATGTTAATATTTTCTGTTTTTCCCATTGAGTAATCGTCTTATTGAATTAAAAAAACCATTGATTACATGCATAAAAATTATTGTGATATATCACTGTTAACTTATGTATATTATAGGTCTGCATAAAATCCCCACTTACTAAATTGTTCTACAAAGTTTAAAAGTTTTTTTCACACACTATGAAAAATGACATGCATATTTACGAGCGCACCACGATTCAGTGAGTATGACAGAATGGCGTGTTATATCTTTACTCTAACAGTAACTTTTGGATATGTATGAATTTAAAGATTAAAAAAAAAAAGGGATTAAAAAATTCATAAAGAGACCATGAAGTAAACATCGTGGCAGATAAAGAAATTGCTCGTATCGAGCAATTTCTTTATCTGCCTCGATGTTTTCGAAAAGTCCTTACCTGAAGGAATCAAGCAATGCGTGTGTAATGTAAAGAGTCGAACCGGCATTGTTAAATCATATGAACACGTCGGATACAGGCATACGAGTATAGCCTAACGTTATTTTGACGTTAACTTGACTGTACGTGAAATTATGCTGTGTGATTTAGATAACTAGGCGTTTTATACAGCCGGTAAGTTTTGTTAGAATTTATTTCCTGCTATTTCCAGACCTGATTGTTTTGTTTCTTACATTATTGTAAAAAATATAATTTATCTTTCTTTCTTCTATCTCTTCTTCTCTTTGTGAGTTCTTTCGTTAGCTCGATCGATCGTTCGTTCCGTCATTTCCTCTTTATTTTGCCCCGTTAACATTTCATTCCGTCTTCGTCTTTCGGTTTTAGTGCATTCCTTCCTTCTTCCCTTCCTCCCCCCTTTCTCTTCTTCCTTCGCCCCTCTCTTTCTTCCTTCCTTCCTCCTCTTTCCCTCCTTTCTTCCTTCCTTCCTTCCTTCCTTCCTTCCTTCATCTCTCTTTTCCTTCCTTCCTATCTTCCTTCCTTCCTTCATCTCTCTCTTCCTTCCTTCCTTCGTCCCCTCTCTCCATCCCTTCCTTTTTTCCTACCTTTCTTTCTTCCTCCCTCCTTCCCTTCCCCCCTTTCTTCGTTCGTTCGTTAGTTGGTTGGTTCTTTTCTTTCTTTCCTACCGGCCCTCCCTCCTTTCTTCCTTCTCTCCCTCCCTTCCTCCCTTTCTTCCTTCCTTTCTTCCTCCATCCTTCGCTCCCCACTTCCCTTCATTCCCTCCTTCTTTTCTTTCCTTCCTTCCTTCCATTTTCATTCGTCCATCCGCCTCAGCTTTGATTTTAAGTGTCATCTTACATCCTTATTCATATCTTTGCTTCCTCTTCTGTTTTTCCTTTTCTTTTGTCTTTCCATCTGTCTCTGTCTGCATGTTTCTCTGTAAAACATGCAGTTACTTTCTTCTTATCGGATTAGGTGAATCTCTCGTTACGTAGTTTGTCGAGTATAAACCAACAAAATCTAGTTAGATTAGCCTTACAGCGATCAAAGACTTTACCTTTTACCAAATAATACCCACTTTTAACGACCCTGCTGGAAACAGCTTTTGAAAACATTGTGGAAAAAGGAGAAAATGCTGGTAACCAGCATTTTCTCCTTTTTCCGCAATGTTTTCTTCTGTTTCACAGACAACAAATTTTCATTTAACTCTTTACCATACGACAAAATGTAAGACTGGTCCATATTGAAAGCATTTGTAGACGACAAATTAGAAATTTCTCAATTTACGAAAGTTGTCTCTGAAAGGAATAGGAAACTTTGTGGAAAAAAGAGAAAATGCTGGTTACTAGCATTTATTTCCTTTCAATTGCTTTTCTTCAAAGAGTCGTGGAAATCATGGCTTGTTCGGTAAAGAGCTTCTTCTCTGCACATGCTCGCAATTTTGACGAGTCTAAAATTTTGCTGTGTGATAAAAATGTAACAGTCGTTAGAAGGAAATATCGTTGCGTACTTGGGAAAAATAAAATATTCACGAGCAATGGTCTGTGGAAAAATTGATATTTGAAATTCTGTATCTGCAAAAAGTATCGACCCATGTGAGCCTGCTCTATCAGCACAGGCTAACACGGATCGAAACATTTTACTATTTTTCTGCATATAATGTACAATCAGGCTTGTACCGTGAATATAGACTTCAGTGACAAGTGACAAATTATAGAATAAATAAGTAGACGATGTAGATCTAAGATAAGACTTTTGTTGTTGGTTAAGTTTCTGCGTGTCAAAGAACCATTCTACCGTATAACAGGTGTTTAGAGAGGAAGAAGATCAATGTAACGACTTGCGTGGTATATAGAGTGTTACAAATATGCACCAATCATATAGCTGCTTATCGCGTATCACTAACCTTATGCGGACATTGTAGATCCAAGATCAGACTGCACAGAATGTGCAGTCTGATCTTGGATCTACAGTGTCCGTTAAGGAGATATTATTCCCTAAAACATAACTTTGAAATAACAACATTTAGATTTTTACAATCGACTGAAAATTTAATTTTAGTTATTTAGCAGGATATGGGGTTGAACCTCTTCTTCCAAGAGCCCCGCCCAAATATATATTTTGAAATGAACCTGTAAGATCTAACTGTACGTTCAGGGCAATCTGATCTCCATCTACATTGTATCACAATACCACCTTGCGTTGATCATACTCGGTATTAAACTCATTACCAAACGACAATATTTTAGGCTTGTCCATATTCAAAGCATTTGCAGACTACAAAATAAAGGTGACTGAAAGTTTGAAATTTGTTTTGTGAGGAGAAGAAAACATTGTGGGAAAAGGAGAAAATGCTGGTTACCAGCATTTTCTCCTTTTCCCACGATGTTTTCCAAAGGCTTCTTTCTCAGGGTCGTCAAAAGTAGGGATTGAGTGGTAATTGGTTAAAGGGTTTAACAGTCGAATCCGGTATTTCAGTCAGTAATGTACATAGCACAAAACCAGGAGGTTGCCTGTTCGATTCCCAAGTTAGGCGAATTGTTTCCGAGGATTAATGGATGTTATTGCGATAGAATTCGTTCTTTCCTTTCCGCCCCCCCCCTCCCCCCCCCCCCCCCCCCCCCGCTTTCCTCCCACCACTGATCATTTTTTCGACGACTGGGAAGAAAATTGTGCGAAGTATTGATGTTAAGTGATTTGTCAAAGGTGGTGTGATATTACGGATCCATCAAAACGCTTAATTTTGATCTTCCATTCTTTCTCTGACGCTGTCTGTCTGTCTGTCTGTCTGTCTGACTCTCGTCAAAAACAGTTTTTGCCCTTCATCCAGTACTTGTATAAGAAATTTGGACGAGATATATAAAGACGTTTTCAATGATAATTAAAATACAGTAAACACTCAAAAGAGTGCTTTTTCTAACAATTTGTCATAATCCTGTTTTTACTAGGCTTCATCAGTGGCTTTTTCTAAACCTTTATACCAGAAATTATCGAGTTTTAACGAGCCTAAGAAGGACGACTTTTTGAAAACATTGCAGGACAAGGATAAAATTCTGAGTACAAAACATCGTGATAAGACAAGAAAATGCTGGTAATCAGCATTTTCTCCTTTTCCCACTACGTTTTCTATCCCTCTTCGATACAATTTTCATCAACTATACCATATTTAATATCTCATCTGCAAATAAATCAGAAATAAAGGCGAGGAAAGAGAAATACTGGCTTCTTTATAATCTCGTCATTTGTCAAGACGTTTATAGGCAAAAATGGCGATAGAGGCGTTAACACCTGTGTACATGAGATTCTAAATATAACATGGAGCGTAATTAATACATTACCAAACAACAATATTTTAGGCTTGTCCAAATGGAAAGCATTTGCAGAGGACGAAATAAAAGTGACTGAAAATTTGAACTTGTTTACTTAAGGTAGAAAACATTGTGGGAAAAGGAGAAAATGCTGGTAACCAGCATTTTCTCCTTTTTCCAAAATGTTTTCTAGAATTTTCTCCTTTACCCACAATGTTTCTAAAGGCCTCTTTCTCAGGGCCGTCAAAAGTAGGGATTGTGTGGTAATGGGATAAAGGTGGGTATTTAGAATTTTCACATCACACAGTATTAAAAATATATATATATCATTGAAATTTATATGAAAAAAAAAAAAAAAACAATACAAATCATCAATAATTAAGAATCATAAAATTACAAAAAAAAAAAATGATGGTATTCCCTTAAAAGGCTACGTAGCCTCTTAAGCTATTTTTAGATTTCGCGCCAAAAATCAATATAGCATTGTGGGAATGTCAAGTGACTGGCACGTGACTAATAACGCTTAAATTCCATTACATAACAAACATGTAATAATCATTTTCCATAATGTCTTCTTCGGACGGATGTTTGAAACTTCGTCTGTGTTTTCCTGTATTTAAGTGAGAGAATTGATAATCTAAAAATAGAACGTGTCTCCTGTTGGTGTCAACCTGGTCCGTAATAAATCTCTAATTTCTCGTGTTATCGGATGGTTTTCGACTACTGGGGTTTTATGAACGCAAATTAAAAGGCTGAGTTTTTTTTGCATTTTTGTAAAATTTTCCACCCAAAATCTGAAGGGTCACCTTTAAGCAGGAAAGTTATGTATAAAGTGTAAAATGAGCATGGCTCTGTTAAAAAGGGGGCTTAATGCATCCACGTGATCCATGGTACTAAGCAAGTCATCACATAATGATGGATCCATTAAAGCCACTGTCTAACCTACCGACTTATCATGAGGTAGACTGGTCCTTGGAAATGCAGAAAAAAATGACCATTAGCGAAAAGCATCGACCCAGGTCAGCCTGCGCAGTCCGCGCAGGCTGACCTGGGTCGATGCTTTTCGCATTTGCATTAAGCCCCTTTTTTCCGAACATCGCTTAAATAGATGAACCATGATCTGTCAAAACGGTGTTTAATGCATTCCCGTGATGCCCTATGACAAGAAAGTCAACAAACTTGGCCTGCAACACGTAAAAAGGGGTATTCGGATATTGAAATATTTGAGAGTTGATCTTTGAAAAGGGGGCTTAATGCATCGGAACAATTTTCGATCCTTGTCAGCCTGCGCTTTTTGCTTGTGGTCCATTTTCTGTATGTCAAAGGACCATTTTACCTTAGTATTTTGTCGGTTGTTAGATGAAATGGATTTTGTGTGTCCCTGAAGTGGCTTGTAACACACGAAAAGGAGCATGCGGCCATTTGCGTAAAGTGTCGTTTCGGATCAGCCTGCGCTGTCCTCGCAGGCTAATCCGAAACGACACTTTCCGTTTATATGTAATTTTCTCTTTAGCGCAAGTCTGTTTCGGCACAAAATCTAATGTAGTCGTAAAGTGCTGCCTCGGATTAGCCTGTGCGGACTGCGCAGGCTGATCCGAGACGACACTTTACGCAACTGGCTGACTGCCCCTTTCCGTGTGTTACAAGCCACTTCAGGGACACACAAAATCCATTTCATCTAACAACCGACAAAATACTGAGGTAAAATGGTCCTTTGACATACGGAAAATGGATTAAAAGCTAAAAATTTAGACCCATGTCAGCCTGCGCGGACTGACAAGGATCGAAACTTTTTCCGATGCATTAAGCCCCCTTTTCAAAGATCAACGCTCAAATACTTCAATATCATTGTTTTAAATATAGAACAATGTATATACATGTAAGTATGAAAGATAGTTTTGCACGTTTATAACTTTCTACGTACAAGTAATCAATCTTTTTTTAACCCTTTCCCAAAACAGTCCCGATTTTTAACAACCTCAGGGGGAGGATGGCCTTTGAAAACATAGTGGGGAAAAAATTAGAAAATGCTTGTAATCAGCATGTTCTCCTTTTCCCGATTATTTTTCTCTGATCATTTCAGGGAAAATTCTACTTTTCGAGGCATATTTTATATTTCGCCTCCAAATGATTTTGATTTTGGACGAGTCCAAGAGTTCGTGGTTTGATAAAGAGTAAAACCCTCACAGTGTCGAATAAACTATAAATAAACTACAAATAAGTTCAGCCCTAAAAGTGGGCTTGAGTCTAATGATGTTCAAGTAGAAAACTTTCAAACAAAGTGGACAGTTAAGATAAAAGATCAAACAATACGTTAAGTACGGTCTGATCTTGATCTATAATGCCCACAAAGGCAACTTGATTTTCGAAAATTGCCTAACTCTGTACGAAACGACAGTATTTTAGGCTTGTCCAAACCGAAAGCATTTGCAGACGACAAAATAAAATGTGACTGAAAGTTCGAAATTTGTTTTGTGAAGAGTAGAAAACATTGTGGGAAAAGGAGAAAATGCTGGTTACCAGCATTTTCTCCTTTTCTCACAATGCTTTCCAAAGGCTTCTTTTTCCAGGGTCGTCAAAAAATAGGGAGTGTCTGGTAATGGGTTAAAGGGCTCGGATCTGCCGTTACCTTCAGGCGATTGACTTTTGATTAGTTAGCATACTATTATAATTCCATAAATCTAATTTGTCCAACAACCAAAGTTAGACAAGAAAGAAATTGACAAAAAAAAACCCTAAAGGTTTCGACCCATGTAAGCCGTCGCCGACTGCGCAGACTAATATGGGTGGATATGCTACTTTTCCGCAGATACATTAAACTTTTTCAGGAAGCATGGCTCATTTATAAACAGGGTTGGAGTTTCAACTGTGTGGTATATTCACTTTTTTATGTAACAATCCGATCCTTGCAGGGAGGGTATTCGAAAATATTGTGGGAAAAGAGAAAATAACAACGAGCATTTTCTCTATATACCAGCCTTTTGTCTCTAAGACATGTTTCGACATTGGAAGAACTTTCTATTATGTCGCCTGCATAGACTGTCAACGTAGGTAAGAGTAGAAACTTGTTGTCTGACAGCTGAATATATGTCATCTTCACAAGCCAAGGCCGACGATTCACTACGCTACTCTATATACCCTTGGCGGATCGAGCTTGATTTTTACGTTCACCTGATACGCTTTTTAATTGGATGCAGCCATTTCTAGCTGCAACGAATGAATTCGCTCGTAGCATTTCATCTTTGATAAAAATAGAACAAGGTCTCTACCTTTCGAATAGAAGGTAAAACATGGAAACCCACGTGGATGTCTGCTTATCGCTTCATGTGTATTCGTAAAACGATATTTCATTTGCTTTTAGAAATATGATGTAAAGTGGGGGGGGGGGGGGAATAACCAGCATCCAATAGAGGGCGCATCGTAGAAATCTCGAAATCGGGCTTAATCAGCCAAGGTAATATCCACGTAGTGATCGTAAACTTGGCTTGCGAAGATGAATATATGTATGTATACGTTAGAAATTTTCAAAAAACGATATGATCCTTGCCCAGTGAAAAAGTGGCTTAATACATCTGATAATAATATCGACCTGTGCGGACTACGCAGGCTGACCTGGGCCGAAACCTTTTGACAATGATTAATTTTGTGCATGTCAGAGGGCTGGTCTACCTCATACTTCGGTCGTTTGTTAGAGAATATGGGTTTAAGGGATCCATGATTAGGTGAAACCTTACTTGTTATAGTGTATCACGCAGATGCATTAATCCTTTCCCAAACGACAAAATTTTGGACTGGTCCAAATTAAGAGCACTTGCAGACAACAAAATACATGTTATTCAAAAAATTGAAATTTGTTTCCAGCAGGGTATAAAAACATTGTGGGAAAAGGAGAAAATGCTGGTTACCAGCATTTTCTCCTTTTCCCCTTTTCTCCTTTTCCCACAATGTTTTCAAAAGGCTTCTATCTCAGGGTCATAAAAACCAGGGATTGTTTGGTAAAGGGTTAACCCTTTCCCAAACAAGCTCTGGTTTTTACGTGTCTACAGTAGAAGTCTTTTGAAAACACTGTGGGAAAAGGAGAAATTGTTCGTAATGAGCAATTTCTCCGTTTCCCACAGTGTTTTCTACCCTTTTTGAGAACTTTTTGGCATTTTCTCCAAATCTAAAATTGTCGTCTGCAAACTCTTTTGGTTTGGAAGAGTAAACAATTTGTCGTTTGGTAAAGAGTTAAGCCCCCTGTAGCCAGAGCATTCTCATATGTATGGACAGTGCTATGACAAAAGGGGGTTAAATAAACCTCCCACATGAATTTTACCTGGCAAGTCTTCACATAATTATAGATCTAAAAGATTCATTTCGTATAACAAAAAACCGACAGTGTCATTAGGTTTGATTGATTTTCCGTTTATTTATCGTTGCGACTGGTTACCACTGTTGGCAACGCCCCCTGGAGACTGTAAGGTTTGGTACGTGAAATAGTTCAAAGTTCAGGACGACACCATCTTAAGTTCATTAACTCATTACCAAACGATCAAATTTTAGGTTTGCCCTAATCGAAAGGATTTGCAGATGATGAAATAAAAGTGACTGAAAATTTGAAAATTGTTTTGTAAAGGATAGAAAACATTGTGGGAAAAGGAGAAAATGCTGGTTACCAGCATTTTCTCCTTTTCCCACAATGTTTTCTAAAGGATTTTTTCTCATGGCCGTTACTTGAAAGTAGGGATTGTGTGGTAATGGGTTAACGTGCCCGGTTTAAGGCACCGTCAAACGGGACCTTGGTTTAATATCTCATCCGAAAGTCTGAAAGCTCTTAGTAAATTTTCTAACGAACATGAAAGTTCGCTACAAATACATAACTGAAATATAAATCGCATCTGGCGGGATTCGAACCAATTTGGATCCTTGTTTTCGTAGTGGACCCGTAATAGAAACCAGCTATGTCCACCATAATATCATCGTACAAAATTTGCTAGTATTAACCGTTTACTCCATAAGGCATTTCTATGGTATCTCTAATTAACCCTAAATAAGAGCAAGAATAAAGCCGTTTCTTATGTGAATATGACACCTTCTGATAGTGTAGAAAACATTGTTGCAAAAGCTGAAATTGCTCGTGACGAGCAATTTCACCTTTTGCCACAATGTTTTCCAAAGACTCCTACAAGCAATGCGTAGAAATGAGTATCTATGGAGGAAAGGGTTAAAAATGAGTGTTATTGTACTACTTTCACCGAGCCACTTTTTCCTTTCTGTCCTTCCCAGAAGTATCATTTATAGATCTAAAACCACTATATTCTCATTACAAAGGGATATGATAATTACCTCCCTTTTTTGGAAACTAACAAAAGTATCAACAAATGATTTTAAGATAGACATCAAAGGAATTTCTGGTCGGTTAACAATGTGCGAAAGTATTATATTTGCATAAATCTGTCTTTATCAACTGTCAAGAAATTTTTATGCCATGATGCACTAAAAGTATCAGGGGTCCACTACCTTAACCCTTTCCCAAACAATCCCTGGTTTTAGGGCCCTGGGGTAGAAGCCTTTTGAAAACATTGTGGAAAAAGGAGAAAATGCTGGTAACCAGCATTTTCTCCTTTTCCCACAATGTTTTCTACCATGCTGGAAACAAATTTCAGTTTTTGAGTCACGTTTAATTTGTCGTCAGCTATAGCTGTCAATGTGGACCAGTCTATAATTTTGTCGTTATTTACGTTATTTGGGTTATTTACGTTGGGCGTCAAATGTAATAGGTGGTGAAAATATGTCGCGGCTCGACCGGGATTCGAACTCAGGCCTCAGGGCCTCAAGAAACCGTTCCTGCACTCTTACCAACTGAGCTACCGAACCACATGTCAAAACGGCCGCACGATATATCACCAAATACCTGTACCCAGCTACATTATACCTATACATCTATCTATGGGATAGACCACTATACTACAGTTTGGTAAACAGTTAAACGACCAACACCATAACCAAGCTAAAGAGATATATCTCTAACGCAGTTATTAAGGTAAGACCTGTGTAATGCACTTCCGATGAACATTTGGCAAAAATTCTTATTGGTTGATAAATAAGGATAAATAGGGATTTATGCAGAAATAATATTTTTGCACATTTCTAACCGATCAGAAATTCCGTTTATGTCTATCTTGAAACTGCTTTTTGATACTTTTGTTTGTTTTCTAAAAAGGGAGGTAATTATTATATCTTTTTTCAGTTGAGAATGTAGCGGTTTTAGATTTATAAATGATAATTTAAAGAAGGAAAAAATGGAAAAAAATGAAAATGTGAAAGTAGTTCAATAATACTCATTTTTAATTATAGCTAATTTTGCATGATGATATTTTAGTGGAAATAGCCGTTTTCCATTGCACAGGTCTTACCTTAAGTATTGCATTAAAATCGGGACTAAGCCATGCATGGAGGAGTTGTCTCCCGTACCATTTTACATGACCAGCTGTGGGGTTCGAACCTACTCCCTCGGGTGACCTAAGACTTGATGTTTAGAAGTTCTACTCTATATAGCACCTGAGCTATGCAGGCTGGCAAGTTTACTGGTCCTTTGATATGAAAAAAAAAAATTGGACCGATAGCAAAAAGTTTCGGCCCAGATCAGCCTGCGCGGACAGCGCAGGCTGACCTGGGTCGATACTTTTTGCAGATGCATTAAACACCCTTTTCAGAGAGCATTGCTGAAATATCTTTTAAAATCTAGAATTTCACGTCAACTGTCAACAAAATGTCACCTCATATATTTTAAGCTTCTTAATTATTCCCTAAAAAGGCACAAGGAAAATGAATGATTAAAATAACTGTGCTGATGTCTCATTCATCATTCTGGTACAAAATTATAAATTCAACCATTCGCTTTAAAAGAACCGCTGTAAACCCTCGGGCTATAGGCACGACCCAAGGGCCTTTTATGGACCTTTTGCGGACAGTGTAGATCAAGATCAGACTGCACAGAAACGTGAAGTCTGATCTTGGATCTACACTGTCCGATCAGCAGATATTTTGTTTAATCCAACGCTTTACAAGAACCCGTGGCTACTTGTCACGACGCAAGGACCTTTAGCGAACAATGTAGATCAAGATCAAACTGCACAGAACGTACGGTCTGATCTTTGATCTACACTGTCCGATCAACAGGTATTTTGTTTAACCCAAAACTTTACAAGAACCGCTTTTAACCATCAGGCTAAAGAGGCACGGCCAAGGACCTTTTGCGGACAGTGTGATCCACACTGTCTGATCAACACATATTTGTTCCCCCCCCCCCCCCCCGCCCCTGCCCCCCTTAAGAAAAAACAACAAACTTTTGCACTAGCAAAATTTTGGTTTTTACTAGCGGCTTAAAAAGTTTTATTTTACTTTTTTAGCAAGACAAGGGTTAACATCCCCCACCCGCCCATAATTGACTATAGTGGGATGTAGACTTTTCCCACACTGTAATTTTCGTCACTATTTGGAAGATTCCTACCGTTATCACTGCAACTGCAATAAATTACTCCGAAAGTACTCACAAAACGACAATTTTCTCCGTCCATTGATTGATTGATTGATTGTATGGTGTTTAATGCCGTTTTCAACACTATTTCAGTTATATCGCGGCAGCCAGTGCACCTATCCATGCTTTCCTGGAGTTTCTTTAACCCTATATATACTTCGTACAATTTTCTTTCCAAGCCACTGGCTGCTTTCCCACATGATCGAAATAATGGTCAGCATTGGGAGAAGAATAAATCCTGTCGCAGTGACTATCATCAGTCCTAGGAAAGAAATTTGGCCGAGCCAGAGATCCAACCCTAGACCCCGTGTTTTCAAGTCTAGCACACTACCGACTGAGCTACCTAGGTCCAGATTGTTAGCGGAGGCCCAGTACCTTAGTTGGTAGCGTACAGGTCTTGAGATCAAAGGGTGTCAGATTCGATCCCTGGCTCGGCTAATTCTTGAGGATTGGCGAAAGTCAAGGCGACAGGGCTCATTCCTCTCCAACCGCTGACCATCGTTTTGACAATAGTTATGCGGGAAAGCAGCAAGAAGGTTCGGAAGAAAGTTGTACAGAGTACTGATAAATGAGAATCCGGGAAAGCATGGATAGGTGTACTGGCCGCCGCTATATAACTGAAATAATGTTGAAAACGGCGCCAAACATCAAACATATAATCATCCAATCTATATTGTTGTTGAAAGGTCAAACATCAGCCATGCAAGGATGAAAATCTGACATGTCTGAATATGCTAAAGACTGTTACAGGGCAAAGAGGTCGACCTTATGTCACGATGTTTTAATTATCTGTCTCTAAAACACGGCTAATTTATTAGTTTCACACTCGGAATGCTGTAACTGACCGCAAGAAAATTAATTAATGAATAAATAAAGTGGAGTGAATAAATAAAAAGGTCTTTCTTGTTTACGAATACAGACCAAAATATTGCGATTTTATTCGGATTATTGCACTGACAAGGGAAAGTGTAGTTCAAAGATTAGGCTGTCATTTCTGTACAGCCTCATCTGTATCTGTGCTCTCCTCATGAGGCGAAAATTTAGTTATGATTAGTTTAGAAATTAACTTTCTCTGTGACGAAAAAAAACCCGACATATTCACACTTCTAACCCTTTACAAAACGACAAAATTTTAGACTGGTCCAAATTGAAAGCATTTGCAGACAAGAAAAAAACGTAACTCAAAAATTGAAATTTGTTTCTGGCAGGGTAAAAAACATTGTGGGAAAAGGAGAAAATGCTGGTTACCAGCATTTTCTCCTTTTCCCACAATGTTTTCTATCTCAGGGTCGTAAAAACCAGGCCGGATTGTTTGGTAGAGGGCTAAGGAACATCTTTAAGACGTATTGCATCGGCTATGAGGGGACAGTATGGATAAAAGATCAGACTGCACATTCTGTGTAGTGTGATCTTGTTCTACACTGTCTAGAAGAGTGAAGGTCAAAGGAAAGGGACTTTCTTTAGTCACAGAACAGACTACAAGTATTTGATCATTACGATTTTCATGGGGCTATTTTAATGCCCAACATATTACTTGAATTGATGGCGGAAAGTTTAAATCAAAGATCAGACTGAATGTACTGTTAACGTTTTGTGCAGATGGATTTAACAATTTCAGCAAAGAGCCCACAAATATTTATATGGCTTGCAACACAGGAAAAGGGGCATTCGTACATTTGCGCAAGGTGTCGTCTCGGATCAGCCTGTGCATCCCGTGCAGGCTAATCCGAGACTGCACTTTACGACTACATTAGAATTTGTGCTACAGCAGATATGTTCAAAACAGAATATTACATAACAAGAGGGCCATGATGGCCCTGTATCGCTCCACTGGCTTTTTAACCCTTTACCACACAAATTGAAGTGTTCATGACCCTGAAATAGAGGGCCTTTGAAAACAATGAACACTGTCAGGCAATACAAGTAGATTCATTCATTGGCCAGTGGAGCTAAAAACGGAAAATGTCGTTTCGGATTAGCCTGCGCGCACTGCGCAGGCTAATCCGAGACGACACTTTACGCAAATGTCCGAAGGCCCATTTTCTCGTGTTGCAAGCCATATATAAAACACAAGTATGAATAGAAAAAAAAACAGACCAAAGCATCTGAGCCACGCTCTGGCAAAAGGGGGCTTTATGCATCTCCGTCATGCATTTTACCAAGCCAACCATCACATAGTGATGGATCCTTTATAGCTACTTTTTTCAACAACATACTTAATCACGAGGTAGACTGGTCCTTGGAAATACAGAAAATTGACCAATAGCGAAAAGTTTCGGTTAAGGTCAGCCTGTGCGGTCTGCGCCGGCTGATCTGGGTCGAGATTTTTCGCAGATGCATTAATCCCCCTTTTTGATAGAGCATTACTCATTTCAATTTAGTGGGAACTATTTCTTTTCGAATATGGTAGAAACGCAATACCAAAACACAGCGATTGCAAGAAGACTACTTTTGCCAGAATAGTACATCAACTGAAAGAGAACTTAGTAGATCGAAGATCAGACAGTAAGCTTTTGTGTAGTCTGATCTTGATCTACACGGTCCGCCAAATGCTAGTCTAATCACAGATCTACCTGTATGCACTAAAACAACCAAAGCTCTAACTGACCGCAAGAAAACTGATTAATGAATAATGAAAGATTACCATAAAATTAGACAGGGACAAATTGACGAACTTCATCATGTCAAATTGTCTTCTCCCGCGAATAATTTATGAGAGGCCTGCCTGACCCATTTTCAATTACATGCAGCTTCTTTCTCTCACTGGCATCTTGGGTAATGACCCAGTCTTTACACCTAATAATTAGTTTCTTACCAAACGACAAAAAATATTGACCTGTCCAAATTGAAAGCATTTGCAGACGACAGTTCAAATATGGTTAAGGAGATGTAATTTGTCTTCGATGGCTTAGAAAACATTGTTGGAAAAGGAGAAAATGCTGGTTACCAGCATTTTCTCCTTTTCCAACAATGTTTTCAAAAGGCTTCTTCGCCAACGTCCTTAAACAAGGGTTTATTTGGTGAAGAGTTAACTTTTCATTAGCTGATAACTGTTTAGACTTGACCATTTTTCCAAGCATTTGAAGATTGTAAATTAATTCATAGACTGCAGACGTGATTCACGGACATTTGCAGACAATTCAGATCAAGATCAGACTGCACAGAACGTGCACTCTGATCATGTATTTACTTTGTCTGATATGGGGATATTTACTTACACAAATAACTAGAAATAGCAGCACTTGGGTTTATACTGACAGCATGCATGGAAGTTTTGTTTAACTTACTTTGCTCTCTCTCTCTCTCTCTCTCTCTCTCTCTCTCTCTCTCACTCTCTCTCTCTTTGTGCCTCTCTCTTCCCCCTCCCTCTCTCTCTCTGGTTCTGGATAGTAAAAAAAAAATAGATTTTTGTGTGTTCTGAAAACTTAAACCCTAGACTGGTGTCAGTCCGTTAAATAGGGCCATTTCATTAAAGAAAATCACCAAGTAAAACTGCAAAACCAAAACTCTGTGTTCTCAATGTTCTGAACGTCTGATTTAACCCTTTCCCAAACAATCCCTGGTTATTACGGCCCTGAGATAGAAGCCTTTTGAAAGCATTGTGGGAAAAGGAGAAAATGCTGGTTATCAGCATTTTCTCCTTTTCCCACAATGTTTTCTATCCTGTTGGAAACAAATTTCAATTTTTGAGGTACATTTATTTTGTCGTCTGCAAGTGCTTTCAATTTGGACCAGTCTAAAATTTTGTCGTTTGGTAAAGAGTTAACGCCCTGTAAAGTATTTAAGATGAAGAGCAAGTAACAACACATGTTTCTGTGACTTTGTTGTAGTTGGGTACCCTGTTTATTAAAGTGACTTAAATGCAGGGCCTTAATGCCAGGTTACTGTTGTAGTTGGGTACCCTGTTTATTAAAGTGACTTAAATGCAGGGCCTGAATGCCAGGCTACTGTTGTAGTTGGTTACCCTGTTTATTGAAGTGACTTAAACGCAGGGCCAGAATGCCAGGCTACTGTTCTAGTTGGGTATCCTGTTTATCAAAGTGACTTAAATGCAGGGCCAGAATGCCAGGTTACTGTTGTAGTTGGGTACCCTGTTTATCAAAGTCACTTAAATGCAGGGCCAGAATGCCAGGCTACTGTTCTAGTTGGGTACCCTGTTTATCAAAGTGACTTAAATGCAGGGCCAGAATGCCAGGCTACTGTTCTAGTTGGGTACCCTGTTTATCAAAGTGAATTTAATGCAGGGCCAGAATGCCAGGCTACTGTTCTAGTTGGGTACACTGTTTATCAAAGTGACTTAAATGCAGGGCCAGAATGCCAGGCTACTTAAACCCTTAACTCTTTACCAAACGACAAAATTTTAGACAGGTCCAAATTGAACAACCTTGCAGACGACAATTTAAGCGTAACTTAAACATTGAAATTTATTTCCAGCAGGGAAGAAAACATTGTGGAAATAGGAGAAAATGCTGAATACCACAGAATCACGGAAATGCATTGGGCCCCCTTTGATCAAAGCATATGCATATTTGAATCGATTGCTTGTTAAAGTCCATAGCTCCTTCTAAGTAAAATTTTGAAAAAGGGAGAAAACTCCTTTGGCGTAAAAATCGTAATTGTGTACTCGGGTTCTTACAGAAAGAGTACCATTTTACGATCGTTCTTCTTGCAACGCAATTTGTGAAGAAAACCATTTAGCTCATTACCAACGACAACATTTTAGGCTTGTCCAAATCGAAAGCATATGCAGGCTACAAAATAAAAGTGACTGAAAATTTGAAATTTGTTTTTTTTGAAGATTAGAAAACATTGTGGGAAAAGGAGAAAATGCTGGTTACCAGCATTTTCTCCTTTTCCCACAATATTTTCTCAAGGCTTCTTTCTCAGGGTTTGTCAAACGTATACAGGAATTGTGTGGTAATGGCTTAACAAGCATTCAGTTGGTACAGCTAATTTCTGTTTACTTTTTGATTTTCAAGTGTCAGTTGTCCGTAAGCTAAGTTTTTTTTAAGATACCTTAGCAGGGTAAAACTAGACTATATGTAAGGTTTCTTTTTTATCTGTAATTTGTTACATATCAGAATTACAATGGCGCGCCTTCCATTTCCGGTTCCAGGGGACGGTAAATAATACCAAGCTTAACACATTACCAAACGACGATATTTTTGGCTTGTCCAAATTAAAAGCATTTGCAGACGACAAAATAAAAGTGTCTGAAAATTTGAAATTTGTTTTGTGAAGAGTAGAAAACATTGTTGGAAAAGCAGAAAATGTTTTCTAAAGGCTTCTTTCTCAAGGTCGTCAAAGGAAGGGATCGTGTGGTAATGGATTAACTCTTGTACAAGAATCCTGTATCTTAATGGCATTGCTTAAAAAAATATTTAAACACATTTTGACAATTAGAGAAAATGCTGGTATGATCATTTTTTCCCCGGGCAGCTGAATGTTCTTGCTTTTGGTCCACTTTTAGATTACCATAAAAATCATTCACTCATTTGCAGACGACAAAACTTTAGTCTTTTCCAAATTGAGAGCATTTGCAGACGACAATTTCAGTGTGACTCAAATGGGTCAATGTTTCTTTAATAGGGTAGAGAACATCGTGGAAAAACGAGAGAATGCTGGTTACTACTATTTTCTCCTTTACCCACAATGTTTTCAAAAGGAATCCATTATACCAAGCAAGTCATCATATAATCATCAATTTAAAAAAATCCAATTTGTCTGACAAGCGAATGAATTATGTGATAGAACGGTTCTTGGGCATGCAGAGAAATGATCAATAGCGAAAAGTTTCGACACAGGTCAGCCTGCGCGGACAGCGCAGGCTGACCTGGGTCGATACTTTTTGCAGATGCATTAAGCCCCCTTTACACAGAGCATGGCTGAAATAATATCGTCGAACAAAACAGAAGAATATTTCAAAGTTTTCAATTTTATTCAACATAAAATTATCATAACAACTAAGAACTTTCATGAAGACAACATGGAAGAGAGGCGCAAAAGCACTATGTAACATAGGAAGCTGCAAGAAGAAATGAATAAATAAATATCTATAATAAACATAAAACCACTTTTCCTCATGTATAAATGATAGTCAATGTAATAAATGTATGAAAAAGAGCAAGGCTCTGTAAAAAAAACAAGGGGTATATTATATTTCATGTGTCTATTTTTAGAAATTTTATGGGTAAAGAAATGCCGTACTTTAAACTGGGGGGTGGGGGAGGGGAGGGGGGGGGGTGGAATTATTTCCCCGTCACAGTAGCTAATTTTCTCCCACCGAAAATCTGGTGCATTGACTTGAGATCACTAGTTTTAAAAGTGGCATTCGTTGACAAAATAATAAGGTGAAATATAATATGTAATTCATTTCATCAGCATGTGGTTAATATGGGGAAATATTTGCCGAAAAAGGGAAAGGTATGCAAAAATAACGGACCTCTCCCTTTTTCGGCAAATATTTCCCCATATTAACCACAAGCTTATGAAATAAACTCTATCTAATACATCTGCAACCAAGTATTGACTCCTGTCAGCCTACGCAGTCGGCGCAGGCTGACCCCAGTCAAGCTTTCGCTGTATTTTATTTTACATTTCAAAGGACTGGTCTACCCTATGATTCAGTTGAAAAGCGGGTTTAATGCATCTGTCAACCTTCGCAGTCGGCGGGTAATTTATATCGAATTGAAAATTTAGTTTTAGTTATCTGGCAGGATAAGAGTTAAAAAAGCCTTATCATCATTTTCTCTTTATAGTATTTCTTTTTTGTAATAGATGTAACAGTTTATAAAATAACATATACAGTAATGGGTTAAAAAGGTCTGGGTCTGTACTTACTAACCATTCTTTGTTTTGTTCTCCGAGAATTCTCTAAATTTGAAGCAAAAAAATTCCTAATTGGCTAAATCGTATGGTTAACCCATTACCACACAATCCCTACTTTTGACGCCTGAGAAAGAAGCCTTTAGAAAACATTGTGGAAAAAGGAGAAAATGCTGGTAACCAGTTTTCTACCCTTCACAAAACAAATTTCAAATTTTTAGTCACTTTTATTTTGTCGTCTGCAAATGCTTACAATTTGGACAAGTCTATAACACTGTCGTTTGGTAATGAGTTAAGCCAATTAGGAGTTGTTTTATGGAAGATCTTGAAGAAGAAGATTATATAAGAAAGTTCTAAGAATGGTTAGTGTATACGAAACTCGATCATTTGTGACTCTTTATTGCAAAAACATCGTAAGTCGTTCAGCTGCCTGTGGTGGTCTTTTTATCAGCACATATCAAGCAGCTTTTGAGCTGTTTACGATGCAGTAAGATATAGACCACAATTGGCGTTACAATGAAAGGGAGACAAATCAGTAATATCCCGACTGGAAGAATTCGGTAGTTATCGTTCTTGTCAGCGAATAGAATCAGTAGAATCCCTGGAAGGAAAGAAAAGATATTAATCTCAATATTTAAGAAAAAAATACAAAATACAGTTTGGCGTTTATCTTAACCCTTGACCACACAATCCCTACTTTTAACGACCCTGAGAAAGAAAGCTTTTGAAAACATGGTGGGAAAAGGAGAAAATGCTGGTTACCAGCATTTTCTCCTATTCCCACCATGTTTTTTTATCCGTCCAAGATCAAAATTCAATTTTTGAATCACATTTATTTTGTCGTCTGCCAATGCTTTCAACCTGCACTGGGCCAAAATTTTGTCGTTTGGTAAAGAGTTAAACGGATATGTATGAGCCATGCTCTGTTAAAAGGGGCTTAAGCATCAGCAAAAAGTATCTACTTATCTACCCAGGTCAACCTGCTCGGTCCGCCCTGCATATCCGAGGTCGTAACTTGTTGCTTGCTTGATTGATTGTATGGTTTTATCATTGTTTTCAACATTATTTCAGTTACATCGCGGCGGCCAGTGCACCTATCCATGCTTTCCTGAAGTCTCTTTTACCAGTACTCCGCACAATTTTCTTTCCAAGCCACTGGCTGCTTTCCCACATAATCGTCTCTGAAACAATGGTCAGCCGACGATTGAGAGGAGTGAATCCTGTCGCAGTGACCATCATCAAGAAATAGGCCCAGCCAGTGATCAAACTCACCATCTCCTGTTCTCAAGTCCTCTCTCTCTTTCTCTCTCCCCCTCTCTCTCTCTCTCTCTCTCTCTCTCTATCTCTCTCTCCCTCTCTCTCTCTCTCTCTCTCTCTCTCTCTCTTTTTCTGTCTCTCTCTCTCTGTCTTTTTCTCTGTGTGTGTGTGTCTCTCTCTCTCTGCCAGAATAGTTCAAGTTGTGGAGCGTAGGACTCGTAAAAGAAAAGTGACAGTCTACTTGAGGGTGTTGGTTTGATCCCAAAAATCAGTCTAGAATTATTTATAGATGAAGTATTTTTATAACACAACTATCAGCCTTAAGGGGGTATCACCCCCATTTCAGTATGGCTGTCTCTTTCTGTCTTTCTCTCTCACCGTCCCTCCCCCTCTCTCTCCCTGCTTCTCTCTGTCTTTCTGTTTTTCTCTTTCTTTCTCTCTCTCTCTCTCTGACGCACCACTTACCTGCGGGTAACATAACAAAGAAGAGAAACGCTATAACAGAAGATGACAGACAACCCTTTAGACAGCAGATTTGTGTTGCAACCTCGTCTCCATCTGTGAAATATATACAGTATTGCGAAAAAAAAAAAAACAGATTTTTATCCTATATGTTTTCAATACTAGTATCTGCAGAGCATGTATGCGACTTTGGATCAAAGCTGCTTATTTCAAGAGACAGGAGAAAAAAACCTGACAATGCATATCGTCGGTTCACTTCGAAAACCTCGTAACTACGAGCTGTAGTTATGAGGTTTTCGAAGTAAACCGACAACATGTGCAATTTTCTTGCCAAACGGGGTCTAATGCATCTGATGAAGAAGGGTGGGGGATAACCATTAGTATTTGTATCTTCAAAATCTTCCTCATTACTGTTTGTTTAGTTTCGATCTATTTGTTCAATACAGATTATAAATCAACCTTTACAAGTTGTTCATAAATCACCCATGATAATAACTGTCTGCCTACCACGTGCGCTTTAAAACTTTTTCCTATCTAAATTGCTCGTTATAAAGGCTTCCAATGGAGAGAGGTTCATGGTTTGTTTGGAGTTTCTCAACATCATATCGGTATGTTATGGCCACCAAGTGAACAGGCTGCATTGACACTGTGCCACGCACAATACTCTCTCTTAATCATTAGCTGCTTTCCCACACAAAGTCAGTTGTTAACTCATTACCAAACGACAATATTTGAGGCTTGTCCAAATTGAAAGCATTTGCAGACGACAAAATAAAAGTGAATGAAAATTTGAAATTTGTTTTGTGAAGGGTATAAAACATTGTGGGAAAAGGAGAAAATGCTGGTTTACCAGCATCTTCTCCTTTTCCCACAATGTTTTCTAAAGGTTTCTTTCTCAGGGGCGTCAAAAGCAGGGGTTGTGTGTATGGTAATAGGTTAAACGTAGAATGAAGTCTGTCGCAGTGGCCTTTACTAGTGACCGGAAAGAGTTTTGGTCCAGCTTCGAATGGAACTTATAAACATCATTATCTCCAGCTAGATGGCATTCTACAAATACACGTCTATCTAATTTGGGGCATTCTGGGTACAGAAACGGACTACTTTTCAAAACAAACGTTACTTTGAATTTCAAAATCAAACAAATTTTTAACTGAATAAAACGCTAGGTGGTGCGATGTTTTCAGCTTTGATCTGCTAGTATGAGATCTTTGCATCGGTCATTTATTAAAACAGTCCCTACAAGGCTACATGCTTGGGTATTAGCTATCATGGCTTTGGTATAAACCTTACCCCCCAGGGATACGGGTGTGTGTGATGCGTCATAGTAGACAGGCCGATTCTTTGAAGAATATGACATGCGCAGACAACGATATCTGTTGGGTCTAATAATATCGAAAGAAACTTCAGGAAAGCATGAATAGCTGCACTGGCCACCGCGATGCGACGGAAATAATATTGAAAGCGGTGTAAATCACCATGTACCATCGATCAATCAATCAATCAATCAATCAATCAGTCAGTCAATCAGTCAGTCGATTTTAATAACCATCCAAACCTTTCTGTAAAATAGCAAATATTCTGGTCTACGAATTTGTTCAAAAACAGTTCCTTCGCGTTTTATCCCTTTACCAAACAATCCCTGGTTTTTACGGCCCTGAGAGAGAAGCCTTTTGAAAACATTGTGGGAAAAGGAGAAAATGCTGGTAACCAACATTTTCTCCTTTTCCCACAATGTTTTCTTCCCTGCTGGAAACAAATTTTGCATTTTGAGTAACATTAATTTTGTCGTCTGCAAGTGCTTTCAATTTGGACCGGTCTGAAATTTTGTCGTTTGGGAAAGGGTTGAAAAAAAATGATAAACAAATTGATTGATGTCTAATTTGATTAAAATTGCCAAAAACATTAATTACCTTCCATGTGTTTATCAGGCGGCTCACCGTCCCCAGTCTGCTGCACCGTCGTCTCTGCTGAAGCCATCTTGTATTAAATCGAGTAACGCATCCGCAGAACAAACTCCCGATCACCTTTGATTTCAAATCCTTCAAGTTTAAAAACCGAGTTTCAGTTTCACTAGATATACATGTACATAGCTATATTAATCCTTAATCAAACAAACTTTACTATGTACCATACGATTGCTTCTGAAAACATCGTGGAAAAAGGAGAAAATGCTGGTTACACCAGCAATTTCTCCTTTTTCCACGATGTTTTCAGAACCATTTAAGAAATAAATACCATCATTTCAGAGCCATTAAGTTTGTCGTCTGCAAATACTTTGAATTTGGACGAATCTTAAATATTAACGTCAGGTAAAAAGTTGAAATAGAACACGTCACCGACTCTGTTCTGTTTTCTATATAAAGGTACAACACAGCCTTGTCACAGTTACGTTAACCTTACAAAGACTGAGTGTATGCATCTTTTAGTGTGGAAAAAGGAGTCAAACTATTTCAATGTTTCTTTGGCTAGAATATGTTACAGAGTAACAGACAGTCTAGATAAAAGATCAGACTGCACGTTCTGTGCAGTCTGATCTTAATCTAGACTGTCCGCAAATGGAAACATAGGCCGGTTTTAGAGCATAAGGGATAGACGAGCTCGCATATAAAATCCTATACAGGTAAAACGTAGGAAAATCGATAGACCCACAGTTACTAATGTCATAGTTAGCGGATCCATTTCCTAATATCCCATTTTTCATTAACTCTTTACCAAACAACCCCAGGGCCCGTATTCACCAACCATTCTTAAGAACGCTCTTTGTCTTATACTCCAGAATTTTCTACATTTGTAAGTAACACAACTTCTGATTGGCTAAAACATTTAGTTAAGCCAATCAGAGGTTGTGCTACTTTCAAATATTCAGAAAACCTTGGAGAATAAGACTAAGAATATTCTTAAGAATGGTTGGTGAATACGGGCCCTGGTCTTTACGATCCACAGGCAGAAACCTTCTGAAAACATTGTGGGAAAAGGAGAAAATGCTGGTTACCAGCATTTTCTCCTTTTCCCACAATGTTTTCTACTCTTCTGAGAAAAAATTTCAATTTTTTGAGTAAAGCTTATTTCTTTTGCCTGCAAGTGCTTTCAATTCGGTCAAGTCTAAAATCGTGTCGTTTTGGTAAAGAGCTAACCAATGCCGAGTATATAAAGAACTCGAGGGAAAAGGCTTTTGAAAATATTGTGGGAAAAGGAGAAAGTGCTGGGTATCATACAATCAAACAAGCAATCAATCAACAAGTCTGTTATTTTCGGAATTATCCATCCAAACCGCTATATAAAATAGCAAATATGTTGAACTGCCTACAATTTCAAATTCAGCGAAACAACGCTTTTCCCTTTTTCTGCATCGTTTCCTCCTCTTATCAATGAAAATGCCATCATTTGGCCTATATCCTATAACTGACCTGCAACACGCAAAAAGGGGCATTCAGACATTTACGTAAATCGTCGTCTCGGATTAGCCTGCGCAGTACGCGCAGGCTAATACGAGACGGCACTTTACGTCTACTACATTAGATTTTGTTCGTCAGTAGACTTGTGCAAAACGTAAATTACATGAAAACAGAAAGTGTCGTTTCGGATCAGCCTGCGCTGACTGCACAGGCTGATCCGCGGGGTTACTTTACGGAAAGGTCCGAATGTCCCTTTTCGCGTGTTGCAAGCCATAATGTCGTCAGTAATTGCTGTAAAATTGGAACCGTCAAAAGTTTTCTTATCTTGAAAAGAGTTCAAACATCAAAGCAAAAAATAAGCCATGGGTTGTGACAAGACGGCCGGTTTAATGCTTACGCAAAAAGTATCGAATCGTATCAGGCTGGCCTGTATCGAAACTTTTTGCTACTAGTCAACTTTCCTCGTGTCCAAGGACCAGTTTACCCATGTTTCGGTTGGTTGTAAAGAAAAGAAAAAAAATCTATGGACCAATTGTGTGATGAATTATATGATGCTTTGTGTAATAGATATTCTATGATGCATGAAACTCCCTTTTGTCAGCACACGACTGTACTTTGTGTAATTTGTTGATATATATTATGTGTTGAAATTAACAATGTAATGTTTTCAAAAGTCCTCTTTTTAGGGGCCGTCAAGAGAAAGGGTTTCTTCATGACCTCGTTAAAATTGATATAAACGTTGTAGGAAAAGAAAAAAAAAAAATGCTGACTACCACTACATGTATTTTCTCCTTTTCTCACCATGCATGTTTTCAAAAGCATTCTTTTTCATGGTCGTCAACCTTTTGTTTCGAGACAGGGTTCAATTCATTAACTTCTCTCCATCCCTAATCAAATTTGTAACGTACATCTAATAATACATCTTTGTAAAACATAATTACATTTTGATTCGTGATTACACGTGAGATACAATAGGAGAAAACGTTTGTTTTATCTGCTATGCTACGTTCTTTTTTGAAAGTCAGATCACTTATGTTCATATTTTGCGACAAAGAAAAAAAAACCAAGTGAAATATGCAACATGTGAATAACTTTAAAAAGAGAAATTTCTGTTTCCTATTCACTGTTCTTAGTATGAGTCATGCTCTGTGGAAAAGAAGCTTGATGCATCTGAACAATGTATCACCATAGGTCTACCTGCGTAGTCCGTGTAAGCTGATCTTGGTCGATTTTTTTAATTGGCTTTCTATCTGCATTCTGTCTGAAAACCCATGCAGACTGTTGTTACACAAAGTGGATTTATGTAGAGGATAATCAACTGGTTATTTTTATATGAAAAATATCTCACGAGGATGCGTTGTTAGGCGTTGAAAAAACGAGTGCGCAGCACGAGTTTTTTTAAACGCCTTACGACACATCCGAGTGACATATTTTTCATATCAAAAATAACTAGTTAATTATTCTATTTATTATATACCTTATTAACATTATTATTTTTAATATTTCATTTGAGAGTCAAAAAAAAAAAAAAGAGCCGTCAGAGACGGGTTATGCTCCCCGAACAAGTGCTTGTCATAAAATATATGAAATTGATATAAATTCACTTCTTTTATCCTAAAAGAACCAGTTCATGCCCCCCAAAATTTGAAGTGAAAAGGCAATTACTATCTTAGAGATAGCCAACACAAACTTGTAGAGGACAATAAGCCCAATAAGCCCCCTTTAAGCTCCCTTTTCCCATCAGACAATATTGCATCATTGAAATAAATAGAGCGGGTGTGTGGTTTGTGGCATTTTTGAATAATACTTCAAAATTCGAAATTTCATAAAATTTTGAGCAGTCATGTAGTAAATATTACATAAAACAACTTTTTACATGAAGCCCCCTTTTTCCGAGATGCAGCCTGAAATTGAGAAACAGGAAGAGAGGTACCTGGGCAACATTCCAACAAGTTCAGATTTGAAATTTCACAAAGTTTTGAGCACCGATAAAGGAGATACAAGTGAAAAACAATTTTTTCCATGAAGTCGCCGTTTTCCGTGATGCAACCTCAATTTGAGAAACCAGGAAAGACATATTTGCGCATTTGTAATTCATAGATTGAAAAAAAACAAAGGGCACATGTTGAAACTTGTAAAGCAAGATATAACCATGAAATTTCGACAAAAACTGAACAAGATATTAGTAAAAATTAAAATTTTGCATTAGGGCCCCTTTTTCCTTGTCATTTTACAAGAAACCCCCTTTTTCCATGACAGATGGTCAAATTGAAAAACACATACATAAAGAAACAAGAGCACATGGTAAAACTTTGATAAAACAATATAACCATGAAGTTGATTGAAATTTTGAGCAAAACTCAATGAAATATTAGTAAAAATTGGAATTTTGCAAGGAACCCCCTTTTTCCATGACAGAATGTCAACTTAAAAAACGCCAAGATTAAAAATAGCAAGGGCACATGCTAAACTTTCAATAAACAATATAACCATGAAGTTTCATGATATTCTGACAAAAACTGAATGAGATATTGGCAAAAATTGCAATTTTGCATTAAGCCCCTTTTTTCCAGGCCCCTTTTTCCTTGTCATTTTACAAGAAACCCCCTTTTTCCATGACAGATGGTCAAATTGAAAAACACATAGATAAAGAAACAAGAGCACATGGTGAAACTTTGAAAAAACAATATAACCATGAAGTTTAATAAAATTTTGAGCCAAAATGATTGAAATATTAGTAAAAATTGGAATTTTGCAAGAAACCCCCTTTTTCCATGACAGAACGTCAACTTAAAAAATGCCAAGATTAAAAATAACAAGGGCACATGCTAAAACTTTCCATAAACAATATAACCATGAAGTCTCATGACATTCTGACAAAAACTGAATGAGATATTAGCAAAAATTGCAATTTTGCATTAAGCCCCTTTTTTCCATGACACGGGGTCAAATTGAAAATCCGGGAAAGATACGTCGGCACCTTACTTCAAAAAGTTCATATATGAAGTTTTATCCAATTTGGTCCAGGGGTTGTGGAGAAATCGCTTCGGACGGACGGGCGGACAGACGGACGGAAGGACGGACGGACGGACGGACGGACGGACGGACAGACGGACGGACAGACGAAGCGGCGACTATATTATCGCCCTTCGGGGAGCATAAAAAATGTAATCGAAAAAAAAGTAGTTCCTAAATTACGGCAGAAAGTTAATATCATCACTAGTGATGATATCAAAATTTATTACACTGGGAAATTCCAGGATTTCACTGCTAGGTATATAATAAAAGTCCATAATTATTTGATGACTTGCTTGGTGTGGTAAATCATGTAGATGCATAAAGCCCCCTTTTGGTAGAGCATTACTCATACTTATGTATTCAACCTTATTTGGCTTGCAACACTTGAAAAGGGGCATTCGGACATTTGCGCAAAGTGTCATCTCGGATCAGCCTGCGCAGTCCGCGCAGGCTAATCCGAGACGGCACTTTATGACTACATATCAGATTTTGTGCTACTGTAGATTTGCAAAAGAACAGAAAATCAGATAAAAACGGAAATTGTTGTCTCGGATCAACCTAAGCGTACTGCGCAGGCTGATCCGGGGCGACACTTTATGCAAATGTCTGAATGCCCCTTTTCGTGTGTTGTATGCCATTTCATATTGCTTATCCATTTTCAAAATTGGTGTTGTTGACATCGGACGCTGCAAATTTGTTACAGGGTAGCTTCGTGAATGAAATAAATTTCTGAGTAATTTAATTATCTGATTATTTAAAATCTTTCAGTTTGAAGAACAAAATGGAGTCAAACGACGAAGTTTTCTTGTCGGATGAAAATGCTGACGACAGACACGACAAGGACAACACTTATACTACCGATAACACCCACAATGACGATAACACGTATAAGGCAGATATCACACATAATGCCGATAACACGGAATCGAACACTCGTCAACGAAAACGATCTATCGTTCATAGCGACCCGCCTGACTTAGATACAATGGCTAAACCAGGTCAACATCAAACAATAGCCGAAGGATTGACAAACGGAGGTCGTATAACACCTTCTGATCAGTTTCTAAGAGATGAAACATATCATGCACCACAAGATGGACACGAACATGATAAACATAAACAAGATATAAGTCATGCTGGACATGAGGGTCGTAATGTCTACGTCGACAAATCAGATTCACCGAGTCATTCTCCGAATAACGCCCCAAATAATCGGGAAGTTACTGATAATGGCATTCTCTACGACGATACAAAACCGAAACGTTTGCCAAACCCTAGGAAGTTTAAACTGAGTGTTGACGAAGACACGGAAACCAAGAGAAGAGCAAGAACGACGAGTGCCAGTCCGAGAAGCAGTTTACACGACAGCATCAGTATACTTATATCTCCCGATGAACCAGATAGTCCGCCAAAACGTCGACGTCGATTACCAGAGACACGAGACGATTATAGACAAGATTATGATATGTCAAGAGATAACACTCATAACTCCGATGTAAATATACTTCATACAGACACAAACAGATTTGTTCCAGACATAGAAAAGGGTGAACACTATCAGAGAAGTCCTGAACTGGCCCGACGTAAACTTTCAAACAGAACTAGTGTAGTTGCCAATGAACACAATCAAACTTTAAGATGCTCATCTCCCGTCGAAAGACTTATCACAAAGCACGGACTGCATGATACAACAAGTAATGTTTTAAGAAAGCACTCGTCTGACGCTAGACTTGTTGGAAATCGAGAGAGAATTAAACCTCCTCCACAGCGCAAGGTCTCTCTAGAGGCCAGAATAGAAGCCCACAGGTATAACGAGGCACCAAATAGTGCGGAGCAATTCAGACGACGTAAGGTGTCATTTGATACAACGGCTCTTGTTAATGGCAGCCGGTTCATGCCCCTGAACGATGAAATTGCACTGAGCGACAGACAGGAAATAGTTACTCACGATGAAGACCAGCAGCACTATCCTACCGATGGGATGAGTCAGTTTAAATCTGATTTAAGACATGAAAATCAGGAAGTAGGGGAGGAATACATTGAGACCAATGTAGATGACGACTGTAAAGAAACTGTGAACGAATTTCATGATTATTACGACAATAAGGCTTACGTGGAGGACGAAGTTCAGTACAACGATAAACCTTTAACAAACTCCCAAAATTCCTATGATCACAATGGCATGAGGTACGACCAGAATACGAATCAACGTCCAACCACACAGCTAGATGACAGATTTCAAACATCCTACAGTACACCCCAATCAGCTTCCGATGGAAAGATTAAACGGTCGTCTACACAATCTAATGACAGTGGCCTTCCTAAGTCTATTCTGAAACTAAGAAAGGAAGATACTGATTCAATGGTGTCCGAAGATTCTTTAACTTCTAATCGTGCCTTCAAACTTAGAAAGGATTCTATTGCTTTGTTTACTGATAAAAATGGCGAGGTTCAACTACAGGCCCTGAGAAAAGAATATTCAAACCCTTGGAGACGATTTGGAAAGAGAAATATCAAACAGGTACGGGTAATTCTCGAAAATCTGAGTATTCAAAAATACCAATACTTGCATATCGCTTAATTTAAAGTTTTGGCTAAATTAAATATTTCAATGGAAAAAAAAGTGTAGCAGCAATGCTAATTTCTGCACTTTCCAACCAACGGTCATGTGCCTGTTAATGTTCTATTTCTGTTTCAGAAAACTGGGCTCTGCGTAGTTCAGTAATACAGTATGGGACCCCTAACTTGGAAGCCCCGGGTTTGAGCATCTCTGAAAGCAATTGGTTTTTCATGAAAGTGTTCTTGGGCATGACGCTTCAAAGCCCAAGCCTTGTGCTAGAAAAGCCTGATACACACATGAATGCACATGCTGTTGCCGTGATTTGACTGAAATAATGTGGAAAGAGGCGTAAAACATCAATCAATCAATCAATGTTACGGAAACCATGGATTACATTGTGAACGAAACACAAGTGAGCCATTGTTGAAGTCTGCGATGAAGAAACACAGTACGATTACTAGACAAAGAAACTTTAGAACACTCCATAATGGCCGGGCCGGGCAGCTCAGAGCTCAGCGTGTCACACTCGTGACTCTGTGGTTGCTAATTGATACCCTGTTGAGCCAAACTTTCTTTTTGGCGATTTTTCTGAAACATGTGAGAAAAGTAGTCAGTGTATGGGAAAGAAAGTTGAATCAGTACTGGTGTGAGAAAGCCAGGAAACACATGCGTAGGTACACTGATCGCCGTCATATGACCTTCGCCGTTAAAACGGTGTTAACCCCAAATACAACCAAAGTAAGTGAAGAGATTAAGTACTTGCAGAAGAATTTAATGTGGCTCAAATGATAACAAATGTCTTTGAAAGGTCGAAATATTATAGAAATAGAAAGAAAAATGCTGGTTGGCCCTCGGTATAGATTGAGATTATTGTAGGTCAGGGATCGAAACCTTGAGGTCATTGATCGTACCCCCGGTCAACCTCTGTATACATACTTAAGTCTATAAAAGAACAATAAAAGCATCTTTTTGTCTCAGCTCAAACAAATAACTAACAGTTCAAAGGATAGTAGATGCCAAAAAATATGTCTCTACCTGTTTATGTGTCTCATAAACATAATTTGGTTGACTGGAAAGACTGACTCTCTCTCTCGCGCTCTCTCTCTCTCTCCCTCTAGCCGAATCCTCGTGGCTCAGTCAGTAGCATACACGGCCCGTATTCACCAACCATTCTTTGGTGAAGAACCGTCCTTTATTCTCCAGTATTTTCTACATTTGTAAGTAACAAAACTTTTGATTGGCTAAAGCATTCGGTTTAGCCAATCAGAGGTTGTGTTACTTACAAATTTAGAAAACCTTGGAGAATAGGACTTTAGAACAGGGGGTCGCTGGCTTGTCTCAACCAATTTCTTTCCGAGAATTAATAAAAGTCATTGCGACAGGATTCAGTCCTCTCTAACCGCTTACCACTGTTTCAGCAATTGTTATGTGGGAAAGAAGCCAGTGGCTTAATAGAGTATTGTACAGAGCACTGGTAAAAGAAATTCCATTAAATCATGGATAGGTGCACTGGCCACCGCGATTCAACTGAAATATGTTGAAAACGGCGCTAAACTCCAAGCAATCTCTGTCTCTCTTTTCTCTCTGCCTCCCTTCCTCCCTCCCTCAGTCAATCAATCAATCAATTAAGCAATCAATCAGTCAAATAATCACGTTTCTTTCTTTATTTTCAGATGTGGGCAGAAAGGCACGAAACGCTCCAAAAATACAAACTACATCTGTTTGTTCTGCTATTGTTCAGCATGACCCTTATATTTGTCGCTGTTGGACTACACTTTCACAGTAAACACCATGAAAATTTGGAAATAGCGAAGAGAATATTCTTTAATGCCAGAAAGCGAATTATTTCTATCGTCGACCCCGAACATAGAGATGCTTTTTTAGCAATGCTAGGTCAAGACATACCAGCCTGGCAACAACCGACCCATTGCTATAGTAACTATAAAGACATACACGACAGAACATGTTTAAAGTGGAAAGACCATGCAACGCTAAATATTGTATTTTCGCCACTTAATGATACTAATTGCTATACCATACGTTGGGACTTAGAAGACGGACGAAGGTTTTATGATTGCTTTCATTTATCCAATAGTTATTGGTACGGACCATCAAACATTTCTGATAGCCAGTGGCCATTAGAAAATTCTAAATTTGTACTATCAGACAGTCGGTCAAACTTTCATGGCAGTGGCACATTTTCACATGCATTTGAATACTACTGGCTATCGTCAGCCGGTGCAGTTATTCTCGTTCAATCAAAAGTACCTCTCGAAATTAATTGGAATACAAAACGGCATCATCAAGTATGTTTTCTGGAGGTCAACAGAGGTGCTCCGGACAATGGCAAGGTGAAAGACAGCATTACGTATACAATGTGTAATGGAGTCAATATGCGAGACACACATGAAACAATCAGAGAGAAATATTTCCCGAAAGTCACTTCTCTGCCGAAGAAGTACCTGCTGGAAAAACCTCATTGGTCAACAGCCTGGGAATCTTCTCAATTTGCTGTGAATGAAACGATAGTAACAAACTTGATACATAATCTGACAAACAACAGCTTGGATTGCAGCGCAATTGAGATTGACGGGAAGTGGGAAAAACATTACGGAGAGTTGGTTTTTGACCGCAGTGCTTTCCCAAATGTATCTAAGGTTATAAATGAGATAGCAAGTGTCGGTTGCAAAGCGTCACTTAACATATACCCATACGTGAGTTTTCAGTCAGAGCCTGTTATAAATGGTCGGTTAACGTATGATTATTTCATTAAGGATAAGAGTAAGACAGTTCCAGCTCTCGTACAATGGCAACATGAGTTAGGCGCCATGTTGGACGTGTCGAACCCGAAGGCGATGGAATGGCTGAGAGGCAAGCTAAACAACATTACAGATTCCTATGACTTAAGGACATTTAGACTCAGTTACGGGGTTTCAGATTGGTTCCCCCATGATCCTACATTTAACGCTAGCGATGCAACACCAAAGAGAATCAAGTTCCTACTCACGGACGTCCTTACTTCATTCGGAGAAATTATCGTACAAAGTACAGCAGATTCCCAGAACATCACCACACTTATTGGTATTTCTTCAGACATTGAAACAGATTCCAAAACAGGCGTGTCTTGCATTTCCAACATAATACCTAACGTGCTAAGCCTCGGGATGGTCGGATATTCATTTGTCATGGCAGACGGATTTGCAATCGAGAGAAAACTAAATCAAGATACATCCAAGGTTTTTCCAACACGAAGTCTGTTCATGAGGTGGATGCAAATGTCCTCGTTCATGCCTGCCATGAGATACACAATCAAACCTTGGTCCTATGACCCGGAAGTCGTAGAACTTTCTAAAAATTTAACCCAATTTCATAAAGACAAAATCATAAAATTGTTCTATGATTTTGAACCTGATTTGTTGCAAGGGGAACCCTTTATTCAACCATTATGGTGGCTTGATCCCTATGATCCTGATACATATAAAATTGGTGACCAGTTTGTAGTCGCCGGAAAATACCTTGTGGCTCCTATATTGTGTGACGACAGCAGCCATGATGGTTATTCGTACCGAGATATTTACGTACCACGAGGGCTGTGGTTGGATTTGGAGAGTAAAGCAGTCGCTACAGGCCCAAAGTGGCTCGCGAATTACAAAGCTTCGGAGTTTACTGTGCCTTATTTCGAAAAGATGCCTGAACTTCAGAATGGATTTAGTTAACTCTTTACAAAATGACAAAATTTACCACGCGTCCAAATTTAAAGTTGTTGCAGAGTATAAATAAAATGTGGCTATTTTTTTAACTGTATCTTTCCCAGTGTCATTGTGGCTAAATTGATAAGACCCGACTCTAAAAGGGTAGAAATCATTGTGAGAAAAGAAGAAAATGCAGGCAAGCAGCATGTTTCTGTTTTTCCTACAATGCTTTAATTAATGCTTCTTTCTCAGAGTCGTTAAAGAACGGAATTGTCTGGTGAGGAATTTACCTGGCACTGTACCGTAAAATTAATTGAGTTAAAGAACAGGAAAGATAGTTTTAGAATGCATGAAAAATATTGTGCGAAAAGGGGGTAAATTACTTGTAACAAGCATTTGATACTTTTTCTGCAATATTTAATCATTGCCTACTGCAGGAGCGTAAAAAGTTGCATTTGGATAGGAATATGGTTTATATTACCTCATAATCCATTTTTTTCATACGGTCCCTCCAATTGGTCTACAATAATAAAAGTAAGCATGAATAAATATATAATACGGTTCAGATTTTTTATGATATCACCACATACATAAACTAATAATAATCAGAAAATCTCAATATGAATCTGCAAGATTAAGATCACCTGTACACCCTCCGACTGTGCTGTTCTTTGTAGCATCTGCCGAAGGCAATGCCACTATGAATTCAATGTTGAATTTTAAAGACCATGTAAGGTATTTTGTGCAAGGCCGAATGAAATAAACAAAATTAAACTCAATTTTTCTCAGAAATGATTTTTCTATACCACTCAGATTTGTAATTGGTAATGACATTTAAAAATACACTGAGTGAGGCCATCGATCGTGGAAATAATTTTCTTTAATTGAAAATAGCTTCACCCGCTGATAGCCTTCTATTGGCGCAATGATATACACCAAATTTGTCTACTGACCGCTTGGTCACCGGCTTTTTCGTTCAAAACCAGTTTGTCCCTGGGCTTGTTAATTCCATAAATATTAATTCCACATAATGACTTTCTTCACAAATACCAAAATACCACCCCAGTGTTTTCAATGCTTTGATTTTCTTTTCATAAACATTATTTGAAGAGAGAATTTACAACGCCTGGGCCTTTCATACAAGCCATGCTCTGACATGGAATAGGGGTTTAATGCAATTTTATGTTACGTTACAGTAAGCAATTCGTCACTTAATTACTGCTCTAGCATTGGGGGAAGGGGGTAGTGGGGGGGGGGGGGTTAATGTTTTTTCATGTTACGTTATACCAGGCAATTCGTCACTTAATCATTGATCCATAAAATGTAATTTTGTCCAGCTGAATCCTGAAATACTGGCTTTTTTATATGTAGAAAATTAAAGAATAGCAAAAAATTTCGACTCAGGTCAGCCTGCGCTGTCCGCGCAGGCTGACCCGAGTCGAAAATTTTTGACTCTGACTTTTTGTAGGTTCATTAATCCTACTTTCACAAAGCAAGACCCAAATGGTTTGTCTTCTTGAGGAGGATATTGCACATACCTCGTACCTTTCCAGGCAAAAATTTAACGAAAGATGGTGTCTCGTACCTGCCGACTTCTTTCTTCCGAGGATGTTTCTGAAACACGGCTATTTTTAAAGGCCTAGTTGACCCACTACAGAACTTTTTAGATTTAAGCAGAACACTTCAGTAATATGAAACCCCGTCGAACTATTGGGAGTTTTATTGAATTAAGTGTGTTTTAGCACGCAGCTTTCAACATCTTTTCAGTCATATCACAGTGACAGCTCACATATTCATATTTTTCCTTGGTTTCACCAGTACTAGGCCAGAGCGCTGAAGTGTCTTACTTGGGAGTTTTATTGAATAAATTGTGTTTTAGCATGCCGTTTTCAACATTATTTCAGTCATATCGGGGCGACAGCTCACATATTCATATATTTCCTGGGTTTCACCAGTACTAGGCCAGGGCTCTGAAGCGTTTTGGCCAATTACACTTCCACGAAAAACCCTGTGGATCCAACGTTTCTGTAGAAATGTATTACATCTCCATTCGACCAGGAATAACTAGTTCAACACGATGACTTGTTTTGTTTGGGTTTGTCTTCACTTACCTTTATCCTGCTATATCAGGGAAGTGAAACTTTCAAGCCAATAAGAAAAAGCCAATATTTTGCTATTTCATGGAGAAAGAGATCTCCAAATCGGGCAGTGTAGATCAAGATCAGACTGCACGTTCTGTGCAGTCTGATCTTGACCTACACTGCCCGCAAAATGTCAGTGAGAGACGCTTCGCAAACTAAAGGCTCGACAAATTGTTCTAATTCTTATCCATAAGTTTGACCCGTACCGAGATAATACAATGAGAGTGAGCACAGAGGCCCTCTTCACTATCAATGTCGACTGATGTAGCTTTTTCCTTGTCGATCAAGATCGGATTGTACACAGTGAAGTCTCATTATGGGTCTGCAATGCCTTCGACCTGCTACGTCGGCTACAATCCGAGGCTTATAGTTATTGCTCCATAGTTTTTTTTTTTCATTTTCTCTGAATGTACAAAAAAATCGGCCTGAACCTTTTGGTCTGACTTGTGTTGGGCTGAAACAACTGGTTAAGCGTTAATCCATTATCACACAATCCCTACTTTTGACGACCCTGAGAAAGAAGCCTTTAGAAAACATTGTGGGAAAAGGAGAAAATGCTGGTAACCAGCATTTTCTCCTTTTCCCACAATGTTTTCCATCCTTCACGAAAGGAATTTCAAATTTTCAGTGACTTTTATTTTGTCATCTGCAAATGCTCGAGATTTGGACAAGCCTAAAATATTATTGTTTGGTAATGAGTTAAATACTAAAATACCCAGCCCCGTAGGAAGCTTTTTAGATGGAGACTGGGAGAACTGAAGATTATGTGCCAGAGCACTAGTATACATTACTTGTTTCATAAAAAAAAAAGACATCTTTTTCTGTGGCTAGAGACGGACCCAAAACGAGGTTTAAGCAGGATTGGATTTTGCCTTCCACTACTTATCCCCCTTTATAATTACTGCTAAACAGGGCAAAACAATTGTTATCCATTATCAAGGTTTAAAGTTTTCTAAGCTTTCAAAACATTTCAAGGTTAGGAAAAAAAACTAAGCTAAGCTTCCCCCCTCTCCCCTCTCTCCAACCCAAGCGAAAATGGTAGTTGCCACTTTTTTCACAATACCCCCAAAAAATGCTTTTTAACTCTTTACCAAACTACAAAATTTCATACTGGTCCAAATTGAAAGCACTTGCAGACAACACATTAAAAGTAACTCTAAAACTGAAACTTGCTTTCAGAAGATTAGAAAATGCTGGTCAAAAGCATTTTCTCCTTTTCCCACAATGTTTGCAAAAGGCTTCTATCTTTTGCTGACTGGTAAAGGATTGACTTTCCCATGTGGACGGGCCTCAAAAAGGTCAAATAAATGTGTTACACGTACATGTACATTAGAAAAAAAAATGTATTTTTTGTGTGAATATATTTACGTTAGAAAACTGGACGAATGGGGAACATGTTCCAAGCAACTTTGGTAAGCCTAAACTAAGTAATGTCATCATAGTCGCTTTTAGTGTAGTCTGATCTTGGCTCGATACTGTCCATCACTTAAGAGCTTTTTTACGCAAACCACAAAGGCTGAACACTTTATCATACAATGAATACTTTATCGACCATGGAGAAGAAGCCTTTTGAAAACTTTGTGGGAAAAAAAGAAAATGCTGGTAACCAGCATTTTCTCCTTTTCCCACAAAGTTTACTACCCATGTCAAAGAAAAATTGCATCATTTGAGCCACTATGAAATTGTTGTCTGTAAATCTCTTCAATTTTGATTAGGTCTGAAATTCTGTCATGTGGTAAAGGATTAGAGAATTGCCTTTGTCTCTGTTTTTGAATGAATATGTTCCTTCATTTACTCCGAAGTTTCAAGGTTCTAAAAACATCTCAGCTCCTTTAATTATAGAATTATTTAAACAACAGGGCCAAGATGGCCCTGGATCGCTCACCTGAATTTTAGAGAGGACCATAGCCATTTTTTTTTAGGTATTGAAACATTGGAAACAAAATCATTACTAGTATTTTGCCAAGCATTTTCAAAAGGTCACCTGTAAAAGTCCTTTCAAAATCTGACCAGCAGTTTCAGAGAAGAAGAATTTTTAGGAGTTTCTTAATTTCCCTACAGTGCAAGTAGCCCCCATTCACCAGAGGCATGGTTCTTGACGGATCAAAATTTCGCAAACAAGTTTTAAAAAAAGTCATCCAAGGAACATCTCTGTGAAATTATTTCAAATTCTGACCAGCGGTTTCAGAGAAGAAGAGTTTTTAAGAATTTCTTCATATCCGTATAGTGCAAGTAGCCCCCATTCACCAGAGCCATGGTTCTTGACGGATTAAAATTTCACGAACAAATTTTGAAAAGGAACATCCAAGGAACATTTCTGTGAAATTATTTCAAATTCTGACCAGCGGTTTCAGAGAAGAAGAATTTTTAAGAATTTCTTCATTTCCCTACAGTGCAAGTAGTCCCCATTCACCAGAGCCATGATTCTACACGGATCAAAATTTGCAAGCACTTTTTGAAAAGGGTCATCCAAGGAGCATTTCTGTGAAATTATTTCAAAATCTGACCGGCAGTTTTAGAGAAGAAGAGTTTTTAGGAATTTCTTCATTTCCGTATAATGCAAGAAGCCCCCATTCACCAGAGGCATAGTTCTTGACGGATCAAAATTTCGCAAACAAGTTTTAAAAAAAGTCATCCAAGGAACATCTCTGTGAAATTATTTCAAATTCTGACCAGCGGTTTCAGAGAAGAAGAATTTTTAAGAGTTCCTTCATTTCCCTATAGTGCAAGTAGCCCCTATTCACCAGAGCCACATTTCTTGAAGGATTAAAATTTCACGAACATTTTTTGAAAAAGGTCATCCAAGGAACATCTGTGTGAAACTATTTCAAAATCTGACTAGTGGTTTTAGAGAAGAAGAATTTTTAAGAATTCATTCATTTCCGTATAGTGCAAGTAGCCCCCTTTCACCAGAGCCACATTTCTTGACGGATCAAAATTTCAGGGACACTTTTTGAAAAGGGTCACTCAAGGAACATCTCTGTGAAATTATTTTAAAATCTGACCACCAGTTTCAAAGGAAAAGATTTTTAAAGAATTTTCTAAAAAATTCCATTTGGTTGCCATGGCAACCAGAGTTTTTGACGGAATCAAATTCCGTGAACAAATCTTAAAGAGGACCTCCAACGGAAAATTCCAGCCAAGTTTGGTCCAAATTTGCTCAGCAGTTTAGGAGGAGTTGATGTTTAAAGAATTGTTGACGACGCACGACGTACGACGCACGACGGACGACGCACGACGGACACCGGGTGATCCTAAAGGCTCCCCTTGAGCACGTTGTGCTCAGGTGAGCTAAAAACTTAACAATGACATATAGCACTAAATGACCAAGTTGCAAAGACGCACTTGTAACTGATTGTGCTGTCTACATATATATACAGAACTTTCGTCTTGCATTAAGCCATTAATGAAACCTTGTGATTGTTGAAGTAAAAAAAAAACTTTTTATGAGCCTGCTTCCTTTTACCACCATGTCTTCGCGCTTAATCATATAAAAACCTAAAGTACATGTTGATCTTTAATTTTACAATTGATGCTCTCAACGTTGGATAGTCTCAAATTTTATCCATGGTGGGTGATAGTGTAACACGACAAGACACCAGTGTATATCTACATGAACTTTTTCACTACCAAGGATGAGGTAAGGCTTTTGCAGACGGTTATAATCAAGATTAGACTGCACAAAATGTGAGGTCTGATCTTCATTTACCCTGTCGGCTTTATGCAGCAGATCTTTGAAGAGAACTTTAGACGAAACCTCTTAAAATGCTGTGGAGGCCTAATATACAGTAAGAAAATAACAACTTCACGACGAAAGAGTGAAGAAACAGTAGACCTGAATTAACCCATTACCACACAATGCCGATTTTTGACGCCCCTGAGAAAGAAGCCTTTAGAAAACATTGTGGAAAAAGGACAAAATGCTGGTAACCAGCATTTTTTCCTTTTTCCACAATGTTTTCTACTCTTCACAAAACACATTTCAAATTTTCAGTCTCTTTTATTTTGTAGTCTGCAAATGCTTTCAATTTGGACCAGTCTAAAACATTGTCGTTTGGTAATGAGTTAAGATGGCTGGTTCTGTGCAGTCTGATTTGGATAATCGTTGTACGCCAAGATACAAATATCACCAGCATTCCAAATTAAAACCTTCGACAATATGATAGACACAGAAAGCATCGACTGAAATACTTTATGATTCAAACACCGATCGTGCATCATTTTATATTATACAGGTATTTCTGCTTGCAACTGCATGCAGCGGGGCTGTTCCTTTAGAAAACTTAGAAAGGTAATTCCCCTCTCTCTCTCCCTGCGTCCCTCTCTGTTTCTATCTCTTTCTCAAATTCAATTGTGCCCATATTATAAAGAAAACTTAAGTAACAGGTCTAATGCACTAGAAAAGACCACACTCTCCTGAATTGATTCTTGACTGATGAAACGAACTTATCCACCTATGAAAACCAGCCAAAATATTGTGATGAATGCAATCGAATCGATATTGTCCGAGTAAGTAACAATGTTTATTGATACATTCTAATTATACTTACGATGATTTACTTGGTATAAACCAGCACGGATGTGCATAAAAATCGCCGCTTATGCATGTGTATTATTGCAGCTATGCAGAGTTTGAAAGTTTTGCGAGCTTGTTTAGAAAACACTACGGTACTGATGCTGAGCGGCACTACAGGTAAGTTGGTTACAGTAACACTGTAATAGCTCGTTTTTCGTCTGTTTTCCATGGAGGTGAAAGGTGATATACTTCACCTCTTTATAATATTGCCGCCGAGCCCCGTGTAGCTTATAGTAGTTTTAAGTAACTAAAAGCCCGATTAGAACAAGAGTTAAAGCTTTTTCAATCAAATTTCCAACGAGGCTCGAGTTCTGTTGCGCATTACTCAGGTAGCTTCTCAATGACTAGTGCTGACAGCCTAAATCTTACCAGCTGTAGGCTACCTGGCAACAAATCTAACGCAAAAGAGCCAAGTGGGGACAGTTACAATAGCGATCTATTTCAATGGTCTTAAGGGATTGAAGACAACTCCGTTCACAAAACTCCAACGTTAGCAACAGAGGAAGCATGCACCAACCCGAATTCGCTAAGTAATCAGTGAAATTAGAGGAGTTTCACATAATCTTTGCTTTATTATCTTGCTCAGAGCTAAACGATATTGGTGTAACAACTTAGTATATTTACAAACTTTCTTAGATATACTTTTAAGAGAATCTTAACATCAAATGCATTCACATATGTCTCATTTTGAACTGAAAATCATACGCATTTTGGTCCGTGTGTCTAGTACTCTAGTACTTTAAGCCCCGTTGATTTCCATAGTAATTTCAAATGTGCACAATCTATTGAAAAGGCTTGGTGTATGGTTTGAAAATAGACGACTAATAGACCAACATAACATAGAGGCTGAAAACGGTCTACATTCGTTCACAATGGGTATGAACCAATTTGGTGACATGGTAAGCGCTTTCTCTTTACATCAGACCAGAATATCTTGGACCTGTTGAAATTTAAAGCAATTGCAGACGACAGACAGCCGATCTGACGTCCATTGTCTATTAAAGTGTGCAGAACCTTGTGGGAAAAGGAGAAAATGCTGGTTACCAGCATTTTCTCCTTTTCCAACAACGTTTTCAAATGCTGTTATTTCTTTAGAACTATCACCAATTCTGACAACAATGTCAACAATAACATACTTACAACAACAAGAGAGCCATGTTGACATCGCCCTGGTTCCTTAAACTGGTGAACTGCAATGGTTGTCATCCAGATTTCTATGATATGTATAGAATCTTAATCCATTACCACACAATCCCTATTCTTTTGACGACCCTGAGAAAGAAGCCTTCTGAAAACATTGGGGGAAAAGGAGAAAATGCTGGTAACCAGCATTTTCTCCTTTTCCCACAATGTTTTCTACCTTATACAAAACAAATTTCAAATTTTCAGACACTTTTATTTTGTCTTCTGCAAATGCTTTCGATTTGGACAATCCTAAAATATTGTCGTTTGGTAATGTGTTAAGGCAGAGAACCATACTGATAACAATTAGATTGACCTTGGGATAACAAAATTAGCTACTTGGTTCGAAAATAGATTTATTGAACAAATACAGACAACTTTTTTAAAACAAAATATATCCTTAAAAGAGACCGTTATCTTGTGACTGTAATAAATTGCTCATAATCAAGCTCTTTGTTTTTCTGTAGACAGCGGAAGAATTCAGACGGACAATGCTGACCTACAAAGCAGGTGGTCGTAAAAATACTAATATCTATAGCTACAAGGGTGTCACTGAGCTACCCCACACTGTGGATTGGAAAGCCCAGGGGTACGTTAGTGAAGTGGGCAACCAGGTAAGAATATTCTCTCCTCTCCCCCTACCCCACCCCCGCCCCCTCCTCCCTCCGATCTTACGAACTTAGCCTATCTGTAATTCTAGATGTATAACACGAACCAAGAATTGGGAGAGCAACGCTATTTTCTACATGTATATTTGCCAGTCCAATTTATTATCTTCTGTGAAAAGTATACAGATGATGACTAGAAATAATCATCGTAAAAAAAAAACAACAGACTATTAACATGAATTTGGATTCAAAATTATACTGGAGTAATCTAGAAACATCATGACAAAGGCAAAAACTGCTTGTTACTTTTTGTTTCCCCAAAAGTCTGCTTAGCCTCAGAAGCGCAGTCGGTAGCGAACAGGAATTGATTAACCCATTACCACACAATCCCTACTTTTGACGCCCCTGTGAAAGAAACCTTTTGAAAACACTGCGGGAAAAGGAGAAAATGCTGGTAACCAGCATTTTCTCCTTTTCCCACTGTGTTTTCTACCCTTCCCGGAACAAATTTCAATTTTTCAGTCACCTTTATTTTGTCGTCTGCAAATGCTTTCAATTTGAACCAGTCTAAAATTTTGTCGTCTGGTAAAGAGTTAATGGTGGTCGCTGGCTCGTATCCCTTCCCCGGCCAATTTCCATTTCCAAGGAATGATGATAATCAAAAGGGACAGCATTCTTTCCTCTCTCGCCGTTGATCGATATTTTGACGATGAATGGCTATGTGAGAAAGCAGTGAGTGCTTGTATAGAATGATGTGCAAAGTACTGGTAATGGAAACTCTAGGAATGCATGGATGGCGGCCGCTAAAAATAGAATAATGTTGAACAACGGCATTGAATACTTTTCATTCAATCACTGGATTCGTAAAAGATCTCCTACAAGACACTTAAACTATTTCTGTCGATGGCAATGAATAATTACATATAACTACAGGGTACATGCGGAAGCTGTTGGGCATTCACAGCTACTGGGGCTTTGGAAGGACAACACAAAAAGAAGACTGGTAAACTGGTCGATTTGTCTGAGCAGAATCTGATGGACTGTTCCACAAAACAAGGTTTGAATCTCATAATTGCTTTTATCCGACTGATTATTTGATGTTTTAGAACTTTTTCTTTTGGGGGAATTCTCAAGGGATAGGGCGAGCGTTGTATAGATAGGGAATCCTGGTTATGTCTCGGAACCTTGGCTAAAGCAGAGCAATGCTCCTTCTTGGACCTGGTTATATCAGCATAATATATTTGAATATAAATGAGTTATAGTATTGATACGACTTACAGACTGTTGAAAGTATTGCTAACCTCCTTTAAAACACACATATCTAAGCTACTTATCATTTCAAGTTGGGGAAGATGTGGAGGCAGTTTGAATATTTTTGCATCACATTTCAAACATGTACATGCATGTCAAGGCAGTTTTCCAGAATATTTCTCAAAGGATTGAAACTGTAGGTCCAAGATTTGAGTTCTTGTTGACTATAGCCTTAATTTACATTCTACGACTTTTAATCTACATTCTACAAAATGTCTCATCTAATCAATTAGACGAGAAGATTTCCCAAAGGCAACGTGGAAAGGGAGTGGGGTTTCGTAAAGAACCTTGTAAGCTGTACAAAATATTGAGGGGAAAAGTAGCAAACCATTCAATATAGATCTATCTTTTATCAGATCCCTTTCTTTTCAAACATTATAAATTAATTGTATGACCATAGTGTGACCTTGACCTTTTACATGTATGATAAAAAATTTCAAAGGGCACTTCTAACCTTTAAGGAAAACAATTGTGTCATTTCATTTTGAAATCCTGCCGAAGAGTAGGATTTATGGCCAGGACATGCTCTATTAATAACAATCGTATCATTTGACCTTTCATTGTGACCTTGACCTCAGACCAAACCGAACCAATGATTCAAATGGCACTTGTGTAATATTATTTTCAAATACATTGATAAATGTAGAAGTGGTGTGTGGAACAAGCTATGGAACAACCTCGATCTGTGTTATTTTATAATTTGACCTTTCAATATGACATTGACCTTCGACTGAACTGAGTTACTGATTGAAATGACACGTCCACCGGTAAATGAGAATGCTTGTGTAAGATTTTTTAAAAACCCATCGATGAATGTAGACGTTGTATCTGTGACGAGCTCCATGTATGGCAATTTATAGTTCGACTTTGAAATGTGACCTTAACCTTGTACCTATTTGAACAAGTAATACAAACGACACTTCTAGTCATAAAGAAGAACTATTGCAACGAATTATTTTGAAACCCATCCATAAATGTAGAAGTTCTGGCCCGGACAATTTCGGTCGGATGGACGCACGTCGCTTGCACGCACTGACGTACATAAAACCAGGTGGCATTGTGACAAATGTGTTGTCGCTAGCCGCACACGGACTCGACAAAAACCTTAATAATATATTGATTGATTCTATGATGTTTAAAGCCGATTTCAACCCTATTTCAGTTAAACCGCGGCTGCCAGTGCACATGCCCATGCTTTCCTGGAGGCTTTTTTACCAGTACCCCGCACAATTTTCTTTCCAAACCACAGGCTGCCTTCCCACATTATCATCAATGGTCAGTGATGGGAGAGGAATGAATCCTGTCGCAATGACTATCATCAATCCTCGGAAAGAGATTTGCCGAGCCAGAGATCGAACCCACGACTTCTTTGATTCAAGTTTTGCACACTACCGATTGAGCTACCGGGGCTCGGCTTAGCAATATATGAAATATTCGGTAGATGCAGCTGCAAACATGGTTCAATACTACCCGTTAGGGTACATATTATCTAGCATTCTCCCTAAGAATCATGCAGGCCCTGTAGAAATGGTGATAAGTGACTTTTTCAGAATACTAAAAAAACTTAGTGCAATTGATTCCTTTAGTCACAAAAGTTCAAAAGCCAAAGGGAAACTTTTATTTTCATGCTGTTACCATGGCAATGGCCACAGAAAGTTTTTGCCCCCAGAAGCATATTTTTTGCTTTTTAAAACTTGAAAAATTAAGCACTTTGAAGTTAATACAACATTTTTGTCACCAAAAGTCCAGTGAGTTGTGCTATTAATATATAATCACCCATGTGTTGGCTTACAGTATCAAGAATGCAATAGCAAAAATAAGCTTGCAGAATGTGTTTCTATGGCAACGAACAAAGGCTGTATTTCGCATTTCTGCTGGTGGCTTAAATTGACAAATTTATATCTCAATTATCTCCTAACAGCAAAGCTAGGATTTAAGGTTTCAATATTGGGCATAAAGACTAATATATTGGGTTACAAATAAAAAAATAAAAAAGGTCAAAATGTTTTTAGGTCAGGATACCATGGCAACCAAAGTGACAACAGATTTGTAAAATTCGGAAAATGCTGTATTTTATGCAAAAAAATGACCACTATACACAAATATTTGAACATCAGTTAATATGACATATGAAGTATTAATACAAATTTGAAAAGCTGCAAACAAGATATTTTGGTCTTGTGTCTTAATTTGGTTTCCATGGCAACCTGAATCTCGACACTGGCATAAAATTGCAATTTTTGCTTATTTTCATGGCATAATTGTAGAGACTAGAGTAAATAAATTGAATAACTTTGGTTTTAGAAATAGCTATTGATCTAACATGTTGTCGATGAAAAAATAACAATAAGCATATCATATCATACACTAGGTAACCATGGCAGCCAAAGTGGCAATGTATCGGTGAGATTGAGAAAATACCATTATCTGTCGAATATAATGATAAACAATCAAGAATCTTCATACCCCTCTATATATGGTTCCTGGCATGTCAGTTTCATTAGATCCACTGGCAGAAGGCCAGCGGGCTTATGTTATGGCCAGGTATCCGTCTTGCGTCTGTGTGTCTGTCCGTGTGTACGTGCGTGTGTACATGGGTGCATACGTTAAATTTTATTTCAAACATCTTCTTCTCTAAAACTACCCATCCGAATTTGATGAAACTTCACAGAAATGATCCTACCATGGTCCTCTTCAGGATTTTTTAGAAAGAATTTTATTCCTTTAAAAACTCTGGTTTCCATGGCAACCTTAATCTCGACATTGGCATAAAACTGCAATTTTTGCTTATTTTCAAGACATAATTGTAGAGACAAGAGTAAGTAAACTGAATAATTTTGGTTTTAGAAATCGCTATTAATCTAATGTCTTGTCCATGAAAAAAATAACAATGAGCATATCATATCATACTCCAGGTTACCATGGCAGCCAAAGTGGCAACATATCGGTAAAATTGAGAAAATACAATTATCTATCAAATAGAATGACCAACAATTAAGAATGTTCATACCCCTCTATATATAGTTCATAGCATGTTAGTTTTCATTCAAAAAGTAGCATACATGCTAATAATCCCCCGCCAAAACGGCGGCAAGGTATATGGTAATAGTAGCCGTCCGTCCGTCTGTCTGTCCATTCTTCCTACATTCTGTCTATCCCTCTTCGCATCCCAATTTCTTGTATGGAGCACAACTCAATAACTATTTCAGATATAAACATGAAACTACACAGATGGATAGATCTCATAAAAGAGAAGTGCAGTGCATAAGAACCATAACTCTTGATGTCATATTTTAAGGGTTATTACCCTTTATTTCCTCACTTAAATTTTGTCTAGAGCATAACACAAAAACTATTTGAGGGATAAACATGAAACTTCACAGATGCATAGATCTCATCAAAGAGAAGTGTGGTGCATAAGAAACATAACTCTTGATTGCATTATCTAAGAATTATTGCCCTTTGATATTTTGTTATTTTCCACACTTAAATTTTGTCTGGAGCTGAACTAACTTCACAGCTGGATAGTTGTCTCTGAGGAGAAGTGCAGAACACAAAACTTCCTTTCATAATATTCTATTCACAGCTCTCCGTCATTTTGTATTTAGTATTTCCCAAAAACAATTCTTCAATCTGACTGTCAAATTGCTCTACTGGTACTGACTTTATTTTTTTTGCTAGCATCCACTGTAAACTCATGACGCAAAACGAAAAAAGCCAAAACACACAAGAAAAGGGGGAATGTTATTACAACTGCGCTTCAGCCCATTAAGAAGATGGTGAATTGAACAATGAGTGAAAAAAATGAAGTGCAATTTTGAAAAAAAAAGTTTGGAAATCCAACCAAATTTGATAGGGTTTTAGTACACCTTGTATTAAAAAATCCTAGCAAATTTCAAAGAAAAACAACAAATAAGGTTGACTTTGTTATGTAAGCCATTTTCAAGTTATCAAATGGCTGATTTTCCTGAACAGATCAGTAGATCTTCTTCACTCTTAATAGGGCTCAACCCCTTGATGAACCAAACAATCTTTGAATGTTTCAAAACGAACTGGATCGAAACTGTGGACTTCACTGCCTAACAAGAATTGGAAATTTTCAACTTTAAGTGGCTATTTTCCCATACCCACACATTAATTGTTTGTTGGATTCTTTTTAAAACCAATATGGTTCAAGCTATTGATGGGATAAACAAAACTGTGCAAGTTTCAAAATAATCTGATACCAAATGGACACTAAATCATGTGCACAAACAATGGAAATTTTTCCTATACTCCATGGACTTCTTTTTTTCGAAAACCAATAGGGTTGAAGCTATTGATGAGATAAACAAACCCTGCAAGATTTACGAAAATCTGGCCACAAATGCAGACTACATCGCGTAAACAAGCAATGGAAAATTTCAACTTTAAATGGCTACTTTTCCCATAATATTTGTTGAATTTTTTTCCAAAATAAATAGGGTTGAAGCTATTGATGAGATAAACAAACTGTGCAAGTGTCACAAAAATCTGGCCACAAATGCAGATTTTATCGCATAAACAAGAAATGGAAATTCTCAACTTCAAACAGCTAATGGAAATTTTCAATTTCAAATGGCTACTTTTCCTAAAATGTTTGTTGGATTTTTTTTTTTCAAAACCAATAGTGTTAAAGCTGTTGATGAGATAAACAAACTGTGGAAGTTTCACCAAAATCTGACAACAAATGTAGACTTTATTGCGTAAACAAGAAAAAGACTTACAGAAGGAGAGACAACGGAAACCATACCATGATATAAGCTCTAGTGGCTTTCCAGCCAGTACAGCTAAAAATCATTGTTGATTTGGTAACCATGGTTACTTGTTTTAGAAGCATTTAAAGCATTTCCTTTAAGGTATTTGGTTTATTAAAATGTTTTCGGAACTCATAAAATACTTTTTAGTCAATGGAAGATACTTTGCACTGACTTTGCTATATTTTATGGGAATGAGTTTACTGTTCTGTTGCCATGGTAACATTTTCTTTTTCTGAGGTGTTGAGTACCTTTTATCTTTTGTATGTGCCTAACACAAATTAGTCATGTAAAGTATGTTTAATCAGATGCTTCTTAGCTGGAAGGGGTTAATTTGCTTTGAACAAGCTGTTATTTGTGATGGTTCATTGATTTGGTTGCCATGGTAACATGATTGGGCCATTATTTTTTTCTTTTACATTTTAATATTGACAAACAGATGTGGGTAATTTAAGTAAGTATTACTTATCAATGTAATCCTTTGTTAGTGGACGGTAGTTTACTTTGAATGTGCTGATTTTTGTTAAAATTGCAAACCGTTGGATAGTTTGGTTGCCATGGAAACTAATATTTGGATTGTTGCAGAACTTGAATTTTTCTGTATTAGTTGAACAGATGTGGATCCATTTAACCCATTACCAAACAACAATATTTTAGTCTGATTCAAATTGAAAGCATTTGCAGACGACAAAATAAAAGTGACTGAAAATTTGAAATTTGTTTTGTGAAGGGTAGAAAACATTGTGGGAAAGGGAGAAAATGCTGGTTACCAGCATTTTCTCCTTTTCCCGCAATGTTTTCTAAAGGCTTCTTTCTAAGGGGCGTCAAAAGTAGGGATTGTGTGGTAATGGGTTAATACATAAATACACTGTTAATATTTTTCCTAGCAGAAGGGAGATAATTTGCTCTAAAATTGCCACTTTTTTGTAAAATCACTGACGGGTCAATAGTTTTGTAGCCATGGTTACAAAAATTATTAACATTTTGAGTTTTTTCATTGTTGGCTGTGAAAAACCAGATGTTGCTCGTTTAGGCACTATATGTATTTTTCATATGCACCTTTGCAGCTAGTAGATAATTTGGCTTGAAAATCTTCAAAATTTGAGGTTTGAAAAACTGCTTTCTATGGCTAAACTTCTGTTGCTATGCAACACAATGCAAGTGACATTTTATTTTTTTCTATATTTTCCTATATAATTTTGAGTACTACTCTTGCCATCTTTTTGACATAAGTAGTAGTATAGATAATCTAAAAGGGCAGTAGTTTACTTTGAATGTGCTGATTTTTGTTAAAATAGCAAACTGTTCGATAATTTAGTTGCCATAGTGACTAATACTTGGATTTTTGCAGAACTTAAATTTTTCTCTATTGGTTGAACAGAAGTGGATTATTTAATATGTATATACACTGTTCATATTTCTCTTTGCAGAAGGGAGATAATTTGCTTTGAAATTGACACTTTTTTGTAAAATCTCTGACGGTTCAATAGTTTTGTTGCCATGGTTACAAAAATTAAAAACATTTTGAGTTTTTTTATTGTTGGCTGTGAAGGATCAGATATTGCTCATTTAGGCACTGTTTGTATTTTTCATATGCACCTTTGCTGTTAGAAGATAATTTGGTTTGAAAATGTTAAAAATTGGAGGTTTGAAAAACTGGTTTCTATGGCTAAATTTCTGTTGCTATGCAACACAGTGCAAGTGACATTTTTCATTTTTCTATGTAATTTCCAGTAGTACTCATGTCCTCCTTTTAACATAAGTTTTAGTATAGATAATCTAAACAATAATAATTTGTCAAAAACAACCCCGAAAAGTGTCATTTTTCATTTTTTTTGCCGACAACTTTTGACCAATCTCTGTGAAATTTTTATTTCTCGCTTCCATGGCAACCACTGTCAGAAAAAGGGAATGCTTTGTTTTGGGAAAGTTTTTCAACAAGTCTGATTAAATGAAGGTAAAACCAATGAATTCTGTGACTAGTCACTTATCACCATCTGCATGATTCTTAGGGAGAATGCTAGTTATAACGTTGTCCAATACTTGCTAGGAATCTGAAAATGGAACATTTCAGATTTTCTGAATCCTCATATTACAGAGATTGTGATTTTGTATCTCTTTGTATGTCAAGAGTCTGATTTTATATCTTTTAACCCTTTCCCAACAGACAAATTTTGGACCCTTCCAAACCAAAAGAGTTTGCAGACGACAATTTTTAGATTTGAAGAAAATGCAAGACAATTTTAAGAAATGGTAGAAAACACTGTGGGAAAAGGAGAAGTTGCTCATTACGAGCAATTCCTCCTTTTCCCACAGTGTTTTCTGAAGACTTGTACTGCAGACACGTAAAAAGCAGGGCTTGTTTGGGAAAGAGTTAAAAAGTATTTCGATTTTTCAAGGAAATAACGGTTGTGAAGGAGGATTGATGGATTATTCGTACAAATACGTTAAAGAAAATGGCGGTATTGATACAGAACAGTCTTACCCCTACAACGTATCAAATCCTGGGGTAGGTTCCCCTTGCTATGTAACCTTTATAACAGGACATCGATCCAAATTTATCGCTAGCCGTCACAACAACAACGAAATAGCCTAAATAACGTTCGGGCACTATATACAGCCAGTAAACTCAAGGCATCGCACATTTCAAAATAGTACATCCTTATGTGCACCAACTCAGTATGCCAGAAGTATTCTATATGAGACATGCTCTGGCAGAAAGGGAGTTTATTGCATCTCTGTGATGTATTACACCGAGCAAGTCGTGATATACTAATGTTATAGATCTATTAAATCTATCGGTCGTTTCCCTAACCAACTGTGAAATAACAAATTAGATTGTCCTCTAACATGTTCAAAAATGACCGATAGCAAAAACTTTCGGCCCAGGTCACCCTGCGCGAACTGCCCAGGGTGACCCGAGTTGATACGTTTTGCTGATTAATGAAATCTCTTTTTCTTACATCTTCGCGAGTCAAGGTTACGATCACTACGTGGATCTTACCTTGGCTGATTGAGCCCGATTTCGAGATTCCTGCCTTGCGCCCTCTATTGGATCCTGGTTATTACCCCCTTTACATCATTTTTCTAAAAGCCAATGAAATATCGTTTTACAAACCGCTTACGATTACACATGAAGCGATAAGCAGACATCCACGTGGATTTCCATGTTTACCTTCTATTCGAAAGGTAGCGACCTTGTTCTATTTTTATCAAAGATTAAATGCTACCTGCGATTTCATTCGTTGCATTTAGAGCTGGCTGCATCCAATGAAAAAGCGTATCAGGGGAATGTAAAAATCAAGCTCGATCCGCCAAGGGTAGAGTAGCGTAGTGAATCGTCAGCCTTGGCTTGCGAAGATGTTTTTCTTAGAGCATGACTCAACAGTATAAACATACATGTTTCTTATATCAGCAGTATGTATTCATTCATATTTTTGTCTTTTGTACAGTCCTTCAAATGTCGTTACAAGAAAGAAAACAGCGGAGCTACGTGTACAGGTTATGTCGATCTACCTAAAGGTAACGAGTCCGTTTTGAATGAAGCAGTGGCCAATGTCGGGCCGATTGCTTGTGCAGTAGACGCTCAACATCCAGGTAAGTACCTTTGTCTATGAAATACATGTACAATGTCGATCATTCTTGCCATCTTGAATTCGACGTACATTGTTTAACCCTTTCCCAAACAACCCCTGGTTTTTACGGGTCAGGAATAGAAGCCTTTTGAAAATATTGTGGGAAAAGGAGAAAATGCTGGTAACCAGCATTTTCTCCTTTTCTCACAATGTTTTCTAACCTATCATATGGAAAAATCATCTTTTTTGTAACTGTTAATTTGTCGTCTGCAAAATGCTTTCAATTTGGTCTGGCCCAGAATTTGCCGTTTGGGAAAGGTTTAAGTCTTTAGCACACGATCCCGAGTTTAAAAGATTCTGAATTAAAGGCCTTTTGGAAACATTGGAGGAAAAGAAGAAAAAGTTTGTTGTCAGCATTTTTTCCTTTCCCCATAAGCAAATTTCAATTCTTTGTCATATTTATCTTGTCATCTGCAAATGTTTTCAACTTTGACAGTTCAAAGTTGTTGCTATGTGGCAGACGGGATCCTGCAGACGACAATGTTTTGGACGCATTTTATCACTTTTGAAAACAATGCGGCAAATCATCCGAAATTACTTATAATAAAAAGGTGATAGCCAACGATACATCAGTGTTCATACAATGAAATGTATTCAGGTAATACCAATAGTAATTAAGAGGTAACAATTATAAAGTCTGTAATTTTAATGCATCGAGTTAACAGCTAAAGTTCTTTCCAAGACGTGAACATCTTACTCTTGACAATAACTTGTAGATGTAGAGGACAAAGTAAATGTGGCTCAAATTAAAGGTCGCATTTTTTTTAAAGAGTTTAAGCATTGTAAGAGAATGGAAAACAATGGTTACATACATCTTTTCTGACAATGTTTACAGAAACCATCTTCCCAGTGTCTGGTTACAATACAAAGACGGATAATATATCTACGTGTAGCTGTAGCAAAACATACAACCCCAGTTCAATGTCTCTGGTGTTTTTTTTTCTTCAGGGTTTATGTTTTATAAAAGCGGCGTATATGACGACTCCAAATGTAATCCACGTCAGATAGAACACAGCTTGGTAATAACCGGATATGGTGTTGAAGACGGTAAAGAATTCTGGGAATGCAAAAACAGGTACTTCCTGTCCCTTGTCTCTTGTCGCTTTCTATATCTGAACCCTTCCTTTCTAAACCATGACGAATGTAGCCTTCATACGAATGAGAAAGTGAGACATTTACTATTTTTGAATTCGTTTTCTAAACCAGTTTTTCAAGAATTAAACAAAAATGTTCAGCCATTTGTTTGACGTGTAAACGCACTTTTACACGGCTTTCCAGTTTTGTTACGGCGGCAAATGCAACCTCCCATGCTTTTCCTGAGTTTCCTTAACCCTTTCCCAAATGACAAATTTTGGACTCTTCCAAACTCATAGAGTTTGCAGAGGACAATTTTTGATTTTGAGAAAATGGCAGAAATTTCTCTAAAAGGGTAGAAAACACTGTGGGAAAAGGAGAAACTGCTCGTTATGAGCAATTTCTCCTTTTCCCACAGTGTTTTCAAAAGAGTTTTACAGCAGACACGTAAAAACCAGGGCTTGTTTGGGAAAGGGTTAAGAAGTGCTATACAAACTAGCAGAGAGAAATAACGATGAACATTAGTACTTTAACTTTTATTGTACCTCGAGGGGGCTGCATGCCGGGCTTTGAACTAGCTCTCCCTAAATACCCAGCCTTCTTTGTAAACCAGCCAAGCTATGCGAGTCGGCTAAATCCAATAGGGTAGGTGACGACTTGGAAAAATCTCGCAATGAAAACATTTAAATCGGATCGGTTCGACTCTTGTCGTAATTAGCAGGTGTTGTAATTTACAGATTATAACTGCATAAAACTTAGTAACTTATACTATTACAGTTTGAACATGATCTGAATCAGGGCCTAAAAAGTAATCAAAATATTAGAATAAATCCATGTATTTCCCGGATTGTAACCAACTAAACCCCAAATAAGATTCCAGTTTGTTAGTTTATTTAGGATTCCAAGTAACTTTTCAACGGGATTTCCGTTATTTCATGGAAAGAAACTGCCCCGTATTTACCGCTCAATCGTAAGAACAATCTTGGTCTATTTCTCAAGACTCGGCTTTTCTGAATTTGAAAGTAACACAACTTCTGATTGGCTAAACCATCTGATTTAGCAAATCAGAAGTTGCGTTACTTTCCATATCTAGAATTAGACTTATAATTAAATTAAGAATGGTCGGTGAATGCTCGCCGTTAGGCAAATGTTCATATTGTGATAGGTTTTCACTTGCACAAACCAGGGGCCGTATTCAGCAACCAATCTTAAGAACGTCCTTAGTCTTACTCTTCAAGATTTTCTGATTGTGAAAACAACCGAACTTCTGATTGGCTAAGCCAAACGATTTAGCCAATCAGAAGTTCTGTTACATTCACATTGTTGAAATCTTGAAGAATAGGTCTAAGAACGTTCTTAAGAATGGTTGGTGAATACGGACCCAGGAGCACTGGAGTGCTTTTCTTTTCAGCACGACATCATCAAGTGATTACCTGATAACAAATTACTTAGCCACAGAGGACCCAAAATGCCTCTTTGGATTGGACATGCATAACATTTAACAACTTTTCTTTCAATGAATCATTTTCAGTTGGGGTACCGATTGGGGCAATAAAGGATATATTCGTATGGTACGTAACAAAAACAACCAGTGTGGAATAGCAACAGAAGCCGGATATCCTACTATGTAAATTTGTAACAATATAACAGAATAAAATCTATATTTGTATACCATCTAAATCCGCAGCTATCAATTACAACATGTACCCTTACCCTGCTAGATAACTTAAATGATTTTTGTGGTATTTGTCGAAGACAATACCACTATGAGTTCAAGATTCAATTTTGATAACCATGTATCTTATTTTGTGCAAAGCCGAAAGAAATAAACCCAGTTAAACTCATTCTTTCGCAGGCAAATGAGTTTTTCGGCGGCACACAGATATGTAATTTGAAATGGCATTTTAAAATACATTGGGCGAGGCCATCGATCGTTGAGATACTTATTTTTGATTGAAAATAGCTTCTCTCGCTCATAGCCTTTTATTGGCGCAATGATACAAATTTGCCCACTGTGTTTTTTCGATCCAAAACCAATTCTTTCCATGGTTTGTTCGTCCTATGATTGCGCGCTATTCCATTTGATTGCCCATGAATATTTTTATATATCCAAGTAATTGATTGTAATGTTGGAAATTAAATGTAAAAGGCTAAAGATATTTCAAAATTATAGTTTTAAGGTACATGAGTACTCTCCCTTCTACCGAAAAGGTATTCATTGGCTTTTAAGCCAATATTTGAACAATATGTCTCTTTTTCTTTCACTCTATTGATTCCACGCAATGGGTTTCATTGACAAATACCACTTCAGCATTCTCAACACTTTGATTTTCTCTCCGATAGCCAAAACCCAAATACTTCGATATCATAATTATGTTTTTTTTTTAAATGATATCTCCTTATCGGACAGTGTAGATCCAAGATCAGACTGCACGTTCTGTGCAGTCTGATCTTGGATCTACACTGTCCGCAAAAGGTCAGTAAGTCGCGCTTACCAGCCAAAGGGTTAACACTCGAAGTTCTAAATCCGTTCTGTGCAGTCTGGTCTTGATATACATTGTCTGCAAAAGGTCATTGAGTCGCCAATAATAAAAGCCCAAATATTGTTTCAGACCGTTTTTTTTTAACGTCTCTTGATATACCGCCTCTCATAAACAAAATTTTTTGAGGTATAAAAAAGCCTAGACATTGCCATATCTGAATGTTTTCCACCGACTGATTAAGCCCTTTTCAAGTTTTAAGCACTTTTGAAATAAAGGTTCGCACGTTTACCTCCCTTTAAGCATGTCCTCGTACCCGTAATATGCAGATGATTTACTACAGAGCAGAATGATGGGGTAGTTGGTTAAGATAAGGCGTAACTTACTTGTATTTCATACTGCATCTGCACCATCCCTATAGTAACAATACTAACAGCTATCTGGGGAGCTTCGCCTATATACTGACAACCGATGCCGACGATAAATAAACGCAAATTCAATCAAAATTTCGGCATTTTAACCAGCCCACATAGTTTAGTTTGTACTCTGTATGATTCGCAATTGAGATGTTTCAGGTCACTTGAAATTGTGGATTTGTTTCCCATGGCTTGCCATGAAAAATTACAAAGTCTTTACGGTACATCTTCGCAAGCCAAGACCGACGATTCACTACGCTCCTCTACCCTTGGCGGATCGAGCTTGATTTTTACATTCACCCGATACGCTTTTTCATTGAATGCATCCAGCTCTAGCTGCAACAAATGAAATTGCTCGTAGCATTTCATCTTTGTTAAAATAGAACAAGGTCGCTACCTTTCGAATAGAAGGTAAACACGGAAACCCACGTGGATGTCTGCTTATCGCTTCATGTGTATTCGTAAGCGGTTTGTAAAACGATATTTCATTTTTCTTTAGAAATATGATGTAAAGGGGGGTGATAACCAGCATCCAATAGAGGGCGCATCGGGCTCAATCAGCCAAGGTAAGATCCACGTAGTGATCGTAAACTTGGCTCGCGAAGATGTTACGGTAAGACGTTAAAGCGTGATCCCGTGTAATGGTGAGCACCATGTACCGAGCACGTTAAAGTACCAGGCGATATCTAGAACGGTTTTCGTCTTGTTTCTGCACTAATCCCCGTGTCAATATCTTTCAAAGGGGGAGGCGTTAGTGACGATCAAATTCAGCGTTTGAAATGTCGGATAGCGGTCTTTTAGTTACATTCATTGCACCAGAAAGGCAACGAATAATCGGTGCAGTTTGTTTAACCCTTTCCCAAACAATCCCTGGTTTTTACGAATCAGGAATAGAAGCATTTTGAAAACGTTGTGGGAAAAGGAGAAAATGCTGGTAACCAGCATTTTCTCCTTTTCCCACAATGTTTTCTACCCTATCATATAGAAAAAACATATTTTTAGCAACTGTTAATTTGTCATCTGCAAAATACTTTCAATTTGGTCTGGTCCAAAATTTGCCGTTTGGGAAAAGGTTAAGAGTGCATACAGTGGAAGATGACCGCAAAGGCTTGCAAGGTTTTTATACGAAATGCTGGTGTCGTCATAATTGGTTGGTTGGTAAATAATTTGAACCTCCACTGGACACCATCTTCGCGAGCCAAGTTTACGATCTCTACGTGGATCTTACCTTGGCTGATTGAGCCCGATTTCGAGATTCCTGCGATGCGCCCTCTATTGGATGTTGGTTATTATCCCCCTTTACATCATATTTCTAAAAGCAAATGAAATATCGTTTTACAAACCGCTTACGAATACACATGAAGCGATAAGCAGACATCCACGTGGGTTTCCATGTTTACCTTCTATTTGAAAGGTAGAGACCTTGTTCTATTTTTATCAAAGATGTAATGCTACGAGTGATTTCATTCGTTGCAGCTAAAGCTGGATGCATTCAATGAAAAAGCGTATCGGGTGAATGTAAAAATCAAGCTCGATCCGCCAAGGGTAGATTTACGTAGTGAATCGTCAGCCTTGGCTTGCGAAGATGCTGGACCACACACTGGCTAGATATTTATGGCTGAAAAAAAAAAGAGCTGATATTGACTAAGAGGCTTTGATGGATACTTAAGTACCGGTACGTCAGCTAAATGTAGTGGTTGCTTGCTTTATACTGTTTTTTTTTTTTTAGGAAAAAGATCTCTGCATTGTTTATTTTTTTCAAATTTGAGAAATATATCTGTTAATCTGCATCCTGAAAACTATTACATATTACCTCAGAGATCGACTATATACGCATATATACACATTTGATACTTGATTAATCCATTACCAAACGACAATATTTCGGACTGGTCCAAATTGAAAGCATTTGCAGATGACAAAATAAAAGTGACTGAAAATTTGAAATTTGTTTTGGGAAGGGTAGAAAACATTGTGGGAAAAGGAGAAAATGCTGGTTACCAGCATTTTCTCCTTTTCCCACAATGTTTTCTAAAGACTTCTTTCTCAAGGGAGTCAAAAATAGGGATTGTGTGGTAGTGGGTTAACGCAATCATCTGTCCTACATTTTTAACTTGCTCATTTGAGAATTCGTCTACTTATTGCACGGCTTTTAAAAAATGTGACCTTAAAACTTTAATGTAAACTTTCTCGCCAATAAATCACTTTAAAAAACTGAACTCCCGAGATAAACCCGGAGAATCATTTCGGCAGTCTAACCTAGAAAAAAGATCATATGGCATGTACATGTAGTCTGCAATATTGAGGCCCTTGATATTACATCATTTTTGCAAGAAACCGCACTTTTAACCCTTTACCAGATGACAAAATGTTAGCCTTGACTAAATTGAAAGCATTTGCAGACCATTTTTTTTTTTTTTTCGTTAAAAAAAATTTGAAACGAATGACCTTGAACGGTAAGTCTTTCACAAAAAGTAAAATTGTGATTTTTTTAACCCAATAAGCCAATTTTAGACTCGTTCATGTTATTGACCATGTTTGCGAACGAATATCATAATGGGATTGAAAGATAGAAATTATCTTTTAAAAGGTTGAAAACAGTGTGGAAAAAGGAGAAAATGCATTTTCTCCTTTTTGCACATCGTTTTCATAAATTTTCTTTCCCAGGGTTGTTAAATCACAGGACTGTTTGGTAGATGGTGAAATGTGGCTAATTAAAGTAGACTATATGTTTCAAAACATTGCGAAAATGGAGAAATTGTCATTACCAGCAAACCTTTCTTTGACCACAATGTTTTTGAAAGACTGAAAAAGGGATCATCCTTAAAGATGTCCGTCTACAGCCGGTGAGCAAAAACGCTGTTAAATTTCAAACAATTTAAAATGGTACATAAATCAATCCTTTCTGTAAACATGGATGAATAACTGACATATGTGGTGTAATTGAAAAAAGAAACAGGGAGATTTGTATTAGAAACCAAACATTGGTCAGAAGAAAACTGGCTGACGATCGAAGCTGTAAACAACAGCGATACGTCACGGAAATTTATCGTTGGTTTCCGCCGAGATTCGGATACGGTGTAATTTGCATATATACCGAGACCACCGTCTGTAAATGGAGGCTGCAACAAAGAAGCATCTATTTTCCTTTATTTACCGCATCAGACGCAGGACGAAGGTCAAATACAGTCACTTGAAAGAATGCACGATCATCATACGAATCTACCCGAGTGTATAACTGTTATCGAAATCTTCGATTCAAAAACCGGAAACGACAAACTGTTTACATTGAAGGCCGCAACTCAGCGAAATGCATTTTCTATCGAGCGTAATCTAAGCAATTTTGCAACCGCCAGGCGCAATATTTGGCATGAAGATATAAGAATGTCTATATTTTGATAAAATAAAGACAAAATGAGTTGTAACAGGTTGAAAATGAGTATTAGGGCCTCTTTAAGCAAACTAAACAAGAAGGCCAAGACAGCCAGGATCGCTCACCAGGGCCCGTATTCACCAACCATTCTTGAGAATATTCTTAGTCTTATTCTCCAAAGAATTCTACATTTGTAAGTAACACAACTTCTGATTGGCTAAACCGAATGGTTTAGCCAATCAGAAGTCGTGTTACTTACAAATGCAGAAAATTCTGGAGAATAAGACAAAGAACGTTCTTAAGAATGGTTGGTGAATACGGGCCCTGAGCTTTTGAGAGGACCATAGCCATTTTTTAAGTATTGAAACTTCTAAGCGATTTAGAAAAAGTCACCTGTAAAAGACATTTCAAAATCTTTCACCACCGCATACAATCATCACCACAGCAATGGTTCTAATCAATCAGAATTTTGCAAACAATTTTTTGGATAGATCACCCTAGGACAATTCTTTGAAGAAAGGCACATGCTCGATAGTGACTTAACACATAAGTCGAACACATAAGCACCACATGCAGGTGCCAACAATTGGCTGTTGTTTTTCAAAAAATCAAAATTTCACGAACAGTTTTTGAAAAGGGTCATCCAAGGATCATTTCTATTAAATTATTACAAAATCTGACCAGCGGTGTCAGAGAAAAAGAATTGTTTAGAATTTCTCCGTTTCCGTATAGTGCAAGTAGCCCCTAGTCACCAGAGCCATGTTTCTTGACAGATCAAATTTCACGAACAACTTTTTTAAAGGGTCACCCAAGGATCATCTCTGTGAAATTATTTTAAAACTGACTAGCCGTTCGAGAGAAGAAGAATTGTTTAAGAATTTCTTCATTTCCTATAATGCAAGTAGCCCCCAGTCACCAGAGCCATGTTTCTTGAGGGATCAAAATTTTGCGCACACCCAAGGATTATCTCTGTGAAATTATTTCAAAATCTGACCAGCCGTTTCAGAGAAGAAGAATCTTTAAGAATTTCTCCATTTCTCTTTAGTGCAAGTAGCCCCCATTCACCAGAGCAATCTTTCTTGACAGATCAAAATTTCGTGAATATTTTCTTTGAAAAGGGTCACCCAAGGAACGTCTCTGTAAAATATTGTTTTTTTAAATCTGACCAGCGGTTTCAGATAAGAAGAACTTTTAAGAATTTCTTCATTTCCCTATAGTGCAAGTAGCCCCCATTCACCGGAGCCATGTTTCTTGACGGATCAAAATTTCGCGAACACTTTTTAAAACGGGTAACCCCAAGAAATATCTCTGTAAAATTTATTTCAAAATCTGACCAGCCGTTCGAGAGAAGGAGAATTTTTAAGAATTTATTAATTTCCGTATAAAGTGCAAGTAGGCCCCATTCAACAGAGCCATGTTTCTTGACGGATCAAAATTTCAAGAATAAGTTTTGGATAGGGTCTCCCAAAGGACATCCCTGAGAAATTATTTCGAAATCTGTCCCGCGGTTTTAGAGAATAAGAATTTTCAAGAGCCATGTTTCTTGACAGACCAAAATTTCGTGAAAAAGTTTTGAAAAGAATCACCCAAAGAACATCTCTGTGAAATTATTTTAAAATCTGGTCTGCGGTTTCAGAGAAGATTTTTAAAGAATTCCTTAGAAAATTCCATTTGGTAGCCATAGCAACTACAGTTTTCGACGGAATAGAATTCTGTGAAAGTTTAAAGAGGATCTCCCAGGGAACATTCCAGCAAAGTTTAGTCTAAATTGGCCCAGCGGTTTAGGAGGAGTTGATATTTAAGGAATAGTTGACGACGCACGAAGCACGACGGACGACGGACATCGGGTGATCCTAAAAGTTCCCCTTGAGCACGTTGTGCTCAGGTGAGTTAAAAAAATGTGACAAGTGAACAAATTATACCAAATAAATCAATTACATATAGTTTTTGCAGGATCCAATGCAGAAAGATTATACTGGATTATCTGGGCTTATCAATCCACTGTATCAAAACGACCCTCAGAAGCAATACATCATCGTGTCAAACTATCCGTTTTCAAAATGATACTTTGATTTAATCAAACTGGGTTAGAATGTTTTACAAAAGAACATTGTAGGAAGAGAAGAAAACGAAGGTAGCCTTCCCTTTTCCACAACATTTTCTACACTTAACCCTTTACTCCATAGATACTCATTTCTACACATTGCTTGTAGGAGCCTTTGGAAAACATTGTGGCAAAAGGTGAAATTGCTCGTCACGAGCAATTTCACCTTTTGTCACAATGTTTTCTATGCTATCAAAATGTGTCATTTACACGTAAGAAACGGCTTCACCCTTGCTGTTACTTGTGGTCGATTATAACTACAAACCCGTCATTCTAAAGGCAAAACAGGAAATGACGTCATAGCGTGCCCAAAAGGCAAAACGGAAAATGACGTCATAGCGTGCCCAGGTGCAGGCACGTCATAGAGTGCAAATTGGCGTATATATAGCTTTTTAATTGCTTTGTTAGGGCTTTTTAATGAATGAAGCGTGAAGTCATAGCGTGCCCAGATGCGTGTAGGTCAGATATTTATAGAAACAATGCTCTGGAATCGTGAGAACCGGAAACGGGATGCCCGTATAAGGAAAAGGCGTTAGACGACGCGAGTGCGGAGATCGGGTATTTATAGAAACGACGCGGCGGGTGCGTGCGAACCGGAAACGAGATGTCCATATAAGGAAAAAGCGGGTCAGAGATGACGCGAACGTGACGCAAGCGCGGAGTCATCGCGGAGAGTTTCGGCGCGAAGAAACCGGAAACGGTTTATCCAAATAAGGAGAAGACCAACCGAGCCAAGGAGTCGTTGGGAAGCAGCTCCCTTTTTTTTTGCGAGGATCAATCTAGAGAGGCACTACGATCCTACCGTAGCGTAGTTCGATCGGGATCCGTATTTGTCATCACCTAAACTATCAGTTTTATGAAAAGATTAGGAGAAGAAAATACGTTAAGCGTACACGAAAATGTAAAGGATTCTGAATGTACGAGGCGCGTGGAAAAGTGCTAAGGCGACCCTTACCTTTCCTCCGCAAAACGATGTTTTACTGAGTAAGAAAGAAAACGCGTGAATAAATGGTAGACCGTGCGGGATCATTGACTGTAAGAGCCGAACCTTTTTCAAACGAAAGGCTCTTTGTTAAGAAATGGTTATTTATCGAGAAATAAGATTAAAAATGAATATATAAAACCGAATACAGTGAACAATAAAAGAGTGAAAGTCAAAACACGCTAAATTCCTCCCGCTTTGATGCATACAGATGTTTTTTTTTTCACGCTTATCACTACATGACCGCATTTTTTCGACCTGTTACGAACTTTTTCATTTTTAGAAAATAAGTGGTTGGTACCTTTGGACCAATGTTGGAGGAGAGTTTAAATTTTCCTATGGTGCAGGAAATATTTCGATTTTTCGAACCTAAAGCCAATGCGACTCGTTTTAAAGACCGGTAAAGCACAGAGCTGAGCAGGCACGAAGTATGAAAGGGGACTTGACCTCAAAACAAGCTATACACTGGAACATTACAGAAAACCCTTACCTACCGTGACATTTTTTTGTCTGCTACTAAGTTTTTCATTTGTCGAATGAGTCCTGCGTATCTGCGGACCGACTTTGGAGGAGAGTTTGAATTTCCTACTATACAACAAAAGATCGCGATATTTCGATCTTGAAGCCGGTGCGACTCGTTTAAAAGAACCACTTACTCGCTGAAGGCTAATCAGAGAAGGGTCTTGACTTCGTAACAAGTACAGACGCTGTAACCTTTCAGAATACCCTTTCCCCTGCTGGACTGATTTTTCCATTAACTTTTTTTATTTGTCGAAACAAGTGGTAGGTACCCGCAAACCGATTTTAGGGGAAGCTTTTGAATTTTTCAGTGGTACAAAAATGACCGCGGTATCGCCTCATCGCAGTCAATGCAACTCAGCTAAAGTGATCACTCACTCGCGGAGAAGACGAAACAATTTAGAAAAAAAGGGTTTTAACGTTCGTGGTAAATGCGTGCTAAATACATGTGAAACCTTTAACTTACTGTATTAACTTTTTGCGGACTGCTCCTAACTTTTGTTGTGTATAAAAAGAACCCGCAGTTTTAAGGCCAAACTGACCTTTTCGGAGCTTCTTAACTTTGATGAAAGAGCAATTTTCTTCATAAGATGTCAACTAAGAGCAATTGTATATTTGTCTATGGAACGTTTTTTTTTTTTTTCGAAAAGGACCAACATCATGCAACCAACAATAACAACGACTAAACAATCAACCAGCCCAAAACAATCAACCAACATTTTGACAACAACAACGAACCTGCAATGAACAACAAAAAAAACCAACCAACCAACCAACCAAAAATATTCAACCAACAACCAACCAACCAACAACAACCAACAACAAACAACCAACCAGAAACAACCAACAACCAACCAATAATTAACCAACCAACAATCAACCAACCAACAACAACCACCAATAATCAACCAACCAATATCAACCAACAACCAACCAACAAACAAGAACCATCTAACAACCAACCAACCAACAATCCACCAACAACAACCAACCAACAACCCACCAAAAATCAACCAACTAACAACCAACCAACAATAACCAACAAACCAACAACAACCACCAACCAACCAACAAACAACAAACCACCAACAACCAACCAACAACAACCAACTATCAGACAACCAACCAACTAACAACTAACCAACCAACAACCAACAACCAACCAAACAACAATCAACCAACAACAACCAACCAACAACAACCAACAACAACCAACCAACAACCAACAAACCACCAATAACAACCAACAACCAACTAACAACCAACCAACCAACAACCACCAACCAACCAACAAACCACCAACCAACAACAACCAACCAACAATAACAACCAACCAACAACAACCCACCAACAATTAACCAACCAGCAACAACCAACCAACAATCAACAAACCAACCAACAACCATCAGACAACCAACAACCAACCAATAACTACCAACCAATCAACAACAACCAACTAACAACCAACAAACAATCAACCAACCAACAACAACCAACCAACAATTAACCAACCAATAACAACCAATCATTAAACCAACAACAACCAACAACCATCAGATAACCAAGAACCAACAAATAACGACCAACCAATCAACAACAACCATTTAAAACCAACAACAACCAACCAACAACAACCAACTAACAACCAATCAACCAACCAACAACAACCAACCCAAAAACAACCAACTAACCAACCAACAACAACAGCCGACATTAAAATAAGTAGACTGTTACGTGAAAGTTTATAAGAGAAAATACGCCTCTTTGTAATTAAAATGAATATGGAATACTGAGAATGTATCGTTGCCAAGTCTGTAACAACACATACGTTTGGCACCAAAGTTTAAAACGTCACGTGAAACAGAGTCATCAATCTAATCAACAACGACAACAACAGATGCAAAAACAACAACAGCAGAAGGAACAACAAGAGGATCCCCAGTTTTCGTTTCAACATCCGTTTACCTGCATCATCAGTGGGCCTACGTCGTCTGGAAAGACCTACTTTCTGTGTCAGCTGCTACAGAGGGCTGGCGAAAAAATACGACCCCCACCCGAACGCATTATATGGATATATAAACGATGGCAACCGCTCTACGACGTCATACAGAGAACCGTATATCCGAAAGTTGAATTCATGAGTAGCATACCTTGGAATTTGGAGACCGACCAATTTCTCAACCCGAAAGTCAAGAATGTTATTGTGCTCGACGACATGGCGACCGAAGCGGCCAAGAATCCGAGAGTGACCGATTTATTCACCGAAGGCAGCCATCACAGAAATCTCTCGGTCATCGCACTCAATCAGAATCTCTACTTTAACAAAGATCCAACACAGAGAAGAAACTGTCATTATCTCGTACTCTTTAACAACCCAGTTGACAAGCAACAAATCATGACATTAGCCAAACAAATATATCCTACTAATCCAACAATTCTCATAAGGAATTTTGAAGAAGCTGTCAAACACCCTTACGGATATCTTCTGATCGATCTAAAACCTACCACGTCAGATACACTTCGCATGCGGAGGCATATTTTCGAAGATTACCCAAGAATACCTTGCGATCCCGAACCAGCCGTTGCATACAGTTACGACTAGAACCCTTCCTTTCAAGTAACGGACACACCACAGCCGCGTTTCAGACTTCAACAATCGCAAAACGCTCAGTGCACTCCTCAGTTTGCCTTGGCAGTTACGTCTTGCGACGACTGCGGTACTCTGTTCTCTGACATTCACTACCTACAGAAACACGTGAAATGGCATTGTCCCAAAGTTAAAGATAAGCCGTCAGAACATCGAACGAACTCGAAGCTAGATTGGATTCCCGACGAAGATCCATCTGAGGACGGCCAATCCGACGACGAGGATCAAACCGAGGACAACGATAAAAGCAGTGGTTCGAAGATCGATAATCCCTCTGTGGAAAGTCAGTCCGAAGATGACGACGATACCGCGGACATGGATGGTATTGGCGGTGGCAGTGACCCTGTGATGGCGAATTCGGATGTCAAAAAGTGGAAAAGACATTTCCAAAGCATGGCTGAAGGAAAAGTAATGCCGTCTCAAAATGGTTCCTTTTTCATAGAAACTTTACACACGGCGGGGAATCACGTGACACAACAATAACAACAATGACCGTTATTTGAAAAAATTCCCCGACTTCAGGTAAGAAAATCTTCAATAATTCCGTTAATGCATGACCGTTTGGAATTTGGTTTGAAGCAGAGAAGACGGAAGGACTCCAGGGATTTGCTTGATGTGTTAGATTTTTTAAACAACACCTGATAAAAAAGTTATTGACGAGCAAACAAATTTTTTACCCTGGATAATTTGTTTGCTCGTCAATAACTTTTTTATCAGGTGTTGTTTAAAAAATCTAACACATCAACCCAATCCCCACAGTCCTTCTGCCTTCTCTGCTTTAAACCAAATTCCAATCGGTCACGTATTAACGGAATTATTGAAGATTTTCTTACCTGAAGTTGGGGATTTTTTTCAAATAACGGTCATTGTTGTTGTTGTTGTGTCACGTGATTCCCCGCCGTGTTACAAGACGATGGTTGGAAACCACCTAGTCAAACGGCGATCAAATTCGTGACACCTGTCGAGCGAGACTTAGCTTTGGCCAGGTCTCAGTTGAATATCAAAGAAAAGAAGGAAAATCCTGCAATACGACTCTTGACACATATTGCTCAAGAGGCAAAAAGGGCCAAAGCACAGTACAGAGGCACCAAGAGAAAGAATCCTTACGACATATTTGACATACCAACACACGAACGTAAAAGCGACTTTTCCATGAGGCCACCCGGAATTCCGTATAACGAATAACATCGTCACGAGTGACGTGCACCGGACTTTTAAACAAACGAGTCAGGGCAGTGTTTAAAAAAAGAATGGACCTCACCAAGTGTACAATGGACTTCGAGTGCAGCCTTTTGGTACGATGACTTGCGGACTTTATAGCGTATATGTATGTGGATAGACTACGAACAAAATTGTGTCGTCGTTGGAAAAAAGACTCAATTCTTTTCATAGACTTTAATTTTGTATCTGTTTATGGCATGCTATGTGTAAATAACAATGCTGAAAAAAACTACTTTTAAATAAAACAACAAAAACAAACATACTCGCTCATTTTATTACATCCCGCTCAATACAGCGTGCCGCGAATTAGGACAGTCCCTCCGGTAGCGCTTTACAACATGGGTAATAAACAGACAGACAAACAGGTAGGCAGGCCAACAGACAGGTCGGCAGACAGACAGATGGACAAATATGGAGAGTGAAAGGGCGAGAAAGACAGACATAAAGACAGACGGATGAACGGACAGGCAGACAGACGGATGGACGGACGGAGTAAGAGATTGATACGTTTCTAATTCATAGGTTGGAGGATTACACACTTTCTTTTGGAGATAAGGGTGAAGAAGGAACGTTTCCTTAGGGTTGAAAACATTGTAGGGAAAGGAGAAAACACTGGTTACCAGATTTTTTGCCCAACAATGTTTTTCAAAAGGCTTCTATCAGGGGGTCGTAGAAACCAGGGACTGTTTTGGTAAAGGGTTAACAGGTCGGAAAAATGCGGTCATGTAGTGATAAGCGTGAAAAAAAAACATCTGTATGCATCAAAGCGGGAGGAATTTAGCGTGTTTTGACTTTCACTCTTTTATTGTTCACTGTATTCGGTTTTATATATTCATTTTTAATCTTATTTCTCGATAAATAACCATTTCTTAACAAAGAGCCTTTCGTTTGAAAAAGGTTCGGCTCTTACAGTCAATGATCCCGCACGGTCTATCATTTATTCACGCGTTTTCTATCTTACTCAGTAAAACATCGTTTTGCGGAGGAAAGGTAAGGGTCGCCTTAGCACTTTTCCACGCGCCTCGTACATTCAGAATCCTTTACATTTTCGTGTACGCTTAACGTATTTTCTTCTCCTAATCTTTTCATAAAACTGATAGTTTAGGTGATGACAAATACGGATCCCGATCGAACTACGCTACGGTAGGATCGTAGTGCCTCTCTAGATTGATCCTCGCAAAAAAGAAAGGAGCTGCTTCCCAACGACTCCTTGGCTCGGTTGGTCTTCTCCTTATTTGGATAAACCGTTTCCGGTTTCTTCGCGCCGAAACTCTCCGCGATGACTCCGCGCTTGCGTCACGTTCGCGTCATCTCTGACCCGCTTTTTCCTTATATGGACATCTCGTTTCCGGTTCGCACGCACCCGCCGCGTCGTTTCTATAAATACCCGATCTCCGCACTCGCGTCGTCTAACGCCTTTTCCTTATACGGGCATCCCGTTTCCGGTTCTCACGATTCCAGAGCATTGTTTCTATAAATATCTGACCTACACGCATCTGGGCACGCTATGACTTCACGCGTCATTCATTAAAAAGCCCTAACAAAGCAATTAAAAAGCTATATATACGCCAATTTGCACTCTATGACGTGCCTGCACCTGGGCACGCTATGACGTCATTTTCCGTTTTGCCTTTTGGGCACGCTATGACGTCATTTCCTGTTTTGCCTTTAGAATGACGGGTTTGTAGTATTATAGATGCCAAAGGAATGCCTTATGGGGTAAAGGGTTAAAAAGAAATTTATCTCCTATTTATTTACATCGACTAAGCAACAAATTCTTCCAACATATACTAATCTCTTTCGATACTGCTTCCTGGGAACTACCCCCGATCTCAAGTCCTGCACGCTACCGACTGAGCTACCGAATGTCGAATAGTGCCGAATGTGTGGGCCGTTGAAGAATCCCAAAGTTGACATCCGCTCCTGGGTATCCCGCTCGGGACCTTACGATTACAAGGCCGACACTCTACTGCAAGGACACCACATATTAATGTTATCTTTAGATCCACTATTTGTCTGTCTTTGCATAAATTTTGGTGACATTATTTATCTTTTAAAATATTCTAGTAAAAGAGGTGCGGTTTTGTAACTTTCTTGGAAATCAGCGGGGCTAAGGAAAAAAGTACTGATTAGATTAAAAAAGTACTAAACAGTACTGATTTTAAAAGGCAATGAGCGCATAAAAAGGTGTATAGATTGATCAGAATGAAAGACTTATTGATTGGTTGATTGATTGATTGATTGAATGATTGAATTACGGCGATTTCTATAGTATTTCAGTCATATCACGCCGACAACTCAAATATTTTTGTTTTTTTCTGAGTTTCACCAGTACAAGACTGGGTCTCTGAAGTGTTTAGTCTAAGAACAATCCCATGAAAAAATCCAGGGGATCCAATAAGACTCGAACGTGGGGTCGCCAGGTTACTAGTCTTATATTTTACCCAGTGGAGCTACCCCGGATCCCTTGTCTAGAAAGTACAAAATTACGACTGAAAACGTCTTAACCCTGACGACTTTTAATGTCTACGAAAGAAAAGGCTTTTGAAAACATTTTGGGGGAAAGGAGAATATGCTGGTTACTAGCATTTTCTTCTTTTCCCACAATGTTTTCTACCCAATCAAAGAAAAATAATTTGGTATGAGCCACATTGAAACTGTCATCTGCAAATGCTTTCAGTTCAGACAAGTCTAAAATTTTGTTTGTGGTAAAGGACTAAAACAAAAAACTTTGACCAAAAAAAAAATAAATAAATGCACCTGCGGTAGGTAAGTAAATTATGTATATAACGCACTACTGCACCTTTTGCTTTCAACACGCGAAAAATGGGCATTCGGACATTAGCGTAAAGTGTCGTCTCGGATCAGCCTGCGCTGTCCGCGCAGGCTAATCCGAGACGGCACTTTACAACTACATTAGATTTTGTGCTACCGGAGATTTTCGCAACAGAAAATTCCATAAAAAAGGAAAGTGTCGTTTTGGATTAGCCTGCGCGGACTGCACAGGCTGATCTGAGACGACACTCTACGCAAGCGTCTGAATGCCGCATTTTCTAATGGTGCAGGACATATAACATTTTGTGATATCGTCTGTGTTGCCAAACATTCTTTTGCTGCATATATTGATCCTTGTGTCATTCTATTTTCATCTTCGCGAGCCAAGTTTACGATCACTACATGGATCTTACCTTGGCTGATTGAGCCCGATTTCGAGATTCCTGCGATGCGCCCTCTATAGGATGCTAGTTATTATCCCCCTTTACATCATATTTCGAAAAGCAAATGAAATATCGTTTTACAAACCACTTACGAATACACATGAAGCGATAAGCAGACATCCTGGTGGGTTTCCATGTTTTACCTTCTATTCGAAAGGTAGCGATCTTGTCCTATTTTTACCAAAGATGAAATGCTACGAGAGATTTCATTCGTTGCAGCTAGAGCTGGCTGCATCCAATGAAAAAGCGTATCGGGTAAATGTAAAAATCAAGCTTGATCCGCCAAGGGTAGAGTAGCGTAGTAAATCGTCAACCTTGGCTTGCGAAAATGTTCTATTTTCTAGTCTGATGAATTACAAACATCAAAGAAAACGGTTAAGTGATCAGCTCGTTACCTCATGTGGACTTTCTCTTTGTCCTTCTTGCAGAGGATAACTTTTGAAAACACGGTGATAAAATAAGAAATTGCTCGTGACGAGCAATTTCTTCTTTTATTACCGTGTTTTCAAAAGTACTTGTGGAATAAACTCTTACTCATTTTAATTATCCATATTTTACATATTAGATATCCATATTTTACGTATTCTAATTATCCATATTTCAAAGGACCTTGTCATAGTAATCTTAATAGCACAGGGGACAAAAACTGCAGCTAAGGAAACGACAGACATCTAATGCAATAGAAAACACAGTAGGTAAAAGGAGCAATTGATGCATGTAATAGCTACATTCCCTACAATATTTGCATAGACTGCTCGCTGAAGGAGTATAAAAAGTAGTACATGTATTTATACTGCAATGGGTTAATCATTGTCTGACATTAAGTTCGCGGTAACAGCTGCTGTAGCCACGACATGCAGATTACATCGAATGAAATAGTCTAGGCCATTATGTTGTAATGTATTGTATATCTATCTATCCATCTGTCTGTCGGTCCGACCATCCGTCTGTCCAATCTTGTGTACATTTAGTCTCTATGGGGTTCATTCCGTCCATCTGGTAGGTATGAGGTTAGGGTTTGGACTAGTGGGGTTAACAAAGGTGCTCTTGTGGGGTTGTTTGGTTTCAATGAATAAAGAGCAACTCTACCTCATTAGGTCCGTCTCGTAAGACCCTCCGTTCACCCATCCATCCATCCCTTAAACCGACCGTCCATTAATTCCTTCCTTCCTTCCTTCCTTCCTTCCTTCCCTAAAGTACCCGACACTTTAAATGTCTTTTTTTTTTTATTTCATGCTTTTCGGTAGATTATCGAGACATATCGGTGAATAATTTTTCGATATATCATAGTTACGATCAGTGAAATTACCGAATTTGTATATTCTAATTTTTCGATTGAAGGCGGACAATCCGAGACGACACTTTATGCAATTGTCCGATCGCCCTCGTCGGGTGTTGCAAGCCATATTGTGAAAGGCATTCACAGCGGCGTCTAAAAGATAACAGCTATGCTATGTGAAAAGGGGGTGGCAGGCATCTTTAAAAAAAGTATCTACCTATTCAAATTGAAATATTTATTGTATACAAAGGCCATCGGCCCTTGTAAAAGTACATAATACAAGATTAAAATACCTATAACCCTGGCTGACTAGGGTTGATCATTTTTTGTATGTGTAAATTTCATGCCTGTTATAGGACCATTCTACCTCAGTTAACGCCGTGGTTCAACAAGTTTTACATGAAATGGGCTCATCTACCGCAACAACGTGTTTGGTATACTATACTTAAGAGTTGTATTAACCCATTACCACACAATCCCTACTTTTGACGTCCCGAGAAAGAAGCCTTTAGAAAACATTTTGGGAAAAGGAGAAAATGCTGGTAACCAGCATTTTCTACTGTTCCCACAATATTTTCTACTCTTCACAAAACAACTTTCAAATCTTCAGTCACTTTTATGTTGTCGTCTGCAAATGCTTTCGATTTCGACAAACCTAAAATATTGTCGTTTGGTAATGAGTTAAACCCGCTTTTTACAGAGAATGGTCCATGTCGACGGTGTACTTCGAAAACCTCGTAACTACAGCTTGAAACAAGCTGTAGTTACGAGGTTTTTGAAGTAAACCGACGATATATAATCAGACACATACTTTGGGCTATATCGAGGCTCCTAGAATGCACACAACGTAAACATGGCGCGGTGACACGGACATAGTACGCCGGAAACAGCTGGAATACAACAGCTCCCCTAGGCGTAGGGTGAGCTAAAAAAAACAACAACAACAAAAATCAACATCTTCAGCAGAGAAGACATAATAATAAGCATACGATATGCTGATAAGAGGGCATGAAAAGACACACTGGTGAAGTCAAAGTCAACAACTAAATACCTGCCTCGTTCTCAGAAAGTTTTTTTCCTGGTTCTGACATGATCGGAAAACGGGTTGCAATCGGGGTAGAAAGTGATACTTTGGCATAATGATGTCTGAAGCCTATGTATCATCAAACTTCTTTTTAGAAAGTCTTACCCCGGTCAGGCCTGCCCTCCACTACAACCCCGATTGCTTGACGAAGGGTTGCAGATGAAAAATGGCTAATTTCGGGGAGCTTTCGGGATGAAAATGGGCGGAGCTTGGCAAACGGGGCTCGTTCGGTAGTGATACACGGAACAGTATGCGAAAGCTTGCCGAAATCTTACCGAAGTCATCTTCGCCAGCCAAGTTTATGATCACTACGTGGATCTTACCTTGGCGGATTGAGCTTGATTTTTACAACCCCCCGATACACCTTTTCATTGGATGCAGCCAGGTCTAGCTGCATCGAATAAAATCGCTCGTAGCATTTCATCTTTGATAAAAATAGAACACGGTCTCTACCTTTCGAATAATAGGTAAAACATGGAAACCCACGTAGATGTCTGCTTATCGCTTCATGTGTATTCGTAAGCGGTTTGTAAAACGATATTTCAACTGCTTTTAGAAACATGATGTAAAGGGGAGTAATAACCAGTATCCAATAGAGAGCGCATCACAGGAATCTCGAAATCGGGCTCAATCAGCCAAGGTAAGATCCACGTAGTGATCGTAAACTTGGCTCGCGAAGATGTACCAAAGTATGCGGATCCAATGCAGAAAATGCCGATCGGTCCAGGATTGTTGACCGAGTGTATCCCGATCACGCAGAATGGCTGCAGTTCACTTGCAGAACATACAGAAGCGTTTAAGAATCAATGTCGACATGTTGGCGATGTATGTGCCAAGGTATATTTGTACGGCAGTTCCGTCTGTAGTACACCAGTCTCGTTTCAAGTACGTTGTCACTCCGTCTTATTGCAGGACGGTATGTACGGAAATAATTTGAGGATAATGTTAATGTTCTGGACCACCCTTCCGGTCTTAATCCGTCCATTCAGTTCGTAAACAGATCGCAGCTCTGTCTGAACACAGTTCTAGTCCGTTTGGCAAACATTTTCGGAACGGTGTGAGATGGAGTTTGGTGTGACGGGGATATAATACAGGCGCTTGCTTATAAAACTTGCCTGCTTTGAACAAGTGGTTGCTTCGTACACGTGTTTTCTTATTTCTTGAGTTTGATTGCTTCCATTACATTCTCAAATAGTGAGAAGACATTTTTTCTGTCCTGGTTTAGAAGGTTCGTTTGATTTATTTCGCTCTCTCGGTCATTATCACACAATCCTGAGTTTTGAACAACCCTATCTAAGGCGGCTTTTGAAAACATTGTTGGAAAAGGAGAAAATGCTGGTAACCAGCATTTTCTCCTTTTCCAACATTGCTTTCTATCTTGTTAAAGATAGAAGTCATCATTCCAGCTGCATCTTATTTTCATGGTCATTTGCATAATTCATGTCAGTTGGTTGAGACTAAGATTTTGTCGTTTGGGAAGAATTAAGAGTTAAATGTATATGAGGACTAACAGGTCAGTAAACTTTACCTTGTTTAACCTGTTGTTCCCCCTGCAAGCTAGGGTCAAGTTCGGGTGATAGTTTTATGGGGCAAGTTTGACACGCAAACGTATCCACAATACTTTTAAAGGGGGATAGGCATATTGTCATCAAAGTATAGATGTCCCCCCTTTCAGATTTCAATGACTTTAGGTAGATGATAGGGGAACTGCACGTCTCAGTGGTAAAGTGTTGGACTCCTGACCAAACGGTCCTGGAATCAAGCCTTGCCTGATCCACTGAGCTTTTTGTGAAATATCTTTGGGCAAGATACTTTAAACGTGGCCCTTCAGATTTTGGGACGAAAATTTTACAAAAATACAAAAAAATCATCCTTATACTCCCAAAGCCTTTTAATTTTCATTCATAAAACCCTGGTAGTCGAAAACCATCCAACAAAAAGAGAAATTAGAGATTTAGTACGGCCCGGATCGACACCGAGGGGAAACACGGTCTATTTTTATGAGCAAATCGCTCATTTACATACATAAATACACAGACGAAGCTTCAAACCTTGCGTCCGAAGAAGACATTATGGAAAATAATTACATGTTTATTTTTATGTTATGGAATTTAAGCGTCATTAGTCACGTGCCAGTCACTTGACATTCCCACAATGCTTTTTTTTATTTCTGGTGCGAAATCTAAAAAGTCCTTATAAGAGGCTACATTTACGTTTAAAGGAACACCATCATTTTCCTTTTTTTTTTAATCTAATGATTCTAATTATTGATGATTTTTCTTTTTTTTTTCATATAAATTTCAGTGGTATACATATTTTTTAATTTGGTGAGATGTGAAATATCTAAATTAATCTACCCACCTTTAAATAAGAGCAATTCAGTGTTGAACGTGTTACAATATGATCGGACTAATACCAAACCAAATGTGTGCTTTAACTCTTTACCAAACTACAATTTTTTGGGCTGGACCAAATTCAAAGCATCTACAGGAAACAAATCAAATCTTATTAATATGATAATTTTTGACTTTGATTGTGTATACAATATTGCAGGAAAAAGGAGATAATGCTGATTATCAGCATTTTCTCCTTTTCCCACAATATTTTCTATAGGCTTCTATATGCTTCTTTCTCAGGGTCGTTAAAAGTCGGGATTGTGCGGCAAAGAGTTTTAAACGAGTGGAGTAAGTGCGTACAACTAAACCGAACGTGTACCTTATATCAACGTCGATATACTCTGCCGGGGAGTTGATATACACATGCATTTTTTTTTTTAATCGGGAGTCTAACAGTTGTTTATATCGTGCAAAGACCTGCAAACTTTACGAGGTTAATTTCATATCTACTAATAAAGTGAACGACATAAAGGATACGCATTTACAGGTAACAAGAATATTGATTACCCCTTATCCTGCTTAACCCATTACCACACAATTTCTACTTTTGACGACCCTGAAAAAGAAGCCGTTAAAAAACATTGTGGGAAAAGGAGAAAATGCTGGTAACCAGCATTTTCTCCTTTTCCCACAATGTTTTCTACCCCTCACAAGACAGATTTCGAATTTTCAGTCACTTTTATTTTGTGGTCTGCAAATACTTTCGATTTGGACAAACCTAAAAATTTGTCGTTTGGTAATGAGTCACTAAGTGAAATGACACTTTTAAGTCAAACAGTAAAAATAAAACGCTAAATTTAGTTATTTAAAAAATATCTTTTTTTGTGTGTGTGAAAAAGTGTCCTTATCGGACAGTGTAGAAAAAAGATCAGACTGCACTTTATGAAGCCTAATCGGGATCGATGCTTGTTTGCAAAATGCATAAAGATCCATTTTCACAGAGCATAGAACTAGTGGTTAACTCTTTACCAAACGACAAAGTTTTTTGACTGGTTTAAATTAAAAGAACTTGCATACGGCAAAATAAACGTAACTCAAGAATTGAAATTTGTTTTGAAAAGGGTAGAAAACAATGTGGGAAAAGGAGAAAATGCTGGTTACCAGCATTTTCTCCTTTTCCCACAATGTTTTCAAAAGGTTTCTATCTCAGGGTCGTAAAAACCAGAGATTGTTTGGTAAAGGGTTAAGCCCGTCAGAATTTCCGTAATAATTACTTTCTAATTATTTTCTTTCTCTATTTAGCGGGTTTCCAAGTATATCAGCTATAATGCCGCGGCCACTGCATCTTTCCTTGCTTTCCCAGAATTTTCATAACCAATACTTCGCAAGTCATTGGCTGCTTTTCCACATATGGATCATGCGGTGAACGATCAATCTTCGGCGCTAATGTTTACTTCTTGAAAAGGACAAAGACGCGAAATCGGCCTCTGGTATCGCCAAAATTTAGACTTGCTTCCTATAGAAATAAGCTAGACTGTAGCAAAAGAAAGTCTCATATATCTCTATGATGCACCGTAGCCAGTCATCATATTGAACAATAGACAAAATTAGATATTGACCAATAACAAAACGTTTCGGCCCAGATCATCCTTCGCGGACTGCGCGATTATTAATAAATAATAATTATTATTATTTCATGTTCATGTCCTCCATGTCGCACTGTGCAGTCTACGGTTTAACTCTTTTGCTGTCAGTGGCGACTTCTATATTTTCTGCAGAAAACGAAGATCAAAATCAGACTGCACCGCACATGCAGTCTGATCGTTGACGTACACCGTCTGCTTCCTGGTGCTAAAATTTGGCCTTCTTGAATTATCCTCCAAACGGAAACAGGTTCATGGGAATAAAAGGTATTTTAGCAAAAACCATTGTGGGAAAAGGAGAAAATGCTGGTTACCAGCATTTTCTCCTTTTCCCACAATGTTTTCAACAGCTTTGTTTCCCTCGTTAAAATTTGGGATTTTGGTGCTTAAAAATTATCAGATATTACAGTATATGAATTTTTTGTCAACAATCAATCCCCACCCCCTTTCTTAGCACATGCACATGTTGCCATTATCTCTTTCTCTACCAAGTAAATTATTTACACTTTTTCATTTACTAGTAATATAGTTCCCCTGCAAAATAACATAAATAGTGGACAGTAAAGATCAGAAATCAGATTGCACATTGTGTACAGTCTGATATTAATCTACACTGTCCACACAAGTTTCTGTATTGTCTCACATAAGGGGAAGATTCAAGAAATAACACAAGAACAACAATGGATGGTGAATAAAATTCCTAGAACATATCTCGAATTTCAGCCAACATGGAATAATATTCGTTGCAAGTAGCTGATGAAGTAATCTGATAAGTTACTTGCTCGTCGCCATTTATTTTGGAAAAGAAGCCAAGTTGTTGGATTAAAAAACAACCCATCAACCACACTGACGTACGTACATATATATATGTTAAGTTTTAGGAAACGACACCGAGAACAGCAATGGATGCTGAGCAGTTTCAAGAGCATATCTGGAAGTTCAGCCAGTATGGAATTACGCTGGTCGCCATTTGTTTTGGAAATGAAGTGGGGTTGCTGGATTTCATCATGGAGAAAAAAGAGCCGATGACCTCCGTGGACATTGCTGACGGGACTGGCTTAAAAGAAAGGTAATGTCCCTAACCTTTCGTCCCTTTTTAGCATTTTAAAAGGCTCGCTTTTCTATTAACCCATTACCACACAATCCCTACTTTTGACGCCCCCGAGAAAGAAGCCTTTAGAAAACACTGCTGGAAAAGGAGAAAATGCTGGTAACCAGCATTTTCTCCTTTTCCCACAGTGTTTTCTACCATTCCCAAAACAAATTTCAATTTTTCAGTCACCTGACGATATTTATAGATTGAAATAACTGATTTTAATGTTGGGAATAAAACGGCCAAAGATATTTCAAAATCACAGTTTTCAGGTACAAGCGCAATTTTATCGTATATTTACATGGTTTCTCTCTCTATCAATCATGCATACTACTGTAAAGAGAAAATACTCCTGACTTCCTAAGATCAAAGGGAGACCATCAATACACAAATAACCCTAACTTTGTCGTGAGTACTCTCCCTTCAACCAAAAAATCTCTGTCTGGCTACCGTCCTGTCAGTGTGTGTGTGTGGGTGTGTCTGTCTGTCTCTCTCTCTCTCCTTCTCTCTCTCTCTCTCTCTCTCTCCGTCTCTTTCTTTGTTATAATTAGTTGTGTGAACACTTGTAAATCTATTATATTGCAGGGGAATGGTCGATCTCTAAGTTGTTATAACATGTGACCCAACCCCATTTTTTATATAAACTTGAGGGAAAATAAGTATGTTTAAACTAAACCAAAAAAAGGTATTCATTTGCTTAGTAGGTTGGTTTTCAATCCAATGTTTGAATAAAATTTCTCTTTTTCTTTCAAATTATTAATTCCGCACAATGGCTTCCTCGGCAAATACCACTTCAGCGTTCTCAACACTTTGATTTTGACAAAGTAAAATAAGTTTTTTGGAAAGGGGAAATTCTGGTTGCCAGCTTAATTTCTGCACTTGTGAAACTGAGGAATGTGCTTACACATAGATTCATGCAGATTTTCACACTCAAGCCGTGATTAAATCTCTTACTGCTATCTTTATGCGCGTGCAGAATGTTTTATGCTGCTATAATCTAGAATGAAAAACTACATCCACGTCACCTGTCAGATTAGAGTTTGACCCAATTGCAGGGATGATATGGTGCATGTACTGCAGTTAAATCCTTAACTCATTACCAAACGACAAAATTTTAGACTGGTCCAAATTGAAAGCATTTGTAGACGACAAAATAAAAGTGACTGAAAATTTGAAATTTGTTTTGTGAAGGGTAGAAAACATTGTGGGTTAAGCTACTGAGGGTGACTCACTGACCTTTTGCAAATAGTGGAGATCAAGATCAGACTGCACAGACTATGCAGTCTGACATCTTGGGTCTACACTTGAGGAGGTACCACTCCCTAAAACATAATTTTGACAAGAGGACCATGATGGTCCTGTATCGCTCAGCAGCAAAGGTCTAAAATAAAGATAAATACCACATATCAAGGTTCAAGGCCAAATGATAATGAAACAAGAGCAGCAAATTGTCGCAATTTAACTAGGGACTTCGAAGTTCCGTTGCAGATAAGCAAGAAGATCAAAGTGGAATTACTCAAAATCCGTGCTAGGTAGAGTTATTGTTTTTGCACACTGTACTCCATATTGCAACAAACATTATGTTTGACCCATAATCGAACACATCCAAGATCTTATGGTCATATATATTTTGACCAAATTTGGTGCTGATTGGTTGATATTCGTAGATGTTAGAGTGTAAACAAGGAAATATGAACGGACGGACAGACGGACGTTTTTACTACAGAAATGAAAATTTGATATATGTATTTCATTTTACAGTCCTAAGAATAAACTCTACCAAATAACAAATTTATAGAGTGGTCCAAATTGAAAGCATTTGCAGATGACAAATTAAATGTGACTGAAAAATCAAAATTGTATTTGGGAGGGTTAGGAAATAATTTTGGAAAATGAGAAAATGCTAGTTACTAGCATTTTCTCCTTTTCCCACATTGTTTTCAAAATGTTTGTATCAAAGGGTCGTCAAAAGTTATCAATGTGAGGTAAAGGATTGAAGTGGGGATTCAGGTTTACACCCTGCAAAACTTTTAAACCACCGCTTTTTAAAATGTAATTCCTCATAGATGTCTTTTTTTGCATCTCTGTTCAGAAAATATGTTTCATTTGGTTTGATTTTTAGCTCATCAGAGCATGAAGTGCTCAGAGTGAGCTATTGTGATCACTCAACGTCCATCGGGGTCTGTTGTCCGTCCGGCGTCCGTCCGTCCGTCCGGTGTTCGTTCACATTTCCTTGTTTACACTCCAGCATCCACAAATATCAACCAATCAGCACCAAACTTGGTCAAAGTGTATATGACCATAAGGTCTCGGGTGAGTTTGATTATAGGTTTAATCGTACCAGAATATTTGGAGTTACATGTATTTGCCCATGAATTAGAAAAATTGCTAATTTTCACTCTGTTTACACTCTAGCATCTACAAATATCAATCAGTCAGCACCAAACTTGGTCAAAATATATATGACCATAAGATCTCAGACGAGTTCGATTACGGGTCTAATCCGACCGGAACATCTAAAGTTATTTGCCTTTGAATTAGAAAAATTGTTATTTTTCACTTTGTTTGCACTCTAGCATCTACAAATATCAACCAATAAGCACCAAACTTGGTCGAAATTTATTTGACCATAAGATTTCGGATGAGTTCGATTATGGGTGTAATCGGACCAGAACAACTGGAGTTATTTTCCCTTGAATTAAGAAAACTGCTGTATTGTGCTTGGTTTACTCTCTACCATCTACAAATATCAAACAATCAGCACCAAACTTGGCCAAAATATATACATGTATAACCATAAGATATTGGATGATGTTTTCTACACTGCTGGAAACAAATTCAAATTTTTGAGTTACGTTTATTTTGTCATCTGCAAGTGCTTGCAATTTGGACCAGTCTAAAATTTTGACATTTGGTATCATAAACAGCATTTTCTACTTTTTGCACTTTGTTTTCTACCCTTTTGTTGACAAATCTCATCATCTGAGCAACACAACATTATATGGAGTGCAACATGCGAAAAGGTGCATTCGGACATTTGCGTAAAGTGTCGTCCCGGATTAGCCTGCGCAGTCCGCGCAGGCTTATCCGAGACGGCACTTTACGACTACATTAGATTTTGTGCTACAGTAGACTTGCGTAAAACAGAAAATCACATAAAATCGGGAAGTGTCGTTTCGGATTAGCCTGTGCGGACTGCAGACGCTGATCCGAGACGACACTTTACGCAAATGTCCGAATGACCCTTTTCGCGTGTTGCACTCCATATAGAGCTCTATACCATTTGCAAATGCTTTTGATATAGATCGGTCTAAAAAATTTTCCCCTTCCCTTACCTCCCCCCCCCCTCCGACATGATTGCTGAGTTTCTCAAATTCATCATTACTGACCTACAAAGCTTGTAACAAGTCACAAGAAGGCCTTGCAATAGTATAGTAACAAAGTGGAAAAAGAAGCAATGTTAACTGATCTTTTTCCAAAAAGCTAGGCTTTCATAGGTCATATATACGGAATACCGTTAGGGCCATCGCCTTTGAATGTGCTAATTTGAAACACGATACTCGATAGTACGATGACGATAACGCGAAACAACGAAACCACGATGGTGAAAACGCGATAGTACGATGACGATAACACGATACTACGATGGTGAAACCACGACAATACGATAGTACGATGATGATAGTGCGATATAGCATCGTGTTTTCACCATCGTGCTGTCGCGATTTCACCATCGTAGTATCGTATTTTCGTGTTTTCACCATCGTACTATCGTGTTACCGTCATCGTACTATCGTGTTTTCACCATCGCACTATCGTAGTTTCACCATCGCACTATCGTATTATCGTCATCGTACTATCGTATTATCGTCATCTTACTATCGTGGTTTCATCATCGTACTATCGTGTTATCGTCATCGTACTATCGTGTTTTCACCATCGTGCTATCGTTGTTTCATCATCGTACTATCGTGGTTTCACCATCGTGCTATCGTTGTTTCATCATCGTGCTATCGTATTATCGTCATCGTACTTTCGTGTTTTCACCATCGTACTATCGTATTATCATCATCGTAGTATCGCGTTTTCACCATCGTACTATCGCCTTCCGGTGCGCATGCGCATCCTCCAATATACAGGACAATAGTACACATGGACGAGTTTATTCAAAGTCATTTTGAGAGAGGCTATGCTTCAACTGCAGACTCAATGGCCTTATGGATAAAGCACCTGCTCAGAGTGAAATAGACCAAGGTTCAAATCCGACATAGAATTTTTTTTTAACTATATTTTCTCCAGTATCCAAGCTTTTTTTAAACATTGATATAGTCAAAAATATAATATGTATCAAGAACATTTGCCTTTGACTTCAACAAATTTGTATCAGTGACTTCAGAAAGGGGTATTTAGGCAAAAAAAAAGGCTTCTCTTGTTTTCCCATAATTGGGTACGACTAATTGTCTAGAGCATAATCTTCCAAGCCCTGGTATCTCAGTCGGTAGTGTACAAGACTTGAGAACAGAGGTCACTGGTTTGATCCGCACCTTGGCCAGTTTCTTTCCGAGGATTGATGATAGTCATTGTGACAGGATTTATTTCACTTTCTCTGCTGATCATTGCTCTGATGATAGTTATGTGGGAAAGCAGCCAGTAGCTCGAGAAAAAATATTGTGGGGAGTACCGAAAACAAAATTTACTGAAAAGCATGGATAGTTGGACTGGCTGCAGTGATAAAACTAGAATAATATTGATAATGATGTAAAACACCATACAACCATACAACTAAAAGATAATGTGTATATTCCTCTCATAAACTTTTGTCTTTCTCCAACAAACAAATAAAACCTATATTTAACCAGCTATTTTTTAGATTTACCAATCCCATTTCACCTTATGTTTAGGATACTAGTATATACTTATAGAACAGGAACATGTTTTTCTAATTATTTACAGGTATGTGTTGTTCCACAATCTAGTTGGGTTAATGTTTCCTGTAACTTTTTTGCCACCAAAAAGAAAAAATAATGATAAATGCCGAGTATTTCAAAGCTTGAAATTGGATTACTCTTGTACTGTAAGATGGTTTTGCTAAATAAAAAGGGCGTCAGGTCGCAGACTGCACTTTCTTATCCACAGTCTCAGCTCTCCAAAGCAATTTTAATCCCCACGGGCAGCGGAAGAGGTAAAGAACCTCGGTACTGGAAAAATATCGGATATCTATGGACTAGTAGCCTCTCTCAAAATGACTTTGAATAAACTCGTCAATGTGTACTGTTGTTCTGCAGGTCTTGAATATTTGAGGGTACGCATGCGCACCGGAAGGCAATAGTACGATGGTGAAAACACGATACTACGATGATGATAATACGATAGTACGATGACGATAATACGATAGTACGATGACGAAACAACGATAGCACGATGGTGAAACCACGATAGTAAGATGACGATAACACGATAGTACGATGATGAAACCACTATAGTACGATGACGGAACAACGATAGCACGATGGTGAAAACACGATAGTGCGATGACGATAACACGATAGTACGATGATGAAACCACGATAGTACGATGACGATAATACGATAGTGCGATGGTGAAACTACGATAGTGCGATGGTGAAAACACGATAGTACGATGACGATAACACGATAGCACGATGGTGAAAACACGAAAATACGATACTACGATGGTGAAATCGCGACAGCACGATGGTGAAAACACGATACTATATCGCACTATCATCATCGCACTATCGTATTGCCGTGGTTTCACCATCGTAGTATCGTGTTATCGTCATCGTACTATCGCGTTTTCACCATCGTGGTTTCGTTGTTTCGTGTTATCGTCATCGTACTATCGAGTATCGTGTTTCAAATTAGCACATTCAAAGGCGATGGGCCTAACGGTATTCCGTACATATACTATAACAAAGGATGTCAAAGTTGCTTGTACGGGATAAGACTATAAAATAAAATCATTGTTGCTTTCTTTCTTTTTTCATCACTGTTTTACATCAATTACAGGTATGTTAGGGAATGGTTGGGCTGCATGGTTGCTGCCAAGGTCATCCAACTTGACGGTGACAAATACTTTATTCCCGAGGAACACCATGGTGCAATAAAGGGAGCTACTGCTTGGGGACATGGGGCTGTTGCTTGGGTTCACAGATTCGAGCAGACAAAAAATTGTTTTAGAAAAAATGGTCCCTGGGGTAAGGCTTTGGGTTTAATAACTAAAACTTGTAAACTTTTGACAACCACTTTCTGTTTTTCTCAGCAGATCACCCTAATGACATTGTGGCAAGTGTAAAAATTGAACAAGGCAAGAATACTTGATCTTCAATGCACATTATTTCTATCATAGCTTTACCAAATGACAAAATTGTAGACTGATACAGTTTGACATTGTTTACATACATGAACTTAGCTCAAATAATGAAAAATGTACTTGAAAGCATAGAACATGTTGTATTTTCTCACTTTCTCCATTACATGTCATACCCTTTCAAAAATTTATTGTCTGCAAAATGCTGTCAAATTGTATCAGTCTAAAAGTTTATATTATGGACTAGGTATGTAGACATTTGTCCCCCAGTTGCTTTTCTTCTAATGCATCAGTCCAAAATACAGTTGATCCTTTCTTAGACACCATCTGTATTGAGCAACCTACTGATTTAACTCTTTACCTAATGACAAAGTTTTGGACTTGTCTAAATTGAAAGCATTTGCAGACAACAAAATAAATGTGAATCAAAAATTGAAAGTTGATTTGGAAAGGATAGAAAACGCTGTAAGAAATGGAGAAAATGCTGGTCATCAGCATTTTCTCCTTTTCCCACAATGTTTTCAGAGCTTGCTTTCTCAGGGTCATTAAAAGTCAGGATTGTGTGGTAAAGAGTTAAATTACCTTCATGCCTTTCATAGATGAGACATGCTCTGTGAAAAGAATGCTTAGTACATTTATGGTACATAGTTTTATTAACTCTTTATCAAACGACAAACTTTTTGACTGGTCAAAATTGAGAGCATTTGCAGACGACAAAATAATTGTGACTGAAAAGTTAACATTTGCTATGGGAAGGCTAGAAACATTGTGGGAAAAGGAGAAAATGCTGGTTACCAGCATTTTCTCCTTTTCTTACAATGTTTTCTAGGGCGTTCTTTCTCAGGGTCGTCAAAAGTCGTTATTGTGTTGTAAAGTGTAAAGCTATGTCAGCCTGTGCTGTCAGGCCGACATGGTTAATTCTTTTTACTATGGTCAATTTTCTGCTTGTAAGAGGAGCGTTTCACCTCAGTAGTCATTGGTTCTTAGACAAACTGCATTTTATTCTTCCATACTTAAATTACTTGGTATAATGCCTGACAGGGAAGTATTTTATTCCCTTTTAGCAGGGCATGGCTGATATACTGTACATACACAAAAACTACCAGCTTTTCTTACCTCCCTTTGGTGGTCTCTTAGGCTCTTATCAAACAATCCTGAGTGTTTACAAACCCTGCGGGAGTATTTTTGAAACATTTTGGGAATAAGATAAAATGCTTATAGCCATTTTTTCTCCTTTTCCCACAATGTTAACTACCATTTTTAAGACATAAACCATTTTTGAGCTATCTTGCAATTGATGTCATCATAATTTATTATGCTTTCAACTTTTGTAAAGCATAAAATTTTGTTTTGGTAAAGAGTCATCATCATAGGTTTAACCCTTTACCAAACTATCTGTTGTTTTAACAATCTAGAGGATTCAGAGGGCTTTTGAAACATTGTGGAAAAAGTAGAAATTGCTTTTTCCAAGCAATTTCTCATTTTTCCACAATGTTGACTACCCATTATCAGACAACTGCAACTCATAAGAAAACATTTTTAGGCCAGGGAATCCCTCTCAAGGGATTCCCTCGCCTATAGCGATCGTAAGCTGCCTATTCAGACAAAAATGTTGGACGGTGTGTCCACTCTATATCGCTGAGTCCGCCAAAACAACTAGTTTCCCAAGTATATACAGAGATTGCTTATCACACGGTGTGAATGCTTTCCTTTCCTCAAAGCTTTCATCTGCAAAGTGCCATGGAATTGCAAGGGTATTAGGCCTACGACCCTTTAATAACTGACGAGTGTGGTTTTTTTTATCCCGTTTTTGTCATTAACACTGACCTAATAAATGCGTAACCTAATAAACTTAGCTTTATCCGGCAGTTGTGTATTCCTACGCGCTAAATACGGTTAATATCTATAACGCTCTCTCTTGCACTGCGGATCATTCAAATTCATGTGTGGTGAGAGTAACGAACGACAACTCTGCTCGGAGTTTGTTTATAACGTTCTGTTGACATTTGAACATAATAATGTGTCACAAAACGCGTCTCCGCTAAAATACGATTGTAAATAAAGCAAACTACATATAGAATATTGGCCCCTGTTATGTTTATCACTTTTTCTTATGTATATCGACTAAATCTAGGGTACTTCAGCGGAATGCTGGAGAAATCGACCTCTGGAGAAATCGTCCCCAAACTGCTTGGCCCGTGTTATTTATCACTCCGGAGAAATCGTCCCCTGGAGACGATTTCTTTGGTGAAATCGTCCCCAAATAAAATTTAAGAAAATCAACCCCCAACATCAAATTTCATCCTTATCGTTAATTAAGTTGTCTATAAAAATATTTTTGAAAGTTCGTTGTCTTTAGTATGTACATAAAGTGTATTAGTTACCTTTATCCAAGAGTTATTTGGTAATTTTAAACTGCCTTTTTCACACTGATAGGATGTATTTCACACCTTTTACACCTGTCACAAATAGATTACACCTGTGTGATTCTTGAAAATGTCTTTGATTGACTTTGATTTGAAACCAAATAAATGCTTATAAATTTTTTCTGTAGACGTTCGCTTGTCATTTAATGTATTTTCTTTTTTAAATCTCTCTCTCTACTAGTGTCATATGACATAACTGTGACCAATACCATTTAGCAGGGGCATCAGTGTCTTTGACACACATATTTCTAGTGTTCACTAGGGCTTGTGTGCATCCGAATATTTCCGGTCCATAACTTCTACAATTTTGGATGGATTTCAAAATAATTTGGCACAATTGACCTCCATCACGAATAGATGTGCCATTTGAAACATCTGTTCAAGTAGGTTCAAGATCAAGGCCACAATGAAGGCCAATTTTTCGTCCGAACCATAACTCCAACATTTTTGGATAGATTCCGATATAAATTAGCATAATGCATTGTTCTCCATCATGAGTAGAAGTTCCCTTTGAAACATTTATTCAGGTCCAGGGTCTAGGTCAAGCATGAGAGTCAAGTGTTCGCGGGCTTGATACAAGTTGTCCTTGGACAACGATTATGAATTAGGATTAACGTCTTTTTATATTATGTAGATATAGGTATCGAAGCTCAAGTCACTGTGACTTGTCCGTAAAATAGGCAAGTAAAATAGGTAAACCGAGCCTAATCGTTTTCCCAAAACAATCCAACCTTTTCACAGTATTTTATTGAGAAAATATTTTGGCTAAAAGAGAATTTGCTTGAAACAAGCAATTCCTCCCAATTTCCCCAAAATCTTACTTTTCAATATACACGAAGAACTACTTTGGATTTTCATCTACAACTTCCTTCAAAAAGTATGACTAGTTCAAAATTTCGTCGACTTGTGGAAGGTAGAGACAACATAAACAAATGCCATATCACTCCAGTCTTTATTATTCATTACATTTTACATTGATATCTATCTTACATGTATTTCCATTGAAATCAATAAAAATAAATATGTTCTTGCTTCATAAATGTAAAAAATAACGTCATTCAGGACTACAAGACATCACATGTCTCAGAAAATTTAGATAACCAAAGTTGCTATTGCACCGATTGAATAGTTCAATTTCGAACTGGGTTTTGTTTACAAGCACGACAAATTACTAAGTATTCTAAGCCATTATCAAGCACCGCATAACTGTGAGCACATGCCTAGCTCTGGCTTAATAATTAGTTTCTGGCTGGTGCTTTCTAGTATCAGTTAAAATTTCCTGAAAAAACCAAGAATTCCAGGGGCTTTGTGGAATCCGCTTGTATCCCTGTCCGTCTACCTGTTTGTATTAATTAAAATTGACCTCTTGTGTTGTTTTGTATAAAGATCCTCAATTTCCTGGCCTTCAGTACTATCAGTACTTTGATTTGAATTGCAGTCTGCAGGTGCTTTCAATATGGAAGGGTCTCAAATTTATTCTTTGGTAGAGGGTTAACTGTAACAAGATAACTATACTATATTCATGAAATTGACTTACTTAAATTCTTCATTTTTCATGCATCCCTATACTGCTGACATTCAATGCAGGCTTCTTTTTTACTGACTCCATGTAGATTAACATAATATGTACATGTAGTTGGTAATTCTTGTGGTCTCCAAATTTCAATACAGTCTATTGAATATTGTATTGTTTTCAGTTTGTATGTGATTTCACTATGTAAACTCCAAGACACCAATGTCATTTTACCTCTATACTGCTTTCCCATCATCCTTAGCTCTTTCACCACCAAAAATTATGATCTTATCCTCTTTGAATGGCTGCAAATACAATCCACAAATTCAGAGATGTTCATCTTCTAGCCTTAACTAATAAAGACGGGAATATAAATCAAAGATGAAGAATATCATCAGATACTGACCTGCAACAAGCAACCGAGTTTTTTGGTTGTAACAGTTTCCTTCTTTTTTCTCTCAAAAGGCATAGCTGCAAATATTAATAATTCAAGCCATGTCATCAAGGCTTCTGCAGGTCAGCTCTGAATCTTCAAGAAGTCTCAGGTTTGATTCTCTGCTCAGCGAAATTCTTTCCAAAAATTGATGATGGCAACAGGGTTCATTCCCCCCCCCCCCACACACACAACTAATTACATTGATTCTTTTGATGGTTAAATCCCATTAAATTTTGTCGGTCAATTTGATTTTTATACTAAATATTAGACTAATGGGAAATGATACAGGTAAGGGTACAGATAATCCTTGCCTAGGGCTAATTTACAAATTTAACTCATTACCAAACAGCAAAATTTTAGACTTGTCCAAATCGAAAACATTTGCAGACAACAAAATAAAAGTGACTGAAAAATTGAAATTTGTTTTGTGAAGGGTAGAAAACATTGTGAGAAAAAGGAGAAAATGCTGGTTACCAGCATTTTCTCCTTTTCCCATAATGTTTTCTAAAGGCTTCTTTCTCAGGGGCGTCAAAAGTAGGGATTGTGTGATAATGGGTTAAACTGTAACATACTCATAACTAATAGTTGCAGGGAAATTAAGTATAAACGAAATTGAATTTTAATGCTAATTCTTTATCCATTTATAAATCGTAAATCATAAAAATATTAACCAATTACCACACAAACCCTATTTTTGACGACCCTGAGGAAAGAAGCCTTTAGAAAACATTGTGGGAAAAGGAAAAATGCTGGTAACCAGCATTTTCTCCTTTTCCCTTAGTGTTTTCTACCCTTCAAAAAGCAAATTTCAATTTTTGATTCACATTAATTTTGTCGGATGCCTAAAATATTGTCGTTTGGTAATTAGTTAATAAATCTCCTATTTGGTTTCTACAATAACAAATAAGGATTTTATTCATGATTGAACACCTCTCTCTCTCTCTCTCTCTCTCTCTCTCTCTCTCTCTCTCTCTCAATGGAAGCAAACAGAACTTTATAAGATCATAAAATACAGAACTATAGACACTTGATCGAAATGGAACAAATAATAGATCTAATCAATTCATCAACATCACTGGTCATTGTATGAGGAAAAATTATCATATGACTTGGATTAAATGTATACATGTAGGATTGGTCAACCCTTGGGGCGCTTCTCACAACTGTAGTTGTCTTTTTCAGCCCATGTAGATTAAAATCAGACTGCACAAAACAAGCAGTCTGTTCTTTGGTCTAGGCTTTTTTGCTTTTCTGAGACAATCTAGACAAGAGCAACCAAAAAGTGGAATTTTCTTAGGATGTTGTTTCTAGGTTGGAAATGTTTGTTCGGTTTATTTAGGGATTCAGAGGTTAAGATCATTGTAGGATGCTTGAGCACAGAGACTTAATGCTTCAAAAGTAGATCTAACAGTTCCAGTGTAGGGTTGATTTTCTATACTATGTCCTGTATTTTCTGCAGAAGTCTTGGTACTCCAGGCCCGAGGGTGCCTGTTTGATCAACCCATAGCCACACAATCCAGTGTTTAAATGGCCCTTGGAAAAAAGGCTTTTTTGAAAACACTTTGGGGAAAGGAGAAATGCTGGATACACCAGCATTTTCTTCTTTTCCCAAAATGTTTTCCTCCTTATCGAGGACAAATCTCATCATTTACGCCAAAGTCACTTTGTAGTCTGCAAGTGCTTTCAGTTTGGACCAGCTTTACACTTTGGCGTTTGGTAAAAAGTTAATTTTAAGTCATTTCTGTCGTATAACAAACACTGAACATTACAGATCTATCTCCGCCCATACTAACTATGAAAAAAAAAAAGCCAAGGTATCAGACTCTACATGTAAATAGTTTTCATATTATAGATTTACATTGCGTCATTCACGTAACTTCAAACAAGAGGTAGTTCTATGTGCATTATACTACGACCCAAACAACGTAGCGCTAATTTCATCTGTTTACCGGGTGGATGTTCTTCTTTTGAAAAATAAACCTAGATCGAGTCTTAAATTTACTTACAAACCTTTTCTTTACATTGCTTTAAAAACTTTTTTTTCTGAATTCTTGTTAAGAATGGTGTTTTTTCCCTTCCAGTTCTGAAATATTTCCTTCTATCTAATGTTGTTGCAGACGATAAATGTAGATTGCACACAAACAATAGTAGCCTCCCTTATCTGTCAAATGGCATCATATTCTAAATATAGAACAAATCAATTAGGCGCCTTTTAGAACTATGTCAAACTACGTGTATAATACTTATTTATTTCATAATCATCGGAATGATTAGTTGTGTAGTGTAGTATTGAATTAAAAAGTATAATTCGAACTCTCTTGTTTTGCATAGAAGATCTATTCTGTCTGTTTTAAAAAAGCAACTGAAATGCTACATTTCCGAAGTTTCGACATGTCAATAATTTGCCTTCTTTGGCAACGATCGTCACGTTCCCTGACTAAAGCAAAGTTTATTTTTCTTCACTATTCATTGGTAATCCTATTTTAAGAAATACACTTATGTAAATTTGTAATGTTGATTTGAATAAGGTCATGTCGATATATATATATAGGTGAAAACGTGTAAAGAATAAAATTTTACGGTCGAAGAGAGGCAACTCATATTAACTCTTTCATTGTGTATCTCGTTACTTCCCTTGATTACATCCTACATTGTGGTCAGTTCACCCTATACTCCTTCAAGTTTTTCAGGTATAAAATGTTCAAGAGTTGTTTTCATGTTCTTGTATAGATCTGTTTCTTTTATATTATATGAAGCAATTTTTCACCTTACATTTTTTTATTCTTACAAGTAGTTTCTACTTGTGCTATGTTTCCTTTTCTTTTGCAGACAAATTTTAGCCTTGCACCTCATTTAAACCTTTACCCAACAATTCCTGGTTTTTACGACCCTGAGATAGAAGCTTTTTGAAAACACTTTGGGAATAGGAGAAAATGCTGAAGCATTTTCTCCTTTTCCCACAATGTTTTCTGCCCTGCAAGAAATAAATTTCAATTTTTGAGTTAGATTTATTTTGCAGTCTGCAAGTGCTTTCAGTTTGGACCATTCTAATATTTTGACTTCTGATTAGACTAAAGAGTTAAGTGTGATCTGCTGGACAGAATTATAATACCTATTTTTGATTCATTACCAAACGACAATATTTTAGGCTTGTCCAAATTGAAAGCATTTGCAGAAGACAAAATAAAAGTGACTGAAAATTTGAATTTTTTTTTGTGAAGAGTAGAAAACATAGTAGGAAAAGGAGAAAATGCTGGTTATCAGCATTTTCTCCTTTTCCTGCAATGTTTTCCAAACACTTCTTTGGCAGGGACATCTAAAGTAAGGATTGTGTGGTAATAGGTTAAAATAATACCCTAAAAGGGATCATCTGGGAGCTGTGAAAAGCGTGAACCTTGGTCAGACTGACACTTTTATGATATTCTTTGCATGAAAAATGGTCATTCTACCTTGCCATACAATCATTTTTAACTATGAACTTTAACTGACCTGCACTATCTTTGATCTGCTTTCATCTAACTGATGTACGGAATTCTCGGATTGTCACTTTTAGGGTGACAGGTCACAATGTCATTCATTTGTTTTGAATTCCAGTTAAATTACGATGCTTACAATTTCAGGTTTTGACTACAGTGACGAGATTTTTTGGAGATTTTTTGGCGGCTTCAGAGAAATAACAGGTGCAGGCTTCCTAGATGCCGATATTCTGCCTGCCTTGAGAGAGATCCCTGGCTTAGAAGATAAACTGAGTAGGTATCCTCGATCAGCTAAGTGATGTTGAGCCTTAACCCTTTATCCCATAAGGCATTTCTATGGTATCTCTAATTGATCCTAAATCAGCCTTGCTGTTATTTAGGGTTATGTGTCTATGACACCTTTTGATAACATAGAAAACATGGTGACAAAAGGTGAAATTGCTCGTCATGATTTCATACTGGTCCTAATTGAAAGCATAATTTGCACATGACAAAATGAATGTGACTAAAGAATTGCAATTTTGTTCTAGTATGGGAAGAAAACATTGTGGGAAAAGGAGAAGTTAATTCTGGTTACCAGCATTTTCTCTTTTCCCACAATTTTTTCAAAAGGCTTCTTTCACAGAGGTGTTAAAAGTTGTACTTGTTTGGTAAAGTGTTAATCAGAGTACAAAAATTAAAACCTATATATCCACATTGAAAGCATTTGCAGACAGGTAAACTTTTTACAAATTAACAAATTTAGACTTCTCCAAATTGAAAGCATTTGTAGACAACACAATCAATGTGACTCAAAATTGCAGTTTTGGGAAGAATAGAAAAAACATTGTGGCAAAAGGAAAAAATGCTGGCTACCAGCATTTTCTCCTTTTCTAACAATGTTTTCAAGAGGCTTACTCATCAGGGTCATGAAAACCTGGGATTGTTTGGTAAAGGGTTAACTCTTTACCACACAATCCTGACTTTTAACGACCCTGAGGAAGAAGCCATTTGAAAACATTGTGGGAAAAGAAGAAAATGCTGGCAACCAGCATTTTCTCCTTTTCCCACAATGTTTTCTACCCTTCCCAAAACAAATTTCAATTTTTCAGTTGTATTTAATTCGTCGTCTGCAAATGCTTTCAATTTGGACTAGTCTACAATTTTCTCGTGTGGTAAAGAGTTAAATGTAACCAAATTGAGAAACATTCTTTCAAAGAGGGGAAAACATTGTCATACAAAGCCTGCATTTTCTTCTTTTTCCACCGTGTTTTAAAAAACCTTTTTTGTGGATCAAAATCATGTTGAACAGAACACAGCACAGTCTGACCTTTGATCTACACTATTTGGTATTTTGTGGATTATTCTAATAAAAGCAGATTTGACAAGGGGTCATACAATGCAATATCTACATTGTACAATAACTTGTTGCATCTGACTGAGAATGTCAATATCACTTATTTTAGCACATGGTGTAATTAAGAAATAATCTTCTTCCTATTGTGGTTTAATGTTCAATAAACCAGTTTGTGAGTTATGAGGCGCAATGAATAAACCACTTGTGCTATTGCCCTCATGTATTATTTATTGTGTCTAATAGCTCACAATTGTGTTTTATTGAATGTTAAACCACGATAGAAAGAAGATTATTTCTTATAACTCTCATAACTCACAAAGTGGTTTATTGAATGATAAATCACAATAGAAAGAAGATTATTTCGATTCTAACATGACCAATTCTTAATGAAAGGAAAACAAATTTATCCTTAGTGTTAAAACGCGGATGATGATTGTGTTCTATTGAATAACTCACTAACTTACTTTATACAGAATGACATCACTCGATATAGAATGAAGTCATTCTGCATGGAATGTCGCAGATTTTACCACGCTTTCCTTGCACTGTGTTTATAGAGCCTAATTCACTTGTCATGTTAGTATGCTACATGCATACATGTAACTTGACAAAATAAATGGATAAACAACATAAGTTTCAATTTTTCAGTCACTAGTTTTTTTTTAGCTCTACTGGCTTTCAGCCAGCAGAGCTTATGTCATGGCGTGGTTTCCGTCGTCCGTCCGTCTGAACGTCTGTCCGTCTGTCTGTCCATCCGTTAGTCTTTTTCTTGTTTACGCGATTAAGTCTGCATTTGGTGCCCAATTTTCGTAAAACTTGCAAAGTTTGTGTATCTCATCAATAGCTTCAACCCTATTGATTTTGAGAAAAATCCAACAAACAGTATGGGAAAAGTAGCCATTTCAAGTTGAAAATTTCAAATTCTTGTTTACGCGATAAAGTCTGCGTTTGTAGCGTGATTTTCGTGAAACCTGCACAGTTTGTTTATCTCATCAATAGCTTCAACCCTATTGATTTTGAAAAAAATCCAACAAACATTTTGGGAAAAGTAGCCATTTCAAGTTGAAAATTTCAAATTCTTGTTTACATGATAAAGTCTGCATTTGTTGCCTGATTTTCGTGAAACTTGCACAGTTTGTTTATCATATCAGTAGCTTCAACCCTATTTATTTTGAGAAAACTCCAACTAACAGTATGGGAAAAGTAGCCATTTCAAGTTGAAAATTTCAAATTCTTGTTTACATGATAAAGTCTGCATTTGTTGCCTGATTTTTGTGAAACTTGCACAGTTTGTTTATCATATCAGTAGCTTCAACCCTATTTATTTTGAGAAAAATCCAACAAACAGTATGGGAAAAGTAGCCATTTCAAGTTGAAAATTTCTAATTCTTGTTTACGGGATAAAATGTGCATTTGTAATTAGATTTTTGTGAAACTTGCAGTTTGTTTATCTCACCAATAGCTTCAACCCTATCTATTTTGAAATAAATCCAACAAACATTTTGGGAAAAGAAACCATTTCAAGTTGAAAATTACCATTTCTTGTTTTCATGAAAAAGTATGCATTTCTTGCCAGATCTTCATGAAAAAGCAAAATTGAATTCTCTGCCAGTAGAGTATATTCAGGCCCTTCAGGGCCTTCTAGTTTTCATCTGCAAATGCTTTCAAATTGGACCAGTCTACAATTTTGTCCTTTGGTAAAGGATTAAATAATGTAATTTTTCTTTGAAAGGCAAGAAACTTTTGTAGTAAATGGCTAACTTTTTCCAACATTTTTTCGTTTAACCCTTTACATCACAAATCCGGACTTTTATTGACCGTAAGAAGCCCTGTGAAAACATTGTAGGAAAAGGAGAAAATGCTAGTAACCTTCCTAAAACAAATTTCAATATTTTAGTTACATTTATTTTGTCGTCTGCAACTGCTTTCAATTTGGACAAGTCTCAAGTTTTTTGGTTTGGTAAAGAGTTAAGCCTTTAAGAGACAAGTCATGTATCTTGGAGTCGGGCTTATTTTGATGTCTACAAGTGCTTTTAATGAGGGAAGTTCTCATATTTCATTGTTTGATAACACTTATAGAATTCTGTCATTTTCATATCTTTATATTTCAAGCTGCGGGAGTTGAAGCCCTAGATGTTGGTTGTGGAAGTGGGGAGTTCACACGAGCACTGGCACAACGATACCCAAAGTCAACATTTCTAGGTCGAGATATTTGTGCTCAACCATTGAAAACAGCCGAAGCTCATCCAGATAGGAAAGTCTTGACAAATTTGAAGTATGAGCAAGGAGATGCCCAATGCCTTAATTCTGATTGGACCAATAAGTTTAATTTTGTCACAGTATTTGATTGTCTGCATGACCTCCCAGACCCGCAGAAAGCCCTGACTGAAATTGGAAGAGTCATAAAACCAGACGGTAAAGTTATGATTATGGATGTAAGGCCACATTCTACACAGGCTGGAAATGCAGGAAATATTTTGGCAGCCATGTTCTACAGTTGTAGCATGTTTAGCTGTCTGCAGAGTAGTCTACTGACAGAGCCCAGGATTGGGTACGGGGCGTGCTGGGGCGAGGAAAGTATGACAAAAACTATTGGAGAATATTTAAATCTGGAGAAGAAAGTGGAGCTTCCTTTCTTGCATGCCCTGTACTTCTGTAGCAAGAAGGAATGATTGATTGGTCAACGGACCGCTTATTTACAATATATCTATAAAGATATCATTTAGTCATATACTGCTGTAAAATTTAACCTCATTTGCAGACAACAATTCAAATGTCATGTAAATGTTTCAAACTTGCTTTTGATAGGTCAAAAACATTGTGGAAAAAGGAGAAAATGCCGCTTACCAGCACTTTCTCCTTTTCTCAAATTGTTTTCAAGACTTCTACATCAGTATCATTAGAATATGGGATCGTGTTGTAAAAGGTAAAAGTTTTGTAAACCTAAATGTGAAATGAAAGCTGGTTTCCAGCATTTTTATACTCCCCACAAGGTAGTGGAGGGGGCTATACTGAAATATATGAAGTTGTGCATGTGCAATTTTTATGAACGTGCTGTGATTTGTTATGGAATTATCTCCCCTTGAACTTTTTTCAACTCTTACTTTTGTACTAAACCATTCTGCATCCTATGACAAAGACCTGTTTTTATGCCAAGGAGGGGGTATAATTATGTTTAGTGATAGCACTAGTTCTTTTTGTCACATAACGCTTGTTTTATAATTTTGTACAGAAAAACTAATATAGAGGGACAGAAATTACTATATTAGTATCCCTTTTTGTTTCAGCATGGAATGAGAAAATTCAGTTGTGTCTTGCACCCTGCAGTCTTATCAATTTTTATATTTTCCATGTCTTCAAAGGGGGGGGGGGTGCGCATTAATGCATCTCCTTGAAACACTATACCTAGCTAGTCATCACATAAACATAATCAGTTGGAAGCCATCTAGTTTAACCCATTACCAGACATTCCCTACTTCTATTGACAACCCTGAGAAAGAAGCCTTTCAAAAACATTGCGGGAAAAGGAGAAAATGCTGGTAACCAGCATTTTCTCCTTTTCCTACAATGTTTTCTACTCTTTACAAAACAAATTTCAAATTTTCACTTTTATTTTGTGGTCTGCAAAAACTTTCGATTTGGGCAAGTGTAAAAATATTGTTGTTTGGTAATGAGTTTAACCCTTTACTCCATTTCTACACATTGCTTGTAGGAGCCTTTGGATTTCACCTTTTGCCACAATGACTTCTATGCTATCAAAAGTGTCATACACACATAAGAAACAGCTTCATCCTTGCTGTTATTTAGGGTCAATTAGAGATACTGGTACCTTTAGAAATGCCTTATGGGGTAAAGGGTGAACAGTCGAATGAATTTGGAACACAAACAGTCCTTCTGCATGCAGAAAATTCACTGATCTGCAGAGGGTTTCAAGTCGGCTCAGCCTGCACAGATTGTGCAGGCTGACCTGAATTGATAGTTTTTGTTTTTGCAGATGCATTAAACCCCCTTTTTACAGAGCATGATCCATTTGTATGTTTTCTTTTTTAATACCAGGTATATAAGTGTAGATACAAAATAAATACTGTATCATTATCTTATATTTCTTATTTTCTATGTCAGTTCCTCTTAACCTCTTAACCCTTTACCACACAATCCCAACTTTTGCCCGCCCAGGTGGCTCAGTGGTGAGTGTGTTGGTCTCATGATCTGGTGGTTGTGAGTTCGATACCCGCTTGAGGTGAACTTTCTTTCCGGCGTATTTTCACCTCTCACCTCTGCTGAAGCATGTGAGAAAAGTAGTCAGTGGCTTTGGAAAGAAACTTGTGTTAGTACCAGTGTGAGAAAGCCAGGAAACACATGTGCATCATCGACTGCCATGATATGACCTTAGCTGTTAAAGTGGCGTTAAACCCCAATACAACCAACCAACCAACCAACCCAACTTTTATTCCTTACAGCACTGGAACCAAGTTAACTTGGTTTTGCGGATAGCGCATATCAAGATCAGACTGCACAAAACATGCAGTCTGATCTTAGATCTGCACTATCCGCTACCTTATTACATGCTTTGGCTGAAATAATCTTGAAATAACAATATTAGGGCTACTTTTCCTACTTGAAAAGATTTAACTCATTAATTCAGTGCTTTAAGTGTTCTTGAGAAAGAAGCCTTTAGAAAACATTGTAGGAAAAGGAGAAAATGCTGGTAACCAGCATTTCCTCCTTTTCCCACAATATTTTCTACCCCATCGAAGACAAATTCCACCATTCGAGCAGCATCTCAATTGTCATCTGCAAATGCATTGAATTTAGACAGGAATGAATTTTTGTTGTGTGGTAAACTCATTTCCAAACAATATTTTAGACTTGTCCAAAACAAAAGCATATGCAGACGACAAAAAAAAGTGACTGAAAATTTGAAACTTGTTTTGTGAAGGATAGAACACATTCTGGAAAAAGGTGAAAATACTGGTCACCAGTATTTTCTCCTTTTCCCACAATCTTTACTAGAGATATGGTGATTGCAAATACCAACACAAGTATTTATTACGTGAATACAACAAATTCTTTAATAAAACATAATACAAAAATATCATTACAAAAAAAAATGATGTTTGAGGCAAGTTTCCTTCCACCATGTAGTATAAAAGTTCCGCCATATTTCTTATGTCTATTGACAGTTTTGAGACATGACTTCATGATCTACATGATAGAAAATAAATACTTATATCAACTAAATACATTTTATACAGGGAAATCACATAGACCATTGTATAGTCAATCATCTGTCATTTACAGAACATAGCACAGTCTGACCTTTGATCTACACTGTTTGGTATTTTATGGATTATTATGGAAATTTTTTTTTTTTTCAAAATCCTCAACCTAATTCAAATTTATCATCTTTTTGCTTCACTTTGAAAAAAAAGGTTTGTTTATCCTTTGACTCCTTACCAAACGCCAATTTTGGACTGGTCCAAATTGAAAGCATTTGTAGACGACAACCTAAGTATGGCTCAAAAATTGAAATTTGTCTTGGGAAGCATAAAAAACATTGTGAGAAAAGGAGAAAATGCTGGTTACCAGCATTTCTCTTTTTCCTACAATGCTTTCAAAAGGCTTCTTTCTCAGGGTGATTAAAAGTCGGGATTGTGTGGTAAAGAGTTAAACAGTCAATTTCTTGTTTTTTGAATCTGGAGGTGGTTCTTGAAAGCAGTACTGGAAATGGAGAATATGCCAGCATTTTCTCCTTTTTCCATAATGTTTTCTTGCATTTTACGAACAATTTCCACAATTTGAAGCATATTTCATTTATCTTGAATGAATGCTTTTTAACTGGGCAAGTTCAAAATTTTGTCTGGTAAGGACTTCAGAGAAAGAAATGATTAACATTGACAGGTTTTGTCTTTCAAAATGCAAATGATAGATTTACCGGTACCTTAATGAAAAAAAGAAAAAATTATAATGATAAAAGAAAAGAAATCCAATCTTTTTAAAAGCAAAATTCAATCTTTCATCTCATTGAAAAAAACAATTTGTTCAATAACTGTTCTCTGACCATGATTGTAATTATTATTATCCCGCAATCTTATACAATGGTCAAAGAAGGATCCCTTATGTAGATGGTTGATATAAAAAATCCATTAACTCTTTACCAAACAATTCTGAGTCTCAACAATCCAAAAAAAGACAGCTTTTAAACATTGTGGGAAAAGGAAGAATATGCTGATAACCAGCATATTCTTCCTTTTCCCACACTGTTTTCTACTCCTTTTACACTTTCAGAGTTCAGAGAAAATTTCCGTCCTTTAATCCACATTTATCATGTTGTCTGCAAATGCTTTTTATTTGATTGAATCAAAAATTTTATTGTCTGGTAAAGAGTTAAACATTTTGATGTGATGATAGAATAAAAATTGAAAAAAAAATTTGGACGCTTCTTTTTCAACCCGGTCATCCGTTTAAAAAAATGAAAAAGTGATCCTTTGAAAATATTGTGGGAAAAAGTAGAAAATGCTGGTATCCAGCATTTTCTCCTTTTCTAACAATGTTTTTCTACCATTTGAAAACACAATGTTTTCTACAATTTGAAAACTCAACTTTTCTGTTAATCCTGAGACTGGAAAGTGGGACTCATTAACCTTTTGCAGACAATGAAGATAAAGATATACAGAATGTGCAGTCTGATCTTTGTCTACACTGTCTGAGAAAGAGAAATTTTTCTCTACAAAGAAACATTTTATAATATGGCCTGCAACACGTAAAAAGGGGCATTCGGACATCTGCGTAAAGTGTTGTCTCTGATCAGCCTGCGCACTCCGCGCAGGCTAATCCGAGACGGCACTCTACGACTACATTAGATTTTGTGCTAAAGTAGACTTGTGCAAAACAGAAAATTTCATAAAAACAGAAAGTGCCATCTCGGATTAGCCTGCACGGGCTGCGCTGGCTGATCCGAGACAACACTTTACGCAAAGGTCCGAATGCCCCTTTTCGCGTGTTGCAGGCCATATAGCAGCAGGGTTGTTACTATTGACTTGAAAATTTTATTTGATACATTTAGCAGAATAAGGATCTAAACATTTTTAATTTGCCGTATGAAGATCTACTTTCATTTTGATTTCATTTTGTTGTTTGGTACAGGGATAATAGTTACACTGTCAGCAAATTCAATACAACAAATAAAGATGAAGGATTTCAAATTCTATGCAAACATCGAAAATGTAGATGATGGGATGTACAAGTACATGTATCTTGTATCTATCTCACAACTTTTTCGTACGGTGGAGGAGGAGAATCTCTGTAGGGCATGGGAGCTTTCTCTGCGGGAACAACTGCTTCAGGTTCTGAAATAAATAAAATATCTCTACTATTGCCTCATTACCAGATGACAAAACTTTAGGTTTGTCCAAATCGAAAGTATTTGCAGATGACTGAAAATTTGAAATTTGTTTTCTGAAGGGAAGAAAACATTGTGGGAAAAGAAGAAAATGCTAGTTACCAGCTTTTTCTCCTTTTCCCACAATATTTTCTAAAGGCTTCTTTCTCCAGGTCGTCAAAAGTAGGGATTGAGTGTTAATGGGTTAATATTGTTCCTTACTCATTTGCAGATGACAAAATAAAAGTGGATGAAAATCTAAAAATTTATTTTCTGAAGGTAAGAAAACATTGTGGGAAAAAGAGAAAATGCTGGTTACCAGCATTTTCTCCTTTTCCAACAATGTTTTCCAAAGGCCTCTTTCTCAGGGTCAAAGTCGGGAATGTGTGGTAAAGGGTTAAGGAAGGGTAGAAAACATTGAAGGAAAAGGAGAAAATGCTCGTTACCAGCGTTTTCTCCTTCTCCCACAATGTTTTCAAAAGGCTTCTTTCTCAGGGTCATAAAAAGTCGGGATTGTGTGGTAAAGAGTTAACAAGTCAATACATAATTATGAATCCATAAAACCAATTCTATCTTTGTAAATTGCCAAACAACAAAGTTTGGACTCTTCATTTCAACTTGAAAGCATCTCTAGACAACAAACTTAAACTTTGGGCAAACAAGCTGGTGTTGTCAGAAAATAAAGAAACCACCTTTGTACTTACTTTTGATCAAAATTCTTAGTAAAAAAAGAAATGTTTCAGAAATAATTAGATGGTTACTTACTTCTGTTTCATATGTCATCCTTAATGACTTGTCCAAGTTTAAAGTAAATATATGCAGTGTTCATCCCTCACTGCATTCAATGCACCCCACAATTATTTACAGGCTATACATAGGACCAAAATTATTGCAATTTCTAAATGAATGTTGTCTCAGCAAACCAGACAGTATAGATCAAAGATTAGACTGAACATTCAATTTACAGTTTAGACCAAAATTATAGCATTTTCTACGTTGTTCCTGTCCTGAATATCTTATTGAAACTATACAACTGTAGATCAAAGACCTCAATGCACATTTCGTACAGTCTGATCTTGAGCTGCATTCTCCACAAAGGCAACTACATGTATTGTAGTAAAAGTTTCTTTAACCCTTTACCCCATAAGGTATTTCTATGGTAAATAACAGCAAGGATGATGCTGTTTCTTATGTGGATATGACACCTTTTGATAGTGTAGAAAACATTGTGGCAAAAGGTGAAATTGCTCATCACGAGCAATTTCACTTTTTGCCACAATGTTTTCCAAAGGCTCCTATAAGCAAAGTGTAGAAATGAGTATGTATGGAGTAAAGGGTGAAAGGTTAAATGTTACCTTTAGCATATCCATTGTCAATCTTGTTTCCGCTTAATACACATTTTCTCTCCGTGACCCCTTTGACCTCCTCATCCTTGTTTTTGCCCTTGACCAGCCTGCCAATCTTGTCGGCAACATAGCCACAGGCTACAAAAAGAAATTTAATGTCAACTTAGAGCACAATCACTGATGCCTTACCAAATCACAAAATTTGTTTCCAGCAGATTAGAAAACATTGTGGGAAAAGGAGAAAATGCTGGCTGCCAGCATTTTCTCTTTTTCCCACAATGTTTTCAAAGGGCTTCTTTCCATGACGGCGGTTAAAAGTCTGCATGCTTTACCAAATGCAAAAATCTTTGACTTGTCTGAATTATTGAGTCACATTTTGTTGTCTGCAAATGCATGATTTGCAGACAACTACAAAATGTGACTCAATAATTGGAACTTACTTTGAAATGAGAGACTACTGTATCCATTATAGGGTTAATTCACGTTTTTGAGGTCGTTAACATATGCAAAGGCCCGAAAAATGCTTTAATGCCCCAGTGCAAAGCATGAGGGTGTTAAAGCATTTTGAGGGCCTCTGCAAATGTTAACGACCAAAAAAAAATGTGAATTAACACTATTATTGCATAAATCAAAGCAGTTTAACAATAATTTGCAAAAATATTTTTCCATAGAAATGCAAGTCAGAGAACTGCAAATGTACTGTATGTAAATGGGTCAAAACCGGAAGTCGGCGAAAAAGTTTTTGTTACGATTAGGGAAGGGACGTTAGTCCTGTATGCCAGTTTTGATTCTCTCGGTGTAAATACACTTCTATTGATTTTTAATACAAAGTGGACTTATGTGGGATAAACTTGCACACGTTTGGACGATTACAACTAGGATGAATAAGTGGATATAAATTTCTACAACTGAAGGCGACAGAGGGTTTGATCTATATCAAGCAAGGTGGACCGATCAAGTTAAAAGGTGGGTGGGATGTAGCTGGTTTAGAGTATATTTCACGTGTGAATTTTTGTTCAGATCTCGATTAAACTAAGATTCTGTGCAAAGGTTCGTTTGTGGTGTACTAATATCATCAAAGACATGCCATGAAAAGGATCGAATATGGTACGAATTCCTACAGTTTGATGATCGGAGTCTAGGTAAAATCTGACAAGGACAAACGTTGTTTACAAGGTAGGCCCGAATTGAGGATATTGATAGTACAAAGACGGGTGTTAACGACGCCTGAATTCACTGATTAATACTTTTTCCCCCCATTAACCGCCCAATTTTTACCCGTTAATACATGCTTATTATGGCCCGAAAAGGCACGTTTTATGCAATAATTATAGATAAAATCTTCATGTGGCTAAATTATTAAGTTTTCTGTGCTAAGATTGTCCAAAGATATTTAAAGAATCATTTCTCCCATGGTTACTTAAAAGACCTTCCAATTTCCTTTTTCTTCAGGCTTTATTCTTAGCCTTACCATATTCATGGATTGGATAATAATGATACAAGATGTGATGAGATGAAATACATCATGTTGATGAGAAACAGGCATTTCTGGGGTGAGAATCTACAGATCTGCCTAAATTCAACTCAACTCAATTCTCTTTCAATAATAAATGGCATAAGAACACATCCATTTCAAAACATACCATTTATTATTAATCAGACCATCCTGACAGTTTGAAGTTTTTGCAGATAGAATCGTTTTCTCTCTTTGACAGCTGTGTAATCTTGTTTATGTTTACGTCTTGTGACTCTGGTTAGGAATTCATCCGCAAGAAAAGAAAACAAGTCCATTATAAAATGTCAAATTTCAAATATCTCAACAAAATACTTAAAACTAATCATTCCATTGCTTTGATTTAAGTCAAATTAGAAATCAACAATGTCAAAATGAAATGATACTTTTGGTGAAACATTTGATTAATCCACATGTAGGAACTATATTTTAAGGTCATGTACATTCTTTATTAGTGTGTTGCAAGGCACTTCCGGGAAACTATTCTACGATTTTCTTGAGAACCAGTGAAAATTAACTACGAAGACCACAACAACACAATTTATTAGGAAGAATAGAGTAATTAGTTAGACAGAAAGTTTCTTATTAAATGTAAGGAACGAAAGAGTAAATTATTTCGTGGTTGTTGTTCTAACTTTATACCACGTCGATAATAACGTCATAAGTGACACTTTCGTTATTGGTAGATTCAACATTTCGTGATATGCTAATTCGTAAAGTGCCATGTGAAAAATAAAGATGAAGACATAAATACGATGAAATCTTGGCATAATACCGTAAAACGCCCCTCTGCTATACAGTCAATGCTTACATGTGGCATTGTTTTTTGAGGTAAAAGAAGAAATTTAATGAAATTTTCATCTTCATTCCGTTGAAAAATATTGTAATTGATGTGTACGAAATGAATCCATGAACCAGCTGCAATTTTTGACTCATAATTTTGATTTTCATGGGTTTTCGCGATTTATGGCAGGGCGTTTTACGGTATTATGCCGAAATCTTAACTACATTAAGCTATTAGAGATCAGTGTATTTACATCTCTGATATTCCTCTTTTTTATGCATACAAGGCTCTGTATTTCTGTACAGCGTTAGTTATTCAACAACTTGTTTTTTTTCAACTTTCAAATTTTGGTGTCTTAACCCTTTCCCAAACAATCCCTGGTTTTTACGGGTCTGGAATAGTAGCCTTTTGAAAACTTTGTGGGAAAAGGAGAAAATGCTGGTAACCAGCATTTTCTCCTTTTCCCACAATGTTTTCTACCCTATCATAGACAGAAGTCATCTTTTTAGCAAGAGTTGAACTGTGGTCTGCAAATGCTTTCAATTTGGTCTAGTCCAAAAGTTTGTTGTTTGGGAAAGGGTTAATTACAAATATTATAGTTCACAACAAATGCGTAGCTGAAATACAAACACATCTGGCGGGATTTGAACCCATTTCATACAAATATCCTCATTTTCTGAGGTTTCAAGACCAATACCATAACCACTAAGCTAAAGAGATATCTCTCTAACACAGTAGTTAGATATTGTATCAAAATTGGCACTGAACCATGCAAAAAGGAGGGGTTTTCCATAACAGGTGTTACAAACATGTACATATTATTCTAAATTGGGAAAAAGCTATATATGAAGGAGTGGTCTCCCCTAACACACCACGTCTTATAATCATCATTTATTGATGACTCAAAGCCTTATTAGGCAGTCCATTTCGGACAACAAATAGGATTAATGGCTCAATGGCCAATCCATAACAAAAAACAAATGGACAGATATACAACAGAAATACATGGACAGGGCAGGATTTGAACGGTAGATTGCCTGGAGGAAAGACCAAGACCTTAACCACTGAGCTGAAGAGATATTTCTCAAACAAAGTAGTTAGATATTGCATTAAAATTGGCACAGAGCCATGCATGAAGGAGGGTTTTCCCATAACAGGTGTTACAAACGTGTACACATTGTAACAAGATACATAATATGGAGTAATAGATGCAGATTAAAGGTGGCCTTTCAGATTTTAGAACAAACATTTTACAAAAATGCAAAAATAATCATCCCTATACTCCCAAAGCCTTTCAATTTGCATTCATAATAGCCCAGTAGTCAAAAACCAACTGACAACAAGAGAAATTGGCCCAGGTCGACACCAACGGGAGATACATTCTATTTTTAGATGTGTAATTCGCTCATTTACGTACAGGAAATACACAGTCGAACCTTCAAAAATAGCGTCCAAAGACATTATGGAAAATAATCATTACATGTTTGTTAATATGTAATGGAATTTAAGCGTCATTAGTCACATACAAGTCACTTGACATTTCCACAATGCTTTTTTGATTTTTGGCGCGAAATTTAAAAATACCTTCAGAGGCTACGTAGCCTTTTAAGGGAATACCATCTTTTTTTTGTAATCTTATGAGTCTTAGTTATTGATGATTTGTATTGTTTTTTCACATAAATTTCAGTGATATATAATTATTAGCTCACCTGAGCACAACGTGCTCAAGGGGAGCTTTTAGGGTCACTGGGTGTCCGTCGAGCGTCGTCCGTCGTGCGTCGTGCGTCGTCAACAATTCTTTAAACATCAACTCCTCCTAAACGGCTGGGCCAATTTGGACCAAACTTGGCAGGAATGTTCCTTGGGAGGCCCTCTTTAGAAATTGTTCACAGAATTTGATTCCGTCAAAAACTCTGGTTGCCATGGCAACGAAATGGAATTTTTTAGTAAATTCTTTAAAAATCTTCTCCTCTGAAACCGCTGGTCGGATTTTGAAATAATTTCACAGATATGTTCCTTGGGTGACCCTTTTCAAAAATTGTTGGTGAAATTTTGATCCGTCAAAAATTGTGGCTCTGGTGAATGGGGGCTACTTGCACTATACAGAAATGAAGGAATTCTTAAAAAATCTTCTCCTCTGAAACTGCTGGTTGGATTTTGAAATAATTTCACAGAGATGTTCCTTATGTGACCCTTTTCAAAAATTGTTGGTGACATTTTGATCCGTCAAAAAATGTGGCTCTGGTGAACGGGGGCTACTTGCACTATATAGAATTGAAGGAATTCTTAAAAAATCTTCTTCTCCGAAACCGCTGGTCAGATTTTGAAATAATTTCACAGAGATGTTCCTTGGGTGACCCTTTTCAAAAATTGTTCGCGAAATTTTGATCCATCAAGAAACATGGCTCTGGTGAATGGGGGCTTCTTGCACTATTGGGAAATGAGGAAATTCTTAAAATTTTTTCTTCTCTGAAACCACTGGTCAGATTTTGAAATAATTTCTCTGGGATATTCCTTGGGTGACCCTTTTCAAAAAGTGTTCACAAAATTTTAATCCGTCAAGAAACATGGCTCTGGTGAATGGGGGCTACTTGCACTATAGGGAAATAAAGAAATTTTTAAAAATTCTTCTTCTCTGAAACGGCTGGACAGATTTTAAAATGATTTCACAGTGATGATCCTTGGGTGACCCTTTTCAAAAACTGTTCACAAAATTTTGATCCTTGAAGAAACATGGCTCTAGTGAATGGGGGCTACTTGCACTATATGGAAATGAAGAAATTCTTGAAAATTCTTTTTCTCTGAAACCCCTAGTCAGATTTTAAAATAATTTGACAGAGATGTTCCATGGGTGATCCTTGCTCTTGTGAATGGGAGCTACTTGCACTATATGGACATGATGATATTCTTGAAAATTCTCTTTCTCTGAAACCCCTGGTCAGATTTTAAAAGAAATTTTCCGAAATGTTTCTTGGGTGACCCTTTTCAAAACTTGTTCGTAAATTTTGATCCATCAAGAAACATGGCTCTCGTGGATGGGGGATACTTGCTCTTATACAGAAATGAAGAATTCTTAAAAATTCTTCTTTTTGAAACTGATGGTCAGATTTCGAAATGAATTTTACAGGTGACCTTTTGAAAATTGCTTAGCAAAATTATAAATTTGGTTCCAATGTTTCAATACCTCAAACCTCAAAAAAAAAATATAGGCTATGGTCATCTCAAAACTCAGGTGAGCGATCCAGGGCCATCTTAGCCCTCTTGTATTTTTTAATTTGCTGAGATGTTAAAAACCTAAATACCCACCTTTAAAGTAGGGAAAAAGAGTCAGATACAAAGGGATCTTAAGATATATGCAAGGCTACCCCTGGATTTCTAACTAGTTCACCTCTTTTTGGGTAGGAAACAAAGTGTCTTTGAAAAGCATCCTTCCAGAAAAAGGATCGAACCCCAACTCTCAGACTTGTAATCCAATGTGTCCACCACTAAGGCACTTCTCCACTCTATAGAAGCCAACTGATCCTGCAATTTGTATTTTTAATATTTGTATAGCCTGAGAGGTAAGGGGTATAGTACAATACTTGGAGACCGTCAGTCTTGTAATCCAATGTGTCAACAGCTAAGGCGCCTCTCCACTCTATAGAAGTCAACAGGTACTGATCAAGCAATTTGCATTTTTAATATTTGTATAGGCTCAGAAGTAAGGGGTATGATACAATACTTGAAAACTTGAGGGATAGGGATATGGTACTGTGCTTGGAGACATGCTCAATACAATTGGATTAGACAACATTATGATGTAAAATCTTTAATTACTATTTCTCTGAAACCTAGCAGTAATTTGCTCTTTTAGACTTTATATCATATTTACTTAGCTTATTTTTGACAGAAACATCGGTAGCTTTTTTTTTTCAATATACAGATTTCAGCATTTTAAGATCAGCACCTTTTAATGTGAATACATGTACAATCTTCCCAAAATTTTAATTTTATTTCCCCTGGAAAAAAAAGTGGTGAAAATAAGATCCACAAGATTGTGCTGACATTTAACCCTTTACCACACAATCCCAACTTTTAACAACCCTGTGAAAGAAGCCTTTTGAAATCATTGTGGGAAAAGGAGAATATGCTGGCAACCAGCATTTCTCCTTTTCCCACAATGTTTTCTACCATTCCGTAGGCATATTTCAATTTTTCATTCACATTTATGTTGGCGTATGCAAATACTTTCAATTTGGACCAGTCTTAAATTTTCTGTCACATAAAGGGTTAAGATGCTGGAAGTTAGTCAGATACAAGTGCTTGATAACTTATTTGCCTCTTTTACTAAGGTCTGCCATCCCAGGTATGATACCATACATCCCAATTCTGCCAGTCTCCAGGTATGGAGTCATACCCATAGCTTCAGAGGCTACAGTAACAGTACCCTATTCAGACATCTTACCTTTTTCATAATTACTGGTTTTATCGCTTTCTAATCTCAGAGCTCCAGATAAGAGGGAGTGTTGGAATTCTAAATCCATTTTTTCTCTTCCAAATCCTATGTTATGTGTACTCATTAGAATCGTCTCAATGAGACGATTCTAATGAGTACCCATAACATAGGGTTTAGTGGAGAATTATTAATGTTTTAAATTTTGAAATCAAAATCACTCCCTCAATCTGGGGCTCTGAAATCTGTAACTTTTCAGATCTTTCATTTATTTCAGCTTGGATAAGATTGGTTAATACAACAACAGAATGTCGTTCTCAAGTCAGAAAGAGCCATCAATTGTTGATGACTTTGCATATGGCACAAATGTAGCAACTGCTGCCATATCTGTGAGGCTGGGTAAGCTATTAAATGTTTATAAACTATATTCAATAAGTGTGGTTCTATCTTAATCATGTACCATTATTTCTCATTCATATGATAATTTGATATTGCTAAGAATTTCAGAATTGCCTGAAACTTGAAAAGTATGTAGAATTAGTCTCTGTCGGTCTTAAGTTGTGAACGAGGGAAATGAGTGCTGGTAGTCAGACAAAGCATTTTATTCTTTTGATAATGTGTTTATACCATTTTGTACTTGCTACGGAGCCTAAATTTTTGTTTCTATTCATTTTGTCATCATCACAAATTAGTGTATTTTCATCTTTGTATTCTTGAATGAATTGCTCTCATGGTTTGAAAAAAAACTTAAATACATTCTTAACCCTTTACCAATCGACATAATTTTGGACTAGTCCACATTGGAAGCATTTGCAGATGACAAAATCAGTGTGACTGAAAAATTGAAATTTGTTTTGGGAAGGGACGAACACATTGTGTAGAAAGGAGAAAATGCTGGTAACCAGCATTTTCTCCCTTTCCTGCAGTGTTTTCAGTAGTCTTCCTCCTGAGGGTCAGAAAGCCAGGGATTGTTTGGGAAAGGGTTAAGCCTTTACCAAACAATCCCTGGTTTTTACGACCCCGAGCTATAAGCCTTTTGAAAACATTGTGGGAAAAGGAGAAAATGCTGGTAACCAGCATTTTCTCCTTTTCCCACAATGTTTTCTACCTTGCTAGAAACAAATTTCAAATATTGATTTACATTTATTTTGTCGCCTGCAAGTGCTTTCAACTCGCCCCAGTCATAAGTTTTGTCGTTTGGTAAAGGGTTAAATGCTACATCAGTTGTACATTCCTTTTATGTGAAGATTATCAACAGAAAATGGACATCCAAGCACTAGAGAATGTTTACAGGATTATCTATTCCTAAAATGGATTAACTCTTTACCACACAATCCCGACTTTTAACGACCCTGAGACAGAGGGCTTTTGAAAACATAGTGGGAAAAGGAGAAAATGCTGGTAACCAGCATTTTCTCCTTTTCCCACTATGTTTTATACCCTTGCCAAACCAAATTTCAATTTTTCATTCACATTTATTTTGTGGTCTGCAAATGCTTTCAATTTGGATCAGTCTAAAATTTTCTCGTGTGGTAAAGAGTTAACCCTTTACCATACGATCCTGAGTTTTCACAACCATGTGGAAGAAAGCTTTTGAAAAAATGGTGGGAAAAGGAGAAAATGCTGGTAATCAGCATTTTCTCCTTTTATCACAATGTTTTTCTACAAAAGAAAATATATTTTTCAGATTTTGAGTCATATTTATTTTTTTTTTCTGCAAATGCTTTCAATTTGGGTTAGGTCTAAAACTCTATCAATTGACAGAGTCCACAGCTGGTACTTTATCAATTAACCCATTACCACACGAGAAAAATTTAGACTGGTCCAAATTGAAAGCATTTGCAGACAACAAATAAAAGTGACTGAAAAAATTGAAATTTGTTCTGGGAAGGGTAGAAAACACTGTGGGAAAAGGAGAAAATGCTGGTTACCAGCATTTTCTCCTTTTCCCACAGTGTTTTCAAAAGGCTTCTTTCTCAGGGGCGTCAAAAGTAGGGATTGTGTGGTAAAGGGTTAAGCCACTGGACTATAGTCTACCCTGCTCTCCGTGTAACCCTTTACCATACAATCCATTTTTTTTTAACGACACTTAGGTAGAAGCCTTTTGAAAACAATGTGGGGAAAAAGAAATTACTGGTAACCAGCATTTTCTCCTTTACACACATTTTCTACCCTGCTGGAAACAAATTTCAATTTTTGAGTCACATTTATTTTGTCTAATGCTTCCAGTTTGAACCATAATGTTGTGATTTGGTAAAGGGTTAAAAAGTGTCTTGATTTGGTAAAGGGTTAAAAAAGTGTCTTTTCACTAATAGGTGTTTTTTTTTTCTATATATTCAGGATTCCTTAGAAAGGTCTATGGAATACTCTCCACACAGCTGGCAGTTACAACTGCAGTGGGATTCCTCTTCATGATGCATGAAGGGCTGAAAAGTTATGTACAGCAGAAGTATGTCTATTTTAACTTTTACAGAACTTATCTCACAAGTTAAGTCTTAATTCTTTACCATACAATCTCAAGTTTTAACGACCTTGTAGGTAAAGCCTTTTGAAAACATTGTTGGAAAAGGAGAAAATGCTGGTAACCAATATTTTCTCCTTTTCCCACAATGTTTTCTACTCCAGTAAAGACAAATTTTATCATTTAACTCTTTACTAAACAAGAACATTTTGGACTAATCCAAACTGAAAGTATTTGCAGACGACAAAGAAATGTGAATCAAAAATTGAAATTTGATTTGGAAAGAGTAGAAAACGTTGGAAAAAGAGAAAGTGTTGGTGACCAGCATTTTCTCCTTTGCTCACAATGTTTTCAAAGGCTTTCTTTTACAGGGTCGTTTAAAAAGGGATTGTGTGGTAGAGAGTCAAGCAACATTTAAGTTGTTGTCTGCAAATGCTTTCAGTTTGGACAAGTGTAAGTTTTTGTCATGTGGTTAACCCATTACCACACAATCCCTACTTCTGACGCCCCTGAGAAAGAAGCCTTCAGAAAACATTGTGGGAAAAGGAGAAAATGCTGGTAACCAGCATTTTTTCCTTTTCCAACAATGTTTTCTACCCTTCACAAAACAAATTTTTATTTTGTCGTCTGCAAATACTTTCAATTTGGACCAGTCTAAAATATTGTTGTTTGGTAATGAGTTAAGAGCTAACCCATACACAATTTTAGACCTGTCCAAATGGAAAACATTTTGCAGATGAGAAATTAACTCTTTACCAAATAATCCCTAGTTTTTACAACCCCAACATAGAAGCCTTTCGAAAGCATAGTGGGAAAAGTAAGAAAATGCTGGTAAACTGCATTTCTCATTTTCTCGCAATGTTTTCTGCCCTACTGGAAACAAATTTCAATTTTTGAGTTAGGTTTTTTTTTGTCGTCTGCAAGTGCTTTCAATTTGGACCAGTCTTTTGTTGTTTGGTAAGTAGTTAAATGTAGCTCAATAATTTGAAGGAAAGAAATCACATTCCAAAAATATTTTCAAATACCGTCTTGCTTGGGGTTGTGGACACTTGAGACTGTGTTGTTAGCTGTTTTTCCATGTCGTACTAATGAAGATGACACTGCATGCAGTGTGTATTCTGATCTTGAAACAGCACTCTTGGTATCTTTGTGAGATATTCTGACGAAAGAACAATAATTATAAAAGTTTTCATTTTATTCACTGAATAAGTACATTTAATTTAGCTGAAACTTGTTCAGATTTCAGCTAGTCATTACTCAGATAGGTAAAATTTGATTTGAAAACAAAAAAAAAAACAACATTTTGCATGCAATATTTTGTCACTTTTACGTCTGCGTCAACTACAGAAGTGAACAAAACATGGTCAGCTGTGCAGATTGCATATACAAAGGAATTAGAAACAAATAAGCCATGCTATGTGAATATGATACATGTACTTAATGTATTTGCAAAAAGTATTGAACCAGGGCAGCCTGAGTAGTCTGCAGAGGCTCACCTGGCTTGATTTTTCTTTGCTATTGGTCAATTTCCTGCATGTCCTAGGACTCCTTTACCTCATGAAAGGCTTTTACACAAAACAGACTTTAGGCACTCATGATCGTTGTGATGACTTGTTTGGTATTGTGCATTTTGGAGATGCATTAGCCCTTTCTTAAAAAAGCCCTTGTTTTTATGACCCTCAGATAGAAGCCTTCTAAAAACATTGTAGAAAAAGGAGAAAATGCTGGTGACCAGCATTTTTCCTTTTCCCACAATGTTTTCTGCCCTGCTGGAAACAAAATTCAATTTTTGAGTTACATTTATAATTGTCGTCTGCAAGTGCTTTCAATCTGGACCACACTAAAATTTTGTTGTTTAGTAGACGGTTCAGCTTCTCGTTTCCTTTTAGAGTATAGCTCTAATAATATACTGCTTGATCTTAAATCCGCCCTTTCTGACACTTGCATTTTACTTAAATTAAATTCATAGCAAATCAAATTTTTATCTATTTATCTGCAAGGCATGTTTTAACTAAGAAATGTTGGTTATAAGAAAAAAGAGGTCAACCCTTTACCAAACAATCCCTGGTTTTTACGACCCCAAGATAGAAGCCTTTTAAAAACATTGTGGTAAAAGGAGAAAATGCTGATAACCAGCATTTTCTCCTTTTACCACAGTGTTTTCTATCCTACTGGAAACAAAATTCAATTTTTGAGTTACATTTATTTTGTCATCTGCAAGTTCTTTCAATTTGGACCAGACTAAAATTTTATTGTTTGGTAAAGGTTTAAGCTTCCCTTTAGAGCATAGCTGTAATGATATATTGCTTTAGCCTAAATCCGCCCTTTCTGACACTTGCACTTTACTTAAATCTAATTCATAGCAAATTTTTATCTATTTTTCTGCAAGACATGTTTTAACAAAGAAATGTTAAAAATAAAGAGGTTAAAAGATGTTTCTAAGTACATGTACTAGTATTATTGATTCACAGTTGTAGTATTTGCATGTTTTCTTGAATGTTGAAATGACATCAAAGGTCAAGATGGAGGGAGTACTTTTGAATTCAAAATTGAAAATATGAATTATTCTTGGCTAAACCCTATGGTGTGGGCAATCATTAGAACTGCCTCGTTGAGACGATTCAACTAAGTACCCACAACATAGGGTTTGGAAGGGAAACACTATATTTAGAAAACCATCACTCCCTCTTATCTTGCGCTCTGGACATATGAAATATTGAACTAACTTTGGCTTACTTTCAATATTCAGTAACTGGCTGATGTTTGTTGCACTTTTCGGAACCTTGGCAATTCTTTTCCCGCTCATGTTGAAGCGACAGGAAACACCAACTAACTACATTCTGTTGGGAGCATTTGTAAGTTTAATTACAATTGAATTTACATCATTAAAATCACGAATCTGATCCCAGTTTTACAAGGGGGCAGCTTGAGAGGGTATTGTACAATCTCTTTACCAGGTAGCTACATTTTGACTCTTCTACTCTGAAAGCTTTTGCAGATCAAGTGACATGATGTCTGATCTTGAATCTACACTGTCTGTGGCAAGTTTTCTCACCCTATTGGCTAGAATTTTATTTTCATAGGTTAACCCTTTACCACACTATGACAACTTTTAACAACTTTTAACACACCTGAGGAAGAAGTTTCTAGGTCCTAGGTTAACCCCTTACCACACAATCCCAACTTTTAACGACCCACAGACAGAAAGCTTTGGAAAACATTGTGGAAAAATGAGAAAATGCTGGTAACCAGCATTTTCTCCTTTTCCCACAATGTTTTCTACCCTTCATCAAACAAATTTTAAATTTTCAGTCACTTTTACTTTGTCGTCTGCAAATGCTTTCGATTTGGACAAGCCCAAGATATTTTTGTTTGGTAATGAGTTAAGGGTGAATAATCATAAGCCTCTGAAACCCTTAAGAAGTTATCTTGAGCTTGTTTGTTTATCTCGTTTTCTTGTCTCATTTTCTGCATATCTACAAAGAAACAAACTGAGCTATGAAAATTGCTTGCCCTCAAAGGATGCTCTGCAATATGTTTTATTCTTTTATTATTTCAGACAATCATGGAAGCCTATTCTGTCGGAGTTATAGGTAGATATTCTCAGATATTTCTGTAGTCTTTACCAGACAATCCTGACTTTTAACTACCCTGAGATAGAAGTCTTTTGAAAACATTGTGGGAAAAGGAAAAAATGCTGTTAACCAGCATTTTCTCCTTTTTTTCCCCCAATGTTTTCTACCCTGCTGGAAACAAATTTAAATGTTTGACTTAAGTTTAATTTGTCATCTGCAAGTGCTTTCAATTTGGACCGGTCTAAAATTTTGTCATTTGGTAGAGTTAAATGATACCTCCAGAAACAAAGTTTCTTCTGTAAGCTTTAAATAATTTAACTCGACCAAAAAACAAAAGTTTAGACTGGTCCATATTAACTGTTTACCACACGATGAAAATGAAAACTTGTCCAAATTGAAAGCATTTGCAAATGACAATTCAAACGTGTCTCTGGTAACGGTACTTGTCTTTGATAGGTAAGAAAACATCGAGGGAAAAGGGGAAAATGCTGGTTACCAGCATTTTCTCCTTTTCCCTTAATGTTTTCAAAAGGCCTCTTTTGCAGGGGTCGTTAAAAATCGGGATTGTGTGGTAAAGAGTTAAAAGCATTTGCAGACAACAAAAGAAAAATGACACAGAAATCAAAATTTGTTTTGAAAAAAACATAGAGGGAAAAGTAGAAAATGCTGGTTACAAGCTTTTTCCCATTTTCAAAAACTTTCATTTTCAGGGTTTTTTTCAGCTTAACCCTATTACCACTCAATCCCTACTTTTGACGCCCCTGAGAAAGAAGCCTTTTGAAAACACTGTGGGAAAAGGAGAAAATGCTGGTAACCAGCATTTTCTCCTTTTCCCACAGTGTTTTCTACCCTTTCCAGAACAAATTTCTATTTTTCGGACACCTTTATTTTGTCGTCTGCAAATGCTTTCAATTTAGACCAGTCCAAAATTGTCTCGTGTGGTAATGAGTTAAGCTGAACTCACATAGTAAAGGGTTATTGCTGTCTCTCAGAGCAACAGCCAATTGCACCTTTTTCCACATTATTTTCAATAAAAGCACAGAAGTTTAACCCTTTACCACACAAACCCTAGATTAAACTCTTTACCAAACGACAAAATTTTAGACTGGTCCAAACTGAAAGCATTAAATTTTGCAGACAACAAAGTAGAAGTGACAGGAATTTGAAATTTGTTTTGGGAAGGGAAGAAAACATTGTGGGAAACGGAGAAAATGCTGTTAACCAGCATCCTTTTCCCACAATGTTTTCAGAAGGCTTCTTTGTCAGGGTCGTTAAAAGTGGGGATTTTGTGGTGAAAGGTTAATGACGCTTTGAGAGTAAGCTTTTGAAAACAGTATGTTAAAAGAAGAAAATACTTGTTACAAGCATTTTCTCCTGTTTCAGATGTTTGCACTTTATTGCAAGTTCTATCATTTTAGTCATCTGCAAATCCTTTTAATTTTGACAAGTCCAAAGTTTTGTTGTGTGATAAAGAGTTTAAAAGTCATTTATGTATTTAGTTAGCTTCAGGAAAACTACTCTTTACATGTGTGCATCTCTTTTTCTTTGATTTTTTTCAGTGACATTTTACGATAAGGTTGTTGTACTGGAAGCTTTTGTTTTGACCTTGGGTGTTACTGCTGCCCTCACAATCTACACACTACAGAGTAAAAGGGACTTCAGTTCCTGGGGTGCAGGGTAAATCTTGTCTATATATTTTTTTCTTCAATTGACTTCAAACAGTGAAGTTGTCATACAGAATTCGAAACGTTTCATCTGCTTTTGTGGTAGAAAAGTGTTTTGTAGAAATTGATATTTGACTTACCTCTTTACCAAACAACAAAATTTCAGGCCTGTTGAAATTGAAAAGCATTTGCAGACAACAAACAAGATTTATCTTGAATATTGGAAATTGTATTTGGAAGAGTAGAAACATTGCAGTAAAAGGAGAAAATGAAGGTTACCGCCATTGTCTTTTTCCCACAATGATTTTAAAAGAATTCTTTCATGGCCGATTAAACTTGGAATCTTGTGTTAAAGGGTTAATTCTTTACCAAATAACAAAATTTCAGGCTTATTCAAAGTAAAATAAACATTGCCTAAAAAAATTAACCTTGTTTGGGAAGGGTAGAAAACATTGTGGGAAAAGGAGAAAATGCTGGTTAACAGCATTTTCTCCTTTTCCCACAATGTTTTCAGTAGTTTTTTCCTTCAAAGGCGTCAAAACTTGGTATTGTGTGGTAACGAGTAAACTTACTACCTTCTTACAGAAAATTTGCAAAACATTGTTGTTAGGCATAGTCAATATGAAGTCATCTTTCTTTGCCTACAACCATGTTCTGTGTACTCAATAGGATTGTCTTAATTAGGCAATTAATGTAGACCCATTGCTCAGCTTTTTGTGAAGAATTTGATAGAGCCATGTACATGTAGTAATAATACTCTTTATACCCCGCACCTATGAAGTAGGGAGGGGGGACTGAACTGGTTTCCCCATGTCTGTCTGAAATTTTATACTAGTATTGCTCATGACCCAAGGAGATGCCCTAATGTTTTTCGATCAAATATGGGTCAACTGTCAAGGTCACAGATCAACATCCTTTGAAAACCCTTTCTATGGTATAAATTAAGAGCTGTTTAACTCTTTACCACTCAACAAAATTCAACACTTATCCAAATTGAAAGCATTTGCAGACGACAAAATAAATGGGACTCAAAATTTGAAAATCACTCTGGGAAGGGTAGAAAACATTGTGGGAAAAAGGAGAAAATGCTGGTTACCAGCATTTTCTCCTTTTCCCACAATGTTTTGCAAAGCTTTCTGTCTGTGGGTCGTTAAAAGTTGGGATTGTGTGGTAAGGGGTTAACCTAGAGCCTAGAAACTTTACACATGCTCATGACTCGAGGTGATGCCTCGATGTTGTCAGGTCACATGTGTCAAAGGTCAAGGTCACCGCATCTGCGCGAGCCAAGTTTACGATCACTACGTGGATCTTACCTTGGCTGATTGAGCCAGATTTCGAGATTCCTGCGATGCGCCCTCTATTGGATGCTGGTTATTACCACCCTTTACATCATATTTCTAAAAGCAAATGAAATGTCGTTTTACAAACCGCTTACAAATACACATGAAGCAATAAGCAGACATCCACTTGGGTTTCCATGTTTAGCTTCTATTCTAAAGGTACCGACCTTATTCTATTTTTATCAAGGATAAAATGCTACGAGTGATTTCATTCGTTGCAGCTAGAGCTGGCTGCATCCAATGAAAAAGCTTATCGGGTGAATGGTAAAATCAAGCTCGATCCGCCAAGGGTAGAGTAGCGTAGTTAATTGTCAGCCTTGGCTTGCGAAGATGAGGTCACCGGTGATCTATGTTTTGAAAATCAATCCTGTTCTCTGATTGTGCTGCTTCAGTGATGAGAAGCTGGTGGGGGAGGGGGGATACATGTATTTATTTGTGACAGTTGTAATTGAAGCTGAAAGTACAAATTTCATTTGAATCGCTTGTGTAGTTTTCATTGCGTTTATATTACCTTTACTTTTCAGATTGTTTGCTTGCTTATGGGTTCTGCTTTTGGCTGGACTGATGCAGGTAAGTCACTTTTTGGGAGACAGTATTGTGGTGGTAGAATGTCTTCCTCACACAAAAGGTTCCAGGTTTAAACCTGGTGATGAGCGAATCAACCTTAACTCGTTACCAAACCATGAAAGTCCAAATCAAAAGCATTTGCAGATGACAAAATAAAAGTGATCTGAACTTTGAAATTTGTTTTGTGATTGGAAGAAAACATTGTTGGAAAAGGAGAAAATGCTGGTTTCTTTTCTATTTTCATGGAGGTATACAGAAAGAAAACCTTATCACACTTTGGTACAGTGTGATTATTTTTTTTCCATACTTTTGAAAACAAAAAAATATCTTCATCCCTTAACTCTTTACCAATTAACAAAATTTTAGCCTTGTCCAAATTGGAAGCATTTGCAGAAGACAAAATAATTAGGACTGAAAAGTTAAAATTTGATTTGGGAAGTGTTGAAAACATTGCTGGAAAAGGAGAGGATGCTGGATACCAGCATTTTCTCCTTTTCCTGCAATGTTTTCAAAAGGCCTCTTTGTCAGGGTCCTTCAAAGTGGGGATTGTATGGTAAGGGGTTAAATGAATGAATTTAGCTATTATCATTTCAATTTGAATATATGCAGATTTGCATGTCATGGAATGAAATTATAATTTGACAAACTCAATTTGATAACTATTTATTCTTTATGTAATTACAGTTATTTTTCCCGTTGGAAATGGTTGACAAAGCAATTGCCATTGGAGGTGCCATTCTGTTTGCTCTATTCATCATCTTCGACACCCACATGATGATGACTAAACTTTCGCCAGAAGAATACATCATGGCTGCGATCAACCTATACCTGGACATCATCAATTTGTTCCTACACATCTTGCGATTGCTCAGTGATAGAAGAAATTAACTGTTGTGGATGATCTTTAATTAAAATCTGTGGTATTGGGAGGTTTCATGTTTGCCTCTTGCCTTGCTTCAACTTTGTACGAGAGGAAAATATTTAGACTACTCTATATTGAAATCAATTGCAGACAACCAATCAAAGTTAGCTTTTGTCATTTGGAATGGCTAAAGGAAATATGTCATTTTGCTGTCACAAAAGTGGGTTTAATCTCTGTGATGCAATTTGCCACATAACATAGGGTCTGTCAAGCCCATTAATGACTCAATCAGGAAGTGCACCTTGCCTTTTGATATGCAGAAAACTGACCAGTAGCAAAAAGCTTTAATCCTTCACTACACAGGAAAATTTTAGACCCATCCAATTTGAAACTATTTCCAGACAACAATATCATAGTGACTCAAATAATGCATTTTTTCTTTGACAGGGTAGAAAACTTTATGGGAAAGAGAGAAAATAATTGTTATCAGCATTTTCTCCTTTTCCCCTAACGTTTCCAAAAGGCTTCTTCCTCCTAATCAAAAGTCAAAAGCCATCATTGTGTAGTAAAGGGTTAAGCCAGGCTGACCTTAGCCAAAATCTATTGCAAATGCATTCATCCCTCTATTTTAGAACTCTCCTCAAGGCGGTAAAAACATGAGGTTAATTGGTAGATAATGGTATCTATATTAGTGGGAGATTTTATTTATTTGCGCATTACTTAGCTTTAATTTTTTGGCAAGTGTGTAATGATGTCATACATATTCTAAGCAGTAAGATGTGATAGCTTAACTCTTTATCAAACAACAAAAGTTTGGACCCTGCCAAATTGAATGCATTTGCAGACAACAAAATAAATGTGACTCAGAAATTGAAAATTATTCATGGAAGAGTAGAAAACATTGTAGGAAAAGGAGAAAATGCTGGTTACCAGCATTTTCTCCTTTTCCCACAATGTTTTCAAAAGGTCTGTTCAGTATTTTCTCCTTTTCCCACAATATCTTCAAAAGGCCTGTTCCTTAGGGTTGTGAAAACAAGGGGTTGTTTGTTAAAGGGTTAATTTTTCTTGATTATACCTTTCGGTGGGAATATAATTCGATCGCATTGTCTTAAAGGATGATCAGTTTAAAAGAACTTGATGTGAATGTAAAAATAGTGTATGTTAAGAGATTTTTTCTCCAATATTTTGTGTGAATGATTGAGGTTTTTATGCCGCTTTCAACATAATTTCAATCATGCCTTGGGAATTGCTTACCTAGTTGTATGTTTGCTTAATTTCACCAGAACTAGGCTAGAGCTCTGTAGTATCTTTTCAAAGGGCTTTTCCATAATAAACAGAATGCTTTGGGTGAAGACTGAACCCAGGACCTCTGGATTACAAATCCTACAACCTCCCCTGCCCCCCCCCCCCCCCCAAGGACATTTTGATCATATATGGCTCTGTAAAGTAATTATACCCCCTTCTTTAAAGTGGATGGGGGTATACAGGAATCACCATGGCTGTCTGTCCATCTGTCTGTCCATAGACACAAATTTGTCCGGAGTATACTCCAACAGTTTTTCGCATTCTGAACTTGAATTTACACACATGCTCCTATATATGTATATAAAGTTGTGCATGTGCAATTTTCATGACCCTGCTGAGATATTTTGCAGATTTATCTCCCCTTAGACTTTTTTTCAACTCGTACTTTTGTATTCAACCATTCTGCAAAGACCTAGTTTTGTGACAAGGAGCTGGTTGGGGGGAGGGGTGTATATTCATGTTTAATGATAGCTCTAGTTTAATCTGAGACACTGAAATTGAAACTTAGAGATAGAGCCCTGGGCCGGTATTTACCAACTATTCGTAAGAACATTCTTTGTCTTATTCTCCAGAATTTTCTACATTGTAAGTAACACAACTTCTAAACCATTTGGTTTAGCCAGTCAGAAGTTGTGTTCCTTACAATTTTAGAAAGCCTTGGAGAATAAGATTAAGAATATTCTCATGAATGGTTGAGGAATACAGGCCCCAGTAGCTCAGTCAGTAGCCTTCAAGACTTGAGAACAGCAGGTCTCTTGTTTGATCCCCAGTTCAGCCATTTTCTTCCAAGCATTGATGATAGTCATATGACAGGAATCGTCCCTCTCCCACAGCTGACCAATGCTTTGATAAAGGTTATTTGAGAAAGCAGCCAGTGGCTTGGATGGAATATTCTTCTAAGTACTAGAAAAAGAAACTCTTTTAAAGCATGGATAGGTGAACTGGCCGCTGTGATATAACTGTAATAGTGTTAAAAAGGGTTTGTCTGCAAATGCTTTCAATTTGGACCAGTCTAAAATCATTTTTTGTGGTAAAGAGTTAACCCTATACCAGATGACGAAATTTTAACCTGGTCCAAACAGAAAGCATTTACAGATGACAATTTGAGTATGGTTGAAATGGAGCAATGATTCTTTCATAAAAACATTGTGGGAAAAGGAGAAAATGCTGGTTACCAGCATTTTTTCCTTGTCCCACAATGTTTTTAAAAGGTTCCTTTCCCAGGGTTTTAAAAAGTTGGCATTGTGTGGTAAAGGGTAAATAGAAGAAATTGTTCATTCCTAGGAATATGTGGGGGGGGGGGAGGCACAATCTATACTCACAACATAGTTTACTGAACGATAAACCATGATAAAAAGAAGATTATTTTGATTCTAGCATGATCAAACTCCTCATGAAAGAAAAAAAAAATTCATTCATAGACTAAAAGTACAGATGCATATTATATTCCATTGAATAACTCGCTTACTTTTTACATAATGATGTCACTCTATGTAAAATGAAGCAGATTTTACCTTGCTTTCATTGCACTGTGTTTATAGAGTGGAATCGCATCTCATATTAGAATTAACCTATACCAGGTGGCGGAACTTTAAATCATCCAAGTTGGAAGTCATCACAGATAACATTTCATACTTGGCATTGTTGATTGTCCAAGATCTAGCTAGAATAGAAAACATCGTCATAGAATGAGAAAATACCTGTTTGTAGCATTTTCTCCTTTTGTAAAAATGCTTGTGTCCAGAATTTTCTCCCTCTACCTTTTCTGTGTAAAGGAGTTGTGAAAACTTGGTTTTGTTGGGTAAAAGATTATTTGTGTAATATTTGTTATGTGGATTGGATCTTAATTTCTTACACTTTTTTTTTCATGGCTCGTAATTAACTATGTGGGTTATTAAATTCTTGAGTAAAATACACAATGTAATTTAGTTACTATTCTAGTTTGTTACTTTTAACCTACGCAGTTGGGTAGGTCAGTGGTTAGGGTATCTGACCCATGAGCTCGATACCCAGTTAACACTTATCCACACAATCCAGACTTTTAATTACCCTTAGAAAGAAGCCTTTTCAAAACATTGTGGGAAAAGAAGAAAATGCTGGTAACCAGCATTTTCTTCTTTTCCCACAATGTTTTCTACCCTGCCCAAAAGGAGTTTCAATTTTTGAGTCACATTTATGTTGTCGTCTGCAAACAATTACCATTTGGACCAGCCTATAACTTTGTTGTTTGGTAAAGAGTTAAGGCAAACTTTTCTTGCAACAGTATCCCTTCTTGTCTCTGATACATGTGAGAAGAGTAGTCAAAGAACCTGTATCAGTTCTTGTGAGAGAAAGCCAGTAAACACATGCTTGGGTGCACTAACTGCCATGTGACCTATACAAATTCAGTTAACACTTTTACACACAATCCTGGCTTTTAAGGACCCTAAGGGAGAGGGCCTTTGAAAACACTGCAGGAAAAGGATAGAATTAATGGTTACTTAACCCTTCTTCCATGCAAAAAATTTTAGACTTGTCCAAATTCAGGGTATCTCCAGGCCACAAATTAAATGTAATTGAAATGTTGAGATTTTTCTCTGTAAGTGTATGTTGCCGGGTACAGGTATTTGGTGATATATCGTGCGGCCGTATCGACATGTGGTTCGGTAGCTCAGTTGGTTAGAGTGCAGGAACAGTATTCCTGAGACCCTGGGTTCGAATCCCAGTCAAGCTGCGATATATTTTTCACCACCTGTTACATTTAGCGCCCACCGTAAATAACCCACGATGTGGATGGCTACTGCTTAGGCACCTCGAGAATGTTCGCAATGTTTCTCTGTCTCCAGAATTCGGGACGAATTCTAAATTTGGAGGGGGTATATGAAGCCGGGTACAGGTATTTGGTGATATATCGTGAGGCCGTATCGACATGTGGTTTGGTAATTCAGTTGGTTGAGTGCAACCCTGGGTTCGAATCCCGGTCGAGCCACGATATATTTTTTCACCACCTGTTACATGTAGAAAACAATACGGGAAAAGGAGAAGATGCTGGTTACCAGCATTTTCTCCTTTTCCCCACAATGTTTCAAAAGACTTTTGCCTCGGGGCCCTTAGATCTCGGGATAGTATGGTGAAGAGCTACTTTTACTTGTTTTCTTGCTTTCTACAGTGTTTGTGAAACCTACAGTTTGAGCAGGAATTTAACCCCTTTACCACACAGTGATGACTTTTAACGACCCTGGTAAAAAAGCCTTTTGAAAACATTGTGGTAAAAGGAGAAAATGCTGGCTACCAGCATTTTCTTTTTTTCCTACAGTGTTTTCTACAGGCTTCTTTCTTAGAGTCATCAAAAGTAGGGATTGCATGGTAATGGGTTAACATTTTTTAAAAGTAATACCTAGTAAAAAGTGATCCTCAGCAAGATTTGTGCAGTATAAATCTCTACAACAACCACAAGCAAACATAGCAAAAGAGCTTCGCAAACCTGCACATATAGCCCTGAAAGGGCTTTTCAGTGAAATAGGATAAAATCTAGGGCACCAGCAGACATCCAAATTTCAAAAGTCGCTTAAAAACATGTCATAGAGATTCATTGTGGTAAGTTTGAGCTTATTCCAATGAAAGCTGTAGGAGGAGATGCATGCACAAGAAATTGCTAACTGGTAGACAGGCCGAAGGACTGAATGTTGGACGACTGGGGCCATAACATATTATGTTCCTTCAGGTGTATGAAAAGTGATCCTTAGCAAGATTTGAGCAGTATAAATCACTACTACAACAACCAGAAGTAAACGTAGCAAAAGGAATATAATTTATGGAAAAATCAGTTTATCACACATTCAAAACTCTTGATCTTGATCATTTATTTGGCACTCTTGAAATAGTCTCAACCATAATACATCGTCATATTTGTTTAAAGAGTTGTCATATTTCTGTCACTTTGAATTTTAACTCTTTATCAAACCACAAAACTTTGGACTCTTCCAAATCAAAATTTAAAGCATTTGCTGGCAACAAATTAACTCTATACCAAATGACAAACTTTTAGTCTGGTTCAAATTGAAAGCATTTGCAGATTACAAAATAACTAGGGTTGAAAATTTGCAATTTGTGTTTGGAAGGGTAGAAAACACTTTGGGAAAAGGAGAAAATGCTGGTCACTAGCAGTTTCTCCTTTTTTCTACAATGTTTTCAAGAGGCTTTCTTTAATGGGTTAAAAGTCAGGATTGTGCAGAAAAGGGAGCAAAAATGGTATTCAAAGATTTTCAATATTTTCAGTTTTGTTGCCATGGCAACCAGAGTTTTTGAAAGAACCAAATTCTTTGAAGACATTTTGTAGAGGACCATGGCAGGATCATTTCTTTTAAGTTCATCAAAATTGGATGAGTATTTTCAGAGAAGCAGATGTTTGAAAAAGAAGTTAACGGATGGATGCACCAATGGACACAGACACACGTACACCAGGTCAAGACATAAGCCCGCTGGCCTTCAAGCCAGTGGAGCTAAAAAGGGTAGAAAATCCTGCCATAACAGGAGAAAATGTAATTTACTGATATTTTCTCCTGTTCCTACAATGCTTTAGAAGCCACCTAGTGAGTAAAGCTCAGAACAGAGTGATACACAATTTTATTTAACCCTGGTAAATCAGCATTTCTCCTTTTCCCATTCTGTTTCCATAAGGTTTCTTTCTCAGGATTGCCAACATGGGTTTGCATAGTAAAGGGATTAATACAGGAATAACTCTGCACCAAACAACAACTTTTTGGACTGGACCAAATTCAAAGCATGTGCAGAGAACAAAATTAATTAAATCTTGGTAATCTTCTTATTTCTGGCTTTGATAGGGTGGAAAACATTGTGGGTACCAGCATTTTCTCCTTTTCCCACAATGTTTTCTCTAGGCTTCTTTCTCAGGGTCGTTAAAAGTCTGGATTGTGTTGTGGTAAAGAGTTAACTGTCAATCACTCGGTCATTTACCCCATAAGTAATTTCTATGGTATCTCTAATTGACCCTAAATAACAGCAAGGATGAAGCCATTTCTTATGTGTATATGACACCTTTTGATAGCATAGAAAACATTGTGACAAAAGGTGAAATTGCTTGTCAGGAGCAATTTCACCTTTTGCCACAATGTTTTCCAAAGGCTTCTACAAGCAACGCATAGAAATGAGTATCTATGGAGTAAAGGGTTAATGCACTGAAAATGTGCATTATATTTATCTGGCACTGTGAAAAGTATTCAGACAACTAGCGCTTGGAGGAGCCTTTCTTCCATATCTTTCCGACAGACATCGTTTTCCTCACTTTCAGCCTGGTAACCTGTTGCAGGACATCATAAACCTTTGCTGCATCTGGTCGTCTTTCCACGTTTCTATCTAAGCACAATGAAAGCTGATGCTGAAAATTCTCCTGGTACGCAATATGAGAAATGTCCCCCTTCAAAACTTCCCGCGGGTCTAACTTTTTGAAGTCTGATAAAGATTTATTTCTTTGGTTTCCGAACACGACAAAGTTGCGAATGTGTAATTCCAGAACCAGAAGTGCAAATGAATACATGTCTGCCGAGGCAAGATAGTTCTCTCCATTGAGTACTTCCGGTGCAAGATATACATAATCCGCCACCATAAACTTTGTATCGTCAGAACTGGGAAACGTTGGCTTTCTTGATGAACAGGCACCTGACACTTTAACATCACCTGCCTCGGTCAACTGAAACCAACAAGTATCTGAATCTGATGCAGTTCTTACGAACAATGTCCGTAACAAGGAAACAAATGAACAACTGCATAGCTGAAATACAAACCACCTCTGGCAGGACTCGAACCCATGACAGACAAATATACTTATTTTCTGAGTTTTAAAAGACCAATACCATAACCACTGAGCCAAAGAGATATCTCTCCAATGCAGTAGTTAGGTATTCTATTTAAATCAGGACAAAGTCATGCATGAAGGTGTGGTCTCCCATAACACAATTGTGACCCTTCAAGCAAAACGGGACCATCTGGGAAATGGAAAAAACGTCGGCCCTGGTTGGACTGCACATATTGCGCAGAGTGACTGGGTCGACACTTTTGGCTTTTATAATATTTTCCATATGAAAAGTTGTCATTCTAACTTAATACGATATAATTATTTTTGAACTATCAGCTTAAAGATGCCTGTCTACAGACAGTGAGCAAAAACGCTTTTAAATTTTAACCCATTACCACACAATCCCTACTTTTGATGCCGCTGAGAAAGAAGCCTTTAGAAAACATTGTGGGAAAAGGAGAAAATGCTGGTAACCAGCATTTTCTTCTTTTCCCACAATGTTTTCTATCCTTCACAAAACAAATTTCAAATTTTCAGTCACTTTTATTTTGTCGTCTGCAAATGCTTTCAATTTGGACCAGTCTGAAATATTGTCGTTTGGTAATGGGTTAAACAATTTAGAATGGTACAGAAATCAGTCCTTTGTGTAGATTACTGACATGTATGGCGTAATTGAAAAAAAGAAACAAAGAAATTTGTATTAGAAATCAAATATTGGTCAGGAGAAAACTGGCTGACGACTGAAGCTGTGAAAAAAAGCGGTGAAATTTATCTTTGGTTTCCGCCTAGAGTCAGATACAGTGCGATTTGCATATAGGCCACGAACTCCATCGAAAAAAACAAGGCTGCAAAAGAAAAGTCTACATTTTCCTTTGTTTATCTCATTTGACGCAGGGCAAAGGTCAAATATAGTCACATGACAATGCATGACCATCATACGAACCTACCCGAGTCGAGTGTATGATGGATGTATCGAAAATCTTTGCTTCAAAAAACTCGAGTCTGTATACATGGAAGGCCGCAACTCTGCGAAATGCATTTTGTACCCATCGCAATCTAAGCAACCTTGCAACCATCAGATGCAATATTTGGATGGAATAGTTTTGTTTTCACCCATCAAAATACTTTCAAATAAGTCCTGTCCAAAACTATCTAAATTATTACAGAGTTAATTTTTACCATACAATCTCTGAGAAAGAAGCCTAAAGAAAACATGGTGGGTATAGGTGAAAATGCTGGTAACCAGTATTTTCTCCTTTTCCCACAATATTTCCCAAATTGAAAAAAATCGTAACCAGTATTTTCTCCTTTTCCCACAATATTTCCCAAATTGAAAAAAATCAGAGTAAAAAATCATCAAATTTACAAGATTTAGTTTGTCAACTGCAAATGCTTTCAATCTGGACAAGTTCTTTGTCCTTTGGTAAAGAGTTAACCCATTACCACACAATCCCTACTTTTAACGACCCTGAGAAAGAAGCCTTTAGAAAACATTGTGGGAAAAGAAGAAAATGCTGGTAACCAGCATTTTCTCCTTTTCCAACAATGTTTTCTATCCTTCACAGAACAAAATTTCAAATTTTCAGTCCCTTTCATTTTGTCGTCTGCAAATGCTCTCGATTTGGACAAACCTAAAATTTTGTCACTTGGTAATGAGTTAAACCCTTATACAACTAATTAAGTCATGTGAAACTTTTAGGCCAATGCTAAACGAACGACCAAATTTTAATACTTAACTCATTACCAAACGACAATATTTTAGGATAGTCCAAATCGAAAGCATTTGCAGACGGCAAAATAAAAGTAACTGAAAATTTCTTTTGTGAAAAGTAGAAAACATTGTGGGAAAAGGAGAAAATGCTGGTTACCAGCATTTTCTCCTTTTCCAACAATGTTTTCTAAAGGCTTCTTTCTCAGGGTCGTCAAAAGTAGGGATTGTGTGGTGATGGATTAAATTTAAAATATAATTTTTTGGGGAAAAATATGTCCTTATCGAAACGTGCAGATCAAAGATCAGGCTGCTCATTGTGTGCAGTCTGATCTTGGTCTACGCTGTCAGCAAAAGGTCCTATAGTTGTGCATAGTACCCAAAGGGCTACAACATCATGAAAAATGGAAAAAAAATGCTTAAAACAGAGAGAGCACCTACCGTTAAAGTAGTGTTTCTCAGTTCCATGTGAACAAGTCCCTTCGAATGTATATACTGCAAGGCAGTGAGGAGCTCAGTTTGAACTTTGACCTCGCTTTTGTAGTCAAAATTGTCTACTGTTTGGAGATAGTGTTTTAAAGAGATGAGGTTACCAGAGTATATCATGGCTGGGGTAGCAATGTCCCTTTGCTGGTAAATTCCCAAAAATTCTGCGATGCAGACATCGCTGTTGAGCAAACATCTGTGTGTAAAAAAACATTATGTGGAATGGTCATTAAGGAATGGAGAGAATTTCTTTGTTATCATGGAGGTATGAAAAAAAAACTAATCACACTGTATGAAACCGCGAAGCGGTTTCATTCAAAAGTGTGATTAGGTTTTTTTTTTTTCATAACTCCATGAAAACAAAAAAAAAATTTCTCTTTATTCCTTATAATTCAATAGTCTATAACAGACAACAAAATATGCACTTGAAAAATACTAACTGCTTTTTTCATAGAAAATCTAACATTGCGTATTTATCTAAAGTCCATTTCATTCATAATTCTTAGCACGGTAAAACTGCTGGTTCATGACGTAACAATGATGTAATAATTTGTGACGTCATTATAGTATTGAACATTTGCAGGTTCAGTAGATTTATTATTAGAAGTTCAATACACTATCTAGAGCTAAGTTGAAAATAAGATTGTTAGAACCCAGCAAAGTGACAATGAGTTTTAAGCTCTCTCATTGAATTTACTGTTGGATATTTTTTTCATTACTAAGAGAAACTAAATTCAGCTTGCAAGTTGAACTTCAGACTCGATGAAGATCAAAACTCAGAAAGAAAACCATTATGAAATCTGGTATACATGTTTGTTTACATTACTGCAAAAGTAGTCCTGGCCTGGCAATGCTGAACATTTTTTTTTCATGGAGCTATGAAAAAAAAATTTCCGCCAATCAGAACTCGCCATTGTTCATGAAAACAACTAAGTTGATAACTTCAAAAATTGCTGAGGGTTTGAAAAATACTTGTACTTCTGTTTTTTCATTCCTAGTCATATTAAAGCCTGTAACAAGCTGTGGTAGAGTATCTCTTTCTCGAAATATATATGAAAGGATGCAATATGTGAGAATCGTTGTGCAGTATCATGTCATTTAAACTGCATCATGAAAACTTATTATCCCTGCCGAAGGCTACCATCTATCTATCCTTCCGTTCATCCATCTGTTCCGGTGAATATCTCCAATACCATTGGAGGGAATTTCGTGAAAGTTTATACAAATGTACAATAATCCATTCTGCCAAGACAATTTTTGGGGGTTTTTTATTCGATTGATCTACACTCTTTGCAAAAGGTCAATGAGCAGCCTAAGGTTTAACCCTTAACTAAACAATCCCTGGTTTTTACAACCCTGAGATAGAAGCCTTTAGAAAACATTGTGGGAAAAGGAGAAAATGCTGGTAACCAGCATTTTCTCCTTTTCCCACAATGTTTCTCTACCCTGCTGGAAACAAATTTCAATTTTTGAATTTCATTTATTTAGACATCTGCAAATACTTTCAATTTGGACAAAATTTGTCATTTGGTTATGGGTTTTTTTCCTCTAGCTGTCAGGATATACTTCAAATGAAAGAATTCACTGTTTACCTTATTTTCGAGACTTCTCCAAATGCATCCTCCACTTTTGTCTTGGATGAGTATATTTTTACAGCCAGTAACTGTGTTTCACTTCCCCTGTGAATTTTTCCAAGTTGAACTGAAGTACAGAAATGAAATATTTTATTCCATACAGTATGTAGGCTAATGTGAGATGTAATATACTGTATTACCAAGTACTTTGATATTGTCTCCATGTAATCGCATGGGATGAAAATATGCAATATTTTTTCATGTTACATATTTTCATATTACATAGTTTAGAGCTTCTTTCAAGCATGGTGCTAAGTTCGGAACAATTTGAAAACCTGCCATTTTTCTAAAAATTAAAATATGAATGGCCGTCATTCATAAAAAATCAGTGTCAGACATCAAGATTTACAAACTTACAAAGCATTGTTCTTATTTAAAAAACATGAAAAATAAACAGGCTATTTGTTTCCGGAATGACAGTCACTACAAAGGTATAAAAAAAATTGTCTATCGAACATACATATTGATGATGGAATTTTTAAGATAAGAAAATGGATTGGTCGCCATCTTGTTTGTTTACATACCTTTAGCAATGGTGACATCATCGAAAGCCAAAACTGAAAATTACGCAAAAGCATGGTGTGGCGACTAAACAAATTTCTCAAAGCTCTTTGAATAAATAAGGTTGATTTCAAAAAGATAAATCGTTCACGAATGAATTCAATAAAAATATACTGTTCAAGCATGGAAAATTATGTAAACAGTATTAAAGTATATGATAAAAACGTTATTGTACTTGTATGGGAATACATTGTGTTGAACTCTTTCTTTTGGTGTAGTTGCCCTTGCAAGCTTGGGCAACTCTGCCCAAAAAATAATTCAACACAATATATTCTAATACAAGCGCAATAACCTTGGAAATTGCTAATGGCAAACTTCTGGGCCCAGTTTTACAAATTGAAATGAAGTCTTCTATATTGCTGAAATCTGCTGACAGACTCAATATCTGATTTAGGGTAAGTTTTTTGAGATACTCTTTAGTAATCAACCAAGGTAATATTCTCAAATCCGGAGATGACATAATATTTCAGCTTCAACTCATCAAAATACACAGACTTAACCTTGTAGGAAACAAATTTTAATTTTTTGAGTTATGTTAATTTTGTCATCTGCGAGTGCTTTCTATTTAAACTCGTCTAAAATTTTGTCCTGTGGTAAAGAGTTAAAGACTGTAAATGTTTTGAGTATATCTCACATAAGGAAGTCAGCCTTGGTTAGAAATTTTAGACTGTTCCAAATTGAAAGGATTTGCAGATGACAAAATAAAAGTGACTGAAAATTTGAAATATGTTTTGTGAAGGGTAGAAAATATTGTGGGAAAAGGAGAAAATGCTGGTAACCAGCATTTTCTCCTTTTCCCACAATGTTTTCTTAAGGCTTCTTTCTCAGGGGCGTCAGAAGTAGGGATTGTGTGGTAATGGGTTAATTTAGACCAGTCTAAGATTTTGATATTTGGTAAAGAGTTGAGGAGTTTGTCATTCTGGTAAAGGGTTTGTACGTAAGTCAGCTTCTTTTCCTACCTGTGTGCCACAGACCGTATGGTATCTTCATATACTCATAGTCCTCAACAGAGTGTTGAAACTTCAATATATCTCTTACGGTGGAGACACGTTCAGTGCGGGGCAGTCTAACCAGCTCTATATCTTCAGCCTCGAAGTCATTGGCAAAAAAATGATCTTTTCCATAAAGAATAAGGTTTCGACGAATCTTCTCGATCTTTTCCATAACATCAATATACTGCGCTCTACACTTTGTCTCATCAAGCAGATCTTTCTCAAATCCTTCTAACAACGCCATGTTTGATTTCACCATATTCGGAATTTTACTTTCAAGATGGCCGATGTAATGAAACGGTCTTTGCATCATGTCCCTGACAAAAACCTCGAGCCGATCATCTTTGTTTTTAATCAACATCTCCAGATGTTTTTCTGACCTTTTCTTGGCTACTGCAGCAGGATCTTTCATGAATTGTATTAGTTTTGTCTCATCTTGTTTCTTTTTATACATTTTGCCAACAAACTTCTTAAGTCTTCGAAACAATTTAACATTTCCATAATCCATGTCAGGCAGGTCGTCATCCTCAAAGTTCTCAAGAGATCTGCAGAGAGAAGTCAACAGATTCGTCCCTGAAACCATAGAAACTGTGTCACTTTCATGGACTTTGTTTTCAATCTCTGCAAGCTCACTTTCCAATTCACACAAATTCAATTTGGCTTCACGAAATAGTTTTTTCTCTACATTCTGAATGTTGTTCTCATCTTTGTCCCACTCGACCAAGAAATCAGCAAACCTATCTTCGAAAGCAGCTTCTATTCGTTGTTTGCACCATGACCACGACACTGAGGCAATGTCAAAATCTGGTAGTTCTCCTTCTTTTTGACCCCAGTTAGAGGTCAGCTTTTGTTTGGCTTGTGGAGTCTTCAAGTATTCAAGGACCTAAAACAAGTTGTTTCACTGAGAAAGTATAATGTGGCTTGCAACAAGTAAAAAAGGGCATTGGGACATTTGCAGAAAATGTGGTCTCAACAGTCTTATCCAATACAACTCATTCCATTTTTATGTCATTTTCTGTTTTGCACAAGTCTACTGTAGAATAAAATCTGGTGCAATTGTAAAATACCATCTCAGATTAGCCTGCGCAGAATAAGCAAAAATTTAGACTTGTCCGAATTGAAAGAATTTCGAAATGACAGAATTAATAAACTGTCACTCAAATGATTGAATTTTGTCGTGGAGGAGAAGACAATGTGAGAAAAAGGTAAAGATGGTTACCGGCTTTTTCTCCTTTTTCTACAGCGCTTTTTCATGGACTCTTATTGGATGGTTTAAAATCCAGGTTGTATGGTAAACGGTTAACTCTTTACCAAACGACAATTTTTTTAGACTTGTCTAAATTGAAAGCATTTGCAGACCATAAAATAAAAGTGACTGAAAATTTTAATTTTTTGAGGGGAAAGGGAAGAAAACAATGTGGGAAAAGGACATAGACCAGTTTACTACACATATTTTGGGTCTAACTCCTATTTCAACTTAACTTAGCTCTACTGTGGCAGCCATTGTGCCTATCCATGCATTGGTGGAACTATTGTTTCAAGTACTTTAACCCATTACCACACAATCCCTACTTTTGATGCCCGCTGAAAAAGAAGCCTTTAGAAAACATTGTGGGAAAAGGAGAAAATGCTGGTAACCAGCATTTTCTCCTTTTCGCACATTGTGGGAAAAGGAGAAAATGCTGGTAACCAGCATTTTCTCCTTTTCGCACAATGTTTTCTATCCTTCACAAAACAAATTTCAAATTTTCTGTCACTTTTATTTTGTCGTCTGCAAATTAATGCTTTCAATTTGGACCAGTCTAAAATATTGTCGTTTGGTAATGAGTTAAACAACCATAAACTTTTCTAGCAACTAGAAGTTTTTCTTATAAAAGTGGTCGGAAAACTGTTCAGGAGTAAGAGGGTAATTAATTCTATTTCAGTGACTATCTGCCATCCTCAAAAAGAATGTAGCAGATCTGGGACTCAAACATTCAACCCTCAAACTTTTCAACTCTGTCTTACAAGCCCAATACATGACCATCCGATCCGCTGGGACTGGCATTCTTAACTGTTTACCACACAATCCTGACTGTTAATGACCCTGAAAGAGAAGCCATCTGAAAACATTGTGAGAAAAGGGAAAAATGCTGGTAACATTCCTTGTGTTTCTTAATAGTATTTTTATTTCATATTTTATCAAAAAATTTTTTTTGTAGGATGTCCAATTTCTGTGCTTATACTGCTTTGATATAAAGCTTGCTTTTGTACTGACACAGTGGAGCATTTGCCGTCAGAACTGGAGGTCCTGTGTTTGGTCCCTGCCCTTGAAGGTTATTTGTCAGAACTGTTACATACCTACATTGTGAATCTAGATAGAGTTGACCTCTGAATATTCATGAACATGTCCTAGATCCTACAAGATATTTACCTGTGTGCACACTGCATCAACTGCCTGCTCTGCCTCCTCATACAGTTTTTTCACAACATCTTCTGACCTCTGTCGGAGAGCTTTGAGTTTTTGTCGGACATTTGTCGTCTGTGCCTGTCTTTTTTTCTCAGACATCTCCAGACGATTGACCATCGTCCTGAGATAATGGATGCTCCTCTGAAGTACTGTACCAAGCCATCTTTGAGAGAATCATGATAAATATGAATATTTCTTTAACCCTTTACCACATAGCCCCATGGTTTAAGGCTTTACCATACAATGACGACGACTTTTAACACTTTTGATAGAGAAGACTTTTGAAAAAATTGTGGGAAAAGGAGAAAATGCTGGTTACCAGCATTTTCTCCTTTTACCACAATATTTTCTACCCTTCCTCCAAAAAAAATTCAATCTTTGAGTCACATTTATTTTACTGTCTGCAAATGCTTTCAGTTTGGATCAGCTTAAAATTTCCTTGTGTGGTAAAGGGTTAACTCTTTACCAAATGACAAAATTTTAGGCTTGTCCAAATCGATAGCATATGCCGACGACAAAAAAAAAATGACTGAACATTTGAAATTTGTTTTGTGAAGAGTAGAACAAATTGTTGGAAAGGGAAAATATGCTGGTCCCACAATTTTTCTAAAGGCTTCAAAAGTAAGGATTGTGTGATAATGGGTTAAAGACCTGAAGGAGAAAGATTTGAAAGGAAAAGGAGAAAATGCTTATAACCAGCATTTTCTCTTTTCCCACAATGTTTTCCACCCTTTCTAGGACAAATGTCAATTTTTGAGTCACACTTATTTAAAATTTTTTGTCTACAAAGTGCTCTTTATTTGGACCAGTTCAAAACTTTATCATCTGGTAAAGAGTTAATGCATAATTCTGCAATTTAGGTATATAGGCCTGTTCAGTACTATAATGTTATTAATTAAGTGATTTCGTATTGGCCCAGTTACAGGTCCAAGGTCATCCGTATTGGCCCGAGGCCGAAGGCCTCGGGCCAATGCGGCTGACCGAGGACCTGTAACTGGGCCAACACGAAATCACTTAATTAATGACAGTTTTATTAATCAACCCTTTACCAAAAATCCCTGGCTTTTTACGACCCTGAAAAAGAAGCCTTCTGAAAACATTGTGAGAAAAGGAGAAAATGCTGGTAACCGGCATTTTCTCCTTTTTCCCCACAATGTTTTCTACCCTGCTGGAAACAAATATCACTTTTTGGGTTACGTTTACTTTGGCTAAAAGTAAGCGCAGATGCTCACGCCACTGAACTTTTGACCAGTCATGTTCAAAGATTTCTGTATTGGTCGCGGGTCATCAATATTGATATGAGGTCAACTGTATTGATCGGAGGTCAAGTCATATTAAGCCGAGGTCATGACCTATGTACTATACGAAGTCAGAAATGTGACTGGTATCGCATGGACCGGTTTCCATGTATAACTTCTATATATCCAATAGTTAATTAATAATAGTCTGTAAAGACTTGCCTGGTTTAAAACTTTTTTCTTTATAAATTTTTATTTTTCATTATTCAATTTTCTGCAGGTCAAAGACTACTGAGCATGACTCACTTACCTTTCGCGAACAGTTTAGATCAAGATCAGACTGCACGGAATGTGCAGTCTGATCTTGGATTGTCACTGTCCGATAAGGAGATATTTTTCATCAAAGATATAACCATGAAATAGCAACATGTGGGTTTTCACCATTGACTGAGAAATTTCAAGTAAGTTATTTAGCATTTTAGGATTAACCTGGGCAATACTTGATCAATTAACTATACACCATTAACAAAATTTTAAACTAAAAGTCTTGTCCAAACTGAAAACATTTGCAGACAACAAAATAAATGTCACTCCAAAACTGAAACTTGACTTTTGAGGAGTAGAAAACATTGTGGGAAAAGGAGAAAATGCTGGTTACCAGCATTTTCTTCTTTTCCCTCAATGTTTTCAGAAGACTTCTTCCTCTGGGTTGCAAAAACCAGGGATTGTTTGGTAAAGGGTCAAAGGACGATACATACTTGTAAGAAGCGTTGATCCTTTTGTCTAGCGAAGTATCCACAAGTTTATGTATCCCATGTAACAGCGCAACATAGTCTTCTGTGATATAATTAGCATTTGTGGCAATCTCCCTTTTGGCATTGGCGGTTGAGAAGAAGACGGCATTGGAACTGTCAAACTCCGGCCAACATTTTGCGAGCTGTTTTAAGACATTTTTACGAACCGAGGGTTGCTCCCTTGCATGGACCATGTCCCAACGGTTACACACGAATAGGGCCGCATTAGGATCAAATTTTACGATGTCTTTGCTGTTCTTTTGACTCTTGATGATTAAGCTCATCAGATTCACAAGCTGAGAAAATTGAGAGAAGAAAATAAACACACATCTATCTATGACTACATTTTGAAAACATTGTGGGAAAAGGAAACCAAAGGCCTTTGAATGCCTGAATCATGCTACTAACAGTTATTTTGCTCATTTTCTTGCATAGTCATAATAATAATCATGATGTAAGCATGGTGAATTGAACAGACAGTGAAATAACTATAGAAAACTATAGTGTATTTTCTCAAACCCGGTTAACTCTTTACCACACAATCCCGACTTTTAACAACCCTGAGCAAGAGGTCTTTTGAAAACATTGTAGGAAAAAGAGAAAAAATGCTGGTAACTAGCATTTTCTCCTTTTCCTACAATGTTTTCAAAAGGCAATGTTTTCTGCCCTTCTCAAAACATATTAATTTCCATTATAGAGCCATATTCATTTTATTGTCTGCAAATGCTTTCAGTTTGAACAAATCTACAATTTTGTTGTTTGGTAATGAGTTAATTAGAGTCCCACAAAGTTTTACAGGGTTTTCGGTTGATGTAAAATGGTGCCAGCCCCTTCCATAAGTTCGTACTATGGGAGTGGTTTTAGTCAGTTGCTTAGATCATGGGTTTGTATTCCCCCATGGTGTTTTGGAGTTGAAGTGCAATGGTTGGCTGGTACCAAATAATAACAATTCTTACTGCTGTTGTTGATTCTGGGTTAGTTACAGCCAGCACACTGGGTGTCTGCGCAGGGTTTTCAGTAAACAAAATGTGACCTTAACACCACATACTTTGTCCAATATTTTAATGTTTAATTAGAAGTTCATACCATCATTATTTATTGGTTTATCAGTTTTAGCCTTCCTGCAATAATGAGTTAATTGGAGTCCCACCAAGTTTTACAGGGTTTCAGTGAGTCTTCAATTAAAATCTAACCCTGCAAGTTTCAAAGAAACCTGACCAATAATGTGGAGTGTGTTGAGTAAACAAGACTGAGTCATCAAGTAGTTAATTTTTGTTAACTGAGAGCTGGATTTTTTAAACTCTTAATGCCTTGATGATATGAATAATATATGCACAATCTGTACAAGTTTTTAGAGGATTGAAAGCATGTGCAATTATTCAACAGGGTTAGATAATTGGACCAGTCTTTGAAAGGGTATAAAAAATTGTGGAAAAAGGAGAAAAACGCTGCTTACTAGAATTTTCTTCTCTGCGCACTATAACTCCTACCTTTTTAAAGATAATTTACAGAGTTTAAACTGTATTCAGGTTGGCTTGTGTAAAATGCTTTTTATTTAGATGGATATTATAGGTGGTATGTACAGGTGCCAGGGGACTTGGAAACTTGTTCATGGCTGTAGTGAATCATGTCGCCATCTCTCAGTTCGGGGCGACATGATTCACCAAAGCTGTGAACAAGTTTCCAAGTCCCCTGCCACCTATACGTACAACAAAGATATTATACTGCAAAGTTTTACCCTTTTAAAGCGTGTCAAGTGAAATTTTCCTGTATTATAATCTCACGAATCGAGTATGCTGACGAAATAGAAATTCCCTTCTGAGTGCCCCAATTCAATGAAAACTAATGTCACTGGAAACTAAAACACACAGTTTGGTGCCTAAACATGCAGTCTGGTGATCAATTGACGTCACCATTTTGAATGTTGTGTTGCAAGTATACTGATGTTTATGGGGCACTCAAAAGGGAAACTGGCTTAACATGATTTTTGCCAGGGTACATGATATATAATAAATTTTAAGTTCCCGGCATGTTAACCAATCAATCAAAAGAGGTTTCTTTGCAGTATAATATAAAATTTCATCATCTGGTAAAGCGTGAATATCCTTACCCTGTCCTCTGCCACACCCAAAGCATTGTCTGTCATGATCACATACATGAAACCAAGGATCTGATGTGAGTAGATGTATTCCATCAAATAATTCTCTAAAAACTCATTCTCTCCAATCCCAGGTGTGTCCACTAACACCAAACCACTCTGGAATAGATAAAAATTTAAGACTAACCTATTACGTACCACATAATCCCTACTTTTGACGATGCTGAGAAAGAAGCCTTTAGAAAACATTGTGGAAAAAGGAGAAAATGCTGGTAACCAGCATTTTCTCCTTTTCCCACAATGTTTTCTACCCTTCACAAAACAAATTTGAAATTTTCAGTCACTTTTAGTTTGTCATCTGCAAATGCGTTCGATTTGGACACGCCTAAAATATTGTCGTTTGGTAATGATTTAAACCTTAATGCATCTTTCACAACTATATACTTGTCTTTGCAGCCAGTGTAGATCAAGATCAAGCTGCACAAAACAAGGAGCCTGATCTTTGTTATATACCAACCGTAATGGTCAGGTTAGGGTGGGGATAGTCCTGAGGCCTCTGGAGTAAGCATAACATAGTGGGAGCTATAACATTAGGGAGGAAGCCTTATTTCATGCTTTCCGGTAGGATATCGAGAAATAGCAGTGAAAATAATTTTCGATCTTACACTGGTAGAACCAGTGAAAATACCGATTTTCACGTTCTTGTTGCCTTGGTAAATTGCGCATGCCTAACAACCAGATGGGAAATATGACGTCATATACCTTACATTTCTCGCGCTTGACGTAATGTTGCTATGTGGGAGGGGGACTCCACGGGGAATAAGAGAAAAGACCTGTACTGAATTTTGATAAAGCTCCTCCCAGAAAGGGTTAAAAGCATAAAATAAATAGAATATTTGTTTTTTTTCGGTGAAAGATCGAAATTTATTTCATCTCGTGAACACCATCGGTAATATTTTCACTCGTGGCTACGCCACTCGTGAAAATATTACCGATGGTGTCCACTCGATGAAATAAATTTCGATCTTACACCGAAAAAAACAAATATCCTCTATTTATTAATTATGGTAGCTGTAACGAAATAAGAGGTACACTTGCTGCAAACTGATTGAACGACTCTTGAATGAAAGCAACACTAAAGGTGTTTATTTTTATTCATAATTTTAAACCCTAGTTCATATTTTTGAAAGGGCAAACAACATTGTGGGAAAAGCAGAAAGTGCTCGATCGTTACCAGCCCTTCTCCTTTACTCACAATGTTTACTAAATGCCTCTTCTTTCCTGTGGGTAATCAAAATCCACGGCCAGGACTATTCAGTAAAGATCTAATAGTCATACAATTTACAATCAAGTTCCATATATCTGATAATGTAGATCAAAGATCTGCCTGGGTCTGTATTCACCAACCATTCTCAAGAACATTCTGAGTCTTATTCTTCAGAATTTCATCAATGTGAAAGTAACAGAACTTCTGATTGGCTAAACCATTTGGTTTAGCCAATCAGAAGTTTTGTTACTTTCACAGGCAAAAAATCTTTAAGTTTCATGCATCTGATAAGGTAGGACAAAGATCTGCAGGCTGCATGCTCTGTGCAACTTATCATTTTTTTAGATCTATGCCATCCACAAAGTGATTGCAAAACAACAACAAACCTCAAGCAATGTCAAGGGCAGAAAAACTTGAATCTCAGCCACATCGTGTCCCTGCTTGCGCCTTTCATACACCTCTTTCCGCTTAGCAGGGTCCGTCTTCTTTGTAAAATAGGCTCTCTCTTGGAGCAACTGAAGACCCTCAGTGTCTAAGTTCTCAATAGTGTCCATTTTGCCTCCCTTGTAAAAGATTTTGGCGCAACGTCGATGGCCATATTTAATGATGGTGATCGTGGAGGTGCAGGGTAACATGTGTGATGGAAGGAGATCTTCGCCAAGGATTAGATTAAGTAGACTAGATTTTCCAGCAGATGATTCTCCTGCACAGATGGTTTTAAAACAGCTTTAGCGGCAATTATTGTAATTCTTAACTCTTTACCAAATGATAAACTTTTGCACTGGTCCAAATTTAAAGCATCTGCAGAAAACAAATTAAACCTTGGCAATATGATGATTTCTGGCTTTGATAGGGTAGAAAATATTGTGTGAAAATGAGAAAATCCTGGTTACCTGCATTTTCTCCTTTCTCCACATTGTTTTCATAGACTTCCTTTTCAAAGTCATTAAAAGTAGGGATTGTGTAGTAAAGAGTTACCCACATACCAAAATGTCAGACTTCTCTATCTAAACCCCTTCCATATGACAAAATTGTTGACTGGTTGAAAATTTGCATCAAATATTGAAATTTATAAATGAAAAGTCAGAAAACATTGTGGGAAAACGAGAAAAGACTAGTAACCAGCATTTCCTCCTTTCAAAAGGCTTCTTTCTCAGGGTCATTAAAATTTTTGATGGAGTGGTGAAAAATTAATTCTTTACCAAACAACAAATTTTGGAACCTTCCAAACCGAAAGAGTTTGCAGACGACAATTTTAGATTTGGAGAAAATTGCAGAAAGTTCTCAAAAAAGGGCAGAAAACACTGTGGGAAAAGGAGAAATTGCTTGTTATGAGCAATTTCTCCTTTTCCCACAGTGTTTTCAAAGACTTTTACTACAGAAATGTAAAAACCAGGGCTTGTTTGGGAAAGGGTTAATGCATTATCATGACTGTATGGTGTTAAATGCAACTTTCTACCTTATTTCAGTTATATAGAGGCAGCTTATACATCTATCCATGCTTTCCTGGAAAATACCGACCCAGGTCGGCCTGCGCAGTCTGCGCAGACTGACCTGGGCCGAAAGTTTTTGTTATTGGTCAGTTTTCTGTATGTCCAAGAGCCACTTTACCTCATGATTCAAAAGCCTTCTCTGCCAGGATCATGCAAACTGGAAATAATGTGGTAAAGTGTTGAAAGAAAACATTATACCAGAAATCTTTCTTAGACCCATCAATGTTCTTGAAAGCCTTACTTACTGAAGGGTAATACCGGTACTCTTTACCAAACCTCAAATATTTAGATTTTTAGATGCATAAACTGAAAAGCATTCACAGACAAACAATATAATTGTTGTCTAAATGTTGGAATTTGCCCCAGAAAGGGTAGAAAAGATTGTAGGAAAAAGGTAAGCTCACAATGTTTTCAAAGGGACTGGTACCTTCATCTGGGTTAGTTAACCCTTTATGAAACAAGAGCTTATGGGTTCATGTGCACTGCACTTCTCCATAATGTATTCTATCAGCATATGAAGTTGCAAGTTATTAGCTTTTATAGTTTGGAAGTTACGGTCTGGACAAAAATTCGAACTGAAAATTAACAAAGGGCAATAACTAAAAAAATAAATGTGGCACAGTTACGGTTCATGAGCGATGCACTTCTCCATAATGTGTTCTATCAGTGTATGTAGTTTCATAGTATGGAAGTTATAGCCTGAACAAAAATTCAAAGTGAAAAGTTGGTTATTTCAGAAATCAAGGGCAGATAATTTTGGAGTGCAAACAGCGATCAAAATTCTAAGACACAGGTGCACAACTAGACATCATGGAGATTCATTGTGGCAAGTTTCAAATATTTCCGATGAAAACTGTAGGAGGAGTTTCGCACTCAAGAAATTGCTGACGCACGGACGCATGGACGGACAACCGGGGTATAACATAATACGACCCTTCGGGTGTATAACAATCCCTGGTTTTTATGACCCTGAGATAGAAACCTTTTGAAAACTTTGTGGGGAAAGGAGAAAATGCTGGTAACCAGCATTTTCTCCTTTTCCCACAATGTTTTCTACCCTGTTGGAAACAAATTTCAATTTTTGACATATGATTATTTTGTTGTTTGCTTTCAATGCTTTCAATTTGGACCAGTGTAAAATTTTGTCATTTAGGAAAGAGTTAAACTCAGAACTGTGTTCATCTTCGCGAGCCAAGGTTATGTGGATCTTATCTTGGCGGATCGAGCCCAATTTTGATATTCCCAGGAAATGCCCCTGATTGGATGCTTGTTATAATCCCCCTTCACATCTCATTTCTGATAGCCAATAAAATATTGTTTTACAAACCGCTTACGAATACAATAATTCAACATGAAGCAATAACCACAAACATACTTCAACATTCCATGATCAGGTGATGGAATATATGAAAATGCGTATCGCTGGAATCTTGAAATCAAGCTTGATCTACCAAGGGTAGAGTAGCATAGCGGATCGTCACCTTTGGCTTGCGAAGATGGATTGTGTTTGATAATTATGAAGTCAAAAAGGGAAATAACTGGGCCAAAAATCATTTGATGATTACCTGCCCTACTGGTAAGGGTTTCCTTCAATGGTAGATAAAAAGTAGACATTGAAGTAAGTATCATCAGTATTTCCAAAGACATTGTTAGTTGTACAGTCAGGTGGCAGGGGACATAGAAACTTGTTCACGGCTGTGGTGAATAATGTCGCCCCCATCGAATTCATTATACTGCAAAGTTTTACCCTTTCAAAGTGTGTTAAGGGAAATTTTCCTGTATTATAATCTCACGAATCAAGTATGCTGATGAAATAGAAATTCCCTTCTGAGTGCCCCAATTCAATGAAAACTGACGTCACGGGAAACTGATGTCACTAAAACGTGCAATTTTTTGCATAAATGTGCCGTCTGGTGATCGATCGACACCGCCATTTTGGATATTGTGTTGCACGCATAGTGGTGTTTACAGGGCACTCAAAAGGGAAACTGGCTTTACGTGGTTTTTGCCAGGGAACATGATATAGGTATATGTTTCCAGCATGTTAGCCAATCAGATCACGACAAATTTCTTTGCAGTAGGCCCTATAATGATATAAAATGTCAAAGTTATGCACAATTACGATACTGCAGACAAAGATAAGATTTTGACAATATCTCGGTGTTTTCTTAACCCTTTCCCAAACAAGCCCTGGTTTTTACGTGTCTGCAATACAAGTATTTTGAAAACACTGTGGGAAAAGGAGAAATTGCTCATGACGAGCAATTTCTCCTATTCCCACAGTGTTTTCTACCCTCTTGGAGAACTTTCAGTCATTTTCATCAAGTTTATAATTGTCGTCTGCAATCTCTTTCAGTTTGGAAGAGTCTAAAATTTGTCGTTTGGGAAAGAGTTAAAAAAGCTTAAAAGTAACATGTTACTTACCTGCTACAAGAAGGCAGCACTCTTTTTCATTAAGACTAGACAATCTAACCTCGCAGTCTTGTCGAATGTTTTCTGTGGTTCCATCTTTGGACAATAATTCCTCCACCATGTTCTGTCTGATCGTCATGCGCATCGTTTTTCCTGATGGAAACAGATCACGGACAGCTTCTACCATCGCTTTTAAATTCTTTCTTTTTTCTTTGTCTTGTTGACCAAGCCCTTTGATTTTGTGTGTCAACTAAAATAGGACCATATAACCCATTACCGCACAATCCCTACTTTTGACACCCCCGAGAAAGAAGCCTTTAGAAAACATTGTGTGAAAAGGAGAAAATGCTGGTAGCCAGCATTTTCTCCTTTTCCCACAATGTTTTCTACCCTTCCCAGAACAAATTTCAATTTTTCAGTCACTTTTATTTTGTCGTCTGCAAAGGCTTTCGATTTGGACCAGTCTAAAATTTTCTCATGTGGTAAAGAGATAACAACACATAAGTCCTTTACCACTCAACCCTAAGTTTTGATAACCCTGAAGAAAGACGACTTTTGAAACACAGTGGGAAGAGGAGGAGATGAAGGCAACCATTACTTTCTCATTTTGCAACAAATGTTATCTACTCTATCAAAGCTATGCAGATGTCATCATTTGAGCAATATCAATTTTGTCATCTGTTTTTAAATATACTACTCAAAATTTGCTAGGGATCACCACATTAAATTCAACCAACAATATTTGTAGCCTATATCTGGTTTGGTTTTTTAACTCTTTACCAAAAAACAAAATTTTAGAATGGTCCAAATTGTAAGCATTTGCAGATAACAAAAGTAATGTGACTCAAAATTTGAAATTTCTTTCGGATTGGGTGGAAAACATGGTGGGAAAAGGAGAAAATGCTGGTTACCAGCATTTCTCCTTTTCCCACAATGTTTTCAGAAGGCTTCTTATTCGAAGTCGTGAACACCAGGGATTGTTTGGGAAAGGGTTAATTAATATGATACATAGCCACACTGTTCAAATATACTACCTTTGGAAAAAGAAGTTTTTAATTCAAAACTGCATAGTTGCAACAAATGCCCATATTTAAATACCAAAGTGATCCATATCAAATTGTGAGTAGTATATATGCTTTCAATTTGGCCGGATCAAAAATGTTGTTGTCTGGTATAGATACAATACTGACTCTATGTACAAACATATCCAAAGGTATGCTCTTTTTCCCACAACTTTTTCAAATGCATTTGTTTCAAGGGTCATTAAATTATTTTCAACGACCCCAAAGAAAGCGTCCTTTTAAAAGCATTGTGGGAAAAGGAGAAAATGCTGATTAATAGCATTTCCTCCTTTTCCTACAATGTTTTCTACCCTTCCTGAGACACATGTTATCTTTTCAGTCACATTTATGTTGTCGTCTGCAATGCTCTCAATTTGGACTAGTCTGAAATTTTGGTAAAAAATTAAAACATTAGATTGCTTGATGAAATTTAATGCACATGTAGTTAAAACCCTGTAATCAATATCACCATGTTCTTTATACAGGCCAATCAAAAACACAATTATGAAAACTTACTTTGTCTTTCTGTTTAGACTGCATGTTTATATGACAGTGCATTCTTCGTTTGATCTGGTCGATTGTCTCCAACCCTTCAAGGTCGATGCCATGTTCTTCTCCGAGAATAATGGCATCAAACACCTCATCTAAGTTGTCAATACGATCTATTGTTAGTTTTTCTCCATTCACTGCACTAGCCATTTTTGGTCTCCTGCTGTTGTTCTTACACAAGTTTTCTTATTATAAGGAGAAAGTTTTGTTGTAATCTTTTTATTTACTCCACATTGTTGTAATGTTGAAACTTTTCTTCCCCTTTTCTTCAGCTCGACCTTTATATAGCTTCTTCCATCTACGTCAACTTTAAAGAGGACAAAGTTTCTCTCAGGTTCTCATGTTCCGTATGTCACAAGGTGTCACAAGGCCTTACTTTCTCAGTGCCTTACATTCTTGAGTCACATGATTAAGATACCATTTTCCACAAGAAAAGAATAAATAGTCAGGTTACTGAGCATGTCCTTGAGTACTGCACAAATAGTCTGTTGGGTAAAAATAAAAAAAAAATTAAAAAAAAATAACCCATTACCACACAATGCCGCCTTTTCACGATCCTTGGAAAGTAGCCTTTAGAAAAAGTTGTTGGAATAGAAGAAAATGCTGGTAACCAGCATTTTTTCCTTTTCCCACAAATTGTTTTCTTCTCTATCAAAGAAAAATTACACCATTTGAGCCACACTGAAATTGTCGTCTGCAAATGCTTGGATAAGGCTATAATTCTGTCGTCTGGTAAAGCATTAAGACGACTTGTAATATTTTCCACAGGAAGAACAAAAAATAATTGATTAATACAGGAAATTTTTCGAAAGGTCCTTTTTATTTTATCACAGCTTAATTTGTACTCTATCAAAAAGAAGAAAAATAGAATCAGATGGAATCAAAAGAAACAGAAAGACTCAAGAAATACAGATGGAATCAAAATACACAGATAGAACCAAAAGATATAATAACAGCTACTAGTATTTTCTCTTTTTCTGTCAATTTTTCTTACACATATGAAATTTGGCAACAATTAAACGCATAGCTGAAATACAAACCGAATCTGGCTGGATTTAAAACCGTGTGGACAATATCCTCGGTTTAACTCTTTACCAAACGACAAAATCTTAGACTGGTCCAAATTGAAAGCACTTGCAGACGATATATTAAACGTAACTCAAAAATGAAATTTGTTAACAGCAAAGTAAAAAACATTGTTGGAAAAGGAGAAAATGCTGGTAACCAGCATTTTCTCCTTTTCCCACAATGTTTTCAAAAGGTCTCTATCTCAGGGTCGTAAAAACCAGGGATTGTTTGGTAAAGGGTTAAACCCATTACCACACAATCCCTACTTTTGACGTCCCTGAGAAAAAAGCATTTAGAAAACATTATAGGAAAAGGAGAAAATGCTGGTAATTAGCATTTTCTCCTTTTTCCCACAATGTTTTCTACCCTTCACAAAACACATTTCAAATTTTAAGTCACTTTTATTTTTGTCGTTTGCAAATGCTTTCGATTTGGACAAGTTCAAAATTTTGTCGTTTGGTAAGGGTTTAAAAGACCAATATCATAACCACTGAGCCAAAGAGATACCTCTCTGACACAGTTGTCAGGTATTGTATTTAAATCGGGATGAAACCATGCTTGAAGGAGTCTCCTGTAACACACTCCCTCTTAAAGTCCTCAATTATTGATGACCAAAGCCGGGGAGAAAGTCGGCTTTTGGACAACAAATGGGGTTAATGGCTCAATGGCCAATCCCCAACGAGATCCCATCTTACAAACATGAAAGCTTGCAACAAATGCATGGCTGAAATACACACCACATCATGCGGGATTCAAACCTGTGCAGAAAAATGTTCTTGTTTTTAAGGCTGAAAGATCTTTACTTTAAACATTACTTTAAACATATTTATTTTACATCGATTGAGAAACAAGTTCTTACAACTTCATCCTCGGATACCCCGGGGTCTCCCTATTTGCTACGCTACATCGACCCCTGGGACAATTAATTGAATTTCCCTCGCTTTACCGCTGGCCGAGTGCTGGCTTTTCATTGGTTCCATCATCATTTTGTGATGGGCGAGTGTACTGTACGCTATGACGTTTCGTATCGACTTTCGGCTGCTGATTCCAAGTTTTATTAGCCAATTGTCCCAGGGGTCGATGTAGCGTAGCAAATAGGGAGACCCCGGGGTATCCGAGGATGTTACAACTTATACTAATCTCTCTCGATTCTGCTTCCTGGGAACTACACCAGTACTCGCGCCGAATTTGTGGGCCATTGAAAAATCCCAAAGTTGACACCCGCTCCCGGGTATCGAACTCAGGTCCTTTTGGCTATGAGGCCGACGCTCTTCCTCACGACCACGGGTACCAATACCATAACCACTAAGCTAAAGAGATATATCTTTAATGCAGCTTTTAGGTATTGTATTTAAAGCGGGACGAAGCCATGCATGAAGATTGTTAGGTCTCCTGTAACACACCCCCTCTTAGAGTTTTCATTTATTGATGACTAAAAACTTTATTTGGCAGAGAAAAAACCGTTTTTGGACAAAAAAATGGGATAAATGGCTAATCTAACGAACATAAAAGTTCACAACAAATACCTAGCTGAAGTAGACACTGCATCTTGTGCGACTGGAACTTGTGCAGACTAGAATCCTCATTTTTGAGGGTTAAAGGTGGCCCTCTAGATCTTGGGACGAAAATTTTACAAAAATGCAAAAAAAAGTCATCCTTATACTCCCATAGACTTTTAATTTGCGTTCATAAAACCCCAGTACTTGAAAACCTTCCGAAAACACGAGAAATTAAAGATTTATTACGGAACATGTTGACACCAGCGGGAGACGCGTTCTATTTCTAGATTATCAATTCTCTCATTTAAATACTGGAAAACACAGACATAAGTTTCAAACATCCGTCGGAAGAAGACATTATAGAAAATAATTTTTACATGTTTGTTATGTAATGGAATTTAAGCGTTATTAGTCACGTGCCAGTCACTTGACATTCTCACTATGCTTTATTGATTTTTGGCGCGAAATCTAAAAATAGCTTAAGAGGCTACGTAGCCTTTTAAGGGAATTCCATCTTTTTTTTTTTAATTTTATGATTCTTAATTATTGATGACTTATATTGGTTTTTTTTTTTCATATAAATTTAAATGATATATATTTTTAATCTGGTGTGATGTGAAAATTCTAAATACCCACCTTTAAAAGACCAATACCACAACTACTGAGCCAAAGAGATAAAATCATTTCTAACACATTGTATTTAAATTGGAACGAAGCCATGCATGAAGGTTTGATCTTCAGTAACACTTTTCAAATGCGCTCTTTCTCAGGGTTCCTTTAAGTTGTGCATTATTTCCCACTAGATGGCATTCTAAAAATATACATCTATCTAATTTGGGCATTTAGGGTACAGATTGGCTAGTTGCTTGGTTGTATTGAGGGGTTGGGTTAGTATTGGGGTTTAACGCCACTTTAACAGCAAAGGTCATATCATGGCGGTCGGTGATGCACACATGATTCCTGGCTTTCTCACACCAGAACTAACACAACTTCCTTTCCAAAGCCACGGACTACTTTTCTCACATACTTCAGCAGAGGTGAGAGGCGAAAATATACCGGGAAGAAAGTTCACCTCAACCGGGTATCGAACTCACAATCACCAGGTCACGAGTCCGACATGCTCACCACTGAGCCACCTGGGCAGGGCTCTGTGTACAGAAGCGGACTGATTTTTTTCAATACAACAACCGTTCCTTTTAATTTCAAAATGAAATATACGTTTACTGAATAAGACGTGCGATCCATTCAGCTATGATCGGCTAGCATGTAACATATGCTTCGCCCATTCATTAAAACAGGTAGGCTGATAGCTTCGGCATAAGCTCTACTTTTCCCCGTTGTCTGCGCATGTGTCTGCGCATGTCATATTCTTCGAAGATTCGACTGTCTTATATGACGCATCACTAGCCCCGAAAGCGGGCTGATTGTAATATTACGCTGTATAAAGTAGCAATGTTAAAAATAGCTTCTATCAATATGTTTGAGGAGAAATGAGACTTGCTTTAGCTCCAGATTTCTCTAAACTGCCGATCATAGCTGAGTGAATTGCACGAGGTAGCGTTTTATTGAGTAAATGTTTATTTCAATTTGAAATTCAAAGTAACGATTGTCGCGTTGGGAAGTGGTTCGGCTCTGTACCCAGGATGCCCAAATTAGGTAGATGAGTATTTATAGAATGCCATCTAGCGGGAGATAATGTACTTTACCCAGGTACATGTATTTGGCAGATAACTGATGCTTCATAGCAGACAGGTCGACTCTTTGAAGAATATGATATGCGCAGACTACGATAAGTTGGGATAGTATAGGCCTTAACACTGTTCCAAACTCAAAGAGTTTGCAGACGACAATTTCAAATTTGATAAAAATGGCAGAAAGTTCTGCAAATGGGTAGAAAATACTGTGGGAAAAGGAGAAATTGCTCGTTACGAGCAATTTCTCCTTTTCCCACAGTGTTTTCAAAATACTTGTACTGTAGACACGTGAAAACAAGGGCTTGTTTAGGAAAGGGTTAAGGGTAAATAAAAATGATTTCTTTATGTAAAAACCCCTTCTACAATATGTGTAATAAACATTCTAGTTTCTACAAATGCTTATGAAGCGTATTTTAACTTGTACAGGGCACAGGTATTTACTTCCTTATGCAAATTACTAATGCATTTCTACATTGAGTTTACTCTTTACCTATAAACAACAAATATTTAGATATGACCAAACTAAAAGCATTTGCAGACGACAGACCAAATGTAGCTCAAATAAAGATTTCTTTTTCTTATATGGAAGAAAACATTGTTACAAAAAGAGAAAATGCTGCTCTCCGGCATTTTTCTCTTTTTTCCCATAGTGTTTTCAAAAGCCTTCCTTTTCAGGATCATTAATATTCAGGATTGTGCAGTAAAGGGTTAAAAATATTTCCTCTTCTTTAAGTATGGGAACATGTATTATTATTCTTTCATAAAATGCTCAGCATATATTAACCCATTACCACACAATCCCTGCTTTTGACGACCCTTAGACAGAAGCCTTCAAAAAACATTGTGGGAAAAGGAGAAAATGCTGGTAACTAGCATTTTCTCCTTTTCCCACAATGTTTTCTATCCTTCACAAAACAAATTCCAAATTTTCAATCACTTATAATTTGTCGTCTGCAAAATGCTTATGATATTGGACAAACCTAAAATATTGCCGTTTGGTAGAGTTACATCGGTTTTGTTGATTAGTAGACCATACAAAACATGCAGTCCCACATTTTGCTAAAATGTTTTCATCAGGTTTTTTTCTGAGTTCGTTATTTAACACGTTACCATAAGACAAAATTTTGGACTACTCCAAACTGAAAGCCTTTGCAGAGAACAAATTTAGGGTAGCTCAAATGATAAATTTAGGGTAGCTCAAATGATGATTTTTGCCTTTGACAGGGTAGAAAACATTGTGGGAAAAGGAGAAAATGCTTGTGACTAGCATTTTCTCCTTTTCCCACAATGTTTTCAAAAGTTTTCTATGTCAGGGTCGTTAAAAGTCAGGATTGTGCGGTAAAGGGTTAAGGATTAAGGTCCCTATAAGCTCTAGACATACATGGTTTTAAACCCTAAGAAAATGAGAGGGCATGGCATATACAGTTTGTAAAAAATTCAATCTATATTTGTCCAATGTTCATGGTGCAAAAAGAAACTTGTCGTGAAAGATTCAGCTCTGTGTAAGTGGAAATGTTTTTGACGTAGAAATATTTGCAATTTTGCGAATTTGAAATATTCTAATTCATAAACTTTTCTGTGTATTTAACAACAAGTATATGAACAAGTAACAACTGTGTTCAATTTACAAACATGTTCCAACCCAAAATGTCCATAGTTAGTGATTCGCCAATTATTCGAATTGAAAAAACTTCTACGTCAAAAATATTTCCACTTACACAGTATTGAATCCTGCGCAACAAGTTTCTGGAGGTTGCAAGTTTGATACCCTGTTGTGGCAAACTTTCTTTCCAGCAATTTTTCACTTATCACCTTTGATGCTTATCAGAACATTTGCCCCCTTAGGACACCTTCCCCCCGGGAATTTTGCCCCCGGACTTTTGCCCCCTTAGGACACCTGCTCCCTGGACATCTGCCCGCCGTGCATTTGCCCCCATAGAACATCTGCCCCCTTAGGACATCTGCCCCCTGGACATCTGCCACCTGGACATTTGTCCCCTGGACATCTGCCCTCCCCCGACATTCACCCCTTAGGACATCCCCCCAGACATTTGCCCTGGTAGGACAACTGCCTCCTGGGAAACGATAAGCCTCTTCTTAATGATGTTGAAGAATAACATCCTAAATTTTGCTTTATTTTTCTTAAAATGCAAAAAAAAAAAAATTAATCGGGGTGTACACCAAGCGTGCCAGATGAGTAACTGACTCTATGGTTGTCATACTGGAAGTTTGATATTAAAACTGAAATCAATTAATCAGTCGAAGATTTTCAGCAAAATAGCACTTAACGATGTCCGTGGGGCAAACGTCCAGGTGGCAGGTGTCCTAAGGGGACAAAAGTCTGAGGGCACAAGTCCGGGGGGCAAATGTCCTAGACCCCCTTTGAAGCATGTGAGAAAAGTAGTCAGTGGCTTTGGAAAGGAAGTGGTGTCGGCACTGATGTGAGAAAGCCAGGAAACACACTGATGACTGTCAATGACTGACATGATATGACCTGAACTATTAAAATGGCATTAAACTCCAATAGGCTCCTGCTTTTCCATCACTGGAAGAAATCTATCACGATCAAGCTATGAAATGACTCGCAGATATTAGTTAAAACAACAGTCACAGTGTACTGTGTTCATCTTACATTCTCAACTGTATATACTCACAATTGACAATAGATGGACTTCAGATAAATGAACAATGCTTAAACAAGACACGCCCACCTCATGGAAGGTAAAAGTGGGTGGGTGGGGATAAAAGTGGGTAGGAGGCTATTAATATATAATTCAAGAGGCCCTGCAATTTGTCATGTACCAATGTCAAGATGATTTGGTTGTGACTTTTGAAGTAATTCTCCTGTAAAAAATATTCTTTACAGAAAAGTTTTTGTTTTATAGTAAATTGATATACTAGTAGATAGTACAAAACCAAACAAGTTATTGCTGAATAATTCGAAAATTATCCATTTTCCTTTCAGCTGAAATGGGGGGGGGGGGGGGGGGGAAGAGGAGTGGAGTGATGGAGTATGTGTATGTGGGGGGAGGGGGGGAGACACAAAGATAGAGAGACACAGAGAGAAAGAGACAGACAGACAGACAGAGGTGTAGAGTTGTTCGTCAAAACTTCCTGGTTGAGAACCGGGCAATAATCATAAAAGACATTCTCATTCTTTTTGTGTAATATAAGAAACTTGATACTTCTTTACTACTCGTAGTCCTAAACATATATTGAGAAAATAAATGACGAAGATTGCACATTTATCCTTTACTACACAATCCCTAATTTTAACGGCCTTGATAAAAAAAAACCGTTCTGAAAACATTGTGGGAAAAGGAGAAAATGCTGGTAACCAGCATTTTCTCCTTTTCCCACACTGTTTTTCCTATCCTTCCCAAAACGAATTTCAATCTTTCAGTTGTGTATGCGTCTGTAAACTGCTTTCAGTTTGAACTAGTTGTAAACTTTGTTGTCTGGTAAAAGGTAAAGGTATGTATGCCTTTAACACTTATCTCGCTAAATAAGCTAAATTAGACTTTCAAGCCAATAATAAAAACATGAATAATGCTATTAAGGCAGTAGAACCCAACGAGATTTTGAAACATCGGCCAATGTCGTTATACTACGCGCTCCCGGTGATTGGCGATCTCGCGCCTCGTCCACTTTCGGTTTAAGTCGGACCTCTTTACCAAACGACACAATTTTAGACTGGTTCAAAGTGAAAGCATTTGCAGATGACAAATATAATTTTGATTGGATTGTTAAATTTGCCTGTGGTATAAAAGTACACATTGTGGGAAAAGGAGAAAATGCCATCATTTTTTCCTGTTCCCACAATGTTTTCGAAAGGCTTCTTTCTCGGGGTTGTAAAGACCTGGGATTGTTTGATAAAGGGTTAACCCTTTACCACACAATGATGACTTTTAACACTCCTGGGAAAGAACCCTTTTGAAAACATTGTGGGAAAAGGAGAAAATGCTGGTAACCAGTTTTTTCTCCATTTCCCACAATGTTTTCTACCCTTGCCAAATCAAATTTCAATTCTTCAGTCACATTAAAATTTATTTTGTCGTCTGCAAATGCTTTCAATTTGGACAAGTCTATAAATGTGTCATTTGGTAAAGAGTTAAGACTTAATTTTTGGAGAAAATTATTGCCTCATCAGAAAGTGTAGATTCCAGATCAGACTGCATGTTCTGTGCAGTGTGATCTTAATCTACATTGTGCGCAAAAGGTCAGTAGTTGTGCTTAGCAGCAAATGGGTTTAGAAACAGATCCACATTACACAACGGACAAAATGTTCATGTAACTCTATACCACGGTGTCTATTTCAGAATTTACCATATTGTCTGAATTTGAAAGGTTTTACTGGCTATTCAAATTAAAATCTTGGGAAATTTGCCCTTGAAAGACCAAAAAACATAGTGGGAAAGAGATAAAATGCTGGTTACCAGTGTTTTCTAAAGGCTTCTTTCTCATTATTGTTGCTGAGTCCCAATAGCTTAGCTGGTAGTGAACTTGAGAACAAAGGTTACCAGTGTTTTCTAAAGGCTTCTTTCTTAGTATTGTTGCGGAGGTAGGCAGGGAATGCCCAGCCACTCAATATCATATTTTATGCACATTATAAATGACACATATTTCTTTTTCATTTAAAAAACTTCTTTTTATCAATCCAACATTGACTTCAAACCTTTTTATCATAATCTTAAATCTTATCATCTAAAACTTTTGAGTATATAGGGATTGCCCTGTAACTCGATAATGCCCTCTATGCATATTTCTTAATTCAATTCTTTTGGCCAGTTTCTTTCTGAGGGCCGATGATATTCATTATGACAGAATTCATTTCTTTTCCCACCATTGACCATTGTTTCCATTATGGTAAGATGAGACAGCAGCCAGTGGTTTTGAAAGAATATTGTGCAGAGAAGTACTGGTAAAAGAAACTCGAGGAAAGCGTGGATAGGTGCACTGGCCGCTGAGCCATAACTGAAATAATGTTGCAAAACTGCTTTATACACCATAAATTCAATCAACCCTATGATCCTGACTGCTGTTTATACTTGTGATCATGTGGTAACAGGATACCTTTTTACTGCACAGAAAAAATTCAGTCATCCAACAGGCCAGATCAGAGCTTTCTATGGAAGGGATGAAAACATTGCAGAAAAAGGAAAGAAATCTTGATTACCAGCATTTTGATTTTTCTCCTGTTGCCATAATGTTTTTAAAAGCTTTCTCTCTGAATGTTGTTTTTTTGCGCTTGTTTTACAAACAGTGATGAAAACCTTTGAAAATGTTTGAAAAGGAGAATTTTTTTGTACTCAGCATTTTCTCCTCTTCCTACAACATTTTCTACCCTTTCCGGGATATGGTGGAAAATTTAACCCATTACCACACAATCCCTACTTTTGATGTCAGACCCTGTGGTTAGTAGATCAGCCAGCGTGTCCGTATTCACCAGCCATTCTTATGGATATTCTTTGTCTTATTCTTCAAGATTTTATGACAGCAAAAGTAACAGAACTTCTGACTGGCTAAGCCATATGGTTTAGCCAATAAGAAGTTCTGCTACCATCTTCGCAAGCCAAGGCTGACGATTCAGTACGCTACTCTACCCTTGGCGGATGGAGCTTGATTTTTACATTCCCCCGATACGCTTTTTCATTGCATGCAGCCAGCTCTAGCTGCAACAAATGACATCGCTCGTAGCATTTTATCTTTGATAAAAATAGAATAAGGTCGCGACTGAAGGTAAACATAGAAACCCACGTGGATGTCTGCTTGTCGCTTCATGTTGAATAATTGTATTCGTTAGCGGTTTGTAAAACGATACTTCATTGACTTTACGAAATATGATGTATAGGGGGTTAATAACCAGCATCCAATAGAGGGCGCATAGCAGGAATCTCGAAATCGGGCTCAATCAGCCAAGGTAAGATCCACGTAGTGATCGTAACCTTGGCTCGCGAAGATGTTCTACTAGATCTACTTTCACACTGACGAAATTCTGAAGAGTAAGACTAAGAGCGTTTTCAACGGACCCACTGGCAGGTGTGTTTTCAGGATCAAACAGCACAAAATAGCACCCTAATCTTTGATTCACTTAGCAGGATCAATGCTTTCTGATATTGTCAAAAATACTCTCGGCTGTAACAGTCTTGAATTCGGATTTATGACATTAGCCTAAAAAATATTTCATTTAAAATATGGCTTCCAACACGCAAAAAGGAACATTCGGACATTTGCGTAAAGTGCCGTCTCGGATCAGCCTGCGCAGTCCGCGCAGGCTAATCCGAGACGGCACTTTAAATTCAGGCCAACGACTACATTAGATATTTTCCTACAGTAGACCCGAGTGAAACAGAAAATGACCTAAACATGGAAAGTGTCGTTTCGGAATAGCCTGCATAGATTACGCTAGCTGATCCGAGACGACACTTTACGCAAATGTCCGAATGCCCCTTTACACCTGTTAAGCGCCATATAGACCTTTAGCCACAAACGCTCCTCTCGGTATGCATATCCATTACCCGCTTGCACGACTGTGAAAGTAGTTTACCGAAAATGTAGTCCAAGAACAGGTTGCACATATTCAATAATTTCCACAGTAAATCATAACCAAATGCTAATAAACACGACAATAAAAACTTTCAGTGAATGTAAATAAAATGCAGTCGACCAGAAATATATGTTATAAGTATAAACAAAACACACCTACCCGGAATTTGAATCTGTAGTTCGGTTTATGACGGTCCTCAATCGATTGACGACTGTGACAAACTGCATACACAGTCCTGAACGTTTATCGCACATGCAAGGCAGAAAATACACAAAAATACACAAAACATTTCTTTCGTCAGAATATAATAGATCTACCGTTTTGGGGTTATATTTGATACGCCTTGTTAGCGTTTATAAATAGAACAATGCATTATATTGAATAATAAAGAGAAAAGGAGGGGGTATAAACATTACAGTCGTGTGCGTATTCGACCGACTTTTTCATTGCAAGTTAGCATACATGTAGATCTAGATCTATCCTTTCTGTCTCATTCGCGCATGCATGCAGTTAACCCTTTACAACCCCGGAGATAGAAGTTTTTTTTTTTTTGAAAACATTGTGGTAAAATGAGAAAATGCTGGTAACCAGCATTTTCTCCTTTTTCCACAATATATTTTTTCTAGCGTGCTGGAAACAAATTTCAATTTTTTGAGTTTTGTTTATTTTGTCGTCTGCAAATGCTTTCAATTTAGATCAGCCTTAAATTTTGTTGTTTAGTAAAGAGTTAAAAAAGCACCCATGATAAATGAAGCGACTAGCTATATAAATGAATTGAAATTAGAACACCCCAATCGTGCTGTTCAATCAATAAATCTTATTTGACATAAACATTTCACTTACCGGCTTATTCCATTGTCAAAAAAGCCAGTTCTTACAACGTCCCGACTCTTAACGATACAATAAGCCCTTCGAAAACATCGTGGGAAAAGGAGGAATTGCTGGTGACCAATGTTTCTCCTACAGCAAATTTCAAATTTTCAACCATATTTATTTTGTAACTATTAATGCTTTGAATTTGGATCGGTCTAAAATTTTGCCGTTAGGTAAAGAGTAAAACGGCATTGAGGATGAGTGCTTTTGAAAACGGGGAACCAGCAATTTCACCTTTTCCCACGATGTTTTATGTCCTGTCGAAGGAAAATTACTTTATCTTAACCTCACTTTTAGATGTGACATCAGCAAGTGCTTTCAATGGGCCTATGGACTATCGAAAATTTTGTCTGCTAACAATTAGATCTACGGTCTGATAATTTTGGACTATAATAACTTTACATACATTTTGGTTATCCCATTTTGCACATTGCAGCGAAGGGAAATTGCCCGTAAATCGAGGTAAACTTAATATTTCAGTAATAACTTTCTTTAAAGGTGGCCCTTCAGATTTTGGGACGAAAATTTTACAAAAATAAAAAAAAAATCATTCTTATACTCCCAAAGCCTTATCATTTTCATTCATTAAGCCCCAATAGTCCGACACCTAGATAAATTAGAGATTTACTACAGCCCAGGTCGACACGGAAGGGAAACACGGTCTATTTTTACATGAGCAACTCCCTCATTTACATACTGGAAATATACAGACGAAGCTTCAAACATAGCATCCGAAGTTCTAGACATCATGGAAAATAATTACATGTTTGTTATGCTATGGAATTTGATAGTCATTAGTCACGTGCAAGTCACTCAACATTCCCACAATGCTTTTTTGATTTTGGCGGAAAATTGAAAATAGCTTAATAGGCCACGTAGCCTTTTAAGGGAATACCACAATTTTTTGTTTTTTAGTAATTTTATGATTCTTAATTACTGATGATTTGTATTGTTTTTTCGTATAAATTTCAGTGACAAATATATTTTTTTTAATTTTGGTGTGATGTGAAGATTCTAAATACCCACCTTTAACCCGCGACTTCCTTGATAAGTTATATACGGCTTGCAACACGCGAAAAAGGGGCATTCAAACATTTGCACAGTCTGCACCGGCTAATCTGAAACGACATTTTCCGTTTTTATGTAACTTTCTGTTTTTGCGCAAGTCTACTGATGCACAAAATCTATTGTAGTCGCAAAGTGCAGGCTGATCCGAGACGATACTGTGCGCAAATGTCCGAACGTCCCTTTTTGCGTTATGAAACATTCCAGTCGATATGAAAACACAAAATACGTGTATTGCTACTGGTAACCAGCATTTTCTCCTTTTCCCACAATGTTTTCTACCCTTCACAAAACAAATTTCCAATTTTCAGTCACTTTCATTTTGTAGTCGTCTGCAAATGCTTTCAATTTAGACAAGCCTAAAATCTAGTCGTTTGGTAATGAGTTTAGCGGACAGTTTAACCCATTACCACATAATCCCCACTTTTGACAACTCTGAGAAAGAAGCCTCTAGAAAACATTGTGGGAAAAGCAGAAAATGCTCCTTTTCCCACAATGTTTTCTACCCTTCTCAAAACAGATTTCAAGTTTTCACCAGCATTTTCTCCTTTTCCACAGTGTTTTCTACCTTTCTGAAAACAGATTTCAAATTTTCAGTCACTTTTATTTTGTCGTCTGCAAATGTTTCGATTTGGACAAGCCTAAAATATTGTCGTTTGGTAATAAGAAATCGTCTGTCAATTTGAATCAAAAGAGAAAATGTTGTATATATACAGGTTTAACTTGAAGGTAGGCCTGAATATTGCAGGCTTCCATTTTCATTTTTTTTTTTAACTCTTTACCACACGACAAAATTTTAGACTGGTTCAAATTGAAAGCATTTTCAGACGACAAAATAAAGGTGACTGAAAAATTGGAATTTGTTCTGGGAAGGGTAGAAAAACACTGTGGGAAAAGGAGAAAATGCTGGTTACCAGCATTTTCTCCTTTTCCTACAGTGTTTTCAAAAGGCCTCTTTCTCAGGGGCGTCAAAAGTAGGGATTGTGTGGTAATGGGTTAACTGAAGATCCAAGATCAGATTATCCTTCTGATTTTAATCTAATCTGTCTGCATTCGTAAAAAAATCGTGCAAAGCTGGAGCTATAAAATAGGCCTGATTTTTCCTCAAACGTATTCATAAAAGCCATTTTCTCCATTGCTTCTTTAAGGCGCATACTACTACAATCGCCCCAGTATCAGGGAGAGTGATGCGTCATATAAGACAGGTCGAATCTTCGAAGAATATAACATGCGCAGACAACGAGACAAGTCCAGAATTTTGTCCTTAAGCAGGCTGTAGAGTTGATGTAAAAGTAGAAAGTTGTTGTGAAGGAAATATAGCTAGTGATGATTACTATCTCCTTTTGCTGCAATGTTTTCATCAGACGTAGGTGAATTCCATACGCTCATCCAATCATGTGCGTACAGGTGTACACTCACAGTGGTAGCTCGTCCACTGAAATGCAGTAACGACAATTAGTGTTTCGAGTACTTTGATCGGCACTATTTTTCGCCCCAGTGATTTAATTGGAGACAGTTTCAGGAGTTTTGAGCTGGAGCTTCAACACATTGCAACCCCGCCCCCCCCCACCCCCAACACCACCACCACCACAACCACCAACGCGACAAGTAGGGCGAATGAACTTTTTTTTAAAGGTATTGCAATATTCAGAAGGAAGGATTGGTAAGTAAAAGGGTAAAAATGTTCGGTTTCAGCGGCGTATAATTATCCAATGACGTTGTCTGCGCATGTCATATTCTTCGAAGATTCGACTGTCTTATATGACGCATCACTACTTATAGCCCCGAAAGCGGGCTGACTGTAATATTACGCTCTATAAAGTAGCAATGTTGAAAATAGCTTTTACGTATCAATACGTTCGAGGAGAAATGAGACCTGCTTTAGTTACAGATTTCTCTAAACTGGTGGTCATAGTTGAGTAAATTGCACGAGGTAGCGTTTTATTGGGTAAACTTTTTTTTTGTTTTAAATTCAAAGTAACGGTTGTCGCGTAGGAAAGTGGTTCGGCTCTGTACCCAGGATGCCCATATCAGATGAGTATTTATAGAATGCCATCTAGCGGGAGATAATGTATCTAATGATGTTCTCCTTTGTGGAGAGTATTTACCGTTTTCCAGCTTTCATTTGCGCAAAAATGTAAGCAGGGCCGAGTATCAGTGGAGTAGTTTATTCAGCGAATTTTGAAGGACATGTGCAACCTTCGTTTATTCTGTATGACTTTTAATATGAATATAGGCAAAGCCTAAAGGCGAGCAGCTTAACATTTTTTTGCTACTTTGATAAAATTAAATCTGCCTATCAGATGCCTCCAAGATAATACATACTTGATTTATAGGGGTGTAAATCTAGACTTATTACAGATTTTTATAATCTCTCTAAAATTAAAGAATAATTCATATCATAAGTAAGCAAAGATAGCAAACCACCAGGAAAAAAGAAAAAGAAAATAATCTAAATATGAAGAAATCCCCCCCCCCCCCACAAAAAAAAGACCAGCCATTGCATGTTTCTTTTTTGGGGGCTAGATAACCATTTAATATTTTTTTAAGCTTCGTCCCATTTCGTCCCATTATTACTGTTTGTTTTGTTTGTTTGTTTGTATACGTCTATCTGTTCCGTATGTATTTGTACATGAAATTGACGAGGAACCTCATGGTTCAAGTCAAAGAATAAATAGAGGATATTTGTTTTTTTCGGTGTAAGATCGAAATTTATTTCATCGAGTTGACACCATCGGTAATATTTTCACGAGTGGCACAGCCACTCGTGAAAATATCACCGATGGTGTTCACGAGATGAAATAAATTTCGATCTTTCACCGAAAAAAAAAAAACAACAAATATTCTATTTATTTTATGTTTTTAGCCCTGTCTGGGAGGAGCTTTATCAAAATTCAGTACAATTGTTTTCCCTCATTCCCCGTGGCGCGCCCCTCCCGCATAGCAACGTTACGTCAAGCGCGAGAAATGTAAGGTATATGACGTCATATTTCCCATCTGGTTGTTAGGCACGCGCAATTTACCTAGGCAACAAGAACGTGAGAATTGGTATTTTCACTGGTCCTACCAGTGTAAGATCGTAAAATATTTTCACTACTATTTCTCGATATCCCACCGGAAAGCATGAAATAAAACTATATCTATCACTATATCTGTAATACAGTTTAACCCTTTACCACAAAATGACGACTTTTAACGACCCCGAGGAAAAAGTCTTTTGAAACATTGTGGGGAAAATGAAAAAATGCTGGTAACCATCATTTCCTCCTTTACCCACAACTTTTTCTACCCTATCAAAGCAAAATTGCACTTATTGAGCCGCTTTGAAATTGTCGTCTGAAAATGCTTTCAATTTGGATAGGTCTAAAACTTTGCTGTGGGTTAAATCCATGTCAACAGCTTGGGTCATATCATGGCAGTTGGTGCACATACACATTGTGTATATGTGTTTCCTGTCTTTCTCACACGAATACTGACTCAAATTTCTTTCCAAGGTATTAACTACTTTTCTCAAATGCATCAGTGGCGAAAACATCTGGAAAGGAAATTGTCCTCAAGCGGTTATCGAACCCACATCCAATAGGTTATGAGTCAGCTACAGAAACAGTGACAAACCACGGAGCTACTCAGCCAGGCAGCTTTCTTTTTTAGAAGTATGCAAAGGCATTAGCGAATGTAAATTGAAAAATGATGTACATGTATATCCATTCTATGGGATTCTATTCAAATTTGTATGAAGATGTCATGTTTGATAGCATTACAGTAAACAGATTAACGTATTGCAAAGCATATGGATCCATTATCTGAATATAAAGTTTGCACCTTTTTCTCATATGTTTAACTGTCCAGTTTCTTTTGTAGTATTCATCCTGATTAACAAATAATAATAATAACGATGATAACAAGTTGAGGAACAAAGTCTAAAGAGGCCACTTTAACATAATCAAAGGACTGAAAGTCCTGAAAAGCGGATTTGTTGAACAATTTCAAGCTATGATTTGATGTAAGAAAATTAAAATCTTTCATCACATGTAATGCATGTAGATCTACAAAATATAAACAATACATATAAATAGATTGCGCAAGGACAATGATTGTCGAAGTGTTTCTACCAAGTGTGCTGCACAGCAACTTTTATTTCACTACTGTTTTAGAGCAGTAATTTGATCCGAAGGATACAGCGTTAAAAAAAAAAGTGAAGATGTGGTGTACTAGCTAAAACTTGAAGTAGAATGGTTAATGTGCAAACATGCACACATAACAGTATGTGGTTTAGATTAAGCCTATAACATTGTATGATCTTGATAAAAGAATATTTTTCAAGGCTAACTTCAGCATAAACTGAAGAAGTTTTAGAGAAAATTATGGTTCTATATAAACGGTCTGTCTAATTTAAGGTTGGTTATGTCTTCAGAAATCAAAGATCCTCCTAAAACTTTCAAACAAAATCATTCAAACATTTAACATTTTTTAGCAGAATGGTGTAGTTCAGCTACATGTAAACATACCCAAAAGTACAAACATATTGAAAATAAACCAAGATGTATTTATATAAGTAAAACTTATTTGAGAAATATATAAAACACTTCAGTCACTGATGAGTAAGATAAGAAAAAAAAACTGTACAAAATAAGATAGTTTTTGCCTCAAGGACAAATGATCATGATAATTCTGTAAAAACAAGGTGTTAGGGTCTACAAATGTCAATCAGTTTTAGCAAACATAAACAAATATGATCAAACAGTGCAATAAATTGCTTAACATTAACTTAACTTACAGATGTGTGCAATATAAAGTTTTTACACCTTATTGTTGAAATCTTGACAAGAGGACAAAATTTTGCCTGTCCCAAATTAAAACTATTCAGATTTTCATACCCTCACCAAACTAAAAAAAAATACTTAGCACTGAATTATAGCTGCTAACTTGATGTTAAAGAACTAAGATAAGATTTAGAAAAAAAAGATCTTAATTGGTATTTCCTCAAGGAGCTGCATAGCCCTAGATATGAATATTATTAGATTTAATGTCAACAGCATGCACTGTTGACAAGGATTCATATTCAAATAAGTATCCAGATGTTATATAATAAAAATGTTATAATAAAAATGAATAGAGTGACCTATTGTTATTGTACAATTTCATTATCAAACACCCAAAATTGCATAATTTTACTGATTTTAACCACACATTTTATGAAAATGGAATATGTTTCTGATAGTATGTATTTGTCTTTTACAAAAAAAAATGATCCGACGACTGGATCTTGAGAAAATTTTGGTTATGGTTTATTTTAACACTTAAAGTGTAAATATCAAACACTCTGTGTCAATAATCCTGAAGTAAATAGGCAATTGAACGCATTATGAGACAAACACAAAATTCTGGAAAGCAGTATTTTAAGGAAACAGGTCAAAGCATTATAGGACAAAGACAAAATTCTGGTAAGCAATATTGTTTTAAAGTATTTTCTCCTGTTCCAATAGTGTTTTCAGTTATATGAGTGAACTTCAGTTCATTTACAGGCATTATTTTCTGTTGTCTGTAGAGTCATTTAACTCTTTCCATATTATAAGCAACACCAGAAGCTTTGATGGACAGTGTGGATCAAGATCAGACTGCACAGAACATGCAGTCTGACCTCTGATCTCCACTGTTCCCTAATTCATTGTAGATTCATGACCGAGTTGTTTCTTAATCTTGCAGAAGAAATGTATCTTTAGCCTTTGAGACAATGCAATTAATTTGTTCAGTAGTGAAAGTGTTAAAGTGCCTAAAACTTGTCATATGGGACAGTAATGAACAATGAAATGGCATCAATTTGATTACCATATTCGATTAAAAAGCAAGAAGTAATTTACAGTATGCATAGATGGTTGACGCTGACTAACATGAACAATCTTACAAAAATTAATTCCCATCTAAATGCAGATCTGGGGTCCTGCATGGCTCAAGAGTAAAGTGTAGAACTTGTTACCTGATGGTCCAGCCTCATTGGATGCACAATGTTTTTCTGCAAGCGTGTCCTTAGGCAAGACAATGCAGACCCCTAGCATAATATTATACATGTACTACTTAAACCCAGACATACAGAAATAAGCTAGCTGTAGCAGTCATATGACTGATATAATATTAAAAGAGACAGTAAACATCATTCAATTAATCAAATGTGGATCTAACATTGGCCTGCAAGGTTAACCTTCGTCTAACATTTCTGTCAGCCTCACAAAATGTAGCTGTTAAGTTTTTGAAAACATTGGTAGACTTACAGATTTTCAATTTTCATTCTTACTTAATTTTTTACCACAAAATCCTGAGTTAACAACTGTGTGAAAGAAGCCCTTTGAAAACATTGTGGGAAATGGAAAATATGCTGGTAACCAACATTTTCTACCCTATTGAACACATATTCCATCATTTGAGTGACATTAGAATTGTCGTCTGCAAATGCTTTCAGTTTGGACATGTCCAAAATTTCATTGTGTGGTAAAGAGTTGAGTCATTTTCCCCATCCCATTTCACCATTAAGGATACAAGGTAAGTGTGGCCATATTATTCCATTTTGAAGGATGTTCAGAAAAAAAACTTTTGAAACAACTTATCCAATTAGCTGAGTTGTTTTTTTCTTATCCAATTAGCTGAGGTGATTTTTGTCTGAGACATTGCTTTAAATCAGATTAAAAATATTAACAGCTAAGCCTAAGGTTTGTAAACATGTGAGCTTATAATTATAGATACACTAGACATGATGACTCTATCTTTCTTTTCTATAGTATTTTAACCGATTACCACACAATCCCTACTTTTGATGCCCCTGAGCAAGAAGCCTTTTGAAAACACTGTGGGAAAAGGAGAAAATGCTGGTAACCAGCTGTTTCTCCTTTTCCCACAGTGTTTTTTACCCTTCCCAGAACAAATTTCAATATTTCAGTCACCTTTATTTTGTTGTCTGCAAATGCTTTCAATTTGGACCAGTCTAAATATTTCTTGTGTGGTAAAGAGTTAAGCATTTCTGAATTCACCATTATTCATCATTATCCAAGACTCTTTAAAAAGATTGCAACTTCTGTACTCAAACATTAAGGTTTTGATTTTTACTGTAGCATTTTACAATTCTAGCCTAAGCACAACGATTTCTAAACTTATATATGGTTGGTATAATCATATAGACTGCAAACCATTCAAATCTAAAAGAGTGTGCCTATAGAAATGGAGTTTTACTTTGTTAGGCAGTCTGATCTTACTCTACCAGTGCACCTGTTACATACTATACAGACTGTCCTCATTCTGAGGTATAAAGCATGCATTGTTTTGAAACTTGTTTGTTTTAGTTAAAAAAACAATACAGGAATCCTCTATGGGTAAGAGAAATAGTGGTATTTTGTATGCAAGTTCTTACTGAAAGCACACTGTCATTTCTATAACTCTTAACACATAGAATCCTTTCAAGGTTCCTCTTAATTACTACACAACTTCAAACTATTAATTTTAAAATGAAATACAAAATCAAACTAGTCACAATAATTTGATTGTTCAGGTACAATTATTTCTTCTTTTCTTTCATAAGAATGTTCTTGGTTTCATTCCTGAACTCAAAAATGTTTTATAATAGTCTGAAAGGTGAAAACTAAGTGATTTGTTCAGTAAATTCTGGACCATGTGTAACTCATGAATATTGAATGTACCTTTCTTCTTTAAGATAAATGAAAATTTATCTTGTATCTTCATAAAGAAACAAGTCAAGAAAATAATGATTGTACAAAAGAAAGGTCAACTCATGCAGTGCCACAAAATATGAACTTGAAACCTTCAAGAATACTTTGATGGTGACTATTTTCTGGTTATCAGTGACTTTTAGTGCCCACACTGTTCCAGTCTTACAGTGACAACAATTCATTCATTTGTGTACCTTTTTGGTTTTACAAGGGCTAGGCTGGTTCTCTGCAGTGTCTTGTCCAAGGACAAAATCCTAGCATATATAAGAGGATAGAACCTGTGATAATCCATGAGTGGTCGGTACTGGTCAATAGTGGTCGACTTGTTGAGGTCAATTTGAAATTTTTAGGATGAGTTTTAAAACAGCAGTTAGGCTAATTTGTGGATGATTTGTTGTGTGGATATTTTTTCCCCTCAGGTAAGTTGATTTCATCAATGTGAAAGACAGGAGTGGAAAAACTGTTTTGTTCCTACCAAGGGCACTCACCCGCTGGCCTTTGCCACTTTTCCAAACTGTGTAGAAGTTCCTAATAAGGACTTTAGGTTTCATGTTTGACACCTTAAGTAATTGCTTGATGATAAGATATTATCATGACTACATACAAGTCATTATGTCACACTTTGGGAATAAAGCCTGGTGTCTGGGATAATACCCCAAATAGGGACACATAATTTGTCCCTTTGGTAATTTGATTTAATTCTTTACTAAATGACAAAATTGTAGGCTGTTCCAAATTGAAAGCATTTGCAAACGACAGAATAAATGTGATCGAAAAATTGAAATTTGGATCTGGATGGGTAGAAAACATTGTGGGAAAAGAAGAAAATGCATTTTCTCCTTTTCCCACAATGTTTTCAAAAGGCTTCTTCCTCGGGGTCATAAAAAGTTGAGATTGCGTGGTAGAGTTAAGCCACAACCAATTGAGGTAGAAAGGGCCAACTTTCAAACCTTTAACTGTTTTGATAGCAATTCATAGGTGAAGGTAAACACTTAAATGAATTTCAAAGACATTGATGTATTGTTTATTTAATCAATTAATGCCTTCTTTATGTGTACCTCAATATTCCTATATACATGTATTAATGACAAACCTGCAAATATTTCACATGTTTGCCTATGAATGACTTTTTTCAGCAATTTAACATGAGAGGTGGAGGGAGAGAGGGAGAGAGAGAGAGAGTGTGTGTGTGTGTATAGAAACATTATCTAACCTGTAAGGAATGATGATCGACAAAAATGTTTTGCTTGAAAAGAACCAACCTCTATGCAGGTTCAATAAGGAGAGTCATTCTGACAAGCTCTTCAGTTGACCAGCAATACTGTCTCTTGAGTTATGATCAAATAAAAAATTACCTTATTAATAAAAACTATGATATTGACGATAATATATAATAAACATTCATGTACAGGATATAAGAGGACAGCTTTTAATATCAATTTCGAAACCAGACAGGTATGTAAGCTAGTGATTTAATCAAGAAATCAACCACCCCAATCAACCACCAATTGACCACTTGTGACCAGTATTGACCGTCTTTTATTACCGGTTAAAGCTGCCAGCCTGGTCAATACTCATATTGACCTGCCCTTTGCCAACCTTGCACACTATATAACTAAATCATTGCAGGGATATGTGCAAAAAATACCTGATGTAGCATTATGAGCTACTTCAAATTCATATTTACACTGGTGTAAGGGTTATGCATTACATTCAATGCATTTTTGAGTGAATCCATTTTCATGGTCTAAAGAAAAGACTTTAAACCATCACACATCACTGGGCACAACATAGTCCTTTTTTTCTTAAATATGTGAATCCAAGCCCTTGGTACAACTGAAGGTACTTTTGCAGCCAGAATGGATCAAGATCACACTCAGTGTGACAAGTTGCCATGCAGAGTAAAAAATGACTTGAACATAACTAAAATGAAAATTTTAAGTCGAATGTACAAATCCAATTATTGCTATTCTGAAGTTAATTCTTTTGGGAAAAGTACTTTCTTGAAAAGCAGTATGGATCAAAGATCAGACTGCACTTTCTGTGCAATCTGATCTTAATCAACACTGTTTGCAAAATGTCCTTGAGTAGCACTTAGCAGCCTAACGGTTAATAGGGTCACTCTATAAAAGTTTAAAAACTATATTATGTAGGTATACTTTCGTGCTAAGGTTTGAATTACATAAAACACAGTCACCGTCTTAAATATGGGTTGAGCAGCAGTTCATAATAAGAATCTAAATACATGTAGGTAAAAATAGTTATATAACTTGCTCTGTAAATGCACTTCTAATTCACAGGATCAAAAACATATCAAAGATGTCAAATCTATATCTCTAAAAGAAAGTCGTATAGATGCATTCAGGACTGTGGATCCTTTGTCATAAATTTATCTACAAATTCAGCTTTTTTTTCGCTGAAATGTCACAAAATAAAATTCAAGGTATCAGAGGGACTATAAATGGAGTTTTACATCTTGAAGACAGATTGTAAGCCTGACATAGTCCTTTAGGCTTCACGATAGTGGATGTCTAGTTCAATGAGAAGGACAAGAATTTCCATCAAAAACCTTCCGTTAAATCCGTGTCACGGGTTCGTACTTGATCGGGGCCGTTTATAAATAAAATATTTCTTACCGTCGATGACAAGAGAGAAATATTGGTTCCAAGCTTTTCTGCTACAGGATGCAATTAAATCAAACATTATTATTTTTTTTTTTTTTTGGAAAGACTGCACGATCTCCATACTATCAAACGTTCTGCTTCTGCAAAAATGTTTCAAACAATTCGGAAATTCATCGAAAAGCGTCATACGAGTGGCGGTAACTAGGTCGTCTAAAGTTATGGATTCTGTATATTCGTTATCGACAGGGCTTTAAATTATTCATGGCCAAATTCTAGCTGGCTCTCTGAACAGTGAAAAAATTGAAATAAAAGATAGATCTAATTGAAAATGTGATTTTATTGAGGAAAAATTGCTTAATCTCCTCGTCTATATTTGGCAGCGGACGATACAATTAAGTTGTGAATGAAAGGTCTTGAATGAAAACGAGGGCAGTGTAAACAATGTTCATACGCTACATTTTGTAAAAATAAAAGAACAAACTCTGTATTAGTATTTAAAGTATTTCAGATTGAATTTTTTTTATTTTTGACCAAATTTCGATAAAGAAGTCTACCTTAATATGTATGGCTTGTTCAGGGTCAGAGTTGATCTGATTTGTAGATCTGCGTAATTCGCCCAAATCAGCCATGCAAAACTGAAAGTAAGCGCGCATGCGTCGTTATGGATGATGTATTTGGTTCCGGTCAAAACGATCACAGTAAGCGGATTTGCTATAGCAAATCCGCTAAAAAATCTTTTGGTGGCACAGATCATTGTTAGGTGGTCTGGTAGCCTAGTTGGTACACCAAAGAGTATGCTAGAGTAGGGGTATAACTTTGAAGTCCATTTCTAGGGTAGCATTCACCATGGCATCCTCGGAACCCAGGTTTAACCCTTTACCAAACGACAAAATTTTAGACATGTCCAAATTGAAAGCACTTGCAGACAAGAAAATAAATGGAACTCAAAAGTTTAAATTTGTTTCCAATAGGGAAGAAAACATTGTAGGAAAAGGAGAAAATGCTGTTTACCAGCATTTTCTCCTTTTCCCACAACGTTTTCATAAGGCTTCTATCTCAAGGTCGTAAGACCAGGGACTTCTTGGTAAAGGTTTAATCATTACGTTACTCTCCATGCAAATACAGAATGAATCGAAACTGGGTCAACGAAGATGTCACCATGGATTTTCATAAGAATGTTGACAAGCTGAATATGTTGACAATTGTTCTTGAGTAAGTCTGTTTGCAGGATTTGGGTCAAAATGGCAGCCTGAAGATAGTTTTGAGTTGTCATGGATGACTTAGTGCATAAGGTGTTGAATCAGTAATCGTAAGGTCCCGAGTTTGATCTTCACCCCCTATACTTGTATAGGGTTATCTGTAGGTAAAGCAAGCCACATCCCAAACATGGATTGCTTGTAAAAGAATAAGCGAGCTGTTACCCATAACCACTCAATGACACCTTTTAACACCTCAGGGGAAGAAGCCTTTTGAAAACATTGTGGGAAAAGAAGAAAATGCTGGTAACCAGCATTTTCTTCTTTTCCCACAAGTTTTCTACCCTATCAAAGCCATATTGCAGCATTTGAGCTACTTTGAAATTGTCATCTGCAATTGCTTTCAATTTCGAAAGGTCTAAAATTTTGCTGTGTGGTAATGGGTTAACACCAAATGATCAATCGAAAAAAGTCCTAGTATCAACCAGGACGGGCCAAAAGAGGCTGGTTTTACTTGAATGGATCAAGTGAGAAAGTAAAGACTTAGAATTGTCAGTTATTTAAGTTTTTAGATCTAAACTTTTGTAAATATTTTTATGAATGGACTATGAGTGGAGTGTTATGTTGCTTTCCATAGCAATTCAGCTTACATAATGTGATTAACATCTTTTCTCAGTAATGTTTCAACAAGTGCTAGCCTGTGACTATGGTGTGCCTTGCTCAAGGATACTCCTACACGACTGGTGGGGCAATCAGGGGTTAAAGTACGATTTCAAGATAACAAACCCTTTGCCTTGATCCAGGAAGAAAACACTTTTATTTCATGCTTTCCGGTAGGATATCGAGAATTGGCAGTGAAAATATTTTTCGATCTTACACTGGTGCCACCAGTGAAAATACCGATTTTCACGTTCTTGTTGCCTAGGTAAGTTGCACGTGCCTAACAACTAGATGGGAAATATGACGTCATATACCTTACATTTCACGTGCTTGACGTAACGTTGCTATACAGGAGGGGTACGCCACGGGGAATAAGGGAAAAGAACTGTACTGAATTTTGATAAAGCTCCTCCCAGAAAGGGTTAAAAGCATAAAAGAAATAGAATATTTGTTGTTTTTTTTCGGTGTAAGATCGAAATTTATTTCATCTCGTGAACACCATCGGTAATATTTTCTAGGCTGCGCCACTCGTGAAAATATTACCGATGGTGTCCACTCGATGAAATAAATTTCGATCTTACACCGAAAAAAACAAATATCCTCTATACCTTCAAAAAAGGTATAGATATATACAGTTACAAAATTTAACTTATTTGATTTATCTCATCTTTCATTATTAGTCGGTTAAACGTGAAAATTAAAAGAAAAAGATACAAATATACATCTACACCATTTTAATAAAAAATCATATATTTTTGCACAAAAGCATATAAAAAACTGATTTTGAGCATGGTAAATGTACAAATGATCATGTTATTTCGAGATCATTGACTCGAAAAGGGAGATTTTATTCTCTCGATTGTTTTGTCCCCATTCTAGGCTTGAAAAAATAAGTTAATCGACATTGTAAACAAAAACGATGACATGGGATGGTCGTCGCTTATTCGTTTATCATCAAAACGAGAAGAGTTGCTTTATTATATTGAAGTAAGAAAGTACAATCTTACTCTTCGATGACATAATATTGGAAGGGTAAAGAAGTCTTCTGTACTAGCACTTACGAGATGCAATGTTATAGAAGACCTACATGTACATGTAGTTCAAATATACACGAACGATAACGAAGGCCTTCTCGTCTTGTCTGTCGCAGTTGTTTTCTTCGTCCTCTATATATCAAAAGTCCAATGATTTTAATTATTACCAAAGCAGACTTAGGTCATGGCAAATCAGATTCGACAATATCTGAATTTGAAGATGGAATTTGGTGGATCGCTAGAAAATGGCCAAAAAGTGCCCGTTTAAGTGAATAAGGAAAGATGGACCATTTCGCTGTGAGAATAAATTTGGCTACATGTAGGCATAACCTTTGTCATTTCTTCTGTTGCTTAAATGATACTAGTAAATGATTTTGGAAAATAACTTACCCATAAATTACTTACACATTTGGAGTGCAACACGCGGAAATGTGCATTCGGACATTTGCGTAAAGTGTCGTCCCGGATTTGCCTGCGCAGTCCGCGCAGGCTAATCCGAGACGGCACTTTACGACTACATTAGATTTTGTACTACAATATAGACTTGCGTAAAACAGAAAATCACATAAAATCGGAAAGTGTCGGTTTGGATTAGCTTGTGCGGACTGCACACGCGGATCCGAGACGACACTTTACGCAAATGTCCGAATGACCCTTTTCGCATTTTGCAAGCCATTTTTCCAATGGAGTTTGCGTTATTGAGAGATAAAATGAATTTATAAATTTAGCAACGTGATTTTCCTTTTCGATCATTTTCTGGTATGGACTTGCTCTTTTAACTGACTTTGAGTGAGGCGCACTGGCCACAGTGATATTTCTGAAATGCTGTTCCCATAGAAGACTGTGTATAACACCAAAGGTACAAAAAATGTCTTAACAAGTCCTTTCTCGGAGTTACTGGTTTTTAGAGGGAAGAATAATCTATTTTATGTGAGCCAATCAGAAGCCCAGTAAAAAGCCCAAGGGCAGCCCCACAAACAGCCAACTGAAAGCCGGCATCTAATGTTCCACTTTTGAAGTTTTTTGGAGATTCTGTCTGATACTTGGTACCAAATAAGGAAACAGCTATGAAGGCACAGGCACCTGGAAATATAATAAAACCTTTTTAACCCCTAACTAATTGACAAAATTCTGGACAAGACCAAATTAAAAACATTTGTAGCATAAATGTAGCTTGACTCTTTACCAAAGGGCAAAATTTTAGACTTGTCAAAATTGAAAGCATTAGCAGATGACAAAACAACCCAGAAAAAGAAGCCTTTTGAAAACTTTGCTGGAAAAGCAGGACATCCTGGTAACCAGCATTAAACATGTTTTACAGCCTATCAAGGACACATATTAATATATTAACCCATTAGCAAACGACAATATTTTAGACTGGTCCAAATTGAAAGCATTTGCAGACGACAAATAAAAGTGACTGAAAATTTGAATTTTGTTTTGTGAAAGGTAGAAAACATTCTGGAAAAAGGAGAAAATGCTGGTTACCAGCATTTTCTCCTTTTCCCAAAATGTTTTCTTAAGGCTTCTTTCTCAGGGGCGTCAAAACTAGGGATTGTGTGGTAATGGGTTTAACTATTGTGGGTCAGGGTGGGAAATAGCATATTGCGTGGCTTTTCAAGTAAAACTCTGGAAACAGAATCTGGTTTTTTATTAAAAAAACAGAAGGAAAGAGAGCGGGAAAAGGAGAAAATGCTGGTTATCAACATTTCCTCCTTTTCCCACTATGTTTGCAAAAGCTTTCTCCCAAAGGGTAGTTTAAACTCATAACCCTGTGGTAGTCTTCTAGCATTTCCCCTTTTCTCACAATGTTTTAAAAAATATAATTTTCCAGAGTCAATAAAACACTAAAGAGTATGATAACAGGTTAGATGAGAAAGTTAAAAAAAGCTGCAAATCATATCTTTTAGTCCGATTCATTCTCCATTATTTTTATCAACTTAACACATTACCACAAAAACCCTACTTTTGACGACCCTGAGGAGTAAGCCTCTAGAAAACATTGTGGGAAAAGGAGAAGGAGAAAATGCTGGTTACCAGCATTTTCTCCTTTTCTCACAATGTTTTCTAACCTTACCAAATCGAAATTCAATTTTTGATTCACATTTATTTTGTCGTCTGCAAATGCTTTCAATTTGGACTTGTCCAAAATTTTGTCGTTTGGTAAATTTAGAGCTTTAACCCAAACTCCGCTTCCCCATTTATTATTTTTATGTTTCCTTTTTTTGTAACAGTTCTGACAAATAGCCTCCAAGGGCGGGGATTGGACCTAGGACTTCTAGATTATAAGGCCAATGCTCTACAATATCACCAAAAGCTATAGCTCTATAGCAAGGCTGTATAAGTGTCCTGTTATACAAACTCTAGCTATACTTTTACATCCATCTGGGAGATAGCCGTTGTCTGCGCATGTCATATTCTTCGTGTCATATTCTTCAACTGTCATATATGACGCATCACTAGCCCCGAAAGCGTGCTGACTGTAATATTACGCTCTATAAAGTAGCAATGTAGAAAATAGCTTTTATCAATATGTTTGAGGAGAAATGAGGCCGGCTTTACCTCCAGATTTATCCAAACTGCTGATCATAGCTGAGTGAATTGCACCAGGTAGCGTTTTATTGAGTAAACATTTATTTTAGTTCGAAATTCAAAAGTAACGGTTGTCGCGTAGGAAAGTGGTTCGGTTCTGTACCCATGATGCCCAAATTAGATAGACCAATATTTATAGAATGCCATCTAGCGGGAGATAATGGGGAAATAGCCCAATAGACCACATACTCCCCACCCCCTCCCCCACCTCCCCCCCCCCCCATAATGAAGATTTGTCCACAAATCTTTCATTTACTGTTACTCAATCTCCATACCAAGTGTTGTTGTTTTTTTTACCGAAGGTGCAAATGTAACAGTTCTGACAAGTAATCTCCCAAAGCAGGACCCAAACCCAGAACCTCTAGATCACAAGACAAGCACTCTTCTACATTGCTAAAAAAAGCTAGTTATATTTTGCAAGGCAGTACAAAGTGTCCCTTTCACAACCTAAGTTTTACACTGATCTATCCGTGGGATAGACCAGCATACTACATTGCTACCACTTGGGGTATTTCTTTTTGTAACACCTCTATAGCACTATTTATGTTATATCACAGCAGCCAGTGCACCTACTCAAGCTTTACTTGAGTTTCCTTTTTCAATGCTTTGCACAGTGCATTATCTCCAACTACATGGCATTCTATAAATACTCATCTATCTAATTTGGGCATCCTTGATACAGACCGGGACTATTTTTCAACTCGACAACCGTTACTTTGAATTTCAAACTAAAATAAATGTTTACTCAATAAAACGCTACCTCATGCATTTCATTCAGCTATGATCAGCAGTTTCAAGATATCTGGAGCTATAACAGGCCTGATTTTTCTTCAGAAGTATAAAAGTGATAAAAGTCATTTTCTCCATTGCTACTTTATAGCGCGTATTACTACAGTCTCCCCGATATCGGAGAGAATGATGCGTCATATAAGACAGGTCGAATCTTCAGAGAATATGACATGCGCAGACAACGTTGCACAGTGCTTCCCACATAACTAATATGGAAGCATTGATCAGAGGTGAGGAAAGACTTAATCCTGTTGCAATGACGTCACCATTGAAAGCTATTGGCGGAGCTTGGGGTTTGAACAAGTGACCTCCTCTGATACCAGGTAGCATCGGAAATGATCGCCATTCTTTCAGATTACCACGACTTACTGCTAGCTATGCAAAAAGCCATCGAAATCCTCTTTAGATACAACCCTGGCTTGAGTTGTAGGACAAAAAGCCCAATGCTGATCAGGCCAAAAGCTATGAATATGTTTGCCAGTATCATTAACGCCTGACATGCTTGTAGCCATGAAGGAACGTCTTCTCCTTCGGCTGAAATATACAAAAGATATTTTTAACTCATTACCAAAATTTTTGGTTTGTCCAAATCGAAAGCATTTGCAGACGACAAAATAAAAGTGACTGAAAATAAATTTAAATTTTGTTTTGTGAAGGGTAGAAAACATTGTGGTAAGGGGAAAAAATGCTGGCTACCAGCATTTTCTCCTTTTCCCACAATATTTTCCAAAGGCGTCTTTCTCAGGGTCGTCAAAAGTAGGGATTGTTTCCAGATATTTATGAGTTCTTATGACCCTTAGAAAGAAGGACTTATAAAAATATGGTGCCGCCGCGCATGCGGCTCCACACTAACTCCAAAATTATGGTACTGTACTTGTCCTCAGTAAAATCTTCCTACCCTTGAAGTCTTTCATTGATACATTTTATAATTTTCGAGTTATGCTCTGGACAAGATTTAAGTAAGAAAAATAAGAAAGGGCATCAACTCTTTACCACACGATCTCGACTTTTAACGACCCTGTAAAAGAAGCCTTTTGAAAACGTTGTGGGAAAAGAAGAAAATGCTGGTTACCAGCATTTTCTTCTTTTCCCACAATGTTTTCTACCCTTCCCAAAACAAATTTCAAGTCTTCAGTCGACTTTGGGGTGTTGTCTGCAAACTGTAACTCGTAAACTATGGCACTGAAAGTTATGGTTCTTGTAAACTGTATTTTTCCTCCATGTCATCTGTCAATCCAAAACTTTCATGTCTCTATAACTCATGTAGTTTTCACATTATGCTCCTGACAAAACTAGAGTAAGAAAATATAACAAAGGTCAATAACTCCTTAACAATGCAACCGAAAGTTGTGGTTCTTGTACAGAACACTTCTCCACAATGTCATCAACACAGAAATAAGACTCTTTACTGAATGTATCCACCATGTTTATTCATGTTAAAAAAAGAACTATAAATGGAGTAACATTATCAGACTTTTTTTTTTTTTGAAAATTTATAGTTCCCAGCAAAAATTCCAAAAGAAAATCTTTAACCCTTAACCGTGCAGTTCGCTGGGCCTTGGTTGCCGGTTAATGCAGATAAATGCCCCATGGGTCATTTCGCTACGTAGAGGAACTAACCTGGTCATTATTCTACATAGAGAAATGACCCCGTCATTTCTCTACGTAGAATAATGACCCCGGTTATTCTTCTATGAAGTGAAATGGATTCTGGGATCATTTCTTTACGTAGAATAGTGCCCTGGGTCATTCTTCTATGTAGTGAAATGACTTCCAGGGTCATTTCTCTACGTAGAATAATGACCCGGGTCATTCCTCTACGTAGTGAAATGACCCATGGGTCATTTTGTAGGGGAGGGTCATTTAACTGCATTACACCGGCACATAGTTGATATTTTCCAGGATTGGGGACCAGGGACCAATGGTTGAAATACCTAGCTAGGCTGTTTTTAGGCCAAGTATTGATGATAGGCATTGTAGAAGGATTCATATCTCTCCTACTGGAGACGACAAAATAAAAGTGAATGAAAATTTGAAATTTGTTTTGTGAAGGGTAAAAAAAATCGTGGGAAAAGGAGAAAATGCTGGTTACCAGCATTTTCTCCTTTTCCCACAATGTTTTCTAGAGGCTTCCTTCTCAGAGGCGTCAAAAGTAGAGATTGTGTGGTAAAGGGTTTAACCATTTTTTACCAGTAGTGTTCATCCTCAAGTTCGTTAAAACTTGGGATTGTTATTTAGAAGGCTAAAGATAAAAAAAAAAGCACTTACACGATTTCATCAAACTCCAAGATGTGCACTTCTGTATAATCACCCATGAAGTGCACCTTCTCCAAAGACCAAAATGAACTTCTGTTATACCCTTCTCGTTTGATAGTGAATACCAATTATCTAAACAAGTGGAAAGAGTACAAACTGCGAGACCAAAAATTCCCACAATGAGTCCAGAAATAACTAGTTTCATTATTGTTTGGATTTGTCTTTAATCTTCACTCAATCTGAAAAAAATAATTTACAGGAGAACATTGATGTATTACATCAATGACGCTGCAAATCAGTTGTTTGAGGTGAGGCACATAACAGCATTTCAAATTAACCAAAGTAAATTTATGCAGAACTAGCTGAGAAATGAACTGTAAAGTCCTAAACGATCTTAAGACTGCAAATTAAAATTTGAAAAAAAAAAAAACATGAATGGTAAGATACAAGCATAGCCATTCTTTGGCGAAACTTTATATAATTTAAATTGAAGCTATGTACAAAAGCAGTTGTCATTCGAGAGACAACCTAGGAAACTAGTATTAAAACTAGGTTCTAAATTACCAAATTGATATAAAAAAGGGCCTAAGAAATTACCAAAGTAGGTACGAAATGATCGAAATGAGTACAAAATGAACAAAATATAAAAAACAGGAGGATACGAAAAGACTAAAAATTGTACGAAATGGACTAGGTACAAAATGACCAAGTTACGAAATGACTTGAAGCCGAGTAAACAATATGGCTGCCTCCATAGGTACTTTTCAAAAGCGAATGAAGATATAGTGCCGCCGCTCCTGCGGCGCCGCAATGATAAATTTTGTGAGAGACAGTTGATCAACAGCGAGAGAGGGAGTCTGAGAGAGAAAGCGGGCGAGAAGGGGAGGAGGGAACACAAGTACAGGAGAGGGCCAGACATGGGAGAGAGAAAGGAAGATAGCCAGAGACAGGAGAGAGCTAGAAGGAGAGAGGGCCGGAATGAGAGGGTTGAGAGGGTGGGCAGGAAACAAGAAAGGAAAAAAAAAAAAAAAAAGAGCCTGAGATGCAGACAACCCGAATTAAGAGAGCATAAAGAGACTATAGAGAGAGTGAAAAACACCTACAATAGCCTGATAGGACAAAAGAGAAAGGGAGAAGAACTTAAACGGAAATGAAAAGATCGAAGAGCAAGGAGGAAGAGAGCTAAAGTTATATTAGGAGAGGAAGAGCAAGAATGAATAACACTGAGGGCAATGGACAGATACAAACAGAAGGGAGTCTGAGAAAAATAGACATGAACAAGTGGCTTCTTTAAAAAAGAAGCCAGGAGAGGTCGACATCATTTTTTTCTAATACCTTTTATGCTTTTAGGTTAAATATAATCTAGGTACATGTAAAGAAACAAGCAAGACAATAAACGGGTAGTTGAAATCTGTTCAGTTGTAAATACACATTCATCAAAGTGGATGGCAAAAACAGGATTCCGTATTCATCCGTCCTTGTAATTTATGTAAGTCACACGACCTTTTTCCCGCGTTTTAAGGTCACGTGATTTTTTCCGCTGTGTTCGTTTCTATTTTTAACGAAATTCTTTTTTCTTTTTCTTCTTTTTGTTAAGATTTAAGATTGTAATACAAAATTAAAATTGTTGGAAAGGGAATATGCAATTAAATCCTTGCAATTTTGTTGAAATTCGTGATATAGAAACAAACCACGTCTATTTCCAATTTCAGTTTTTAGACTTCGATTTCTTTATAAAATCATGACGAAACAGACTGTGTTTCGCAACAATTCCCCTACAAAGATTGGATTTAGACAGCAATTTCTGAGGCAGTCTGCCTTTTAAACTCAACACTGTTGGAGAGGTCTGATGACCTCTCCAATTAGTTAACCCATTACCATAAAATCCCCACTTTTGACGACCCTGAGATAGATCTAGAAGCCTTAAGAAAACATTGTGGGAAAAGGAGAAAATGCTGGTAACCAGCATTTTCTCCTTTTCCCACAATGTTTTCTACCCTTCACAAAACAAATTTCAAATTTTCAGACACTTTTATTTTGTCGCCTGCAAATGCTTTCGATTTGGACAAGCCTAAAATATTGTCATTTGGTAATGAGGTAAAGCCAGAAAAATGAGACAGGTAGATACAGACAAACTGATATGAATGTGGCACAGCCACGAGTGAAAATATTATCGATGGTGTTCACGAGATGAAATAAATTTCGATCTTTCACCGAAAACAACTAACATTCTATTTATTTCATGCTTTTAACCCATTCTGGGAGGAGCTTTATCAAAATCTGGTAGTTGTTTTCCCGTTATTCCTCGTGGCGTACCGCTCGCTCACAATAACGCATTACAATAGTACGTCAAGCGCAAGAAATGCAAGGTAAATGACGTCGTATTTCCTTCTGGTTGTGAGGCACGCGCAATTTACCTAGACAATAAGAACATGAAAATCGGTATTTTCACTGGTCGTACCCGTGTAATATCAAAAAATATTTTCACTGCTTTTTCTCGATATTATACAGGAAAGCATGAAATAGAAATAATATCTTACCGTCTGTATTACTTGCACAACAAGACTTTCATAAATAACACAGCCTTATAACTCCTCGGAAAAAGTTATGTACCAAACAATTAGAGAAAGGACACGTGTTTGTTAGTCAGATTTACGTATTTGATTTAGTATCATATGACATCTCCTTTACTCTTTTCTGGTTCTGTAGGAAAGCACCAGTGGCTGTGAACCCTTTGGCTGCTAAGCGCGACTAGCTGACCTATTGCGGACAGTGTAGATCAAGATCAGACTGCACAGAACGTGCAGTCTGATCTTGGATCTACACTGTCCGATAAGGAGATAGTAGTGGCTGTGAACCCTTTGGCTGCCAAGCGCTACTAGCTGACCTTTTGCGGACAGTGTAGATCAAGATTAGACTGCACAGAACGTGCAGTCTGATCTTGGATCTACACTGTCCGATAAGGACATAGTATTTCCCAAAATATAACTTTGAAACTGCAATATTTGGGTTATTAATATCGAACTGAAAATTTAATTTTAGTTATTAAGCCGGATAAATATTAAGCAAGGTGTCGGTAAAAGAAACTGCCGGAAAGTACATGTATGGATAGGTGCACCTGCCACTACATGATCAAAAAAGAGCTTCGCAGAGCGGCGCATATACGCCCAAAGGGGCTTGTCAGTGAAATGAGTTGCATTGACAGATGGGCCATGAATGAAGAGTAGTTATTCTCTATGATATGTGAAAAACATTAAAGGGCAATAACTAAAAAGATGTGCGCAGCATTTCTCTCCTTCAAACTTTTTCTTCCTGCCGTGCCATACACAATTCCAGTCGTTTGGATTTTGTTCAACTTGTTATCTGCTACTGCTTCCAATTTGGCCCAGTTGATAATGTCATCATTAGGATCTATTCAACTCATGGAGGTGAGGTACAACTCTCCAAAACTTTGATGGCTAAATCAGTGACAACCAGGCTTGTTAACCAAAGGCTGTGAGTTCAAGTTCCGGTTCAGCCAATATTCTGTTAATGCCATTCGCCACGTTGACGATACAGTGTTGTCTGCGCATGGCATATTCTTCGAAGATTCGACTGTCTTATATGACGCATCACTAGCCCCGAAAGCGGATAGACTGTAATATTACGCTCTATAAAGTAGCAATGTAGAAAATAGCTTTTACCAATGCGTCTGAGGAGAAATGAGACCTGCTTTAGCTCCAGATTTCTCTAAACTGCTGATCATAGCTGAGTGAATTGCAGGAGGTAGCGTTTTATTGAGTAAACGTTTATTTTAGTTTGAAATTCAAAGTAACAGTTGTCGCGTAGGAAAGCGGTTCGGTTCTGTACCCAGGATGCCCAAATTAGATAGAATGCCATCTAGCGGAAGATAATGGGACGATACATATTTTGATCAAATGCAGGTGTTTAGTTCTTGAATCTATACACTCTGTAAATTCGTTTTTACTATTTTGTTCCAAATCTTTTCACTTTAAGTGGAATTGTACATTCAAACAGCAGAATAAAAGTATCTGAACCTTGTTTCAACAAGGTTTGTTTCTCATACACTGCTAAGCAGTCGTTTTTGAATCATTTCAGGACCAAATGACAATTTTTTTTCAACTTGTCCAAATTTATATAAAACAAAAAACGAAAAAAAATAAGCGTGGCTTTTCCCAGCCCTTTACCAAACAACCAACTTTTAGACTGGTGCTTCAGAAAGCACTTACCGACGAAATAAATGTCACTCAAAAATTGAAATTTTTTTTCAGTAGATTAGAAAACATTGTGGGGAAAGGAGACAAAGCTTCTTGCCAGCATTTTGTCCTTTTCCCACAATGTTTTCAAAAGGATTCTATATCAAGGTCATAAAAACCAAGGATTGGTTGGGAAAGGGTTAAATGATGGGTTTGTGTATAAAAGAAAAGAAATTCTTGTGTGGGAAAAATAGAGAATGCTAGTCACTTGCATTTTCTTCTTTTTCGACAATGTATATAGATCTGTCTTACTCAAGGTCCTTAAATTCAGTACTGTTTGGTAAAAGGGTTAAAGTAATAGAGTAGGCAGTTATTATGCAATCTATTGTTATTGGAAATTAACTGGAAGTTAGAGGCCAGTGGCAGGCAGTGGTGTATCTAGTCCAAATTAAGTAAATGTTTATTTAATTTCAATTTAAGTATGCGAAAAGGGACAATTTGGGAATTCTGTACATCTATTAGATAAAAACATAATCAAAGATATTGCAGGTCAATTTAAGTTGGTAGTTCAAAAATGATTGCATAGTATGGTAGAATGACCACGTTTCATACAGAAAATATCTTAAAAGGGGAAAATGTCGACCTGGTCAACCTGCGCAATGCGAGCAGTCTGACCAGGGAAGACACTTGTCACAGTTCCAAGATGGTTCCGTTTTGCCTGATGCGTTACTAATCATACAAAAGCAATAAAAGGGCGATGTTTGCGCATGTCTTCGAAGGTTCGACCTGTCTGCTATAACGCATCACCCATCCCCCAATTACCTGGGAAAAGTAGGGCATATACCGAAGATATTAGCCTATTACCCAAGCATATAAGGGCTTTTTTGATAAATTGCCGATGCATAGGCTACATGCTGGCCTATCATAGTTGAATGAATCGCACCTGGTAGCGTTTTATTGAATATACGTTATTTCATTTTGAAATTCAAAGAAACGATTGTTGTTTTGAAAAATTAGTCCGCTGATGTACCCAGAATGCCCAAATTAGATAGATTTGTACTTGTAGAATGCCATCCAGTGGGAGATAATGAATGCCAGGGATATTACCCAAGGAGCAAAGTTTCATGGGGGAGGGGGTGCAGGAGGAGGAGGTGGAGGGGTTAGGAATTTCCCAAGGATCTTTTCTCAAAAAGCTTAGGTGAGCTAATAAATCCGTCAGTAATCAAGATAATGTGCTGTCATTGTTTTTTGTAAATAAATGGGAGTGAATCAGTGGTCAATGGCCGACAGGGGTGTAGCTAGTCTAAATAAAGTACACGTCTACACTAAAGTAGTGCATGTAGAAGAGGTATTACCCAAGGAGCTAAGTGCCAGAAGTAGAGAGGGGGGCAGAATTCCCCATGGAATCTTTTTTTAATAAGCTTCATCGCATGTCAGAATGAAATGGACTAATCTCAAGTAACTGTTGTAAAACCGAGAACTTGCCTGTCTAACTATCTTCACCACAATGGCCCTTGACAAAGTAAATCTCTACAAAGTCTTGGCTTCGCGATCTTCGTTAGTCAGAAATACGTCCTTTCTCTTGTGTTGTCTTTCTTTGTCTGACGGTTTGTTGGCGAGATGTTTTCACAGCGAACCCCGCCAAACCAATCAACCAATAAGTGCCGCTCTTACATGATATACCAAAACATAATATATACATTTGCAGCGGCAGTTTTACCACATAACGTTGTATTTTGTCAACAGTTAAAATTTGCGGGGATTGAAATACCTGTAATAGCTTCCAGCATTTTCTCCTTTTACCACAACATTTTTCCAAAAGCCTTCTTCTTCAAAGTTGTGTAACCCTTTACGACACAATCCCGACAGTTAACGACCCTGGACCAAAGAGAAAACATTGTGGGAAAACGAGAAAATGCTGGTCAACAGCATTTTCTCTATTACCTACAATGTTTTCAACCATTCTCTAAACGAATCTCAGTTTCGAGCAAAATATGATTACTTATGTGCAAATGCTTTCAACTTGGACAGGTAAAATATTTACTCTTTGGTAAAGGGTTGAAATTGGACTGTTCTGTAAAGCGTTTACTCTTTATCAGATGTCAAGGATTTGGTAAGACAAAATTAAGGGGAACGGTCAAAAACCCACTGGAACAAAAGCTAACTGAGACAACAGCCCACTGGACATAAGCCCACAGGACAAAAACCCACTGCTAATTTTGGCAGGGAGGACAAAAACCTACTGTTTATAAAAGAGTGTTACAAAGTCATTTTCATATCATTTTTGTATGAAAGCATTTTCTGCTTTTCATAAAATGTTTTCTACTCTTTAAAGACAAGTCACATCATATATACGATTCTTTTTCATTAAATACATGATTATAACTAAAAGTGAGTTTTGTTCTTGTGGGCTAATGTCCCAGTGGGCTTTTGTCCTACACCCAAAAATCAAAATTGGCAAGCAACAAATCGTCGGTTTACTTAAAAAACCTCGTAACCACAGCTTGTTTCAAGCTGTAGTTACGAGGTTTTTTAAGTAAGCCGACGAAATTACATGTTACTCAAGAGTTCGTAGTTGTTTTGAAAATGTCAAAGATTATTGTGGGTAATGGACAAATGCTGTTTACCAGAATTGTTTTTCCTTTTTTCCACAATGTACATGTATTCAGAAGCTTTTAACTTCACAGCCTTTGAAGGGGAGCCTGGTTTGGTTGACTATAACTCATTACCAAACGACAAAACATTGTGGGAATAGGAGAAATATGCTGGTTACCAGTAGGCTTTTTTCTCAGGGTCGTTAAAAGTCGGGATTCTGTGGTAAAGACTTAAACCAAGAAAGAACATCGGGTTTTGAAAGGTTTTCGAGGAGGGTGTACGACAAAAGCCTTCTACGATAAAAGCCCACTAGGACAAAAGCTCACTGGACAAAGGCTTACTGGGACAAAAGCCCTCTTGAACAAAACCCCAGTAGGACAAAAGCCCATTTTTACTTATAATCATATATTTAATTAAAAAAGATTCGTATATAGAAGAGTAGATAACATTTCGTGAAAAGCAGAAAATGTCTTCTTACAAAAATGATAAAAAAATGATGTTTAACTCTTTTCTTAGCAGTGGTTTTTTGTCCTCCCTGCCAAAATTAGCATTGGGCTTTTGTGCAGTAGGCTTTTGTCCTAGTGGGCTTTTGTCCCAGTGGGCTTTTGTCCTTGTGGACTTTTGTCCCAGTGGGCTTTTGTCCTCCCTGCCAAAATTAGCAGTAGGTTTTTGTTCAGTGGGCTTTTATCCTAGTGTGCATTTGTCCAGTGGGCTTTTGTTCCAGTGGACTTTTGTCCCAGTAGGCTTTTGTCCCAAGAGGATTTTGTCCTTTCCCCATTCGAGGACTATGTGTATAGGCCAATATATGATCTTGATCGTGTTTAGTAGTCACTGGTAGGAATATAAGGACAGACACACTGGCCAGCCTGATTTAACTGAAGTACTGTATATTGACCCTTTACCACACAATCCCGACTCTTAACACCCCTGTGAAAGAAGCCTTTTGAAAACATTGTTGGAAAAGGAGAAAATGCTGGTAACCAACATTTTCTCCTTCTCCCACAATGTTTTTCCCGTCCTAAAACAAATTTCAATTCTTTAATCACGTCTATTTTGACGTCTGCAAATGCTTTCAATTTGGACCCGTCCAAAATTTTGTCGTTTGGTAAAAGTTACTGATGTTTTCTGTACATGGAAACAAAGATTTTTTGGCCTAGTTTTGTCCGGGCCTGTTCGTCCGGGCATGTTCGTACATTTGAATGATCCCAATTTGGAAGAAAGATCTAGAACAGCAATAAGACATGTTGGTATAAAAGATGATACATATATTTTACTCTTCCCTAAGGAAATGGTGGAGTAGAACATGGATAGTTTCTCCATACAAAGCGAAATCATAAACAGCGGAAACATCTTTCATTTTAACAGACATTTTGCGAGGTAATCTAAATTAAACTTTATTTCAAGAGTTCAATCTGCGATTTTATGAAATGATACCAAAAGGAATATCGTTCATGATACCAAAAGGAATATCGACTGTATACAACTAGTCAGGCAGAAGAAACAAAGGTAACTGCAAGTTCTTCACCCACTTCTTTGATTGCAAACTGTACAGAAATGTATTATCGCAAAGAGAAATCAACATCGTAGAACAAGCTGTGGAAAAGTGGTTGTCAAATTAGTAGCCAACGTCAAATTATTAGCCCAAATACTTGAATAAACAAGGGGTTGGCATGAATCAAAGATCATACTGCAAATACTGTGCAGCGTGATCTTGATCTATGTCATCCACTAAAGCCCTTGTTTATGCCTAGGGTGTTAAAAGGGTAAAGTGGTGTTTTTTTTTTTTATTTTAAAGTCTTTACCAAAGGACAATTTTTTAGACAGGACCAAATTCAAAGCATCTGCAGACAACAAATTAAATCTTGGTAATATGATGGTTTTTACTGACTTTGATAGGGTAGAAAATATTGTGGGAAAAGGAGAAAATGCTGGTTACCAGCATTTTCTCCTTTTCCCACAATGTTTTCTATACGCTTCTTTCTCAGGGTCGTTAAAAGTCGGAGTTTTGTGTGGTAAAGAGTTAATCAAGGTTTGTAGTTATCTGATGTTATGCATGTTATAAGCAGCTCATGCACTGCAGTTCACACATCTTATGAACCCAATTTAAAACAAATTTGCAAATTAACCATATTTTGCCAAAACGATCTTTACTTATGGGTGATCCTTCATCATAGGTTACATTGTTTAAAACATGTTATAGTTAAAGATTAAATTGAAGCATAGGCTATTTTATGTGAACCAATCAGAAGCCCCGTTACAAGCCCTAAGACGGCCCCACAAACAGCCAATCCAAATCCTGCATGAAAAGATCCCTGTTCTGGATATATCTTCTTAACTTTGGTACCAAATACAGAAACTGCTATGATAGCACAGACACCTGTAAAAAACAAAACGTTTTGGGCCAATTACAGTTCAAGTTACATTTGGACAAGGTGAAAATAAAAAGGCTTGTTGCTGGTTTCTCGTTACGATTGGCTCGTAACAGACTGAAAAAGTGACCTATAGAAGGTACGCAAAGATTTTATAAGTTTAACCTGGTGACCTTGTTTTTACCCCAAGCGACAATTTTCGTATTCTTCCAAGATGTCTTTTAAAATAACTCTACCACCTCCTTTCAACAGTATAAGACTGAAAGTGTCCCATGGAGGATTTTTCCCTTTTAAATAAGATTTGACCAGGTAAACTCGTGACTCGTTTTTGACTTAACATAACATTATTTTTCAAATCATCTGAGAGATCCTGTAGACAAAATTCTGACCTCGTGTCCTGCTCCGGGGCATAAACAAGGGTTTTCAAATATTTTGCCTGGTGACCTAGTTTTAATTTGCAAGTAGATAAGGGCAACCTGTTTAAAAATTAAATTATTTTATTTTACAGATCTATATCTCATGTTAAATCCAACACTTTTCACTAATTCTGTATCCCCCAAGCCACAATTCTAACTTCAAGATCCATCACAAGTAAGTCATTCATGTTTTTATCAATTAGGAAAATTCTAGATTAGTCTTATCTAGAAAGGTGACAACAATCTATTCATAGAAATGGATTGATAAACAACTTGTTCACCAGTAATCCTGTTTCTAAAATAACCACAATGAAAAACCAATGAATGTTCTCTATCTTCATACTATGTTTCTAGAATATTCTGTATACAGAGTGATAATGAAAACAGGTAAGATGTATCCTATTACATAATAAGTCTACTACGCACACAAGTTGGTAAGAATATTTATTTTGATGATATCTACAAGTAAGAATTTTACAAGTGGGTAAAAATGTAAAAGTAAATCAGTCTAGAGGTCACATTTTTAGTCAAATACTCATAAAACTTGCTCAGATCTTGAATGTTTGCTTTGACTTGAAGGCATTTTCAGCTTTATGTTTTTCTGATACCACTCTGTTTGCTTAGTGTTGAATACTGTTTTCAACATTTTTTTCAGTTATCACAATGGCCAGTTTTCCATACATATCTTCCTGAAATTTCTTTTACTAGTATTTCAGACATTGTTCTCCCCAAGTTAATGACTGGTTTCCAATAATTATTATGGCAGAGCTGGGAACTGGAAGCAGCGACCTGGGCCGGTATTCACTAACCATTCTTGAGAATATTCTTAGTCTTATTCTTCAAGCTTTCTAAATTTGTAAGTAAAACAATTTCCAATCAAAAGTTGTGTTACTTACAAATGCAGATTAAAACAAAGAACATTTTTAAGACTGGTTAGTGATTACAGGTCCTGTTCTGATACCAATACGACAAGAAATGACTGAAATTAAGTGTAAAGCAGATAGGACTTAAAACTTATCGAATTCTTGTTTTTTTCTTTTCTGATTACCGCGACTTACCACTAGCTATGCAAAGTGCCATCGAAATCGTCTTTAGATACCACTTTGACTGGAGACGAAGGATAAAAATCCCGAAGCCAATAAGACCCAACGCTACGAATATGTCTGCTAGTATCATAAACGCCTGACAAGCGTGTAACCAAGAAGCGTCATGTGATCCTGGCACTCAAATGTACAAAATACTTTTTGATCCTTTTTAAGTCATGAGATTTAACATCTCTAAAGGAGAATGCTTAGGAAAACAATATGAGAAAAGGAGAGAAAAATGTTTACCTGCAGTTTTTCCTTTTTCTCACAATATGTTTTTCCTTGTCAAAGATAAATTTCATGTTTGACTAATATTTAATTTGTCATTTGCAACATTTTCTGTTAACCAGCATTTTTTCCTTGGCCCACTATATATTTACTACCCTTCCACGAACAAAATTAATTACCATTTTCGAGTCATATAAGATTTTTGTCTTCAATGTTTTTAATTTACAAGTTTTTTCGTTTGTTGAAATGTTAATCCATTACCAAACAAGTTTAAATGACCCTGAGAAAGGCGGCTTTCGAAAAACAATATGGGAAAAAGGAGGGAAAAAAAGATGAATTCTACCCTTTTCAAAGAAAAAAATTATAAGAATTATTAATCCTTTACCACATTGTCTTAATTTAGACAGCTTTAGAAAATATTGTTGAAAAAGGATAAAATGGTGGTAAGTAGCATTTCTCCTATTAAAAAAATATTTTCTACCGATTTAATGACAAATCCTATGATTTGAGCAAACTTATTTTGAGCACGAAGTCTTCACGGTGAGCTTTAGTGATCGTTCTTTGTCCCTCGTCTGTTGTGCGCCATCTGTTGTGCGTCGTCCATGCGTCAAGCTTGGTCAGGATGCATGTCTTGATAATACGTCGAACAAGTTTTAAATTGGGTCACGTCAGTTCCAAAAGTAGTTCACATGGCTATGTCTGAGAAAAACATTTTGTGCGTTCTAGAGGCCACATTTTCAGCCTGATCAATACTCTTGTTTGTCTTTATGATATACCGGACATGTTTGAAATTAAGTAATTTTGGATAAAATAGTAAGTCACTTTGGGTAAATCTTTGAAAAACCTTCTGTGCACCCTAGAGGGCACAATTTTTGCCTGATACTCATGAAACTTGGACAGAATGTTCGTCTTTGTGACATCTCGGAAAAGGTGAAAACTAGTTTTTGTTAGGTCAAACAGTTGACCACAGGGTCAAATCAAAGAAAACACTCTCGATGCCACATTTTCAGCCTGATACTCATTAAACCCATTCAAATCTTTTGTCATAAGATCTTGGACAAATTCGAACTTCCCACATCATTCATCTCTGCCTTGCACTGATAAACCCTTTACAACACACTGACGACTTTTTACGGCCCTGAGAAAGAAGCCTTTTGAAAACATTGTTGGAAAAGGAGAAAATGCTGGTAACCAGCATTTTCTCTGATTCTAACAATGCTTAATACCCTAATTATCAATAAACAATTGTACAATTTGAGCTTCATTGAAATTGTGGTTTGCAAATGCTCTTAATTTGGACAGAGCTAAAATTTTGTCGTCTGGTAAAAGATATGTAACAGTTGTCAGAAACAGCCGTCACAGGAGGGATTTGAACCCTAGACCTCCGGGTTTCAAGACCCCCGCCAGTGGCAGCTGTTTGTGAGACCTGTTACAAAGAGTAAAGATTTTCCAGGAAGTGATCATTTAGTATGACTAGTATATCGTTTCAAAATCTATGTAAGGTCTAAGTAGGATTGAGTCCATGGTTCTTCGAGCTGCGCTAAATTTGTTGTCTTTAAGTACTGTACATAATTACAGATGGGTTTGTTATAGGCTAAATTTATTTTACATCGATTGTGAAACAAGTTCTGGTAACTTGAACTGATATCTCTAGATTCTGCTTCCTTGAAACGACTCCTAATTGTACAAAGACTAGACTCAGCTTCATGCATTTGGTGCAGCCTGATCGTCACTTTGCATTCTCCTAATAAAGTTATCTTGGGTATAAAAAGAGTTAACTCTTTACCAAATGACAAAAAATTATTTACAGGTGTTCAAATTGTAAACAGAGGACATAGGTGTAGTAAATGTGACTCAAAACACGAATTCTTTGTCTGGAAGGGTTGAAAATGTTGCAGGAAAAAACATGCTAGTGACCAGCTTTACCCTTCTACTACAATATTCTAAAAAAGTATTTATCGTTTAAACATTAAAAGGAATGTTTGTTAGAAGGATAACGATAAAATAACTCACAGGATTCAACAGATTTCCATGTATGGCACATCTCATTACCATGGAAAAAGCTAAAGCACAATATCCAAAGCCCAAAATGAGCATTTCCTTGCTCTCCTGAATATAGGTACCAGTAATCTAACGCTGTGGAAAGAATGCAAACTATGAGACCAAAAAGTCCCAGGATGAGCGTGACAATAGCTAGTTTCATGATTGGTTGGATTTGTCCTTTACCTTCACGGATTCTGAAAAAAAAAAACAATATGATAAATTTTGTGAGAGACAGAGAGTCTGCAGCAAGGGAGGGTACCTGAGAGAGAGTGCAGGAGAAGAGTGAGAGAAAGAGGGGGAGGTGAAGAAAGAACGATGCATTAAAAGGGTGAAAGGGAGGGGAGAGAGAGGGGGAGAGAAAGAGAGACCGGCAGAGGGAGAGAGAGCCAGAGGAAGAGGACCAGAAGTAGACAGACAGAGACAGAGGGAACCAGAGGGAGAAAATCAGAAGAGAGCCAGAATGAGAGAGAGAGAGAGATCTGAGAGGAATTTCACTCCTTCCTTTCTGCATAGCTTTCCCGTATAAAATCATACCTGCGCTAAATTCTGAAGAGAATTCGTTCGATTTTTATCGCGAAGGAAATAATTTGCCGTTCATTTATTCAACATTGTCATTTGAAAAATCAAGTTTTTGAAAACTTCATGCTTGTTTTTATGTATTACATTTTTTCACAGAAAATAATTTTCATGTTTTTTTCTTACTGCTTACAAAAGTTGAGTATTTTATGCTTCTCTGTTTAAGCTGTTTTGGCTGGTAGACACTACGCACGCGCAAACATCTAGTTTTCCTTTTTTTGAAAAGGAGAGTCCTATAGTCGACAAAATCCAGAAACTTTTTATCACAAGACCATGGTTAACGTCCAGATATTTGTCACAATTTGTTTTTTAATGAACATTTCTTTTACTTGCTCCAATTTATAGGAGAAACAAAAGTGGCCGTTTAGAAGTTCGTTTCAGTGTACATGTGATTTCTTGCCCTCTGTAACATGTGCCCTAAAAGACAATATAACACTGTCTGTGACTGCGTAAAACAGTGAAGTACATAACAATTACAGGAAGTAAGGATATGAACGTTTCTATCAACTATTATGTATTCTATATAATTTCATATGACTAATATTTAACCCTTTACTGCATATGTGAGAAAGCTTCAGTAGCTTGGAAAGAAAATTGAACAAAGTATGGTATTGGTAAAAGGAGCTCAAGGAAAGTTTCAATAGGTGCACTAACCATCACGATATACTTTTCTACACAACCCTAAGAAATGTATATACTTTTTTTCTTTTAACCCTTTACCACATGGCAAAACTTAAGACCAAATTGAAAGCATTTGCAGACGACAATTTCAAAGTGGCTCTAATGGTGCAATGTTGCTTGATAGGGTAGAAAACATTGTGGGAAAAGGAGAAAATACTGGTTTCTAATATTTTCTCCTTTTCCTACAACTTTTCAAAAAGGCTTTTACCTAAGGGTCGTCAAAAGTATTCATTGTGTGGTAAAGGGTTAACCCTTTACCACACAATGACGACTTTTGATACCCCTGAAAGAGAAGGATGTTGAAAACATTGTGGGAAAAGGAGAAAATGCTGGTTAACAGCGATATTGAAACTGTCATCAGCAAATGCTTTCAATTTGGACCAGTCTAAAATTTTGTTGTGCAGTAAAGAGTTTAACAATAAGGAAAACATCAAATAACTGGTGACGAGTATTTTCTCCTTGTCACACGACGTTTCTTGTCCGTGATTTCAAAGTCTACCAATGCTTTGAATTTGGACTAGTCTAAAATTTTGTCATCTGGTGACGGATTGACTCTTTACTTGATACCAAAATTCTGGTAACCAGCATTTTCTCCTTTTCCCACAATGTTTTCTACTCTTCACAAAAACAAATTTCAAATTTTCAGTCACTTTTATTTCGTCGTCTGCAAATGCTTTCGATTTGGACAAGCCTAGAATATTGTCGTTTGGTAATGAGTTAAGCAAACTTAAAGTTGTACCTAGCAGCCTTACTGGTGAACAAAACATCTCTAGATAAAGAACATTAACAACATTATGGCGGAAAAAGGTACTTTGCAAAAACAACATTCGCTTCATGTGTATTCGTAAGCCGTTTGTAAAACGATATTTCATTGGCTTTTAGAAATATGATGTAAAAGGGGGTAATAACCAGCATCCAATAGAGGGCGCGTCGCAAGAATCTCGAAATCAGCCTCAATCAGTCAAGGTAAGATCCACGTAGTGATCGTAACCTTGGCTCCCGAAGATGGCGCAACAAGACTTTCATAAATAACACAGCCTTATAACTCCTCGGAAAAAGTTATGTACCAAACAATTAGAGAAAGGACATGTGTTTGTTAGTCAGATTTACGTATTTGATTAAGTATCATATGACATCTCCTTTACTCTTTTCTGTTTCTGTAGGAAAGCAGCAGTGGCTGTTAACCCTTTGGCTGCTAAGCGCGACTAGCTGACCTGTTGCGGACAGTGTAGATCAAGATCAGACTGCACAGAACGTGCAGTCTGATCTTGGATCTACACTGTCCGATAAGGAGATAGTATTCCCCAAAATATAAGTTTGAAACCGCAATAATTGGGTTATTAATATCGAACTGAACATTTTATTTTAGTTATTTAGCAGGATAAGTATTAAGCAAGGTGTCGGTAAAAGAAACTGCCGGAAAGTACATGTATGGATAGATGCACTTGCCACTACATGATCAAAAAAGTGGTAGGCCACATTTCTCTCCTGCAAACTTTTTCTTCCTGCCGTGCCATTCACAATTCCCGTCGTTTGAATTTTGTTCAATTTGTTATCTGCTATTGCTTCCAATTTGGCCCAGTTGACAATGTCGTCATTAGGATCTATTCAACTCATGGAGGTGAGGTACAACTCTCCAAAACTTTGATGGCTAAATCAATGACCAACCAGGCTTGTTAACCAAAGGCTGTGAGTTTAAGTTCCGGTTCAGCCGATATTCTGTTAATGCCATCCGCCACGTGGACGATACAGCGTTTTCTGCGCATGTCATATTCTTCGAAGATTCGACCTGTATGATATGACGCATCACTAGCCCCGAAAGCGGGCTGACTGTAATATTACGCTCTATAAAGTAGCAATGTAGAAAACAGCTTTTACCAATGCGTTTGAGGAGAAATAAGACCTGCTTTAGCTCCAGATTTCTCTAAACTGCTGATCATAGCTGAGTGAATTGCATGAGGTAGCGTTTTATTGAGTAAACGTTTATTTCAGTTTGAAATTCAAATTAACGGTTGTCGCGTAGTAAAGCGGTTCGGTTCTGTACCCAGGATGCCCAAATTAGATAGAATGCCATCTAGCGGAAGATAATGGGACGATACAGATTTTGATCAAATGCAGGTGTTCAGTTCTTGAATCTATACCCTCTGTAAATTCATGCTTACTACTTTGTTCCAAATCTTTTCACTTTAAGTGGAATTGTACATTCAAACAGTAAAATAAAAGTATCTGAACCTTGTTTCAACAAGGTTTGTTTCTCATACACTGCTAAGCTGTCATTTTTTAAATCATTTTAGTACCAAATGACAATTTTTTTTAACTTGTCCAAATTTAGATAAAACAAAAAACGAAAAAAGATATGCGTGGCTTTTCCCAGCCCTTTACCAAACAACCAACTTTTAGACTGGTGCTTCTGAAAGCACTTGTCGACGAAATAAATATCACTCAAAAATTGAAATTTGTTTTCAGTAGCTTAGAAAACATTGTGGGGAAAGGAGAAAATTCTGATTGCCAGCATTTTGTCCTTTTCCAACAATGTTTTCAAAATACTTCTATATCAAGGTCTTAAAACCAGGGATTGGTTGGGAAAGGGTTAAATGATGGCTTTGTGCATAAAAGAAAAGAAATTATTGTGTGGGAAAAATAGAGAATGCTAGTCACTTGCATTTTCTTCTATTTCGTCAATGTATGTAGATCTGTCTTACTCAAGGTCCTTAAAGTCAGTATTGTTTGGTAAAAAGGTTAAAGTAATAGAGTAGGCAGTTATTATGCAATCTATTGTTATTGGAAAATACTGTAACTGGAGGTTAGAAGCCAGTGACAGGCAGTGGTGTATCTAGTCCAAATTAAGTAAATGTATATTTAATTTTAATTTAAGTATGCGAAAAGGGACAATCTTGGAATTCCGTACTCTATTAGATAAAAACATGATCAAAGATATTGCAGGTCAATTTAAGTTGGTAGTTCAAAAATGATTGCATAGTATGGTAGAATGACCACGTTTCATACAGAAAATATCTTAAAAAAGGAAAATGTCGACCTGGTCAACCTGCGCAATGCGAACAGTCTGACCAGGGAAGACACTTGTCACAGTTCCAAGATGGTTCCGTTTTGCCTGATGCGTTACTAATCATACAAAAGCAATAAAAGGGCGATGTTTGCGCATGTCTTCGAAGGTTCGACCTGTCTGCTATAACGCATCACCCATCCCCCCATTACCTGGGAAAAGTAGGGCATATACCGAAGATATTAGCCTATTACCCAAGCATATAGGGGCTTTTTTGATAAATTGCTGATGCATAGGCTACATCCTGGCCCATCATAGTTGAATGAATTGCACCTGGTAGCGTTTTATTGAATATACGTTATTTCATTTTGAAATTCAAAGAAACGATTGTCGTTTTGAAAAATTAGTCCACTAATGTACCCAGAATGCCCAAATTAGATAGATTTGTACTTGCAGAATGCCATCCAGCGGGAGATAATGAATGCCAGGGATAATATTACCCAAGGAGCAAAGTTTCATGGGGGAGGGGGTGCAGGAGTAGGAGGTTAGTAGCCAACGTCAAATTATTAGCCCAAATACTTGAATAAACAAGCCGTTGGCATGAATCAAAAATCATACTGCAAAAACTGTGCAGCGTGGTCTTGATCTATGTCATCCACTAAAGCCCTTGTATTTGCCTAGGGTGCTAAAAGGGTAAAGTGGTGTTTTTTTTTTATTTTAAAGTCTTTACCAAAGGACAATTTTTTAGACAGGACCAAATTCAAAGCATCTGCAGACAACAAATTAAACCTTGGTAATATGATGGTTTTTACTGACTTTGATAGGGTAGAAAATATTGTGGGAAAAGGAGAAAATGCTGGTTACCAGTATTTTCTCCTTTTCCCACAATTTTTCCTATACGCTTCTTTCTCAGGGTCGTTAAAAGTCGGAGTTTTGTGTGGTAAAGAGTTAATCAAGGTTTGCAGTCATCTGATGTTATGCATGTAATAAGCAGCTCATGCACTGCAGTTCACACATCTTATGAACCCAATTTAAAACAAATTTGCAAATTAACCATATTCTGAAAAAACGATCTTTACTTATGGGTGATCCATTACAACAGGTTAAATTTGTTTAAAACATGATTGTTAAAGTTAAAGATTAAATTGAAGCATAGGCCGTTTTATGTGAACCAATCAGAAGCCCCGTTACAAGCCCTAAGACGGCCCCACAAACAGCCAATCCAAATCCTGCATGAAGTGATCCCTGTTCTAGATATACATGTACATCTATCTTCTTATATTTGGCACCAAATACAGAAACTGCTATGATAGCGCAGAGACCTGTAAAAAACAAAACGCTTTTGACCAATTACAGTACAAGTTACATTTGGACAAGGTGAAAATTCTGTCGTTTGGTAAAGAGAAACAAGGCTTGCTGCTGTTTTAACCTTACGACTGGCTCGTAACAGACTGAAAATGTGACCTATAGATGTGACTTTTGGAGAGAGTAAAATATCATATTTTATATCAGACTTTATAGGTTTTACCTGGTAACCTTGTTTTTTTTACCCCAAGTGACTATCTTCATATTCTTCCAAGATGTCTTTTAGAATAAATACTTCTCCCACCTCCTTTCAACATTATAAGATTGAAAGTGTACCCTGGAGGATTTTTCTCTTTTAAATAAGGTTTGACCAGGTAAACTCGTGACCCAGTTTTTGACTTAACATGACATTATTTTTAAAACAATCTGAGAGGTCCTGTAGACGAAATTCTGATCTCGTGTCATGCTCCGGGGCATACACAAGGGTTTTCAAATATTTTGCCTGGTGACCTAGTTTTAACTTGCAAGTAGATCAGGGCAACCTGTTTAAAAATTACATTATTTCATTTTACAAATCTATATCTCATGTTAAATCCAACACTTTTCACTAATTCTGTATCCCCCAAGCCACAATTCTAACTTCAAGGTCCATCACAAGTAAATCACTCATATTTTTATCAATTAGGAAAATTCTAGATTAGTCTTTTCTAGAAAGGTGACAACAATCTATTTTTAGAAATGGATTGATAAACAACTTTTCAATCTTTATACTATGTTTCTAGAATATTCTGTATACAGAGTGATAATGAAAACAGGTTAGGTGTATCCTATTACATAACAAGTCCACTACGGATACAAGTTGGTAAGAATGTTATTTTGATGATATCTACAAGTAAGAATATAGGTCAAGTTGGTAAAAATGTAAAAGTATGTCACTCTAGAGGTCACAGTTTTAGTCAAATACTCATAAAACTTGTTCAGATCTTGAATGTTTGCTTTGACTTGAAGGCATTTTCATCTTTATCTTTTTTCTGATACCACTCTGTTTGCTTAGTGTTGTCACTGCTGAAAACTGTTTTCATCATTTTTTTTTGTCATAACAATGGCCAGTTTTCAATACCACACATGTACCTTCCTGAAATTTCTTTTACTAGTATTTCAGACATTGCTCTCCCTAAGTTAATGACTGATTTCCAATAATTATTATGACAGAGCTGGGACCTGGAAGCAGCGATCTGGACCGGTATTCACCAAACATTCATGAGAATATTCTTTGTCTTATTCTCCAATGTTTTTCAAATTTGTAAGTAACACAACTTTCAATCAAAGGTTGTGTTACTTACAAATGCAGAATAAAACAAAGAACATTCTTAAGAATGGTTAGTGAATACAGGTCCTGTTCTACCAATACGACAAGAAATAACTGAAATTAAGTGTAAAGCAGATGGGATAGGACTTAAAGCTTGTCGAAATCTTTTTTTTTTTCCTTTCTGATTACCGCGACTTACCACTAGCTATGCAAAGTGCCATCGAAATCGTCTTTAGATACAACTTTGACTGGGGACGAAGGATAAAAATCCCGAAGCCAACAAGACCAAATGCTATGAATATGTCTGCTAGTATCATAAACGCCTGACAAGCATGTAGCCAAGAAGCGTCATGTGATCCTGGTACTGAAATGTACAAAAGACTTTTTAACCCTTTTTAAGTCATGAGATTTAACATCTCTAGAGGAGAATGCTTAGGAAAACAGTGTGAAAAAAGGAGGAAATACTGTTAAATGCAGATTTTCCTTTTTCTCACAATATGTTTTTCCTTGTCAAAGATAAATTTCATGTTTTGACTAATATTTAATTTGTGATTTGCAACATTTTCTGTCAACCAGCATATTCTCCTTGGCCCACTATATTTACTATCCTTCCACGAACAAATTACCATGTTCGAGTCACATATGATTTTTTGTCTTCAAATGCTTTTAATTTACAAGTTTTTTCGTTTGTTAAAATGTTAATCCATTACCAAACCGTTTAAATGACCCTGAGAAAGATGGCTTTCGAAAAACAATATGGGAAAAAGGAGGGAAAAAAAGACGTATTCTACCCTTTTCAAAGACAAATGTTATAAGAATTATTAATCCTTTACCACATTGTCTTAACTCATTACCAAACGACAAAATCTTCGGCTTGTCCAAATTGAAAGCATTTGCAGACGACAAAATTAAAGTGACTGAAAATTTGAAATTCGTTTTGTGAAGGGTAGAAAACATTGTGAGAAAAGGAGAAAATGCTGGTTACCAGCGTTTTCTCCTTTTCTTGCAATGTTTTCTAGAAGCTTCTTTCTCAAGGGCGTCAAAAGTAGGGATTGTGTGGTAATGAGTTAATTTAGACAGCTTTAGAAAATGTTGTTGAAAAAGGATAAAATGGTGGTAAGCAGCATTTCTCCTATTCCAAAAATATTTTCTACCAATTCAATGACAAATCCTATGATTTGAGCAAACCGAGTTTTAGCTCACCTGAGCACGAAGTATTCAAGGTGAGCTTTTGTGATCGTGCTTTGTACCTCGTCTGTTGTGCGCCATCTGTTGTGCGTCGTCTATGCGTCAACATTTTATTTTGTGTGCACTTTAGAGGCCACAATTTTAGCCAGATACACATGAAACTTGGTCAGGATGCATGTCTTGATAATACCTCGGACAAAATTAATTGGGTCACGTCAGTTCCAAAGGTAGATCACTTGATCTGAGAAAAACCTTTTGTGCACTCTAGAGGCCACATTTTCAGCCTGATCAATGCTCTTGTTAGTTTTGATGATACATGTATATCGGACATGTTTGAAATTAAGTAATTTTGGGTAAAAAGGTAAGTTACTTGGGCTAAATCTTTGAAAAACATTCTGTGCACCCTAGAGGGCACAATTTTTGCCTGATACTCACGAAACTTGGACAGATTGTTTGTCTTTGTGGTATCTCGGAAAAGGAGAAAATTACTTTTTGTTAGGTCAAACAGTTGGCCACAGGGTCAAATCAAAGAAAACACTCTGGATGCCACATTTTCAGCCTGATAATTATTAAACCCAGTCAAATCTTTTGTCATTAGATCTTGGACAAATTCGAACTTCCCACATAATTCATCTCTGCCTGGCACTGATAAACCCTTTACAACACACTGACGATTTTTACGACCCTGAGAAAGAAGCCTTTTGAAAACATTGTGGGAAAAGTAGAAAATGGTGCTAACTAACATTTTCTCTTGTTCTCACAATGTTTACTACCCTAATTATCAACAAGCAATTGCACAATTTGAACTTCATTGAAATTGTGGTTTGCAAATGTTCTCAATTAGGACAGGGCTAAAATTTTGTTGTCTGGTTAAGACGTATATCAGTTGTCAGAAACGGCAGTCACAGGCGGGATTTGAACTCTAGACCTCTGGGTCTCAAGACCCCCGCCTGTGACGGCTGTTTGTGAGACCTGTTACAAAGAGTAAAGGTTTTCCAGGAAGTGATCATTAAGTATGACTAGTATATCGTTTCAAAATCTATTTAAGGTCTAAGTAGGATTGACTGCATGGTTCTTCGAGCTGCGCTAAATTAGTTGTCTTTAAGTACTGTACATAATTACAGGTGGGTTTGTTATAGGCTAAATTTATTTTACATCGATTGTGAAACAAGTTCTGGTAACTTGAACTGATATCTCTAGATTCTGCTTCCTTGAAACGACTCCTAATTGTACAAAGACTAGACTCAGCTTCATGCATTTGGTGCAGCCTGATCGTCACTTTGCATTCTCCTAATAAAGTTATCTTGGGTATAAAAAGAGTTAACTCTTTACCAAATGACAAAAAATTATTTACAGGTGTTCAAATTGTAAACAGAGGACATAGGTGTAGTAAATGTGACTTAAAACACGAATTGTTTGTCTGGAAGGGTTGAAAATGTTGCAGGAAAAAACATGCTAGTGACCAGCTTTACCCTTCTACTACAATATTCTAAAAAAGTATTTATCGTTTAAACATTAAAAGGAATGTTTGTTAGAAGGATAACGATAAAATAACTCACAGGATTCAACAGATTTCCATGTATGGCATATCTCATTACCCTGGAGAGTGCTAAAGCAAAATATCCAAAGCCCAAAATGAGCATTTCCTTGCTCTCCTGAATATAGGTACCAGTAATCTAACGCTGTGGAAAGAATGCAAACTATGAGACCAAAAAGTCCCAGGATGAGCGTGGCAATAGCTAGTTTCATGATTGGTTGGATTTGTCCTTTACCTTAACTGATTCTGAAAAAAAAATCAATATGATAAATTTTATGAGAGACAGAGAGTCTGCATCAAGAGAGGGTGTCTGAGAGAGGGTGCAGGAGAAGAGTGAGTGAAAGAGGGGGAGGTGAAGAAAGAACGATGCATTAAAAGGGTGAAAGGGAGGGGAGAGAGAGGGGGAGAGAAAGAGAGACCGGCAGAGGGAGAGAGAGCCAGAGGAAGAGGACCAGAAGTAGACAGACAAAGACAGAGGGAACCAGAGGGAGAAAATCAGAAGAGAGCCAGGATGAGAGAGAGAGAGAGAGAAGAAGAAGATCTGAGAGGAATTTCACTTCTTCTTTTCTGCATAGCTTTCCCGTATAAAATCATACCTGCACTAAATTCTGAAGAGAATTCATTCGATTTTTATCGCGAAGGAATATATTTGCCGTTCATTTATTCAACATTGTCATTTGAAAAATCAAGTTTTTGAAAACTTCATGCTTGTTTTTGTTTTTTCGGATTACATTTTTTCACAGAAAATAATTTTCATGTTTTTTTTCTTACTGCTTACAAAAGTTGACTATTTTATGCTTCTCTATTTAAGCTGTTTTGGCTGGTAGACACCACGCACGCGCAAACATCTAGTTTTCCTTTTCTTGAAAAAGAGAGTCCTATAGTCGACAAAATCCAGAAACTTTTTATCACAAGACCATTGTTAACGTCCAGATATTTGTCACAATTTGTTTTTTTATAAACATTTCTTTTACTTGCTCCAATTTATAGAAGAAACAAAAGTGGCCGTTTAGAAGTTCGTTTCAGTGTACATGTGATGTCTTACCCTCTGTAACATGTGCCCTAAAAGACTATATAACACTGTCTGTGACTGCGTAAAACAGTGAAGTACATAACAATTACAGGAAGTAAGGATATGAATGTGTCTATCAAATATTATGTATTCTATATAATTTCATATGACTAATATTTAACCCTTTACTGCATATGTGAGAAAGCTGTCAGTAGCTTGGAAAGAAAATTGCACAAAATATGGTATTGGTAAAGGGAGCTCAAGGAAAGTTTCGATAGGTGCACTAGGTGCATTGTTGGAAAAGGAGAAATTGCTGGTTTCTAATATTTTCTCCTTTTCCTACAACTTTTCAAAAAGGCTTTTACCTCACGGTCGTCAAAAGTATTCATTGTGTGGTAAAGGGTTAACCCTTTACCACACAATGACGACTTTTGATACCCCTGAAAGAGAAGGATGTTGAAAACATTGTGGGAAAAGGAGAAAATGCTGGTTACCAGCGATATTGAAACTGTCATCAGCAAATGCTTTCAATTTGGACCAGTCTAAAATTTTGTTGTGCAGTAAAGAGTTTAACAATAAGGAAAATATCAAATAACTGGTGACGAGTATTTTCTCCTTGTCACACGACGTTTCTTGTCCGTGATTTCAAAGTCTACCAATGCTTTGAATTTGGACTAGTCTAAAATTTTGTCATCTGGTGACGGATTGACTCTTTACTTGATACCAAAATTCTGGTAACCAGCATTTTCTCCTTTTCCCACAATGTTTTCTACTCTTCACAAAAACAAATTTTCAAATTTTCAGTCACTTTTATTTCGTCGTCTGCAAATACTTTCGATTTGGACAAGCCTAGAATATTGTCGTTTGGTAATGAGTTAAGCAAACTTAAAGTTGTACCTAGCAGCCTTACTGGTGAACAAAACATCTCTAGATAAAGAACATTAACAACATTATGGCGGAAAAAGGTACTTTGCAAAAACAACATTCGCTTCATGTGTATTCGTAAGCCGTTTGTAAAACGATATTTCATTGACTTTTAGAAATATGATGTAAAAGGGGGTAATAACCAGCATCCAATAGAGGGCGCGTCGCAGGAATCTCGAAATCAGCCTCAATCAGTCAAGGTAAGATCCACGTAGTGATCGTAACCTTGGCTCCCGAAGATGGCGCAACAAGACTTTCATAAATAACACAGCCTGATAACTCATCGGAAAAAGTTTGTACCAAACAATCAGAGAAAGGACATGTGTTTGTTAGTCAGATTTACGTATTTGATTAAGTATCATATGACATCTCCTTTACTCTTTTCTGGTTCTGTAGGAAAGCAGCAGTGGCTGTGAACCCTTTGGCTGCTAAGCGCGACTAGCTGACCTATTGCGGACAGTGTAGATCAAGATCAGACTGCACAGAACGTGCCGTCTGATCTTGGATCTACACTGTCCGATAAGGAGATAGTATTCCCCAAAATATAAATCTGAAACTGCAATATTTGGGTTATTAATATCGAACTGAAAATTTAATTTTAGTTATTTAGCAGGATAAGTATTAAGCATCCTCGGATACCTCGAACTGAAAATTTAATTTTAGCAGGATAAGTACATGTATTAAGCAAGGTGTCGGTAAAAGAAACTGTCGGAAAGTACATGTATGGATAGATGCACTTGCCACTACATGATCAAACAAGAGCTTCGCAGAGCGGCGCATATACGCCCAAAGGGGCTTGTCAGTGAAATGAGTTGCATTGACAGATGGGCCATGAATGAAGAGTAGTTATTCTCCATGATATGTGAAAAATATTAAAGGACAATAACTAAAAATATAAAGGCGGCAAAGCTACAAATTTTGTGAATTACTCTTATCCACAAGGTGTTCTATCAGTCTTTGAAGGTCCCAGATCATATCTTTTATATTTAAGAAATTATGGCCCAGGCGAAAATTCAAAGTGAAAAGGGCAATAACTCAAAATGAAGGATAAAACTGAAAATTAACAAAGGACAATAATTAAAAAAAAATAAAGGTGGAGGGTTATGGTTCTTGTGCAATGCACTTCTTCATAATGTGTTCTATTAGTCTTTGAAGTTTCAAGATGTTGGATTTTGAAGTTTGGAAGTTATGGTCTTTACAAAAATTCAAACTGAAAATTAACAAATGGCAATAACTCAATAAAGGCGGCAGAGTTATGATTAATATGCAGTGCACTTCTCCATAATGGGTTCTATCAGTGAATGAAGTTCCAAGTTAATAGCATTTATAGTTTGGAAGTTATGGCCTGGACAAAAATTCAAACTGAAAATTAACAAAGGACAATAACTAAAAAAAAATAAAGGTGGTAGAGTTATGGTTTATGTGCACTGCACTTCACCATAATGGGTTCTATCAGTGTATGTACGTAGTTTCAAGTTGATACCTTTTATAATATTGAAGTTATAGCCTGAACAAAAACTCAAAGTGAAAAGTTGGTTATTTCAGACATCAGGGGCAGATAATTTTAGAATGCAAGCAGCGGTCCAAATTCTAAGACCCAGGTGCACAACTAGACATCATAGAGATTCATTGTGGCAAGTTTCAAAAAATTCCGATGGAAACTGTAGGAGGAGTTGCGCACACAAGAATTTGCTAACGGACGGACGGACGGAGGGACAGACGGACAGACGGACGACCGGGGGTATAACATAATACGAACCTTCGGGCGTATAAAAAGGAGTAGGCCGCATTTCTCTCCTTCAAACTTTTTCTTCCTGCCGTACTATGCACAATTCTCGTCGTTTGGGTTTTGTTCAATTTGTTATCTGCTTTTGCTTCCAATTTGGCCCAGTTGACAATGTCGTCATTAGGGTCTATTCAACTCATGGAGGTGAACTCTTCAAAACTTTGATGGCAAAATCAGTGGCCAACCAGGCTTGTTAACCAAAGGCTGTGAGCTCAAGTTCTGGTTCAGCCAATATTCTGTTACTGCCATCCGCCACATGGACGATACAGATTTTGATCAAACGCACGTGTTCAGTTCTTGAATCGATACCTTCTGTAAATTCATGCTTACTACTTTGTTCCAAATCTTTTCACTTTCAGTGGAAATGTACATTCAAACAGCAAAATGAAAGTATTTGAACTTTGCTTCAATAAGGTTTGTTTCTCATACAATGCTAAGCAGTCATTTTTGAATCATTTCAGTACCAAAGAAACAGAGTAGACAACTTTTAAATGTTATCTATTGTCATTGGTAATTAACTTGGAGGAAAGTCAGAGGCTAATGGCAGACAGGGGTGTACATCTAGCCCAAATAAACACATGTATTATTTAATTTCAATTTAAGTGACCCATCAGTCAAAAGGGGACAATCTGGGAATTCCATACATCTATTAGATAAAAACATGATCAAAGATATTGCAGGTCAATTTCAGTTGGTAGTTCAAAAATGATTACATAGTATGGTAGAATTATCACGTTTCATACAGAAAATATCTTTAAAAAACAACGATTAAATGTCGACCCTGGTCAGCCTGCGCAACCCACCCAGTCTGACCAGGGACGGGACTTGTCACAGTTCCAAGATGGTCCAAGATGGTGTGACGGGTCACGTATTATACAAAAGCAACACCAGGGCGTTGTTTGCGCATGTCATATTCTTCGAAGGTTCGACCTGTCTGCTATGACGCATCATCCATCCCCCGAACACCTGGGAAAAGTAGGGCTTATATTGAAGCTAATAGCCTATTATCCAAACATGTACAGGGTGTATTAATAAATTGCATATGCATAGGTTACATGCTAGCCTACCATAGTTGAATAAATCGTACCTAGTAGCGTTTTATCGAGTAAACATTTATTTCATTTGGAAATTCATAGTAACGGTTGTTCTTTCGAAAAATTAGTCCGCTTCTGTACTCATAATGCCCAAATTAGATAGATATGCGTATTTGTAGAATACCATCAAGCGGGAGATAATCAATATCAGGGGTCATTCGGCCGATTCCGTACCTATATATGTGGCTCCCATCACCCGAGGACGCCGAATGATTACCCAAGGAGCAAAGCGTCATGAGTGGGGAGGGTGCAGGTGGAGGAGATGGGAGAAGGAATTTCCAAAGGATCTTTTCTAAATAAGCTCAGGTGAGCTAATAAAGCAGTCAAATAATCAAGATAATGGGCTGTCATTGTTCTTTAGCAAATAAATGGGAGTGAGTCAGGGGCCAATGGCCGACAGGGTTGTAGCTATTCTAAATAAAGTACATGTCTACTCTAAAGTAATGCATGTACAAGAGATATTACCAAAGAAGCTAAGTGCCAAGAGTATAGTGGGTGCAGGAGTGGGTGGGGGGTTTAATTTCATTTCTCAAGGATATTTTCTAAATAAGCTTAGGTGAGCTAATGAAGCAGTCAGTAATCAAGATAATGTGCTGTCATTGTTCCTTTGCAAATAGATGGGAGTGGATCAGGGGCCAATGTCTACACGATGTCCATGTCTACACTAAAGTAATGTACTAGAGGTATTAACCAAGGAGCTACATGTAAGTCCCAAGAGCAGGGAGGGCGTTGTCTGCGCATGTCATATTCTTTGAAGATTTGACTGTCTCGTATGACGCATCACTAGCCCCAAAAGCGGGCAGACTGTAATATCACGCTCTATAAGGTAGCAAAATAGAAAATAGGCTTTTATCAATACGTTTTAGGAGAAATGAGACCTGCTTTAGCTCCAGATTTCTCTAAACTGCTGATCATAGGTGAGTGAATTGCACGAGGTAGTGTTTTATTGAGTAAACGTTTATTTTAGTTTGAAATTCAAAGTAACGGTTGTCGCGTAGGAAAGTGGTTCGGTTCTACACCCAGGATGCCCAATTAGATAGATGAGTATTTATAGAATGCCATCTAGCTGGGGAAAATGGCAGGGAGGATGCAGGAGTGAAGTGGAGGGGGGGGGGGGGGTGGGCGGGGAAAGGGGGGCAGAATTTCCCATGGAATCTTTTCTGAATTGGCTTCATTGTATGTCAGAATGAAATGGACTAATCTCAAGTGATTGTCGTAAAACCGAGAACTTACCTATCTAACTATCTTCACCAATAGCTCTTGACAAAGTAAATCTCTACAATGTCTTGGCTTCGCGATCTTCGTTAGTCAGAAATACATACTTTCTCTTGTGTTGTATTTCTTTGTCTGACGGTTTGTTGGCATGATGTTTTCACAGCGAACCCCTCCAAACCAATCAATCAATAAGTGCCGCTCTTACATAATTTACCAAAACATATATACCTGCAGGAGTAGTTTTACCACATAACATTATATTTTGTCAACAGTTAAAATTTTAGGTGATTAAAATAATGGCTTCCAACATTTTCTCCTTTTACCGCAACATTTTTCCAAAAGCCTCCTTTTTCGAAGTTGTTAAACCCTTTACGACACAATCCCAACTGTTAAGGACCCTGGACCAAGGAGAAAACATTGTGGGAAAAGGAGAAAATGCTGGTCACCAGTATTTCCTCTGTTTTCTACAATGTTTTCAACCATTCTCTTAACGAATCTCTATTTTGAGCAAAATATGATTTGTTATGTGCAAATGCTTTCAACTTGGACAGGCAAAAATTTTACTTTTTGGAAAAGGGTTAAAATTGGACCGTTTGGTACAGCGTTTACTTTTATCAGATGTCAAGGTTTTGGTTCGTCAAAATTAAGGTATTAGCAGACAACAAATCGTCGGTTTACTTCAAAAACCTCGTGATCACAGCTTGTTTCAAGCTGTATTTACGAGGTTTTTTAAGTAAACCGACGGAATTACATGTTACTCAAGAGTTCGTAGTTGTTTTGAAAATGTAAAAGATTATTGTGCACCCAGGGTTACCCGATATAGGACACTCGGAGGGTGCAGGAACTCGGAGGTAAACAAAGATAGTAACGGTAGACTAGGCTCGATGTTTATCCTGGTTTATTTTTAAAAGACAAACCCTTTCGAATATTAAATAATCGTATATGTTAAGTTTAGAAGCCAAATGATCTATAACCGTTATTGGTGTAAGCTTACAGGCCATTTTACAATGAAAAAAAAATCATCTAAACTGGAAATTTTACTATTTTGAAAATCAATTTCAGCTCTAACCGTCTCATTGTAGGTCAAGGAGTGATTTGTCGCATTACTTCTATTAGTATAATAAACTATAGGGTCTTTTTTAAAGATCTAACACATTTTCAGTCTCCAGTATGTAAAAAACACGTGTTTTAAACCAGATGAAAGTGGGAGGTATCGAATTTTTGGGTATGGTAATTCTCGGAGGTATGATATTGTTAACTCGGAGTATCATCATATTCATGATATGGGTGAACTAACAGGATCATATACTGAACCACTGAATCCACTCTGAACCTCACCAGGCTTTAATTCTACGAAACAGTGTCCTATTTATCATAAGCCTCTGAAAACATACCTTGTAACATAACCTATAAGCAAATATCTCGTCAAGATATCGTCAAAATTTCAATTTTACTTCCAAAAGAAATAGAAAGTCTTGAAGAGTTAGGTCACTTGGATTCTTATCTGAAGTACAATGAACTCTTAGTCTCTGGTAGATTGCCCTTCGATAACATTTGCTGTTTACTCTTGCTTGATGTTGTTGAATGGTTTTCAACAGAGAATACATCAAAAATGCGTCACAAATTTCCTCAGACAGTGCAGTTTTGGAACATACGAAGTCAGCTTGTTCATGAAAAAATGTTTGCATAAGAGTTTTGAAAGTCTTTTCAAGTCAGATATAAATGAAGATACTGTCAATAAAATATTTTTCTCCCTTTCAACGGACAAACGTGTTCATGAAAGAAAGTTTGCATAAGAGTTTTGAAATTCTTTTCAAGTCAGATATAAATGAAGATACTGTAAATAAAATATTTTTCTCACTTTCAACGGACAAACGTTCGCAATGAAAATTCTCTATCGGACGTTTAATTCACAGTGAAACTTTCTTCCCGAGCTACCACCTTTATTAAGCGACCAGCACTAAATTTGCCCATTCAAAAAACTTAAAACTATTAACTACCTAGAAGGTTGTCCAGGGAAAACATGTCGAGCCGGCGTGACCTTGACCTTGGACCTACGTGAAAAAAAGTTACAAATGGCACATCTAATCATGATGGAGAACAATTGTGCAAATTTATATTGAAATCCATCTAAAATTGTAGGAGTTGTGGTCCAGACAAAAATTTGACCTTCAAGTGTGACCTTGACCTTGGGCCTACCTGAACGAATGTTTTAAATGGCACATCGACACGTGATGCAGAACTATTGTGTCAAATTCTGTTGAAATCTATCCACAATTGTAGAAGTTATGGTTCGGACAAAGGGGCGGACGGACGCACGCACATACACCGAGCTGTCATTGTCGACAACCATGTCTCGCTCACTGCAAGCGGACTCGACAAAAATTGTTGCCGCTGAAAAATCGTTTTATAAGAAGCTTCAACCTATGTTTTGGTACTCACTATAATCGTCTCGTCAAGATGATTTTAAGAGGTACCAATAACACCGGATTTTGTTGAATCCGTGTAAAAATTTTATCAACGGAAACCAGATTTGAACCTCTTACTAGAACAAACTAGTACAAATATACATTACAAAAAGACGTCTATGCAATATACAACGATTTTACAGCTCTAAAAGTGACAAATTTTCAGTTGATTTTTATCCACAAATGAAGTTTTAGCGTGTAGACTAGAACAGCCTCCATGAGCGATTCTAACAGGAACACAAAGCCGTAACTAAGAGCAAAAATATGAAATAGTAATGTATATATATACATTCCAGTTTAATAAAGGTGGGATGCGAGGCTGTCTACATTAAAAAGACAGACTATCCTGTCGGTTACTCATCTACTTTCATTGCATACATTGAAAATTTACCTTCCCTTAATAACAAAAGCCCACTAGGACAAAAGCCCACTAGGACAAAAGCCCACTGGACAAAAGCCCACTGGGACAAAAGCCCACTAGGACAAAAGCCCACTGGACAAAAGCCCACTTGGACAAACGCCCACTGGGACAAAAGCCCACATTTAGCTATAATCATGTATTTATTTAAAAAAAATCATATATATGACGTGACTTGTCTTTAGAAGAGTAGAAAACATTATGTGAAAAGCAGAGCATGCTTTCTTGCAAAAATGATACAAAAAAAGATTTTTTAACTCTCTTTTATCAGCGTTGGGCCTTCGTCCTCCCTGCCAAAATTAACATTGGGCTTTTGTCTAGTGGGCTTTGTCCAGTGGGTTTTTGTACAGTGGGCCTTTGTACAGTGGACTTTTGTCCTAGTGGGCTTTTGTCCCAGTGGGCTTTTGTCCGTTTCCCATTTGAGGACTATGTGTGTAGGCCAATACATGTATATGATCTTGGTCGTGCTTAGTAGTCGCTGGTAGGAATATAAGGACAGACATACTGGCCAGCCTGATTTCACTGAAGTACTGTTTGTAAGCCCTTTACCACACAATCACGACTTTTAACACCCCTGTGAAAGAAGCATTTGGAAAACATTGTGGGAAAAGGAGAAAATGTTGGTAACCAGTATTTTCTCCTTCTCCCAAAATGTTTTCTTCCCGTCCTAAAACAAATTTCAATTCTTTAATCACATTTATTTTCTCGTCTGCAAATGCTTTCAATTTGGATCAGTCTAAAATTTTGTCGTTTGGTAATGAGTTGAGGATGTTTTCTGTGCAACACCCGGTTCACATGGAAACGAAGTTTTTTGGCCCTAGTTTTGTCCGGGCCTGTTCGTCCGGGCATGTTTGTACATTTGAATGATCCCAATTTGGAAGACAGACCTAGAACAGTAATAAGGCATACTGGTATAAAAGATAATATTTTTACTCGTCCCTAAGGAACTGGTTGAGTAAAACTTGGATAGTTTCACCATACAAAGCGAAATCATAAACAGCGGAAACATCTTTCATTTCAAAGGACATTTTGCGAGGTAATCTAAGTTACACTTTATTTCAAGAGTTCAATCTGCGATTTCATGAAATGATACCAAAAGGAATATCGACTATAATATTATACAACTAGTCAGGCAGAAGAAACAAAGGTAAATGCAAGTTCTTCATCCACTTCTTTAATTGCAATTTGTACAGAAATGTTTTCTCGCAAAGAGAAATCAATAGCATAGGACAAGCAGTGGAAAAGTGGTTGTCAAATTAGTAGTCAACATAAAATTATTAGCCTAAAGATTTGACTAAACAAGCAGTTGGTATGGATCAAATATCATACTGCACATACTGTGCAGCGTGATCTTGATCTATGTCATCTACTATTTTAAAGCCCTTGTTTTTTGTTGTTGTTTTTGTTGTTGTTTTAAGTCTTTACCGAACGACAATTTTTTAGACAGGACCAAATTGAAGGCATCTGCAGACAACAAATTAAAGATCTTGGTAATATGATGATTTCTGGCTTTGATAGAGTAGAAAATATTTTGGCTACCAATATTTTCTCCTTTTCCCACAATGTTTTCTATTGGCTTCTTTCTCAGGGTCGTTAAAAGGCGGGGTTTTGTGGTAAAGAGTTAATCAAGGTTTATACTTATCTGATGTAAAACCCTTTACCAAACAATCCCTGACTTTTACGACCAAGAGAAAGAAGCCTTCTGAAAACATTGTGGGAAAAGGAGAAAATGCTGTTAAGCAGCATTTTCTCCTTTTTCTACAATGTTTTCTACTCTTCTAAAGTCAAGTTTCAAATTTTGAGTCTTGTTTATTTTGTTGTCTGCAAATGCTTTCAATTTGGACAAGTCTGAAATTTTACTGTTTGGTAAAGAGTGCACTTCACACATCTTATGAACCCAATTTAAAACAACTTTGAAAATTGACCATATTTTTCAAAAACTATCTTTAGTTATGGATGATCCTTTATTAAAAGTTATCTTGTTTATATTAAAGATTAAATTGAAGCATTGACTACTTCATGTGTACCAATCAAACTCCCCGTTACAAGCCCTAAGACTGCCCCACAAACAGCCAATCCATATCCTGCGTGAAGTGATCCCTGTTCTGAAGATACATTCTTAACTTTGGCATCAAATACAGCAACTGCTATGATGGCGCAGGCACCTGTAAAAAAACTATTACAGTACAAATTCTTTCACATTTCATATATCGTCGGTTTGCTTCCAAAACCTCGTAACTACAGCTTGTAACAAGCTGTAGTTACGAGGTTTTGGAAGCAAACCGACGACATATTTTTCTAAAGCTCTGAAACTTCAGACATGTTTTCGACGAAATTAAAATTCGGTTTTTTACTCCAAATGTTATCACACCTATCTCGGACAAGTATGATAAAGGGTCATGTTTCGTCAAAAACTAGGTCACCAGGCAAAATATTTGAAAACCCTTGTGTATGCCCCTGAGCATGACACGAGGTCAGAATTTTGTCAACAGGATCTCTCGGATGATTTTAAAAACTATGTCATGTGAAGTCAAAAACTGGGTTACCAGTTCACCAGGTCAAATCTTATTTAAAAGAGAAAAATCCTCCAGAGAACACTTTCCGTCCTATACTGTTGAAAGGAGGTGTGAGAGTTATTCTAAAAGACATTTTGAAAGAATATGAAAATGGTCACTTGGGACAAAAAAAAGGTCACCAGGTTAAACCTATAAAATCTTTGCCTGCCATCTATAGGTCACATTTTCAGTTTGTTACGAGCCAATCGTAACGAGAAAGAAAACCAGCAACAAGCTCTTAACAACTTATATTATTTATCTGTACACTTGACACGATTCCAAACTTGTCTGATATTGTCAAGACAAACAAGAGTATCAAGTTGAAATGTGGCCTGTAAAGTGCACATGACCTTTTCCTAAGATTTTACCCTGTGACCTACTTTTTGACCTGATGTGACCCAATTTCAAACTTGTCCGATATATTATCAATACAAACATTCCAACCAAAGTCCGTGAGTAATTGACTGAAAATGTGCCCTTTATAGAGTGCATGCAATGTAAAAGTTGACACCTGGACGATTCACGACGGACAAAGCACTATCACAAACACTCACCTGGAGCACTCCGTGCTCAGAGCTAAAAAGTTTGAAAATAAGCCATGAAAGTTTATCAGAATGTTTATACATAAAATCTGGATGAAATTAGAAATGGGTTATGTTTGGTAAAAAGCTCAAGTGGCCAGCTTCAGAGCCATCATGGCCTTCTTGTTTCCTCTTACATGTTTTCTTAGGCCAAACAGTGGTGTTACACCACCAATATTTTTAGCTCACCTTAGCACAAAGTGCTAAAGGTGAGCTATTGTGATCACCCAATGTCCGTCGTCCGTCGTACGTCTTCCGTCGTCCGTCAACAATTTCTTTAAACATCTTCTCCTCCTAAACCACTGGGCCAATCTTCATGAAACTTGGCGGGAATGTTCCTTGGGTGAAGCTCTACCAAAACTGTTCAAAAAATTTAATTCCACCCATAGCTCTGCTAACCATGGCAACAAAACGAAAAAAAAACGAAATCTTTGAAAACCTTCTCCTCTGAAACTAGATGGGGTAGAGCTTTGATATTTGGTGAGTAGCATCTCCTAATGGACCTCTACCAAGTTTGTTCAAATTATGCCCGTAGGGTCAAAACTGGCCCCGCCCCGGGGAATAACGCGTTTGAGCATAGGAACAAAGAAGGAAAACTTTAAAAATCTTCTCCTCTGAAACTTGAAGGCTTAAAGCTTTGATATTTGGTATGTAGCATCTCCTAGTGGACCTCTACCAAGTTTGTTCAAATTATATCCCTGGGGTCAAAACCGCCCCCACCCCGGGGATCACAAGTTTGAGCATAGGAACAAAGAAGGAAAACTTTAAAATTCTTCTGCTCTGAAACTAGATTGCGTAGAGCTTTGATATTTGGTATGTAGAACTTCCTAGTTTGTTCATATTATGCCCCTGGGGTCAAAACTGACCCCACCCCGGGGGTCATAAGTTTGAGCATAGGAACAAAGAAGGAAAACTTTAAAAATCTTCTCCTCTGAAAGTTGAAGTCGTAGAGCTTTGATATTTTGTATGTAGCATCTCCTAGTGGACCTCTACCATGTTTGTTCAAATTATGTCCCTGGGGTCAAAACTGGTCCCACCCCGGGGATCACAAATTTGAGCACAGGAACAAAGAAGGAAAACTTTAAAATTCTTTTCCTCAGAAACTAGAAAACATAGAGTTTTGATATTTGGTATGTAGCATCTCCTAGTAGACCTCTACCAAGGTCATTCAAATGATGTCCCCGGGGTCAAAACTGGCCCCACCCGGGGGTCACATGTTTGAGCATAGGAACAAAGAAGGAAAACTTTAAAATTCTTCTGCTCTGAAACTAGATGGCGTAGAGCTTTGATATTTGGTATGTAGCATCTCCTAGTGGACGTCTACCAAGTTTGTTTACATCATGCCCGTGGGGTCAAAACTGGCCCCGCCCCGGAGGTCACAAGTTCGAACATAGGAACAATGAAAGAAAATTTTAAAATTCTTCTTCTCTAAAACTAGAAGGCGTAGAGCTATGATATTTGGCCTGTAGCAATTCCTAGTGGATCTCTACCAAGTTTGTTCATATTGTGCCCTTGGGGTCAAAACTGGCCCTGCCTTGGGGGGGTCACAGGTTCGAACATAGCAACAAAGAAGGAAAACTTTAGAAATCTTCTCTGAAACTTGAAGGTGCAGAGCTTTGATATTTGATATGCAGAATCTTCTGGTGGACCTCTACCAAGTTTGGTCATATGATGTCCCTGGCGTCAAAACTGGCCATGCCCCGGAGGTCACAGGTTGGAACATAGGAACAAAGAAGGAAAATTTTAAATTTCTATTTCTCTTAAACGGGAAGGTGTAGAGCTTTGATACTTCGTATGTAGCATCTTTGAGTGGACCTCTACCAAGTTTGTCCCAAGGATGCCTGATTGCCCTATGTCCGGCGTCTGTCGCCCGTCAACAATTTCTTTAAACATCTTCTTCTCCTAGCCCACTGGGCCAATCTTGATGCAACTTGGCAGGGATATTCTTTGGGTGAAGCTTTACCAAAGTTGCTCAAAGAATTGAATTTCACTCATAAGCTATAGTCTAAGGTGAGCGTTCCAGGGCCAATGGCCCTCTTGTTTTTATTCAACTTTATCTTTTTCTGATACCACTCAGTTTGCTTAGTGTTTAATACTGTTTTCAACATTCTTTCAGTTATCACAATGGCCAGTTTACCATAACATAGCTACCTGGAATTTCTTTTATTAGTACTTCATACATTGTTCTCCCCAAGCTAATGGCTACTTTCCAATAATTATAACAAATATCCAAACATTGATCAGCAGTGAGAGAAGAATGAATGCTACCCATTGCAATGACTGAAGAATGAATGCTACCCGTTGCAATGACTGAAGAATGAATGCTACTCATATTGCAATAGCTGACGAATGAATGCTACTCATTGCAATGACTGAAGAATGAATGCTACTTATTGCAATGACTGGAGAATGAATGCTACTCATTGCAATGACTGGAGAATGAATGCTACTCATTGCAATGACTGTCATCAACTCTCTAAAAGAAATTGACAGAGCTGGGAACTGGAACCAGCGACCTGGGCCCGTATTCACCAGTCATTCTTGAGAACATTCTTAGTTTTATTCTCCAAGGTTTTCTAAATTTGTAAGTAACACAACTTCTGATTGGCTAAAACGAATAGTTTAGCCGATCGGAAGTTGTATTACTTACAAATGTAGAACATTCTGGAGAATAAGACAAAGAACGTTCTTAAGAATGGTTGATAAATACGGGTACCGTTCTGATACCAATACGACAAGAAATGAAGAAAATTAAGTGTAAAGCACATAGGACTAAAAGCTCTTCGATTTTTTTTTCTGAATACCGTGACTTACCACTAGTAATGCAAAGTGCCATCGAAATCATCTTTAGATACAATTTTGACTGGAGACGTAGGATGAAAATCCCAAAGCCAATAAGACCCAACGCTACGAATATGTCTGCTAGTATCATGAACGCCTGACAAGCATGTAGCCAGGAAACTTCTACTAAAGCTCCCACTGAAATGTATAAAAGACTTTTTAACCCTTTTTAAGTCAGGAGATTTAACATCTCCAGCTTTGACGAAAATCTAGGAAATATCACCAATCATGAAGCAGAGAATTTTGTATTGGAGCATGATTTTAACTCAGACTACACAAATTACCAAGAACTCGATAGACGTATCACTTATCAAGAAATCGAAAAAGTTGTTCGCGATTTAAAGCGTAATAAATCATATGCCAGTGATAACCTTTTAAATGAATACTTTATCGAATCTATTGACATACTTTCATCACATTTAGAAGATATTTTTAATAGTATATTTAATTCGGGATGTTTTCCTGAAAGTTGGTGTGAAGGTACTATTATCCCAATTTTTAAAAAAAATGACAGAAAAGATGTAAACAACTATCGCGGCATAACACTAGTAAGTTGTTTTTCCAAAATTTTTACCGGCGTATTAAATAATCGCATTTCGAATTGGATTGAAAATAATGGTATTTTGAGCGATGCTCAATTTGGATTTCGTAAAAACCGATCTACTACAGATGCCGTTTTTGTTCTTCATTCCCTCATCCAATATGTTTTAAATCGAAAAACTAGACTTTATTGTGCCTTTATAGATCTAAAGAAGGCGTTCGATAGTGTTTATCGAAACGGATTATGGTTTAAATTATATAATATAGGGCTTAAAGGTAAAATCTTAAGAGTAATACGCAATATGTACTCGGCAGTTAAACTACGTATTAGAAGCTGTAATGATTATTCAGACTTTTTCGAATGTGCAGTCGGTTTAAAACAAGGGGAGGTAATTTCTCCATTATTATTTTCTCTATTTTTAGAAGATCTCGAGCTATTTTTAGCAGACGATGTTAATTCTGGTATTACAATTGATGAAATCATGTTTATTCTACTCTTATTTGCAGATGACATGGTTATCCTTGGGAAAAGTCCGGAGGATCTCCAGAAAAGTTTGGATCGTTTAAACTTGTATTGTCATGAATGGGGATTAACTGTAAATGTAGAGAAGACCAAAATTGTTGTATTCAGGAAAAGAGGATTGTTAAGAGAAAATGAGCGCTGGCATTTCAATAATAGTTATATACAGGTCGTAAATGATTTTAATTATCTAGGAACAGTTTTTAATTATACTGGCACATTTATTCTAAACAATGAATTCATTACTGGAAAAGGCTTAAAAGCCCTTCACACTCTTATAACAAATACCAGTAAATATGATTTTAAAGAAAAAATTTTATTGCAGCTTTTTGACACTTTTGTAGGATCTACTTTGAATTACGGATGCGAAATAACTGGTTTTTCAAAAAGTAAACAAATAGAAAGGATCCATCTGAAATTCTTGAGATATATACTTAATGTTAAGCAATCAACAAGTACTATAAGTCTTTATGGGGAATTAGGACGATACCCACTTTATATTTCCAGAAATGTTAGAATAATTAAGTATTGGTGTAAACTATTAAAATCTGAAAATATACTTTTACAGCAAATATACCAAGCTATGTTAATTGATTGTAATAATGGTCTTAAAAACTGGGCATCGAATGTAAAGTCCCTCCTAGATACTACAGGCTTTTCTGATATATGGAATACACAGTCAAGTGCTAATCTTAAACCGTTCCCTTTAATCTTCAAAAGACGAATTATCGACATGTTCATACAAAATTGGTCTAGTTGTATAAATAATAATCAATCTACCAGGATATATAAAGATATTAAAGAGACTTTCTGCATAGAGGATTATATTACACTTTTACCTAAACATTTATATAGATTTATTGCAAAAATACGTTTGTCCTCTCATATTTTAAAAGTAGAAACGGGAAGATATGGCTCTCAACGAATCGATTATAATCAAAGAATTTGTAACCAGTGTAATAAAAATGAAGTTGAGGACGAGTTCCATTTTATTCTTATTTGTCCAGCATATTCTGACATACGTAATCAGTTTATTAGACCATACTATAGAAATAGACCAAGCATGTATAAATTAGTTCAGTTATTAAAATCAAGTAATAAAACAATTTTGAAAAATTTAGCCAAGTTTCTGAAAGAGGCCTTTAAGCGCAAAATAACGTTCGAAAATGGATAATTCACTATAAATACTCTTAAGAACTTTCATCAATTATACTACAGTTCCGGCATTTTTTTTTTTTCCTAACGCCAAGTCTCTATGATAATTCTTCTGTTTTTTTTTTCCTACTACTTGTTTCTTTTTGAATTTAACCTTCTCTGTGTGTGTATGTGTGTGTGTGTGGGGGGGGGGGGGGGGGGGTACTTGTGCTTGTGTGGGTGCGTGTGTGTGTGCGATTGTTTGTTTGTTTGTTTATGTTGTTAATTGTTTGTTTATTTGTTTGAATGACCTTGTGTATAAATTGTACTATTTTCATATTGTGTAACTAGAAACTATGTATAGTTTAAGTTACTTCAATAAAGTATCTATCTATCTATCTAAAGGAGAATGCTTAGGAAAACAATGTGAAAAAAATGCTGTTTACCTGCAATTTTTTCCTTTAGTCTCACAATATCTTTATCCTTGTGAAAGATAAATTTCATGTTTTGACTTGTATTTAATTTTTCATTTGCAACATTTTCTGATAACCAGCATTTTCTCCTTGGCCCACTATATTTACTACCCTTCCATGAAGAAATTACAATTTTCGAGTCACATTTATTTTGTTGTCTTCAGAGGCTTTTAATTTACAAGGTTTTTTTCGTTTGTTAATGTTAACCCATTAACAAACAAGTTTAAATGACCCTGAGAAAGATGGCTTTCGAAAAACAATATGGGGAAAAGGAGGGGAAAAAAGACGTATTCTACCTTTTTCAAAGACAAATTTTATAAGAATTATTAATCCTTTACCACATTGTCTTAATTTAGACAGCTTTAGAAAATATTGTTGAAAAAGGATAAAATGGTGGTAAGCAGTATTTCTTCTATTCCAAAAATATTTTCTACCGATTGAATGACAAATCCTATGATTTGAGCAAACCGATTTTTAGCTCACCTGAGTACGAAGTATTCAAGGTGAGCTTTTGATCGTGCTGTGTCCCTCAGCCCTTGTGCGTCGTCAATGCGTCAACATTTATTTTGTGTGCACTCTAGAGGTCACATTTTCAGTCGGATAGATATGAAGCTTGGTCAGAATGCTTGTCTTGATAATACCTAGGACAGGATTTAAATTGGGTCACGTCGGGTCCAAAAGTAGGTCACTAGGCTAAATCTGAGAAAAAAAAAACTTGTGTGTACTCTAGAGGCCACATTTTTAGCCTGATACTCTTGTTTGTCTTGATAATATATGGGACATGTTTGAAATTAGGTCATGTGGGGTAAAAAAGTAAATCACTGGGGTAAATCTTTGAGATTCCCTCTGTGCACCCTAGAGGGCACAATCAATTTTTTCCCGAAAGTCATGAAACTTGGTCAGAATGTTTGTCTTGATAATATCTCGGATAAGGTGAAAACTGGGTTTTTTTGGGTCAAACAGTAGGTAACAGGGTCAAATCAAAGAAAAACTTCGTGTGCACTCTCGATGCCAGATTTTCAGCCTGATATTCATTAAAGTCAGTCAAATCTTTTATTTTGATATCTTGGACAAATTCGAACTTCCCACATCACTCATGACTGCCTGAGCACTGATTAACCCTTTACTACACAAGTACGATTTTTGACGACCCTGAGAAAGAAGCCTTTTGAAAACATTGTGGGAAAAGGAGAAAATGATGGTAATCAGTTTTTTTCTCTTTTTCCGACAATGTTTTCTACCCTGTAAAAAAACAATTAAACCATTTGAGCCTCATTGAAATTGTGGTCTGCAAATGCTCTCAATTTGGACAGGGCTAAAACTTCGTCGTCTGGTAAAGATGTTATAGTTGTCACAAACAGTCGTCACAGGCGGAATTTGAATCCTAGTCCTGCGGGTCTCAAGACCCCGCCTGTGACGGCTGTTTGTGAGACCTGTTACAAAGAGTAAAGGTTTTTAAGGAGGTGATTGTCAAGTGTGACTAGTAAATTGTTTCAAAATCTATATAAGGTTTAAACAGGATTGAATTCTTTGAGCTGCACTAAATTTGTTTGTCTTTAAGCATTATCTCCCGCTAGATGGCATTCTATAAATACTCATCTATCTAATACGGGCATCCTGGGTACAGAACCGAAACACTTTCCTTCGCGACAACCGTTACTTTGAATTTCAAACTAAAATAAACCTTTACTCAATAATATGCTACCTCGTGCAATTCACTCAGCTATGATCAGCAGTCTACAGAAATCTGGAGTTAAAGCAGGTCTCATTTCTCCTCAAACGTATTGATAAAAGCTATCTATTTTCTACATTACTACTTTATAGAGCGTAATATTACAGTCAGCCCGCTTTTGGGGCTAGTGATGCGTCATACAAGACAGTCGAATCTTCGAAGAATATGACATGCGCAGACAACGGTCTTTAAGTGTTGTAAATGCGGATGGATTAGTTAATAGGCTAAATTTATTTCATATCGATTGTGAAAAAATTTCTCGTAACTTAAACTGATATCACTAGATTCTCTTTCCTTGAAACTATACCACTACAAAAATTAGACTCCTCTTCATGCATTTGGTGCAGCCTGATCTTCACTTTGCATTCCCCTAACAAAGTTACCTTGGGTATGAAAAGAGTTAACTCTTTACCAAATGACAAAAAATATTTACAAGTGTTCAAATTGAAAGCCTTTACAGAGGACATAGGTGTAATAAATGTGACTCAAAACACGAAATTTGTTTCTGGAAGGGTTGAAAACGGTGCAGAAAAAACATGCTGTAGACCAGCTTTTTTTCTTCTACTTCAATGTTCTTAAAAAGTATTTATCGTAGAAACATTGAAAGTAATGTTTGTTAGAAGGTTAACAATAGAAAAAAAAACTCACATGAATGCCATGTAAGGCACTCCTCTATATCCCCGGGAGAGATGTGGCAGATTTTCCAAAGTCCAAAATGAGCATTTCCTTGCTTTCCTGGATATAGATACCAGTAATCTAACGCTGTGGAAAGAATGCAAACTATGAGACCAAAAAGTCCCGAAATGAGCGTGGCAATAGCTAGTTTCATAATTGGTTGAATTTGTCCTTTACCGTCACTGACTCTGAAAAAAAATCAATATGATAAATTTTGTGAAAGACAGAGAGCCTGCAGCAAGGGAGGGAGTCTGAAAGAGGGGACAGCATAGAAGAGAGAGAGAGAGGGGGTAGTTGAAGAAAGAACGAGGGATAAAAAGGTGAAAGGGAGGAGAGAGAGAGGGGGAGAGAAAGAAAGAGAGGCAGGCCGAGGGAGAGAGAGTCAGAGGAAGAGGACCAGAAGTAGACAGACAGAGAGAGAGGGAACCAGAGGGAGAAAACCAGAAGGAGTGAGCCAGAATGAGAGAGAGAGAGAGAAAGGCTGGAGAGAGAGAGAGAGAGGGGAGAGAAAGAAAGAGAGGCAGGCCGAGGGAGAGAGAGCCAGAGGAAGAGGACCAGAAGTAGACAGACAGAGGGAGAGGGAACCAGAGGGAAAAAACCAGAAGGAGTGAGCCAGAATGAGAGAGAGAGAGAGAGAAAAAGGGAGGAGAGAGAGAGGGAGAGAGACAGAAAGAGAGGCAGGCCGAGGGAGAGAGAGCCAGAGGAAGAGGACCAGAAGTAGACAGACAGAGGGAGAGGGAACCAGAGGGAAAAAACCAGAAGGAGTGAGCCAGAATGAGAGAGAGAGAGAGAGAGAGATCTGAGAGGAACTTCACTGTGTTACGGGAGATCACTCCTTCCTTACTGCATATTTTCGTCGTATAAAATCAATACCTAACAACTGCGTCAGAGAAAATACTCTTTGGGTAAGTGGTTATGGTACTGGTATTTTAAATCTCTGAAAACGAGGATGTTTGCCCGTCATAGGTTCGAATCCCTTTAGATGCGGTTTCTATTTGAGCAATACTGATTTATTGCGGACTTTCATGTTCGTAAAAACTGGAAGACAGCAAAAGAAAGAGGGCCACAGAGGAAGAAAGCCAGAATGAAGGAGAGTACAAGGACAGGTAAAAGCATCTATGAAAGTTTGATAGATCATAGACAAAGGGAAAAAGAGATAGACTTAAACAGAAAGGAAAAGAGCAATGGGCAGGGAGGAAGGAAGCCAAAGAGATAACTTGAGAGAAGGAGAGTAAAAATAAATGCCAGAGAGATAGGGTAAAAGCGAAAGAGAGATAAGCATACTGGAAGTGATAGGTGTCTTGGAGAAAAGACTTAGGTAAAACCAGTCAAAGTAAGACGGGGAAAAAACAGATATGCGGACATGAATGTATATGTCGTAGGCCAAATTGGAATCTAGGCAGATCCGGAATCTGCCTAGACCAAATTAGAATTCAAATTTTGTGTAGACCAAAATGCATTGTTTTCTAATATTTCATTTAAATATATTGATTTAATTATGTTTACAATTGAGAGGTATTTTCATTTAAAGCATTTTATATGATTTTTCACAATCGCTCTTTTTTCCACCTTTTTTATTAGTACAAGACATTCAAAATTTATATTTACTCTGAATTTCTGACTAAAACTTCTTTTATTTTGGGGTTTACGTTTAAAAGTAAGATGATTCATATGTAGATGCCCTATATTTAACGAGAAATTATTAAAATTTGGTTTAGGCAGATTGTAGAGATGCAAAGCTAAACTGGAATCCTGATTTGTTATAGACAAATTCCAGTTTGGTCTAGGCAGATTCCGGATCTGCCTGGATTCCAGTTTGGACTACGACATATGTACATAAACACAAAATCTAGCCTAATTCATTACAAATCGCAGATCAAGTTTACAAGATACATATGCATGGCGAAATACATTTTTCATACGAACCTCTAAACGGCCACTTTATTTGGAATTTTTCATAGACCTTTTCTTGCGCCCGCTGCCTATAAAAGGGACAGCTTATTTGGTTTCATTTTTATGCAGAATAATTGATCGGTCTGAAAAACATACCTGAGCCAAATTCTGGCGAGAATTCATTCGATTTTTATCGCGGAAGAAATTATTTGCGGTTCATTTATTCAACATTGTCATTTGAAAAATCAAGTTTTTGAAAACATCATGCTTCTTTTTTTTTCGGATAACATTTTTTCACAGAAAATAATTTTCATGTTTTTTTTTTTTTCTTATTGCTTACAAAAGTTGAGTATTTTATGCTTCTCTGTTTAAGCTGTTTTGGCTGGTAGACACCACGCACGCGCAAACATCTAGTTTTCCTTTTTTTGAAAAGGAGAGTCCTACAGTCGACAAAATCCAGAAACTTTTTATCACAAGACCATGGTTAACGTCCAGATATTTGTCACAATTTGTTTTTTATGAACATTTCTTTTACTTGCTCCAATTTATAGAAGAAACAAAAGTGGCCGTTTAGAAGTTCGTTTCAGTATACATATGATGTCTTACCCTCTGTAACATGTGCCCTAAAAGACAATATAACACTGTCTGTGACTGCGCAAAACAGTGAAGTAAATAACAATTACAGGAAGGAAGGATATGAATGTTTCTATCAACCATTATGTATTCTATATAATTTCAAATGACTAATGTTTAACCCTTTACTGCATATGTGAGAAAGCTGTCAGTAGCTTTGAAAGAAAATTAAACAAAGGATGGTATTGGTAAAGGGAGCTCAAAGAAAGTTTCGATAGGTGCACTAGGTGCATTGTGGGAAAAGGAGAAATTGCTGGCTTCTAACATTTTTCTCCTTTACCTACAACGTTTCAAAAAGGCTTTTACCTCAGGGTCGTCAAAAGTATTCATTGTGTGGTAAAGGGTTAACCCTTTACCACACAATGACGACTTTTGATACCCCTGAAAGAGAAGGATGTTGAAAACATTGTGGGAAAAGGAGAAAATGCTGGTTACCAGCGATATTGAAACTGTCATCAGCAAATGCTTTCAATTTGGACCAGTCTAAAATTTTATTGTGCAGTAAAGAGTTTAATAATAAGGAAAACATCAAATAACTGGTGACGAGTATTTTCTCCTTGTCACACGACGTTTCTTGTCCGTGATTTCAAAGTCTACCAATGCTTTGAATTTGGACTAGTCTAAAATTTTGTCATCTGGTGACGGATTGACTCTTTACTTGATACCAAAATTCTGGTAACCAGCATTTTCTCCTTTTCCCACAATGTTTTCTACTCTTCACAAAAACAAATTTCAAATTTTCAGTCACTTTTATTTCGTCGTCTGCAAATGCTTTCGATTTGGACAAGCCTAGAATATTGTAGTTTGATAATGAGTTAAGCAAACATTCCCAACTTTCAGCTGCAGGTCGAGCAAGAATAACTCCCCTTGGAATATTCATCGATAATCTGGTCCCAAAGGATCTCCGATAACGGCTTGTCATACAGAATTTCAGAAGGGAAAAAATTTTGATCGACTAAAACACATTTTTCTTCTAAAATGATTAAAATCTATATATATAACGTCTTGAAGTATTCTGTAATACCTATATTTCACTGCAATATAATTTTAATTTCTGTAGCAAAATGGGAAGTTGCGTCCATTTTGATTTAAAGTTACTGACCCATTCTCCTTCTTATTTCTAAAGAAAGGTTTAAGAAATTTGCTCTTGCGTTGTTTTTGACGCTAAATAACATAAAAATAAATTGCAAGAAAAAAATCTATAACGTCTTGAAGTATTCTATGTTTTGTTGTGATTACGATCAAAATATTCGTTTACATTTGTTACATTGAGATCTTGCGTCCATTTCAGTTCAAAAACGACACTATCGTTAATCTTTTTATAAAAATGCTGTATCGAGCTAAGTGAGATTTTAAGACTGGGTGAAAAGATTTAGCAACGGATAAAGGAAAGAAAAGAACAGATGACATGATAACCTTGTCTATTGTTTTGTCCTGTTTTTACGCATTGTCAAAATATATAATGATTGTGTTTATCATTTTTATACATGTACGTGTATATTATCTGCATCAGTGAAAACTTTGAAGAGATTTGTAAAATCGTTATCTTCCCGGTATCGTCTTTTTTTTCAGAAATTAATATTTTTTTTTTTTTTTTTTTCTTTATTTGTTAGCATAAATTCGTTTAAATTGTATTTTTTTCTTTTTTTATTCTTTATTTCTAAAGAAGATTGAGATTGTTGCACTACTGGATCATTATAATAATTATGATAATAGACCAAAAGTAAATTGCACAAGAAATGCAGTCAATAGACCAATAACAAACTGTACAAAACAGGCAGTCTGGTCCTGGGCCGAATCGGTTTTATTTTATGTGTCGAAATTCTTTTGGTTTATAAAAAAATGACGTTGCAATATCAATATGTGACTGAAATCAGTATAAAACAATTTGCGTTTTGGGAGTACAGCACACTCCGGAATTTTAAAGGTCCTGAATAAAAGCTTTTGTAAACATTGTGAGAAAGAGAGAAATTCCAATAGCCAGTTTTGTTTCCTTTTCCTACAATGTTTCTACTCTTTTAAAGTGAAGAATATCAATTGAGCTATATTTGATTGATTTTCTGAAATTGCTTTTTTCAAAGGTTAGTGAAGTCAAAAAGTTCTCCATGTAGGAAAAAGTTTTATTGATTTTTGAAAACACATGAAAGGGAGAAAATACATGTGATCAGCTTGAAAATAGCGAAGAAACATGAACATGTGAGCTGTCGCCATAAAATACTTTTGAAATGGCATTAATCATCACACATTTGAAAGTAAAAAGCTTAAGAGAGGAGGCGGGCAAATTGGAATTCCTTATACAAAATCTTGTTAAACTTGACTTTAAATCCTTAGAAATAATCTCATAAAAAAGTCTGATCTTATATCTGATCTATACGATTCTTGATACATATTTCACTAGGATGCTGTCATGATCAAATAACCAAGCCATAAACATCAGTCCATTAGTATTTAGGTACTTGTATATCTAAACGAACATAGCATGGGGTCCCTATGTCAATGTATACCATTACGTAACACCTATCAAGATACCCGATAGGTGTCTTATCTAACAGTGAGACTCGGTCATCATCGGGGAACTCCGGCAAAATGCGAACGATCAGGGAAAAGGAAAAAAATATGATAGCTGCTTTAAAAAAACTGTAAAAAGGGATAAAAATGTATTTTCTAAATGACTGAAAACTACGCCATATTAAAGAACAGTAAATAAACTTTCTGACTTCACTAAAGATAATTTTGATTATCCAACACAATGTGCAGGCTGATTTCTGTTTACCGTGTGCACACAAAACACACATGCTGACTTCTTTTAAAGAAAAAAATGACGAAATCATTTTAAACAGAACTGACCTATTGAACATAAAGGTTAAAAAGTACAATTTGTATTCGGTTGTTTTGTTTATGATAGATCAGAAGATACCAGTGTGATCTAATCTACCACCACACTTTTCCCAGCCTAGTATACGTATTTGTGACGATGCTATACGAAACAATTACATGTACAATAAAATACCGTCTGCTGACTATGTTATAGCTCTATGCTACAGGTTGGAGATCAATGTTTTCAAAAGCATTGTAACAAGAGAAACCTCCTCATACTATCCCTATAACTTTGTGGGTAGCTATTCAGAAATGTATCCAACCGATGTATTTTTACTATTGTACCATTTTTGTTGATAAGTCAATAAAAATATCAGAGATTGAAATCAAAATAAGGATGAAAAATCACGGATAAAATTCCAAAGATGCCGTAAACATATGTGCATACTGTTACATTTCGAGTGTTCGTGTTGCACTCCTCCCCCGGCTTTTGTCCAATCATAAGGAACTTGTCCTGCGGGTATTTTTTTAACTCTTCAGGAACTGGCAATGTATGACTGCCCCAATATTTAAGGGATACGGACAAAACCCCCCTAGGACAAAACACCCCTGGACAAAACCCCATACCCTTAACTGAAAAGTGGACAAAACTCCCATGGTTTTAACATGATTCTTTTTGTACAATCATTTTAAAGTTGAATAAAATTTACTGCTTTAAATACTTGTGGGGGTTGTAAAAAATAATGTTTTTGTTTAAGTTAAATTAATTTGATATGAATTTTTTTTCTTTAAATTGTGCTTTATGTCAGATCAAAAATATTTGGGTTTTTTTTTTTTTCGTAAAATTTTGCTTTATGACCAAAAATGTGTTTTTTTCTTAATACATTCATAATAAATTCATAATAAATTATAAATGCAATTATGCAATGGAAAAAAATCATTTATATATATTAATCAAAGGATTTTTTTTTCTTATTTGGTGCTTTTATATGTTCAAATCTACTACTTAATATTCGTGAATATGACAGGTGTAAACTTGCAAATCAGGTGTCTTAATCCCTTCTCAACACCTGTCTTGCCCAAGTCTGCATAGGTGTTGATATATCAATAGAAATTATCAACGAACTTGAGGTACAAATTAAAACATGTTAATATCTAAATCATTTTTTGCCTTTCGTGTTTGATTTTTTTCCTTAAATCAAACAGACTTGTTTTGAAAACTATTTGCAAATTATGTGTGTTTTCTCAAATTTATATGCTTTTTTATATATGATGGGGGTTTTGTCCTAGGGGGCTTTTATCCTATGGGGGTTTTGTCCTGGGGGGGTTTGTCCATGGGGGTTTCATCCTAGGGGTTTTTGTCCTAGGGGGGGTTTTGTCCTACACTCATATTTAAAGCAGTTGTAGACAACACAATAAACATGGCTCATATTATTGAATTTGTATCAAGTAAGGCATGACATCATTGCTTGAAAAAGAGCAAATGCTGGGTACCAGCATTACTATCGCTGACCATAAGTTCTCAAACGTGTGCTTTCGGTAAAATTTGGGGTAAGACCTGAAATGAAAACAAATGCTACAAGTTTTAGTACCCCAGTAATTTACGACCCCAGATATCCCGCAGAGTTATTTTCCAATAAATTGAAACCCTCTACACTTGAAGCGCGAAATTCGGGTTATAAGTGCAAAGGGTTTGCAGAGATCGCCAGTCAATATATCAATCCATAGGTTACCGATTTCACGGCCAAAAGGGATCAAACTCAAATTATAATTTAATTGGCTTACATAGCGGTCAAATAGCAGTTACCGGGTTTGATTTGCATGATAAAGTTGGCCATCTAAAGTTGTACCTAGCAGCCTTACTGGTGAACAAAACAAAATATCTCTAGATAAAGAACATTAACAATATTATGGCGGAAAAAGGTACTTTGCAAAAACAACAATATACTCATGATATAGGTTGATCCTCGTGATGTTGGAAAAAAGTCAATGCACTGAACTCGGTACAAAGTACAAAATTTTAAACGTGTCCAAAAAAAAAGCATTTGTAGATTATAAATCAAATAACAGTCTCAAATGATGAGATTTGCCTCTTACTAGAGATGTACAAGCCGACACCGAATACGGACATTTGACAAGATATGCGGAGTTTAGACAAGGGGTTCGTCTCAAAATCTACGAGACTATCGATAAAGGTAATTCGCTATTTAAGAGACGCTCGCTGTCGATCGTCTGCTTTTGCAAGGTACTTTTAAATAGACCACGCTAAAATTTCACTTCTCAGAGAATAAAAACGATGTCTGTAATATTTCTATGAGGAATTGTACGGAGCCCGGTAGGTGTCATGCTCTACACATTTTTTATTTCGAAAAAACGAAATGCTAAATCGTTAAAACGAAATACTATTTCGAGAAAACGAAATGCTAAATCGTTAAAACGAAATACTATTTCGAGAAAACGAAATATTATTTCGAGAAAACGAAATACTAAATCGTTAAAACGAAATGCTATTTCTAGAAAACGAAATAGGTTTGTTCGGTTTACTTGGTTGTCATAGTATACAGATTGTGAAGTCACGGGCTTTTCGTCCCTGGGCTTGTTCGTCCCAAGTTATGTACGTGCCAAGCAAAGTTTTAATACTGCATACTTTTGACGGATTTATATAGTAGTTTTCCCCATCATTACGTTTAGAGAGGAAATCAAGGTACTGAAAAACGTCCATGGATATGGACATGAACTTTCAATCTACAGGGTACTGTAGGACGATTAGCAGAAGAAAGAGGCTGTTTAGTACAGACTACCACGATATAACTGCAATAATGTTGAAAACGGCTTTGAGCAACACGATCTAACGAACAAACTCTGTATTCCTTATCATAGTGCTTCTTACGAAAAACATGTTACAACGAACCAATGGTAAACGCTATTTTGCAAACAAAAGGCAATAAACGTGTCATTGTGTTTTGAAGAGGAGGGGGTAGTTCCAGTCCCGTAGGAAGCATTTTCAAGGGGGGGGGGCTAATTTTTTTCGGGGGGGGGGGGGGGAGAGGTAACTATTTTTTAAGAAGGGGGTATATTTGCTTCATCGGTTCGTAAAAGTGGAACTGTGCACATTTATCTAGAGAAATAAAAGAGCCCTTTCCGCCCGCACCTCCCCCCCCCATAGCCATGTTTTTCATCGGATCAAAACTTAACAAACGTTTTTGAAAAGGGTTACCAAAGGAGCATTTCTGTGAAATTACATCAAAATCTGACCAGCGGTTTCAGAAGAGATTTAAAAAATTCCATTTGGTTGCCATGACAACCAGAGATTTTTATAGAATCAAATTCTTGCGACAATTTTTAAGAGGACCTCTCAAGAAACATTCCAGCCAAGTTTGGTCCAAATCGGCACAGCAGTTTAGGAGGAGAAGATGTTTAAAGAAATTTTTGATGATGGATGACGAACAATGGAAGAGGCACGACGGACACAGGACGATTCTAAAAGCTCCCCTTGGGCATGTTGTGCTCAGGTGAGCTAAATAAAAGATAAAATGAACAGAGGTCTATTTAATGCAAACAAAGTAGACCTAGGTTGCGATCATTAACAAAAACAAGAGGGCAAAGGTGGTCTGTTCACCTAAATATTTGAGTAGAGCATAGCCAGTTTTTTTTCCCAAAACTGTTTCTTCAATAACTTCAATAAAAAGAACAAGAGCACTGCATGCTGGTGCCAACGAATGGCTGTTGGGTGCTGGATAGTAAATTAAAATCATAATTTAAACAACGGGTATAACACATCATAATTCAAACAACGATCAGCGGTGAGAGAGGAATGAATCCTGTCACAATGACTATCATCAATCCTCGGAAAGAAATTGGCCGAGCCGGAGATCGAACTCACGACCCCTGTTCTCATGTCCTGTACGCTATCGACTGAGCTACCGGGGCTTGGCGGAACATCTCTGTAAAATTATTTCAAAATCTGATAACCGGTTTCAGAGGATCTTTAAAACGTTCTTAGAAAAATTCCATTTGGTTGCCAGAGGTTTTGATAGATCAAATTCTGAGAACAAACTTTAAAGAGGATCTCCCATGGAATATTAAAGCCATTTTGGTCCAAGTTGACCCTGCAGTTTAGAAGGACAAGTTAAATACTTGTTGACATAGCAAGATGCAAAGAGCACCCACCATCACCACTACCACCACCATCACCACTACCAACACGGGGTCCCCCAGGTGGCTCACTGTTGAGCGTGTCGGACTCATGACCTGGTGGCTGTGAGTTCGATACCCGGTTGAGTCGAATTTTCTTTCCGACGTATTTTCGCCTCTCACCTCTGCTGAAGCATGTCAGAAAAGTTTTCGATGGCTTTGGAAATAAAGTTGTGTTAGTACTGGTGTGAGAAAACCAGGACACAAATGTGCGTCACCGACCGCCATGATATGTCCTTAGCTGTTAAAGTGACGTTAAACCCCAAAACAACCAACCAACCAACCAACCAAACAACCACCACCACGGCCATGTTTTTCGACGAATCAAAATTTCATAAATATTTTTTTCCAAAGGGGCATCCAAGGAACATTAATGTGAATTTATTTCAAATTCTGAGAAGAAGATTTTTAAAGAATATGAACAGCCCTCCTCACTGCGGCTATGTTTTATGACGGATCAAAATTTCGCGAACAATGTTTGAAAAGGGTCATCTAAGGATCATTTCTGTGAAATTATTTCAAAATCTGGTCAGCGTTTTCAGAGGAGAAAATCTTTATAGAATTTCTTAGAAAATTCTATTTGGTTGCCATGACAACCACAGTTTTTGATAGAATCAAATTCTTTGAACCATTTTAAAAGAGAACCTCCCAAAGAACATTCCAGCCAAGTTTGGTCCAAATTGACCCAGCGATTTAGGAGGAGAAGATCATTAAAGAATTGTTGACGACGGACGAAGCACAACGGACATACGGTGATCCTAAAAGCTCCCCTAAGCACGCTGTGCTCAGGGGAGCTTAAAAAGCAGATCGGTCGGAACAGGACGTTTAATCAACAAGAATTAAAGTTTAATTTAACCCATTACCACACAATCTATACTTTTGACGCCGCTGAGAAAGAAGCCTTTTGAAAACACTGTAGGAAAAGGAGAAAATGCTGGTAACCAGCATTTTCTACTTTTCTCACAGTGTTTTCAACCCTTTCCAGAACAAATTTCAATTTTTCAGTCAACTTTATTTTGTCGTCTGCAAATGCTTTCAATTTGAACCAGTCTAAAACTTTGTCGTGTGGTAATGGGTTAATTGTACACTATGTCAATGCAATATTTAAATTTGCTTTTTAAAGCACCCCCCGCACCCCTCCCCTTCCCGTTCCTACGGGCCTGGGGAAGTACTATAAACGACCAAGAGAACGTTTTATTTAAAGTATTTTTACATGTAAATAACAACTTATTTTAGAAGGCAAATAGCACTATACATTCAAACACGATCTATAAGGAGTGAGGGACGAACAAGCTCGGGCGAACAAGCCCAGCTGACGAACAAGCCCAGGGACGGACTGGTTTTGGGACGAAAAAGCCCGGAGCCACTCATCTCACATTGAACTGGCCACCGTTGTATACCGTGTATTACAACAGGCACAAGCTAATCGTACCGTGCCCTGTGATTGGATAATTGATACGGCCAATGAAACGGCTCGATACATATATCGAGTAACCTGACAATGTGCTCAGTTGACTTTCATTTCATTCTTATTTTGATTATTATGTTATTAATAAATAATAGAATACAGGTATTCATAGAGCATAATTTATAACTTTCAGATAAAAGGACCTTTTCCATCTAGAATGATCATTTTTTTTTTTAATAAAGAGGAGAGGGAAATCTGAACATTTCATTGTGAGAAAAGGAGAAACTACTTGTAACAAGCAATTTCTCCTTTTCTCACAAATTTTTCTTCCCTATATGGTACTTATTTTCAATTTAAATGCTCTTTAAAATGTCGTCTGCAATTTGTTTCAATTTGGACCAGTCTAAAATTTGGTCGTCTGGTTATGGGTTAATTAGATACTTTTATTTCAAATCCTCTCTAAATTCTTTATTCATTTAATTTTTTGACTATTAGACATCTGAACAACTGAGTAATACATAAATATTCGGCAAGCAATTTTCCCCTCTTTTAATTTTTTTCCCCCAAACACTTGTTAGTAAATGTTAAAACATGCTTCTTTATTCTTTACAAAACGAAGAAATTAAATGTTAAGGGAAAATTAAATGATAATTAGACACCACATGTGTTTTATTGCCCCTGGGCTTATCTCCGCAGGCTTCTTCAAAGGGACAACAGACTTTAATCTTTGAGAATTGCAACCTACAATTCAATTTATAAGATAATTGATTATCTTATTACCCTTTCTGCTTTATCAAGTACAAATTTGTGCATTATATTTGTTATTTTGATGTTAATTTTTTAGTAAAAATTCAACGTCAGCACTTGAAAATTTTTCATGTATTCATTAATTTAGCATTTATTAAAAACATAATAATCAAATAATACACTTATAATCATTAACATTTTTTTTCTATCAAATTTTAGACATTCATCGATTGTTTGTTGAAATGATTCCATGCATAAGTAATTATATTATGATCACAAAACAATCACTTTAAAAGACAGTAGTATTGAAAATTATTTTCATAGCTATTGCTTTTTACACCCACCAAAAACATACACTGAAAAATCAAGAGACGCTACTCTAAGTTACTACTTGCACAGTTACCTCGCCTAATACGGGCAGAATTCGCCCCGTATCGATTAGCCTGTACCGGTCCCTATACACGTAGTAGTATCAGGGGCGGTAACCAGTCTAATCTCACATGACAATGACAACCAAGCGTTCCGAACATAGCATTTCGTTTTAACGATTTAGTATTTCGTTTTCTCGAAATAGTATTTCGTGATAACGATTTAGCATTTCGTTTTCTCGAAATAGTATTTCGTTTTAACGATTTAGCATTTCGTTTTCTCGAAATAGCATTTCGTTATAACGATTTAGCATTTCGTTTTCTCGAAATAGTATTTCGTTTTAACGATTTAGCATTTCGTTTTTTCGAAATAAAAAATGTGTAGAGCATGACACCTACTGGGCTCCGTAGAATTGTAACATATGTAACACACTGAGTTACATTTGGCCGTAACTCTTCCTTTGATCGTATTGTGGATTTTAGTTTACTACTCTTTGGTCTATTGCAATACAAGTAAACTACCCAAACCACCCAAACATTAACTAAAAACATGAACCATTTCCTTTGGTAAAACCCTTTACGGTTTCTTAACCCTTTTCCAAGCAATCCCTGGTTTTTACGGGTCTGAAATAGTAGCCTTTTGAAAACATTGTGGGAAAAGGAGAAAATACTGGTAACTAGCATTTTCTCCTTTTCCCACAATGTTTTCAGCAAGAGTTGAATTGTCGTCTGCAAATGATTTCAATTCGGTCTAGTCCAAAAATTTGTCGTTTGGGAAAGGGTTAAGTCAATTGTTCCTCCATTCTAGATCTAATCACTTCAGTATGATGGTACCGCAACATTCTGTCCTGATCTTAACATTCTCTCAACAGATCTTAGCTTAATAAGTATTTACGTAAAAAAAACAAAAACGATTGTGCATCGCACACCTCATTTTTAGGGTAATAAAACACCCCTAAAACCGGTATTCATACGGCGGTATAAGCGAAAGAGGCATCAATATAAAAAAAACTCGAAGAAAACTATATTCCAATAATGCATTTCTCAATAAGTCATAGAATTCTTGTATATTGAGTCTTCACTTAAAACGTTTTAAACTTCCCCCTTTTTACATTAGGAGACTGATGCGTCTTTTTTGGCATACCAAAGCAGAGCATACTCTTCCAATCACACCGAGAAACTGTCGGGGTGATGCCAAACTGAACTCAAGCTTTTGTACCCCTTTACCTGAGCGATTGCATGTTCAACAGACACTCTATACCTCCTGTAGTATCTGTTGTACCTCTCACACATTACCCTTTCTTGACCCTGTATTCTGCGGAGATGTGCTATACGGCGTTATGATTGGGTATCCATTTGGGTAAATTTGGCCCGCAAGAAGAACACAATCGACAGGAAAAGGTAGATCTTGAGCATCTATTGACGCATAATTTTTTGAGTTGGTGCATCATTCTGATGGCCATGAAAACCAGGCTCAATATATCTAATCATACCTTCATTGTCAACGATTATTTGAGTATGAAGGCAGTGATAATTTCTATGGCCAGAATAAAACTGTTGTTGGTTTTGAACTGGTCGGTATATTTAATGGCTTGTTCCATCTATAGCCCAAACAGCAGAATGTATTTCAAGCCAATTTTCCTTCAGTTCTCTCCTTTCTGCAATAGAGGACCGTTGTATAAGGCCTATACATCGACAAAGTGGAGGAAAAAGAGAAAATGTTGCAACTAGCTTTTTATCCCTTCCACGTAATATTTTCTTTCCAATCAAAGGCAGGAAACATAAATTTACCAACACTTAATTTGCTGTATTCAAGTGCTTTCGATTTGGTCCAGTCCAAAATTTTGTGGTGTGGTAAGGTTTTAAATGACGCTGTGTTTTCATTTGCTTTCGTTTTTTATCATGTCAATTGTACATGCTACTTTGATTAAAGTCATTAAAGTCTCTCAGAGGATCTCGCTACTTCATGATTTAAATTCATGATTTTTTGGCCCCAAACCAGTGCATAAAAATCGGTATTCACTTTACCATGGGTTTGTTATATTTTTTTGACATAAATATAAAATTTGACATCTACATTAATTTGCGAGCAAAATAAATATTTGTTGAACGACTGTAAAATAAACATTTTAAAATGACTAATTTCTTTAAAAAATTGACAGAGGTTGGCCAGCGCACATGAAATCGTTTGATGTTGACTTTTTGTTTTTCGCAAATGCGAGTAGATCCCTTTCATATATTCTACGGAAACAAATTAAAGGTACTCATGTTTTCCTGGCTTTCTCACACAACTCTCTTTGCATATATCGTTGCATGTAACTGACTACTTTTCTCACATGCACCAGAGCGGTGAAAAAAGCCGCAGAAAGGTTTGCTTCATCTAAGTATCCAACCCGCAATTTTCTGCAAAAAAAGGGGGGTTTAATGCATTTCCGTTATCCATGGTACCAAATAAGTCATCATATAGTTAGTGGTATATGACATCTACCTTTTTTAATAACCTACTTAATAATGAGGTTGACTGGTCCTTTGACATACAAAACTGATCAATAGCAAAAATTTTCTGCCAAGGTCAGCGTGATGCTTTTCGCAGATGCACTAAGCCCCCTTTTCCCTGAATGATATTTTGGTTTCATATGAGGAGCTTGCTCACCCTTGTCACAAATGTGCCAGGAAAACGGCTTTCAGGGAGCCGCCGCATGAACATGGCCACATTTTGGAGCACTCGTAAATCACTCTTTATTTATACCAATATTAATGCCAAGAAGTAAATCAAAAGCCAGAGGGAAAATTGACGGAAGTCTCCTAAACTATTCTTTTTCAATTTATGCGAAATTTAACGATATAAAATCTTATTTACCCATTACACGAGTCGTCGACGCCTGAGCAGTGAGATACATGCCAATGGTTATACAATGATTAGATGGCATTTTAATAGCATTCAGAAAACCTACGACAGGCTTAAAGTTTCATCTCAGGTTACGCTATGCAGTCCAAAAAAGATAATACGTATTGGTCGATACTTATTCCTCGGATGCTCGAAGGCATAGATCATGAATGGCTTTTGAAAACATTGTGGGAAAAGGACTAAATGCTAGGGACAAACATTTTTCACCTTTTCCCACAATGTTTTCTACATGTACCTAATCAAAGATAGAAACCTCCACTTAAGCTACATTTAATTAGTCGTCTGCAATTGCTTTTATTTGGTCTGGTAAAAAAAAAGGCAATTTAGTAAAGATTTAATTGTAAAAAAAAACCTAGCCTGTGTTCCAGCCCGGTCATTTTTGTTTTCTCTTTTATATTCGGACTTTACTCTGTCAACAATACAGTGTCATTGTTTGATAAATTTACGTCCAAATGTAAAGATGGGAAAAATGATCGGACTGAAATCCTGGGCGAGTAAAAACCATACAGGTACGACAGAAAAACGGTAGATGCGGATAGAGGTAATTAGCGGATTACATTTATCGATAATCTCCAAGCTTCTGAGATGACCCCCGCTCAAAATATCCGTACTCCGTGCTTTTATTCCTTACTCAGTGTCGGCTTGTACATCTCTAATAGTCAAGTAACATTGTGGAATCAAAGCGTTGAAAACTCTGAAGTGGTATTTTTCAAGGAAACCCATTGTGTGGAATTAATAGTTTGAAAGAAACAGAGACATATTGTTCAGATATTGGCTTAAAAGTCAATCCACTAAGCAAATGAATACCTTTTGGGTTGAAGGGAGAGTATTCATGACAAAGTTTGGTTTATTTTTGTATAAGTGGTCTCCTTTTGATCATGAGGAAGAAGCAGGAGTAACTCCCCTTGACAATAATATGCATGACGAATAGAGAGAAAAATCCTGTTGATATATCGAACAAAATTAAGTTTGTTCCTGAAAACTATAACTTTGAAATATCTCTAGCCTTTTACATTCAATTTCCAACATTACAATCAATAGACGATAAGCGATATTTCCATTTTATCGTAAGCGACGCACCAGTATTATCACGTGATACCGGACAATCAAAGCATTATTTCAGTAACAAATGCCGTATGTCCCGTTCGAAAATCCTTTAAATTTGGACAAATTCATAACTGAAAAGAAAATGACATTGCAAGAAATCTATGGAAATCAATTCTAACACAATTCAAACATGTTTCATGATATTGCCTTTGAAAAAGAAAATCACAAACAGACAAAATATGCATTTTATAAAATCGTATTTAAATAAAGAGCATGTAGAGACTAAGAATGGACTTAGCCTCTGAAACCTGTATAAAATTCATAATCCTGACCATTAATGATCACCAAAGGGGTAAATTAATATGAAACAAAAGATAAGAAGAGTCAATTTAATGTGACACGTGTGTGCTAATCTGTAAGAAGCAAGTACATTACAGCTGTTCTAAAGGTCACCCACTCTGCAGTGCGATACCGAGATCAAAGGAACACCGATTTAACCCTTCACCCATTTTTTTAGTAACACTTCATTAGATACATATTTTTTATACTCAAAATAAAGCTTAAAAGAAGTTATGGAAGGTCTGAAATTTGATCTGAAGCCACGTTTCTTTTGTTCTTGATCTATAACATGAAGTTATTCGTCATTAGGTAAATGCCTGAAAGTGCAACAAGGATGATTGATAATAGTACTTTAAAATCACTAAATGGACTGTCCCTGTCTTTCTGAAGACACTAAACAGCTAATCAACCATTTACCAAAGTATTTCGAGCGACACGTGTAAAAACTTGGCAGACGTGCTGATTTGCCCCACTGTCTGTTATTTGTCTCACTTCTCAACCTTAACACATCCCCCCCCCACACACACACACACTTTCAAAAAAAAACGAAAACTGAAAGTAATCAATATGTAGCTCATAAACATCTGTGAAAAACCGAATTTTCAAAGGGTGAGAGAAAAAATATTTGAGGAAAAAAGGAAGGGCTTGCAATATGCATTTTCTCCTGTTTCAACAACAGTTTTTTTTTTTTACTTTTTCAAAGACAATTACAACCATTTGACCCACGTTTATTCAATCGTCTCCATATGCTAATTATCTGGACGAGTCCAAAGTGTTGTCGTCGGGTGAAAACTATTTAAAACCCTATGCCACATAACCCAAGTTTTTTATGATCCTTAGAAATATAGTTTTTTAAAAAGGGTTGTTGAAAAGGGTTAAAGTTCTAGTAACCAACCTTTTCTCCTTTTCCCTTGCTATCCTTCCTTAAGAAAATGTCATTTTTAAGCCACATTCAAATTGTTATCTGCAAAGACTTCCAATTTGGGCAAGTCTCAAATTTTTGTTTCGTAAAGAGTTGGTGAAAAATTCAGTGTTATAAAAAATGGGGTGTGGGGGGATTAAATCAATATACCTGCAGTAGACCTTTCCTTATTCTATGGACAAGGGTAGCAATTCGCACGGACTAAAACTTCTTGAGACGTGCAAATCTACCGGTTTGCGTATCGCGAACGGTAGATTGTTCACGGATCATGGAGTTGGGAACTTTACTTGTTAGTAAGAATGGCGCTAGCGTCATAGATTATATGTTATTGCAACAAAAAGATTTCCATATTTTAACTAATTTTAGAATAAATCCATTTTGTGAATGGTCTGATCATTCATCAGTTAACTTTGTTATAAAATGTAATACGCATTTTGATACAAATTTTATACATGACGCCAATTTCAGTCGATTAAAATGGAATGATAATTTTCGAGATGAATTTCGGAGTAGGGTTATATCGTATTTGCCATCATTCAACAATATTGTAGACTCTTTGCCTGAGTCTTGTACATACAATGATATTGATAACTGTATTTTGCAATTTTCACAAATTTTGGATGAGATAGGAAGACCCCTTTTCGAGAAAAGGATATGCACTAGTAGTTATAATACGGATAATTCCCTAAACATTAAAAAAGCAGACTGGTTTGATGATGAATGTAGAAATGCGAAGCAAATATATCGACAGTCGTTGCAAAATTACAATTTATCCAAAACTAAACGAAACCGTGTTGACATGTGCGATAAAAAAGCTCCGTAGCAAAAAAGAAGAGGCTTCACGAATATAAAAAATTAAAAAAGATTGAATGTTTAAAAAATACAAACCCAAGAAATTTTTGGAAATTGTTCAGTAAAAAGAAATCAGTTGATAGTGATGACATAAGCTTGGATGATTTTTACAAATATTTTTCCAGCTTTGACGAAAATCTAGGAAATATCACCAATCATGAAGCAGAGAATTTTGTATTGGAGCATGATTTTAACTCAGACTACACAAATTACCAGGAACTCGATAGACGTATCACTTATCAAGAAATCGAAAAAGTTGTTCGCGATTTAAAGCGTAATAAATCATATGCCAGTGATAACCTTTTAAATGAATACTTTATCGAATCTATTGACATACTTTCATCACATTTAGAAGATATATTTAATAGTATACTTAATTCGGGATGTTTTCCTGAAAGTTGGTGTGAAGGTACAATTATCCCAATTTTTAAAAAAAATGACAGAAAAGATGTAAACAACTATCGCGGCATAACACTAGTAAGTTGTTTTTCCAAAATTTTTACCGGCGTATTAAATAATCGCATTTCGAATTGGATTGAAAATAATGGTATTTTGAGCGATGCTCAATTTGGATTTCGTAAAAACCGATCTACTACAGATGCCGTTTTTGTTCTTCATTCCCTCATCCAGTATGTTTTAAATCGAAAAACTATACTTTATTGTGCCTTTATAGATCTAAAGAAGGCGTTCGATAGTGTTTATCGAAACGGATTATGGTTTAAATTATATAATATAGGGCTTAAAGGTAAAATCTTAAGAGTAATACGCAATATGTACTCGGCAGTTAAACTACGTATTAGAAGCTGTAATGATTATTCAGACTTTTTCGAATGTGCAGTCGGTTTAAAACAAGGGGAGGTAATTTCTCCATTATTATTTTCTCTATTTTTAGAAGATCTCGAGCTATTTTTAGCAGACGATGTTAATTCTGGTATTACAATTGATGAAATCATGTTTATTCTACTCTTATTTGCAGATGACATGGTTATCCTTGGGAAAAGTCCGGAGGATCTCCAGAAAAGTTTGGATCGTTTAAACTTGTATTGTCATGAATGGGGATTAACTGTAAATGTAGAGAAGACCAAAATTGTTGTATTCAGGAAAAGAGGATTGTTAAGAGAAAATGAGCGCTGGCATTTCAATAATAGTTATATACAGGTCGTAAATGATTTTAATTATCTAGGAACAGTTTTTAATTATACTGGCACATTTATTCTAAACAATGAATTCATTACTGGAAAAGACTTAAAAGCCCTTTATATTCTTATAACAAATACCAGTAAATATGATTTTAAAGTAAAAATTTTATTGCAGCTTTTTGACACTTTTGTAGGATCTACTTTGAATTACGGATGCAAAATAACTGGTTTTTCGAAAAGTAAACAAATAGAAAGGATCCATCTGAAATTCTTGAGATATATACTTAATGTTAAGCAATCAACAAGTACTATAAGTCTTTATGGGGAATTAGGACGATACCCACTTTATATTTCCAGAAATGTTAGAATAATTAAGTATTGGTGTAAACTATTAAAATCTGAAAATATACTTTTACAGCAAATATACCAAGCTATGTTAATTGATTGTAATAATGGTCTTAAAAACTGGGCATCGAATGTAAAGTCCCTCCTAGATACTACAGGCTTTTCTGATATATGGAATACAGTCAAGTGCTAATCTTAAACCGTTCCCTTTAATCTTCAAAAGACGAATTATCGACATGTTCATACAAAATTGGTCTAGTTGTATAAATAATAATCAATCTACCAGGATATATAAAGATATTAAAGAGACTTTCTGCATAGAGGACTTTATTACACTTTTACCTAAACATTTATATAGATTTATTGCAAAAATACGTTTGTCCTCTCATATTTTAAAAGTAGAAACGGGAAGATATGGCTCTCAACGAATCGATTTTAATCAAAGAATTTGTAACCAGTGTAATAAAAATGAAGTTGAGGACGAGTTCCATTTTATTCTTATTTGTCCAGCATATTCTGACATACGTAATCAGTTTATTAGACCATACTATAGAAATAGACCAAGCATGTATAAATTAGTTCAGTTATTAAAATCAAGTAATAAAACAATTTTGAAAAATTTAGCCAAGTTTCTGAAAGAGGCCTTTAAGCGCAAAATAACGTTCGAAAATGGATAATTCACTATAAGTACTTTGAAGAACTTTCATCAATTATACTACAGTTCCGGCATTTTTTTTTCCTAACGCCAAGTCTCTATGTTAATTCTTCTGTTTTTTTTTCTACTTGTTTCTTTTTGAATTTAACCTTCTCGGTGTGTGTATGTGTGTGTGTGTGTGGGGGGGGGGGGGTGCGTACTTGTGCTTGTGTGGGTGCGTGTGTGTGTGCGATTGTTTGTTTGTTTGTTTGTGTTGTTGTTTGTTTGTTTATTTGTTTGAATGACCTTGTGTATAAATTGTACTATTTTCATATTATGTAACTAGAAACTATGTATAGTTTACGTTACTTCAATAAAGTATCTATCTATCTATCTATCTATCTTATTTTATGTCTGGTTATTCAACCAATGTTTGCGTAATTCTGTAGCTAAGTTTGTAACGTACAGGCTCGAAGTCCAGGAATCTGTGGTTTGATTTATTTAAACTATTGATGTGATAATTTTTCCAAAAAATCGTTCAAGTATCTGCTAAAAGACAGAGAGCGTCTACTAACAAAAAATGGGACATCAAACATTTTGAATTTATAGCAAAAAATGTTAACTTTGAAATAAAATTTTTAAAAATCTGTATAGTTTCATGTTTGCCATGTTCCTGTTTGAACTACCTTATAAGTTGAATATCGTAATAACAAAGTTTAATTCAAATATCAAACCTTCCATTCCTTCTAGAAGAAAAGATGATAGAGATTCATTTTCAGGAAGCAAATTCCCCGTGGGGTCCCGGGGTTGTTTTACTGTATAGAATAGGACCTCGGCCTTTCTCTATGGCATGTCGTAGAAGGCGACTAAAATTAGAGATAAACGGCTGCTTTCCTCGTAATTCGTAGGATTGCAGCAGGCTGGGTAGTTCTTATTCCAAATCCTATATTTTTTTCTCGATGTAAATAGGATTTGGAATGGGAATCAATTGGCCTGTGGGACCCCGTGTGGTTTAATCGGGGGTATAAGAATAAACCACTGCAGTCCCGCGATCGTCACATCTGCCATTTCATCTGGCGGAACAAAAGTGACAGCATGCATGTCGTAAAAGGCGACAAAAGGGGCATCATTTTGTGTTTCGTCCATTCCTCATTTATCATGTTTGTCTTATGTTGTTGCACATGTATGTTATTTTCACCTCGCATTATTGTTTACTAAGTTAAGTGCGCCCAATATGACCTAAGTTGTCGACGGGCCTTAAAACACTATTCATTCATTCATTCATTCAGGAAGCAAATACATACGTGCTATACTTGTTTTCATTGAAAAGCTAGTCAAGGGTTAGCTGGGTGTACGTTTGATCTTGGTGTTTCACTGTCAAAAAGGATGATCTATATGAAAAGCTGTTGTGTTCTTTTTAGGCACCGACTAGTTAACACACACGTGTCAGAATTAAGTGTTTATCCCGTTTAGTCTTACGTTGATGACTTGTAAAGGTTTGGAATTGTTAAAAGCTGTGACGGAGGGTAAGTCTGTTCTAATAGACCATCTGCCAATTACCGTTACTGACTCGCCACCACGAGTTACTTCCCTTTCCACCGGACAATCTTTCCCAATCCTGTATATACCCAAATAGTGAAAGGGTCATATGATTTATATGGAATACACCCTAAACGCGATAAATAAGACAAAAACCCTAAAATGGCTGTGCCGGTAGTTTTATCAATTATCTTTTTCGAAGACAGACACAAGAAAGATCTGTTGTTTTACCAATTTTTCGGTAGACTTCAGAGAGTAAAGCGGTATCATAAGCGTTGTATCCTGCCGGGCGTGTCGATAGAACTTTTTGTATGCAGACAACATTAACCCTTAGGCTGCCAAGCGTGACTCGATGACCTTTTGCAGACGATATAGATTCAGATCACACCAGGAAGAACGTGCAGTCTGATCCTAGATCTACACTATCCGATACGGAGATATTTTCCTCGAGATATTCCTTTGAAATAACATTTGAGTTTTTACCATAGGCTTTAAAAGCGGCATTTGATTTATTTAGTAGGGTCAGATTTAATAACTTAACCCCCCCCCCCCCCATTCCGAAAGAAATTAGTGCAAATATACAGTTAAACTGGGACATTTTAAACCAGGTTACATAATAATGTATTTGAAAAAAAAAATATGTTTGGGCAGAAAAATGCATCTTTTAGGGTCATTAATTAGAACAGACTTACCCTCCATAACAGATTTTAACAATTCCAAACCTTTTCAAGTGATGCACCTAATACTAAACGGGATAAACACTTATTTGTGACACTTGTGTGTTAGTCGGTGCCTAAAAAGAACATCACGGCTTTTCATATAGATCACCCAATTTGACGGTGAAATACCGAGATCAAACGAACACCCAGTAACCCTTTACTAGCTTTGCAATGAAAACAAGTATAGCACGTACTCGCTTTCTGAAAATGAATCTCTAACATCTTTTTTAGGCCAGGGAATCCCTCTCAAGGGATTCCCTTGCCTATAGGGATCGTAAGCTGCCTATTCAGACAAAAGTGTTGGACGGTGTGTCCACTCTATATCGCTGAGTCCGCCAAAACAACTAGTTTCCCATGTATATACAGAGATTGCTTATCACACGGTGTGAATGCTTTCCTTTTCTCAAAGCTTTCATCTGCAAAACACCATGGAATTGCAAGGGTATTACAATCCTTTAATAACTGACGAGTGTGTGTTTTTTATCCCGTTTTTGTCATTAACACTGACCTAATAAAGGTGTAACTTAATGAACTTAGCTTTATCCGGCAGTTGTGTATTCTTACGCGCTATATTCGGTTAATATTTATAACGCTCTCTCTTGCACTCCGGATCATTAACATTCAGGTATGGTGAGATTAACGAACGACGACTCTGATCGGAGTTTGTCTATAACGTTGTGTTGACATTTGAACATATGTGTCACAAAACGCGTCTCCGCTAAAATGCGAATGTAAATAAAGCAAACTATTATTACTCTCAGATGATAATTTAAACCTTTGTTGACAAACACAACACAACAAAACAAACACATAAAAGGTAAGACAGGTAAAATACATCGCTTCATTACAAAGACAGTACAGCGGGTATTTAACCCTTTACCCCATAAGGCATTTCTATGGTATCTCTAATTGACCATAAATAAGAGCAAGGATAAAGCCGTTTCTTATGTGTATATGACACCTTTTTGGTAGTGTAGAAAACATTGTGGCAAAAGGTGAAATTGCTCGTGACGAGCAATTTCACATTTTGCCCCAATGTTTTCAAAAGGCTCCTACAAGCAATGCGTAGAAATGAGTATCTATGGAGTAAAGGGTTAAGCTGTGAGGAATACCTGTTTCCCCTACAATTATAAAGTCAGTCGACCCTAAAAAAGATACTGCTATCGTCTGAGAGTAATACATATAGAATATTGGCCCGTGTTATGTTTATCACTTTTTCTCATGTATATCGACTAAATCTAGGGTACTTCAGCGGAATGCTGGAGAAATCGGCCCCTGGAGAAATCGTCCCCAAACTGCTTGGCCCGTGTTATGTTTATCACTCTAGAGAAATCGTCCCCTGGAGACGATTTCTTTGGTGAAATCGTCCCCAAATAAAATTTTAGAAAAATCGACCCCAACATCAAATTTCATCCATATCGTTAATCAAGTTGTCTATAAAAATATTTTTGAAATTTCGTTGTCTTTAGTATGTACATTATGTGTATTAGTTACCTTTATCCAAGAGTTATTTGGTAGTTTTGTCATTGTTTATACTGCCTATTTCACACTGATAGGATGTATTTCACACCTTTTACACCTGTCACAAATAGATTACACCTGTGTGATTCTTAAAAATGTCTTTGATTGACTTTGATTTGAAACCAAATAAATGCCTGTCATTTAATGTATTTTTTTCTATCTCTCTCTCTCTCTCTACTATTGTCATATGAGATACCTGTGACCAATACCATTTAGCTGGGTCATCAGTGTCTCTGACACACATATTTCTAGTGTTCACTAGGGCTTGTGTGCATCCGAATATTTCCGGTCCATAACTTCTTCAATTGTGGATTGATTTCAAAATAATTTGGCACAATTGACCTCCATCACGGTTAGATGTGCCATTTGAAACATCTGTTCAAGTAGGTTCAAGATCAAGGCCACATTGAAGGCCAATTTTTCGTCCGAACCAAACCTCCTACATTTTTGGATAGATTCCGATATAAATTAGCATAATGCATTGTTCTCCATCATGAGTAGAAGTTCCCTTTGAAACATTTATTCAGGTCCAGGGTCTAGGTCAAGCTTGAGAGTCAAGTGTTCGCGGGCTTGACACAAGTTGTCCTTGGACAACGATTATGAATTAGGATTAAAGTCTTTTTATATTATGTAGATATAAGTATCAAAGCTCAAGTCACTGTGACTTGTCCATAAAATAGGCAAGTAAAATAGGAAAACCGAGCCTAATCGTTTTCCCAAAACAATCCAACCTTTTCACAGTATTTTATTGAGAAAATATTTTGGCTAAAAGAGAATTCGCTTGTAACAAGCAATTCCCCCCAATTTCCCCAAAATCTTACTTTTCAATATACACGAAGAACTACTTTGGATTTTCATCTACAACTTCCTTCAAATATGACCAGTTCAAAATTTCATCGACTTGTGGAAGGTAGAGATAACATGACCAACTCCCGTATCACTCCAATCTTTATTATTCATTATATTTTACCTTGATATCTGTCTTACATGTATTTTCATTGTAATCAATAAAAATGAATATGTTCTTGCATCATAAATGTAAAAAATAGCGTCATTCAGGACTACAAGACATCACATGTCTCAGAAAATTTAGATAACCAAAGTTGGTGTTGCACCGATTGAATACGGTTCAATTTTGACTTGGGATTGTTTACAAGCACGACATATTACTAAGTATTCTAAGCCATTATCAAGCACCGCATAACTGTGAGCACATGCCTAGCTCTGGCTTAATTAGTTTCTGGCAGGTGCTTTCTAGTATCAGTTCAAAATTTCCTGATAAAACCAAGAATTCCAGGGGCTTAGTGGAATCCGCTTGTATCCCTGTCCGTCTACCTGTTTGTATTAATTAAAATTGGCCTCATGTGTTGTTTCATATCCTCAATTTCCTGGCCTTCAGTACTATCAGTACTTTGATTTCTAGGGGGAATTGAAAGTTTGAAATTGGAATTAAACTTTGTTATTACGATAGTCAACTTATTATAAGGTAGTTCAAACAGGAACATGACATGATTGAAGGATAGAAAACATTGTGGGAAAAGGAGAAAATACTGGTTACCAGCATTTTCTCCTTTTTCCACAATATTTTCGAAAAAAAACTTTTTTCTCAAGGGTGTCAAAAGTAGGAACTGTATGGTAATGGGATAATGTCCCAGTTTTTTGTTAGTATACTGTCTCTGTATTTTAATTTTAGCAGGTACTGGAACGATTTTTTTTTTAAATTATCACAACAATTATTTAAATAAATCATGCAAACCATAGATTCCTGGACTTGGAGCCTGTACGTTACAAACTCAGCTACGGAGTTCGGCAAACATTGTCTGAATATAAATCAGACATAAAAATAGGAAAGGTCTATTGCAGTTATATTGATGTTATCAACTCCACCCCATTTTTTACAACATTGAAACTTTCATAAACTCTTTACGAAGCAAAACTTTGAGACTTTCCCAAATTATAAGCCTATACAGATAACAATTTGAATGTGTCTAAAAAAGAAATTTTTTGTAGGAAGGATAGCATAAACTCTTTACGAAGCAAAAATTTGAGACTTGCCCGAATTGGAAGTCTTTGCAGATAACAATTTGAATGTGGCTTAAAAATGAAATTTTCTTTAGGAAGGATAGCAAGGGAAAAGGAGAAAAGGTTGGTTACTAGAACTTTATCCTTTTCAACAACATTTTTAAAAACTATATTTCTAAGGGTCGTAAAAAACTTGGGTTATGCGGTACATGGTTTTAAATAGTTACTCTAAATGTTTTCACCCGACGACAACACTTTGGATTCGTTTAGATACATAGCATAAGGAGACGATAGAATAAACGTGGGTCAAATGGTTGTAATTGTCTTTGAAAAAGTAAAAAAAAACAACAACAATTGTTAAAAAAGGAGAAAATGCTTCTTGCAAGCCCTTCCTTTTTTCCCCAAATATTTTCTGTCACACTTTGTAAAATTTATTTTTCACAGATGTTTCCGACCTACATATTGCTTACTTTTTGTTTCGTTTTTTTTTAGGGGAGGGGGTGTTAAGGTTGAGGAAGTGAGACAAATAACAGAAAGTGGGACAAATCAGTATGTATGCTCCCTTTTTTTCGGGTGAAGGGATAACTCGGTGTTCCTTTGATCTCGGTATCGCACTGCAGAGTGGGTGACCTTTAGAACAGCTGTAATATATTACAGATTAACACACACGTCTCACATTTAATTGACCATTCTTATCTTTTGTTTCATATTAATCTACCCCTTTGGTGATCATTAATGGACAGGATTATGAATTTTATACAGGTGTCAGAGGGTAAATTTGTTCTTAGTCTCTACATGCTCTTTATTTCAATACGATCTCATAAAATGCATATTTTGTCTGTTTATGATGTTTTTTTTTTCAAAAGCAATATCGCGAAATATCTTTGAATTGTGTTATCTTGATTTCCTCTAGATTTCTTGCTATGTCATTTTGTTTTGAGTTATTATTTTGTCCATATTTAAAGGATTTTCGAACGGGACATACGGGATTTGTTACTGAAATAAGGCTTTGATTGTCCGGTGTCACGTGATACTTCTGGTGCGCCGCTTACGATAAAATGGAAATATCGCTTATATCAAATCTATATGGCAAATCGTCTATTACTGGCGCCAAAAGATGCATTTTTCTGCCCGAACATTTTTTTTCAAATGCATTACTATGTAACCTGGGTTAACAGGTCCCACTTTAAACGGTATATTTGCACTAATTTCTTTAGGAATGGAGGGGGTATTTGTTTATTTTAAGTTAAACCTTATCTTACTAAATAAATTAAATGCCAATTTTAAAGCCGATAGTAAAACCTCAAAAGTTATTTCAAAGGAATATCTCGAGGAAAAATATCTCCGTATCGGATAGTGTAGATCTATGATCAGACTGCACGTTCTTCCTGGTGTGATCTGAATCTATATTGTCTGCAAATGGTCATTGAGTCGCACTTGGTAGCCAAAGGGTTAATGCAGTCTGCATTCAAAAAGCTCTATCAACACGCCCGGCAGGAGACAGCGCTTATGATACCGCTTTACACTCTGAAGTCTACCGAAAAATTGATAAAACAACAGTTCTTTTTTGTGTGTGTCTTCGAAAAAGATAATTGATGAAACTAACGGCACGGCCGTTTTAGGTTGTTTATTTATCGCGTTTAGTATGTAATCTATTTAAAAATTATGACTCTTTCACTATTCGGGTATATACAGGATTGGGAAAAATTGTTGGGTGGAAAGGGAAGTAACTCGTGGTGACGCGTCAGTAACGGTATTTGGCAAATGGTCTATTACCTCGATCTATAAATATTCATGAGCAATCTAATGGAGTAGCGTGCAATCATAGGACGAACAAGCCATGGAACGAATTGGTTTTGGAACGAAAAAGCCCAATGTCAGTTGGCAAATTTGTTTCATTTCGCCAATATAAAAGGCTATGAGCGAGAGAAGCTGGTTTCAATCAAAAATAAGTATCTCAGCGATCGATGGTCTCGCCCAATGTATTTTAATATGCCATTTCAAATTAAATATTTGAGTGCCAAAAGTCATTTGCCTGAGAAAAAATGAGTTTAACTGGGTTTATTTCCTTCGGCTTTGCACAAAATGGTTGAACTAAAACTCTACAAAGTTTGTGTACGCTGTCTCGGTATGGACTCGGTATAGACTCTAAAGAGTTTGGGTACGCTGTGACAAAATGGATACGCTGGCATTACGTAGAAATATGTATCATATAGAAGATCTGCAAATCAAGATTTAAATTGAAATGTCGTCCTAGATACATGTAGCTGCAAATTATGAAGAAAAAGGCAACATTCATGTATTTAAATTGAACTACTTTATGCCAAGTTTTATATTCTTGCGCTAAAGCCCGGGACTTTTCCGAGGTTGATTAATTTATCAGTGTCATTGACGGCCGACTTTTTTTGAAAAGGGCTGAGTTATTACCATTGAAATTACGTTTTTCAGCCCATCTGGCTTTTTCTGCGATAAAAGAGCATATAATCATTGCTTTGTCTGTTCACAAGTATGTGGTTAGGACAGAGAACGTAGTAATGATATTCCAAAGTGTTTGGAGCATTTTCAAGCTACAAACATCCGGGATATTCCGGCAAAATTTAAGCCGGAACTACTTGAACTCAATCTCTTTCTACTGATGTATACCTAAACGCGATGGAGTATTAGATTCACAATACAAAATAAGATACATGGTTATCAAAATTCAATCTTGAACTCATAGTGGTATTGTCTTCGACAAATACCACAAAAAGGATAAAATGCTGGTTACCACTATTTATTCTTTTTTACATGAGTTCTCAAAAAAGATTTTCTATTTCATCAGAGTTGCTATAACAGTGTTGATTGTTTAAGAGTTAACTCTTTACCTAACAGTCCTAATCAAATACCCTAAAAAGAGGACAGTTGACAGCATTGCAGCAAAACGAACAAAACTCTGGTAGCTAGTGTTTTCTTCTTAAAATAACCTCAATGTTTTGAAAAAGCTTCCTTCATCAGGGTCTCTATAACATAATATTGTTTTGTAAAGGGTTCATACTATTACAAGTAATCCCATATTTAAAGTACCCTAGGTAAGAAATGAAAACATTGCAGAAAACGTGAAAATGCTGGTAACAAGCATTGCAGAAAACGTGAAAATGCTGACAACAAATATTGCCACCTTTTTCCTAGGTAAATGATGAAAACATTGCAGAAAACGTAAAAATGTTGGCAACAAGCATTGCCACTTTTCACTAGGTGAAGGATGAAAACATTGCAGAAAACTTGAAAATGCTTTCAACAAGCATTGCCACCTTTTCCCTAGTTAAGAGATGAAAACATTGCAGCAAACGTGAAAATGCTGGCAACAAGCATTGTCACCTTTTCCCTAGGTAGGAGATGAAAATATTGCAAAAAACGTAAAAATGCTAGCAACAAGCATTGCCACCTTTTCAGGTGAAAAATGAAAACATTGCAAAAAACGTGATTATGCCGGCAACAAGCATTGACACCTTTTACCTAGATAAGTGATGAAAACATTACAGAATACGAGAAAGTGCTGGCAACAGGCGTTGCCACCCTTTTCCCCTAGGTAAGAGATGTAAAAATTGTAGACAACGTGAAAATCCTGGCAACAAACATTGCCGACTCTACCCCAAGTAAGAGATGAAAACATTGCAGAAAACGTGAAAATGCCGGCAAAAAATCATTGCCACCTTTTCCCTAGGTAAGAGATGAAAACATTGCAGAAAACGTGAAAATGCTGGCAGCAGGCGTTGCCACCCTTTCCCTAGGTAAGAGATGAAAACATTGCAGAAAACGTGAAATTCCTGGCAACAAGCATTGCAACCTTTTCCCTAGGTAAGAGATGAAAACATTGCAGAAAGCATAAAAATCCTGGCAAAAAACATTGCCACCTTTTCCCTAGGTAAAGGATGAAAACACTGAAGAAAACGTGAAAATGCTGGCAACAAACATTGCCACATTTTACCTAGGTAAGAGATAAAAACATTGCAGAAAACGTGAAAATGCTGGTAACAAGCATTTCCACATTTTCCGTAGGGAAAGAGATGAAAACATTGCAGAAAACGTGAAAATGCTAACAACAACTGGAAAAGATATCAAAACATTGCAGACAACGTGAAAATGCTGGCAACAAGCATTGTCACCTTTTCCCTTGGTAAGAGATGAAAACATTGCAGAAAACGTGAACATGCTGGAAACAGGCGTTGTCACCTTTTCCCTAGGTAATAGATGAAAATATTGCAGACAACGTGAAAAATGCTGGCAACAAGCGTTATCACCTTTCCATGGGTAAGAGATGAAAACATTGCAGAAAACGTGAAAATGCTGGTAACAAGCATTGCCACCTTTTCCAAGGTAAGAGAAGAAATCATTGCAGCAAACGTGAAAATGCTGGCAAAAAGCACAGCTACCTTTTCCCTATGTAAGACAAGAAAACATTGTTGCAAACGTGAGAAGCACTGCAATTTAAAGCACTGCCACCTTTTCCTTAGGTAAGAAATGAAAACATTGCAGAAAACGTGAAAATGCTGGCAACAAGCGTTGCCACAATTTCCCTAGGTAAAGGATGACAACATTGCAGAAAACGTGAACATGCTGGCAACAAGCGTTGTCACCTTTTCCATAGGTAAGAGATGAAAACATTGCAGAAATCGTGAAAATGCTGGCAACAAGCATTGCCACCTTTTCCTACTATGCTCTCTAACCTTTCATAAGTAACTGTCATTATAATGACAATTCATCAAACTATCCTATGTTTTAGAAACCATGGAGAAGACTTTTGAAAACATTGTGGGAAAATGAGAAAATCATTTTCTCCTTTTCCCACAATATTTCTTACCCTTTCAAAGACAATTCCAATCGTTTGAATTACTGTGAATTTAATGTATGCAGATGATTCCAATTTGGACAAGTTCATTGGTGTGTTCTGTTGTAAAGAGTTAACTCATTATCAAAAGGAACAATGATAGACTTTCCTAAACTGAAAGCATTTGCCGACAAGAAATCAAATTCATGAGGCTCAAACAAAGCAATGAGTTTTTGAAAAGGTTGAAAACAATAAGGGCAAAGGAAAAGAAATGCTGGTTTCTTGCACTTTCTCCTTTAGGCTCACCTGAGCACGAAGTCCTCATGGTAAGCTTTTGCGGTCGTGTAAATCGTCTGCGTCAACTTTTACCCCGTGTGAGCTCTAGAGGCCACATTTTCATCATTTTTCTTGTGACCCGCTGAAACACAGTTCGATCCATTTTTTTTCCTCGACGTCTTCTCAATATCCGGAGAAATATTTGAGTGAACTATGACTCCAACTAAGATTTATATCAAGGGGTGGCCGGGGTTTTGGCATCTTTGCGAGCCAAGGTTACGATCACTACGTGGATCTTATCCTGGCTGATTGAGCCCGATTTCGAGATTCATGCGATGCGCCCTCTATTGGATTCTGGTTATTACCCCCCCCCCTCCACCCTTACATCATATTTCTAAAAGCCAATGAAATATCGTTTTTACAAACTGCTTACGAATACACATGAAGCGATAATTAATCAGACATCAACGTTGATTTGTATAGGATATTGACTGAGTACGAGGTCTTTCCGTATAAGAACGACCTGGGCACGAGCTTCACGAAACACCGAGAGCGCGAAGCGCTCGAGGTGTTTTGTGAAGCTCGTGCCCTGGTTGTTCTTATACGGAAAGACCGATGTACGAGGTCGATATCCGACTTACATACCGGCCACCATCAGTATTGAGCAGACGACTTGACAGCCATTTCGAAAAGAACAGATACGTTTGATGACAAAAGGAAGCGTAAAACATGTTTTATGGTTTTTTAACTTTTGGGTATTTCTTTTTCATTTACTTATCAGTTTTATTTTCTGGCTTGAACATTAATGTTGACTTGAAACTGACACCTCGTGAGCATCAACCTTATTTTTTTTAACTTGGGTAGGTATGTTGATGCTGCACGAGTGAGTTCATTGTTCAGTTTAGGTTCGAATTGATTGAAATACTCATGGATTCCAGCTTTAGCCGGTAACACTTGTGTTTTCATTTCTACGGTCTGTCCGTTTGCACTAATTCACCCAGTTCTGTAAGGCCATAGGTCTATATTCATTTATTGATTGACTTAATGAATGGCGTTTTACACCGCTTTCAGTCACACAAAGTCACTTCCAAAGAGGCTCAAGCCTGGATCCTGGGGTCGAGCTTCTAGGACAGTTGGTCTCAAAGCGATGCTGATCATTCGACTATGGGAGTGATCGGGCCCCTCAAATTGCTTTCTTGAAACTAGCTGTGCCGGGTCAGCCATAGAAGGACAGTGCTCCTATGTCAGTTTTGCTTTCTCACATTAAGAAAAATAACAAGGGGGCTTTTTAGCTCCAGAGGCTAAACTGCGCTTATATGGACAAGTCATTAGTCGGTCTCACTGGAAGTAGGGTGCATTAGAACCAAAATACAACAATACTAGAGACATATTTTAGAACATGCGTCCGTCATTAACTTTTTGCCACTTTTGCTATTCAATTTAGATGAAAACTAGAAAAAAAAAAGTTTGGTTTAGATATGAGAGAATGACATGTATGTAACAACAACCTAAGGATAAGGCACTTTATCTACAATGTTTTAAATATTGGCATTAATGTGACCGCAGATTTTGTAAATACGGGGAGGGGGGAGGGCTGGATAGATTTTTTAAATGATCGCTTTGAAAAAAATTATCAAAGAATTGCTGAGTTGGTCACCAATAAAAAATAGATTAAAATCTGTCTTACCAGAAAGAAGTATATTTACAAGATTTTTCCTGTTATTTACAAATTCATAAAAATCAGTATCTCGCGAGTACCAATGTCCTTCACGAACCTGTCTGCATGCACGACTCAAGATCCATCAATTGCACGTGGACAGGTCTTTCTTGCACGGGAGCAGGTCTTTCCAGCACGTGGGCAGGTTTTCTATCTACAGAACAACCTGCGCACGTGCTGAGATAGACCTGCTCTCGTGCAATCTATTGTTAAGACGGGTCGTTCTGAAAAATACAGACCTGGTCCAAACAAAGGAGCCGGTATGTAACCATGTTTACCTTCTATTCGAAAGGTAGCGACCTTGTTCCATTTTTATCAAAGATGAAATGCTACGCGCGATTTCATTCGTTGCAGTTAGAGCTGGCTGCATCCAATGAAAGCATATCGGGGAATGTAAAAATCAAGCTCGATCCGGCAAGGGTAGAGTAGCGTAATGAATCGTCAGCCTTGGCTTGCGAAGATGGGGTTTTGGTAAATATCAACGAATTTCGGTTATTAGTATGTGGTACGTAAACTGATCTGACGATTTATGAATACATGCTGCACAATTATTTTTGTATACCTTTACCTGGCTTTATCACCAACATCTGTCTCCAACCATCGGCGAAAATCTCAATCAATGACAACAGCATCAATGCCAAGACTACTTAAAGACGTATATGACAAATGTTTGCGTACATCCTACTGAGCGAGTGCCCCAAACAAACTAAACCTTTTAAAAAGACAATGTAAGTCTAGAAATAAGACCAACTTCTCAACGCAAGGGTGGCGATCCTTACGCTACTCTACCCTTGGCGGATCGAACTTGATTTCGACATTCCCCCGATACGCATTTTCATTGGCTGCTCTAACTGCACGAATCAAATTGCTCGTAGCATTTCATCTTTGATAAAAATAGAACAAGGTCGCGACCTTTCGGATAAAAACAGAAGGTAAACATGAATACCTACGTGGATGTGTGCAGGATCTGTAATGATTTATTACCGAAAAAAACATAGACGAACAATATTTACAGAAAGTTTCACTGTGATCAATCAATTATCAGAGGTTTTAGGCAATATCCCAGCACCTGATCATGGAATGTCGAAGTACGTTTGTGGTTATTGCTTCATGTTGACTTATTGTATTCGTAAGCAGTTTGTAAAGCGATATTTTATTGGCTATAAGAAAGATAATAAGCTGCATACAATAGGGGGCGTATCGCAGGAATCTCGAAATAAGGCTCGATCTGCCAAGGTAAGATCCACGTAGTGATCGTAACTTCGGCTCGCGAAGATGGAATTAAGACCTAGATAATTGCAATTTCAACCCTTATCCTGCTAGACATCTAAAATGTACAATTTTCAATTATACAGTAGAAACCTATTTATTGCAATTTCAAAGATTTAATTACTGTAAATTATCTCTCCTTATCGGACAGTGCAGATCCAAGATCTGATCCAAGGCAGACTGCACGTTCTGTGCAGTCTGATCTTGATCAACATTTTTCGCAAAAAGTCAGTGAGTCGCACTTTACTGCCAAAGGCTTAAAGGCTGCCTGTAATAAACTCGCTAAAATTTAGGCCACACACAGTGCTACGTGAACAGTCTTGTCTGGTTGAATGTTTGGTCAGTAATACAGAATGCAATATCACACTAGAGAGACCTTACGAACTTGCTCCTGGTCAACGTTACTGCCCCTGTCAATTTTACGTACCCGCTCGAGTAAAAAACATGGCTGCGCCCACAAGATTACACATGGTAAGCACAAAAACATAATTTTTTTAACATGTTATTGAATAGATATGCAGTTGCAGGTTGTCGCACGGAATGTCTGAGATGTCAGTGCACGTCAATTTTTAGTTCTTTTGGTGGTTAATCGTTTGTTGAAGACGTTTAATCCAACAAAGTTTCGTCGGCGACTACGATTTCTGGAAAAACACTACTTGGAGTCTCCAAAACCCTTTGTAAAACATATGCAGTCGATATTCTGAAGTGTGTGCCGTGTCAGATGAGCAATACAGTGATTATCCTCAAAACTATAAACCGATAGAAAATCAAATTGCAGTTATTAAAGGATATTTTGCCATTTTTACATTACAACGTAAGATGCTCCTAAATTCAATACAACGATTCAGCTTCTGAGCTGAAAATATGGTAAGCGTATGGGTTTGTGTTACAGTGAACAATTTTGTTATTTTGGTCAAGATTCTATATTAATTATCGTAGTCACAGTCGTAATGTAGTTTAATAAATACTTGAATGGAAGTACAATTCTAAAACACGTTGAACTGTTTTTTCTATCAATAGGCCTAATGTTACTGGGCATGTATTCAGGCGATCTCGGGTTCTCTGTTTCTATCCCCAATTTTATTAAGCTGGCAGAATCAGACACCCATCGTGAAAGAGAGACAGGGAGCGAGAGAGACAGAGAGAGAGAGAGAGAGAGAGAGAGATGTATCCTTAGGTAGACGTGTCCTTGAACATACAGAAAATCGACCTAAAGCGAAAAGTCTCGGTCCACTTCCGCCTGCGGGGAATGCACAAGCTGACCTGGGTCATTTATCATTTTGTAGGAATTTGACATTCTATAACCAAAGTAAATGATCAAATATGAAAAAAATATCTCCCCTATATAATGTAAACACAAGGAATGCAACGTCTTGATTGTCTCATTCAAAATCCTAGAAATGCGCCCAACTGTCTCATAGGTATACGTAAGTTGCGCATATATATTTTTTTTCAAATCCTCTAAAACTAAAACAAAAGAAAAGTGAAGTTAGGTATTCTCGTATTTTGTGAATATTATTATTGATCGTATGCGTTAGAATCTAATTTTAACATCGGTATTCGGGAATGTTACTCGATAATACATTGATAAAGTGCGAGTTTATATCCGAGATATTGTGAATAAATCATCGGGACTGAGCCATAAATTAAACTGCTCATTGCAGGAAGTCCTTGTATCTATCATTTAGTGGTGGGCCGATGATAGACTATAATCGAAAGTCATTTGGTTTTGGCTTTCGATTCCGATAATCGATTGAGAAAACCCGGAATCGATTGTAGTCGGTTCTTGAACTCGCTTGGTGCCTAAACTTGAATTCTTGGTTTCGTGATTATTATTAATCACAATCTTCGACTGAACAGTGGATAACAAACATCAAAATTGGCCGGAAAAATGAGAAAGAATTTTTTGTCCATGGATTATTTGACAAAACTTGACAACTCGGCACGCTTCTCATTTGATCCCTGAGCCCGGGTTTTGAGATTTGGAAATTTGAAATGATCTATCTTTGACAATGGAAAATAGCTGACGCATGAAATTATCGTCTAGAGCTTCTTAAAATCTACACGGGGGTAATACCAAAATCGCTATTTCTGCTGTCGACCGAGCTGGTACTGCGTAAAGCTGCTGTCGACCGAGGAATACGGTTTTCGACCGAGCGGTACGGCTGTCGACAGGGGGACAAGGTGACTTTGATGCCCTTGGAGAAGCAAAAACGTAAGTATTAACATTTACAAACGCTATCAATCTTTTAAACAGACAACGTGTTATTTGTCTGTTCACTTATAGAGAGTTGTGACGCTGAAAAACACTATAAAATACCCATTCTTTCGAAAAAAATCAATTTACATAGAATATCATTAATCTAATGCATTATAAAAGGTACGAAAGCAACAAAACGCCCTATATATTTCGTGTATCATTTACGCCTCTACAACAAAGTGTGTTTGGCATAATTCATGCACTCTGGAAGATTTTATGGACCTTTGAAAAATATCAGGATACGGATGTCGATTACCAGTGATACGGCTGTCGATGGTTTCGTAGTCTGAATGATACGGCTGTCGACAAAATATGAAAACTACATTTCATGTATCTGTGTTAAAATACATGATTTATTCTATGACTATTACTGAAATCTCCACTATAAGGCAGATTTCACTGGGAGCCATGAAGAAAATTGTATGTTTGTGCGGACTGGTGTCTTAAAAGTCGCAACAGTCGCCAAGAATGACTCCACCCTTAACTCGCCCGTATATAGTTCACACAACAGACTACAAGGCTGGTCACAGATGTAAATACTTAAACATGTAAAGGTCAAATCAGCTTAAGAATAAAACTGCAAAATATGTATAGGATATTGACTGAGTACGAGGTCTTTCCGTATAAGAACGACCTGGGCACGAGCTTCACGAAACACCGAGAGCGCGAAGCGCTCGAGGTGTTTTGTGAAGCTCGTGCCCTGGTCGTTCTTATACGGAAAGACCGATGTACGAGGTCGATATCCGACTTACATACCGGCCACCATCAGTATTGAGCAGACGACTTGACAGCCATTTCGAAAAGAACAGATACGTTTGATGACAAAAGGAAACGTAAAACATGTTTTATAGTTTTTTAACTTTTGGGTATTTCTTTTTCATTTACTTATCAGTTTTATTTACTCGCTTGAACGTCAATGAATCTTTTACGTGAGCATCAACTTCAATTTTTTTTAACTTGGGGTAGGCTTGTTGATGCTGCATGAGTGAGTTCATTGCTCAGTTTAGGTTCGAATTGATTGAAATATTCATGGATTTCAGCTTTTGCCGGTAATACTTGTGTTTTCATTTCTACGGTCAGTCCATTTTCACTAATTCATCCAGTTCTGTAAGGGGCATAGGTCAATATTCATGAATTGGTTGAATGAATGGCGTTTTCCAGCCCTTTCAGTCATACAAAGTCACTTCCAAAGAGGCTCAAGCCTGGGACCTAGGGTCGAGCTTCTAGGACAGCTGGTCTAAAAGCGATTCTGATCATTCGACTATGGGAGTGATCGGGCCCTTTAAATTGCTTTCTTGAAGCTAGCTGTGCTGGGTCAGTCACAGAAGGACAGTGCTCCTATGTCATTTGTTTCTTTCTCACAATAAGAAAAATAACACAAGAGGGCTTTTTCGCTCCAGAGGCTATATAAACTGCGCTAATACGGACAAATCAACAGTCGGTCTCACAGGAAGTAGGGTGCATAAGAACCAAAATACAACAATATTGTAGACATTTTTTAGAACATGCGTCCGTCATTAACTTTTTTTCATTTTTGTGATTTAGCTTACATGAAAACTAGAAGAAAAAAAAATTAAGTTGGGTTTAGATATGAGAGAATGACATGTATGTAACAACAACCTAAGGATGAGGCACTTTTTCTACAATGTTTTAAATATTGGCATTAATGTAACCGCAAATTTTGTAAATAAGGGTGGTAGGTTTTTTAATGATCGCTTTGAAAAAAAAAAATATCAAAGAATTGCTGAGATGGTCACTGATCAAAAACAGATTAAAATCTGTCTTACCAGAAAGAAGTTTATTTACAAGATTTTTCCTGTTATTTACAAATTCGTAAAAATCGGTATCGCTCGAGTACCAATGTCCTTCACGAACTTGTCTGCATGCACGACTCAAGATCCATCAATTGCACGTGGACAGGCTTTCTTGCACGGGAGCAGGTCTTTCCAGCACGTGGGCAGGTTTTCTATCTACGGAACAACCTGCGCACGTGCAGGGATAGACCTGCTCTCGTGCATTCTTTTGTTAAAACAGTCGTTCTGAAAAATATAGACCTGGTCCAAACAAAGGAGCCGGTATGTAAGATTTTAGACTAGCAAAGCTAGTCTATAGGCATCCAGATTGAGTCAGACTCAATGTAAACAAAAAACCCCACAGTTTCAAAATACTGCCTCACAAAAAATACCCCTTACTGTTAAGAATCTAAATTCAGTCATTACGACAACTTTGACTTCAAGCGCAGAGTCTCTACCATCCCAATTTGAACTTGTCCACTTTCAAAGCAGTAGATTGTACAAGATGTCATTGATAAGGTACATGATGCTTGCTTATATGTAAAGTAAGTGACCTATATGCAAATCAGGCTCATATCACTGATTCCTATCCCGGAGTACATAAAAGTATGAATGGATCTAAAAGTAATACCTCCAGGTGACTTGTAGCAAATCCCAGCTACACAAGCCCTCACTGGCCAGGGAACCTCTCTCATTCCTCCAGTCATTCCTTATTTAGATCATTTTGAATGCGAAAGTGATATGTTAAACTGTTGTTTAACGTCTTGTATATTAACCTTTTACCACACAATCCCAAGTTTTCACATTAGTGGGGAAGAAGCCCTTTGAAAACATTGCGGGAAAAGAAATAGGAAATACTAGATAAAAGCATTTTCCCCTTTTCTCGTGTTTTTTCAACCCTTTTAGAATGTTTTCATCGATTTAATCACATTTAACTTTATTGTCTGGAACAGCTTTTAATGTGGAGGGCCGTAAAATTTTTGGTTTTGTAAAGAGTTAAATAGTTGACTATTGCATCCGTTGCTGTTAACCCTTTACCACACAACAACAACTTTTAACGCCCGTGAGGAAGAAGCCTTTTGAAATCATTGTTGGAAAAGGAGAAAATGCTGGTAACCAGCATTTTCTCCTTTTCCCAGGTTTTTTTTCCTATCAAAGCAAAAATTGCACCATTTGAGCCACTTTGAAATTGTCATCTCCAAATGCTTTCAATTTGGATAGATCTAAAATTTTTGTGGTAATAGGTTAATCAACTGTATAATCCAAGTTATTCCTCAACCTGCTTAAAAAAAAAGGTTAAATAAAACATTCTGGCGGATGTGAATATTTTTGTAAAAGAAAAATATCCCATTATCGGTTATTATTAATTAACTATTGGATATATAGAAGTTATACATGGAAACCGGTCCACGAGATACCAGTCACATTTCTGACTTCGTATAGTACACATGTCGTGACCCAGGCTTAATACGACTTGGCCTCCGATCAATACAGTTGACCTCGTATCAATATTGATGACCCGCGACCAATACAGAAATCCTTGAATGTGATTGGCCAAAAGTTCACTTGCGTGAGCGTCTGCGCTTACTTTTAGCCAATCACGTTCAAAGAGGCGGCAAAGTAAACGTAACCCAAAAATTGGTATTTGTTTCCAGCAGGGTAGAAAACATTGTGGGAAAAAGGAGAAAATACTGGTTTCCAGCATTTTCTCCTTTTCTCACAATCTTTTCAGAAGGCTTCTTTTTCAGGGTCGTAAAAGAGTTAATTAATAAAATTGTCATTAATCAAGTGATTTCGTATTGCCCAGTTACAGGTCCTCGGTAAGCCGTATTGATCCTCGGCCTCGGGCCAATACGGCTGACCTCGGACCTGTAACTGGGCCAATACGGAATCACTTGATTAATAACATTATAGTTTAGATCCAAGATCAGATTGCACAGACTGTGTAGCCTGATCTTGTTCCACACTGTCTGTCTGCTCCTCTGTCCAGACAGACATCTTTTAAAATCCTTGATGAAAATTGGTGAAACATCCTTAATGTATTCCTTACGATAGTCCACCGATAAAGATTCCTTTTTCATTTTTTCATTTGATGCCGTGTCATCGGAAAAGGGGGGGGGGCCTTGACGTATGTTTCCATTACGGACTGATATCTTTTTAACTATTGGACAAAATTTCATGAAACTTCGTATTAATTTTGTTTATAGGCCGCATCATATTTGTCTTATCTTTTCAAATGCTATGCTATGGAAATAACTAAAAGGCAAGGTGTACATGCAAAACACAATTTACCTCTTATTTCTTTCTATCTGAAGATGTCTTTTTAGGCAGGAGATTTCATCTCAACAAAATAACCTGTTTTAAATTGAAAGTTAACAAACCGAAGTTTATCGTAATATTTCCTAGAGAAGAAAATAGTCAAGAGCGTCGGGTAAAGTCAATGGATTGAACTGCATTTGAATTGAACCAACTTGGATTTAATAACCAGATTGAACCATGGACCTGGAACGGACCCAGAAACCAGATATGACAATATTTCTTCAATCAGGTATAAATCAACAAAGATTTACATTTACCATAACCACACACTAGTTCCAAATTCGCTAGTCTGTCAGTATTTTCAGTACTTTGGTAAAGGAATAGGGCTCCAAACATGTGCAAATACTCTTGAAGAATGATGTCGGAAAGAGCACATGCGCTTGACGTATAAATGCAAAAACAGGTCAAAAATTCTAAATATTTTTGCTACATGAGCCATTACGAAATTGCATATAGATTGCGTCAATATTAACCTTGATATTTAGCATTTTGAGGGGGGTTTCAGAGCGAAGAACTTCAAGCGCCTATGGAGAGAGGAACATTTCGCAACAATGTCATGGTAATCGGTAGGGTTGCTCAGCAGATATGGCCCTTGAGTAATTTGCAATGGCTGTCTCTAGAGAGCGGCTGCATGCTTTGAAATATTTTGACCTGGTCAAAGAAAACTTTCCAGATTTTCAGCAAACGGTTAGGAGTTTCAAATCAATAAGAAAAAAATTCAATTGCACTGAGTGCAAAGATTGCATTTTGTCCATTATCTGGGAATTTTTCTATATGCCGTCAACTTTGAGCGTATTTGCTTCAAAGTGACTATTCATTACGTTAACAATCCCGTGCAGTTCAAACCCCTGTGAACCCCACTTTATAAAGTGAAAAGTGGGGTTTGCAGGGGTATGGGCTATTTTTCTTATTTTTGTTTAGAACATAGGTTTTGGTTGATCATTAGAACCGCCTCACCGAGGCGGTTTCAAAGAAACCTTAAACTCTATGTTTGGATCAGAAATAAGAAAAGATACAAAGGTTTATATTCCGAATAAATGCATCTTCTGACACCATGTCACACAGCATTAAATTGCATAGGTATGTTAATTAAGATAATGATTTCATATGTGATGATCAGCTTACAGTCTCATTTTGGACTCACACAACAGAATTTTAGACCTCTATAATTTCCTTATAAATTTGGACGGATTACATGGAATTTACGTCAAAATGTTTCTCTTTCCAAGACCATTCTTCATGTTCCAAAATCATTCTAAGTTCAAATTTTTTACTGATTTGACACATATAACACCGATTTGAGAAAAATTATTTGTTTGAGAAAATGCAAGTGTTTGCCTTTTACAAAATCATAGCGGTATGCAGGATTTTAGTATCAGAAGCATGGTATACGATGGATACCATTGCAAATATTCTCTTTGAAAGTTATAAGTGAACAGAAAACAGCATTTTGGTTGCTATGGTAACAGAGCCATGGCATAATATCCTACTTGCAAGGATATCCATCGTATACCATGCTTCTGACATCTGACTTCTGCATACTGCTTTGATTTGTGAAAGGCAAACACTTGCATTTTCTCAACAAATAATTTTTCTCAAATCGTTTTATTTTGTGTTATACGTGTATATGTGTATTTTCAGGTTAATGTATACTAGTTAGGCCAATTCCTGGACTTACAGTGACGCATTTTGGTGTAACGTCGAAATGCTTGAATACATATGCTGCTACTATTCGTATAAGTGCACTGCCCATCATGAAGTCATTGAACATGCGTGCTCAAGGCATCCGTCACAGGCCCTACAATTTCGTAAAAAAACTCTAAATCCAGAAAATGGAAAGTTTGGCTACTTCCGTATGTTGTATGATGATCTGATTCCATTAGAGAAAGAGACTGTGGGGGTGCGCAGGATCGCCTAAACCTTTGCTGTACAGATATGCAATAACTGCTATTTTCCTGCGTCACAGCTCACATGTAAACCTGATTTCGCACACGATAACTGCAGAGTTAATAATTCCTTACAAGCTATTGGTCCAAATTGTCGAACTAAACGGTCCGCACCAAACACTAAACATTGCTATCTGCTTAACTGCATGTTCTTGAAGAGTGCGCAAACCACAGGACTTGCTTTTTACCCATGAGTAAATGCTTGTGCCAAAAAGTACGGATACACAATGCTGTTTTGCATTTATCAGGACGTACAAACTGCATGTATACATCCATTTTATTCGTTGAAATGAATGAATCATAGCACTAGTAGCGACACAATCGTCTAGACTGACATCTGAATCAACAAACTGTAACCCTTTCGAAGGACACAATGACTGACGAAGAATGTAACAGAAAATTTATTGTTTAACTGGTTATTTCCCAGAAAAATCTGTTGTATGCACTCTCGATCAATCATCGACAGCCGTATCCAGTAACGTCGACAACCGTACCCGGTAAACTTTCAGATCATCGACAGCAGTATCAGCGAAAACATAAAAGGTGCCATAGATGCATATAAGCGCATGCACACACACAAAAAAAAAGGTAATCATGTATACTTATGATATATCTGCATTGTACCGCCCTCGATTTGCCATGACACTGAATAAGAATCACGCATTTCCCCGAAAATACTTATTTTACATATTTTCACGATTAACTGCGCTCAGTGTTAAAACAGGATATTAGCCAAACTTCCAAAACACTTAAAACAATAGCAAAATATTTCAGAAACTGTTTGAACCCAAAAATATAGAAACATATAGTAAAATTACACACTTATAGCGTATTTAAATCACCTTGTCCCCCTGTCGACAGCCGTACCGCTCGGTCGAAAACCGTATTCCTCGGTCGACAGCAGCTTTACGCAGTACCAGCTCGGTCGACAGCATAAATAGCGATTTTGGTATTACCCCCTTGATCTAGCTTGCGCGCATCCGGCAGAAAATTGGGCTAAACACGATCAGTATAAAATGCGAAGGACACGCGAATGATAATGAGGCTGTCGAGTCATTTATGACAGAGTAACAAAGGCATTTTTCCTCTTATCTAGTGTAAAGTGACAGTTTTTTTTTTAAATTATTTGCTATTTAAACTGACTGGATGATGTCAAATCATGTAGCAATACTTTTCCAAAAATTAATTGTCACGAAAAAATAAATCGCCAAAAAAGCGTGAAAACGCATGATAATACAATGAGCAGCTTGGCATCGTCCGATCAGGGGGACTTCAAACTATCTTCTCATTAATAATAATGAATTTATACTGTGAATTTACACAAATCTCTGAATAAAGCAATAACTGAAAGCTAAATTCCGTTCATGAGTGAAAAAAATGTTGTTTTATGAAATGAAAATATAGATCTATAGCAGAAGGGTTATAATGAAGCTGGCGAGTCATTTATGACAGAGTAACAAAGGTGTTATTCCTCTTATCTAGTGTAAAGTGACAGATTTTTAAGTTTTTTGCTATTTAAACTCTATAGCAGACAGGTGGGGGTTGAAGTCGTCGTCTGCAAATGCTTTAAATATGTCTGATTGGTTTTTTTTTTTTTTTTTTATCTTTTGGAAATTAAAATATATGAAAAAATGGACAGTATTGATTATTCATGTGTTAAAACAATAAAACGGAATAAAGTGTTTTACTTGAAATCTTTATAACGTCTCATCTGAAGATAAAAATGTTTCATTACTGAAAACGTCCCATTGGTTTTCAAAAACAGGAGACATTGTCTCATTGAAATAAATTCTTTACCGAACACTGTTACCCTAGCGATAGACAACACAAAAGTGTACCTGCGACATTCGGCGATTCGCCCAGTAGACACCCTTTAATCGGAAATATCCGTCATGTTTTACTTTTTTTTTTTGACAATTTCTATCCATCGAGGAGCCATTCGCTGACGTCACGGGATTCCCAGGAAGGGCCGGGAAGTGTATTTTCGGGTTACGTATTAAAGTCAAACATCTTTTCTTTAAAAGAGAATACGGTCAAATACTTTTGTTAGTTACTTCTAGAAAAATCTTAAGTATCATGTGATGTCCATAAATATATCTTAACAACGAAAAAAATAATAGTAATACGTAATCCGAAAATACGCTTCCTGGCTCTTCCCGTGACGTCAACGAATGGCCTCCTCGATGAATAGAAATTGTCTCCGGTTAAAAGGTGTCTACTGAGGAATCGCCGAATGTCGCAGGTACATTTTTGTGTTGTCTATCGCTAGGCTAAAGGAAATTATGATCAATCTTTGTTTCGTGGGTGATTTGGGGTGGGAAAGGCTGTCTTATGCTTTTGGTTATAGAATGTCAAATTCCTGTGTCTATATCATGGCATTTCATTTCAAAAGCATCTAAAGGACAATCAATTTGACGGAAAGAAAAACCGAAAGATGGACAAGTAGACATGCAGTTATACATATTGATTAAAAAAAAAGGGAAAAAAATCATTAAACTCGTACACATTCACATTATGATATCGTTCTCTGTTTCAATTCAGGAACTGGATCGTTTTATTGAGTTCTGGAGCGTGAAGCGTTACCTACAAAAATTGGCAGAAAAGTGCTTTTTAATGGATGTCGAATAGTTTTTGTTTTCAACTGTGGTGAATAAAGCATATGTGATTCACTTGACACAACACAAACTTCAGATTATTGTGTTTGTATGTTTAAAAAAGCTTTTTGCTGACTTCCGTGTGTTTATTATTCAGAAATCGCAGTCGCTGACGGAAGTTTTTTGGATTAAACGTCTTTAACAAATAACAAACCACCAAAGGAACAATGCAGAAATATGCACTGATATCCCAGACATTCCATGCGACAACCATCTACAGCATATCTACTCATTTAGTTGTTATAGAAGTATGTTTTTCTGCTTACCTTGTGTAATCTTCTGGGCGCAGCCATGTTTTTTACTCGAGCGGGTACGTAAAATTGACAGGGACAGTAACGTTGACCAGGAGCAAGTTCGTAAGGTCTCTCCAGTGTGAATATTGAGTCAGCAAAAAGGGACAGAAATTCAACAAATTTTTACGGAATCCTGATGGGGCTACCCAAAATCTCGCATGTCTCTACATGTGAGGTTCTGTAATTTTCTTACTTTGTCGCATGACACTTAACACGGCGGGGAATCACGTGACACAACAACAACAACAATGACCGTTATTTGAAAAAATTCCCCGACTTCAGGTAAGAAAATCTTCAATAGTTCCGTTAATACATGACCGATTTGAATTTGGTTTGAAGCAGAGAAGACGGAAGGACTCCAGGGATTTGCTTGATGTGTTAGATTTTTTAAACAACACCTGATAAAAAAGTTATTGACGAGCAAACAATTTTTTTACCCTGGATAATTTGTTTGCTCGTCAATAACTTTTTTATCAGGTGTTGCTTAAAAAATCTAACACATCAAGCAAATCTCCGGAGTCCTTCCGCCTTCTCTGCTTCAAACCAAATTCCAATCGGTCACGTATTAGCGGAATTATTGAAGATTTTCTTACCTGAAGTTGAGGAATTTTTTCAAATAACGGTCATTGTTGTTGTTGTGTCACGTGATTCCCCGCCGTGCTTAAGTCATATACACACGAGGTTTTACAATCCTCGCGAGATAACAGAGGTGAGATTTTACTTTCTAAACCCTCGCCTGTGTTTTCTTAAATCTCGCATCGTGAAATCGATGTTCAGTCATCCAGAACACAGAGACATGCGAGATTTTTCTAAAACCTCGCTCTCTCGCCCGGTGCGTAGTAAATATTACACCGTTAAATTGGTGTACATGCGAGATTTTAAAAGTTTTTAAACCCTCGTGTTCTTGCCCGGTGTATAAGTAAATAGAACCAGTGGATAATGATGAATTCTTTCCCACCATTCGGCACATCTCGGAATACAGTTTCGAAATCAGCCGAGTTGTAGCCCTGTAAAGTGTTAACCCTTTACCAAACAAAATCCAAGTTTTAAAAATCAAAAGAAAGTTTGTAAGCAACATTTTCTCCTGTTCCTACCTTTAAAGTCTCAAAAGATCAAAAAATGTGTTTGATGTATATAAGCCATACTCTGGCAAAAGGAGAGCCTAAAGCATCTCTGTAATGTATGATATCAAGCAAGTCAAGCCATAAAAATGGATCCATAAAATCTGTTTTCTTTCACAACCAACTGAATGAGACAATAGAATTGTCCTTTAACATGCAGAAAATTTGAACATAGGAAAACGATAAGGTAGATACTTTTCAGATGCATTAAGCTACCTTTGCCATAGGGCATGGCTTATATTCATTGTTCATATTCAGGGTGAAAGATTATAATCACATGTGCTCTACTGCTTGTCAGTTGCTTGGTTATGCATATACCTGAAATCATGGTTGAATTGTGTAATAGTTTTTGTATGAATTTTACTACTCTACAAAAAATAGACATGGAGGTGGGTAATACATGCATGTATTTATGAGATATAAGCCTTATTTCATATGAGAAGTTAAATGAAAATGTTACTGAGATAATTATGGATTTTTGTTTTTCTCTAGAACGTCAACATTTGTCCTTTACCAAATAACTGAGATATTCTATTATCAAACATTTCCATGGTCCAATGACCCTGGGAAGACTTTTGAAAAGCATTGTCGGAAGAGTATAAAATGCTGGTTAGCAGTGTTTTCTTCTTGTCCCACAATATTTTCAATAGCTCTCTTCAGGGTCGTTTAAACTTGTTGTGCGGTAAAGGGTTAGCATGTTACTGCTCATTCTGCTCCAGTGCTTTAATAATTTGTCAATCACATGAGCTTTAAAAAAAAAGTTTGACCTCCGCACAAAAGTTGAGATTAGAGGTCAATTCTGCTTTTTTTCCCTGCAGAGGCCGTCCTAATGTACAATTCATTTGCAGCCAGGGTTTGTAATCAAGGGGTTGTGAGTTTGAAATCAGCAAGACCTTTACCTGCAAGCTGGCAACATGAAGTTGCATGCCACACATTTATCTATATGGTGATTATATATGCAAAAATATACTAGAATCTGACTATGCACCAGGAAGTTCTAGGCCAATAAACAATTACATACATACATACATACATACATAGTCCCATCTTAATGCTAGTGACTATCATTTTCTCCTCTACCCACAATGTTTTCTTGCTTTTCAAAGACTCTATTATTTGAACAATATGTTGTCTGCAAATGCTTTCAATTTGAACAAGTCTAGTATTTTGTTGTTTAATGAATGGTTCATACATATACAGATCTCTGTCAGTTCCACGGATCCTTTTGGACAAGAAATATACAAACAGATAACAAAACATCAAATAAATTATGTTACAAAGCTTCAGCAGAAAATGAAAGATCCTTTATTATGAATTTCATATTATTGCACTGTTAATCAGGATAAGATAAGACACCACAATTCATTGTTTTTCTGACTTTTTTGGCAATGAAAGTGGCCACACACACTAGAGCCTAAGCCAGGTTCTGTGGCAACCACAGAAACTCAGGCTACTCAGCCGCCATCATATGACTGATGCTGAAAGAGGTATAACACAGTGTCTGAATTCCAAAATTCATTTGGTCATGCTTTCAGAGCTTTTCACAAAAAATGTTAGCCTTGCTTTGTGAAAAAGGGCTTAATACATTAAAAAAAAAAAACACCCATGGCAGTCTGACCTAGGTTGAAACTTTTTTCTTTTTTATCTTAGGACCATTCTTGCGAATGATTAAGTCGATTGGATCCATAAGTGTGATGCGTTGCTTAGTAAAATGCACCATGGATATGCATTAAACCCCCTTTTGCCAGAGTACAGCTCATATGTACCAGTACATGTATTTACAAACAACATGCACAGATCTTTAAGTTACGGGGAGGGATAGAGATAGTCTTAATGACCTCAACCTCCTACACAAGACTACTTTGAAACCATCCCTATTATCTTACCAAACGAAAGAAATTTAGATTTACTTCTTACTGCATTTGCTGACAACAAAATCAGGTATAACTCAAACAATAGTACCGGTATATGGTTCTGAAAGGCTAGAAAACACTGGAAAAAGGAAAATATGCTTTTTACCAGCAGTTTCTTCTTTTCCTACAATGTTTTTTAGAAGCCCATTAGCTCAGGGACGTTAAAAATCAGGTTTGATAAAAGTTTACAGAAAATATAATATACAAACGCCATATGAAAACATTGTGGTAAAAGAGAAATCGCTTGTTACAGGCGACTTTCCAAAAGGTATATAACGTGGTATGCAACCAGATGAGATAGTCTTATCTAAGATCTACACAACTTAATTAAATTTGCACAGGATATAAAGCTTTAACTCTTTACCAAATGACAAAATTTTAGACAGTCAAATTAAAAGCATTGCAGACTTCAAATCAAAGGTAACTCATAAATTTAAATTTGTTTCCAGCAGGGTAGAAAGCATTATGCGAAAATTCTATATTGCTAAAATTGTGTTAAATTCCACCGAAGAACAGGTATGAAGGTTATAATTGTATCTGAACATTATTGGTTACGTCTTTCTAAGTTCAGTTTTTAAAACAATTAAGATTGTTTAGAACCCCTTTCTTTATTTCTCACCGAGTTCTGGATAAATTTTCTTTGTGGGAAAAAATCTGGAGAGAGCCCACTTTTTCGCTGTGTTGTTCATAAATCGCAATTATTTGCAAAATCATTATTCCTTATTAACACTGTTCACCAAACAGTATAGTCTTAGACTTGTTTAAATTGAAAGCATGCTTTGCAAACTTACGTCCTCTTGAATTATACTTTCCTAGGACAGCAACATTTTAGTAACTTAGCCCTATTTTCAACACTTTCCCAAACAAACACGGGTTATCACATGTGTGCTGTCAAATTCTTTTGGAAAAACATGTTGGATAAGGAGAAATTGCTCATTATAAGCAATTTCTCCTTTATCAAATACTTTTCCCCCATTTTTGCAGCTTTTTAAATTGTCGTCTGCCAACTCTTTGAATTTGGAAGAGTCTGATATTTGTCGTTTGCAAAAGAGTTAAGAGAACGCTGTGTGAGGGTATTAGATACTGTAACAGAAGACAAATTTTGATATAGATTCACAGTCACATAAATTTCATTATGTGTTAAAAAATCTGCTGATGAAAACTGACATTTACTTACTTGACCTGGCTTTCTTGAAGCATTAAACAAAAATTTTTGCGGCGACTTTGATGCTTTGTATCAACTTTTTCTTGTCACCATTTGTAATTCTTTGTGAGCAACGAGCTAAATCAAATGACCACTTTGACTAGTCTCAATAATGAGACGCCCCGGTGATCTTTTTCATATTTGGATATTTACTGTACACCGTACCGTCTCAAGTCCATCGTAAATTTTCCGGTAGCAAATATAGTGCTATACTGACTTTCAGTTTCGTCGGTTTTATCTGTATTGCAGCGAAATGCAAATAACTTTTAGTAATAAACATGACCAAGAATAAATTGTTAAACCATTCATTACTTAAAGAGCTTATAGAAATCGTTTACAACATGTTTATCTCGGAAAAAACACGGACGAAATCGTGCGTGTCAGCCCTTTTGTATGTTTTCGGGAACGTAAACAACTCGAGTAACTGATGAAATGGACAGTGTTTTCTCACGATCAGCGTTTAAATTGAAAATATTTGTATTCCAAACGAAGGAATATTGAATACGCAAGCAACAAATATTTTTAAATCCTAGTTTTGTGCTCTATTTGCGAAGTTATGGGCGTTCAAACTTGCGCACAAAATCTGTGCGGAACTTTCAACTGGTTTTGTCTTGATTGTCTCTGTACCCAGAGGCGACCAGTCAAAAAGTAACATCGCCTTTGGGGACAGTAATCTGTACTACACTTTGACCTACTTCACACTGGAGAGACCTTACGAACTTGCTCCTGGTCAATGTTAAAGCCCCTGCCAATTTAACGTACCCGCTCGAGTAAAAAACATGGCTGCGCCCAGAAGATTACACAAGGTAAGCAGAAAAACATACTTCTATAACAACCAAATGAGCAAATGTGCTGTAGATTGTTGTCGCACGGAATGTCTGGGATGTCAGTGCATATTTCTGTAGTGTTCCTTTGGTGGTTTATTATTTGTTAAAGACGTTTAATCCAACAAACTTCCATTAGCGACTGCGATTTCTGAATAATCAACACACGGAAGTCAGCAAAAAGCTTTTTTAAACATACAAACACAATAATCTGAAGTTTGTGTTGTGTCAAGTGAATCACATATGCTTAAATATTCACCACAGTTGAAAACAAAAACTATACGACATCCATTAAAAAGCACTTTTCTGTCAATTTTTGTAGGCAACTGTAGGCAACGCTCCACGCTCCAGAATACAATAAAACGATCCAGTTCCTGAATTGAAACAGAGAACGATATCATAATGTGAATGTGTACGAGTTTAATGATTTTTTCCCTTTTTTAATCAATATGTATAACTGCATGTCTACTTGTCAATCTTTCGGTTTTTCTTTCCGTCAAATTGATTGTCCTTTTGATGCTTTGAAATGAAATGCCATGATATAGACACAGGAATTTGACATTCTATAACCAAAATAAATGATAAAATATGGAAACAAATCTCCTCTATATAATATAAACACAAGGAATGCAACTTCTCGATTGCAAGCACCAACACAAGACAGCTTTTCCCACCCAAAATCACCCACAAATCAAACATTGATCATAATTTCCTTTAGTCTAGCAATAGACAACACAAAAATGTACCTGCGACATTCGGCGATTCCTAAGTAGACACCTTTTAACCGGATACAATTTCTTTTCATCGAGGAGGCCATTCGCTGACGTCACGGGAAGAGCCAGGAAGCGTATTTTCGGATTACGTATTACTATTATTTTTTTCGTTATTAAGATATATTTATGGACATCACATGATACTTAAGATTTTTCTAGAAGTAACTTACACAAGTATTTGACCGTATTCTCTTTTAAAGAAAACATATTTGACTCTAATACGTAATCCGAAAATACACTTCCTGGCCCTTCCTGGGAATCTCGTGACGTCAGCGAATGGCCTCCTCGATGGATAGAAATTGTCAAAAAAAAGGTAAAACATGACGGATATTTCCGGTTAAAAGGTGTCTACTGAGGAATCGCCTAATGTCGCAGGTACATTTTTGTGTTGTCTGTCGCAGGGGTAACAGTGATCGGTAAAGAATTTTTTTCAATGAGACAATGTCTCCTGTTTTTGAAAACCAATGGAACATTTTCAAAAGTAATGAGACATTTTTATCTTCAGATGAGACGTTATAAAGATTTCAAGTAAAACACTTTATTATGTTTTATTGTTTTAACACATGAATAATCAATACTGTTCACTTTTCCATATACATGTATTTTAATTTCCAAACGAGTTAAAAACAAAAAAACAATCAGACATATTTAAAGCATTTGCAGACGACGACTTCACCCCCACCTCACTTGTCTGCTATAGATCTATATTTTTATTTCATAAAACAACATTTTTCACTCATGAACCCGGAAATTTAGCTTCCAATTATTGTTTTATTCAGAGATTTGTGTAAATTCATTGTTTAAATTCATTATCAAAGATGAGAAGATAGTTTGAAGTCCCCCTGATCGGACGATGCCATGCTTCTCATTGTAGTGTCATGGGTTTTCACGCTTTTTTTGACGATTTACTTTTTCGTGACAATTAATTTTTGGAGAAGTATTGCTACATGATTTGACATCAGTGTGTCAGTTTAAATAGCAAGTAACTTAAAAATTTGTCACTTTACATTAGATAAGAGGAAAAACACCTTTGTTACTCTGTCATAAATGACTCGCCAGCTTCATTATCACCCTTCTGCTATAGATCTCTATTTTCATTTCATAAAACAACCTTTTTTTCACTCATGAACGGAATTTAGCTTTCAATTATTTCTTTATTCAGAGTTTGGTTATAGAATGTCAAATTCCTGTGATATAGATGAAGAGCTTGATGACAAATAGTATCATGCAAAGGATATCTATCATAACTATCGTGCAGAAGATCCATAACTATTATAAATACCCGTTTTCGATATCGTCATCAAGAGACTCGTTTTCGTGAATATAATTTAATAATAATGATCATCAACGAACAACTATTCGTATGCCTTGTAAGCGGCACACCTAAAAGTAACTAGTAATATCTAATACTATGCTTTAAATATTGATCAGCGATACTCTGTGAAAAAGGGCTTAATGCATCTACGAAAAGAATCTGCCCAGGTCACCTTGTGCATTCCGCGCAGGCGGAAGTGGACCGAGACTGTTCGCTTTAGGTCAATTTTCTGTATGTTCAAGGACCAGTCTACCTAAGGATACCTCTCTCTCTCTCTCTCTCTCTCTCTCTCTCTCTCTTTCTTTCACGATGGGTGTCTGATTCTGCCAGCTTAATAAAATTGGGGATAGAAACAGAGAACCCGAGATCGCCTGAATACATGCCCAGTAACATTAGGCCTATTGATAGAAAAAAAGAATTCAACGTATTTTAGAATTGTACTTCCATTCAAGTATTTATTTAACTACACTACGACTGTGACTACGATAATTAATATAGAATCTTGACCAAAATAACAAAATTGTTCACTGTAACACAAACCCATACGCTTACCGTATTTTCAGCTCAGAAGCTGAATCGTTGTATTGAATTCAGGAGCATCTTACGTTGTAATGTAAAAATGGCAAAATATCCTTTAATAACTGCAAGTTGATGTTTTATCGGTTTATAGTTCTGAGGATAATCACCGTATTGGTCATCTGACACGGCACACACTTCAGAATATCGAGTGTTTATGTTTTACAAAGGTTTTTGGAGACTCCAGGTAGTGTTTTTCCAGAAATCGTAGTCGCCGACGAAACTTTGTTAGATTAAACGTCTTCAACAAACGATTATACCACCAAAAAAACTAAAGATTAACGTGCACTTACATCCCAGAAATTCCGTGCGACAACCTGCAACTGCATATCTATTCAATAACATGTTTAAAAAATTATGTTTTTGTGCTTACCTTGTGTAATCTTGTGGGCGCAGCCATGTTTTTTACTCGAGCGGGTACGTAAAATTGATAGGGGCAGTAACGTTGACCAGGAGCAGGTTCGTAAGGTATCTCCAGTGTGTACGTGGGGATGTGGAGCACAAAGTGCTCAGAGTAAGCTATTGTGATTACTCACCGTCCGTCGGCATCCATCGTCCGTCCGTCGTCCATCCGGCGTCCGTCCGTCCGTCCGTTCACATTTCTTTGTTTACACTCAGGTATCCACAAATGTTAACTAATCAGCACCAAACTTGGTCAGAATATATATGGCCATAAGATCTCAGATGAGTTCAATTATGGGTCTACTCGGACTATAAAAAATGTAGTTATTTTCCCTTGAATTGGAAAAATTGCTATATTTGACTTTATTTACACTATAGCATTTACAAAAATCAACCAATCAGCACAAAACTTTGTCAAAATATATATGACTGTAAGATCTCGGATGAGTTCCATTATTGGTCTAATCGGACAAGAAAGACTGGAGTAACTTGCCATTGAATTAGAAGATTTGCTATATTTGCATTTGTTTATACTCTAGCATCTACACTTTTAAACCAATCAGCACCAAATTTGGTCAGAATATATATGACCACAAGATCTCAAGTGATTTTTGATAATGAGTCTACTCCGACCAGAACAACTGGAGTTATTTGCCCTTGAATTGGAATGAATTGCAATATTTGACTTTGTTTACACTCTAGCATCTAGAATTATCAACTAATTGGCACCAAACTTGGTCAAAATATATATGACCATAAGATCTCAAATGACTTTGATAATGGGTCTAATCGTACCAGAACAAGTGGAGCTATTTGCCCTTGATTTGGAAAAATTGCTATATTTGACCTTGTTTACACTCTAGAATCTACAAATATCAACCAATTGGCACCAAACTTGGTCGAAATATCTTTGACCATAAGATCTCGTATGATTCTATCATGGGTCTAATCAGACAAGAATAATTGAAGTTATAAATTTGCTCTTGAATAAGAAAAAAATATCTATATTTGACTTTAATTACTCTGTAGCATCTTCAATTTTTAACCAATCAGCGTCAAACTTGGTCTAAATTTTAATGACCATAAGATCTCGTATGAGTTCGATAACTGTTCTAGTTGGACCAGAATGACTGGAGTTATTTTTCCTTGATTAAGAAAGTTTTATAGAATAGTTCTTAAATATCGGGAGCATAACTTTGACATCTCTAGTCCGATTGACTTGAAACTTGGCAGTTGTGATTGTTGCAATAATACGGAGTACAGTGTGAAAAAACTGTATCTCTACCTTATACTGTGTATGAGTTATTTCCCTTTGATCATTACTTTTACAGCATTTTCTGCTTGTCCGGAATATAACTTTATCATCTCTCGCCCGAACATCTTCAAATTTAATATGCAAGATTGTTGAAAAATTAGGGAGTGCAGAACACAAGAACCATAACTCTTCTTCCTAGAACGAATTCTTAGTTATTCCCCGTTTAACCTTCATTTTTATAGCATTTCTTGCCTGTCCAGAGCAAAATTTTGTCGTCCTAAGTAGGAATGATTTGAAATATGGTATGCCTATTTGTTGCAATATTTGGAAGTGCAGCGCACAAGAATTGTAACTCTACCTTGTGCTGTCTTGCGTTATTTCCCTTTGATTATCATTTTTTCAGCATTTAGTGCTTGTCCGGAATATAACTTTGTCATCTCAAGTCAGGACGACTTCAAACTTGGTATGAATATTTGTTGCAATATTACTGAGTACAGTGTGCAAGAACAATAACTCTACCTAGCGCGGATTTTGAGTCTGGTAAATGGGGGCTACTTGCATTATATACAGAAATGAAGACATTCTTAAAAATTCTTTTTCTCTAAAACCGCTGGTCAGATTGTGTAATAATTTCACAGAAATGTTCCTTGGATGACCCTTTTCAAAAAGCGTTCGCGAAACTTTGATCTGTCAATAAACGTTGACTCTGGGTGAATGGGGGCTACTTGAACTATATGGCCATGAAGAAATTCTTTACAATTCTACTTCTCTGAAAAGGCTTATCAGATTTTGAAATAATTTCATTGAAATGTTTCTTAGCTGGCCCTTTTCAAAAAAAATTGCTCGAGAAATTTTGATCTATCAACAAACATGGCTCTGATGGCTGTGGGCTATAATAAGCCTATTTACACTATACAGACATGAATGAAATTCTTCTTCTCTGAGATGGCTGATTAGATTTTGAAAAAAAAAAATTGCTATGGTCCTCTCAAAAATTCAGGACTATCTTGGCCCTCCTGTTATAGTATTTCTTGCTTGACCAGAATGGAACTTTGAAAATTGACTTGAGACTTGGTATCAGTTGCATTGCCTGCCCTTTGCAATAATTATACTTCCTTGACAAGTGGTAATGGGATGGGCATATCTTGCGACAATTTGCCGCTCTTGTTTCATTATCGTTTGTCCTTGAACTTCAATATTTGATATTTATCATCATTGTAGACCTTTACTGCTTAGTGCTCAGGTGAGCGATATACATGTAGGATCATTATGGTCCTCTTTTTGTTAGGTCTACTGGCTTTCAGCCAGCAGAGCTTATGTCATGGCATTGTTTCCGTCTTCGGTCCGACTGTCTGTCTGTACGTCCGATCGTCAGTCTTTTTCTTGTTTACGCGATTAAGTCTGCACTTGTCGTCAGATTTTTATGAAACTTGCACAAATTGTTTATCGCATCAGTAGCTTCAACTCTATTGATTTTCAAAAAAAATCCAAGTAACAGTATGGGAAAAGTAGCCATTTCAAGTTGAAAATTTCCAATACTTGTTTACGCTATATTGCCTGTAATCGTGATTTTCGTGACAGTTGCATAATTTGTTTATCTCATCAATAAATTCAACCCTATTGATTTTGTAAAAAATCCAAGAAATAGTATAGGAAAATGTTCAATTCTTGTTTACACGATAGAGTCTGCATTTGTTGTCAGATTTTCGTGAAACTGGCACAGTTTGTTTATCTCATCAACAGCTTCAACTCCATTGATTTTGAAAAAAAAAAATCCAACACAGTATGGGAAAAGTGACCATTTCAAGTTGAAAATTTCTATTTCGTGTTTATGCAATGAAGTCGAAATTTGAGGAAAGATTTTCACAAAAATTACACAATTGCTTTGTGTTATCAATAGCTTGAACTCTATTGATTTTGGAAATAATCCATCAAACAATTTGGGAAAAGTAGCCTTTTAAAGTTGGAAATTTCCGTTTCTTCTTTACGTGATGAGGTCAGTATATTTGGTTGGATTTTCATGAATCTTGCACAGGTGTTTTGTATCATTAACAGCTTGAACCCTATTGATTTTGAAAATAAAAATCTGACAATCAGTATGGGAAAAGTAGCCATTCAAAGGTTATCATTTCCAGGTCTTGTTTAGGCAATGAAGTTAACAGTGTTAATCAAATTCTTTGAAACTTGCAAAGACCCATCAAGGGATTTAACTCCATTAAAAGTGAAGAATATCTAGTTAAATGTTCAGAAAAAGTAGCCATTTGACGACCTGGTATCGTTTTCTCAATAAAGTCTACATTATTTGTAAAAGTTCTTTGAAATTTACCAGGATTGTTTAAACCAAGGCATACTGAAACGCTGTCAAATTTGCCTGGATTCCAAACACACAGTTTTGAGAAATTTCACAGCATTTTTTTTTTCACTCTTCACTGACAACAAATGCAGACTTTATCGCGTAAACAAGAAAAGGGCTGACGGACATACAGACAGACAGACAGTCAGACGGACGACGGAAACAATGCCTACATAATTATGCCTACATAATTATGCTGTCTTTATGGGTTCAAGCCCTGTTGCAAAAACACATTGGTGTGTGTGTGGGGGGGGGGGGTGTGGGGGTGGGGGGTGTTTCTTTCTGCATCATCAAAGCAAAATCTCTGCCAATAGAGCGATTCCAGGCCCTTCAGGACCTCTAGTTGCATCATGAATTCATAATGTATGCTAGCAAAAAAAGCAAAATTCTCAGCCAGTAGAGCAATTTCAGGCCTCTAGTAAGGAGTTTAACATTATTTCAGTTTATTGCTGTGACCAGTGCACGTGTGGTAATAGGATAAACATATTTGGTGACAGTAGCAAAGCAACTTAATTAACCTTTCCCCATGCAAGTTCGAATTTCAATGACCCTGTGCAAAATGTTTTTCAAAAACATTGTTGGAAAAGGAGAAAATGCTTTCTCCTTTCCCCACAGTGTTTTCTACCCTTTCCAGATAAACTTTATTATTTGAACCACTCAGAACTTTTTGTCTGCTAATGCTTTCAATATTTAGACAGGTGTAAATTCTGTTCTGATAGAGGGATAAAGGCACTATCCAAAAACACATTTTCCCCCTTGCCAAAACAAACCTGACTTTTAATGACTCTGAGGCAGAACAGCTTTGAAAACATTGTAGGAAAAGGAGAAAATAACCAGCATTTTCTCCTTTTTAAGCTCACCTGAGCACAGCATGCTCAAGGGGAGCTTTTAGGTTCACCATGTGTTCGTCGTCAATAGTTCTTTAAACATCATCTCCTCGTAAACCGCTGGGCAAGTTTGGACCAAACTGGGCTGGAATGTTCCTTGGGAGGTCCTCTTTGGAAACTGCCCACAGAATTTGATTTCATCAAAAACTGTGGTTGCCATGGCAACCAATTGGAGTTTTCTAGGAAATTCTTTAAAAAATCTTCTTCTTTGAAACCGCCAGTCAGATTTTGAAATAATTGCACAGAGAGGTTCCATGTGTGACCATTTAAAAAAAAAAGTACCTGAAATTTTGATCCGTCGAGATACATGTCTCTGGTGACTGGGTTTTTTTTGCACTATACGGATATGAAGAAATTCTTAATAACTCTTCTTCTCTGAAACAACTGGTTAGATTTTGAAGTAATTTCACAGAGATGTTACAAGGGTGGTCCTTTTCAAACAGTGTTCGCGAATTTGATCTGTCAAGAAACCTGGCTCTGGTGACAGGGGGCTACATGCACTCTACGGTCATGAAGAAATTCTTAAAAATTCTTCCTCTCTGAAACGACTGGTCAGATTTCGAAATAATTTCACCGAGATGTTTCTTTGGTGACCGGCCTTTTCAAAAAGTGTCCGCGAAATTTGGATCCGTCAAGAAACATGGTTCTGGTGGCGGGCGATATTTGCACCATAGGGACATGAAGAGGAATTTCTTATTCTTATTCTCTGGAACGGCTGGTCAGATTTTAGATAATTTCACAGAAATGTTCCCAGTGTTACCCTTTTTAGCTCACCTGAGCACCAAGTGCTCATTGTGGGTTATTATTATCGTGCTGTGTCCGACGTCCAGCGTCAACTTTAACCTTGTGTACATGCTAGAGGCCAAATTTTCAATCCGATTTTTGTGAAACTTAATCAGAATATTTGTCTGGAAAATATTTCGAACGAGTTTGAAAATGGGTCATGTTGGGTCAAGAACTAGGTCACCAGGTCAAATCTTGGAAAAACCGTCCGCCTGTCCGTGTGTTAACTTTTATTTTAAACATCTTCTTCTCTGAAACTGCTCATCCAATTTTGATGAACTTCACAGAAATTACCCTGCCATGGGCCTCTTCAGAATTTATTGAAAGAACTTGATTCCGTAAAAAATCTCCCATGGCAACAAAAGTGAAAAATAAACAAAACTGAAAAATATTGATAATCTTTGAAAATCTTCTTTTCTGAAACCATGAGGCCTAGGGCTACCAAATTTGGCATGTAGTTTTATCTATCTAGTAGACTTCTACCAAGTTCCTTCAAATAGTAGCCCTGGGGTCAAATTTGATCCCAACCTGGGGGTAACAAGTTTTATATGAGCTTATATAGGGAAATTTTTAAAATCTTTCTGGTACCCAGCCATTTGGCCTTTGGCTACCAAATTTAGCATGTATCTTTATCAGGTGGTTATCTACCAAGAATGCCCAAATTATAGCCCTGGGGCGAATTTGGCCCAGCCACGTGGGTAACTAGTTTTATATGGGCTTATATTGGGAAAACTTTAAAAATCTTGTCGTACCTAGCTATAAGGCCTAGGACTACCAAATTTTGCATGTAGCTTTATCTAGTGGGCCTCTACCAGAGGCCCAAATTATAGCCTTGGGGTCAAGATTGTTCCCACACCAGGGGTCACAATTTTTACATGGGCTTTTGTTGTGAAACCTTTATAAGTCGTCTTTTAACTAAGCATAATAAGGCCTAGGGCTATTAAATCTAACCCTGTCTCATGAGTCTCGTGTTTTACAGGACTTATATTTAGAAAACTTTGAAAATATTCTTGTTTATAACAACATAATAGACCTGTATTATTTGGTGTAGGGCTTTATCTGGTGGACCTCCACCAGAATTCAAGTAATTATAGCTTTGTAGTCAAAAATGGCTTCGCCCGGCGGTCATAACTTTCTCGCGGGATTTTATAGAAAAAAGTTTGTATGTCTTAAAGTTTGAAACAAATACCATCACGGCCTATAGATTTTCTGGTGTAAATGTTTTGAAAATGCATTCTTTGACAGCTGTTTGTGCTCTTTTTGTTTTTCTTTGAGTTTTCCAGATGTTCTTCTTCATTAAACCATCAACAGAGGCAGGGTTGCTGGACTGGATGAGCCTTTTCTATTGATGGTCTGAAGAAGATATCTGGCTGGCTCATGAAACGTCTGGCTACTGTAAAAGGTATATCATGAAATAGTCTATGCTGCTGATGGGTACTATCATTTTCTTTTGGTTGAAATATTTCAGTTCATGATAAGAAGCTCGTGATAAGAAGTTCAGTATTTGGAAGAAGACTGCTAAAATTGGGATGGAAGTGAGTATAAAAGTCATTACAAAAACCTATATTTTAGTTGAAAAACCTATAAAATAACCTATATTTTTGGTAAAAGGAACCTGGAAAAAGCTTGTGCGCACTCTAGAGGCCATATTTGTAAGTTCAATTCTAATGAGTGTTTGTCAGAGTGTGTGTCTTAACCCTTTCCCAAACGGCAAAATGATGGACCAGATCAAATTGAAAGCATTTTCCAGATGACAAATTAACAGTTGCTAAAAAGATTATTTTTCTATATAATAGGGTAGAAAACATTGTGGGAAAAGGAGAAAATGCTGGTTACCAGCATTTTCTCCTTTTCCCACAATGTTTTATAAAGGCTTCTATTCCTGACCCGTAAAAACCAGGGATTGTCTGGGAAAGGGTTAATATCTCTTAGGAGATTGGAAATGGGTCAAGTTTGATCGAAAGGCTCGGGTGATCGACTTCAGGGCCATCATGGCCCTCTTGTATGTACCCAAAGGGTCGTATTATGTTGTGGCCCTGGTTATTCGTCTGTCATTCTATTCGTCAGCAATTTCTTGCGTGCGCAACTCCTACAATTTTCACTGTAATGAGTTCAGACTTACCACAATGAATTTGTATGATTTGTAGAACTTTATGCATGTGACTTTTAAAATTGGGATATCCGCAGGTGTTCTATATTTTATGCCATTTCACTGACAAGCCCCTTCGGGCATATATGCACCGCTTTGTGAAGCTCTTATTCAACAATGTTTTCAGCCCAAGGTGTGGCATATAGAATTTTTTTAGTCTTATCTATTTTGTCGCCTGTGCTTTTAATTTTGACCAGTCTAGAATTCTATCGTTTGGTAAAAACTTAACTCATTACCAAACGACAAAATTTTAGGTTTGTCCAAATGGAAAGCATTTGCAGACACCAAAATAAAAGTGACTTCATTACCAAACAACAAAATTTTAGGTTTGTCCAACTCGAAAGCATTTGCAGATGACAAAATAAAAGTGACTGAATAATTACCAAAACTAAAAATTTTAGGTTTGTCCAAACTGAAAGCATTTGCATACCACAACATAAAAGTGACTGAAAATTTGAAATTTGTTTTGTGAAGGGTGGAAAACATTGCGGGAAAAGGAGAAAATGCTGGTTACCAGCATTTTCTCCTTTTCCCACAATGTTTTCTAAAGGCTTCTTTCCCAGGATTGTCAAAAGTAGGGATTGTGTGGTAATAGGTTAAATAATAGAGCAAAAAATAGCTTCTATTTTGAAGCTGTTGGAGAAAAATAATGAAGGAAACTCGTGAAATTAAAAGCCAAACAAACTTTTTTGCATCGTGAAAATGTATTTTTAGTATGTACTTAATTAATGCAACATAAACAAAATGTAAGGCTGGGTGTTTTTTACTTGTCACCACACAATGGAAATGTTAGAAGTTTTTGAATTCAGATTTCTTCTCTTCTGATTAACCTCTATCTCTTGACCAGACAACAAAAGTTTATACCGTGCAAAATTGAAAGCAGCTGCAGATACTAATACAATACAATACAATAATACAATACAATACAATATACTTTATTTTCTCTCAGTTACATGAATACAGTACTAAATGTATATGAGATTTAGTGGACAGATAGCAAACTGGTTTGAATATGATGGCGAAAAAAGTTCCAGTGGTACAAAATGAAGTTGAAATAAATACAAAATAAAGATGTATATAGGGCCTATATCAGTTTTGAAAATGTGAATGTATGAGAAAATCACACAGTATAAAAATAAGATGCACAATCAGTTGTTTGGCAGGTCCAAGTGTTAATGACAAAAAAAATGAATTTCAATGATAAGGTGACCTGGCAGGCTTTAACCTTGTTTTGAAATTAATTTCATCTGCCTGTGACCCGCACTTCGACCGCTTGTTCAATAACAGATTGTCATCTTCCAAATTATTTCTATCGTGTAACCCTTTCCCAGACAAGCCCTGGTTTTGACGTGTCTGCAGTAAAAGTCTTTTGAAAGCACTGCGGGAAAAGGAGAAATTGCTCGTAACGAGCACATTTTCTCCTTTTCCCACAATGTTTTCTACCCTGCTGGAAAGAAATTTCAATTTTTGAGTTTTTTTTTATTTGGTCGTCTGTAAATGCTTTCATTTTGAAAGTCTAGAATTTTGTCGTTTGGGAAAGGGTGAATTCTTTCAGTGCCAAATAAATAAACTTGTCCTCAGTTCTCTTTCGACGACTTTAACTCATTACCAAACGACAAGATTTTAGGTTTGTCCAAATCGAAAGTATTTGCAGATGACAAAATTAAAAGTGACTGAAAATTTGAAATTTGTTTTGTGAAGGGTAGAAAACATTGTGGGAAAAGGAGAAAATGCTGATAACCAGCATTTTCTCCTTTTCCCACAATGTTTTCCAAAGGCTTCTTTCTCAGGGGCGTCAAAAGTAGGGATTGTGTGGTAATGGGTTAAATACAATCCATTGAAACTTACAAAGATTTTGATTATATAAGCTTGACTACACAAGCGGACAGCATAGATCAAAGATCAGACTGCACATTTTGTGTAGTCTGATCTTGATCTCTGCCGTCCACAAAAATCACAATTTTCGCCTATGGCGCTGAAAGGGTTAACTCATTACCTAACGACAAAATTTTAACTTTGTCCAAATTGAAAACATTTGCAGACGACAAAATAAAATTGACTGAAAAATTTGATTATTTTTTGGGAAGGGTAGAAAATGTTGCGGGAAAAGGACTAAATGCTGATAACCAGCATTTTCTCCTTAACCCACAATGTTTCCTTAAGCTTTCCTAAATCTGGATCATTTGAACATGGTTATGCTGTAAAAGGATAAAGAAAAAGATTATGACCATATTCTAAGAGCTATGTAAATTCACCGAACTTGAATGGAACATGTCATAATGATTGCTTGTGCGTTTTAAGCATCTCAACAACATTACGGATAGGAAGAAGCGTAAAACGCCACTCGATTTCGAAGAATCACTATTCCCGCCACTTTGGCCAACACAATGGTCACTACAGCTAAACCGAAGCCTGCATGAAGGCTGCCGCTGGCCTCAATGCCAGTCTTCACCGAATCTTCATACTTGGCTGCAAAAATTCCGGCTGCTACCAGGGCAAAACTTCCTGTTATTCAAAGACAGAATATAATAGTCATTCATGAATTCAGACTCAAAACAAAGGTTTAACTCTTTCAATACCAAGGGCGGAAATCTGAGGATTTTCATAGATGGCATCGATCTAGATCAAACTGCACAGATTCTGCAGTCTTGTCTTAAATCTATTAAATCCCCATGTGTAAATAAGCATTTGGATATAGTTCTACTATAAAAAGCATCTGGAAGTGTCTGTGGATTCAAAAGCTTCGAGCAGAGATTAGTAGGCACAGAAGATGAAGTCTGATCTGGAGTTGACACCATTTCATTTATTCATTCGTTCGTGCATTCATTCATGATGCTACAGATTGAACCTATTACCATACCACATGGGTAGATAGATGTAGGCCTATCACTGTGTTGTAAGCTGTACGGTACTAAATGTGTAGTCACTTCCAAGATGGCGGACTGATTACATGAAGAAAGGTAGGTGTCACATTTTATCATCAATAACTTTTTTTCTTGAAACCTTCGAGTCATGATACTTATAATATATTGTGGGGGAATGATGTGGTAAGCCTCTGTGTTATATAGCAAAGAGCCAGTGCCATTATTCGATACGTTATATCGGCGTAAACATTGCCATTCGGTAAAATTTAAATTTGAAGTGAGGAACTTGCATCGTTTTTAGTTATAGAATTGAAAATCAGCCAATGCAGTGGATGAAGGCTGTTGTTTATGTAGGTATTCATCACGCTTTCCAATGATTACGGTAATTTTTGTGAAATATGTCTAGAAATACTCGAAAACATGTGTTTTGTATATCGCTAATGCAGCGGTGTAGTCCACATCAACAATTTCACACACAGCGGTGTAGACACGATATTTTTTGAATGGTTTAGACACAATTTAAAGCACAATGAATGTACGGTTTAGACACAATTGGCTTGGTCTTGAAATGACTGTATTCTTTTCTGAATATAACGCAACTTGGCGTTAATTTAGAATCCTGAAAATTGGCACCAATAGTTCGAGACAGTCTCCTTTATCACCGACACCCACCAAAGGAACCGTCTGGAACCGACAAGGGATCATCGTGGAACGAAAAGAGATAGTTGGGAACAAAAGAGTGCATCGAGAGATTATTTACGATATTATTTATGTAATAATCACTATTATATCACGAAAAAATAAATTATGAAATTACTAATGAATGTTTGTGCAATTATAAATCAATGCCATCATGCTGGCAGCCATAATTTCAATCATTTACTTAGTATGATAATAACCATCCCGGACTTGCCAATCATTTTTATTTCGGAGTTGTTTGAAATACTTTCGCTGATTCGTATCTTGGTATCTGTTTGTTTAATATATAGTTAAAGATGCCCGTCTACAGCTGGTGAGCAGAAACGCTGTTAAATTTCAATAAAAAAAATAGCATGGTACAGAAAATCGGTCTTTTGTGTACACAAGGATAAATTACCGGTCAAAATGTATGGTGTAACTGAAAAAAAGAAACGCGGAGGTTTGTGTTTCTCTGGTTTCTTCGGTATCTGAACATTGGTCTGAAGAAAACTGGCTGACGATCGAAGCTGTAAACAATGGCGGTGCGTCACGGAAATTTATCGTTGCTTTCCGCCTAGAGTCGGATACGGTGTAACTTGTATATAGGCCGCGACCTCCGTCTGAAAATCAAGGCTGCAACAGAGAAGCCTACATTTTCTTTTGTTTTCCTCAGTATACGCAGGGCGAAGGTCAAATACAGTCACGAGACAGAATGCATGATCATTATACGAATCTACCCGAGTAAATAACGGATATCAAAAATCTTCTATTCACAAAACGGAAACGACGAGTCTGTTTAGATGGAAGGTCGCAACTCAGCGAAATGCATTTTCTATCAATTGTAATCGACCATCAGGCGCAATATTTGGTATGAAGATATAAGAATGACTGTATTATGATAAAATCAAAATGAGTTAAAATTGGCTTAACTCATTACCAATCGACAATATTTTAGGCTGGTCCAAATTGAAAGTATTTGTAGAAGACAAAATGAATGGGACTCAAAATTTGAAATTTGTTTTGTGAAGGATAGAAAACAATGTGGGAAAAGGAGAAAATGCTGGTTACCAGCATTTTCTCCTTTTTCCACGATGTTTTCGTAAAAATTAGGGATTGTGTGGTAATGGGTTAAAGGTGGGTATTTAGAATTTTTACATCTCACCAAATTAAAATATATATATATATCACTGAAATTCATATGAAAAAATAATACAAATCATCAATAATTACGATTCATAAAATTACACAATTTTTTTTTTTTTTTTGATGGTGTTCCCTTAACCCATTACCACACAATCCCTACTTTTGACGACCCTGAGAAAGAGGCCTGTAGAAATCATTGTGAGAAAAGGAGAAAATGCTAGTAACCAGCATTTTCTCTTTTTCCCACAATGTTTTCTACCATTCACAAAACAAATTTCAAATTTTTAGTGACTTTTATTTTGTCGTCTGCCATTGCTTACAATTTGGATAAACTTAAAATTTGTCGTTTGGTAAAGAGTTAAAAGGCTACATAGCCTCTTAAGGTATTTTTAGATTTTGCGCCAAAAATCAATAAAGCATTTTGGGAATGTCAAGTGACTGGCACGTGACTCATAACGCTTAAATTCCATTACATAACAAACATGTAATAATTATTTCCATAATGTCTTCTTCGGACGCTATGTTTGAAACTTCGTCTGTGTATTCCTGTATGAAAATGAGCGAATTGATCATCTAAGAATAGAACGTGTCTCCCGTTTGTGTCAACCTGGGCTGTAGTAAATTGCTAATTTCTCATGTTGTCGAACGGTTTTCGACTACTGGGGTTTTATGAATGAAAATTAAAAGGCTTTGGGTGTATAAGGATGGTCCTTTTTGCATTTTTGTAAAATTTTCGTCCCAAAATCTGAAGGGCCATCTTTAAAATGAGTATAAAGGCCTCTTTAAAATTTTACTTTCTATGCCACTGTTCGATTAAAATATGACCGGTAGGTTAACAGAGGACGGACTGGAGTAAAAATTACGTAATCGTTGTTATTACCCTAAAAGGAAAAATCTTAAGAAGGAATTCCGTACATGATCGATATTCACAATTTTCATTTACCATTGTACAGTTTGATTTCATAATATAACGGTCATGGATTTATATTGATAAAATCGAATGTTACCCATTTAGATAAGCTATCTCGTAGAATTTTTTTTTTAATTTATTCTTATCGTTTTTCAAATGTTTCTTTCGGCCTCGGACTACATCTGGTTGGTGAATAGGCAGGCCCGTTTGCGAAGTACCAAAGAAATTTTAATTTCCCATATTTTGATAGAAAGACAGTCGATGATTAGTGAAACACTTTCAAAACATGAATAATTCCCGTGGCATCTTATTTGATATAAGTTTGTCTTTTAGAATATACAGGAGAGCAATAATACTGTATACCCAAAAGCCATTTTGGTGCTAGTTTTGTTCCATGAAGTGTCGAACAACACTTTCTAAATCTCCTCCAAATGGGCATTGGCAGAACGCGAAATATAAGATAGACAAAGTTTTTTTTTTAAAGCAGGAAAGTCTTTCCAGTTCATGTCTAGACCACAGATGCTGTCAAAAATTTATGTCTAAACCGTACAGAATATAAAGCTTATGTCCGTGTCTAAACCGTTCAGAAAACAACGTGTCTACACCATTGTTTGAAATTGTTGATGTGGACTACACCGCTGCATTAGCGATATACAAAACACATGTTTTCGGGTCTTTCTAGACATATTTCACAAAAATTACCGTTATCATTGGAATGCACGTGCTAAATACCTACAGAAACAACAACCGTCGTCCACTGCATTGGCTGATTTTCCATTCTATAACTAAAAACGATGCAAGTTCCTCACTTCAAATTTAAATTTTACCGAATGGCAATGTTTACGCCGATATAACGTAACGAATAATGGCACTGGTTCTTTGCTATATAACACCGAGGCTTACAACATCATTCCCCCACAATATATTATAAGTATCATGACTCGAAAGTTTCAAGAAAAAAAGTTATTGATGATAAAATGTGACACCCACCTTTCTCCATTTAAACAGTCCGCCATCTTGGAAGTGACTACATATTCAGTACCGTACAGCTTACAACACAGTGATGTGTGTCGAAAAAATTGCGAACTAGATCTACTAACTATGGACATTCAAAGAATGTGATTTCAAAATACTTGTTATTTGTTGATAAACGTCTGGTAAATTAATGTACAGAAACGTTTACAAATTGTTCGAATTCTCGAAATTGCGAATTACATGTCGCAAAAATTACATATAGCCTACAGTATTACAAAATTTGAACCTTAAAAACATTTGCAGACAACAAATTAGGTTTGCATCAAATAATGGTACCCTAATTGTCTTTGAAAAGACAGAAAACATTATGGTAAAAGGAGAAAATGCTGATTATCAGTATTTTCTCCTTTTACCATATTGTTTTCAAAAGAGTTCTATAGGGTCATCGAAACCAAGGATTATTTTGGTGAAGGGTTTATTTTCATAGTCTGTTGGATAAACATACTTCAGTATATTCAGACTGTTTAATCCTTTACCAAAATATCCCATTTTTCAATGAACCTTACATAACCAGTTTTTAGCTCACCTGAGCACAACATGCTCAAGGGGAGCTTTTAGGATCACCAGGTGTCCGTCGTCTGTCGTGCATCAGTACGTCTTCAACAATTCTTTAAACATCAACTCCTCCTAAACCACTGGGCCCATTTGGACCAAACTTGGCTGGAATGTTCCTTGGGAAGTCCTCTTTAAAACTTGTTTACAGAATTTGATTCCATCAAAAGCTTTGGATGTCATGGCAACCAAATGAAATTTTCTAGGAAATTCTTTAAAAATCTCTTTAGAAACCGCTGTTCAGATTCTGTAATAATTTCACAGAGATGTTCCTTGGGTGACCTTTTCAAAAATTGTTCGTGAAATTTTGATCCGTCAAGAAACATGGCTCTGGTGAATGGGGGCTACTTGCACCATACGGATATGACGAAATTTTTAAAAATTCTTCTTGTCTGAAACCGCGGGTCTGATTGTGAAACAATTTTACAAAAGTGTTCGTTGGATGACCCTTTCCAAAAAGTGTTCGCGAAATTTTGATCTGTCAAGAAACATGGCTCTGGTGAATAGGGGCTAATTGCACTATATGGCAATGAAGAAATTCCTAAAAATTCTTTTTCTCTGAAACTGCTGGTCAGATTGTGAAATGATTTCACAGAAATATTGCTTTGGTGACCCTTTTAAAAATGTGTTCGCGAAATTTTGATCCGTCAAGAAACATGGCACTGGTGAATGGGGCTACTTGCACTATATGGCCATGAAAAAATTATTTTTCCTCTGAAGCAGCTGATCAGATTTTGAAATTATTTCATAGAAATGTTCCTTTGGCTGAACCTTTTCAGAAATTGTTCGAGAAATTTTGATTCATCAAGAAACTTGGCTCTGATTGCTGTGGTCTATTTACACTATACATACATGTAGAAATTTTTAAAAATTCTTCTTCTCTTAAACGGCTGATCAGATTTTGAAAAAACATTGGTTATGGTCCTCTCAAAAATTCAGGTGAGCGATCCAGCGCCATCTTGGCCCTCTTGTTTCAACATATTAGGAATAAGCATCAATTTTTCCTTTTGTCACAATGTTTTATACCTTTCTAAAGACTAATTTCATCACTTGAACCCCATTTGTCATCTGCCAATGCTTGTAGTGACGAAAATACAACAATTTTGTCATCTCACAATGGGTTAACCCTTTACCACATGATTTCGACTTTTAAAATATCTGAGGAACACAGCTATTGAAGACACTGTGTGAAAAGGATAAAAATCCTGTTACCAGCATTTTCTACTTTTCCCACATTGTTTCTATCAATCAAAAGACAAAAGCCATTATTTTAGCATCATTAATTTTGTCATCTTCAAATGCTATCAATTTCAAATTTTGATGTTGTTTTGTTACAAGCTAATTAAGGTCAGTAGCTCTGGAAATGTACTTACCAGAAATAAGGCACAAAAGTCCACCAGTGAACATCAACTGCTTGCTGGATTTCAACTTGAAAGCAAACAAGACTCCCAAACACACCCCAACACCAAGACCTACGCAGGCAAGTATCATGAATGCTTGACATGCGTGTAACCAAGCTATGTCGAAGTCTGGGCTCTCTGGGAAAAAAATACATAAATGTAACCCATTACCACACAATCCCTTCTTTTGATGACCCTGACAAAGAAGCGGCTCCTTTAGAAAATATTGGGGGGGGGGGGGGAGGAGAAAATGCTGGTACCAGCATTTTCTCCTTTTCCTACAATGTTTTCCACCCTTCACAAAACCAATTTCAAAGTTTCATTTACATTTATTTCGTCGTCTGCAAATGCTTTCGATTTGGACAAGCCTGAAATATTGTTGTTTGCTAATGAGTAAACTCTTTATCAAACAATCCCTGGTTTTAGGACCCTGAAACAGAAACTTTTCGAAAACATTGTGGGAAAAGGAGAAAATGCTGGTTCTCCTTTTCCCCCAGTGTTTTCTTCACTCCTGGAAACAGATTTCATTTTTGAGTTACATTTATTTTGTCGTCTGCAAATGCTTTCGATTTAGACAAGCCTAAACTATTGTCGTTTGGCAACGAGTTAAGTGTTATAATACGTATGCCAAATATGGAAATGAGCTCCAAATTATACAAGTAGCATTCTGGCAGAAAGTGGGTGGGAGGGGGGGGGGGTTTAAGTCATTGCCATGAAGTATTATACAAAGCAAGTCATGAGCTTATGAAGTCCGTTTTGTTTAACCCTTTGCCAAACAGTCCCTGGTTTTTATGACCCTGAGAGAAAAGCCTTCTTGAAAACATTGTGGGAAAAAGAGAAAATGCGGGTAACCAGCATTTTCTCCCTTTCCCACATTGTTTTCTACCTTCCTCAGGATAAATTTCAATATTCGAGTCACATTGATTTTTGTCGTCTGCAAATGCTTTTAATTTCGACGAGCCTTAAATTTTGACGTTTGGTAAAGAGTTAACCACTGACAATCATAAGGCACTCTGGTCCTTTAACATGCAGAAAATTTATATGTAGTAAAATGTTTCTTGCTTGGTTAACCGTATATATTCCAGGGGTGTAGCAAGCCCCTAAAAAAGGTATACGCTTATCCCTTTACACCATAAGGCATTTCTATGGTAACTCTAATTGACCCTAAATAACAGCAAGGATGAAGCTGTTTCTTATGTGTATATGACACCTTTTGATAACGTAGAAAACATAGTGGAAAAAGGTGAAATTGCTCGTCACGAGCAATTTCACCTTTTGCCACAATGTTTTCCAAAGGCTCCTACAAGCAATGCGTAGAAATGAGTAGCTGTGGAGTAAAAGGTTAAGTAATACCAATGGTAATGATCATTTACCACACATTCTCAATTTTGACCACCTAAAAGGAAAAGGACTTTTGAAAACATTGTGGGAAAAGGCTGGTTATCAGCATTTTCTCCTTATCACACAATGTTTCTTTTTTTAATCATGTCGAAGAAAAACTTTCTAGTTTCTGTAACATTTAATATGTTATCTGTAAATATTTTCACTTTCAATCAGTCCAAAATTCTGTAGTGTGATTAACAAGGGTACGAAGGGTCGAGAGAGGGAGTGGAGAATTTTCGAGTAGGGTTTGAAGGATCTTGTCCCCAGAAAATTATTGAATTTTACAAGCAATTAGATGGCCGCTGGTGGCCTTCCTTCTTTTTTTTGAAAATTGCACCCAACTGCGTTTTTGCGAACACCCGGCCACCCCTCTGCATTCCCTTGGGTTATCATCACTAAGGGATCCTGCGTGGCTCATTTAGAAAGTGTAGGACTTGTGACCTGGAGGTCCCGGGTTTTGAGCCTCACTTGATCCACTGGGCTCTTCGGGAGAGTGTCCGTGGCAAGATGCTTCAGTGCCCTAACCCAATACTGCTGAAACCCAGAAATGTATTAATATGTAAGCTGTCACTGTGATATGACTGAAATATGTTGAAAGCGCCATAAATTACAAATTTATCAATCAATACTAAAAACACTAAATGAGAAAACTTCTGGAACCATTGCAGGAACAGGAGAAAATGCTGGTTTCCAACATTCTTTTTCTTTTTTTTTTTCACAATGTTTTAGAAGCCTTCGTCAGGATCATTAAAACTAAGGATTTTTCACTTAACTCTTTACCAAACGACAAAATTTTAGACTTTTACAGATTGAAAGCACTTACAGGCCACAACATAAACGTAACTCAAAAATTGAAATTTGTTTCCAGCAGGGTAGAAAACATTGTGGGAAAAGGAGAAAATGCTGGTTACCAGCATTTTCTCCTTTTCCCACAATGTTTTCAAAAGGCTTCTACCTCATGGTTGTAAAAACCAGGGATTGTTTGGGAAAGAGGTAACCCTATACTCCATAGATACTCATTTCTACACATTGCTTGTAGGAGCCTTTGGAAAACATAGTGGCAAAAGGTGAAATTGCTCGTGACGAGCAATTTCACCTTTTGCCACGATGTTTTCTACACTATCAAAAGGTGTCATATACACATAAGAAACAACTTCATCCTTGCTGTTATCTAGGGTCAATTAGAGATACCATAGAAATGCTTTATGGGGTAAAGGGTTAATGTAAATGCGATTAGTGAATTTTGCTCTTGATTTACCTGACTCCAGTTTGCTAAACTTGGCACAGGTTTTTAGATTTTGTGATTTGTCAATTTTGCTTGATACATCTGTGCAAACTTCCCACAGTCCAAAGTACGCCTTCCCCGTCACTCCATTTGCACTGGCGGACACATAAAACCAATAATCTAGGACCGTGGCAATCACGCTGGAGATAAGGCCAACCACACCAATCATCGACCCAATCTTGGCCAACATGGTATTTGGTTGATCCATTGTGTGGTTTTGTTGTTTGTGTTGTAACCCTCAGTAATATTGTTCTTCTGCTGCAAACTAAAGCATTTTTTTTTCAATCATTCTGTAAACATCCTAGACCAAATTAAAGCTATTCAGATTTTGCAATGAAAAGTTTACAAAAATACAAAAAAAAAAATCATCCTTATATTCCCAAAGCCTTTTAATTTTCATTCATAAATCCCAGTAGTCGAAAACCATCCGACAACATTAGAAATTGGAGATTTACTATGGCCCAGGACGACACCGACTGGGAAACACGGTTTATTTTTACATGAGCAACTCGTTCATTTACATACCTGAAATATACAGATGACGACAAAGACGACAAGGCAAACGACAAGACCAGAACTATGACAACACCTAGATATTTTCTCTGAAAATGGCGAATTAAGCTAAAAAACTTAGTTGATCAAAACCAAAGAAGCATAATGCTCTTATTATCTCTTTCACAGGGAATAAGCCTACAAAAGGAATGTGACATTATCAAATAGGTAACATTCAATTCCATAATTTCACGACAAAACATCTGACCGGTTCAGGCTATCTGTTTCGGACAAGTCTTTGCACTTCAAAATTAGAACAGGATTTTGATTGGTGATTAGAGTCCGGGGTGTTAACACTTTAGAAGTCAACCAAAGTTTACACTTTTCCACATTGAAAGTATCGGTATTTGCATATTCATGTTATCATAGCACAAAGATGTGATATACATGTTCATTTCATGCTTTCCAGTAGGTTATCGAGAAATATCGGTGAAATATTTTTCGATATTTCATGGTTACGACCAGTGAAAATACCGATTTTTATATTCTAAGTCTTCAGTTGAAGGCGGAAACAGTTGTTCACTAGTTACCTAGGTAAAATACGCGTGCCGCATAACAAGATGGAAACCCGAAAGGATCAAAAGCATAAAATATATCATGAGAATATTTTTTTATCGGTGAAAGATCGAAATTTATTATTTAACAATAAAAATAGTCGAAAAAGGGGAATAAGTGTGTCAGAAATACTTTGATAATTACCTGCCTCTGTTTTATAAGTTTCCCTTTTGATAATCAAAAACTTGTCCAATATCTTCAGTAATAACACAGATACTACGAAAAGTTTTTCCACAACGAATATTACGATAGATACTACGAAAAGTCAAAGTTTTTGCACAACGAATATTACGATAGATACTAGAGCAAAGTACCCTAATTTCGGCATACCCGTAATTTCGACACCCCTTACTATTTATGTAGTAAAAACTATTTTCACTTCATCTATTAGTCGCTTCATCCGACTAGATCATGACTTCAAAATATTTTTGACGTTTTGATAAAATCTCGGTTCAAAAGGTACTCACTTGACCTGACATTTTTGGTGCAGACCGATTTTGTTTCTTGAAAAAGTTTTTAAAAAACTAGCCTTTAACACTTTCCATAAGGACAGGGCTTTACGAAAAGTAAAGAGAAATTGAATTTTTTTCATCAATTCAATACTTGCAGTATTGAAATAGCCCTGTACTATGTTTGTTATGATGATTTGATGTTCAGATTTTCTATTCGTGCCTGGAATAAAATTTTAGCAGAGGTGTCGAAAATAGGAAACAAAATTGAAAGGGGTGCCGTAATTTCGCCACCCAACTAAGAAATAATACAATAAAATTCCACACTTTGAACAGAAGCGCCCGTGGCTTCGTGGTCAAGAGTGCACTTCACTAGGCAATCATATTTATTACCGCTGTATGTTCAAATCACGAATTTTGTAATTTTTTTTCCAACTTTTTTTTTTTTAATATCTTGGCTACGTCCCTGGTCAAATCGAACAAATGAATGAACTTTTGTCCTCCAGCACAATTTTTTCTCATTACCAATTACGGATAAATCGAACTCGTTTACTGACCCAAAAACTTGCAAAAGTTGCTTCCCTTGTGATTGGTAAATGGCGGATAACTGTTAAAATCACGTGTTTGCCATAATCTGCATCTATTTTTTCAAAACAAAACAAGGGTGTCGAAATTACGATCCCCATGTCGAAATAAAGAACCATACCCTGGGTTACGTTTATATTGAAAATATCATACAGAAATCGCACAGATTACAATTTAAAGCATAAAATGTGTCGGGTTGTTATCGTTCTTTGTCAGGGTATGTCGAAACACAGGAATTTGACATTCTATAACCAAAATAAATGATAAAACATGAAAAAAAAACTCTCCCCTATATAATATAAACACAAGGAACGCAACGTCTCGATTGCTGGCGCTAGCATCCGACAGCATTTCCCAACCAAAATCACCTACGAAACAAACATTGATCATAATCTCATTTAGCCTAGCGATAGACAAGACAATAATGTACCTGCGACATCCCACGATACCTCAGTAGACACCTTTCAACCAGAGATATCCGTCATGTTTTACAGCTCTATCAGGTCATTTTGATTTATCCCGGTAGCCATTCGCTGACGTCACAGAAAGTAGCACGTAGCGTATTTTCGTATTATTTATTACTATTATTTTTTTCGTTTTTAAGATTCCTATGGACATCACATGATACTAAAGATTTTTCTAGAATCTTAAGTATCATTTGATGTCCATAAATATCTTAAAAACGAAAAAAATAATAGTAATAAGTAATACGAAAATACGCTTCCTTGCACTTCTTGTGACGTCAGCGAATGGCTACCGGGAGAAATCAAAATGACCTGATAGAGCTGTAAAACATGACGGATATCTCTGGTTGAAAGGTGTCTACTGAGGTATCGTGGGATGTCGCAGGTACATTATTGTCTTGTCTATCGCTAGGCTAAATGAGATTATGATCAATGTTTATTTCGTAGGTGATTTTGGTTGGGAAAGGCTGTCGGGTGCTAGCGCCAGCAATCGAGACGTTGCGTTCCTTGTGTTTATATTATATAGGGGAGATTTTTTTTTTCATGTTTTATCATTTATTTTGGTTATAGAATGTCAAATTCCTGTGGTCGAAATTAGGTCATCTACAAACGGTATCTCATATGATGAAATTTTACTGTTAACCTGTCGAAATTTGGGTACTTTGCTCTACGAAAAGTCAGGTTTTTCCACAACAAAAATTGCGATAGACTGCGAAAAGTCAAAGTTTTTTCACAACGAATATTACGATAGATACTACGAAAAGTCAGGTTTTTCCACAACAAAAATTGCGATGGACTACGTAAAGTCAAGTTTTTCCACAATGAAAATCACAATAGATACTACGAAAAGTCAAGTTTTTCCACAACGAAAATTACAATAGATACTACGAAAAGTCAAGTTTTTCCACAAAGAATATTACGATAGACTATGAAAAGTCAAGTTTTTCCACAACGAAAATTGCAATAGATACTACGAAAAGTCAAAGTTTTTCCACAATGAAAATTACGATAGATACCACGAAAAGTCAAGTTTTTCAACAACGAAAATTACGATAGATACTACGAAAAGTCAAGGTTTTCCATAACAAATATTATGATAGATACTACGAAAAGTCAAAGTTTTTCCACAACGAAAATTGCGATAGATACCACGAAAAGTCAAGTTTTTCAACAACGAAAATTACGATAGATACTACGAAAAGTCAAGGTTTTCCACAACGAAAATTATGATAGATACTACGAAAAGTCAAAGTTTTTCCACAACGAAAATTGCGATAGACTATGAAAAGTCAAGGTTTTTCCACAATGAAAATTAGGATAGATACTACAAAAAGTCAAAGTTTTTCCACAACGAAAATCCACAACGAAAATTACGATAGATACTACGAAAAGTCAAAGTTTTTCAAGGAAAATCACGACAAAAAACGCAGCTGATGATGGTACCATGGCTACGACAATTACTCGTCATTTTTTCGAAAAGCTCGTATTTTCTACCCAATCAAAGACAGAATTCAGCATTTGATCTAAAAGTACCTTGTCATCTGCAAATGCTATCAATTTGGACCGGACCAGTATTTGGTCATTTGGTAGAAGAGTAACCCATTCCCATAAAATCTTGAATTTAACTCTTTATCAAACGACAAAATTTCAGACTCATCCAAATTAAAAGCTTATGCAGACAACAAAATTAACATGACTCAAACTTTGAAACTTGTTTTGGGAGGATAGAAAACATTTTGGGATAAGGAGAAAATGCTGGTTACCAGTATTTTCGCCTATTCCCACGATGTTTTCAAAATGCTTCTTTTTCAGGGTAGTGAAAATCAGGGATTGGTTGAGAAAGGGTTAAACTATCCTCTGTAGGAAACCTTTAGAAAACATTGCCAAACAACAGAATTTGTAGACCAGTAAAAATTGAAAGCATATGCAGACGACGAAAAAAATGTTACTCAAAAATTGATACTACTCTTTTAAAGAGTACTACTGTTGTTTGATAAAGATTTAAACAAAAAAAAAAATTCCAGACAAACCAAAGCAGGGATTTCACTTTACCTTCGAGTTTCAGTCCAGTCAATGCAATTGGTTTACTCAGGAAGCAGCCTTTTATATGGGACGTCATACCGATATCCCTTTACGAAACTACAAAATTTTGGACTCGTACATAGTTGAAGCATTTGCAAGTGATAAAGGTGCTTCAAATGAGTTGTCTTTGATCAGGTAGAAACATAGCGTGAATAGAAGGAAAACCCTAATCACTAGCATTTTATTATTCTTAAAGCCTTCTTCCTGGGGTACATTAACTCTTTAACAAAAGAAATTTTTTTAGACTGGTCTAAATTGAAAGCATTTGCAGATGGCAAATTAAAGATGGCTCAAATGCTGGAATTCGTCCTTCGTAGAGTAGAAAACAATTTAGGAAAAGAAGAAAATGCTGGTTGCCAGCATTTTCTCCTTTTACCTCAATGTTTTCAGAAGGCTTCTTTCCAAGCGTCGTTAAAACCAGGGATTGTTTGGTAAAAGGGTTAAAACTTGGGATTGTTAAGTATAGGTTAACATAGTCATATGAGATTGATAAGGACAGAAAAGGGCTTGTTATGGGATTAAGGACTCAATTTTGGGGAATTGGACTCTAGCATGTAACATTCAAATTAAGAAAATAAAAACTCAATCATCTAAGAAATAAAACCAAAACTATTATCTAAGAAATAAGATATGATCTGGAGTGCCCACAGAACAGAATAGGATCTCATTTACCCTTTACCACAAAATCATGATTATTAACAACCTTGAAAGAGAAGGCATTTGAAAACATTGTGGGAGAAGGAGAAAGTGCTGGTAACCAGAATTTCTTGTATTCCCCGCAATGCTTTAATTCTGCCCTATCAAATACAGAAATCACTATCTAAACTATTTGTTGCATGGAAATACTTTCATTTTGGTCCAGTCATTCCGTCCATCAGTAAAGAGTTAACTCTTTACCAATGGACAAAATTTTAGACTTGTCCAAAACTGAAAGCATGCGCAAACAAGACGGCCATGATGGCCCTGTAACGTGCCACTGGCTAATTAGTCAAAACACTACAGGCGATATAATACAATATTTAGCCAATTGGTTTTAAACTAGAGGACATTGTTGTAAAATTTTCTGTATAAAATCTGAGGTTATGACCCCAGGGAGAAGCCATTTTTGGCCACAAAACTAAAGGTCCACCAGATAAAGCCTCATACAAAATAAGACAGGTCCAGAAAGTGTGGTTATAAACAAGATTTTCAAATTCTCCTCAATAAAAGGCCCTGTAAAACATGACAAGAGACATGGTTAAATTTAGTAGTAACCAAAAGATTTTTAAAATTTTCACGTTATAAGCCCATGTAAAACTTGTGATCTCGGGAATGGAGCCAAACTTGACTCAAAGGTTATAATTTGGTAGAGACCTACTTGGTAAAGTTTCATGCAAGATTTGGTAGCCCTCGGCCTTATGGCTAGGTACAAGTAGATCTTTAAAGTTTTCAACATATAAAGCCATGTACAACTTGTGACCCCTGGGGTGGAGCAAAATTTGACCCCAGGGCCATAATTTGGGCACTCTTTGAAGATGCCCACTTGATAAGACTACATGCCAAATTTGGTAGCTCTAGGCTCTATTGCTAGTTACCAGAAGAATTTTAAAGTGAACCCTGGGCAGGGCCAACTTTGTTCTCTGGGCTATAAATTGAAGAAACTTGGTACAGGCCCACTAGATACAGCTACATATCAAATTTGGAAGCCTGAGGTCTTATATTTTCAGGCAAGAAGATTTTCAAAGATCAAAAAGAATCAAAGTCTCTCAACAAAGTCTGAAGATCATAGCAGGATCACTTCTGTGAAGATTCATCAAAACTGGATGGGTAGTTTCAGAGATGTTTGAAATAAAAGGTAACACATAGACGGATGCAAACATCCATACACAGACAGATTGACTCACAACAGACACTGGGATTTGATATAAGCCTGCTGGCCTTTGTTCCAGTGGAGCTAAAACAAATGAAATTTGTCTAAAATTATCAAATTTGTTTTTGAAAGGGTAGAAAACATGTGAATAAGAAAAACTGCTGGTTAACACAGTAAACATATTTTCAAAAGTAAGTCTTCTCCCAGATTCATTGAAGAATTTGTTTTCGAAAAGTTGAAACATTATGGGAAAAGGAGAAAATGCTGGTAACCAGCATTTTCTCTTTTTCCCACAACGTTTCCAAAAGTCCTCTTCCAAAGGGCTATAAAAATTGCCCGACAGCTAGGTAAAGGTTAGAATTCGTACAGCTCCATTCAACTCTTAACCAAACGACAAAATTATAGACTGGTCCAAATTGAAAGAATTTGCAGACGACAAAGTGAATGCGACTGAAAAATCAAAATTCCTTTGGGAAAGGGTAAAAATACTGAGGGTAAAGGAGAAAATGCTGGTTACCAGCATTTTCTCCTTTTCCTACAATGTTTTCAAAAGGCTTCTTCAGCAGGGTCGGCTCCAAATTGAAAGAATTTGCAGACGACAAAAAGAATGTGACTGAAAATTTGAAATTCCTTTTGGATAGCATAGAAGCATTTTCTCCTTTTCCTACAATGTTTTCAAAAGGCTTCTTCCGCAGGGTCGTTAAAAGTCAAGATTTTGTGGTTAAGAGTTAAGGTCTGATCGTAGGTGTACAGAAAGATTTCCGCGTACACTGAATCTAGTGCAACCAAGTTTGACTGACCCAGTTAGGACCTTGTGACTTGGTTATCATTTCTGGCTTAACTCTGTACCGGCTTGTCCAAATATTGAAAGTAATGGCAGACGAAAAATAAAAGTGACTGATAATTTGAAAATTGTTTTGGGGTGGGAAGAAAACATTGTGGGAAGAGGAGAAAATGCTGGTTACCAGCATTTTCTCCTCTTCCCTCAATGTTTTCAGAAGGCTTCTTTCTTAGGGTTGTTAAAAGTCGGGATCATGTGGTAGAGTTAACCATATACCACACAAACTGACTATTGACAACTCTTGAGAAGAAAGCTTGACTTGAAAACATTGGAGGAAAAGGAGATGATGCTATTTCTGCCTGAACAAGATCAAAACAGTTTGGCAAATAAAATGCCATGAGCAATTACTGCTAATACAAATAAAAAAGTGAAAATCTTGCATTCTGAAAATATTCTTTAATTCCAAAACAGACATACATAATGGCAGGAAAAATTCAGGAAAGTTCAAAATTCAAGACACATCTCCCATCTTTCAGGATTAAAATCTAAAAAGACTCTCTCGTAATTAACTCATCGGGTAGCTCAGTCTGTAACACGCAGGACTTGAGAACACAGGGTCCAGGGTTCGATCCCTAGCCATGACCCTGGCTCGGGCAATTTCTCTCCAAGGATTGATGATAGTCACTGCAATAGGATTCATTCCTCTTGCACTGCTGACTATTGTTACAATAATGATTATGTGGAAATACAACCAGTGGCTTGGAAAGAAAATCATCATGCAAAGTACTGGTAGAAGAAACTCCAGGAAACAATGGACAACAGGTGCACTGGCCATCGCGATGTAACTGAAATAATGTTGAAAACAGCATTAACCCATTACCACACAATCCCTACTTTTGACGCCCCTGAGAAAGAAGCCTTTTGAAAACACTGTAGGAAAAGGAGAAAATGCTGGTAACCAGCATTTTCCCCTTTTCCCAGTGTTTTCTACCCCTCCCAGAACAAATTTCAATTTTTCAGTCACCTTTATTTTGTCGTCTGCAAATGCTTTCAATTTGAACCAGTCTAAAATTTTGCTGTATGGTAAAGAGTTAAACACCATACAGTCAATCAATCTTAACTCTTTGTCAGACAACAAAGTTTTGGACTAAACCAAATTAAAAACACTTGAAAATAGTAAACTAAACACAGATCAAAATACTGATTTCTGTTTTTGGTTGGGAAGATAACATTATGGGAAAGGGAGAAAATGCTGGTTACCAGTATTTTCTCTTTCAGCCTCAATGTTTTCCAAAGCCCCCATCCTTAGGGTCATTTAACCCATTACCACACAGCATAATTTTAGATCTATCCAAATTGAAAGCATTTGCAGACGACAATTTCAAAGTGGCTCAAATGGTGCAGTTTTGCTTTGATAGGGTACAAAACTTTCTGGGATAAGGAGAAAATGCTGGTTACCACAATGTTTTCTAAAGGCTCCTTTCTCAGGGTCTTCAAAAGTAGGGATTATGTGGTAATGGGCTTAAGTCTGGATTGTGTGGTAAAGGGTTAACTCTTTATCACACGATCCCGACCTGAAAAAGAAAGCCTTTGAAAACATAGTGGGAAAGGGAGAAAATGCTGATAACCATCATTTTCTCCTTTTCCCACAACACATTCTAACCTCCCCAAATCAGTTTTCAATTCTTAATTCACATTTATTTTGTCGTCTGCAAATGCTTTGAATTTGGATTGGTCCAAAATTCTGTTGTTTGGTAAAGGGTTAACTCTGCAAAGCAACAAAATTGTGGAGTTGATCTTGAAAGCAATTGCAGACCACAAATTACCCATAAAAGTAGATCAAATGATGATTTTCATTCTCAATAGGGTGGAAAACATTGTGAAAAAAAAAGCAAAAAATGCTGTTTACCAGCATTTTCTCCCTTACCAAAAATGTTTGCAGTCTTTACAACACAAAACTGAGTTTTAACAACTCTGAGGAAAGGAGACTTTTGCCAACATTGAGGACAAAAGGGGAAATATTTATCACATTTTCTGCTTTTTCTGCAATGTTTCTATCCTATTTACAACATCCTTTGTACTTTGCACCACCTCTAATTTGTCATCTGCAAATGCTTTGAATTTGTTTAAGTCTTACATTTTGTTGTTAAGTACAGAGTTAAACCTTTACCAAACAATCCCTGGCTTTCATGACACTGGGATAGAAGCCTTTTGAAAACTTTGTGGGATAAGGAGAAAATGCTGGTAACCAGCATTTTCTCCTTTTCCCACAATGTTTTCTACCCTTCCCAACTATAACAAGTAACATAACTAAAACTGTCTTTTGATGGTTTTCTACCAAAAAATAGACTGATCAAAATTGAAAGCATTTGCAGATGAAAAGAATACTGTGAATGAAATATTGAAATTCGATTTGGGGAAGGGTGGAAAACAACGTCTTCAAAGGCTTTTTTCTTGGGGTCATTAAAAGTTGGGATTGTGCGGTAAAGAGTTAAATGGTCGCCTGATATTATAAAATAGCAATGTTTTTTAACAAAAAAATGACATAGACACTGGGGGTTCACAACCAGCCAAATTCTGAAGTAAAAATCTTCAGTAATAACAGACATTTGAGAAAGTTGCACACCAAACATGATGACTTGGCTGTGACAGTTATTCTGTTTTCTTGGAAAACAGCCGAGTTGAAAAAAAGATATCTCAGAATGAAAAATGATATTGAATTTAATTCAAACATTAAAATGTATGAAGACAAACCTAAGTCCATTTACAATAGACAGAATGATGTTTTACATCATTTAACAATCCAACACGTAACACATAATTAAATCTTGACCAGACAACAAAATTTTAGCCTTGTCTGAATTGAAAGAATTTGCAGACGACAATTTCAGGCCTTCTATGAATGAGCTTTTTACAACTTGGAACTGTTTTGTTAACCCTTTACTCCATAGATACTCATTTCTACACATTGCTTGTAGGAGCCTTTGGAAAACATTGCGGCAAAAGGTGAAATTGCTCATGACGAGCAATTTCACCTTCTGTCACAATGTTTTCTATGCTATCAAAAGGTGTCATATAAGAAATGGCTTCATCCTTACTGTTATTTAGGGTCATTTAGAGATACCATAGAAATGCCTTGTGGGATAAAGGGTTAAATAGTTGAAGTCTTTACCATACAATGATTAACGTTAACTTGAGCAATTCAAAGCAATTACAGACAGCAATTTAAATGTAGATTGAATCATGATGTTTGCCTTTGAAAAGGTAGCAGACTTTATGGGAAATGGAGAACTTTGCTAGTTACCTGCATTTTGTCCTTCTCCCACAGTGTTTTCAAAAGCCTTCTCTTTCAGGTTCGATAAAACTAGGGAAAGTGTGGTAGAGAGCTTAAGTTAAATATCTTAACCTCCATCCCCTGTCACTTAACCTTCAGCCTGCAAGCTCATTAGGCGGCCTACATGGTCTATAGGGGTTTTTAACCCATTGCCACACAATCCCTACTTTTGAAGCCCCTGAGAAAGAGGCCTTTAGAAAACATTGTGGGAAAAGGAGAAAATGCTGGTAACCAGCATTTTCTCCTTTTCCCACAATGTTTTCTACCCTATCAAAGAAAATATGCACCATTTCAGACATATTGAAATTGTCCTCTGCAAATGCTTTCAATTTGGACTAGACAAAATTTTTGTAATCTGGTAAAGAGTTAACTCTTTACCCCACGAGAAAATTCTAGACTGGTCCAAATTGAACACATTTGCAGACAACAAAATAATGGCGACTCAAAAATTACAATTTGGTTTGGGAAGGGTAGAAAACACTGTGGGAAAAAGAGAAAATGCTGGTTACCTGAATTTTCTCCTTTTCCCACAAAGTTTTTGGAAAGGCTTCTTTCTCAGGGCTGTCAAAAGTAGGAATTGTGCGGTAAGGGGTTAAAATGTAGTCTGGTCTTTAATCCATTACCACACAATCCCTAATTTTGACGCCCCTGAGAAAGACACCTTTGGAAAACAATGTGTGAAAAGGAGAAAATGCTGGTAACCAGCATTTTCTCTTTTTCCCACAGTGTTTTCTACCCTTCCCAGATCAAATTTCAATTTTTCAGCCACCTTTATTTTGTTGTCTGCAAATGCTTTCAATTTGAAACAGTCTAAAATTTTGTCATGTGGTAGAGTTAATCTACACTGAATGCTTTGCCTAAACACAACTAACAAAACATGACTATTAAGTTTATTACCTACATGGGTCAATGTATGAAAGTTGCTTGAAAACAAGGTTGTGTGAAATACAGCATAGTGGAAACATTTGCTATTTCACAAATTTGAAAAATTTGCAAACTTTTCTGTTCAAATATATTACCAAAAGTATGAGAAAACTAAAGCTATCGCTAAATCTGATTATACCCCCCCCCCCCACCAGCTCCTTGTCACAAAAGCAGGTCTTTGTCATAGAAAGCTGAATGGTTTAGTACAAAAGAGTTGATGAAAGTTAAAGGGGAGATAATTTCGTAACAAATCATAGTAAGGTCATGAAAATTGCACATGCATAAGTTCAAATATATAGGAACCCTATGTGTACATTTGAGTTCAGTACGTGAAAAACTGTAGGAGTATTGGTCTGTACAAAATGTTAATTTGCGTCTATGGACAGACGGACGAACAGACAGCCATGGCTATTCCAGTATACCCCCTCCACTACGTTGTGTGTGTGTGTGGGGGGGGGGGGGGTATAAATAAGCATGTGTCTCAAACTTGCAATCGCTTCTGCAAGCAAAATGTCCGCAATCAGAAATTTGCAAATTTTTCGACATGCATATCTATCCACGTATAAAGTGGTACATGTAGTGGCAAATGCTTCCTCCTCCCTACAAAATGCATGTAAAGTAGCAATGCCCTAAAAATGGCCAAATTAATGCTGAAAATGTCGTTTACAACTAAACACAACCTTTCATCTCTTGGCCTCTATGGCAGCTCTGGACATGTAACAAGATTGTCCTCACAAAGTTTGACACAATTTAAATTACTCTTTACCACACAATACTGACTTTTAAACACACCCGCAAAGAAGCTTTTAGAAAACATTCTGGGAAAAGAAGAAAATGCTGGTTATCAGCATTTTCTCCTTTTCCCACAATTTTTTCTACACTATCAAAGAAAACATTACACCACTTGAGCCACAGTGAAATTATCGTTCTGCAAATTATTTGAATTTGGACAAGGCTAAAGTTTTTGTCATCTGGTAAAGGGTTAAAGATAAGTTTGACACAGATTAAACATAAATTGAAGAATGATCACTGAGAGTACTGACAGAATATTTATCAAATAACCCTTTACCACACAATCCCAACTTTTGACAACCCTGGGTAAGAAAGCCTTTGAAAACACTGTGGGAAAAGGAGAAAATGCTGGTAAGCAGCATTTTCTCCTTTTCCCACTATGTTTTCTACCCTTTCCAAATCAAATTTCAATTTTTGATTCACATTTGTTTTGTCTTTTGCAAATGCTTTCAATTTGGACTAGTCCAAAACGCCGTTTGGGAAAGAGTTAACCCTAGGTAGCTAAACATGACTCATCACCTTTTGTGCACAGTGTAGATCAGGATCAGATCAGCCACAGAGCATGCAGTCTGATCTTGGATCTAAATTGTCCGAAAAAGGTTTCTTTGTTGTTTTTTTTCACCCTCAAAAAACAAGTTTCAATTAGCATTATTCCAGTTTTACTATGGCCTAAGATGTTTAATTTCTCTTACTGAGAAGAAAAAGGGTTGAGATCTAATATTATAATGTCCAAAGTACATTTCATATCACTTCATTATCATCATAATTATCAGAATGACAAGACAGTCATTTACTCTTTCACAATCCTGTATTCTTTTCAACAAACAAGGACGTAACTCCTTACCACACAATCCTGACTTGTAACAGACCTGAGAAAGAAGCCTATACAAAATATTGTGGAAAAGGAGAAAATGCTGGTAACCAGCATTTTCTCCTTTTCCCACAATGTTTACTAGAGGCTTCTTTCTTAGGTTTGTCAAAAGTAGGCATTGTGTGGTAATGGGTTAAAAGGATTTGCAGACAATAATTTCAGTGTGTCTCCAATGATGCAATTTTCATTTGAAAGGGTAAAAAACATAGTGGTGAAAGGAGAAAATGCTGGACACCAGCATTTTCTCCTTTCACCACAATGTTTTCAAAATTCTTCTTCCTCAGGGTCATCGAAAGATGGTATCGTGTGGTAAAGGGTTAACCCTTTACCAACATATCCTTCATTTTATTGACCCTTTAGATGAGGAATTTCGAAAACATTTTGGGGGGAAGGAGAAAATGCTGCTACAGAACATTTTCTCCTATTCCTCCCCCCTTTTTTTTCCTACCACTTCACTCACAAATTTCACTCTTTTGGGTCATGTTTATAATACTGTCTGTAAATCATTTGGAAAAGTCTAAAATTTGTCATTTGGTAGAGTTAACAAGTGAGCGTACAGGTAAAAGGGAACAGGAAAGGAAGGCAGGATAGTCATGATATCTGATAGGAAAAGTTTAACCCATTGCCAAACAATCCCTACTTTTGACGCCCCTGAGAAAGAAGCCTTTAGAAAACATTGTCGGAAAAGGAGAAAATGCTGGTAACCATCTAACCTTCACAAAACAACAAATTTTCAGTCACTTTTATTTTGTCATCTGCAAATGCTTTCTATTTGGACAAACCTAAAATTTTGTCGTTTGGTAACGAGTTAACCTTTAACCACACTATCCCAAGTATTAACTCATTACCAAGCGACAATATTTTAGGCTTGTCCAAATTGAAAGCATTTGCAGACGACAAAATAAATGTGAATTAGAAAATGAAATTTGATTTGGAAAGGGAGGAAAACATTGTGGAAAAAGGAGAAAATGCTGGTTACCAGCATTTTCTCCTTTTCCCACAATGTTTTTCTATAGGCTTCTTTTTCAGGGTCATCAAAAGTAGGGGTGTGGTAATGGGATAATGACCCCCCCTAACTCTTTCACTACTGACTAAATGAATTGCACTTTCTCAATGGCTACAAATCCTGTACTGTTACAAACTCAAGGGATCTATAACCCTTTACAAAAAAATCCCTAGATTTTAACAACCCTGTGGTAGGTGCCTTTTGACAACATTGTGGGAAAAAAAGGAGAAAATGCTGTTAACCAGCATTTTCTCCTTTACCCACAGTGTTTTCTACTCTGCTAGTAGAAATTTTGATTTAGGTTTATTTTGGCGTCTGCAAGTGCTTTCAATTTGGACCACTCTAAAATTTTGTAATTTGGTAAAGAGTTAGAGCTGTGAATAGTATAGATATAAGATCAGACAGCACAGAATAAGCAGTCTGATCTTGATTTGCACCGTCAAAAAAAAGCTTTCTTTAAGGAAAGAATAGAGTTGAAGGCTTAAAAAATATTCCAGAAACATTCTCGATACAAAAATTATTAGTTGTGCCACATTTTATTTGTTGTCTGCAAAACCTTTCAATTTGCACCAGTCAATAATTTCATTGTTTGTGAAAAGGGTTAGCCTTTGTCATGTTGCAAAGGGGAAGTAAACAAAAATACAATGAAGATGTGAAGATCAGGATTACCAGCTTTATTTCCTTGTCCCTCATTGTTCTTCAGTATTCTTCCTTAGTTTTCCTAAGTCTCCTTCCTTAGGAGTTAAAACTTTAACCCTTTACCTGATATGCCAATTTGAGGCTCTTCCATTTCAGCAGCAAATAAAGATATGATACCAAAAATATTGACAAATGCGGATACAAATATCTGATTGAGTGGAAAACATTGTGGAAAAAGGAGAAATTGCTCGTTACGAGCAATTTCCCCTTTTTCCACAATGTTTTCAAAAGCTGTCTGTTGTTGATATGTCAAAATGAGTATCTATGGAATAAAGGGTTAAACCTTTACCACACAATGACGCTTTTTAACAATCCTAAGGAAGAGGCAATAGCCCCCATTCACCAGAGCCATGTTTCTTGACGGATCAAAATTTTGCAAACAGTTTTTGAAAAGGGTCATCCAAGGAACATCTCTGTGAAATTATTTTAAAAAACTGACCAGCGGTTTCAGAAAAGAAGAATTTTTAAGAATTTCTTCATTTCCGTACAGTGCAAGTAGCCCCCATTCGCCACAGCCATGTTTCTTGACAGATCAAAATTTCGCAAACATTTTTGAAAAGGGTCACCTAAGGAACATCTCTGTGAAATTATTTTAAAGATCTGGCCTGCAGTTTCAGAGAAGAAGATTTTTAAAGAATTTCTTAGAAAATTCCATTTGGTTGCCATGGTAACCAGAGTTTTTGAATCAAATTCTGTGAACAACTTTTAAAAAGGACCTCCCAAGGAACATTCCAGCCAAGTTTGGTCCAAATCGCAGCAGGGTCATGAAAATTACACAAGCACAACTTCATATATATAGAAAAACTTTGTGTAAAATTAAGTTCAGTGAAAAAAATGTTGGAGTATTGCTACGAACAAATTTGTGTCTACGGACAGACAGATAGACAGACAGCCATGGCTATTCCAGTATATCCCCCCCTCCAGTTTGTTGTGGGGGTATAATTAGTCCCAGTTTGAAGAAGATATCTTTAGTAATGACAAATATATTATACACTGTAAAAGTTTTGGAAAATAGCTTCTTTTCCTTTGAAATAACACAGCTAAAAATAATATAAGAGGCTGGATAGAAAAAAAAAAAATTCTTTAAAGGTAAAAATACAATAAACATAATATTCAAAACAATTTACACCTTTAAAAAAATGGGGTAATATAAAAAGACAGACTTAAAAAGACAGACGTAAAATTCAGAATGCAAAAAAACCATTCAGAATAAAATGTTTGAGTACTATTCCCTAAAATCAAAATATTCTCTTCCAAAAAGGTAAGAAAAAATCAATACATCAGCAGTGATAATCAGAATTTTCTCCTTTTCCCACAAAGTTTTCTTCTGTATCAAAGAAAAATTGATTCATTTGAGCCACTATGAAATTATCATCTGCAAATGCTTTTGATTTAGATAGGTCTATAATCCTGCTATATGGTATAGGGTTACTATCTTCGCCACAAGGTTCTTCACTGGTACACTTTAACTCTTTACCACACGAGAAAAATTCAGACTGGTCCAAACTGAAAGCATTTGCAGATGACAAAATAAAGGTGACTGAAAAATTGAAATTTGTTCTGGGAAGGGTAGAAAACACTGTGGGAAAAGGAGAAAATGCTGGTTACCAGCATTTTCTCCTTTTCCAACAGTGTTTTCAAAAGGCTTCTTTCTCAGGGGCGTGAAAAGTAGGGATTATGTGGTAATGGGTTAAAGTATCATTCAAAAAGTACACCATGGCTGTTTATAAGGCAATCTTAAAAATACTGTTTTGAAACTAAGTAAAAATATTTTTAATATCTTCTTCATAAGGTTCTTCACTGGTCCATTTTAAAAAAGCGTTATTCAAAATATCCCCTCACCAGAGCTGTTCATAAAGCAATTTTAAAACTATTTTTTGAAAATATGTAAAAATATTTTTAATATCTTCTTCACAAGATTCTTCACTGGTCCATTTCAAGTGTTATTCAAAATATCCCCTCACCAGAGCTGTTCATAAACTAACCATACAGATATTGTTTTGAAATTCTTAGTCTATTTTCAAAGCTGACTGTTGGTTATCTTGATAGTGCTGTTTTCAATAAACCCTAACGAGGGATCTGTTTCCATCCAATGTCAATGAGCTGTTTTAGATATCCCCCCTCCAGGGCTGTTCATTAAATGCAGTCTGTATCTCAGGAGTAAGATTGATTTTTTCTGAAAGAGAAATATGTAAGTAAGAATTTGCTTTCTTTTTGTAAATTAATAATAACACTCCACCAAGGTTGCATTCTTGTTGTTCAAGGTCGTTAAAGTCAATAACAAAGAAACATTACCAAACTACAAAATTTTAGACTGGTCAAATCCAAAGCATTTCCAGACGACAAAATAATAGTGACTGAAAATTTGAAATTTGTTTTGTGAAGGGTAGAAAACATTGTGGGAAAAGGAGAAAATGCTGGTTACCAGCATTTTCTCCTTTTCCCACAATGTTTTCTAAAGGCTTCTTTCTCGGGGGCATCAAAAGTAGGGATTGTGTGGTAATGGGTTAATTGATAAAATTGTTAGAGCAACAATCCACTTTTTTCACAAAATTATATTCTGGGTCTACCCAGAGTTTGATCAAGAGTGCTGGGTTAGGGCTCCAAATTGTGTTGTCAAAGAACACTCTGAAGAAGGAAACAGAATTTCTGGTATCTGAAGCAACTACATGTAACTACAAAAGTTTAGAGATATCTCAACCCTTTATCACAATCCCAACTTTAAACAACCCCAAAGAAGAAAGCTTTTGAAAACATAGTGGGTAAGGCAAAAAATGCTGGTAACCAGCATTTTCACCTTTTCCCACAATGTTTTTTTACCTACCAAAAATCAATTTCAATTTCAGCCACATTTATTATGTTGTCTGCATATGCTTCAATTAAGTTTAGTTTAACCCTTTCCCAAATGACAAACTTTTGGACTAGAGCATTTGCAGACGACAAATCAACTCTTGCTGAAAAGATGATTTCTGTCTATGATACGGTAGAAAACAGTGTGAGAAAAGGAGAAAATGCTGGTTACCAGCATTTTCTCCTTTTCCCACAATGTTTTCAAAAGGCTACTATTCTATACCCATAAAAACCAGGGATTGTTTGGGAAAGGGTTAAACATATTTTACATCGATTGAGAAATAAGTTCTCGCAACTTATACTAATCTCTCTCGATTCTGCTTCCTGGAAACTACACCAGTACTCACGTCAAATGTGTGGGCCAATGAAATATCATAAAGTTGACACCTGCTCCCAAGTATTGAACTCGGGACCTTTAGGTTATGAGGCCAATGCTCTACCTCACAACCCCAGACACCACAATAAAGATAAGTCTAAATTTGTTGTTTGGTAAGGAGTTGAAGCAATATTAACTCATTACCACATAATGCCTACTTTTGACAACTCTGAAAAAGAAGCCTTTGGAAACACTGTGGGAAAAGGAGAAAATGCTGGTCGCCAGCATTTTTTCCTTTACCCACAATGCTTTCTACTATTCACAAAACAAATTTCAAGTCACTATTATTTTGTCATCTGCCAATGCTTTCAATATAGACAAGTCAAAATTTTGCCATGTGGTAAAGAGTTAAAGCAACAGTACACTTAAAAATCACTGCTTTTTCAATCAACTTCATGTGTAAGAGGTGTTGCACAAATGTCTTTAGAAACAGTGAAGCAATAGCTCTATTTCCTATTTCAAGATGTCTGGAGTGGTCCCCCACTTTTCTTAATCCTTTACCAAACAATCCAGAGTTTTAAAAGTTTTAGTTAGGAAGCTTGGAAGAAGAAAGGAAGAGCTGGTAACCAGCATTTTGCCCTTTTCTTAAAAAGATTTCTATCATTTACACCTTTCCAACAATTCAACCCTAGGAGCGCAATTAAAGTTGTCATCCATAACTGCATTCAATACAGGCACATCTAAAATTTTGTCCTCTGGTAAAACTCTCCTTCATGTTAGTATAAAGAACAAATATAATGGTAATCAATGCTCTAAACCTATTGAAAGCAGAATAACCTTTTGCCGTATACATGGTTCCAACTTTTAATACTCGAAAGCAAGAAGGTTTTTAACAACATTGTGGGAAATATAATTGAATCGCAGAATTCAATTTTGCATACCATCTATGCCTTAATCAATCAGGCCCTTGTTTTCATGACCCTGAGGAAGAGGCCTTTTGAAAACATTTTGGGAAAAGGAGAAAATGCTGGTAATCAGCATTTTCTCCTTTTTCCACAATTATTTCTACCCCAACAAATAACTTAAGTTCATTTGTACCACTTTCCATTTTGTCATCTGCAGATACAGTCAAACTTTGGTCGATCGAACATTGGAGATTTCTAATACCACAGAAAACTGGAAAAACTAGAGTTGTCACTGAATGTGACTTAATACCCCCCCCCCCCAGTGCTTTGACAAAAACAGGCAATTGTTAGTATTTTGAAAAAAAGACGGACACACAGATGGACACATGGACTGACACACAGACGGACAGACAGGCTGATTCCAGTATACCCCCGAAAACTTTCGTTTTGCGGAGGTATAATGATCTCAGTATAATCCCAATACAAAATACATTGTTCAACCTTGGAAAGCTTACATGCCTGGTAATTGGTACTTTCTAACACAGTTTTTTTGGTTCCACTGTTGACATTTTCAACTATTCAGCCTTCAGTATGGATTGGTTGAACTGCCAATAATTCAAAAAAGTCATGAAATCCCCTGGCTCTTCCAGCAACCTTATTGTCTAGTATAGGATTAAACTAATGTCCTCAAAGAAAAGACTTATCTTGAGTCATAAAAGACGTACCGTCGATAATTTTGACTGCAGTTAATCTCTGACATATGTCCTCTATTTCCTCTGTCTCTGCCATTCTTTCCAGTCCTTTGTAGGACTTTTCTTCTTCACAGTAGTCTATTAATCTATCAGATATAAATCTTAGTAAACCTTTATTCCTTGACCATACAATCCCAAGTTTTAACAACCCTGAAAAAGATGCCTTTTCAAAATATTGCCAATGTTTTGTATGCTACGTAAGACAAATTCCGTGGTTTGAGCAACATTTGAATAGTCATCTGCAAAATTGATGCTTTCAATTGGGACATTTTTGTTGTATGGGCTTCTCTTATTACCCTTTGCTGATCAAATTGGGACCCTTGTGTACCCAGGAAAGCATGATGGATTGCATTGGCAGAAGGAAAAGGTTTGAAAATAAGGTAAACAATATACTGGCCACATCAAAATGGGCAATAAAACAGAAATGAGTTATTCCAGATAACCCTTTACCACACAATGACGACTTTTAACGACCCTGAGGAAGAAACCTTTGAAAACATTGTGGGAACAGGACAAAATGCTGGTAACCAGCATTTTCTCCTTTTCCCACAAAGTTTTCTACCCTATCAAAGGAAAATTGCACCATTTTAGCCTTTTTGAAATTGCCATCTGCAAGTGCTTTCAATTTGGATAGGTCTAAAATTCTGCCGTGTGGTAACGGAATAAGGGATCAGCCTCTCTGAAAAGAAAAGGTTTACTCAAATAATATATGATCCATGCTCTGTGAAAAGGGGGGCTGAAAGCATCTGCAAAAAGTATCATCTCAGATCAACCCGCCCAATCAGTGCAGAGCCAAAACCTTTTGCTATTGGTCAATTTCCTACATGTCAAAGGACCGGTCTACCTCACAAATCAGTTGATAATTAGACACTATGGATAATGTGGATCCATGTTTAACTTTTTACCAAACAACAAAATTTTGGGCCTGTCCAAATATATTGAAAGCATTTGCAGACGACTAAATCAATGTGACTCAAAAATTTGAACTGGATTTGGAAAGGGTAAAAAACATTGTGAGAAAAGGAGAAAATGCTGGTTATCAGCAATTTCACCTTTTCATACAATGTTTTCAAAAGCTTTCTTTTTCAGGGTCGTTAAAAGTCGGGACGGTGTGGTAAAGAGTTAACCCTTTACCACACAACCCCTATTTTTAACGACCCTGTTAAAGAAGCCTTTAGAAAACATTGTGGGAAAAGGAGAAAATGCTGGTAACCAGCATTTTCTCCTTTTCCCACAATGTTTTCTACTCTTCACAAAAAAGTTCCAAATTTTCAATCACTTTTATTTTGTTGTCTGCAAATACTACCTAAAATTTTGTCGTTTGGAAAAGAGTTAAGTGATGTCTTGCCAGGTATGATGCATCATGGAGATGTAATAAGCTTCCTTTTGCCAAAGCATGCCTCATGTCCTAGATTTTAATCCTTGATCAACATTCATGATTCTGTAATTTAATAACCCTATGGAAAACAAGAGGGCCAAGATGGCCCTGGATCGCTCACCTGAATTTTTGAGATGACCATAGTCTATCTTTTTTTTTATGGTATTGAAACATTGGAACCAAATTTATAATTTTGCCAAGCAATTTTCAAAAGGTCACCTGTAAAAGTCATTTCGAAATCTGACCATCAGTTTCAAAAAGAAGAATTTTTAAGAATTCTTCATTTCTGTATAAGAGCAAGTAGCCCCCATCCACAAGAGCCATTCACAAGAGCCATGTTTCTTGACGGATCAAAATTATATGTACAGCCTTTGAAAAGGGTCACTCAAGGAACATCTCTGTCAGATTATTTTACAATCTGACAACGGGTTTCAGAGAAGAAGAATTTTCAACAATTTCTTCATTTCTGTATAGTGCAAGTAGCCCCCATTCACCAGAGCCATGTTTCTTGGCCAATCAAAATTTCGCGAACAATTTTAGAAAAGGATCACCCAAGGAACATCTCTGTGAAATTATTTCAAAATCTGTCCAGCCATTTCAGAGAAGAAGAATTTTCAAGAATTTCTTCATTTCTGTATGGTGCAAGTAGCCCCCATTCACCAGAGCCATGTTTCTTGACCAATCAAAATTTTGCGAACAATTTTTGAAAAGGGTCACCCAAGGAACAAGTCTGTGAAATTATTTCAAAATCTAACCAGCTGTTTCAGAGAAGAAGAATTTTTAAGAATTTCTTCATTTCTGTATAGTGCATGTAGCCCCCATTCACCAGAGCCATGTTTCTTGACCAATCAAAATTTCACGAACAGTTTTTGAAAAGGGTCACCCAAGGAACAACTCTGTGAAATTATTTCAAAATCTAACCAGCTGTTTCAGAGAAGATGAATTTTTAAGAATTTCTTCATTTCTGTATAGTGCAAGAAGCCCCAATTCACCAGAGCCATGTTTCTTGACCAATCAAAATTTTGCGAACAATTTTTGAAAAGGGTCACCCAAGGAACATGTCTGTGAAATTATTTCAAAATCCGACCAGCGGTTTCAGAGAAGAAGACTTTTTAAGAATTCCTTCATTTCTGTATAGTGCAAGTAGCCCCCATTCACCAGAGCCACAATTTTTGACCGATCAAAATTTCACGAACAAATTTTGAAAAGGGTCACCCAAGGAACATGTCTGTGAAATTATTTCAAAATCCGACCAGCGGTTTCAGAGGAGAAGATTTTTAAAGAATTCCTTCATTTCTGTATAGTGCAAGTAGACCCCATTCACCAGAGCCACATTTTTGGACGGATCAAAATTTCACAAACAATTTTTGAAAAGGGTCACCCAAGGAACATATCTGTGAAATTATTTCAAAATCTAATCAGCTGTTTCAGAGAAGAAGAATTTTTAAGAATTTCTTCATTTCTGTATAGTGCATGTAGCCCCCATTCACCAGAGCCATGTTTCTTGACCAATCAAAATTTCACGAACAGTTTTTGAAAAGGGTCACCCAAGGAACATCTCTGTGAAATTATTTCAAAATCTAACCAGCTGTTTCAGAGAAGATGAATTTTTAAGAATTTCTTCATTTCTGTGTAGTGCAAGAAGCCCCAATTCACCAGAGCCATGTTTCTTGACCAATCAAAATTTTGCGAACAATTTTTGAAAAGGGTCACCCAAGGAACATGTCTGTGAAATTATTTCAAAATCCGACCAGCGGTTTCAGAGAAGAAGATTTTTTAAGAATTCCTTCATTTCTGTATAGTGCAAGTAGCCCCCATTCACCAGAGCCACAATTTTTGACCGATCAAAATTTCATGAACAAATTTTGAAAAGGGTCACCCAAGGAACATGTCTGTGAAATTATTTGAAAATCCGACCAGCGGTTTCAGAGGAGAAGATTTTTAAAGAATTCCTTCATTTCTGTATAGTGCAAGTAGACCCCATTCACCAGAGCCACATTTTTGGACGGATCAAAATTTCACGAACAATTTTTCAAAAGGGTCACCCAAGGAACATATCTGTGAAATTATTTAAAAATCCGACCAGCGGTTTCAGAGAAGAAGATTTTTAAAGAATTTGCTAAAAAATTCCATTTGGTTGCCATGGCAACCAGAGTTTTTGATGGAATCAAATTCTGTGAACAATTTTTAAAGAGGACCTCCCAAGTAACATTCCTGCCAAGTTTGGTCCAAATCCGCCCAATGGTTTAGGAGGAGTTGATGTTTAAAGAATTGTTGACGACGCACGACGCACGACGGACGACGCACGACGGACGATGGACACCGGGTGATCCTGAAAGCTCCCCTTGAGCACGTTGTGCTCAGGTGAGCTAAAAAGGAGAGCTGTCCCTGAATGTGACTTAATACACCCGCCAGCACTTTGACAAAAATAGGCAATTGTTAGTATTTTGTATACATATGGGCACATGGACAGATCTAGATGAGCTGATTCCAGTATACCCCTGACAGCCTTTGATTTGTGGGGGTATAAAAACATTCTGGAAAAAGACAGTATGCTATTATATGATTTTTTACCTTTTTTTCCCCCAATGTTTTCATACCTTCACACACAAAAAAACCCCTAAATATCAAAACACATTTCAGTTCATTGTTTACAAGTGTTTCTAATCCCTTCCTAAATAACAGATTTTAGACTCTTCCAAATTCAAAGCATTTGAAGAACAAAAAAAATTGAAAGGGGTACAAATAAGCTGAATTTTTTAACAGGGTAGAAAAGATTGTGGGAAAAGGAGAAAATGCTGTTTACCAGCATTTTCTCCTTTTCTCACAATATTTTCAGAAGACTTCTTCCTCAGAAATGTGAAAACAAGGGATTTTTTTGATTGGCTAAATCATAATAGGTCTAAAATCCTGTTCTATGGCTATAGATAGTATGTGATCATAACACATACTTACCCTTTCCAATGCGGGTCTTTACTCAGTGTATTTGGGTTGCCAATGACAACCAGCAAAGCTTTGGCTCGGGTCAACGTCACATTGAATCTCTAATAAACAAAGGAAAAATTTGTCAAATAAATACGTTTAAACTGACTGCAAATGAATTTTCCATCACTTGGATCAGCAATGAAACTGGAATCGCCTCACCAACAGTCCCGTAACCTGACCACTGAACAACAATAGCATATACACTGCTGGCAATGTGTAATATCAACTATATTTACAACTTATGACCAATAAGCCAGCATCAGTAAGCAAATACTATATATCTCTATTGTGAAAACACACTTCTTATATCTCTATTGTGTAAACACACTTTTTATGTCTCTATTATGTAAACAAACTTCTCATATCTATTGTGTAAACACACTTCTTATATCTCTTGTGTAAACATACTCCTTGTGTCTCCATTGTGTAAACACACTTCTTATATCTATTGTGTAAACACACTTCTTATATCTCTATTGTGTAAACACACTTTCTATATCACTATTGTATAAACACACCTCTTATATTTCTATTGTACAAACACACTTCTTATATAACTATCCTATAAAGAAACAAATAATCAACTAATCAAGCAAACAAAAAGAAAACAAAACAGCTAGAAAATTACAAATTTACACTTCATTCATCCTCGGATACCGCGGGGTCTCCCTATTTGCTACGCTACATCGACCCTGGGACAATTGACTGATAAAACTTTGAATCAGTCGCCGAAAATCGATACGAAACGTCATAGCGTACAGTACACTCGCCCATCACAAAATGATGATGGAACCAATGAAAAGCCAGCATTCGGCCAGCGGTAAAGCGAGGGAAATACAACTAATTGTCCCAGGGGTCGATGTAGCGTAGCAAATTGGGAGATCCCGGGGTATCCGAGGATGCACTTCATTTAGGCACTCAAGAATTTGTGTGTCTTACCAGATCACTGCTTTCTCCTTTTCCAACAATGTTTTCTTACATTTCAAAGATAAATATCAGTATTGTAGTTGTTTGTGAATGCATCCAACACAAGCAAGTTTGAAATTTTGTTTGGTGGTAGCCTGGTAGGGAGTTAATCCTTCACCACACAATCCTGGCTTTTAACACCCCTGTGAAAGAAGCCTTTTGGAAACACTGTGGGAAAAGGAGAAAATGCTGGTAACCAGCATTTTCTCCTTTCCCTACATTGTTTTCTCTCCTTCCAAAAACAAATTTAATTCTTTAGTTACATTCAGTTTGTTGTCTGCAATGCTTTCAAACTTGGACCAGTCTAAAATTTTGTCCTTTGGTAAAGAGTTGAATAAATCCAGCACAAAAGTATAAACTGTAAAATCACGCTATACACTGTACCTTTGGATTTCTCAGAAAACCTAGGTTGTAGGTTAGATCTAGAGACAGATATTCAGGCTTGCTTCTGACTGTAGATACGATAATGACTGTCCGTTCTTGACCTTGGAATTCTTCCACAGACCCCACAGTGATCTTGTCGTGCTTCTTTTTCCGTAATACTTGTTTTATCTTTTCAACCTAGTAAAACAATTCATACAAAAGATAACTAATTGATGATATTTTTGCTTCTAACAACACACTTGATTTTGAAAACATTGACGCAAAAGGTAAAACGCTTTATCCTGACAGTGTCTTCCACATCTGGGTTCTGCTTGATATGTTAACTCTTTACCAAACGACAAAATTTTGGGCTTTTCCAAATTGAAGCATTTGCAGGTGACAAAGTAAATGTGAATCAAAAATTGAATTTTGACTTTGGAAGGGTTGAAGACATTGTGGGAAATACAGAAAATGCTGGTAAAGAATATTTCAGGTCATATGTTACAAATAAGGTAACTAGACCTTTACAAAAGGTTTGACCTTTGACTTTGACCATACAATTTTGAGTTTCCCTAACTCCAACAGAGACGGCACCCTTTACCACACCATCCTGACTTTTAACAACCCTGACGAAAAAAGAAGAAAATACTAGTAATCAGTGTTTTCTCCTTTTACCACACTTTCTACCTTTCAAAAGACGAATTTCATTTTTTTGGTCACAATAACTTTGTCGTGTGCACATGCTTTGAATTTGAAAGTCTGAATCTTTGTTGTTTGAAAAAAAGTTAACCAGCATTTCACACTTATCCGAAAATATTTGCTTCCCTTCAGAAAAAAAATATAAAAAAATACCACACAATCCTGACTTCGAACACCTCTGTGAATGAAGCCTTTTGAAAACATTGTGGGAAAAAGAGACAATGCTGGTAACAAGCATTTTCTCCTTTTCCCACAATGTTTCCTTTCCTTCTTAAAACAAATTTCAATTTTTTAAGTCACATTATTGTCATCTGCAAATGCTTTCAATTTGGACCAGTCTAAAATTTTGTCGTTTGTAAAGAGTTAAGAGCCAAATTTCATTTGTCTCTGTAAATGCTTTCCATTAAGAAATTAAAAATAGAAAAAAGATAAAGATTGATTGATTGATTGCCTTGTGTTTAATGCCATTTTCAACATTACTTCTGAGATTCTTTTCTAAGAGCTTTGGTCAGTATTCTTTCCGAGCCACTGGCTGCTTTCCCATTATTCATTGTTGAAACAATGGTCTGAGGTAAGACAGGAATGAATCCATCAATCCTTGCAGAGAAACTGGCCAAACCGGGGATTGAACCAGCGACCTAATGTTCGCAGATCCTGTACTCTGACAACTGAGCTACTGGGACTGGGCAAGAGGAAAAAGAAGCTAAAACCTAAACTGTAATAGGCCTAAAGAGAAATGGACTGTGACACAGATAACCACAGAAATATACAATATCACAAACCTGTTTCCTGTATGGCGTAATGATCCCAATATCTTCAGGTTTAATATTTATCCCCCCTTTCTTACATGCCATTAGTTCTTCAGCATATCTCACAGCAACTGATGCTTCTTCCGCATTGAAAAAAGATGGAGATCTTTCTTCCCTCATGTCTGATCCGATCACACTGTGGAACACCATTGGGAACCCACGTTTGGGCAGCCCCTCCCAGTGACCTGAAATGGTACATACTTTTCATCAAACATGTTTTTTTACCTTGTCCGAATTGAAAGTATTTGCAGAGAACAAATTAAACAAGCCCCAAATGATAGCATTTTGCTTTGAAGAAGAAAGTTACTGTGAAATAGAAAAAAAATGTCACCCTTTATCAAAACCACAAAATTTTAGACTGGGCCATAATCAAAAGCATCTTTAGTCGATAATGCAAGCTGAATTAGATTAAAATGATGCACTTTTGGTTGAAAGGGTAAACAACATTGTGAAAAAAGGAGACATTACAGTTTACAAGCATTCATTTTTTTCCTACAATGTTTTTATGATAAGCCATTTTCAGAGGGATCATTACAGCTCAGGACTCTGTGTTGGAGAGTTAAAATTATCCTCTGCAGCCAACTGAGGAAGACTGGACAAAATGCTGATCAGAAGCATTTACTCCATTTTCCATCTCTATTGACAATTTCAAAACTAATTCCATAATTAGAATCACATTGAACTGATGCCTTCATTATGGAAAAAGAACAGAATTTGGGTTCAAAATTTGGGTTGAAAGCATTTGCATACGACAAAATAAGAGTGGCTAAAATGACAAAATTAGTCCTTGACAGGGTTGAAAACATTGTGGGAAAAAGGAGAAAATGCTGGTTACCAGCATTTTCTCCTTTTCCAACAATGTTTTCAAAAGCCCTCTTCCTATCGTGATTGTCTGGTAAAGGATTAAAAGAATTGCTACTCACACAGCTTTTCTCTTGCAATGGGGTTTGCACAAGGTTCCAACTCGGAATCATAAAACATACTGTTTGGCAATTTAAGAATAACGGGATGAGATCTGTAGTTCTTCAGTAACTTTGTAATGGCACGGGCATCATATCGTTTGTGACCGTCAACTGTCATTGGCTGATACAAGTCACATGATATCATCAATCTCTCCAACAAGCTTATATCTGTAATGTACAATTCAGTATCAAAAGTAAAACAGGAATCTTCAATAAACACAAACCTGGGAGACAGTCATTTGTACTAAGTATAAAAATTAAAAATTTCCAAACAAGAGGACCATGATGGCCCTGTATCGCTCCACTGGCTAATAAGTAAAAACACTACAAGCCAATTACCCTATAACGGGTTTTTTTTACTGCTGTAAAAGTTTACGAATTTGAGCTAAAAACACGTGATTTAAATTTTTACGATTTTATTTTTTACTAATTCTAAACATGCGTAAAAAATTACAGCATTAAAAATATCAGTGCATTGTCCACTCTTTCATTTAAGATTATAAGTGTATTGTTTGTTTTAAATACAGGTTGAAAGAAAAGTGTCACTCTTTGTTTGGCGTGCGAATAGCGGTAATTGTTTTGACGTGCGAATAACTGTTTTAACAGATACCTGTATGGTCACAAATGATAACTAACTGTGGAGGCACATTGTCGTCTGTCATTACTTTTTTCACTCTGTTTAGAAACCCCTCCTTTAGCTCATCGAAATTTTAAATCCTCGGGTTTTGCAATTGTACAGCCACGTTTTTTCACAAGACCCATTCGTGACATTTTTGAAGCAGCCCAATGCCGAGTCAAATTCTCATCACCGCCATAATCAAAGTGTCGAGTATCATGAAGGTGCCTCGTTTACGTGGTGTCAAAGCATTTTTAACCTGAATATTCAAATTCACGTATAGTATGGGGTGGAATTTTCTGTTAGTTTTTCTATTTGGACACGGTAGCCGTGGCTTAAAATATCCAAATAGAGATGACTGATTGTGAGAAGTCATATCACACATAATCAGAACACAAGTGAAAAAATTCGTATATTGCGTGTATTTAGTGCACAGGTATTACATACTGATAACCCTTTATCTCATATCGATACAATACTACGGTTTTACGCTGTGATTATTTACGCGTCGAATTTTTACGAATCTTTTTGATGCGTAAAAATTAGTAAAAATTGGCAGCACGTAAAAAAAACCCGTTATACGGTATTACAATACTTGACCAATTGGTTTCTAACTTGAAGACACACAATATTTTTCCCATAAAATCCTACAAGAAAGTGCCAAGTGATACAGGTCTACAAAGTGTGTTTATAAACAAGATTTTCAAAGTTTCCTCAATAAAACACCCTGTAAAACATGAGACCCATGAGACAGAGGTAACTTTAGTAGCCCTAGGTATTATTATGGTTAATAACAAAATGACACAGTTTTCACCACAAAGCCCATGTAAAACTTGTGACTCGTAGTGTAGGAACAACCTTGACCCCAAAGCTAATTTTGGGCCATTTGGTAGAGGCCCACAAGATATAGCTTCATGCAGAGTCCTCGGCCTTAGGGCTAGATTAAAGAAAATTTTTTAATTTTTTCCCAATATAAGCCCACGTAAAACTTGTGACCCCCCCCCCCCCCCCCCCCGACACTCAATTTGTTTGTTTGTTTTGTCAGCAAATGTTTTCAATTTGTCCAAAATTTTGTTGTTTGGTAACCATCAAAATATTGTTTTTATGACCCCTTTTGACATGGATTTTTCACCATCTCTAAAGGCAACTGCAGTCATGTATTTACACTCTCATGTTGTGCTCTTATTATTCTTAGTTTCCAGGCAAAACATAGGCCTACTGTGTTGAGGATACTTGTTCTTTTCAGTGAAATATCGCAATTTATTTCATCAAGTGAACACCATCGGTACTATTTTCACAAGTGGTGCAGCCACGAGTGAAAATATTACCGATGGTGTTCACGAAATGAAATAAATTTTGATCTTTCAATACAGTAAACAAATATTCTATTTATTTCATGCTTTTAACCCTTTCTGGGAGGAGCTTTATCAAAATCCAGTACAGTACTTTTCCGTTGTTCCCCGTGGCGTACCCCTCCGGCATAGCAAGGCATTACAATATTATGTCAAGCACGAGAAATGTAAGGTAAATGACGTCATATTGAGGCACGCATAATTTACCTAGGCAACAAGAACATGAAAGAAAATCGGTATTTTCACTGGTCGTACCTGTGTAATTTCGAAAACATATTTTCACTGCTACTTATCGATATCCTATGGGAAAGCATGAAATAATGGTTCTTATTCAAACAGATGTACATACCTAAACCATACTCAATTGCAAGGGGAGATCTTAGGACAGGTCCAAGTTGTCTTGGGTCCCCTGCTATTACAACTTGAGCTGAACCACTTGTCAAAGTGGAGCATTCCATTATTCCTGCTATGCCTATCACAGCTTCGGGCTCTACAGAATGTCCCCCTTCATCAATGAAAACATGCGTGAAATGTCCTGGAGGGAAGTTTGCTGACGATAATCTGGAAAAAGTAAAATACCCATATATAACAATAAGGTTGCTCTAAGTGTCTGAAATCATACAATCATTTTAATTACTAACTTCATGAAAAATGCATCACTGAATTAAGTTAGGCAATAAATACAGAAGAAAATTGCACTTATTTTTTTTTTTCCACGGTTATTCTTTCTTACTCTTTACCAAAAAGTTCCCAGTTTAAGCAACCCTGAGAAAGAAGAATTTGAAACTAGAGGCGCTTGAGCGCCTGTATCGCTCCACAGGCCTGATTTTTCTGTAACAGTGAAGAGAAGTTTTTAACAATTACCATTCATTCCTGCATTTTAGGTCACTAAAGAAAACAAGAGGGCCAAGATGGCCCTGGATCGCTCACCTGAATTTTTGAGATGACCATAGTCTATTTTTTTTTTTAGGTATTCAAACATTGGAACCAAATTTATAATTTTGCCAAGCAATTTTCAAAAGGTCACCTGTAAAAATAATTTCGAAATCTGACCATCAGTTTCAAAAAGAAGAGTTTTTAAGAATTCTTCATTTCTGTATAAGAGCAAGTAGCCCCCATCCATGAGAGCCATGTTTCTTGATGGATCAAAATTTACAAACAAGTTTTGAAAAGGGTCACCCAAGGAACATCTCTCTGAAATAATTTCAAAATCTGACCAGGGGTTTCAGAGAAAGAGAATTTTAAAGAATTTCATCATGTCCATATAGTGCAAGTAGCCCCCATTCACAAGACCATGTTTCTTGATGGATCAAAATTATATGTACAGCTTTTGGAAAGGGTCCCACAAGGAACATCTCTGTCAAATTGTTTTAAAATCTGACCACAGGTTTCAGAGAAGAAGAATTTTCAAGAATTTCTTCATTTCCATATAGTGCAAGTAGCCCCCATTCACTAGAGCCATGTTTCTTGGCCAATCAAAATTTTGCGAACAATTTTAGAAAAGGGTCACCCAAGGAACATCTCTGTGAAATTATTTCAAAATCTCTCCAGCCGTTTCAGAGAAGAAGAATTTTTAAGAATTTCTTCATTTCTATATAGTGCAAGTAGCCCCCATTCACCACAGCCATGTTTCATGACCAATCAAAATTTCGCTAACAATTTTTGAAAAGGGTAACCCAAGGAACAAGTCTGTGAAATTATTTCAAAATCTAACCAGCGGTTTCTGAGAAGAAGAATTTTTAAGAATTTCTTCATTTCTGTATAGTGCAAGAAGCCCCCATTCACCAGAGCCATGTTTCTTGACAGATCAAAATTTCGCAACAATTTTTGAAAAGGGTCATCTAAGGAACATCTCTGTGAAATTATTTTAAAATCTGACCAGCGGTTACAGAGAAGAAGAATTTTTAAGAATTTCTTCATTTCTGTACAGTGCAAGAAGCCCCCATTCACCAGAGCCATGTTTCTTGACGGATCAAAATTTCACGAACAATTTTTGAAAAGGGTCACCTAAGGAACATCTGTGTGAAATTATTTTAAAATCTGGCCAGCGGTTTCAGAGAAGAAGAATTTTTAAGAATTTCATCATTTCTGTATATTGCAAGAAGCCCCCATTCACCAGAGCCATGTTTCTTGACGGATCAAAATTTCGCGAACAATTTTTGAAAAGGGTCACCCAAGGAACATCTGTGTGAAATTATTTTAAAATCTGGCCAGCGGTTTCAGAGAAGAAGATTTTTAAAGAATTTGCTAAAAAATTCCATTTCGTTGCCATGGCAACCAGAGTTTTTGACGGAATCAAATTCTGTGAACAATTTTTAAAGAGGACCTCCCAAGGAACATTCCAGCCAAGTTTGGTCCAAATCCGCCCAGCGGTTTAGGAGGAGTTGATGTTTAAAGAATTGTTGACGACGCACGACGCACGACGCACTGACGCACGACGCACGACGGACGACGCACGACGGACGACGGACACCGGGTGATCCTAAAAGCTCCCCTTGAGCACGTTGTGCTCAGGTGAGCTAAAAAAAACTATGAAAAACATTGTGAGAAAAGAAGAAAATAACAGTAACCTGCATTTTCTTAGTTTTACACAATAATTTCTACCCTTTTTGATACAAGTTTTACTAATTTGAAGATTTATTATGTTGTCTGCAACATCTTTCAATAATGACCAGTTGTAAAAATTTTGTCTTCTGGTTATAGTTAAAGAGGGTCTTGTTACAAACCATTTTGGGTGGGGAAACATCAAAATATAGAAAATATGTATTGTGGCAATTGTTTTATTGAAGCTGCAGGATCAGTTTGATTGGATAACAAAATACCTTATCACAACAGTAAAGCCCTGTCCCTCTTTGTACTAGGTCACCAGTAGGTCAACAAACCTTTACCAGAACTAATAAAAGTGCAGAGGTTCTCTTGTTTTATATGAAAAGGATTATAGATTATGTAAAGCAACCATCTTTAACACTTTACCAAACAACAAAATTTGGGATGTGACCAAACTGGAAGCATTTGCAGACAACAAATTGAACATTGATGAAATGATGATTTCTCTCTTTGATAGAGTAGAAAACACTGAGGGAAAAGGAGAAAATCCTGATTACCAGCATTTTCTCCTTTTCCAAGAGTGTTTTCCAAAGACTTCTTCTTCAGGGTTGTTAAAAGTCAGGATTGTATGGTAAAGACTTACAACCATAGGAACTAACCTGCAATACAACAATGATATCCAATGAATAGTTTGAGAGAAGAAATTTTTCAAAGATTTTACTTTATACCATAAAAGGAAAATGAGTCTCCCATAAAAGCCATGTTTTTTGACGGAACAAAATTATTTGAAGGAATTTGAAAGAGGACCACCTAGGGAACATTCCTGTGAAATTTGGTAAAAATCCAGTCAGTAGTTTCTGAGGAAAAGTTTTTTAAAGAAAAAGTTTACGAACGCACGCACGCACGGACAAACGAACGGACGCACGCACAGACGAACGGACGCACGCATGACGGACACAACGCCATGACAATAGCTCACTGGCCTTCGGCCAGTGGAGCTAAAAAATTGTGAGAAATGGAGAAAATGCTGGTAACCAGCATTTTCTCCATTTCCCACAATATTTTCAACCAATGTCCATATCCAAGACTGAAATCTTTATTTGAGCTATTTTTAGAAAGTAAAATGCTTTCAATTTAGTTGAGTCCAAGATTTTATAGTTTGTTAACTCTTTACCAAATGACAAATTTTTGGACTGGTCCAAATTGAAAGCATTTGCAGATGACAAAATAAAAGTGATTGAAAATTTGAAACTTGTATTGGGAAGGATAGAAAACATTATGGGAAAAGAAGAAAATGCTGGTTACCAGCATTTTCTCCTTTTCCCTCAATGTTTTCTAAAGGCCTCTTTCTCAGGGTCGCTAAAAGTCTGGATTGTGTGGTAAAAAGTTAAATGGCTATAGTGATACAGATCTTATTAACTCTTTTGCAAAGAACAAAATTTTACAACTGTCCAAATTGAAAGCATTTGCAGACAACACATTAAATGCTACTCAAAACAATAAAAAAGTCTTTTACTGGATAGAAAACAATGTGGGAGAGCTCCAGATAGAGGGAGTGATTTTGATTTCAAAACTGAAGATATTAATCATTCTCCACTAAACCCTATGTTATGGGTACTCATTAGAATCGTCTCATCGAGACAATTCTAATTAATACCCATAACATATGGTTTGGAAGAGAAATAATGGATTTAGAATACCATCACTCCCTCTTATCTGGAGCTCTGGTGTGGGAACAGAAGAAAATGCTGGTGTCTTACCATGATGTTTTCAAAAGGTCCCAGGGTTGTTGTAGAATCGTACTATTGATCTACACTGACTGCACATTGCTTTCTACCAATCCAAAGGTGCATTTTCTTCTTCTTTTTTTCCTTTTTGAGTCACTTTTTTTGTCATTTGCAAAAGCTTTCAATTTCAAGCAAGCCTAAAATTTGGTTGTTCACTAAAGAGTAGGTAGGAGTTAACTAGAGCTATCACTAAACATGATTGGACTCCCTAACCAGCTCCTTGTCACAAAAACAGGTCTTTGTCACAGAATGCAGAATGGTTTAGTACAAAAGTAAGAGTTGAAAAAATTTCAAGGGAAGATAGTTCCATAAAAAATCGCAGCATGGTCATGAAAATTGCACATGCACAACTTCATATATATAGGAACCCTGTGTGTAAATTTGAGTTCAGTACATGAAAAACTGTAGTATTGCTCCAGACAAATTTGTGTCTTCGGACAGACAGACAAAGGGACAGACACCCATGGCGATTCCAATACAGCCCCCTCCACTACATTGTTGGGGGGGTGGGGGGGTATAATAAGTAAGAAGCACAAACACCTACCTTCCAGCAGTAACAAGTGTAGTAACTAAGACCCTGTACTCCATTAGTTCATTTTTCCGTGGATAATAATAGTCCTTACTGGCATTATCATAATTACACACCTCCTGTAAAAGTAAGAACTGTATCAAAAGCATAGTCATCACTATTATATATACAATATGTGACAGGATGCACACCATATAACACAGAATCAAGGTTCAGCTATATAAATTATGGGTGGCAAATAAATCCCGTATATACATTTACACTAATCAATGGAATAGCAGTTTTGCCAAGCCCCATCTGCACATACGTGCAAACAACATTTTCACATGATATCTACCACAAACCACTTATGAATCATGTACAATGTAATGAATGTATCTAGGTATGTGACAGGATGCACACCATATAACACAGAATCAAGGTGCATATATGGTGACAGACAAAACCCAGACAACACAGCTTGCCCAAAAAAGATCATTGTAAAAGGGGGAGGGGGGAAGGTTGCAGTGCCTCGAAACAGCAGCAGAGTCCCAACCTATGACAGAACACCCACATCAAACCTTGACACCTGGGTAAGTTCAATAACTATTGTTGGACTTCATGCAAAACTGTATGTAACCTTTATCTTTTGGCCATAGGTATAGGCAGGAGTACAGTGATAGCTCTTGCTGGACTTTAGCTCTTGCTGTGACCCAAACCTTTAGGCCACAGGTATGGGCAGGAGTACAGCAGCATGATACTGTAGTTCTATTTGTGTAATTGTTTAGTGATAAGGCAGAAAATATTGTGGGAAAAGGAGAAAATGCTGGTTACCAGCATTTTCTCCTCTATCCACAATGTTTTCAAAAGGCTTCTTTCCAAAGGTCATCAAAAGTTGTCATTGTGTGGTAAATGGCTAAAGAACCCAAGCAGAGAGCCTTTTGAAAACATTGTAGGAAAAGGAGAAATTGCTTGTAACCAACATTTTCTACCCTTTCAAAAACAAATTTAAGCAACGTTAAATTTGTTGTATATGAAAGCTTTCTATTTAGAATTGTCAAAAGTTTTGTTGTTTCGTAAAGAGTTAACCCTTAGGTTGCTTAAAGCAACTCACTGACCTTTTGCGACAGTGTAGAACAAGATCAGACTGCACAGATGGTACAGTCTGACCTTTGACTCACACTGTCTGATCAGAAGATATTTTTCTCAAAAGAATAAGTTGAAAAAAGCAATTATTTCAGTCTTTATTATTGGCCCAAAAGGTTCATGTCATTTTTTACACAGGAAAATGATTGATGCAGGGTGAAAGAAGAGCAAGAGCATCACTGATTTTTCACTGAAAAAGGGGCATTACTGTGTCACAAATATTCTGAGAGCTACCAGCCTTTCTGGCAAAGTTCCCCTTTAGATAGTTACTTTATCCCCCAGGCTGATGAACATGCAGTCTGATCTTAGATCTACACTCACTCACTTTAAGGAGATATCTTCCGCACTCCAACCCCCCCCCCCCCCACACACACAAAAAAAAAATTGAAATAGCATTATTTGTGTTTTTACTATTGTCAAAAGTTTCATGTAATTAATTTATTTAGCAAGATAAGACTTAAAATCATTTCCAACAAAATGAGCCATGCTCTGGCAAAATGGGCTTAGTGCATCTCCCTTATACTTGATACCTGCCAAAGTCATCACATAACTATGGGTCCATAGGAGCCCCTTTTTTCAATAACAGACTTAATCATAGGGTAGATTGATCCTTTGACAAACTGAAAATTGACCAGTAGTGAAAAAATTTCCGCCCAGTTCAGCCTCCTTTGACAAACAGAAAATTGACTCGAAGCGAAAAATTTCAGCCCAGTTCAGACTCCTTTGACAAACAGAAAATTGACTAGTGGCGAAAAATTTCAGCCCAGTTCAGCCTCCTTTGACAAACAGAAAATTGACTTGAAGCGAAAAATTTCAGCCCAGTTCAGGCTCCTTTGACAAACAGAAAATTAACTAGTGGCAAAAAATTGAGGCCAAGTTTAGCCTGCACAGACTTCGCAGGCTGACCTGGGTCGATACTTTTCAAAGATGCATGAAGCCCCCTTTTCACGGAGCATGGCTCAAATACATTTTGAAAAAGAATAAAAAAAGCAAGCAGCATCTTACCTTGACCTCATCTGGGACAGATGACCATGTCCTTGACATTGCATTCAATCGTAATACTTCCTTCTTTGGGATATGCTGCAGAAGTCTGCGAGTGATCAAATCTGCTGCACTGTTGGATGGGGCACATGCTAGAATATGTGCATCTTTATGCAGTTTCCACACCTATCAAAAATATTTATATACCTTCTTAGGCTAATTTAATCTTTTACTAAACAATCCAAAACTTTAAAGATCCTAAGGAAGAAAGCCTTTGCAAAAGCTAAGAGAAAAAGGATAAACATAATTTATTTAACCTATTACCACACAATCCCAACTTTTGACGACCCTGAGAAAGAAGCCTTTGGAAAATATTGTGGGAAAAGGAGAAAATGCTGGTAACCAGCATTTTCTTCTTTTTCCTCAATTTTTTCTACCCTTCACAGAACAAATTTCAAATTTTCCATCTCTATTATTTTGTCGTCTGCAAATGCTTACAATTTGGACCAGTCCAAAATTTTGTAGTTTGGTAGGGGTTAAACCTCATCTGATTTTTCAAAGACTATTTTGATCTTACCGGTCATCTACATTTGCTTTCAATACAAGAGGGCCAAGATGGCCCTGGATCGCTCACCTGAATTTTTGAGATGACCATCGCCTAATTTTTTTTTTTTTTTTTTTTGAGGTATTGAAACATTGGAACCAAATTTATAATTTTGCTAAGCAATTTTCAAAAGGTCACCTGTAAAATTCATTTCGAAATCTGACCATCAGTTTCAAAAAGAAGAATTTTTAAGAATTCTTCATTTCTGTATAAGAGCAAGTATCCCCCATCCACGAGAGCCATGTTTCTTGATGGATCAAAATTTACGAACAAGTTTTGAAAAGGGTCACCCAAGGAACATTTCGGAAAATTTCTTTTAAAATCTGACCAGGGGTTTCAGAGAAAGAGAATTTTCAAGAATTTCATCATGTCCATATAGCGCATGTAGCCCCCATTCACAAGAGCAAGGATCACCTAAAGAACATCTCTGTCAAATTATTTTAAAATCTGACAAGGGGTTTCAGAGAAGAAGAATTTTCAAGAATTTCTTCATTTCCATATAGTGCAAGTAGCCCCTATTCACCAGAGCCATGTTTCTTGACCAATCAAAATTTTGCACACACTTTTTGAAAAGGGTCACCCAAGGAACATCCCTGAGAAATTATTTCAAAATCTGACCCGTGGTTTCAGAGAAGAAAAATTTTTAAGAATTTCCTAATTTCCCTATAGTGCAAGTAGCCCCCATTCACTAGAGCCATGTTTCTCGACCAATCAAAATTTCGTGAACAGTTTTTGAAAAGGGTCACCCAAGGAACAACTCTGTGAAATAATTTCAAAATCTGACCAGCGGTTTCAGAGAAGAAGATTTTTTAAGAATTCCTTCATTTCTGTATAGTGCAAGTAGCCCCCATTCACTAGAGCCACATTTTTTGACGGATCAAAATTTTACGAACACTTTTTGAAAAGGGTCACTCAAAGAACATATCTGTGAAATTATTTCAAAATCCGACCAGCGGTTTCAGAGGAGAAGATTTTTAAAGAATTCCTTGATTTCTGTATAGTGCAAGTAGCCCCCATTCACCAGAGCCACAATTTTTGCCGTACTAAAATTTCACGAACCATTTTTTATTTGAAAAGGGTCACCCAAGGAACATATCTGTGAAATAATTTCAAAATCCGACCAGCAGTTTCAGAGGAGAAGATTTTTAAAGAATTTGCTAAAAAATTCCATTTGGTTGCCATGACAACCAGAGTTTTTGATGGAATCAAATTCTGTGAACAATTTCTAAAGAGGACCTCCCAAGGAACATTCCTGACAAGTTTGGTCCAAATTGGCCCAGCGGTCTAGGAGGAGTTGATGTTTAAAGAATTGTTGATGACGCACGACGGACGACAGACAACGGACACCCAGTGACCCTAAAAGCTCCCCTTGAGCACGTTGTGCTCAGGTGAGCTAATAAAAGCTGTAAAATTTTGATAAAAATCTAAGCATTACTTGATTACAAAATTTTAGACTAGTCCTATTCCAAAGCTTTTGCACAAGATATTATTAATGTGGTTTAAAGTTTGGAAGTTGTCCTTGAACAGAAAACACTGAGGGAAAAGGATTAAATGCTGATTACTAGCTTTTTCTCCTTTTCTCCCAATGTTTTCAAATCAAATATCTCCTTCCTAATGGTCTGTAAAAGCTGGGTTGAATAAATTACATTGAAGACAAGAGGACCATGATGGTCCTAAATCGCTCACCTGAGTACCAAGCTGTAAAATCAAACTTGTGACCCCTAGGCAGCGCCAGTTTTGACCCCAGGGGCATCCTAAGAAAAAAACTTTATAGAGGTCCACAAGAAGATGCTACTTACAAAATATCAAAGCTCTACGCCTTCTAGTTTCAGAGAAGTAGAATTTTAAAGTTTTCCTTCTTTGTTCCTATGTTTCGAACTTGTGATCCCTAGAGCAGAACAATTTTGACCCCAGGGGCATAGCATGTAGAATTCCACTAAGAGATACTACATATCAAATATCAAAGCTGTACGCCTTCTAGTTTCAGAGAATAAGAAATTTAAAGTCTTCCTTCTTTGTTCCTATGTTTCAAACTTGTGACACCCGGGCAGGACCACTTTTGACCCAAGGGGCATCATATGAACAAAATCTTGGTAGAGGTTCACTAGGAGATGCTACAAACCAAATATCAAAGCTCTGCACCACCTAGTTTCTGACAAGAAGAATTTTAAAGTTTTCCTTCTTTATTTCTATGTTTCAAACTTGTGACCACCGGGGCAGGGCCAGTTTTGACCCCAAGGACATCATATGAACAATCTTGGTAGAGGTCCACTAGGAGATGCTACATACTAAATATCAAAGCTCTGCGCCTTCTAGTTTCAGAAAAGTAGAATTTTAAAATTTTCCTTCTTTATTCCTATAATACAAACTTGTGACCCACGGGGTGGGGCCAGTTTTAACCCCAGGGGCATCATATGAACAATCTTGGTAGTGGTCTACTAGTAGATGCTACATATTAAATATCCAATCTCTAGCCTTCTAGTTTCAGAGAAGAAGAATTTTAAAATTTTCTTTCTTTGTTCTGAAGTTTCAAACTTGTGACCCCAGGGACAGGGCCAGTTTTGACCCCAAGGACATCATATGAACAATCTTGGTAGAGGTCCACTAGGAGATGCTACATACCAAATATCAAAGCTCTGCACTTTCTAGGTTCAGAGAAGAAGAATTTTGAAGTTTTCCTTCTTTGTTCCTATGTTTCAAACTTGTGACCCCGGGGGCGGGGCCAGTTTTGACCCAAGGGGCCTCATATGAACAATCTTGGTAGAGGTCCACTAGGAGATGCTACATACCAAATATCAAAGCTCTGCACCACCTAGTTTCACAGAAAAAGAATTTTTAAGTTTTCCTTCTTTGTTACTATGTTTCAAACTTGTGACCCCCGGGGCGGGGCCAGTTTTCACCCCAGGGACATCATATGAGCAATCTTGGTAGAGGTCCACTAGGAGATGCTACATAAGAAATATCATAGCTCTGCACTTTCTAGTTTCAGAGAAGAAGAATTTTAAAGTTTTCCTCCTTTGTTCCATTGTTTCAAACTTGTGACCCCCAGGGCAGGGCCAGTTTTAACCCCAGGGGCATCATATGAACAATCTTGGTAGAGGTCCACTAGGAGATGCTACATACCAAATATCAAAGCTCTACACCTTGTAATTTCAGAGAAGAAGATTTTCAAAGATTTTGCTATTTTTTTTTTTCCTTTCGGTTGCCATGGCAACCAGAATTATGGCTGGAATTCAATCTCTTGAACACCTTTGGTAGAGCTTCACCCAAGAAACATTCCTGCCAAGTTTCATCAAGATTGGCCCATTGTTTTAGGAGGAGAAGATGTTTAAAGAAATTGTGGACGACGGACGACGCACGACGGACATTGGGCGATCACAAAAGCTCACCATGAGCACTTCGTGCTCAGGTGAGCTAATAATTGATCCCAGAAAAAGAAAATATTTGCTTGTAGTTGCATGAACAATATTTTTGGAAAAAGAGATATTACATTTTCACACTTGTAAATCAAGACACACTCCTTTTCTTCATTTTTTTTCAATTTTCAAAAAGGTGCAAAAGTTATATCATTTTTTAACTTTGATAGTTTGAATATCTGAAGATTGACAAGAAAGGTGCAACATCTTGGTAATGTTTAACTGTTTACAGCACAATGCTGACTTTTAATGATGCTGGGAAAGAAGCCTTTTGAAAACATTGTGGGAAAAGAAGAAAATGCTGGGAACCAGCATTTTCTCCTTTACAACAATGTTTACTTCCCTTTCAAAGAAAAATCATTACATAAAAAGCCACACTGAAACTGTCATGAGCAAATGCTTCCAATTCGGACAGGTCTAAAATCTTGTCATGTGGTAAAGGGTTAAACCACAACAACAAATTAAATCAGACAGTTTACCTGTTTCATGGCTTCCACAACTGTGACGGTCTTTCCTGTTCCAGGAGGCCCAAAAATGATGTAAGGTGCAGGACATGACGTACCTGCCACAATGTGCTGAACAGCACGCATCTGTTGGTCGTTCTTTTCAAGTGCTAGGTCATACAATCTGTAATTTTGAATTTTATCCTTTTAACAAACACAAAAAAAGTGAAGTTGTTTCAGCATACAAAGCAGAATGGAATCAGACTGCATTCTGTTGAGCACAATTTAAAATTTTAACAACTTTAACTCATTACCAAACGACAATATTTTAGGCTTCCCAAATCAAAGGCATTTTCAGACACAAATTAAAAGTGACTGAAAATGTGAAATTTGTTTTGTGAAAGGTAGAAAAAGGTTACCAGCATTTTCTCCTTTTCCCGCAATGTTTTCAACAGGCTTCTTTCTCAGGGTCATCAAAAGTAGGAATTGTGTGGTAATTAATTATTGGCTAAAGAATAAAGCTTTTTAAAACATTTTAGGAAAAGGCAAAAAATGGCATTTTCTCCTTTTTTCACAATGTCTCAAAAGCCTTATTTTCAAGAGTCTTAAAAACACATTACAATTTGCAATAAGGTTAAAAAATAAAACTTTCATTAAGTGATTTACTCACTTTAATTTTGGTAGGGCAACATTCTTTCTTTGAAGATCCTTTGGGAACAGCAATGGCCCTAGACTTAACTCATCCGCCAAACAACAAGATCGGTGCTGCAGTCGTAGGGGCAGACGGTTGAACACAAAGCGAACATCAACTGCCATTTTATCAATCCAAATATTCATAAAGCTGGAATATAAACAAACAATAGGTAGTATTTGGTATTAGGTAAGTTTTCATGCAAAGACGAGCAAAGATGCAGAAGCTAAATGAAACAAGAGAGCCTGATGGCCCTGGATTGCTCACCAGGGTCAATGGACAAAATTTTACTCTAGGGCCATGATTGAAACTCTGACCAATTGTCAGGTCAATTGAACTTAAAATGTGGCTTCTAAAGCACCCTCAAGGAATTTCCGTAAGTTGACCTAGTGATCCAGTTTACGACCCCATGTAACCCAATTTTCAACTCATCCAGGATTTTATCACAACCAACATAGTGACCAATTTTCAGCTCAATTGAGCAAGTTCTTTCGCCTTTAAAGCTCATATGCAATTTCTGTAAGTTGACCTAGTGACCTAGTTTGTAACTCTATGTAACCCAATTTTGTACTGATCCTAGATTTTATCAAGACCAACATTCTCAGCAATTTCCAAGTCATTTAACTCATTACCAGACGACAAAATTTTTGGTTTGTCCAAATTGAAAGTACAGTATTTGCAGACGACAAAATAAAAATGACTGAAATTTTGAAATTTATTTAGTGAAGGGTAGAAAACATGGTGGGAAAAGGAGAAAATGCTGGTAACCAGCATTTTCTCCTTTTCCCACAATGTTTTCCAAAGGCTTCTTTCTCAAGGTCGTCCAAAGCAGGGATTGTGTGGTACTCGATTAAGCAACAATTGTGGCCTCCAGAGTGCTAACAAAATTCTTTATTTTGACCACGTGACCTAGTTTATGAACCCAAATGACCCAATTTAGAACTCATCATAAAGTTTATAGAGGCACACATTCTGAACAATTGAGCAATAGATGTGGCCTCTAGAGTGCCCAAATACATGTACATTTCATTAATTTAACCTTCTGACCAAGTTTATAACTCATTTTCAACCTCATTTGATATTTCATCAAGACAAACATTCTGACCAATTTTTCATGTCAATTGAGCATGAAATGTAGCCTCCAGAATGCCTGCAAGGTATTTCTTTAATTTGACCTTGTGACCTTTATTATGACTCAAGGTGACCCAATTCTAAACTCATCCCAGATTTCATGAAGGCAAACATTTCAACCAATGTTGAAACCAATTTAGCAATAAATGTGGCCTCTAGAGTGTCCACACAGAATTTCTTTAATTTGACCTTGTGACCTAATTTATGTCCAAAGGTGACCTAAGTTCAGAGTCATGTGAAACTTTATCAAGACAAACATTCTCAATAAAACTTTACAGTCAACTGAGCAACCAATGTGGCCTCTAGGGTGCCAACAATATATTCCCTCAACATGACCTAGCGACCTAATTTATGACCCCAGATGACCCAAAACAATCATATGAAAGCATTACGAATGAAAAATCAAATATGGCTAAAAATTGACTGAATTCACCTTTGAAAGGTTAGAAAACATTACCGAAAAGCTGTGTCTATCATTTTCTCCATTTTGTCCATAAAACTTACAAAAGTAATCTTCCCAAGGGCAGTAGAAACTCCTGTTTAGTAACGGTTTCAAGTACCCTAATGATTAACCCATTACCATACAATCCCTACTTTTGACGCCCCTGAGAAAAAAGCTTTTAGAAAACACTGTGGGAAAAGGAGAAAATGCTGGTTACCAGCATTTTCTCCTTTTCCCACAATGTTTTCTACCCTTCACAAAACAAATTTTAAATTTTCAGTCACTTTTATTTTGTCCTCTGCAAATTCTTTCGATTTGGATAAGCCTAAAATATTGTCGTTTGGTAATGAGTTAATTGCCACATCAAACAAACCTTTGTGAAAAGCCCAAGCAAACATGATTCAGCTGAATTTCGTGCACAAATCCTTGATATTCCTTGTCACTCAGCTTTCCGTCTGCTTCACAGATTCGAACAAACAGCCAATCACCTTTCAGGATTGAAGGACGGTTTTCTGACAATCCAGGTACCTGTCCGAAATATACTGATTTAACCCTTTATCACACAATCCCAAAAAAGGACAAAAATTAATGCTGGTAACCAGCATTTTCTTCTTTTCCCACTATGTTTTCCACTTTATCAAATCCAAACCATATCATTTCAGTGCCATTTAACTCATTAGCAAACAACAAATTTATTAATAGAAAGCAATTGCAGACGACAAAAGTGACTGAAAATTTGAAATTTGTTTTGTGAAGGGTAGAAAACATCATGGGAAAAGGAGAAAATGCTGGTTACCAGCTTTTTCTCCTTTTCCCACAGTGTTTTCAACAGGCTTCTTTCTCAGGGTCATTAAAAGTCCGGATTGTGTGGTAAGGGATTAAACTGTCCTCTGCTAATACTTTCAATTTGGAGAAGTCAACATTTTTGTTGTTTGGTAACGGGCTAAAAGAAATGGGAACACACACACTTAAACTCTTTACCACACGAGAAATTTTAGACTAGTCCAAATTGAAAGCATTTGCTGACGACAAAATAAATGGTGACTGAAAAATCAAAATTTGTTCTGGGATGGGTAGAAAACACTGTGGGAAAAGGAAAAAATGCTGGTTACCAGCATTTTCTCCTTTTCCTACAGTGTTATCAAAAGGCTTCTTTCTCAGGGGTGTCAAAAGTAGGGATTGTGTGGTAATGGGTTAACTCTTACTTCCCTAGAAATCATTTCAATTTTTTTTTTTTCATAGACAATGTGTGGTTCAAGATCAAACCTTTCAGGCAGTATAGATAAAGATTGGAATGCGTAGAACATAGCACAGAACGCTGATCCTCACTGTCTTCTTGTACATAAAATATTCTGGTATACACACCCTTTAAATCGTAAAGTTTTTATTTGTTTTCCTGACTCACAAAGTCCATTTCATGTCCCTCGAGATTTAGGAGTTGGTACATGTACCTTTTATGCTCAATGAAAAATTCCAATAAACTGGCTTTCATTAATGAAAATTCCCTTTGAAACTACAACTATATAGAAGAAAGAGCAAATGCTAATAACTAGCAATGGTTCCTTTTCCCACCAAATGATCTCATGTCTGAAAATGGTAAATCAAAGTGAAAATGCGATAAAAATCAAACCTCTAACATCAGCAGACGTCTGTTTTGTGGGTATGCTTTCATAGCCACTCCCTCCAAGTCGTATTTACGAATATCCACCTCCATCTGCACTTCCTCGAGGTACAGCAACGCATTAAACCTACGTTTGTATGTGTCCATGGTCAGAGGGGCGCCCAAAGTGGACCTGTGTTTGAAATAAAAGAAACTCAAGTATATAAATTTGATCTCTTTTATTGACTGAACATACAATCCACTAAACCTCAGATGGGTATCTATCTTCACCCTTTGGCAGAAGACAAAATTTTAGCCTTTTCCAAATTAGAAGCATTTGCAGATGATAATTTCAATGCGGCTAAAATGGTGCAATCTTTCTTTCTTTGGGTTGAAAACATTGTAGGAAAAGGCGTTTTTCAAAATGCTTCTTTCCAGGGCTGTTAAAAGTAGGGGTTGTGTGGTAAAGGGTTAAAGGCTTGAATAAAAAAGCAAAAGGCATGAATTCAAAATCAGGCTGCATAGTCTGTGCAGTCTGGGCCAGTATCCACCAACTATTCTAAACCCTTTATCCCACAATCTAGAATTTCACGACTGTGAGAAACAAGGTTTTTGTGAACAAAGTGAGTAATAATGTTTCGTTATGTATGAAAAGTAGGGATTGTGTGGTAATGGATTAAAGTTTAAAACTGAATTCCAACACAAGCTTCCTTATTGACTGTGAGTGAAATCATATTTTCAGTTGCAGTCTGGTGCTATTATCTCTAGGGATGATCCTCCCACAAAGATTCCTTAAAATATGTCCCATATTCAGAATATTAACTTTTGACGAAACAAGAAAAATTTTAGACCAGTCCGTTTTGAAAGCATTTGCAGACGACAAAATGAATTTGATTCAAGAATCTGAATTTGTTTTTGGAATAATAGAAAACATTGTGGAAAAAGAAGAAAATGCTGGTTACCAGCATTTTCTTCTATTCCCACAATGCTTACAAGAACTTTCTTCTTTAGGGTCGTTAAAACTTGGGATTGTGTGGTATTTGGTTAACAAACTCTTTACCACACTACAAAAGTTTCAAACTTGTCTGATGCAAACAATCAGGTGAATGTGGCTCTAATGATGGGATTTGTCTATTATAGGGTAGAAAACACTGTTGTAAAGGAGAAAATGCTGGTTATCAGCATTTTCTCCAATTTTTTCCACAATGTTTTCAAAGGCTGTGCACTTAAGATTCACTAAATCACAGAACTGTCTGGTAATAGGTTAAATGAAATATGATTCAACATTGTGAAAAAGTGAGCAATTCTATTCTCTGTGAAGTCTGAGATCCCAAAACTAAATTGAAAAACAACAAAAACAGGCAGACCTCAGGTTCTTTTGTTCGACAATTTCTCCCTCGGTAAGGTGGGTCTCATTCACTAAACCACGGTTGATCATTTTACGTAACTCATGGGGCACATTGTACTGTTCTAGCTCAATCTCCTTCTCTAGGCCATCCGATGATGCCCTGTAAAGTAAATGACACTGTGGGTCAAAATAGAAAAGAAACTAATTTATTACGCCATGTTTTATCTGTAGCTATGCTCTGACAAAAGGGGCTTTTACTCTTTACCAAACAACAAAATTTTAGACTTCACCGAATTTAAAACCCAGTTGAGGCGAACTTTCTTTCCGGCAAACTTTCTTTCCGGCGTATTTTCGCCTCTCACCTCCGCTGAGGGAAGAGGTGTTGGTGGCTTTGGAAAGACAGTTGTGTTATTACTGGTGTGAGAAAGCCAGGAAACACATGTGCGTCACCGACCACCATGACATGACCTTAGGTGTTAACCCTTTCCCAAATGACAAAAGTTTAGACTTGTCCAAATTGAAAGCACTTGCAGACGACAAAATTAATGTTACTCAAAACGCAAAATTTGTTTTCAGCAGGGAAGAAAACATTATGGGAAAAGGAGAAAATGCTGGTTACCAGCATTTTCTCCTTTTCCCACAATGTTTTCAAAAGGCTTCTCTCTCAGGGCAGTAAAAACCAGGGCTTGTTTGGTAAAGGGTTAAAGTGGGGTTAACGCACGATAAACAAAACATTTGCAGACAACAAAATAAATGTGCTTGAAAAATTGAAATTTGGTTTGGGAAGGTAAGAAAACACTGTGGGAAAAGGAGAAAATGTTTTCAAAAGGCGTCTTTCTCAGGGTCATTAAAAAGTTGGGAATGTGTGGTAAAGAGTTAATTGAGGCTCAATGATGGAATTTATCTTTGATAGGGTAGAAAACATTGTGGGAAAAGGAGAAAATGCTGGTAACCAGCATTTTCTCCTTTTCCCACAATGTTTTCAAAAGCTTTCTTTCTCAAGGTCGTTAAAAGTCTGGATTGTGTGGTAAAGAGTTAAACTCAATGAAGCAGTATATAAAGCAATTCATGAGATACTTTGTATCTATGGATCCTTAAAATCTATTTTGTTCAACTCATTACCACACAATCCCTATTTTTGACGACCCTGAGAAAGAAGCCTTTTGAAAACATTGTGGGAAAGGGAAAAAATGCTGGTAAACTGCATTCTCTTCTTTTCCCACAATGTTTTTTACCTTTCACAAAACAAATTTCAAATTTTCAGTCACTTTTATGTTGTCGTCTGCAGATGCTTTCGATTTGGACAAACTTAAAATTTTGTTGCTTGGTAATGACTTAAGAACCAACTGAAAATTAACCATAATAATAATCTAGATCTGTTTAAAAAAGGACAGAAGACACCTTTAAGGAAAGGAACGACTGGTTTTAGCCTCTTTGACTCGTTACCAAACGATAAAATTTTAGTATTGTCCAAATTGAAAGCATTTGCAGATGACAAAATAAAAGTGACTGAAAATTTGAAATTTGTCTTGTGAAGGGTAGAAAACATTGTGGGAAAAGGAGAAAATGCTGGTTATCAGCATTTTCTCCTTTTCCCACCATGTTTTCTAAAGCCTTTTTTATCAGGAGCATCAAAAGTAGGGATTGTATGGTAATGGGTTAACTCTTTACCATACAATCCCAACTTTTAATGGCCCTGAGATGGAAGCCTTTTGAAAACATTGTGGGAAAAGGGGAAAATGCAGGTGACCAGCATTTTCTACCATTCCCAACAATTTTTTTCAAAAATACTTTTCTTCAGGGTCTATGTAAGTCAGGATTGTGTGGAAAAGGATTTAAAGTTGTTGTTTTTTTTCCTCAGAGTTGCTTTTAAATGTTTACAAAGGCCTTTTCCATTTGGGTCATTAAAATATGTCAAGATTGTCTGGTAATGGACTAACCCTTTACAACACAATCCCAAGTTTTACACACCATAGAGAGAAGGCTTTTGAAAAAATTGTGGCAAAGGGACAAAAATGCTGGTAAACAGCATTTTCTCCTTTTCCTTCCAAAGAACAGAATTTCAAATTTTGAGTCACATTTGTTTTGTTCTCTGCAAATACTTACAATTTGGACAACTCCAAAATTTTGCCCTTTGCCATTTTTTTCATTTGGTAAAAGAGTTAATTTAAACAAAACAATCACTACCTTTGCAGACTCAGTCCAGGAACTATTTCCAAGCACTTTCCTTTCGGCTTGGCAACACGGGGTGGTTTCTTGTAAGTTGCCGTAGGTTGCAGTTCATCAACGATGCTGTCCTTACAGCGTACACACAGGTATCTTACAATATAACATGGTTCCGGATTGGATTTTTCTGGGTCAAAGATATCGAACTTGAACACCACAGGTAAGTGATAAGTACCAACATGTTCGGCCATTGTTCTCAACTGTATTCTATATTGTTCACCTATATGTTGAAAGAATAAAAACCTCCACTAAACAATTCTGTTTTCAAGACTTTAATTACCCATTACCATACAAAAAATTTTAGCCTGGTCCAAATTCAAAGCTCTTGCAGACGACAAATTAAACGTAAATCAAAAATTGAAATTTGTTCTGTGAAGGGTAGAAAACATTGCGGGAAAAGGAGAAAATGCTGGTTACCAGCATTTTCTCTTTTTCCCACAATGTTTTCAAAAGGCTTCTGTCTCAGGGTCATAAAAACCAGGGATTGTTTGGGAAAGGGTTTATGATTTTAAAACAGCATTGGAAAAGGTGAAAATATTGAAGATGCACCCATACAGCCAGAGAGTAAACAAACACTGTTACAACTTTACAATGCGTAGAATCTAGATAGCCATATAATTGTGGATGATAAATCCATATAAGGTGTATGTGATAAAAAACGCCAATGATTTGTCTTTGATTTAAACTGAAAACTGTAGCTGTTATATTCCTTCTCAGGGTCATCAAAAGTAGGGATTGTGTGGTAATGGTGGATTTATCAACCAACAAAATGTTTGACTTGTATGAACTTAAAAGATTTATGGTAACGAAATTAAATGAGGCTAAAATGTTGAGGTCTGTTTTGAAAAGGGTGTTTAACATGATTTTCTCAAAAAATTTTCAAAAGTTGTTTTCTTCAAAGTTTTCAAAAGCCTGTTTAAACAATGAAATTCTTTTCTAAAGACTGATTGATTGATTGATTGATTGATTGATTGATTGATTGATTGATTGATTGATTGACAGACTCATTGATTGCATGGTGTTAAAAATGTTTTCAACATTATTTCAGCTCTATCACTGAGCCCAGTGTACCTATCCATGTTTTCCTGGAGTCTCTTTTACCAGTGCTCTGCACCATATTTTTCACACGGCACCTGCTGCTTTCCCACAAAATCATCTTCGAAACAATGACCAGCAGTGAGAGAGGAACAAATCCTGTCGCATTGAATATCATCTATCCTTAGAAATAGATTTGGTGAGCCTGGGATTAAACCAATGACCCTCTGTTCTTGAGTCCTGTACACTACTGACTGTCCTACTGGGGCTCAGCTGTATAGTAATAGTTGTATGGTCAGGTGGCAGGGGACTTCCAAGTACAACCGTTTTATTATACCACAAAGTTTTACCCTTTCAAAGCATGTTAAACGAAATTTTCCTGTTTATAATCTCACAAATCGAGTATGCTGATGAAATAGAAATTCCCTTCTGAGTGCCCTAATTCAATGAAAACTGATGTCACTAGAAACTGACGTCACTAGAACGTGCAGTTTGGTGCATAAACGTGCAGTCAGGTGATCGATCGACGCCTCGATTTTGGATGTTGTGTTGCAAGTATAGTGATGTTTATGGGGCACTCAAAAGGGAAACTGGCTTTACATGGTTTTTGCCTGGGTACATGATATCTATGTTGCTGGCATGTTAACCAAGCAGATCACAAAAACTTCTTTGAAGTAAAATAATAAAGACTAAAAGACTTAACTAAGTACTTCCTGAAGCCCAACTGTTATTGTACTGCAGCAGACAACACTGAAAACATTTGTGTTTGTGTAACAAGAGGGGCAGAGGGAAGCATCTGGGCCCCTATTCACCAACCATTCTTGAGAATATTCTTGTCTTATTATCCAAGGTTATCAATATTTGTAACTAACACAATTTCTGATTTTCAATAATTGTAACTAACACAACTTCTGATGGCTTAGCCAATCAGAAGTTGTGTTACTTACAAATGTAGAAAATTCTGGAGAACAAGACAAAGAAAGTTCTTAAGAATTGTTGGTGAATACCGGCCCTGTTGATGAAAATGCTGATTCATGCACTTGCTCTATCAGCCAATAAGAAAACAGAAAAACAGGAAACACTGACCTGGTTTCAACTTAACTCTTCCAGAGCCATCGGTAACTTTCTTGCTATCATTCAAAGTAAACACTTTCAATCGTTTCATCTTTTCACAGTTAAGTAGCTCGGCCATGTGGGCTCCATTGTTCACAACAGTCAAGTCTGACAGAATGACTTCTCCTGGTTTCGAGGTCATCAGTAACGTTCCTTCATTTTCCTTCAAATCCGACATAATATCCAGACCATATGACCCTTTTATCATCTCTGGTCTAATTGCAAAAACAAAGAAAAAGTACAATGCTGACTTTAAACAATCCTGGGAAAGACTCCTTCTGAAAATATTGTGTGAACCAGTATTTTCTCCTTTTATCACAATGTTTACTACCATATCAAGGAAAAGTTATCTGAGCTATACTGAAATTGTCGTTTGCAAAACTTTCAAATTCTTCAAGGCAAATTTTTTTTTGTCCAGTTAAGGGTTAACAGATTGCCAAATGCTGACAGCTTTCTAAGGTTACTTTTGAATAACACTCTTGCAAAAATGAGACATTGGTCAACATCAGCAATTTTGCCTTTTGAAACAGTTTTCTCTTACGTACACATGTGCATGTTCTCTTTGTAATATCAAGTAATATTTAGCCTTTTATTACAATATTTTCAGATGCATTGAGGCTAAATTCACCCTGATATTTCATAATTTTCAGGATGTCTTTATGTCATCTGCTGATTATAGATCTACTTCAGGAAGTCAAAAACTCTGCATTTCCTGACCTTCAAAAATATCCTGTTTTTGTGGTTTTTTCTGTTGTTTTGGGTTTTTTTCACCCCACACAACGTACATCAGTGTGACGTCACAGGTAGTGATATCGGACCCTTGTTATAAAGTCAGTGTGTGTGTTTGGTAAGACTGGTGTTTTTTTTTTTTGAAATCGTTCCTTTAAATGATCTGAAAAAGTCTTTTGACCTCCAAAGCATACAATGCCTTGGGACTTTGTTTTTTGTCAAAGCTTTTGTTAACTACTCATAATAATGGAATAGACTTCGACCAACTATTAAAACCCAATCACTTTTTGATATTTGGTCAAAGTGTTTGTGCATATAGACATCTGCTTCCTGTCTAAAACATCAGAATATTAAATGTATGCATCTAATGTCTTTGATAAATACATGAGAGTCTTTGTAGTCCGTCTGTATCCACCCAAGCTAGCCTCATTCTATCTTCATATCATACTTACTTTTCAATATGGCGGACATAAGTTATGAAAATGCCCAGGTCCGATATAACTTCCTGTGACGGAGGTTGTTACCCTCGTTTTTGTCTGCAAGTGCTTTCACTGGACCAGCAAATTTTGCTGTATGGTACAGGGTTAGCTCTTAATCAAATAATCCCTAGATTTACAACCTTGAAAGAAAAGGCTTTTAAAAACAGTGTGGGTAAAGGAGAAATGCTGGTAATAGGGCAAGATTTAGCAACCTTGGGGTAATAACTTTTGTGGGAAATGGAGGAAATGCTGGTAACCAGCATTTTCTCTTTTTGCAACATTGTTTTCAAAACTGCTTCCTTCTTCAGGGTTGACAGAAATCATTCATAGAGTATTATCCCATTACCAGACAATCCATACTTTTGACAACTCTCAAAAAGAAGCCTTTAGAAAACATGGTGGGAAAAGGAGAAAATGTAGGTAACCAGCATTTTTTCCTTTTCCTACAATGTTTTCTACTCTTCTCAAAACAAATTTCAAATTTTCAGTCACTTTTATTTTGTCGTCTGCAAAAGCTTTTGATTTGGACAAGCCTAAAATATTGTTGTTTGGTAATGAGTTAAGTAATTTGCCTGTAAGTGCTTTCAGTTTGGTGGATTCTAAAATTTTGTCACCTTGTGAAGGATAAAACAAAGGAACAATGTCCAAGAATCTCAGTCGTAGCAGAAAACTACCAATGACTACCTTTTCCTTTTCAGCATTTGTAACGAGACTGCCAGTCGATGTTTTTTCCCCTCAAGATGCTGAATTATGTCACCTCTGGATGTGCATCGAGTCTGACAGATTACACACACATGATACTGTCCTCGTCTCTCAACATTGCGATCATATTCTTGGTTGGCATCGATTTTTGTTTCCCCTTGCTGGTCTGGCAATGATCTTGAAGATTTCTCATTGATGAACTGTTGTGACGGTTTGGCTGTCAAATGCTGATCTACTGCAATCTTGTACATTTCAGATCGCAACTGCATTCGGCGTTGTACTCTTGACTGTACCACAGGGGCGGGCTGAAATGGAAGAAACCCTTATTTTCTTCACAAAACATTCTTATTTTCCCCCTTTCTACACAACGTTTTCTGCAGAAACAGTGATTCCAGCACACTAGTTACTTAGGTAACAGTGCATACCATTCAATCAGACAGAAATATGTGTAATTTATCCGTATATACCCAACATTTCCCACACTTTACGTAAGGGTGAGGTGGTGGGGGGAGGTACATGTATGCCAAGGGGAATTACCCAAGCACCTCTACAGGATTTTCATAAAAGTCCCAACAAAAAGGGAGTCAGAAGCACGAAATAAATAGAATGCTCCTTGTTTTTTTTTTCCAGTGAAAGATTGAAATTTATTTCATTCGTGAACATCATCAGTTATATTTTCACTCAAGACTATGCCACTCCCGAAAATATTACCGATGATGTTCACTTGAAATAATTTTTGGTTTTTAACCCTTTCCAAAATGACAAACTTGTGGACCAGACCAACTTGAAAGCATTTCCAGACGAAAATTCAACTCTTGCTGAAAAGATGATTTCTGTCTATGATAGGGTAGAAAACATTGTGGGAAAAGGAGAAAATGCTGGTTACCAGCATTTTCTCCTTTTCCCACAATGTTTTCAAAAGGCTACTATTCCAGACCCGTAAAAACCACGGATTGTTTGGGAAAGGGTTAACTGATAAAAACAAATATTCTCTATATTGGAAAAAGAAACAGACTACAAATTTGAAGTATCTAAATTGATCATTGTATTTGTGTTTAACCATTTGCCAACAACCTGGGTTTTCACTACCCTGGGAAAGAAACCTTCTGCAAACATTGTAGGAAAAGGAGAAAAGGCTAGTAACCAGCATTTTCTTCTTATCCCACAAAGTTTTCTATCCTTTCCAGAGCAAATTTCAATTTGCCAACATTTTTTGTCATCTGCAACTACTTTTAATTTGGACCGTCTAAAATTTTGTCGTTTGGTAACGATGTAAACCTCAAGATCAAGCAATCCCTGGTTTTATGACCCGGAGATAGAAGCCTTTTGAAAATATTGTGGAAAAAGGAGAAAATGCTGGTGACCAGCATTTTCTCCTTTTCCCAAAATGTTTTCTACCCTGCTGGTAACAAATTTCAATTTTTTGAGTTCCATTTATTTTGTTGTCTGCAAGTGCTTTCAATTTGGACCAGTCTAATTTTGAAATTTTTTTTAGTTCCATTTATTTTGTTGTCTGCAAGTGCTTTCAATTTGGACCAGTCTAAAATTTTGTCATTTGGTAAAGGGTCTCAGATTTCACCACATTTACTGTTGCTATATCATATATGACTATATGGCTTGCAACATACCAAAACGAACGATCGGACATTCGTGTAAAGTAACGTATCGGATCAGCCTGCGTGGTCCGTGCAGGCTAATAAAAACAACACTTTCCATTTCAATTCAATTTTCTATTTTGCACATGTCTACTGAAGGCCAAAATCTAATCTAGACATAAAGTGCCATGTTGGATTAGCCAGCGTGAATTGCGCAGGCTGATTAGAGACGACACTTTACGTAAATGTCTGAATGTCCCTTTTTGCATGTTATAAGCCATATGTGAAGTAAAACTTGCCAAACCTGAGGCTTATTGATAGGGTGTTTTGGTGAACTTTCTCTTGATGACTGTGTAGTATCTGCACTGCTTGTTTCTGAACTTTTTCTATCTGGAGAGGGTCTGTATCCATTTCTGTTTTCTCTCCGTCTATTCCCCCTTGGGGGTCCAAAGTGGAACAAACCGTCATGGAAATGCCCAATCCTTTTACGGTAAAACATTTGTAATACATCAAAAAATCTTGGCAATCTTTCATTTGGCGAAATTTGTTTTTTATACGTTGTGTAGTCTTTATTGTAATAATCCTTCATTTCCTTTTTAGGTAAGCCAATTAGTATAATCTGATTTGTTCCTAAGAATCTTTCAAAATCTCTGAAGATGTTTTCACGACCTTTTAGCGTCATGTTGGACCCTGAGTTTCTCTGTCTGCGTCCGTTATCCATTGTATTATCATTATTTCTGGTTGGTTGCAACATCTTTCAAAGTGTTTTTCCCTGCAAAAAAAAAAGTCATGATAAAAAAGTCCAAATTGTTTGGTATATGGTAATTTAACCTTATACCAGACCACAAAATTTCAGACTTGACCAAGATTTGCAGTCCACAAACTATATCTGGTTACACTGGTGGAATTTGTGATTAACAAATTTTTGGACTGGACCAAATTCAAAGCATCTGCAGACAACAAATTAGATCTTATTAGTATGATGATTTCTAACTTTGATACGGTAGAAAATATTGTGGAAAAAGGAGAAAATGCTGTTTACCAGCATTTTCTCTTTTTCCCACTGTGTTTTCTATTGCCTTCTTTCTCAGGATTGTTAAAAGTCAGTATTGTGTTGTAAAGAGTTAAATTGCTAGAAAACTTTGTGGGAAAGGGAGAAAATGCTAATCACTACTCTTGAAAAGCCAAGAATGTTGATCGACTGAGTGGTAATTAACAGCACTTTCAACATTATTTCATTTATATCACAGCACAGCTCACTTCTTCAAGTGCGAGATAGATATCTCCAGCATTACTAGACTATAGATCTGAAGTGCCTTTCCCAAGGAGAGGCAGGGACCCTCCCATGTAACATCCAGTAGTTCAAGTCACTTGTTTGATCCCCGGCATGGCCACTTTCTTTCCAAGGATTGATGATAGTCATTGTGACTGATTTCATTCCTCTCTCTCTGTTGATTATTGTTTTGATAATGGCTATATGGGAAAGCAGCCAGTAGCTTGAAAAGAATATTGTGCAGAGTGCTGGTAAAAGAAACTCCAGGAAAGCATGGAAATTTGCATTGACTGCCGTGATATAACTGAATTAATGTTGAAACAGCGCTAAACACTGTACAATCAATCAAGCACATTAACTCTTTACCACACAATCTCGACTTTTAACGACCCTAAAAAAGAAAGCCTTTGAAAACATTGTGGGAAAAGGAGAAAATGCTGGTAACCAGCATTTTCTCCTTTTCCCACAATGTTTTCTACCCTTTCCAAATAAAATTTCTATTTTTGATTAACATTTCTTTTGTCGTCTGCTGATGCTTTGAATTTGGGCTAGCCCAAAATTTTGTCGTTTGGTAAAGAGTTAAGTGAGGGTAAGCCCTGACCCTTCTGCAATCCAAAATCTTACCTCTTGACCCTTGAGAAACCAAAACACGAAAATGTCAGGTGTCTCAGTGATATGACTAAATTAACCCATTACCACACAATCCTTCCTTTTGACGCCCCTGAGAAAGAAGCCTTTTGAAAACACTGTAGGAAAAGGAGAAAATGCTGGTAACCAGCATTTTCTCCTTTTCCCACAGTGTTTTCTACCCTTCCCAGAGCAAATTTCAATTTTTCAGTCACCTTTAATTTGTCGTCTGCAAATGCTTTCAATTTGAACCAGTCTAAAATTTTGTCCTGTGGTAAAGAGTTAATGTTGAAAGCTAAATTAACACTTTCCCACACATGAATCAAGAATTCAAACAGCCCTGATGGACACTGCTTTTTGAAAAAATTGTGGGAAAAGGAGAAAATGCTGGTTACCAGCATTTTCTCCTTTTCCCACAATGTATTCTAATCTTTCAAAGACCAAGTTCATCTTTTGATCCACATTTCTTTGTGGTCTGCGTATGCATTCAATTTGGACAAGTCTAAAATCTTGTTGAGCAGTTTAAGATTAAAATCAATCAAAACAAACAAAATCCGATTTGACTCTTTATGAGATGACAAAATTCTAGCCTTGTCCAAATTTAAAGCATCTGCAGATGACAATTTTTCAAATGGCGCAGATCGTGGAATTTTTCTTTAATGTGAGAAAAGGACAAAATGCTGGTTTCTATCATTTTCTCTCTTTTTCCACATTGTTTTCAAAAGCTATCATATTCAGTGTCATTAAAACAGGAACGATAGATGAAGAGTTAAAAGAAACCCGACACCTTTTACCTGTTGATCAGTCGATGTAACATCTCAAAAAAATACCTTTAAAGTGGGCGTGCAACTTGACTTTACCTCACTGACCTAATTTGACATTTCCGGGAAATCATCCTGTTATCTATTTGTCATCACTGATACAACAAACATTTTGCATTTTCCGAAAATCAATGTTCTATTTTCTTTATGGGGATCTACATTTGAAGTGTCTACTGATCCCAGGGACATCAATATCTAAGAAATGTTGATTGATGCAGGGTGTTAAATGCCATTTTCAACAATATTTCAGTTATATCCAGGCAGCCAGTGCACCTATCCATGCTTTCCTAGAAATTTTCTTACCAGTACCTGGGACGATATTCTTCCCCAAATAAGTATCTTCAAAATAACCAACTGTTGTCTGCCCTTGTAATATTCTTCAAAGATTCAACGCGTCTTAAATGGCGCATCACTCTCCCCCATATTGGGGAGATTGCAGTAATACATGCTATAAAGTAGCAATGGAGAAAATGGCTATTATCAATATGTTAGAGGAAAAATCAGGCCAGTCCTGTTTCAGCTCCAGATTTCTCTTAACCCTTTACTCCATAGATACTCATTTTTACACATTGCTTGTAAGAGCCTTTGGAAAACATTGTGGCAAACGATGAAATTGCTCGTAGCAAGCAATTTCACCTTTTGTCACAATGTTTTCTATGCTATCAAAAGATATTATTTACTCATAAGGAACGGCTTCATCCTTGCTGTCATTTAGGGTCAATTAGAGATGCCATAGAAATGCCTTACGGGGTAAATAGCTTAACTCTTTACCACAAGACAAAATTTTAGACTAATCCAAATTGGAAGTAAATACAGACGACAAAATAAAAAAGACTAAAAATTTGAAATTTGTGTTGTGAAGAGTAGAAAACATTGTGGGAAAAGGAGAAAATGCTGGTTACCAGCATTTTCTCCTTTTCCCACAATGTTTTCTAAAGGCTTCTTTCTCAGGGTCGTCAAAAGTCGGGATTGTGTGGTAATGGGTTAATGAATCGTACCAAGTAGCGTTTTATTGAGTAAACATTTATTTTAGTTTGAAATTCAAAGCAACGGTTGTTAGGTACAAAAGTAGTCCGGTTCTGTACCCAGGATGCCCAAATAAGATAGATATGTATTTGTAGAGCACCATCTAGCAGTAGATGATGAACAACCAATTAATGTTAAAAGAGGAATGAATCCTCTCAAAATGACTGTCATCAATCCTCAAAAAAAAAAAATTGGCAAAGTTTGGAATTCCAACCAGTGATCCCCTGGTCTCCAGTCCTGTACACCACCGTATTCACCAACCATTCTTAAGACCATTCTTTGTCTTACTCTTCAAGACTGTCTGACTGTGAAAGTAACATAACTTCTGATTGGCTACACCATTTGGTTTAGCGAATGGTTTAGCCAATCAGAAGGTCTGTTACTTTCACATTGATAAAATTCTGAAGAAAAAGACTAAGAATGTTATTCGGAATGTTGGTGAATACGGACCCAGGGCTCGGCATGTTTAGTGCATTTTGATCTTAAATCTACACCGGCCACAAAGGTGTGAAAGTCAAATAAATCCTTTAACAACACAATCAAGACTTTTCAAAACCTTGACAGAGAGGGCTTTTGAAAACATTTTGGGAAAAGGAGAAAATTCCGGTAACAATCATATTCTCCTTTTTCTTACGTTTTCTGACCTTTAACTCTTTACAACACAATCCCAACTTTTACCTGAGAAAGAAAGCCTTTGAAAACATTGTGGGAAAAGGAGAAAATGCTGGTAACCAGCATTTTCTCCTTTTCACACAATGTTTTCTAGCTGTCCCAATGCAAATTTCAATTTTCAATTCACATTTACATTGTTGTCTGCATAATGCTTGCAATTTGAACAAGACTTAAATTTTGTTGTTTGGTTGAGAGTTAAAAGACATATTTCATGATGCAAATAAAATTTAACCTGTCACATATCTGCAAATACTTTCTATCTAGTAAAGTCTAAAGTTTGCCATTTGGGAAAGAGTTAAGAGCAAAATACCTTGATTTCTGACTATCTTATTGCAGAGAGGGTATCCAATGCCTATCAACTCTACCAAACGAAAAAATTTTAGCCTGGTCCAAATTGAAAGCACTTGCAGATAACAAAATAAACATAACTCAAAAATTGAAATTTGTTTCCAGCAGAGAAGAGAAGGTTGTGGGAAAAAGGAGAAAATGCTGATTATCAACATTTTCTCCTTTTTTCGCAATGTTTTCAAAGGGCTTCTTTCTGAGGGTCGTTAAAAGTTGGAATTGTGTGGTAAAGGATTAACCCTTTACCACACCAAAAAATTTTAGGTTGTTTAAATGCTATTTTACGCCATTTTCAACATTATTTCAGTCGTATCAAGGCCACAGCTCACATATTCATGTTTCCAGGGTTTCACCAGTACTTGGCTACTCTCTGAAGTGTCTTGCCTAAGGACAGCTCCTGTGAAAAACCCATTGGAGCCAGTAAGGCTCAAACCTAGATCTAGTCCTACACTTTACCAGTGAGCCACAGAGGAAACCTCAACAAAATTTTACACTGCTTCAAATTGTAAACATTTACAGATCTATGACAAATTAGATACAGCTCTTATGGTGGTATTTGTCTCTAACAGGGAAGAAAATATCGTGGGCAAAGGAGAAAATGCTGGGAACCAGTCATTAAAACTCGGGATTGCATGGAAAAGGGTTAAACTAGGCTGATTTTTTTTTCTCCTCAGAGAAAATTGTTTGAATTACTGTAAGCCATGTTCTCATGCATGGGCAGCTAGGCAAGCGTCTTCTGAAGGCGCATAAAAACAGGAGATAGGTTGGTTTGACAGCTTCAAGGTTAGGAGCTGGAGTGAATATTGTTCATGTCCGAACATCAAATAAATGTGACTGGTTTCAAATATCTGTCTTACTTTCACAATTTACCAACAATTAAAACCAATCAAAAGTATAGATTTACCAAAAGTGTACAAAATTATATCATATTTACCATTTTTCATTCAAATTTGGAAGGTTACACCATTTCCACCGGTGAAGATAAAATGCAGTACCAACAGAAACAGATGTGAAAAAACAACTGAAGAGTTGAATCAATTTTCTTTAACTCTTTACCACACAATCCCGACTTTTAACAACTCTGAGAAAGAAGCCTTTTAAACCCTTTACCAAAATTTTAGACTTGTCAAAATTGAAAGCATTTGCAGACGACAAGATAAACATGACTCAAAAAATTAAACTTCAATTTAGAAGAGTAGAAAACGTTGTGAGAAAAGGAGAACATTCTGGTTACCAGCATTTTCTCCTTTTCCCACAATGTTTTCAGCAGACTGCTTCCCCTGGGTCATAAAAACCAGGGATTGTTTGGTAAAGGGTGAAAACATTGTTGGAAAAGGAGAAAATGCTCGTAACCAGCATTTTCTCCTTTTCCAACAATTTTTTCAACCCTTCCCCCCCCCTTCCACACACAGTTTTTTTTTTTCGGTCACATTTATTTTGTTGTCTACAAATACTTTCAATGTGTATAAGTCTAAAATTTTGTTGTTTGGTAAAGAGTTGGAAAAAAAATCAGAACCAAAAGGATATCAAATCCAAGCAGTCCAAATAATATGAGCAATGCTCTCTGATAGAAGCTGAATGGGTTTCGTGCATTTGCAAAAAAATCTACCCATGTCAACCTGGACAGGTTAACATAGTTTGAAACTGTTTTTGCTACCATATTTGTAAGTTTTCTGCATGTCAAAGGGCTATTCTGCTTCATGATTCAGGCAGTTTTTCAAAAAAAATAGAGTTTAGTGTAAAATAATGCATACAGTACCAGTAATTACGTTCTGACTTATCAGATGCTTGTAAAATGCATTGATCAAGGAGACAAATTAACCCTTTACCACACAATCCCGACTTTTAATGATCCTGAGAAGGAAGCTTTTCGAAAACATTGTAGAAAAAAGGAGAAAATGCCTTTCTCCTTTTCCTACATTGTTTTCTGCCCTTCCCAAAACAAATTCTTATTTTTGAGTCATGTTTTAATTTGTTGTCTGCAAATGCTTTCAATATGGACCAGTCTATAATTTTGTCGCTTGTTAAAGTGTTAAACCCCCTATTTTGTTCCTCTCATTAACCCTTTATCAAAGGATAAATTTTGGACCCTTCCAAACTGAAAGAGTTTGCAGACGACAATTTTAAATTTGAAGAAAATGGCAGAAAGTTCTCAAAAAGGGTAGAAAACACTGTGAGCAATTTCTCCTTTTCCCAGTGTTTTCAAAAGACTTTTACTGCAGACACGTAAAAACCAGGGCTTGTTTGGGAAAGGGTTAATGAAAAATATATACATACTCAATCACGTTTTTATCTAAATTTTTTTCTGTTCTCTATTTTTGATAACGAATTCAAGCAGATGGTGCAAATTTTATAAATGTGTGGACAATTCTAATTATCACAATGCATTATAATGACGAAATCATACACTAAAAAGTACTTTTGTGAGAAAACTAGGAAAAACTTTTCCATTCATCCATTTTGGCCCTTTTCGGGGCCAGTCTGTCAACAAAACAGGGTCCAAGTTTGATGAAGTTGACACCATATTCAAAATTTCAAAATCTTACAACGGTAGTTTCAAAACTTTGTCAATTCAACACAGCATAAAACTTTGAAATGAAATGAATTCTTTACTCTTTACCAAACAACAAAATTTTGGACTTGTCGAAATTGAAAGCATTTGCAGACGACAAAATAAATGTCAATCAAAATTGAATTTCGACTTATGAAAGGTAGAAAACATTGTGGTAAAAGGAGAAAATGCTGGTTACCACCACTTTCTCCTTTGCCCACAATGTTTTCAAAAGGCTTCTATCTTAGAGTCGTTAAAAGTCGGGATTGTTTGGTAAAGGGTTGATCAAGTAATTCCATATGACCATAACCCTTTACTGCATAATCCTGACTTTAAATGACCCAGAAGAAGGAGAAAACTTTCAAAAACATTACAGGAAAAGGATAAAATGCTTATAATCAGCATTTTCTTCTTTTTCCACATGTTTTCTACCCTATTCTCAAAGACATAATTCATCATTTACACTGTATTTCATCTTTTGTCATTTTTTGTCTGCAAATGCTTTCAATTTGGTTGAACTAAAAATTTTGTTGTTTGGTTAAGAGCGAAGAGATAAGGCTTCAGACAGCATTGTGGGAAAACAAGGAAAATTAATGCTTATATTTGAGCAAGTACCCGTTGCTTTCACCATTTTGCTCCATGTTTTCTGGATATGTTTTCATGACCCTGAAGAAGAAGCCTATTGAAAACATTGTGGGAAAAGGAAAAAATGCTGGTAATGAGCATTTTCTTCTTTTCCCAAATTGATTTTACCCTTCCAAACACAAGTTTCAATTTTCGAGATGAATTTATTTTGTCCTCTGCGAATACTATGAATTTGGACAAGTCTAAAATTTTGTTATTAGATAAACAGTATAAAAGATGAGTCACATATGAAAGATAGTTTGTGTGCAGCCTGCATAGATTAGTTGGTAGAACGTAAGACTCGTGAACTCATGTTTCAAGGCTACTGGAGGATGTTGGTTCCACTCCCAGGGCATCTTCGCAAACCAAGCATACTAACTCCACTTTGTTCGTTACGTCCTTGGCTTGCGAAGATGCTCCCAGGGCTGGCCATCTAATATTACGAATAGTCTTTTTGATGAGGTGTTAAACTGAGATCCCATGTGATAGTGCTATACACTAAGCATGTTAAAGAACCAGGCATAACTTAGGATGGGTTTTGTCTTGTATCTGCACTATTCCACATAACAATCTGCAACAAAAGTTAAACTAACAGCCTGCAATATTGTACCCTAAAAAAAGAGCTTTTGGTACTCTCAGGGCTGTCAACAGCTGAGATAATGTGTTAAGTCACTTTCAGTGCACAAAATTAATGTCTCACAATAAAATTTCAGCAAAACTGATAAATTAAACCTGTGCGGACAGAAGTGCACACACAATTGCATCCAAAAATGGCAGTACACTCAACCAAAATCACCTTTTTACCATCTCCAACCCATGTCATTGTGTTGGCATGATCAGGAAAACAGCGTAAGTAATTGCAGGAGAATTAAAGTTCCATTTAACCCTTTCCCAAACAATTCCTGGTTTTTACAACCCTGAAATAGAAGCCTTTAGAAAACATTGTGGGAAAAGAAGAAAATTCTGGTAACCAGCATTTTCTCCATCATCCATGTCCCACATTTTCTACCCTGCTGGAAACAAATTTCAATTTTTGAGTTAACGTTTATTTTGTCGTCTGCAAGTGCTTTCAATCTGAACCAGTCTAAAATTTTGTCGTTTGGTAATGGGTTAACTCATTACCGCACAATCTTTTCTTTTGATGACCCCGAGAAAGAAGCGTTTAGAAAACATTGTGGGAAAAGGAGAAAATGCTGGTATCTTGCAATTTCTCATTTAACCACAAGGTTTTCTACCCTTCACAAAACATATTTCAAATTTTCAGTTACTTTTATTTAGTCTGTAAATGCTTTGAAATTCAACTTGGACAAGCCTATTGTCGTTTGGTAATGAGTTAAAGATCGAAAGTACTTTGGGCGAAAACGAAACCTGATCTAGATCTACAGCCGCCTCTTATACAAGTTATTCTTTGTGATTTCAGTCCTTCAATCGGCTTAATTACAATGTTTACCTTTAATATATTTTCAAAATCTGTAACAAGTTCAATTCGCTCAGGTCTTTATCAAATGAAACTAAAACTTATCAAAGGTAACATCGAGCATCATGTTCATCAACAACTAGGGAAATAACACTCTCTTGCACTCTGGATCATTACATTCATGTATGTGAGAGTAACGAACGACAACTCTGCTCGAAGATTGGGGAAAAACCCGTTAATTCGCTGGTACCCGACCTTACATCGTTCCTAACATTATATTGGAAAATTATGAAAATTGTCTATTCTAAATGAAATATCTATCGATATTAATGGTTTTCTCTATGTAAACGCTTATATATCTGGAGTCTGAAACTGTTTACGCTTTATTTTCAAACCGGCGTTATAGTCGAAGGGAAAAAACTCGTACATATTTCAGATAAGATTATGAAAGATTTACCTCCCTTTGATTATTGGATATAGCCCTTTTCGTTTCTGGGATCGTTCGTTCGAATGGGGGTGTTAGGAAAAATCGTCCCCTGGAGAAATCGTACCTTAGATAAATAGTCCCAAAACTGTTACGGACGAGTTTCCAGGAGAAACTGATGAATTTTCAATCATGTTTTCATTAGCAGCAAAGTGTATTCTCCGGCCCCACTCGAAAAATAAGCCCGAATTCCTGGTCCCAACTCCGGACCCCCATTCCCCCATTTACCTGAAAAATAGATTTATGAAAAAAAAATCCATAATACAACAAAGGATCAGTCTGATATTTTCCGATCACAGGCAGGCCTGTGGGAATAATTTTGAAAATCATAGTAACTAAAATATGGGTTTTTAGCACAATGCAACTAGCACACAAAAATCTCAGTATTTTGAAGTTAGCCCCCCTCCCCCATCTTGAAATGATTCCTACGTGGCTGACAGGCATTGCAGATTGTGCCTTTCCATGTTTTATAATGCCCTTCAGCAAATTTACATAAATATCAATACTAAAATTTCTTTTTAACAATGAAAATAATAAATAAATAAAAACGGTAGTTTTACGAAATGAAAATATGAGAAACCTACAATTTACAGGGGGAAAGAGACAGACGGAAATCCTGGTAAAAGAGTTTCTCCTGTACCCACCTTTAAATAACTAATTAAATAAAGAAACAGCCTTAACAATTTACATATGAACGATCTGAGGGTAATTGGTTCAAGGGCTGAGACGTTTAGGGTTCGCGCGAAACGACATGTGGAAAATAGTAGCGAAACCTCCATGGGAATATCGACTTGGGGGAAAACATCTTGGAGCGAAACAGCTTGTTCCTTTGTGCAAACCTGTAATAATTCTTAATATACACTATCATTCAAGAATCTTTGAACCATTATTCTCACTATCGAGTTGAAAATTTCAACTCATTGTCTCTCTGCTTCTCTCTTTAAATTATTTTGGGGGCGAAACGACTAGGGGAGGAAATGGTTTGGGGGCGAAACGACTAGGGTCCGGGGGCGAAACGACTAGGGGTGAAAAATAGAGGCGAAACGACCAGGGGGGAAACGACCAGGGGGGAAACGTCTTGGGGGCGAAACGTCCTGTTACCCTTGTTTGTCAGCTCTAGCGGAAAAAAAGAAAGAAATTGAATTATATTCCTAAAGTTATATTACATATTAATTTATGTATTAGGGCTTTTTTACTTCAAATCTATATTTAAGCTTGATGCAGAAAATCTATGATTATATTTGCTATCCAAACGAATTATAGTTAGTTCATACAATCATTGATGTTAGAAGTTCAATTTTTCAGGTACCCTTAGTCTGAACGTGGTTCGATATTCTTTTTCCAAAAGGCAATAATCGAACAACACATATGTAATACTAACAAAATCGCAGGAATTTCGGAAATAAAAATGCACCAGCCCCAGCCCTCCTCATCTTACAGTGGTAAAAGTGGGGGTGGACCTATACGACAGCCTAACAGACATGAAGACTTGGAATTTCCATTCTGTCCGGACTCGAATAATTACGAGAAATTGGCCAAAATCGGTCAAGGCACATTCGGGTAATAATTGGATAATAGATCGGACATGTCGTCGTTTCGGATAAACCATCAACATGTTTTATTTCATGAGCATTCAATTTCTGTACCTTTGGTTGGATGCTGAAGCTGAGTGATTTGCTTTTTGCTGTCTTCTACAAATCTTCAAAAATCTTATAGATGAGTGTTTGTCGTGAAAATTCCCATTTTGAAAATGGTCTTTCAAGAAAATGACACATTTTTTCTCAGTTTTGGACCCAGTCTGAAAAACGGGAGAAAAAAAGCTGAACCTACTTTAATGGGAACCGAACCCTGGACCTTCGGATTTTTATTTTAGGGTGTTAATTACCAGGCCTCTGCTCCAGCCTGTGACAGTGCCCTGTGATCCAAAAGATTTGGATGCATGGAAATACCGAATTACACCTGATTTACCGAATTATACCGAATTACACATAGTGATACCGAATTATACATTCAAAACACTTATTTATTAAGTAATATATGAATTAAACTTATAAAAATTATATTATTAGGCTTTTTCTGGCCCTTAACTCAACTGTTTAATTCTGTAATTTACATTACCGAATTACACTATATACTATGATTGGTATCACACTATGTTTCACCGGATTTACCATATTATACCGAATTACACATAGTGATACCGAATTATACATTCAAAACACTTATTTATTAAGTAATATAATGAATTAAACTTAAAAAAATTATATTATTAGGCTTTTTCTGGCCCTTAGCTGTTTAATTCGGTAATTCACATTACCGAAATACACACAGTGATACTGAATCGCAGGTGTAGAAAATGATTGAAAACAAGTTTTTTTTATGTAATTGGTTTTTTTCCTTATCATTGCTCTCCAATATACCGAGGAAATACTTATATACAATATGCAAGAAGTGTAATTCGGTAATGTCAAATACAGAATTACACAAATGAGAGCCACAAAAAGCATGATAGAATAATCTTCTCTTGTCTAATTAATATATAAAATAAAAAATAAGTGTTTTGCATGTTTAATTCGGTAGTTAGAGGTGTAATTCGGTATAATTCGGTAATTCGGTATAATTCGGTAAATCAGGTGTAACATAGCATGATACCAATCATAGTATATAGTGTAATTCGGTAATGTGAATTACCGAATTAAACAGCTAAGGGCCAGAAAAAGCCTAATAATATAATTTTTGTAAGTTTAATTCATATATTACTTAATAAATAAGTGTTTTGAATGTATAATTTGGTATCACTATGTGTAATTCAGTATAATTCGGTAAATCAGGTGTAACATAGCATGATACCAATCATAGTATATGGTGTAATTCGGTAATGTGAATTACCGAATTAAACAGCTAAGGGCTAGAAAATGCTTAATAATATAATTTTAATAAGTTTAATTCATATTTACTAAATAAATAAGTGTTTTGAACGTATAATTCGGTATTACTTTGTGTAATTCGGTATAATTCGGTAAATCAGGTGTAATTCGGTATTTCCATGGACCGAAAAGATTTATGGATGTTTCGGTAACAGACGATTTCGGTAACATAGACTTATAGAGTAAATCGATTAGATGTTTCTGCAATAAAGCAATTATATAGTGTTTATGTATCTTTAAATTTCAGTAAGATTTATTTTGTATTTTGCAGAAAATAGACTACTTTCGGTTTTTAGTCGTACCCCTCCCTAATTGTTATGTATGGTAATATTCTGTATACCCAATGCATGGTTTTATTTTGTTCAAAACTTCGTTATTTAAAATTTTAATTTGTAATTCCTGCTATGTTTCATAAATAGTATTTTTGTTATGTACTTCATTCCATGCTGTAGGTATGAACCATGTGGATTGCCTATCGTATCAATAGAAAAAGGGTGGGAAGTGAAAAAATAAAAGGTTTGAACCTATCTACCAAGGAATAAAAGGGTAAACACTAAACGGAGCAAAGGTAAAAGGTTTGAACAAAAAAAAAGCCATGCATTAGGTGTAAAGAATGTCATGGACCATAAACAATATAATTGCTTTGTTGCTGAAAGATCCAATCCATTTACTATATACCGGTACATGTAAGTCAAGGTTGGACGGCCGAAACCAGGGGTGGTTTCAACCAGCTGTTTTAACCGGTTAAAACCGCCTCGGTCAATACTCCCGAAGTGGTCAATACTGGTCAATTAGATATTTGAAGTGGTAATTTGGAAATTTTAATGGTCAGATGAATTTCGAGAGGACAGTCATGCTATTTAGTGCATGATTTATTGTGAGTTTTTGTTCTGATCTTGGTTCCAAGTTTGATTAATTCACCAATATGAAAGAGTTGAGTGGAAAAAATGTTCTATTCCAGCCAAGGCTACTTATCACCTGACTTTTGCTAGTTTTCCCCTCTTTTAAAAGTTCCAAGTAAGGTCATGAGGTTTCATTTTTGACACCTTGAGTAACTGCTTGATAATAAGATATTATCTTGATTGCATATAAGTCAGTATTTCACGCTTTAGGAATAAGGCCTGGTGTCAAGTATTCTACCCCAAATAGGGATACATGATTGGTCCCATTTGTAATTTAAGCCACACCCACTTGGATAGAAAGGGGCAACTTTTACACCTTTTAATGTGTTTTTAATGTAGGTAGACAGTGCTTGAGCCACAAATGTATCCCTAACTTTTGTTTTGTTTAATCAGTTACACCTTCTTTGTGCATGCCTCAATATACCTTGATTAATGATAGGTGTATTTTACATGTTTAGCCATGGGTGACACTTTTTTCTGCAATTTTGAATGAAAATTTCAAATTAGCTGCTTTTTGATGCTACCTCTGAACTTTTATGTCTAAAGAGTATGTTAAAATAATATGAATTTTCAAAACCTAAGAACAGTTATCTAACCTGTAAGGAATGATGATGGATAAAAGTTCCTTGGTTGAAAAAAAAACTGACCTGTATGTAAGTTCAAAAAGGAAAGTTAATCCAATCAGCCTCTTTAGTTGACCAGCAATGTCTTTTGAATTATGATCAAATAAAAAAAGGACCTTATTCATAGAAACTATTATACTGATGATAACATGTAATATACCGTCAATGCAAGATGTAGGGGGAGAGCTTCTAAGACTAGTTTAGAAACAGGACTGGTATGTAAGTCAGTGATTTAATCGACCCAATCAACCACTCCAATTGACCACCACTTGACCAGTATTAACCGGTTTTAACCGGTTCAAACCGCCGGCCTCATATTGACCAGCTTTTTGCCAACCCTGATGTAAGTCTATGTTGCCCAACTCGTCTGTTACCGAAACATCTGTCACCCATCCAGAACTATCAAGGCGACACCCATCAGTCATCATTTGACAGCGCAATGTATCTTAAATTTTGCTAAACAATGGCTTTTGGATGGGATGCAATCATATTAATGTACCCAAACCAAAATATATAAAAGAATGGACTGAAAAGAGAGTTTGAAATGAACCCCAATACACAGTGGAAATGAACCCTAATAATTTTGTACCATTGACACGATATAAAAGTCAAATGTGGTCTAGATGAGAAAATGCTGATAAAGCCTCATTTTCTCCTTATTCCACAATGTCTCTTACTCTTCCCAGAATAAATTTAAGTTTTTGAGCCACATCATTTTTTCATCTGCAAAGGGTCCTTCTAAAATACGCCATGGAGAATTTATAAGCCTTGAATAACGGTACGTCATGGGAGTTTTTGCACGCCACAGCTGTTCCATAGCACTGAAATAATTTATAATTATTACATAGTTTTATATATATTGAGATGTGTATTTTACATCACACATTTAAGTTTTGATGGGGAAAATCGTACTTAGCAAATTGTTTGCATTAAAAAATAGGATAAATAACAAAGGGAGGGGTATTACTAAATAGAGAAAGTAGCCTATTTTCTGCAAAATACAAAAAAAATCTTATTGAAATTTAAAGATAAAGTAATCAGTAAGCAATAAAACAAGTATATATGGTTATTTATTCGTTGTATTTTACTTGAAATGCTGTGGCGAGGAAATTTTCCAATGGCGTGCTATAAATACGTATCCTCCCAATGTTCGAGAGTAACAAATTACACAGTAATTATGATATAATATTATTACATATTGAAATTGAAACACAGTGGTATTAAAATATATTTACACAATCTGACAGATTTTTTGTCCTTTTTGATTGATAATTTATAGCTCTGGCGAGCATAGTTTGATATGTGATACTTAAGTCACAAGAGTTACGTCTTTGTTATTTATTAAATTTTTAAAGGCAAACATCTTGCGAAGTACATTATTTCCCTCAATGAAACATACTTATACTGCTGTAAAATGCATTTCTTAATGTATTTAACTCTTTACCACGTGAGAAAATTTAAACTGGTCCAAATTGAAAGCATTTGCAGACGACAAAATAAAGGTGGCTGAAAAAATTAAATTTGTTCTGGGAAGGGTAGAAAACACTGTGGGAAAAGGAGAAAATGCTGGATACCAGCATTTTCTCCTTTTCCCACAGTGTTTTCAAAAGGCTTCTTTCTCGGGGGCGTCAAAAGTAGGGATTGTGTGGTAATGGGTTAACTTGGTAATTAATTATTTCATTGCTATGGAACAGCTGTGATGTGCAGAAATTCCCATGGCATATCCATGGCATATATACTCTACATGGCATATTTTAGTGGGACCATCTGCAAATGCTTTGATTAGACAGCTAATGGAAAACCTACCATAAACATTTTAAATACCTTTTTAAAAATGATGTATTTTGATTATTTTCTATTCTTCAAAAACTGTTTTTATCTAGGGAAGTGTTCAAAGCCAGGGACAGAAAGACTAAACAAGTTGTTGCCATGAAAAAAGTCCTTATGGAGAATGAAAAAGAGGGGGTATGTTACTTTATCAAATTCTTACAAATATTCCTGAATTTTAATAACTCAAAGAAAAAAAGGCTTGTGCAAACATTGTGGGAAAGGGAGAAAATGCTGGTTACCAGCCTGTTTTTGGCTCTACTGGCTTTCAGCCAGCAGAGCTTATCTCATGGTGTGGTTTCCGTCGTCTGTCCGTCCGTTAGTCTTTTTCTTGTTAACACGATAAAGTCTGCATTTCTTGCCCGATTTTCGTGAAACTTGCACTGTTTGTGTATCTCATCAATAGCTTTAACCCTATTGATTTTGAGAAAAATCCAATAGACAGTATGGGAAAAGTAGCCATTTCAAGTTGAAAATTTCAAATTCTTGTTTACGCGATAAAGTCTGCATTTGTTGCCTGATTTTCATGAAACTTGCACAGTTTGTATATCTCATCAATAGCTTCAACCCTATTGATTTTGAAAAAAATCCAACAAACAGTATGGGAAAAGTAGCCATTTCAATTGAAAATTCCTAATTCTTGTTCATGCAATAAAGTCTGCATTTGTTGCCTGATTTTCTCATCAGTAGCTTCAACCCTATTGATTTTGAGAAAAATCCAAAACAGTTTGGAAAAAGAAGCCATTTCAAGTTGAAAATTTCAAATTCTTGTTTACGGGATAAAATGTGCATCTGTAATTAGATTTTTGTGAAACTTGCACAGTTTGTTTATCTCACCAATAGCTTCAACCCTATCTATTTTGAAATAAATCCAACAAACGGTATGGGAAAAGAAACCATTTCAAGTTGAAAATTACCAATTCTTGTTTTTGTGACAAAGTATGCATTTCTTGTCAGATTTTCATGAAAAAGCAAAATTGAATTCTCTGCCAGTAGAGCATATTCAGACCCTTCAGGGCCTTCTAGTTTCTTTTCTCACAATTTTTTCTATCCTTTTTGAGACATTTTTCGTCATTTTAGCCATGTTCATTATGTTGTTTGTATATACAAAGCTCCAGATAAGAGGGAATGATGGTATTCTAACTCATTCATTTCTCTTCCAAACCGTATGTTGTGGGTACTCATTAGAATCGTCTCGATGTGATGATTCTAATGAGTACCCAAAACATGGCTTCAGTGGAGAATGATAAATATCTTCCATTCTGAAATCTATCTTCTTCTATCTGGAGCTCTGTAAATACTTTCCGTTTGGATAAATGTAAAATTTTGTCATGTACATGTAATAATGTAATGTTAGATGTATAGTCCGGTCTGTTAGCTCAAAAATGTTTACTCGCCGGACGAAAGTGTGAAAATTTTGTATGATGTAAACAATACGTTTCTAAAACGAAAAAAAGGGGTGTGCCCGATTTTAAGTCCCTAGATCAATTTTTATTGCGATTTGAAATTCGGATAACTGTACTGCCCGAATACTCTTCCTTTGTAGAACAGTAATTTGGTTGTTTCACGTTTAGTCACAATGTATGATCGACAAAAAATGGTGTTTCAGAAGTATTTTACCATTTTAAAGGCACATAGATGTATTTAGGGATTGATTTTATGAATATTCTATATGTTTTTCGTATCTGTGTGTTTATCTGTCCGTCCATTTGCCTGTCATTTGCTTGCACTTTATATACTTAAAAAGAACTGACTTTGAATTTCACGTTTAGGATTCCTTTGAATTTGGTCGATCGGCAGTACAAATCAAATTGCCTTCAGATTTCCGCATACAATGCAATAGACGATTTGCCGATTACATTTGATATAACGCATATTTTCTTTTAATCCAGAGCATTTTTTTTTTCAGTGACAAATGCTGTATGTCCCGTTCGCAAATCCTTTAAATTTGGACAAATTCACAACTGAAAAGAAAATGACATAGCAAAAATCTAGAGGAAATCAATTCTAACACAATTTAGTAATATTTCGTGGTATTGCTTTTGAAAAAAAAAAATAATCATAAACAGAAAAAATATGCATTTTATGAGACCGTATTGAAATAAAGAGCATATAGAGACTGAGAATGAATCCTCTGTAACCTGTGTATAATTCAAAATCCCGTCCATTAATGATCACCACAATTAATTAATATAAAACAAAAGATACGGAAGAGTCAGTTTAATGTGACACATGCTTGTAAATCTGTAAGAAGACAGTACATTACAACTCTTCTAAAGGTCACCCACTCTGCAGTGCGATACCGAGATCAAAGGAACACCGAGTTAACCCTTTACCCATTTTTCACATCTTTAAATGCTCAAAATGAAGTTTGAATAAATATTTTGTGAAGACGGTATGGAAGGTTTGAAATTTGATCTGAAGCCACGTTTCTTTTGCTCATGATCTATAACATAAAGTTATTCATCAATAGGAACATGCCTGAAAACGCAACTAAGACGGTTTGATAATAGTGCTGTAATATCAGTAAATGGACTGTCCCTGTTTCTCTTTAGACACTGAACAGCTATTTAACTTTTTACCAAAGTATTTCGTGTTTTGGCGACCCGAAAAAAAGGGGGCACACATGCTGATTTGTCCCACTTTCTATTTTTTGTCTCACATCCCCAACCTCAACACCGCCCCCACACCCCACAAAAAAAAAGTAATCAATGTATAGTTAAAAAATATCTGTGAAAAATGAATTTTCAAAGTGTGAGAGAAAATCTTGGAAAAAAAAAGCAATCTTTCTCCAGCTTCAACAATATGTTTTACTTTTTCAAGGATAATTACAACCATTTGAACCACCTTTACTCTATCGTCTCCATATGCTGGGTATAGGACAAAAACCCAATAGGACAAAAACCCACTGGGACAATAGCCCAATAGAACTTTTAGTTCTAATCGTGTATGGAATTAATAAGTTTCGTATATATTATGTGACTTGTCTCTACAAATAGCAGAAAACATTATGTGAAAAGCAGATAATGCTGATAAGTAGCATTTTCTTCTTCTTTCACATGGTTGTTATAAGAGTGGGAAATGTTGCAGAGAATTAAACATTGAGAAGAAAAAAAAAGCAATTTGATCAGTCTGATCATTAAATCTCTGTGTTTTTTCTACAAAAATGATTAAAAAATTATTTTTTATACACTTCTTTTTATAAGCAGTGGGCATTTGTCCTCCCTGTCAAAATTAGCAGTGAGCTTTTGCCTAGTGGGCTTTTGTCCAGTGGACTTTTGTCCGTCGCCCATATACTAAGTATGTGGACGTCGTCGGGTGAAAACATTCACCGTAACTATTCAAAACCCTATCCCGCATAACACAAGCTTTTCACGACCCTGAGAAATATAGTTTTTAAAAATGTTGAAGAAAAGTGATAAAGTTCTGGTAACCATCTTTTTCTCCTTTTCCATTTGCTGTCCTTCTTACAAACAATTTCATTTTTTCGGGTCACATTCAAATTGTCTGCAAAGGCTTGCAATTATGACAAGTCTCAAATTTTCTTTTGCTAAAGAGTTGATGAATATTCAGTATTGTAAGAAATTGTAGAAAAGGAGAAAAATAACATTAATATAACTGCAGTAGACCTTTCCTATTTTTATGTCTGATTGATCAACGAATGTTTGCCGAATTCCGTGGCTAAGTTTTTTAACGTACTGGCTCGAAATCCAGGAATCGGTAGCTTGATTTATTTAAACTATTAAAGTAATAATTTTTGTTTAAAAAAAGAATCGTTCCAGTATTCTGCAAATAGACAGAGACAGTTTATTTACCAAAAAACTGGGATATTATACATTTTCAAGTTACAGCAAAAATCCTGACTTTGAAATAATATTTAAGGTCCCTATAGTTGCATTTTTGTCATGTTCCTGTTTGAACTACCTTATAAATTTACTATCGTAATAACAAAATTAAATTCAAATCTCAAACCTCCCATTTCTTCTAGAAAAAACAGAACTTCGAGCAGAGCACCGACTAACACACACGTGTCATAATTAAGTGTTTATCCCGTTCAGCCTTACGTTGATATCACTTATAAAGGTTTGGAATGATTAAAATCTGTTACAGGGGATAAGTCTGTTCTAATTACTGGACCTAAAAGATGCATTTTTCTGCCCGAGCACCTTTTTTTTTTTCGGTTTTCAAATGCATTATTATGTAACCTGATTTAATTGGCCCCAGTTTAACTGTATATTTGCACTTATTTATTTTGGAATGGGCTGGGGGATTTGTTTTCAAATTATTAAACCTTATCCTACTAATTAAATAACACTTTAAAGCCGATCGTAAAATCCCAAATGTTATTTCAGAGGAATATCTCGAGGAAAAATATCTCCGTATCGGACAGTGTAGATGATCTATGATCAGACTGCATGTTCTTCGTAGCCTGATCTTAGTCTATATTGTCTGCAAAAGATCATTAAGTCATGCTTGGCAGCCTAAGGGTTAATGCAGTCTGCATACTAAAAGTTCTATCAACACGCCCGACAGAAAATAGCGCTTATGGTACTGCTTTACTCTCTGAAGTCTACCTAAAGATTGATAAACGACATTTCTTTTTTTGTGTGTGTATCTTCGAAAAAGATGATTAATAAAACTACCAGCACAGCCGTTTTAGGTTTTTTTTGACCTTTCAAAAATTTCGGAACTTCATATAAAAGTGAAAAAATTACTAAAATGCCCATTCTGGGTATCATTTCGGATTTATTCATATCTCTATTACTGAAAATAAACCAAAATCCACCTACAAAGTAAACAAAAAAAAACAAATTTTCGATAAAGAAATGAAGTTCTCTTAAATTTGAAAGCGTTTTGATCGACCCTCAGTGATCAAATCATTGTGAGATACTAATATATGTGTTCTGATAAAATACAAAGGAATGGTATTCGGACACTACATCTATCCGAATATATAATAGGCAGTAATTAATGAATTAGGCCACTAAAATCGGGCACACCAGACGCAAATGGTTCGGAATGATGTCTATTAACTGTATGCAAAATTTGTTGCTTTCGTCCGGAGTGTAAACATTTTGCTAAAAAATCGAGTTAACAGACCGGACTAGTAAGCCTTAACTCCTTAACAAACAACAAAATTTTAGGTTTGTCCAAATCAAAAGAATATGCAGAAAACCCAATAAAAGTAACAGAAAACTTGAAATTTGTTTTGTGAAGAGTAAGAAACATTGTGGGGATAGGAGAAAACGCTGGTTACCAGCATTTTCTCCTATTCCGACAATGATTTCAAAAGGCTCCTTTCTCAGGGTCATCAACTGCCGGAATTCTGTGGTTATGGGTTAACCACACAATACGAGATTTTAACAACCCTGAGAAATTAACCATATTCATACTATTTAATGGTTTCCCAAACAATCCCAGAGGTAGAAGCCTTTTGAAAACATTGTGGGAAAAGGAGAAAATGCTTGTAACCAGCATTTTCTCATTTTCCCACAATATTTTCTACCCTTCTGGAAACCAATTTCAGCTTTTGAATTACATTTAATTTTGTCATCAGCAAGTGCTTTTAATTTGGGCTAGCTTAAAATTTTGTCATTTGGGAAAGGGTTAAGGTTATGGAAATTATTGTTGAGCTGACACTCTGTTATAATTGCATCGCCAGTCCAAGTGTGTATCGCTGTAAGAGAGGTTAATTTCAAAACTAGGGTGAAAGTTTCTAGGTCACTCTGTCTTTTGTGTTCTGTTTGTCTTATTTCAAAATCCAAGTTCTCTGCCAGCCACTAACACTTTGACCAATGGGCTGACCACACAGTAACTTATGTTATCTTCACAATATTTTCCACACTTTTCAATGCTATGGTTTACCACACAATCCCAACTTTTTACGACCTTGAGAGAGAGGCCTTCTGAAAACATTGTGGGAAAAGGAGAAAATGCTGGTAACCAGCATTTTCTCATTTTCCCACAATGTTTTCTTCCCTTCCCAAAAGAAATTTCAAATTTTCAGTCACTTTTATTTTATTGTCTGCAAATGCTTTCAATTTAGACCAGTCTAAAATTTTGTCGTTTGGTAAAGGGATAAACTTTAATGCATTTTAACACCTTTATTGTGTTTTTGGCCACTACTGTGCCCATTCTGGGCAGTCTAATCTTGACCTACATTCTAGGCCTAGCACAATTAAATGTGGGCTTATTACTACTAGGTTTAACTTTGAGACAACCAGACAAGCTGAGTCAACATTTCAAGTTAGAATGAAAAATGCAATACTATATTTTCAAATTTATTTTGATTAGAATAATTTTGTATGGCAACTATTTTAAATTAAAGATCAGAGTGCAAGTTTTTTTGAAGTGGAATCTGATCTACACTGATTGCAGAAGTATATAAAGTTCCTTCAGATACTTCCAGGGTTAGGTTAACCCATCACCAAATGACAAAATCAAAATTTTAGACCGGTCCATATTGAAAACACTGGCAAACAACAAAATAAAAGTAACTCAAAAATTTGAATTTGTTTCCAGCAGAGTAGAAAACATTGTTGGATAAGGAGAAAATGCTGGTTACCAGCATTTTCTGCTTTTCCCATAATGTTTTCTAAAGGCTTCTTTCTCAGGGTCGTCAAAAGTAGGGATTGTGTGTTAATGGGTTAATTATTAGCCAACAGAAAAATTGAAGACGTGTACAAATTAATAGAAATAGCAGATGACAAATATGGCTCAAACGGTAGACAGTAGAAAACATACGGAGAAAGGGAGAAAATACTGGTTACCTGCATTTTCTCGTTTTTCCACAATGTTTTCAAAAGCCTTCTTCTTCAGGGTCATTTAACTCTTTACCACACAATCCCGACTATTAACGACCCTGAGAAAGAAGCCTTTTGAAAACATGTTGGGAAAAGGAGAAAATGCTGGTAACCAGCATTTTCTCCTTTTCCCACAATGTTTTCTACCCTGCTGGAAACAAATTTCAATTTTTGAGTTAGATATAATTTGTCATCTGCAAGTGCTTTCAATAGGGACTAGTCTACAATTTTGTCTATCAGTAAAGAGTTAAACATAAGATTGTTGGATGAAAGATGAATTGGTTTGTGATTTATTGCAGTTCCCAATCACAGCATTGAGAGAGATCAAGATCCTTCAGCTTCTGAAAAATGAGAATGTTGTCAACCTGATTGAGATCTGCAGAACTAAGGGTATGCCATGCTCATGTCATTTTTAGCTCAAACGGCTGAAAGCCAGCAGAGCTTATGTCATGGCAGGGTTTCTGTCCATCCGTCTGGCCGTTAGTCTTTTTCTTGTTTACGGGATAAAGTCTGCCTTTGTTGTCAGATTTTCATGAAACTTGCACTGATTGTTTTTCTGATCATTAGCTCCAACCCTATTGATTTTGAAAATAATTCCAACAAATAGTACGGGAAAAGTAGCCATTTCAAGTTGAAAATTTCCAATTCTTGTTTATGCGATAAAGTCTGCATTTTTTGTCAGATTTTCATGAAACTTGCACAGTTTGTTTATCTCGTCAAAAGCTTCAACCCTATTGATTTTGGAAAAAACCAAGGAACAGTATGGGAAAAGTAGCCATTTCAAGTTGAAAATTTCCAATTCTTGTTTATGCGATAAAGTCTGCATTTTTTGTCAGATTTTCATGAAACTTGCACAGTTTGTTTATCTCATCAGTAGCTTCAACCCTATTGATTTTGAAAAAGTCCAATAAACAACATGGGAAAAGCAGCCATTTCAAGTTGAAAATTTCCATTCCATGTTTACATGATAAAGTCTGCATTTGTAATCAGATTTTTGTGAAACTTGCACAGTCTGTTTATCTCATCAATAGCTTCAACCCTATTGATTTTTAACAAATCCAACAAACAATATGGGAAAAGTAGCCAATTCAAGTTGAGAATTTCTATTTCTTGTTTACATTATAAAGTCTGCATTTGTAATCAGATAATTGTGAAACTCACACAGTTTATTTATCTTATCAATAGCTTGAACCTAATGATTTTGAAAAAAAATCCAACAAACAGTATGGAAAAAGTAGCCTTTTCAAGATGAAAATTTCCATTTCCTGTTTATGCAATGAAGTCAAAATTTGAGGTCGGATTTTCATGAAACTTGCACAGTTGCTTTGTCTCATCAACAGCTTGAACCCTATTGATTTTGAAAAAAATCCAACAAACAGTATGGGAAAAGTAGCCATACCGAGTTGAAAACTTCCATTTCTTGTCAAGTGATGAGGTCAGCATTTTTGGTTGGATTTTCATGAAACTTGCACAGTTGCCTTGTTTTAGCACCACTGGCTGAAGGCTAGCAAGATTATATCATAGTCATGTGTCCATCATATTATTTCAAACATCTTCTCTAAAAGTACCCTTCCATTTTTTACTAAACTTCATATAAATGATCCTGCCATAGTCTTCTTCAGATTTTTTTTTTTCATCAAGAGTTTGATTCCTAAAAAAACTCTGGTTGCCATGGAAACAAAAGTTGAAAAGTATTGAAAATCTTCTTGTCAGAAACCATAAGGCCTAAAGGTACCAAATTTGGTTTGAAGCCTTCATCTAATGATCGTCTACTAAATATCTCCAAATTATAGCCATGGGATTAAAATTTGCTCCTGACTTACACTCTTTAGATTAGTTAACTCTTTACCACACAACTAAATTATAGGCTAGTCCAAACTGAAAGTATTTGCAGAGGACAATTTAGTTGTGCCCCAAATGATTGGGTTTGTTCTTGACAAGTTAGAAAACATTGCGGGAAAAGGAGAAAATGCTGGTCACCAGCATTTTCTCCTTTTCCCACAAAGTTTTCATAAGTCTTATTTCCCCGTGTCATTAAAATCCAACATTGTGTAGTATAAAGGGCTAAGGAAGAGATTATGGGATGAATCATCATCATTATCTCAGGTTTCTTTTCTTTTTCTATTTCAGCAACACCATACAACAGATACAAGAGCACATTTTATCTCATCTTTGAGTTCTGCGAACACGATTTGGCTGGATTACTCAGTAATGCCAATGTCAAGTTTTCCCTGGGCGAGATTAAGAAAGTCATGCAACAATTGCTAAATGGACTGTATTACATACATACAAACAAAATTTTACATCGGGATATGAAAGCAGCAAATATATTGATAACCAAGCATGGTGTATTAAAACTAGCTGACTTTGGTCTTGCACGAGCACTGAGCCATATCAGTAAATATACCAACAGAGTCGTGACCCTATGGTACAGACCGCCAGAGTTACTGCTCGGTGAAAGAAATTACGGGCCGCCTATCGATATTTGGGGTGCGGGTTGTATAATGGCAGAAATGTGGACTCGGTCTCCCATCATGCAGGGAAAGACTGAACAAGATCAGTTAAAACTGATAAGCCAGCTTTGTGGATCAATTAAACCTGAAATCTGGCCAAACTGTGATTCCTTGGAGCTGTATTCTAAGCTAGAAATACCAGAAGGTTATAAAAGAAAAGTGAAAGAACGACTGAAACCTTATGTAAAAGACCAGTATGCTGTTGACCTACTGGACAAACTGCTCTGTCTTGATCCATCAAAACGTATTGATGCTGATACAGCCTTGAATCATGACTTTTTCTGGGAAGATCCAACACCACAAGATTTGAGCCGAATGTTGTCGCAGATTTCCACGTCTATGTTTGAATACCTTGCTCCCCCGCGACGCCCGCAAGGCAGACCAGCAATGCAGCAACCATCACGCCCACAACCAAACCTTGGTCAACATTTTGAGAGGGTTTTCTAGGAATATATTAATGACTTTGTCCGAAAGAAGGTAAAAGAAAACATGTGTTATTTTTGCATCGAAATCAGACTACATACCTTTGGTCTATAGTGTCTGTTACTTTGTTATGTAGTTAGAGCAAAATAAACCCTGAAGCTGCAAAGTTATTTTTCTTTTCCATTTCATTTTCTCCATCGTATGACTGCCAACTAAATGGATTATTTACTTTTTCTGTGAAATGTTTTGAGATCTAGAAGTATACTTTCATTTCATTTAACGCTAATTTAACCCATTACCACAATCCCTACTTTTAACGACCCTGAGAAAGAAGCCTTTGGAAAACATTGTGGGAAAAGGAGAAAATGCTGATAACCAGCATTTTCTCCTTTTCCCACAATGTTTCATACCCTCCCCATAGCAAATTCTAACTTTTCAGTCACATTTATTTTGTCCTCTGCAAATGCTTTCAGTTTGGACCAGTCTATAAATTTGTTGTTTGGTAAAGAGTTAAGTCAAAGATTTCAAGCCTTTACCACACTTCAAAATTGTAGACCCATCCAGATTGAAAGCATTTGCAAACAACAATTTAGATATGGCTCAAATGACGGAAGTTGTCTATGTAAGGGTAGAAAACATTGTGGAAAAAGGAGTAAATGCTGGTTACCAGTATTTTCTCCTTTTCCCAGAATGTTTTCAAAAGGCTCCTTCCCAGGGGCTGTTTAAAATTCATCATTGTTTGGTAAAGAGTTAATTTTTTACCTTTGTTGTCTGGCACAGAGTTAAGCCTTTACCACGCAAACCCGAGTTTGAATGACCCTTTAGAATAAGGCTTTTGAAAACATTGTGGAAAAAGGAGGAAAAGCTGGTTACCAGCGTTTTCTCCTTTTACAACAATTTTATTTGTATACAGATCTCAACATTTGAGCCATGTCAAATAATATCGTCGGGGAATGTTTTCAAATTAGACCAGTCTGGAATTTTGTCATGTTATAAAGAGAAAGTTTATAGCTTTCTTACCCAGATTGTAGGGTGTTTAACTCTTTTCCACACAATCACGACTTTTAACAACCCTGAGAAAGAAGCTTTCTGAAAACATTATGGGCAAAGGAGAAAATGCTGGTAACCATCATTTTCTCCTTTTCCCACAATGTTTTGTTCCCTTCCCAAAAGAAATTTCAAATTTTCAGCCACTATAATTTTGTCTTCTGCAAATGCTTTGAATTTGGACCAGTCTAAAATTCTGTTGTATGGTAAAGAGTTAACTAACACCGTTTTTGGCATTATTTTAGTAATATCACAGCGGCTAGCACACCTATCTATACTTTCCTAGAGTTATTTTTTTACCAGTATGTTATTCTTTCAAAGCTGGCTGGCTGCTTTTCCAGCAACAAAACAGTGGTCAGCTATCAGAGAGGAATTAATTCTGTTGCAATGACTACCATCAATTTTCGGAAACATTTTGGTTTAGCTAGGGAACGAACCTGCAATTCCCAGAGCTCAGATCATGTATGCTACAGCTTGACCTAGCAGGGCTTAACTCCTGACCCTTTTCCCAACAACCCCAAGTTTGAACAGTTTTAACAAAGGAAGGAATCTTTTGTAAACTTTATAGGTTATGGGAAAATGAGGAAAGACTACACTCTTTGTTTTGTAGAACAGAAGTCTTCTTTTGGACTAAATTCAATAGTTTTCTGTAATTGCTTTCAATTAAGTTGTGTCCAGAGCTTTGTCATGTGTTTTAGAGTTTATGTTACTCCTAGTTTTAGGATAGTTTTTAACTTTTACCACACAACAGAAGTGTTGACTTGTGCGAAGGAAAAAAAACTAATGTAGATGAAAATTTAAATGCACTTAACCCTTTACCAAACAATCCCTTGTTTTTAAGACCCTGAGACAGAAGCCTTTTGAAAACATTGTTGAAAAAGGAGAAAATGCTGGTTACCAGCATTTTCTCCTTTTCCAACAATGTTTTCTACCCTGCTTGAAACAAATTATATTTTTTGAGTTACTTTTATTTTGTCGTCTACAAGTGCTTTCAATATTTGGACTAGTCTGAATTTTTGTCGGTTGGTAAAGGGTTAAATGCTGAAATTTGTTTTTCATAGGGTAAAAAACATTGTTCACAAAAGGAGAAAATGCTTGTTACCAGCATTTTCTCCTTTTTCTACAGTGCTTTCTAAAGACTTCATTCCTTTTGGTCATTAAAACTTTAAATTGTGTAGCAAAGGGTCAAATGTTTACTAAACAACAAAATTGAAGACTTGCCTAAACCAAAAGCATATACAGGTGCCAAATTATATGTGTCTAAACTTCCAGAAGTTCTCTTTGTAAGGGTAGAAAACATTATGGGAAAAGGAGTAAATGCTGGTTACCAGCATTTTCTCCTTTTCCCAAATTATTTTCAAAAGTCTCCTTTCTAAAGGTTGTTAAAAGTCTCTTGTGTTGTGAAAGGTGTTAGGTTGGCACATAACCACCAGCCGGCTAGAATTTGTCCTACAGCAGTCCTTTTGTTAAAAAAAAATATAGCGGCAAAAGGAGAAAATGCTCAGATTTAGCATATGCTGTTTTCACCACAATGTTTTTATACCTCCGTAAAACAAATGTTTTCGGGGATATACTGGATTCAGCCTGTCTGTCTGTGTGTCCATTCATCAGTGAATACAGTACTAGTAATTTTGTGTCGCGAACTCCTCCTACAGTTTTCCTTCAATTGTATTGAAACTTTGCACATATACTGAACATATATTGAAGATTTCCAAGACGCAATTTTCAAGTGTCAACTCTTCCTGGCTGAGGAACCTGGCTGAGGAATTATCTCCCCTTGGACTTGACACTTTTTTCTGTCAAAGTGCTGGTGGGGGTATTAAGTTACATTCAGTGACAGCTGTAGTTTTGACTGTATCGACATCAGCACCACACCAGTGGTTTTCAAATTTTTGTTGTTGTTTTCTGTATTTTGTTGTACTGATGAAAAACTCTGACATCTCATGAAATGAATAAAGCGTTCAAAAGTTTTCAGTGATTATTATTTCTTTAGCAAACAACTGGTGGATTTAATGGCTCTTTGAAAAAAGGTTTTGAAAATCAAAGAAAAAGAAATTAATTCTGGAAACCAATGTTTTCACCTTTTTTCACGGTGATTAATTCTCCACGCTATTTTTGAGTCACATTTAACTGATTACCAAACAACAAAATTTTAGGTTTGTCCAAATTGAAAGCCTTTGCAGACGACAAAATAAAAGTGACTGAATATTTGAAATTTGTTTTGTAAAGGATAGAAAAAATTGTGGGAAAGGGAGAAAATGCTGGTTACCAGCATTTTCTCCTTGTCCCACAATGCTTTTAGGGCCTTCTTTCTCAGGGTTGTCAAAAGTAGTGACTGTATTGTGATGGGCTAAACAGATATCTTTACAGCCAGACAGGTATACAACTTCTGTTAAAACTTGACAGTGTTATAATCATGTCAGATGTGTAAGCCTAGATGAAAAATCAATACATGCATAAGGTTTATAGGGTAAAGAAACTGTAGGAATCTGTCTTTGATTTAAACTGGAAACTGTGGTTGTTATGTGTATGACTAGCTGCAGAAGAATGTAATGCACTTTCTATCTGCTGTAATCGGTGCAACCTTGCAACCATCAGAGGCAATATTTGGCATTAGGATACCAGAGTAATTGAAGTTTTATAAAATAAAGAAAAGAAAAAAAAAAACGGTTAACTCTATAACACAACAAAATTTCAGCCCTGTCCAAACTGAAAGCATTTGCAGATGACTATTTCAATGTGGCTCAAACGGTGCAATTGTTTAGTGATAGGGTAAAAAACATTGTGGGAAAAGGAGAAAATGCTGGTTACCAGCATTTTCTCCTTTTCCCATGATGTTTTCAACTGACTTCTTGACCAGGGTCGTTAAAAGTTGTCATTGTGAGGTAAAGGGTTGAAAAAGATACTGAAAAAAAAATGGATAAAGATGAGCAAAGATGTAAGTTTAGATTTTTTCATCTTTGACTTTTTTCAACATGGGTGAGTCGAAAGTTTTGTCATTTGGTAAAGAGTTAAACCTTTACCAAACAATCCCTGTTTTTTATTACCATGAGATGGAAGCCTACTGAATACATTGTTGGAAAAGGAGAAAATGCTGGTATTATTTGATGAGTTTCAAATAATGGAATTTGTCGGAAAACAGTATGGGGAAAGAAGAAGATCCTAGTTGCCAGCCTTTTCTCCTTATTCCAAAATATTTTCTACAGCCTCATTTTTTCAGGGTTATTTAACCCTTTCCCAAACAACCCCTGGTTTTCACGGGTCAGGAATAGAAGCTTTTTGAAAACATTGTGGGTAAAGGAGAAAATGCTGGTAACCAGCATTTTCTTCTTTTCCCTAAATGTTTTCTACCCTATCATATACAAAAATAATCTTTTTAGCAACTGTTAATTTGTCATCTGCAAAATGCTTTCAATTTAGTCTGGTCCAAAATTTGCTGTTGGAGGAAGGGGATTGTGCTACGAAGAATTAATCCTTACCTGATTATGCCAAGTTTTAACAACCCTCAGGAAACATGGTGATAAAAGGAGAAAATGCTGGTAACCAGCATTTTCTCCTTTGCCACAATTATCACTACACTATCAAAGACAAATTCCATCATTTGAGCCGAATTTAAACTGTCAACTGCAAACGTCTTAGATTCAGCTACATTTTTGTTATGCACCAGCTTAAAAGTTGAAAAGTATGCTTTTTTGTATTTTGCGAGATTGCCTTTCAGTCTCTCCTTTCTGTTGTGCATTATCTCTTCTCATCTTTCGCAGTTACTACACAATCTCAACTTTTAACGACCCTGAGAAATAAGCCTATTGAAAACGTAGGAAAAGGAGATGCTTGTAACCAGTGTTTTCTCCTTTTCCGACAATACTTTCTATCCTATCAAAGTCAGAAATCATCATACAATTATTACCAAGAAATTAACTTGTTGTCTGCTTTAAATTTGGTCCAGTCCAAAAATTTGTTGTTTGGTAAAGAGTTTACCACATATTCCCGAGTTTTAACGACCTTGAATACATTAGCCTTTTGAAAACGTTTTTTCCAACATTCCCAAAACAAATTTCATTTTTTGAGCCATGTTTACTTTGTTGTCTGCAAATGCTTTGAATTTGGACCAGTCTTATAGTTTGTTGTTTGGGAAAGAGTTAGGCAGGCTCCCGGACAGCTTCCTTTCATGACTCAAAAGGCATCATTAATTATAACAAGTCTTATAATAAAACCAGAGCCATGTTTCAGACACACAGACAGGCAGACCCAGGGGGCCCCAGGCCTCACCATTCATATTTTGCAAGTATGCCTTTCAAGGAAACAAAATTGTAGTACTGTATACTGGTCTATCCCATTGATAGATATAAGTGAATAGCTTGCTATAGAGCTAGCTATTATAGGTACATGGTAGAGCAATCACCTTGAGATCTAGAGGTTCTGGGTTCAAAACCCACCTTGGGAGGTGATAAGAACTGCTGCAAAATGGGTAAGACAAAGACTGAAGGCGTGATCACTATGATGAGTCCTTACGAATGACATCTTTCAAAAGTTCCCTTCCTGAGGGTCATAAACGCATTACCTATTGACAAAATTTTAGGTTTGTCCAAATCGAAAGTATTTTGCAGACAACAAAATGAAAGTGACTGAAAATTTGAAGTTTGTTTTGTGAAGGGTAGAAAACATGGTGGGAAAAGAAGAAAATGCTGGTTACCAGCATTTTCTCCTTTTTCCACAAATTTTTTCTAAAGGTTTCTTTCTCAGGGTCATCAAAAGTAGGGATTGTGTGGTAATGGGTTAAAACAAAGTTAATGTTTAGTACAGGTTAAACACTTCTTTCTTTTTTAAGTTTGTTTGTTTCAGGATGTGATTCACCTTGTCCCTTTACCAAACAATCTCTAGGTTTTACAACCCTGAGATGGAAGCCTTTTGAAAACATTGACAACAATGCCTTTTGAAAACGTTTTGGGAAAAAGAGAAAATGCTGGTAACCAGCATTTTCTCCATTTCCAACAATGTTTTCTACCTTTACAGAACCAATTTCAATTTTTGAGTCATGTTAATTTTGTCATCTGCAAATCTTTTCAATTTGGACCAGTCTAAAATTTTGTCATTTGGTAGAGAGTTAAACTAATGTTTAGTACATATATAACACTTTTTTTTTTTAATTTAATTATTTCAATTGAAAGAGTAATCTTGGAAACACTTCATACCATGGTTTATCCCGATATCTGTAAATATTGTAAAGCAGTCATTGTTTTACCAATAGTTTTGTCAGGGAGCTGCCAGTGGCTTAGCCTGGATCCAGCCAGATAATTTTCCTCTTATATAATTAGACTTTACTTGTCAAAAATGTGAAAAGTAAAGCGATAAATCATTTAGCCACAGATCTGTATTGACTGAAAGGGGACTGCAAGAAGGGGGTGAATAAAAGACAATTACTGGCTTGGTTAGAATATTGTGTGGAGTACTGGTAAACTTAACTCCTGGAAAGCACGAATATAACTGAAATAATGTTGAAAACGACGTAAAGCACCATACAATCAATCGTCCGATTCTCTTTTTCAAAGAGAGAAGACTCGTGTTTTACTACGGTAAATGATTTACGAGTTCTCTCCCTTAGACCATACAGCATTCTGAAAAGTTCTACTGCAGCTGCTGCTATTCGAGATCGGGTGTCAGGAGAAATCGGCCCCTGGAGAAATCGGCCCCTAGAGAAATCGGCCCCAAAACGCTTGGGGCCGATTTCACTGGAGAAATCGGCCCCTGGGGACGATTTCTCTGGAGAAATCGGCCCCAATAGAAATTTTGGAGAAATCGTCCCCAATGCCAAATTTTATATATATAGATATTGCTTTTTCAGAAAATGTAATTTTCATTTAGGTTTTATTTAACACATACACTGTTTAAGCCATGTCTTGTTTCAAGTTGTTTTTGATTACACCTTCTTTGTTGTTTTTATGGCAATTTTCACAGTTTTTCACACTGATTGTTCTTTTTTTCACACCTTCACACAGGTAGCCTGCACCTGAAAGATTGTTGAATGTTTGTGTTTGTTTGAAATTGATATTGAACGAATTATGAAATATAAATGCTCACGATGCATACATGTGTATTTGTTATATCATTAAAACCTGATTTTTTTTTTTTTTTTTTGCACCTTTCTCTCTCGATCTTTCTCCCTTTCTGCATGTTCGGCATAGGTAATAGTTATCAATTTCATATTGTTGTTCTTCGTCGGATCAGATCTCACCCCCTCTCTCTCTCTCTGTTAATGAATTTTGTTCATGTTACAGAATGGTTTTTAGAACCATCAGATGTCTTTCTCCAACCTTTTGACATTTACTCCTTTTCCCACTATGTTTTCAAAAGCCCTCTCTTACAGGTTTTTTAAAACTCGGGATTGTGTGGTAATGGGTTAAGTTAATCGATCATTGGTTCGATCAATGAAAGAGTTCTCCAACGAGAGTATGAATCATAACATAACATAACATAATCTTTATTTGGCATCATTGTAACGCTGTATGTAAAAGAGTGATATAACTGATAATTAGGCCATTGTGGACTCTATTTTATTTCATCGAAAAAAAAAGGATGCATTTTTTAAAAAACCTGTAAGAGATGAGGGCTTTTAAAAACGTATTGGGAAAAGGAGTAAATGTAAGCACTTTTGCTCTTTCTCCTTTTTCCACAATTTTTCCCATACGAAAACAAAAACAATTTTTCCAGTTATATTTCACTTGTTGTCTGCAAATCCTTTGAATTTTGACCCGTCTAAATTTTTGCCGTTTGTTAAAGAGTTAATTACACAAAATAACTGGGTCACTAGTAGTACAATGAAAAATGATAGAAAGAGAGTCAGAAAATGCAGCGGAAGTATAGTGTGACAGAGCGAGTATAATACCCGATCAAGATAGAGAGAGACACAGAGAGAGAGGGGGAGACAGACATAGAAAGACACAAAAGGTTGGAGAAAGACATCTTATGGTTCTAAAAACCATTCTGTGACATGAACAATATTCATAAACAGAGAGAGAGAGAGAGAGAGAGAGATCTGATCCGACTAAGAACAATAATATGAAATCTTCCAGGTGTAGGCTACCTGTGTGAAGGTGAGAAAAGAGAACTATCAGTGTGAAAAACTGTGAAAATTGCCATAAAAACAACAAAGAAGGTGTAATCAAAAACAACTTGAAACAAGACATGGTTTACACAGTGTATAATGGGTCCGTATAATGTGTTAAATAAAACCTTTAATGGAAATTACATTTTCTGAAAAAGCAACATCTATATATATATATAATTTGACATTGGGGACGATTTCTCCAAAATTTCTATTGGAGCCGATTTCTCTGGAGAAATCGTCCCTAGGGGCCGATTTCTCCGGAGAAATCGGCCCCAAGCGTTTTAGGGCCGATTTCTCCAAGGGCCGATTTCTCCAGGGGCCGATTTCTCCAGCATTCCGAGATCGCAGTCTCGCCACAGTTACGGCCAGTCTTAGTCAACTGTCTATCAATTCAATGAATATGAATTTATTCTCATATTTAAGGAATTTATTATAGATATTTTGACACCAATATCCTAACTTTAATCGTCATTATAACCTTGACCTTGAAAAAAAAATTACTCGAGTAAAATGAAGACTGAACTCGGCGAGATACAACAACAAATATGGCTACGGATAACGAAAATGCAATCGTGTTAAATTTTAACGACAGTTTACTGCGACAGTCTGATGTTGATTTGCTTGATGGCCCACAGTGGATTAATGATAAACTAATTGCATTTTGCTTTGAGTAAGTGTTGCATGCAGGAAGCTGTTTAAATACAGCGCGGGAGTGTTAACCCATATTGGGTCGAATCTGTCCGAATTTTGCCCTGATAATGTCAGGCTTGACGGGCCAAGGACATCGTTTTTATGGTCCATACTTTACTAGGTTAATATGATGAAAATCTCAAACTGATTGTGAACAACCCCAGAGTTGCGATTTCAAAGCTCTTGCTGCCGAATATAATCTCATCATGTCGGACATTTAAGAATCGAGATCGGACTGCTTGTGCTTTGCAGCATGATCTCCATCTATACTGTCCGTCAACGTATCTTGGGTCTGACGAAGAGGAATATGGGTTGAAATGTAAGAAAAGCATTTTTTTCTTAAATTAGATCTATATCATGTCAGACACAAAAAATATCCAGTAAAATTATCAATACAATGGTCATGTTGGTTGTAGTCTTGCATTAATGAAGGGATATTTCTTGATTGTGTGTGTGAAATTGACTTCCTACAAGCCAAAAATAAAGAACGAAAAACCATTTTTGTCTGTTTGACATTTTTTGCTGAGGTCAAATAAAAATAGCGTAAGTTTAATGACTGGATCTTTTTCAAGGTTAATGGTGGGTAAAATGCTGGTTACAAATGCTGATACAGTTTTACCATGTTTCTATTGTTTTCAAAAGCCCGCTTACTTAGGTTTATACTAACATGGTAAAGTGTTTTACTCTGTATTTTATCAACTATGTAAAAAAACCAGTTTATCTTTAATCTAGAAATTTGATACCCCTTTACCACAAAACATATTATTGGACTTGCCCAAATTCAAATTATTTGCAGGCGACACTTCAAAAATATTATTAAAATTCTGAAATTTATCTCAAAATGGGTAGAAAACATTGTCGGAAAAGGAGAAAATGGTGGTAACCAACATTTTTTTTCCCACAATGTTTTCAGAAATTGTTTTCGTTGGGGAATGGCAAAAGTCAGGATTGGGTAGTAATATGATACTGTAATTAGAGCTTGTCCTGATTTTTTTGTTATCCTCAAAATGAACTGTTCAGGTGATTGTTTAAGCTATTTTTAGCCAAACTACAAATTGTTTTTTTAGTGCATGTATAATGACACAGTGGGATACAAAGGAAAATATTTTGTCACATTATAGATTTAGAGAAAACATTGAGGAAAGAGGAACGCTTGGTTGTCACAATAATTGCATCATCTCCTTTAAAGGTTTGAAAGCTGTATCATAGCAGAAGCTAACAGGCATATTCTTATGGTTTAGACCAGTGCATTGGTCATTCTGTGCCATCTGATATGAATAAACTGACTGTTAGCAAAACATTATGATATTTTCATCCATCATAGCCCAGAATGATAATAATTAAACAGATTTAGTTTACATGTACAGGGCGTTTCTCTGACTTCCTATTTCTTTTGAATGTTGACTCAAAATTTTCAACTTGTTCGCCAACATTTAGATATGTGCCCTTTCTTCATTCATTTTTAGGCCAGGGAATCCCTTTCAAGGGATTCCCTTGCCTATAGGGATCGTAAGCTGCCTATTCAGACAAAAATGTTGGACGGTGTGTCCACTCTATATCGCTGAGTCCGCCAAAACAACTAGCTTCCCAAGTATATACAGAGATTGGTTATCACACGGTGTGAATGCTTTCCTTTCCTCAAAGCTTTCATCTGCAAAACGCCATGGAATTGCCAGGGTATTACAATCCTTTAATAAATGACGAGTGTGTGTTTTTTATCCCGTTTTTGTCATTAACACTGACCTAATAAAGGCGCAACCTAATGAACTTAGCGTTATCCGGCAGTTGTGTATTCCTCCGCGCTATATACGGTTAATATCTATAACGCTCTCTCTTGCACTCCGGATCATTCACATTCAGGTATGGTGAGATTAACAAACGACGACTCTGCTCGGAGTTTGTCTATAACGTTGTGTTGACATTTGAACATGTGTGTCACAAAACGCGTCTCCGCTAAAATGCGATTGTAAATAAAGCAAACTACATACAGAATATTGGTCCGTGTTATGTTTATCATTTTTTCTTATGTATATCGACTATAAATCTAGCGTACTTCAGCGGAATGCTGGAGAAATCGGCCCCTGGAGAAATCGTCCCCAAACTGCTTGGCCCGTGTTATGTTTATCACTCCGGAGAAATCGTCCCCTTGAGACGATTTCTTTGGTGAAATCGTTACCAACTGAAATTTTAGAAAAATCGACGCCAACATCAAATTTCATCCATATCGTTAATCAAGTTGTCTATAAAAATATTTTTGAAATTTCGTTGTCTTTAGTATGTACATTATGTGTATTAGTTACCTTTATCCAAGAGTTATTTGGTAGTTTTGTCATTGTTTATACTGCCTATTTCACACTGATAGGATGTATTTCACACCTTTTACACCTGTCACAAATAGATTACACCTGTGTGATTCTTAAAAAAATGTCTTTGATTGACTTTGATTTGAAACCAAATAAATGCTTATAATTTTTTTCTGTAGTCGTTCGCTTGTCATTTAATGTATCTTTTTTTTTTATCTCTCTCTCTACTAGTGTCATATGACATACCTGTGACCAATACCATTTAGCAGGGGCATCAGTGTCTCTGACACACATATTTCTAGTGTTCACTAGGGCTTGTGTGCATCCGAATATTTCCGGTCCATAACTTCTACGATTGTGGATGGATTTCAAAATAATTTGGCACAATTGACCTCCATCACGGTTAGATGTGCCATTTGAAACATCTGTTCAAGTAGGTTCAAGATCAAGGCCACATTGAAGGCAAATTTTTCATCCGAACCATAACTCCTACATTTTTGGATAGATTCTGATATAAATTAGCATAATGCTTTGTTCTCCATCATGAGTAGAAGTTCCCTTGAAACATTTATTCAGGTCCAGGGTCTAGGTCAAGCTTGAGAGTCAAGTGTTCGCGGGCTTGACACAAGTTGTCCTTGGACAACGATTATGGAAATAGGATTAACGTCTTTTTATATTATGTAGATATAAGTATCGAAGCTCAAGTCACTGTGACTTGTCCGTAAAATAGGCAAGTAAAATAGGAAAACCGAGCCTAATCGTTTTCCCAAAACAATCCAACCTTTTCACAGTATTTTATTGAAAAAGTATTTTGGCTAAAAGAGAATTAGCTTGTAACAAGCAATTCCTCCCAATTTCCCCAAAATCTTACTTTTCAATATACACGAAGAACTACTTTGGATTTTCATCTACAACTTCCTTCAAATATGACCAGTTCAAAATTTCGTCGACTTGTGGAAGGTAGAGACAACATGACCAACTGCCGTATCACTCCAATCTTTATTATTCATTACATTTTACCTTGATATCTATCTTACATGTATTTTCATTGAAATCAATAAAAATAAATATGTTCTTGCGTCATAAATGTAAAAAATAGCGTCATTCAGGACTACAAGACATCACATGTCTCAGAAAATTTAGATAGCCAAAGTTGGTATTGCACCGATTGAATAGTTCAATTTTGACTTGGGATTGTTTACAAGCACGACAAATTACTAAGTATTCTAAGCCATTATCAAGCACCCCATAACTGTGAGCACATACCTAGCTCTAGGGCTCCGTATCGGTCAGTTTGATCGATACGATATTTGTATCGATACAAAATGATCGATATTCGATATATCATATTTCAATTTTCAATAAAAGAAAGAAAAAAATGCGAAAATTGTGTTTGTTCTTTTTTCAGCATACCTGAAAAACAAAATACCGCAAATTTAACACTTCTAGATTGTATTGAAATTTCATAATTATGTAGGCCTAAATTAATATGAATTCTAACTAGATCTACATTTACTACTCATTAAAAAGCTGAAAAGACAGTCTAAGAGGACTCTGATCGGACAATGTCAAGGAGACATTTTGTTGTGTCATGGGTTTCCGTGTTTTTTTTTTCACCGAACAATTTTTCATGCGTGTTAATTTCTGGATAGGTATGTTCGCATGATTCGACATAGATTTCTCAATAAGGATTAGAACTAGCATCAAAACCTGTTATTTTACTCACGATAAACAGATAATGGCCTTTTTGTCCATGCTTTTTCTTACGTGAGATCTCGCGTGTGATTAACATTTGTTATGCAAATTTCAAGTCTATAAAATGATTTACACAATAATTTACGCGAGTCGGAACACTGATTTCAGATAATCTAATGGAAAAAGAGATTTGATTTTCGAGCCACATTTTTCGGCAATATTAAAAGATCGACCAAATAAAATCTTAGGAAGGTTGAAAGGTCACGGTTTCAATTATTTCATCGCTACCTCTCGATTACCTTCAGTCTGAAGGTGTCTGCTCCGATGCTATTTTTGTGACTGGTCTTCGCTAACACCTTCAGGCCAGCCATTCATTGAACCCGTATGGAAAAAACGCGATTTTACCCGCATCTTTTCGAACGGCTCTATGCGACAGAATTTCAAATTACAACTAATAAAATGGGCATGGATTGTTTGATAAATGATTAATCTTTACAAACAAACTGATTTTAGTTAATATCCAACTCTTACCTTTGTGCAAATCTGTACTTTTCAACGTAAATAATCGTTGACCTACTTCACCAGAAATCAAAACATGGTGATCTTTTCAATGCGCATGTCTCGGCAGAAATCGCAGTATCTCTGACACGCTACAGGATGGTTTAGTTGCGAATTTTGCTGTAAACAAACGCAACGTGATCGAACTTGGCTGTATAGGGTTAGGGAACCAGACTGTACAAATTTCAAATTCTGTTGAGTGCGCATGCCTGACTAACGGAAGTCGCTGTGTTAGTTGTTTACAAATTATGCTGGATTTATTTACGTTGGGGAAAAGGTAAATTCCCATTGATTTAATTGGTATTTTGCAGCATATTTTGTGTGCTCTTAAAGATTAATCATTTATCTAACGATCCATACCCATTTTATTAGCTGTCATTGGAAATTTTGTCGCATTGAGCCGTTCGAAAAGATGCGGGTAACATCTTATTTTTTCCAGAAGGGTCTAATGAATGGCTGATATGAAGGGGTCTGCGAAGAACCAGTCACAAAAATAGCATCGGAGCAGACACCTTCAGACTGAAGGTACCTCTCGATCACATCACGAGATGTTCATTACCTTTCTTTAAGCAACTATATTGACCAATTATCAGCGTAAATTTGTCTGCAATCTGCTGATTGATGCATAATTTGCAGATTTCAAACAACATGACGGGGGAACGAGAATAGGGGTATTAGCTAATTGTCATCCATTGTGTAACGGGTACAGGGTGAGTAATAAAGAATGACGCATTTCGATTGGTTGTAAGTTTCCCAGGTAGGCACACCTACCTCTACGACTACTCGACTTTAGAGATTACCTAAAGTAAACTCGTAATGAATTTCGCCGTTAAAAACAACTAAATTGGGTATTTATATGCTTTACTTTTATTTTCTTTTGATGATCGATATTTTGTTCGATACAGAAACGTTCGATCCGATATATCTATCGAACGTAAAATACCGGTTTTCGATATATATCGAGTACCGGTACGGAGCCCTACCTAGCTCTGGCTTAATTAGTTTCTAGCTGGTACTTTCTAGTATCAGATCAAAATTTCCTGTAAAAACCAAGAATTCCAGGGGCTTAGTGGAATCCGGTTGTATCCTGTCCGTCTACCTGTTTGTATTAATTAAAATTGACCTCATGTGTTGTTTCATATCCTCAATTTCATGGCCTTCAGTACTATCAGTACTTTGATTAAAATCTTTACCAAACAACAACTTTTTAGACTGGACCAATTCAAAGCATCTGCAGACAACTGTGAACAAATTAAATCTTGTTGATATGATGATTTCTGACTTTGATATCAACTCTTTACCACACGACAAAATTTTAGACTGGTTCAAATTGAAAGCATTTACAGACGACAAAATAAAGGTGACTGAAAAATTGAACTTTGTTCTGGGAAGGGTAGAAAACACTGTTGGAAAAGGAAAAAATGCTGGTTACCAGCATTTTCTCCTTTTCCAACAGTGTTTTCAAAAGGTTTCTTTGCTCGGGGGCGTCAAAAGTAGGGATTGAGTGGTAATGGATTAAGGTAGAAAATAGTGTGGGAAAGAAGAAAACCCTGGTTAACAGCATTTTCTCCTTTTCCCACAAACTTTCCTATAGGCTTCTTTCTCAGGGTCTGGATTGTTTGGTGAAGAGTTAATCATTTACCACACAACCCTGGCTTTTCACTACCTTCTGACACCAGACTTTTGAAAACATAGTGGTTATAAGAGAAAATACTGGTATACAGCATTTTCTCTATTCCCTACAATTTCTGCCCTAGCAAGGAAATGTTCCTCCATTTTCGTCATCTTAATGTTATCTGCAAGTTCCATGAGTTTGGTCAGGTCTAAAATGTATTGTGTATTAAAGGGTCAAAGGGACTGAAGTATGGCTTGTGCATGATATGGTGACATGGAGATCCATATCATAGATTGAAAGTCTTCGCTTCTTTTAACCCTTTCCCAAACGATAAATTTTGGACCCTTCCAAACAAAAAGAGTTTGCAGACGACAATTTAAGATTTGGAGAAAATGGCAGAAAGTCACTCAAAAAGGGTAGAAAATACTGTGGGAAAAGGAGAAATTGCTCAGACACGTAAAATCCAGGGCTTGTTTGGGAAAGGGTTAACTCTTTACCCACAATGTTTTGTTACCCTTTCCAAATCAAATTTCATTTCAGATTCACATTTATCTTGTTGTTTGCAAATGCTTTCAATTTGGACAAGTCTAAAATTTTGTCATTTGGTAATGAGTTAACTCATTACCAAATGCTGGTTACCAGCATTTTCTGCTTTTCCCACAATATTTTCTAAAGGCTTCTTTCTCAGGGGCGTCAAAAGTGGGGATTGTGTGGTAATGGGTTAAATGTCATTTTAACATTGATGAAAAATGGTACTGATGTCATATCTTTTTATAATGGTGGCAAAAAGTATATTTGCTCATTATTTGCACCACTGATTTTGAAAATGATAGAAAAAACAGGTACTTGGTTAAGAATTTGTGATATACTAAACCCTTAACTAAATAGCCCTGAGTTTTAAAGACTGTTGGTACTTGGTAGGAAGTCTTTTGAAAACATTGTAGGAAAAGGAGAAAATGCTGGTAACCAGCATTCTGGTAACCAGCATTTTCTCCTTTCCCTACAGTGTTTTCTTTTCTATCACATAACTTAAGATTATATGAAATAATTTGAATTTGTTGTCTGTGGCTGTTCTGAATTCAGAAGAGTCTAAAATTTGTCGTGTGGGGAAGGGGTAATTCAAATATGTTCAAGTATCTGAAGTTTACCTTTTTCTTTTCTTAGATACTTTGAGAAGGAACAGTTCAGCCACTCAGCTGATAAACTAGCATTAATAAGTCCAGATATAGCACAGTTCATAAAGTTGGCCCCAGGTATGTAGAAGGATCATTTCTTACAAGTCCCATGATGATTTTTTAGTCTTTAGGAAATACTCATTTGGCAGCTGGATATTCAACCCTTTACCACACAACAGTGTTTCCCACTGGTGTTTTCCAGATCAGTCTTCATTTTGTTGCAGTTTGATCCGAGTCCATGTAGGATAGAAACCTATTCATTGAACATTGCTCTAGTTTTTCGTTGACTATAATACTTAGCTGCTCCAAGTCACTAATGAACAAGTTCTTCAAAGGGTACTGGTTTTATGAATGGATATATTGTTGTTTGCGTTATGGGCCGATGGACTTTTGCATAAATAAATAAACTTGAGTTGAGTTGAAACTTGAGTTTCGGTATAATTCATGAATTTAGGTGAAAACATTGCAGAAAAAGAAATGTGTGCTTGCTTTTTGCACATTCTGTTTCTGCCACCATGTATACAACATTGCAAATTACCAAAATTCATATGCAAATGTTCTAGTGTTAACAATGACTTTTTCAGATGATGATCTGGAACCATTCCTAGATCCCCTGAACCTTCCGTCCAAAGAGTTCATCTTTTTTCCAGTAAATGATAATAATAGTTTGGAAACAGCAGGGGGAACACACTGGTATAGCTTTTATACTTTAATTTTTATTCCCTAGCCATGTTCTGTAATGTTTTTTTTTTCCCCATGAAAGAAGGCTTAACTCTTTACCACACAACAAAATTTTAGACATATCTAGATTCAAAACATTTGCATACAACAAAATAAATGAGACTGAAAAACTGAAACTAGTTTTGGAAAGGGTAAAAAACATTTTGGGAAAAGGAGAAAATGCTGGAAACCAGCATTTTCTCCTTTTCCCACAATGTTTTTAATAGGCTTCTTTCTCAAGGTCGCTAAAAGTCAGGATTGTGTGTTAATGAGTAAAAGCAAAATTGTAATCTGCAAATGCTTAAAATAATTTAATTTACTCAGATTATGAACTTTGTCTTTAAACAGTGAAGAAAACATGGAGGGAAAGGAGAAAATGCTAGAGACCAGTGTTATTGCCTTTTGCCCACAATGTTATGAAAGGCTTCTCTTTAAAGGTCTAATATTAAACCTGGGATTGTGTGGTAAAGGGTTAATGTTTTTTGGGAAGGATAGAAAACACCGTGGAACAGTGTGGAAATAGAAGATGCTGGTAACCAGCATTTCTCCTTTTCCCTCAATGTTAACCAAAGCTTTATTTCTCATCAACAGTCAGACTGTTTAGTATAGGTTAACCCTTTACCACACGACAGAATTTTAAACAAGCCAAATTGAAAGCAATTGCAGATGACAAATTAGACGTTACTCAAAAACTGAAATTTGTTTCCAGCAGGGTAGAAAACACTTTGTGAAAAGGAGAAAATGCTGTTTACCAGCATTTTCTCCTTTTCCCACAACATCTTCAAAAGGCTTCTTTTCTGTCCTGTCATAGATTGTACCATTTGAGCAACATTGAAATTGTCATCTGCTAATGCTTTCGGTTTGGACTAGGCTAAAATTTGTCATCTGTTAAAGAGTTAAGGTATTTTTTCTGAAGAGATTGAGTTGAGTTTATCCATTGACTTTGAAAAGAAACGCGGGTTCAAAATAGACTTCTAGTATACAATGCTATTTTAACTTTTCCTTGGTTCAAAATACTTCTACTTATGTTCTTTGAAACCAATCACGGAAAAGAAGGTCGTAATTCTTCTCCAAAAAAAAACTGATATAGAAAAAAATGCAAAGAAAATGTACATAATGTCAGCTATTGATTAACCCTTTACCACTCGACCATATTTTGAATTCTTCAAAATTCAAAAAGCATTTGCTGACAAACAAATCAAAAGTGTCTAAAATTATAAAATTTGTTTTTGAAAGTTTAGAAAGCATTGTGGGAAGAGGAGAAAATGCTGGTTACCAGCATTTTCTCCTTTGCGCACAATGCTTTCAGAAAGGGTTCTCCATCAGGGGTGTTAAAACTGGGGATTGTGCAGTAAAGGGTTAATCACTTTTTCACATATATATATATTTCTTTTTTTTTTTCACACAGGAGTTTGTTAGTTTACATTAGAAATAAACAAGAGTTTCGACATTATGATTCCATGGATTACCACAACAAAGAAATTGCCAGAATGTTGGCATACAAAATACAGCCTTATGTCAAAGGTATGTCTTTGGTCATTTTGCTTGTAACAGAACTGCCTCGCCACATTCAGAATTAACTGTACTTTCTCTGTATGCTTTACTGCACAATCCCTACTTTTGACGACCCTGAGAAAGAAGCATTTTGAAAACATTCTGAGAAAAAGAGAAAATGCTGATAACCAGCATTTTCTCCTTTTCCCACAATGTCTTCTTCTCTTCACAGAACAAATGTCAAATTTTCAGTCACTTTTATTTTGTCTGCAATGCTTTCGATTTGGACAAGCCTAAAATATTGTGGTGTGGTAATGAGTTAATTCATTGTCACTTTTTGATTTAACTGACAGTCTCGTAGGGATATTTTTCTTCGTGTGATTCAGATGTGATGCTTTGAAATAAACATTATGATCAAAAGGAACTTTAAATTGCTCACAATGAGGGGTTTGTAGTTTGGTCATACAGTCACAGTGTAATGGTTTTATGCTAATTCCTGTTGTTTATTTCCTTATTTTAACCCTCACAGTGCTGAATAAACACGAACAACATTTTCAGGCTGGAAATAAGAGCAAAATAGGTCATTGCCTTTTAAGTTTATCTACCCAAACCCTGTGAAAATATCTAGAGATGGACCTTTCTACGACTTAACTCTTTACCACACAATGCTGACTTGTAACTACTCTGAGAAAAATGCTGTTGAAAACGACGAACCAGAGAAAGAAAGCTTTTGAAACTGCTAATAACCAACATTTTCTACTTTTCCCACAATGTTTTCTACCCTTCCCAAATCAGATTTCAGTTTTTTTGAGTCCCGACTTTTAACGACCCTGAGAAAGAAAGCTTTTGAAAACATTGTGGGAAAAGGAAAAAATGCTGGTAACCTGCATTTTCTCCTTTTCTCACAATGTTTTCTACCCTTCCCAAATCAGATTTCAGTTTTTGAGTTACATCTATTTTGTCATCTGCAAATGCTTTCAATTTGGACTAGACCAAAATTTTGTCATTAGTAAAGAGTCAAGTAGAAATAAAACAAGACAAAAAACTCTTCTACTTCAGATTTAATGGCTTATTTGTGAACCCTTTACCACACAAAAATAGTTTCACTGAAGTCATTTTTCAGGTCTTTTGCAGATGACTGTTTAGGGTTTGACATTAAATGGTTAGAAATTATTTGGGGAAAGTAGAAAATGCTAATAACCAGCACTTTCTCTTTTCTTTAAAATGATTTCAAATAGCTTCTTGCCCAGGGTCTTTAAAACCCTGGAGGTTTACCCTTTACCACAAAGGAGTCTTAAACCATTACCACACAATCCCTACTTTTGACGCCCATGAGAAAGAAGCCTTTTGAAAACACTGTGGGAAAAGGAGAAAATGCTGGTAACCAGCATTTTCTCCTTTTCCCTCAGTGTTTTCTACCCCCTCCCAGAACAAATTTCAATTTTTCAGTCACTTTTATTTTGTCGTCTGCAAATACTTTCAATTTGGACCAGTCTAAATTTTTCTCGTGTGGTAATGAGTTAACTCTTAAACAAATGACAATATTTTAGGCTTGTCCAAATTGAAAGCATTTGCAGACGACAAAATAAAGGGACTGAAATTTTGAAATTTGTTTTGTGAAGGGTAGAAATCTTTGTGGGAAAAGGAGAAAATGCTGGTTACCAGCATTTTCTCCTTTTCCCACAATGTTTTCTAAAGTAGGGATTGTGTGGTAAAGGGTTAAGGCCATTTCCAAAAGTACCTTATATTGCTCCTTGCTAACATTTGACTGATTTCTTTCAATTTCTTCTTCAAAGCACCTCGAGGTAGAATGAAAGTAATTGAAGCAGACAGTCCTAAACAGTGTAACGGTGAGTACACATATATGTGTCAGAAATTAACAAAGTATATCAAACATTTGAGCAGGTTTATAGACCATTTTGATGATGATTGTGAAGTTTCATGCAGCATTGACAATTATAGTTAACTCTTTACCAATCAACAATTATAGACTGGTCCAAATTGAAAGCATTTGCTGATGAAAAACTTCATTTGACTGAAAAAAATCGAAATTTGATTTGGGAAGGGTAGAAAACATTGTCGGAAAAGGAGAAAATACTGGTTTCCAGCATTTTCTCCGTTTCCCACTATGTTTTCAAAAGGATTTTTTCTAATTGTTGTTAAAAGTCAGGATTGTGTGGTAAAGAGTTTACCCATTACCACACAATCCCTACTTTTGACGCCCCTGAGAAAGAAGCCTGTAGAAAACATTGTGGGAAAAGGAGAAAATGCTGTTTACCAGCATTTTCTCCTCTTTGCACAATCTTTTCTTCCCTTCACGAAACAAATTGCAAATTTTCAGTCACTTTTATTTTGTCTTCTGCAAATGCTTTTGATTTGGACAAACCTAAAGTATTGTTGTTTGGTAATGAGTTAAAGGCTCATTAAATGCCAAATTGTCAAAGCAGGTGTCATAATATATTTTAATTTAAATTATACCATGTAAAGGAATGAAAAATGTACAAAAAAATATACAAACAAAACAATGCAGTGATTGTATGACCCTTGAAAAATGGAAATCAATGTAGAAAGAGGAGATGTTAGTCAGTTATCTCGTTTTCCAAAAATGTTTCCCACCCTTTGTTACAGGAGAACACTCCTTCATGCATGGCTTCATCCCGGTTAACAACCAACAACTGCATCAGAGAGAATTCTCTTTAGCTCAGTGGTTATGGTGCTGGCCTTATGTCCAGGCATCTTGGTTCAAATCCTGCTCGGTTCATGTATTTCTTCTATACACTTGTTTCTCTGTTATGGCTTTTGTTTGTAAGATCTTTCAAAAACAAATCTTAATTTTTAACCCATTACCATACAATCCCTACTTTTGACGCCCCTGAGAAAGAAGCCTTTTGAAAAAACTGTAGGAAAAGGAGAAAATGCTGGTAACCAGCATTTTCTCCTTTTCCCACAGTGTTTTCTACCCTTTCCAGAACGAATTTAAATTTTTCAGTCATGTTTATTTTGTCGTCTGCAAATGCTTTCAATTTGAACCAGTCTAAAATTTTGTCGTGTGGTAAAGAGTTTTTTTGCCTGCTGAATGTGGTCAGTACAGACAAGCCAAAAACTTTGTTAACTGATAAACAGTAAATAATTTCTCAATTTCTTTTCTATTTTCCAGGGTATGACTGTGGCATGTTTGTTATCTCAAATGCGGAACATTTGTGTCGCGAACTGTGTGAAGGTTATAACATACCTCTAAACGACGTTGTACATTCACAGTCAGTGTTAAAGAAACGCTTGCAAATAAAAGAACTCATCTTCCAAGTTGCAGAGGAGTTTGGCACTTGACAGAAAAATTGAAAATTATGTGGATGTTTTTTTCCAGTATACGAAGAAAGCTGTTTTACACAGAGTTGATAAAGAAAGTTGTTATTACAAAATTTAAAAAGATAAGAAAAAAAAAGGGAATTGTGATTATGTTAAATGTGACTTGTGCAAGGAAAGCAGCTGTGGACTTGACTTAATTTGGAGCAGATGGAAGTTACAGTTTTAACTCTTTACCAAACAACAAATTTATGGAGTTGTCCAAATTGAAAGCATTTGCAGAGGACAAAATAAATGTGACTGAAAAATTCAAAATAGGACTGTATGGTTAATTGTGACTTGTCCAAGGAAAGCAGCTGTGAATGTGACTAAATCTGAAGCTGATGACAGTCATTGTTACAATTTTTCCGGTCTCAACTCTATACCAGAGGACAAAATTTAAGACTGGCCCAAATTGAAAGCACTTGCAGACACCAAAGTAAAGGTGATCGAAATGACAAAATTGGTACTTGATGGGGTAGAAAACATGTGAGAAAAGGGGTTACCAGCATATTTTCCTTTTCTACACAATGTTTTCAAATGTCTCTTTCCTGAAGGTCGTTAAAAGTTGAGATTTTTATGTTAAGGGTTAATTGTGACTTGTCCAAGGAAAGCAGCTGTGAATGTGGCTTAAGTTGGAACTGATGAAAGTAATTGATACAAGTTTTCCTGTCTTGACTTTATACCAAATGATAAACTTAAAACTTGCCCAAACTGTGCAGACAACAAAATAAATATGACTGAAATAATGAAATTTTTAGCTCCACTGGCCGAAGGCCAGCGGGCTTATGTCATGGCCCGGTGTCCGTCGTGCGTCTGTCCGTCTGTCTGTGCGTCCGTGCGTGCATTAACTTTTATTTCAAACATCTTCTGTGAAACTACCCATCCAATTTTGATGAAACTTCACAGAAATGATCCTGCCATTGTCCTCTTCAGAATTCCTTGAAAGAATTTTATTCCTTCAAAACTCTGGTTGCCATGGCAACAAAACTGAAAAATATTGAAAATTTTTAAAAATCTTCTTCTCTGAAACCATAAGGCCTAGGGCTACCAAATTTGGCATGTAGCTTTATCTAGTGGACCTCTACCAAGTTCCTTCAAATAATAGCCCTGGGGTCAAAATTGGCCCCACCCCAGGGGTCACAAGTTTTATATGGGCTTATATAGGGAAAACTTTAAAATTCTTCTGGTACCTAGCCATAGGGCCTAGGGCTACCAAATTTGGCATGTAGCTTTATCTAGTAGACCTCTACTCAGAGTGCTCAAATGATAGCCCAGTGGTCAAATTTTGCCCGGCCCCGGGGGTCACAAGTTTTATATGGGCTTATATAGTGAAAACTTTAAAAATCTTTTTGTACCAAGCCATAAGGCCTAGGGCTACTCAATTTTGCATCTAGCTTTATCAAGTGGTTGTCTACCAAAGGTGCCCAAATTGTAGCCCTGGGATCAAATTTGGCCCTGTCCTGGGGGTCACAAGTTTTACATGGGCTCATATTGGGAATTTTTTAAAATCTACTTGTACCTAGCCATAAGGCCTAGGGCTATCAAATTTTGCATGTAGCTTTATCTAGTGGGCCTCTACCAGGAGGGCCCAAATTATAGCCTTAGGGTCAAGTTTGTCCCCACACCAGGGGTCACAAGTTTTACATGGGCTTCTGTGGTGAAAACTTTCTAAGTCATCTTGTTACTAACCACAATAAAGACTAGGAACACTAAATTTAGCCCTGTCTCATGGATTTTATGTTTTACAGGGCCTTTTATTGAGAAAACTTTGAAAATCTTCTTGTTTATAACCACACATTCTAGACCTGTATTATTTGGTATGGGGCTTTATCTTGTAGACCTCCACCAGGATTCAAGTAATTATAGCTTTGTGGTCAAAATTGGATTTGCCCAGGGGTCACAACTTTTTTGTAGGTTTTTATGGAAAAAAATTGTATGCCCTCAAGTTTGAAACCAGTTGACCAAATAATGTAATGTTTGGCTTGTAGTGTTTTTACGAATTAGCCAGTGGAGCGATACAGGGCCATCATGGCCCTCTTGTTAATGGGTAGGGTAGAAAACATTGTGGGAAAAGGAGAAAATACCCTTTTCCCACAAGGTTTTCAAAAAACCCCTTCTAAAGGTTGTTAGAATTCGGAATTGTGTGATAAAAGAGTTAGAGCTATGAATAAAATCAGCGCACATTTTAAATTTAGAAAAAAAGATCAAAACAGCTGCAACGCTATGGTTGGTTTTGTCTACAGTGTTTCAGCAAAGTGGACAGTGTATCAATGTTACTCAAAAAAATTGAAGTGTAATTTGGGTGGCGTATAAAACATTGTGGGAAAAGGAGAAAATGCTGGTTACCAGCATTTCTCCTTTTCACACAATGTATTCAAAAGTCTGCTTCCTCAGGGTCGTGAAAACTAGGAATTGTTTGGTGAAGTGTTAACAAATAATACTAGTACATATATAGGGCATTTAATAATCCGTCATTTTTAACTCATTCACACGCCATGTATTAGAATGATTAGACACAAATGAAAGGAATCTAGATGAAAGAATCATCACAGCAAATTATCTCCCCTTGTTGTTCAGTATTTGTACAGAATGCGCAATAGGTATAAACTTCCATCTTAAACTTAAACGCTTATAACACAATCTGGAATTTTAATGACCTTGAGCAGATGGCCTTATGCAGACATCGTGAGAAAAGGACAAAATATTGGTAACCAGTATTTTCTCCTTTTCCCAGGATGTTTTCTTCCCTTTCATAGATGTTTGGGTATTAATTCTGTAGTGAAAATGTTGGTTGTGTTTACTCGGCACACTAACCATTAACCAGACAGCAAAATTTTGGACCTGTCGAATTCAAAGCATTAAGAGACCTCAAAATACTCAAAAAACTGAAATAAGGTTTAAGAAAGGGTAGAAAAAAGAAAAGGAGTAAATGCTGGTCACCAGCATTTTTTCTATAATGTTTTCAAAAGTCTTCTTTAGGTTTGTCAAAATTGGGATTGTTTTGTAAAGATTTAAGTATTAAAGCATTTGGCATGGATTTTTTAAGTTTTTAATGACCCTGAGGAAGTAGCCTTTTGAAAACATTGGGAGAAAAGGAGAAAATGCTGATAATCAGCATTTTGTCCTTTTTCCACAAAGTTTTCTACTCTATCAAAGAAAATTAGCACCATTTAGCCACTTTAAACTTGTCATCTGCAAATGATCTCAATTTGGATAGGTCTAAAAATTTGCTGTGTGGTAAAGGGTTAAATATCATTATGACAGTAGTAGCTATTTAAATTCCAAGACCAGGCATTTGATTGGCTGATCTGTATCGACCAATCTCTTCACAAACATTTGAATTTGGTATTTTAGAATTAACTTGGAATACTTTGCTGCGCTTTATACAACGCGTGTGTCATTATTTTCAAAAGACATTTTGTCAATGATTTATTGAGATTTTTTTTAATCAGAATAGCATTGTTTCACCGCTAAATATCAACATTTATTGAGATTACTGACTGCAGATGGAAAAAAATCAAAGTACATGTAATATGTCCATAATTCACTCCTCAGTAGACAGCTTTTGAAAAGATTGTGGGAAAAGTAGGTATTGCATATAACAAGCAATTGCTCCTTTCCTTTCAATGTTTTCCTTGCCTTTCATGATACATGGTTGCATTTCCTTTAGACATGTCTTATTTGCATCACTTGTAGTTTTTTATCCATAAATAGCCTGGATAGTAAAGATCAACCAATGACATGAATTTTTTTTTTAAAGTAGTACTGATTTATTTAAAGATCCAATAATGGCCAAAAAATCAAAGCAGGTGTTAAATGCATTTACATTTAAATCATATCATTTAAAGGTATGGAAAATACCTTGAAGATGACAATCTGTTATTGTGTATTTGGTCCATGTGTTAGTCACTGGCAGAAAGATTTATGTTTAATCATTCAAAAAGTAAATAAAAAGTGTTTGAACCGTTTACCACAAAAAGCCCACCTTTGAAAACATTGAGGGAAAAGGAGAAAATGCTGGTAACCAGCATTTTCTCCTTGTCCCTCCATGTTTTCTACCCTATAAAGGACAAATATCATTATTTGAGCTACCTTTAATTTGTCGTCTGCAAATGCTTTGAATTTGGACATGTTCAAAATTTATTTGTATGGTAAAGAGTTGACCTACATAATTAGGAAATTAATTCTTCTACCATCAGCTAATAGTAGTACCGATTGTACCTTAAAAGATTCTCATCTTCACAGTAATTTCCATATTTTTTAATAGTAAATTCATTTTAACACCCACTTCATTTACTTTTGTCAGCTATTGTGTCTTTAAATTCTTCACATGATAGCAAATATTTTGGACTAGTCCAAATTATAATCAAATGTAGATGACTGATTGAATGTTACACAAAATAAAGGTTTTGTTTGTGAAAAGGTACAAAAAACATAATGGAAAAAATGAGAAAATAATGGTAACAGGCATTTTCTCTTGTTCCTTCAATACTTTTCAAAAGCCTGTTTCATTGGGGTCATTAAAAGCTGTAAAAAGTTAACCTTTTATGACACAATTTTGAATTTTAATGACTCTGAAAAAATAATATACCTTTTCAAACATTGTGGAAAAATGAGACAATAGCGGTAACTAAAATTTTGTAATTTTGTGAAGAGTAAAGGGATCATGCAAACTGAATGCTGTTAACCCTTTACCACACAATCCCGAATTTCAATGACCCAGTAGGAAAAGGCGTTTGAAAACATTGCGGGAAAAGGAGAAAATGCTGGTTACCAGCATTTTCTCCTTTTCCCACAATGTTTCCTCCCTCATCCAGAACAAAAATCATTTGTTGTCTGCAAAACCTCTTTTGGACCAGTCTCAATTTGTGAACTCTTCACCACATGAGAAAATTTTAGAGGGGTCCAAATTGAAAGCATTTACAGACGACAAAATAAAAGTTATTGAAAAATTGAAATTTGATTTGGAAAAGGTAGAAAACACTGTGGGAAAAGGAGAAAATGCTGGTTACCAGCATTTTCTCCTTTTCCCACATTGTTTTCAAAAGGCCTCTTTCTCAGGGTCGTTAAAAGTGGGGATTATGTGGTAAAGAGTTAAACAAGGATAAAGTGCCTTCGTTACAAAATAAAAATGTTAGCATGATTTCTTACCAAGTCATAGAGTAAGCGTCTGATTGGTTGAGATGTTTTGTTATAGCCAATGGGAATGCTTACCATGGTTTTTACATTAACCCTTTACCACACAATCCCAACTTTAACAACCGTGAGAAAAAAGCCTTTTGAAAACTCTATTGGAAAAAAGAGAAAATGCTGGTAACCAGCATTTTCTCCTTTCCCACGATGTTTTGTACTCTTCCCAAAACAAATTTCAATTTTCAAATCACATTTTTGTCGTCTGCAAATGCTTTCAAATTTGACAGGTCTAAAACTTTGTCTATTAGTAAAGAGTTAAAGACTCTTTTTAGCTGTTGAATACAAACTCAACTAGGCTCCATTTTACTAGAGTAGTTACAAACAAAATTTGTGTGAGTTTTAACTCATTACCACACAATCCCTACTTTTGTCGCCCCTGAGAAAGTAGTCTTTTGAAAACGCTGTGGGAAAAGGAGAAAATGCTGGTAACCAGCATTTTCTCCTTTTCCCACAGTGTTTTCTATTCTTTCTAGAACAAATTTCAATTTTTCAGTCACCTGTATTTTGTCGTCTGCAAATGCTTTGAATTTGGACAGGTCTAAAACTTTTTTGTTTGGGAAAGAGTTTTTAGCTGTTGAATACAAACTCGGCTGGGCCCTGTTTTACTAAGGTAGGTACAAACAAAATTTGAGTAAGTTCTAACCCATTACCACTCAATCCCTACTTTTGACGCCTCTGAGAAAGAAGCCTTTTGAAAACACTGTGGGAAAAGGAGAAAATGCTGGTAACCAGCATTTTCTCCATTTCCCACAGTGTTTTCTACCCTTTCCAGAACAAATTTCTATTTTTCAGTCACCTTTATTTTGTCGTCTGCAAATGCTTTCAATTTGGACCAGTCCAAAATTGTCTCGTGTGGTAATGAGTTAAGTAACTATAATATCTTGGCATTAATCTGCTACGAGACACATGAAAACTATCTTGATTATTTTAGAAAACTATTGTCATAAATCAAAGTTTTCTGAAAGTGTTATTTTTGATTGCCGTTAATGCCTTCATACTATAATTACATAAAAGTGACACAAATTTTGTTTGTAATTACCGTAGTAAAACGGGGCACAGCTGTTGAATACAAAACCATCGATAACTCTCATCATGTATATAGATGTGTGCATGTATGGTGCAAGAGCGCATAATTGTGTGTTTGTGTACACTTGCAAATTTGCATGTAATGTATATGTCTTTGTATATATGTACTGTATCTGATTATGTGTGTGAATGGATAAAGGGTTGACAAATATGTGCGCAGTCATATGTATTTTAGGACTCATTTATTACAAGAATATAAACCAAAGATTCTCATAGAACCAACAAATTAAAAAATTTTAGACTCGAAAGTGTTCGCAGACAACAAATCAAATGTAGTCGTAATGATAGAGCTTGTTTTTGTAAAGGTTGAAAACACTCTGATTTACTCACAATGAATTACTGTTATGACAATGAACAATTATGTATTTTAACCCATTACCACACAATCCCTACTTTTGATGCCCCTGTTACCAGCATTTTCTCTTTTTCCCACAATGTTTTCAAAGGCTTTCTTTCGTCGGGATTGTGTGGTAAAGAGATAATAAAAAAGGAACAAGTTGTGTTTTACAGGTTGAGAGTTGAAACAGGTGTATTGCAATGAGAGGAATGAATCCAAGATTTGCAGACTTTCACCATGCGTTGAAAATTTGGCTGAGCCAGGTTCAAACTCAATACCTGTTGATAAGACTTCTTGCACATTGATGTGGCTTGACAGTTCTCCACTTATGTATTCTTCACCAGTTCTTCACTTACCCATTCTTCACCAGTGAACAAATTTTTGACTCATCTATACTGAAAACATTTTCAGAAAACAAATTTAGTATTGCATAATTGATGGAATTTGCCTGTTACGGGGTAGAAAACATTGTGGGAAAAGGAGAAAATGCTGGTTAACCAGCAAATTTTCGACTCATCTATACTGAAAACGTTTTCAGAAAACAAATTTAGTGTTGCATAATTGATGAAATTTGCCTGTTACGGGGTAGAAAACATTGTGGGAAAAGGAGAAAATGCTGGTTAACCAGCATTTTCTCCTTTTCCCACAATGTTTTAAAGTCTATTTTTCCTCAGAGTCATTGAATGTTGGGATTGTATGGTAAAGGCACGGTTAAATGATAATGAAATGTAAAGTTTTATTTTCAGCATTGTTTTGTACAGAAATCAACAGAGATAGAGAGAGAGATAGAGAGATAAAGAAAAAATAACATGTATTAAATAATCTCAGGAAACTTGTATAGAAATGTATAGTACCTTTAACATAAATACTGTAATATAACTGTATTTAATCTTTTATTTTTGGGGGAGATAGTATTATATTGCACTGATTAACTCGCTCATGCATTGAACTTTCTTTGCCAGGTTGTAGTTGTTTCCAAATATCTTTTGTGTACAAGTTTAATTTTTCTGTTGTATTAAACTTGGAATTTCAAATATTACAGTTACTTATATCTATACCCAACACCCACCAGTAGAGGAGTGTACATTGCTTTTCTATAAAGTCTGTCTCTCTGACTGTTTGTCTGTTCTTCTGGCTTTCTGGCTGTTGTTATGCGAGACCACTCCTTCATACATTGCTTCTTCCAGAATTAAATACAATACCTGACTATTGCATTGGAGAGATATCTCTTGGGCTCAGTGGTTATGGTATTGGTCTTTTAAGCCTTAAAAAATGAGGATATTTATCATTCAGGGCTTCGAATCCCACCAGATGTGGTGTGTACTTGAATTATACATTTGTTGTTTCTTTGTTACGGATTTAGTTTGTAAGATGGGGGCTCGTCCTGGATTGGCCATTGAGCCATCAATCCCATTTGTTGTCCAAAATTGGACTTCCTGCCTAATAAGGCTGTGAGTCATCCATAAATGATGACTTTAACCCATTACCACACAATCCCTACTTTTGACGCTCCTGAGAAAGCAGCCTTTAGAAAACATTGTGGGAAAAGGAGAAAATGCTGGTAACCAGCATTTTCTCCTTTTCCCACAATGTTTTCTACCCTTCACAAAACATTTTTCAAATTTTCAGTCGCTTTTATTTTGTCATCTGCAAATGTTTTCGATTCAGACAAACCTAAAATTTTGTCGTTTGGTAATGAGTTAAGAGGGGGTGTGTTACGGGAGACCACTCCTTCAAGCATAGCTTCAATGTGATTTAAATATACTGGGTAATACCTGACCGCTGCGTTGGGGAGATATTTCTTAGGCTCAGTGGTTATGGTGTTGGCCTTTTAAACCTTGGAAAAACAAGGATATTTGCACATCATGGGTTCAATCCTGCCAAAGTCGGTTTGTATTTCACCTATGCATTTGTTCACGTTTCTCTTCATCTTCGCCAGCCAAGTTTACGATCACTACGTGGATCTTACCTTGGCGGATTGAGCTTGATTTTTCAAAACCCCCAATACGCCTTTTCATTGGATGCAGCCAGCTGTAGCTGCATCGAATAAAATCGCTCCTAGCATTTCATCTTTGATAAAAATAGAACACGGTCTCTACCTTTCGAATAATAGGTAAAACATGGAAACCCATGTGGATGTCTGCTTATCACTTCATGTGTATTCGTAAGCGGTTTGTAAAACGATATTTCATTTGCTTTTAGAAACATGATGTAAATGGGAGTAATAACCAGCATCCAACAGAGGGCGCATCGCAGGAATCTCGAAATCGGGCTCAATCAGCCAAGGTAAGATGCACGTAGTGATCATAAACTTGGCTCGCAAAGATGGTTTCTCTTTTACGGACTTCGTTTATAAGACCATCCACCTGTCCATCTGTCAAACCATGTCTTGCTCAGATTACCAAATGACGTGTTTCTTTGCTCAACCACCTGTTCATTTAAAGGTATAGTTTGTTAAGGACAACTTACCGTGGCTTTGCAGGCAGCGTAGACCAAGATCAGGCAGCACAGAATGTTAACTCACTTCATGGTTTGTGGTAGGTTATCAAGAAATAACAGTGAAATACTTCTCAATATTTCATGGTTACCACCTATGGAAATACCCAATGATATATATAACTTCTAAATAATTCATTGTTGCCACCTATGAAATACCCATTTATATACTCTAACTCTTCAATTGAAGACAGATACAGTTGTTCCCGCACACTAGCTGCCACAGGAAGATACATGTGCCTCTCAGCCAGATGGAAAATGAGACAATTTATCCCACATTTTTCGCACTTGACATATTATTGTAATACATTGCTTTGAGGATGGGGTATGCCACAGGGAAAAGCAGAAAAAAAAATGTACTGGATTTTAGATGTAAAAAGCATGAAATCAATAGAAAATTTGTTTTTTTAATGCTGAAAGATAAAAATTTATTTCATCCTGTGGATATCATTGCCAATATTTTCACTTGTGGCTGCACCACTTATGAAAATATAAACAATAATGTTCACTTGAAATAAATTTTGATATTCCACTGTAAAAAACATATATTCTCTATATCATACAATTGTGAGTTTAACAGACCCTGAAAAAAAAATGTGTCTGAAAACATTGTGAGAAAAGAAGAAAATTCAGCTAACAAGCATTTTCTCCTTTTCCCACATTTTCCATCCTATTAACCCTTTCCCAAACGACAAACTTTTGGACTAGACCAAATTGAAAGCATTTGCAGACGACAATTCAACTTTTGCTGAAAAGATGATTTCTGTCTATGATAGTGTAGAAAACATTGTGGGAAAAGGAGAAAATGCTGGTTACCAGCATTTTCTCCTTTTCCCACAATGTTTTCAAAAGGCTACTATTCCAGACCCATAAAAACCAGGGATTGTTTGGGAAAGGGTTAATCTGTACCAGACGTCAAAATTTTGGACTAGTCCAATTGGAAAGCATTTTGTAGATGTCTAATTGAATCGGATTCAAATGATGGAATTTGTGTTTGACAGTTTTCCTACATTGTTCTATAATCTATTAGCCAAGCCCAGGTAGTGTAGTTGGAAGCATACAGGACTTAAGAACAGGATGTTGCTGGTTCAATCCCTGGCGTGGCAAATTTCTGCCTTTAGGGGTGATATTATTATACCCCCGCAAAATGAATGTTTCCAGGGGTATACTGGAATCAGCCTGTCTGTCCAGCATGTCCATCTGTGTGTCCGTCATTATACAAAATACTAGAAATTGCTTGTTTTTGTCAAAGTGCTGACGGGGGTATTAACACTTTACCACACAATTCTGACTTAACAATGCTGAGAAAAAAGCCTTTTGAAAACATTGTAGGAAAAGGAGAAAATGCTGGTAACCAGCATTTTCTCCTTTTCCAACAATGTTTTCTGCCCTTCCCAACACAATGTTCAACTTTTGAGCCATATTTATTTTTTGGTTGGCAAATGCTTTCAATTTGGACAAGATTATAATTTCGTTGCTTGGCAAAGAGGTAAGATTCAGTGACAGCTCTAGTTGAGAGAGGATTCATTCTTCTTGCAATGCTGGTCATTGTTTTGACGACATTTGAGTGTGACAGCAGTGCCAGTGGCTTGAAAAGAATATTATGAGGAGTAATGGTAAAAGAAATTTCAGGAAAACATGGATGGATGCACTGACTGCTGCGATATAACTGAAATGATGTTGAAAAGTGTTAAACACCATAAAATCTATCTAACCTATCAGACACAAAGTCCATCATTTGAACCACATTTACCGGTAATATTTGTTGATGTCTGTCAAAGGTAATGAGGGCCATTCTTTAGTTATTTCCCTTTATTCTTCTTCAGTACTACATTGGTCCTGATAAGAGGATTACTTGGATTTTATCCTTGATTTTCTTGCAGCTATGTTCTTGTGATAATATCGCAACTAAATGTAGTTAGATTATTTTACAAATCAATGTATGTATAGTTCCTGATGATTAAGAACAGAATTTGAATTGAATTACATGCCAGCCTTACACAAACATAATAAATCATTGTCCTATTTATCCCAACATCCCCAAAGGAACCAAGGATAAAAACAAAGGAATACAGGTAAAAGGACCAATCTGTTATTTGGATACCTTTTATAGTGTTTATTTGGTAAGGGAGATAACAAAATTTCCAAGAATGGCCCCAATTACTTGTTATTAGCAGTATCCATTTTGTCAAAATTTCTGTATTCAGTATAAAATCGAATAATCTTTTCAAGGGTTTTCACGGATTGGGTTTGAAATCAAAGTAAAAGAAATCATTAAAAGTTAATATATTCTTTACTACATGTTATTCTATATACTGTGATAAACTAATGCGCACAATTACCCTCTACCAAACAAAACTGGGTTTTTAAAGAACCTGAAATTAGCGACTTTTGAAAACATTGAGGGAAAGGAGAAAATGCTGGTAACCAGCATTTTCTCATTTTCCCTCAATGTTTTCTACCTTTTATGTGTAACACTTATTTTGTCATCTGCAACATAATGATCTAAATCTGGACAAGTCTAAAATGTCGTTGTTTGGTAAAAAGCTGAAAGCTACCATCTTGTAAATTTTCTCTAGTGATATCTACCGTGTATATTTTCTCTAATAACCACCCACCCATCATTCTGATCATAGCCTCTCCTTCAGACTAACTAAGACACAAAATTTTGCTTTGCAAACAAAAATAAAAAAAACAGACAAATACTAAACTAACTAAGCACAGGTTATAAATCGTGCCATCAATAAAATATGTAACTTGCACTTAATCTATAATGCATTTCATTGTTCTGTTCCAAGTTTAACTCTTTAACAGAAGAGAAAATTTGAGAATGGTCAGAATTGAGAGCATTTGCAGACGACAAAATAAATGTGACTGAAAAATTAAAAATTTGTCTCGAAAGGGTAGAAAACATTGTGGGAAAAGGAGAAAATGCTGGTTACAAGCATTTTCTCCTTTTCCCACAATGTTTTCAAAACTCTTTCTTTCTTTGGGTCTTTAAAAGTCTGGATTGTGCGGTAATGGGTTAAGAAATTCAGTCATGTCATTCAATTGGAATACCTGTTTGACCCTTTACCACACAGTGCTGACTTTTATCGACCCAAAGAAGGAAAGCATTTAAAAACATTGTGGGAAAATTCCTACATTTTCCAACCTTTCACAGACAAATCCAATCTTGATCCACATGTAATTTGTCCTTTGAAAATGCTTTTGTAATGGGCAAGTCTACAATGTGTCGTAAAAGGTTCATTCAAAATGTGACAGTAAGCATATGAATCAGTTATCGATAAAAAGAAGTATTAACTCTTTACCAAACGACAATATTTTAGACTGGTCCAAATTGAAAGCATTTGCAGACAACAAAATAAAAGTGACTGAAAATTTGAAATTTGTTTTTGAGAAGAGTAGAAAACATTGTGGGAAAAGGAGAAAATGCTGGTTACCAGCATTTTCTCCTTTTCCCACAGTGTTTTCTAAAGGCTTCCTCAGGGTCGTTAAAATTCAGGTTTGTGTGGTAAAGAGTTAATCAATGTCAGTCTGTGCAGTTTGTGCAGGCTGACATGACATGAAACTTTTTGCTATAAGTGAATTTTTTTGCATGTCAAAGGACCAGTCCAGCTCATGATTTAGACATTTGTTTTACAAAACCGATTTTATGGATCCATAATTATGTGATGGCTGGAATCAAAACATCACAGAGATTTATTAGGCCCCATTTTGCCACTGCAAGGCTATATAGTCCTTTTCACTTGATATAGATGTAAAGTGTCTTTTGGTAAAATCATTGAATCTGGAGTACAAAATCCAGGAGCAATCAAATCATATCATGCAGAAAAGTTTTGGATAAAAAAAAAAAAAGCTGATTTCTACTTTTCTGTATGAGTACTGTAGCATGATCTAAGTTGGTCAGTTCATGCAATTTTTTTCCAACCTAGATTCAGTTATTTATACAGACTTTGTAGATCTAGATCAGACTGCAGAAGAGAATTGCAAGAGAATTGGTAAAAAGCAGAGTTTGAATTGCACTACATGTATATGCATCTTAATTTGAAATGAGAATCTTTCCATTCCATTTATTAACCTGTTACCACACAATGCTGACTTTTAAGAACCGTGAGAAAGAAGACTTGAAAACATTATGGGAAAAGGAGAAAATGCTGGTAATCTGCATTTTCTCCTTTTCCCACAATGCTTTCTACTCTATCAAAGACTTCTTCCATAATTTTAACCACATTCAATTTGGCCTCTGCATAGTTATGTTATGGAATTACCCTTTCCCAGACAACAAAATTTTAGCCTTGTCCAAATTGAAATCATTTGCAGGCAACTATGTCAATGTGGCACAAATGGTACCATTTTTCATTGACACAGTTGAAAACATTGTGGAAAATGGAGAAAGTGCTGGTTACCAGCATTTTCTCCTTTTCCCACAATGTTTTCAAAAGACTTCTTTCTAAGGGTCATTAAAAGTCTTTATTGTAGGGTAAAGGGTTAAGACAAGTAAAACATTTTGTGGTGTGGTAAAGGTTAAAGGACTATAGGGGTTAAACTCTCTATATAACATACTTTAACATTGGCAAACTTTTCTGAAATTGGTATCGGCTCTGGGAAAAAAAAAGTTTATGTCTTAGGCATTTAATCATCACTTCCTCCGCCGCCTCCGCTGGAATAATCTCCACCACCACCACCACCACCTCCGCCGCTTGAATAATCACTGCCGCCTGAGAATCCTCCTCCCGAATAACCACCACCGCTAGAATAATCGCTGCTCCCTACTCCTGAATGGCCACCACCGCTGGAGTAATCACTGCTCCCTACTCCCGAGCTGCCCCCTCCTGCTCCACTGCTTGTATGATCACTGCTCCCTCCCCCATATCCACTCTCCCCTGCAGAAGTAGTGTGGGTATCAGAACTTGGTTCAGGTGGGGCAGGGGTTTCCTCTAGCAGAACCTCTGAAAGCAGGTCATGAGAATCACTACTTAGTAATACATGTACAGACAAACTAACCTATATTCTGTGAGGCAATTCATACTATTCATCGACATAGGCTATAGCTCCCTTAACTCTTTACAAAACAATCCCTGGTTCAGAATAGAAGCCTTTTGAAAACACCGTGGGAAATGGCGAAAAATTCTGGTAATGTGTTCTACCTTGCTGAAAACAGTTTTCAGTTTTGAAGTTACTTGTAACTCTTTACCAAATGAAAAAATTTTAGACTGGTCCAAACTGAAAGCACTTGTGAACAACAAAATAAATGAAACTCAAAAATTGAAATTTGTTTCCAGCTGGTAGAAAACATTGTGGGAAAAGAAGAAAATGCTGGTTACCAGCATTTTCTCCCCACACTGTTTTCAAAAGGCTTTGACGTAAGGGTCGTAAAAACCAGAGATTGTTTGGGAAAGGGTTAATTTGTTGTCTGCAAGTGTTTTCAATTTGGACCAGTCTAAAGTTTTGTTGTTTGGTAAAAGGTTAATTTTGCGTTTAGGTCATGCTCTATTCACAGGGGGTTGAATGCATCTCCAAAACATTGATTGTGATCAATGTTTTAGCTTTAACCCTTGACCAAACAATCCCTGTTTTTACGACCCTTAGATAGACACCTTTAGAAAACATTGTGAGAAAAGGAGAAAATGCTGGTTACCAGCATGTTCTCCTTTTCCCACAATATTTTCTGCTCTGCTGGACACAAATTTCAAATTTTGAGTTACATTTATTTTGTCGTCTGAACATACTATGAATTTGGACCAGTCCTAAATATTGTCATTTGGTAAAGGGTTAAGTAGATATTCTGCAAATTCATGGATCAGTCTATCTCATGATTTAATCACTTGTAAGACATTTTTTATGGATCCATTTTTATATGACGATTTGCTTGGTATAATTCATCAAACAGCCTTTTACCAGAGCATGGTTCATATATATACTGTACTGTGTTCTCCTTTCTCCGTTCACCTCAGGGTAAATAAATTTCACATTTTCGGTCAAGGAATCAAAATTTTTGTGTAATAATCAAATATAAAATCTGAATCAAACTTGTAACTGAAAAAAGTCACTACAACTTGCATCAAAAACCGAGGATGTTTTCAAACCTAACTCACCAACCTGGGTAGTATGGCCACTTTCTCATTTTTCCATTCATTTGATTGAATGTCAAGGCTGGTCGATAAAGACTGATGAATATTCCACACCCTAGTTCAGACGGCCTAGCTTATTCATAGTAAAGGGTAAACACAACCCATTTAGACATATTTAATGTTGAAAAACATTGAAAATTTGCTTTTTATTGTATCTAATGACATATTTTCCATCAAATTATGAAAATTACTCTCTTTTGTTGCATTTTTGTGTCTTATTTGATAGAAAAATACTTTCGATGTAGGATAGGATGTTATGCATAATATCTGACCGAGTAGAATAGAACCAGGGTGGAACAAAACGTCACGAGCGCTTATTCCTTTCGTTTTCGTACATGAACGGAGAAGCGAGAATGAACGGAGAAATGAGAAAAGGCCATACATGTATTTGTTAATCAAGTCTACCGAATGACAAAATTTTAGACGGTCATATGAAAAGCATTTGCAGACAACAAAAGGTAGTCTAAATGATGAAAGTTGTCCTTGATAGGCTTCAAAAGATTGTGGAAAAAAGGGAAAATGCCGATTACCAGCATTTTCTTCTTTTCCAACAATGTTTGTGAAAGCTTTCATACTCAGTGTCCTTAACCCTTTACTGGATGACAAAATTTTAGTCTTGACTAATTTGAAAGCAATTGCAGCCAACAATTTCAAAGTGGCTCAAATGGTGCAACTTTTTTATGATAGGGTAGAAAACATTGTAGGAAAAGTAGGAAATTGTAAGGTAGAAAACATTGTAGGAAAAGTAGAAATGCTGTTCACCAGCATTTTCTCCTTTTCCCACAATCTTTTCAAAAGGCTGTCTTTCAAAGGGTCATTAAAGTTGGCATTTTGCAGTAAAGGCTAAAAAGTCGTGAAAATGTGGTAAAGGGTTAATATTTATTAATGAAATGTTAGTGTGATTTGCACTTTAATGAATATGGCATGTTTGGTGAAACTTTTTTAATATCTGTAGATATGTAACAAAAGTTTTCACATTTCCATACAGACATGAAAGTATCTATGTTGTCTGTGAATGCATTTAAACATTTACCGCACAATCCCAAGTTTAAAATTAATGACCTGAGGATGAAGTCTTTTGAAAACATTTTGGGAAAAAGAGAAAATACTGGTAAACAGCATTTACTTCTTTTCAGACAATGTTTTCTATTCTTCCAAAGTCAAACTTAAAATTTTTTAACCATGTTATTTTGTCATCTGCAAATAGTTTCGATTTAGACAATTCTAAAATTTTGAAGTTTGGTGAAGGGTTTATGTTGGCCTGTCCAGAAATTGGTTGTCTGAATTGAGACAAATGCTGTCATATGGAACATATTTAACTCTTTACTGAACAACATTAATTTCAGACTGGTCCAAATTGAAAGCATTTGCACATGACAAAATGAACCTGATTAAAGAATTGAATTTTGTTTTAGGAAGGGAAGAAAATATTTGGGAAAAGGAGAAAATGCGGATTACCTGCATTTTCTCCTTTTCCCACGTTTTTAAAAGGCTTCTTTCACAGGGGTGTTAAAAGTCGGGATTGTGTGGTAAAGGGTTAATTTGTACTCTGCAAATCCTTTCATCTTTGACAAGTCTAAAATTTGGTTGCTGGTATAAAGTTAACCCTTTTTGATCCCCCAAGGTAGAAGCCTTTAGAAAACATTGTGGGAAAAGGAGAAAATGCTTGTAACCAGCATTTTCTCCTTTTCCTACAATGTTTTCTACCCTTCCCAAATTTCAATTCTTGAGTCACATTTATTTTGTCATCTGCAAGTGCTTTCAATTTGGACAAGTCTAGAATTTTTTCGTTTGGTAAAGAGTTTAAAATTGTTTACCAAACAAAATCATGACTGTATTTGGTACTGAAAAAAAAACTATCCTACATACTTTTCTCCTCTGGTTGATCTGCATGGTCATGTGAAGAATCTGACGATGCAGAGGAGCCGGAATCCTTCCTGTCTCCTTTTTTGGTCTTTTTATCCTTTGCCTGTGATATTACAACTGAAAAATGAAAATTTTATGAAATAAAAGAGCAAAACAAACAAATAACCTTCACAATCAAATTCCACCAAATCAGTTTTTTTTTTGTAATTTTGATGACCAAGTTAATCTTATACATAGTACGCAAGTCAACAATTAATGGAAGATAATCAACTGGTTGTGTGTGGTATAAAAAATCTGTCACTAAAATTGGGTTGTGATGCAGTTGAAAAATGAGTCCAAAGGATAAATTTTAAAAACCGGATTAAACGGCATTTAAGTGACAGATATTTAACATCACACACAATCAGTTAACCCAGTACCACACAATCCCTACTTTTGATTCCCCTGGAAAAGAAGCCTTTTGAAAACATTGTGGGAAAAGGAGAAAATGCTGGTAAGCAGCATTTTCTCCTTTTTCCCGCAATGTTTTCTACTCTTCACAAAACAAATTTTTAGTTTTCAGTCACTTTTATTTTGTGGTTTGCAAATGCTTTCAACTTGGATAAGCCTAAAATATTGTCGTTTGGTAACGGGTTAACTCTTTAGCAAACAGCAAAATTTTAGACTGGTCGAAATTGAAAGTATTTGCAGATGACCGAATAAACATCTAACACTGAAACTTGTTTTGGAAAGGGTAGAAAATATTGTGGCTTCCAGCATTTTCTCCTTTTCCCACAGTGTTTTCAAAGGCTTTCACTCTAAGGGTCATTAAAAGTCATGATGGCGTGGTAATAGGTTAATCCTATTTACAATTTTTTTTAATATTCCTAATTCACCCATTTTTATTCTAATAATTATCAAGAACGGTACAACATAAGGGACACTGGAGAAGTTCTAATAAACATTCTAAAACTTTATTATCACTTGTGTTGATACTATAAATATCATCACTTGTGTTGATACTATAAATATCATCACTTGTGTTGATACTATAAATATCATCACTAGTATTGATACTTTAAATATCATCACTTGTGTTGATATTATAAATATCATCACTAGTGTTGATACTATAAATATCATCACTAGAGATGCTATTCACTGTGAAATCCCAGTAATTCAGATAGGAATATAATTAAGAAATAATCTTCTTTCTATCTTGGTTTATCCTTCAATTAAACTGTATGGTTTATCCTTCATTCTAACATGACACACGAATTCGGCTTCAATAAACCATGTTGTGAGTTATGAGGTGCATTGAATAAACCACTCAGGCTATTGCCTTTATGGATTATTTATTGTGCCTCACAACTCACAACTGTGGTTTATTGAACGATAAACCACGATTGGAGGAAGATCCATTGAATAACTTATTAACTTAATTTATACATAATGACATCACTATGCATGGAATGTTGCAGATTTTACCATGCTTTCCTTGTACTCTGTTTATAGGGCCGAATTCACGCGTCATGTTAGAATAAAAGATTCTTGTTAGTTGAAATGTTAACAATGATGAAAAACTTATTCGTAGATCGAAATAAACTTAAAAAGTCGTTTTCGCGAGCCAAGTTTACGATCACTAAGTAGTGATCGTAAACTTGGCTCGCGAAGATGTTAAAAAGTAGAATCCTACCCTTTTCTCTTTTTCATGTAAAAGCTGCACATAATCATAGCATAGTGTTTCTATACCCTTTTCTTAACCCTTTACCACACAACAAAATTTTAGACTGCTCCAAATTGTAAGTATTTGCAGACGACAAATTACATTAGGCTCATATAGTAGTATTTGTTTCTGACGGGGTAGAAAACCAGTATTTACAAGTATTTTCTCTTTTTCCGATCATTTTTTCAAAGGCCCTCTTTCTCAGGGTGGTTTAAACTTGGGGCTGTCTGGTAGAGGATTAATGCTTTACCACACAAACCCAACTTTTAATGACCCTGAGAAAGAAGCCTTCATTAAACATTGAGGGAAAAGGAGAAAATGCTGGTAACCAGCATTTTCTCCTTTTCCCACAATGTTTTCTACCCTTTCCAAAACAAATTTCAAAGGAGATACCAATGTTGTTGTCTGCAAGTGCTTCCAATTTGGAATAGTCTACAATTATGTTGTTTGGTAAAGAGTTAGATAAGTGCTTTTACATTCTGCCAAAATCTTAGGCATTCAAAACCTAAAGATGAAATGGTTGATACCTTGGAAACATCGCAAAACTAGAAGGCGAGGAAAATGCCCCTCTGCTGTGTATGCAAGTACAATGACAATGTCTTGAATGATATTACATCATATAGCGAGATATTTTGCAGTGGAAAAGATATCCTTCGAACTTTTAAGCAAAAATCATGGCCAGTATATTTTTGGACAGTACAGATCAAGATAAGACTTCAAAACCCCAGCCTGATCGTGGATTACATTACCCTCTTTTGTAGTCAAGCCAGTAAGATAGAAATCATTCCGAGTTTCAGTAGAACGTACTTGTGCTGTCAAAAGACGATGCAATTTTTTCTATCATTGAAAATTGTTCTACTCAGATATATGTGTCGCATGCGGATAAAGGGAAATAATCTGTATCTACACGCTATGAAATACCATTCCAAATATAGCATAATCACACACGGAATAATGTATTAGTATGTATTTGTTGAAATTTCAAGTTACTAAGTAGATCTACACATCCTTGGAACCCAGGTTTAAGCATTGCGTTACTCTCCATGCATTACAGAATGAATTGAAACTAGGTCAAAGAGGATGACTACTACACAGCTATTTGTTTCATTGCGATCACCATTTTTTATTGAAATGTCAATAACTGCAAAATTTTGTCGTTGAAAGCTGTAGGCATATAATTAACTCTTACCACACGACAAAATTTTAGACAGGTTCAAATTGAAAGCATTTGCAAACCACAAAATCAAAGTGACTGAAAAATTGAAATTTGATCTGGGAAGGGTAGAAAACACTGTGAGAAAAGAAGAAAATGCTGGTTACCAGCATTTTCTCCTTTTCCTACAGTGTTTTCAAAAGGCTTCTTTCTCAGGGGCCTCAAAAGTAGGGATTGTGTGGTAAAGGGTTAAAGGAATATTTTGTCATAGTAACTTATTTAGTGCTTGTATTTACTTCTCACTGGATTTAGAAAATATTGACATCATACTTGACAAACAGTTTTGTGCGATATCTAATTTTCACATGCTACAAAAACTCAAATACAAGCATCAAAAAACTTACTACACCATATGTTACGGAAATTTAAAGAACATTGTGTGTACAGGATTTTTTTTTTTCTCAACAAAATCATAAATTATCATAATGTAACAACAGAAAACAAAAGATACATCTGTATCAATTTTTAATTTGTAAATCATACCCTACACATTTTGGAAGCATGTTACATACATTGTGCACATTAAAAATCTACAAAAGACTAACAAAAATAACAAATGTGTAAAATCACACAGCAGGAATGGGGGTGCATAGTTTATGGTAACAAATATTTTGTTCTAGATATTTAATGACCAAGGGTAACCTGAGTCAAGGGCCTGTATTCACCAACCAATCTGGAGAATATTCATAGTCTTTTTCTCCCTGGTTTTCTAAATTTGTAAGAAACACAACTTCTGATGGTGTATACCCCGGTCACATATTCACGGAAGGCCGCCACGGAAGAGCTACGGATTCGTTCCGGCATTGTCCGTGGCAACTCGTACTAGTCTGTAGCTCTCCGTATTGTAACCGTAGTCATTCGTAGTAGTCCTTGTATATCCGTAGCGGTCCTTGACAATTTTTGAACATGCACAAAAATTCGCTACGGATCAAACGACCGTAGCGTATCCTTACTAGTCCGTATTAGACCGTACTGATACGTTCTGGTCCGTATTAAAACCGTATCAGTCCGTACTTATCCGTAGGCCCAAATTTTTTTCAGGATTTGATACGGAGAACTACGTATTAGCACGGTTACACTACGTTTTAGTTACGTTATGTTACGGATTTGTCACGGAAAGTTACGACCTTAATACGTTGTACTACGGAGAGGCAGGGATTCGCACGGTCTTTTACGGTTTACTACGCTGCAACACGACACAGTACGGAACTGTAAGGACCACTATTGTTTGGTAGGATAAATTCAAAATCATGTACTTCAACAAGGGTATTTTTACTCTATCTTTGTAGAATACAACGCAATTGCGCTTTGTTGTTGAGTTCACAATGATGAACCATCAACAATGATGTTTGCAATAAATTGGCGGTAACTGGGTATTGGTATTACACAAAATGTCAAGGCACTGGTCCAGCAGCTTGATGACATACATAGATGTAATAATTATATTTTTATCGTACTACTAATAATACCTTTAATTTAAGGTTACATATTTTATAAAACATTGTACGAAAATGAATAAACATCAGTATTATAATGTGACATTTTATCCAAACAACGATGCTAAACATGCAAGTAAAACGATCAGATAGTACGAGTACATAAAACTGTCACCGTTTCTGGTGGTTCTAACAACCGCCAACGAAACAGGAGGTCAAAGGTTCGAACCCCGCCAGGAGCTTGTTCTGATATGGCTGGTTGGTGAACCGCCAGCTGGTTAAATGTATGGTTACTGGGTGCCTGCCTGGTGCCAGGCTGGTCCTTTCGAAATGGGTGATACTAACTATAATAGGCAAGCACTTTACTTTTAAAACATAAACATTCACGACAATCAGTGTAATTGTGAAATAAACAGCAGATTTTATGAACATAAGAGAAACGTCATATTGATCAATATTTTCATTGAACCCTTTGCCATTCAATCCCTTCTTTTTATGGGTCTGCAACAGACAAGTCAAGAAAACATTCTGATTCTAGGAAATCGAAAAAGATGCTCAAAGTGGGCAATTTCTCCATTTCCCACAATGCTTTCTACCTTATTGTAGAACTGAAGCTCATTTGTAACAAATTTACAGTTGTTGTCTGCAGATGCTTTCAATTTCGTGGAGGCCAAATTTTGTCACTTGTGATGGGTGATTAGGTAATAAAAGACAGAGAATATGTGGACTAGAGATTGGCTTTTACAAAGACCCGTCCATGGCCAGTATGAGGCTCTCATGGCCGAACTTGTTGCATTTTGAAAGTGAGCGGGCTAGAGCATTTGGACGGAATGCTAAATCGTGGTAGGTCCGTATCGATCCGTGACGATTCGTACTACTACGTATCGGATCGTTCTTATTCGTACTAATCCGTATCTGTACCGTAGCAAATCGTAGTGCATCCGTACTAAAATCGTCCTGATTCGTGTCGCTCCGTATTAAACCGTGTCGAACCGTAACAATCCGTATCACTCCTGGAACTGTGACCTACATTTTGACCGTAGATCCGTCGAACTCCGTACTCACACCGTTGTGTATCCGTATTGGAATCGTAGCGGACTACGGAATTTGTCATTTCCGTAGTCATCCGTGAGCGATTAGACCGTAGCTCTTCCGTGGCGGTCTTCCGTGAATATGTGACCGGGGCTCTAGCAAATCAGGATTTGATTTAGCCAATCAAAAGTTGTGTTACTTACAAAAGTAGAAAATTCTGCAGAACAAGACAAAGAATGTTCTTAACCCTTTCCCAAACGACAAATTTTGGACTCTTCCAAACTGAAAGAGTTTGCAGACGACAATTTTAGATTTTGAGAAAATGGCAGAAAGCTCTCAAAAAGGGTAGAAAACACTGTGGGAAAAGGAGAAATTGCTCGTTACGAGCAATTTCTCCTTTTCCCACAGTGTTTTCAAAAAGACTTTTACTGCAGACACGTAAAAACCAGGGTTTGTTTGGGAAAGGGTTAAGATTGGTTGGTGAATATGGCCCAGCAGGTGATGAAGATTCCTTTTTTACCCAATCAAATATTCTCATAGTGGTTTATACAGATTTTTGGCAACAATTTATCAATATCTTTTACCAAACAACAAAATTTTGGCTCCACAAAATTGAAAGCATTTGCAGACAATAAAATAAATATAGCTAATGTGATGATTTTTATCTTTGAAAGGGTAGAAACACTGTGGAAAAAAGAAGATAATGCTGGTAACCAGCATTTGCTCCTTTGTACCACTGTGTTTTTAAAAGCCTTCTTTCTCAGGGTCGTTATAACTTGGGATTATGAGGTAAGGGGTTAATATTTTCTATAATCACTGACAAAGAAATTTCAGAGGAAATATGAGTAGAGAAACGGTCAGACTTGAACCCAAGCTGGACAAGAAGACAAAGCCAAATGACTGTACATTAAAGCCCTGAGTACAACCTTAGTTACTTTTGCAGACTCACTTTTGCACTTGGTTACGACCATTTTCTCATTTTCTTGCAGTTTTTTCAAAAGCCTACATCTTTGGGGGCACAAAAACCCAGGATTACTTGATAAAGGTTTATAATATGATTTTGCCTTGTTTGCGAACCCTATGGACAGATCAAAAACTGAGTTGAATCGCAGTTTTTACCAGTACAAGGCTGGAGTTTTGCAGTGTCTTAGCCAAGGAAACTCTCACAAAAGGCCCAGTGGATTCAGTAAGGCTTAAACCCTGGACCTCCAGGATACTAGTCCTACACTTTACCACTGAGCTACACAGGACCCCGTCATTAAAAGCTGTGCTTTACTTCAAAAGTGAAAGGGATTCAATAAAAAATAAAAAGCAAAAGCTCCGTAAGGCTATAAATTCTACTAAAACCAAATTTAATAAACTACTAAATGAGTGATATGGTGTTACATAATGGAGGGATGAATATTCAGAAAGACATCACATGTAATTTGTTTAAAATTTTGGAGCAAAGTTGGATTAGTATAAAATGTTTTGCGACATTGATGCAATGATTATTAAAAAGGATGTATGAATTGATTATTTTTTTTTCTACAGCTTTATTTCCCAACAATTATTAATTTTTCATCATATCACAAAATTTACATTAGTCCAAATGTAAAGTATTTTCACAAGGCAAATTCAGTCTAGTGCAATAATGATTACCAGAAGTTTAACCCTTTCACACATTGTTTTAAAAGTCATTTTCTGACGGGTAATTAAAACTTGAGATTCTGTGGTATTGGGTGAACAGTAAAATATTCAATTCTTATGGAATGACAATAACACAAAGTCTTAACTACGTGTGAAAATTCCTGATTTTTGAATGCTTACATTTTAATGGCAAATGACAAAATTTGTGATTTTAACATTGTGGATGTTGAATAATGATTGAAGACCACAAGAATATTGCCTGAGTTCTGTTTTGCAAACCTCTCTAAAACTATTGATCTGTTTACCCATTGTCAAGTTCTTTCTGGCAAACAAAGCAGGAACACACTAGTTAACAGTTTCTTTCAAAATGTTTGGTTTCTTAATCCTTTACCAAACAATCCCTGGTTTTTACGGCCCTGAGATAGAAGCCTTTTGAAAATATTGTGGGAAAAGTAGAAAATGCTGGTAACCAGCATTTTCTCCTTTTCCCACAATGTTTTCTACCCAGCTGGACACAAATTTCAACTTTTGAGTTAGATTTGTTTTGTCGTCTGCAAGTGCTTTCAATTTGGACCTGTCTAAAATTTTGTCGTTTGGTAAAGGGTTAAAACTTTAACAATTCCGAATTCATCAGCTTTCACACATGGTGATAATAATCAAAGGATTCAAAGTATTAATGCCATTAGTGGAATGTCTTTTGAGAGGTATCTATCTGCACATGCTTTTCTAAAACATTGCCACAGAAAACTATATCAAAATCTAGACATGACATATAAGTAGAATATGGTACATATATATTGCCCTGGTGTAATACAAATCGTGTAAAAAAGGTTCATGTTACATAATAAAAAAACAAAAACAAATAAACTAGTACCACCAACCATTTTCTTTTCTTACTAGATCTACACTTAAACAAGCTTAAAACATTTGTCAACTCTTCACCTGAGAACAAAATATCCGACTTGTCATCACTGACAGCGTTTACCGACAATAAATTAAATCTCTTATGAAAATCGTTGGATTTTCTTTTAAAATGACAATAAAACATTATGGGATAAGGGGAAAATGCTCATTACCAGCATTTTTTCCTTTTCCCATAATGTTTTCAAAAGCCATCTTTCTAAAGGTCATAATAGCATGAGGATCGATTGGTAAATGGTTAACTCTTTACCACACAGTCCCAACTTTTAACAAACCTGAGAAAGAAGCCTTCTGAAATCATCACGGGAAAAGTAGAAAATGCTGGTAAACAGCATTTTCTTTTTGCCCCACAATGTTTTCTTGCCTTCTCAAAACAATTTTTAAATTTTCAGTTACTTTTATTTTGTCGTCACCAAATGCTTTCAATTTGGACCAGTCTAAAATTTTGTCATTTGGTAAAGAATTAACAACAAATATGAGCACAGACATACACCAAAGCTCCTGTTAGATTAACTCAATCCAAGTTACCGTTATTTTACCACCCTGTAACCCTTAGACAAACATTACAGACCATGGACATAATTACATTTTCATGGACATAATTATACGTGGAAATTCTGCCTCATGCAGGCCACAAAAGGTGATAGTCATAAAGAAAAAGGAGTTTCTTTTAAAAGAAACACAATCCTGAGTTTTCTACTCTTCCCTAAAGAAATTCAATTTTTGAGTCACTTTAATTTGGTTGTCTGATAATGCTTTAAATTTGGAACAGTTCAAAATTTTATTGTCTGGTAAAAAGTTAAATTTGGACGGACAAGTCTGACATTGTGTTTATGGTATACAGCTCACCCTTACAGTGCTGAATATGACCAACAATCTGAGCCCAGAAATAAGACCAAAATCATTGCAGTTTCAAAGCTATTCTAGATCTGAATGACCATGTTAAGTGGACAGTACAGATTTCAGGTTAAATTGCATGTTTCCTGCAGTTTAACCTGATCTACACTGGCTGGAATGGAAACTAAATTTCCTAACCCTTTATCACACAATGATGACTTTAAACGACCCTGAGGAAGAGGCCTTTTGAAAACTTTGTGGGAAAATGAGAAAATGCTGGTAACCAGCATTTTCTCCTTTTCCCACAAAGTTTTGGACTCTGTCAAAGAAAAATTTCATTTGAAACACTATGAAATAATCATCTGCAAGCACTTTCAGGTTTGATAGGTCTACAATTCTGCCGGGTAGTAAAGGGTTAAAAGGCACTGTCATAGTTGACATGTATTATGGGTAAATATGTTCTGACTAATGAAGTAATATTAGCTATGTAAAAATTACTATTAAAAAGTTTAGTTAAAACTCTATGGTAAAGAATATCTACAAATTATGACAGAGAGGAGATTAATATATTTTTACGGAGATTCTGGAGATTCTAGAGCTATCTTAAAATCTGTTGGTCTTTAAACGTAATATGACCAGTTTATAACGGTAGTATGCAAATCGGCAATAGTGAAAATGTGAGTTTGGTATAAGATACAAGTTACAGTATTTAGATCAGTCCTGCTGTTATGAACACATTGGAGATCAGACAAAGTGAAATGATGATTTTACTTTTCTATTTCTTCATTGCCACTTTTTCAGTTAACATTCCATGTATGAATCATAGTATCACTGAGGCAGAACAATCACTGAGGGGCAGAAAAGGGGCTGCTGTCCAAAGTTTTAGGTTAAAAGAATGCAAATCTTTCAATGGACAAGGCAACCATGATGTAACTCTTGAGAATTAAACCTGAATCCCTTTGGTATTCAAGTAATACACATACATGTCGTCTTTCTTGTTACATTATACAATCATTCATGCTAGATGTACCGTCTTCCCGAAAATTGACTATTTTCAAAATGAAAAAATTTTTAGACAGGCCCAAATTGAAAGCATTTGCAGACAACAAATTAAAGGGTGGCCCAATCTGTGAAATTCATCCTTGATAGGATAAAAAACATGGTGTGAAAAGGAGAAAATGCTGGTTACCAGCATTTTCTCCTTTTCCCACCATGTTTTCAAAGGCCTTCTTACTTTTAAGGCCGATAAAAGTCGAGATTGTGTGGTATACAGTCTGATATACAAATTGTCACTTTCAAAATGTTTAAATGAAAATTATTGCCTTGGACCAGTGCATAATGCCATTCAAGCTTGATGTAAGGAAAGTTAACTCTTTACCAAACGACAAAATTTTATACTGTTCCAACTTGAAAGCATTTACAGACAACTAATTAAATGTGACTCAAATACTGAAATTTGTCAGCAAAGAAAACATTGTAGGAAAAGGAGAAATGCTGGTTTCCAGCATTTTCTCCTTTTCCCACAATGGTTTCAAAAGGCTTCTTCCTCCAGGTCATCAAAGGTTGAGATTGTGTGGTAAAGAGTTAATACAAGTGGGTTATACATTGCTCATATAAACACTGGTTAAACAGAGCTCCAGACAGAGGAAGTGATTTTGATTTCAGAATTGAAAATGTTAATTATTCTCCCTTAACCCTATGATTTGGATACATATTAGAATCGACTCACTGAGACTATTCTAATGAATACGCACAACATAGTGTTTGAAAGAGAAACAATAGACTTAAAATACCGTCACTTCGTCTTATCTGGAGCTCCTGGACATTATTATAGTTAGAATTAACAAACAGAAAACAAACCAATTATGCCAAGGAAAGCACGGGAAAAACTTTGAATCCTTGCTAATTTTAACCCTTAAAATGCCTTTTACAAGTTATGCAGCCTTTTCCGCCAGTGTAGATCAAGATCAGACAGAAGAAAAAAGAGAAACACATGAATTGAGGAAAGGGTTAATTTTTTGCACACTGACCAAATTTTAGGCCTGTCCATACGAAAGCTTTCTCTCAACAAATTAAAATTTATAAGTTAAATTGATAAAATTTGCCTTTGAAAGAGTAATGAAAATTCTCCTTTTCCCACAATGTTTTCAAAGGACTTCTTCTTTCAATTACCGTAACTCTTTACCAAACAATAAAATTTTAGACTGGTCCAAGTTGGAAGTATTTGCAGACGACAACTATTAATGTGACTCAAAAGTTATAATTTGGTTTGTGAAACATAGAAAACATTGTGGGAAAAGGAGAAAGTGCTGGTTACCAGCATTTTTTCCTTTTTCCACAATATTTTCAAGAGGCTTCTATCTCAAGGTCGTCAAAAGTAGGGATTGTGTGGTAATGGGTTAAAACTTGAAATTATGTGGTGAAGTGTTAAAATTCAGGATTGTTTGTTAAAAAGTTACTAAAATCAACATATTAGTACAGCACCAAAGCTATAACATGTAACTGGGTAAGATAAGCAAAAGCTGCTACAAACTGTTTCCGAATATTTGTTTAAAAATTACATTGACTTTCAAAAAAAAATAGTATCCTTTTCTTTTTTTTTATCAAAAACACATAACAGAGTATCATATTCATACTGTGCATATTCATGAGTTGATATTTGCATATTCATGAATATTGAATATCCTCCAATTGTCACTGTTGTCCTTAAATCAAATTTCCTTTAACCCTTCACCAAACAACAAAATTTTAGACTAATCCAAACTGAAACCAATCTGAATATTCTAAATTAATCATGACTCAATTCACAATATTTATCTTCAAAGGGATAGAAAATATTGTGGGAAAAAGGAGAAAATGCTGGCTACTAGCATATTCTCCTTTTCTCAATCTTTTCAAAAGTATTTTTCCTTTAAAGTCAGTAAAGCATAGAATTGCTTGATGAAAAGGTTCATAAACACTCCTTGAATTATGATTAATTCTGGTCACAGTCTTTAAAAATGCCGTAATTTTTCTGAAAGCTTTTTTCTCTAAGTTTCACGTTGATGCTTTTAGCCTCTCCTCTGTTCAATAGCCCAACAGCAGCTCTACTTCCCGCCTTCTATAGGGTTAGAACATAAAAAAGAAAAGAAGAAAAGGGAAAAGTTGAAAAAGTCCCAAAACCAAATAATGATAGATAGGTATTCAAGGTAGGTGAAAACCTTGTAGACACAACACCATAGTAAATATGTTACACCATCTGCAGGCAACTATTACCATCTTCATATAACCCGATTCTGACCTTTACGGAGAATATGTAAGAAGGCATATAAACAGAACTCCATCTGTTATTCGGAAGTTATATATTAACCAGAAAGCGCAGGTAATCAATTTAACTCATTACCAAACGACAAAATTTTTTTACTATTCCATATTCAAAGCATTTGCAGACGACAAAATAAATGTGAATCAAAAATTGATTTAAAAAGTATAGAAAACTGTGTGGGAAAAGGAGAAAATGCTGGTTACCAGCATTTTCTCCTTTTCCCACAATGTTTTCAAACGCTTCTTTCTCAGGGCCATTAAAAGTCGGGATTGTGTGGTAAAGAGTTAATTCATTGTGGGAAAAGGAGAAAATGCTGGTCACCAGCATTTTCTCCTTTTTCCACAATGTTTTCAAAGACGTCATTCTCAGGGTTGTTAAAAGTTGGGGTTGTGTGGTAGAGTTAATTCACACATAGGCCAACTATATGAAATATTTCTGTGACCATTTGGGATATAATGCCAAAGGCAGCCCCATGTTATGCCGAGGGTGAAAATAAAATTTTGATTTATGTACGGTGTGTAACTGATGTTGACCTAGGTCAGGTTAAATGAAGTAGCCAATAATTATCCCTACAGAGAATCATATTTACAAGCACTGTATCAAACAGAGAACTTCTTTTAGCAGGCAATTTCTCCTTTTGCCAGTGTTTTCAAAGGTATTCATTTATTAGATGAGAATTCATAATTGCTATCCCGTACTTTACCGTGAAGTTTTTGGACTGTGTCTATCTAAAAACAGACTGCACATTCTGTGTAGTCTGATCTTGACCTACACAGTTTGCAAAAGGTCCTAGAGGCACACTAAGCAACCTAAAAGTTAACTCTTAACTCTTTGTCAAAGAACAAAATTTTAGACTTGTCCAAATTGAAAGCGCTTGCAGACGACAAAATAAACAAAACTAAAAAATTGATAATTTGTTTCCAACAGGGTACAAAACATGGTGGGAAAAGGAGAAAATATTGGTCTCCTTTTCCCACAATGTTTTCGAAAGGCTTCTATCTCGGGGTCGTAAAAAGAAGGGATTGTTTGGTAAAGGGTTAACTGGTGAATAAATAAATAAAAAGAATATTCCAAGTCAGGGCTGAAGATGCAGATAGTGGCAATTTCAAAGCTGTTTCTGTGAAAACAATAGCAAAGCAGCTGACAGAGTGGATCTAGGATTGTACTACACATTTCATTTAGTCTGATCTTCATCGTTAATGTCCATAAAAGCAATCAAATTTCAGTTGACCCTCTTAGTAACCAGTATTTTCTCCTTTTCCCACTATGGTTTTTATCTTTTCAAGCACAAATCCAATCACTAGAGGCAAATCTGTCACCTGTGTGTGCTTTCAATTTGGACAAGTCTTAAATTTTGTGGTTTGGTAAAGAGTTAAACATGGCAAGGGTTAAAGGTTGTTGCAGCTAATTTTTTTGGAGATTATAATTGACCCATCCTCCCCCATGAGAATGTATATTTATATAGTTTATAATGATACTAGGGGCTGAGATAAATGGGAGGAAACCATTAAATTCTATGATCATTACAGTATTCTTCAGTAAAATTTATGTTGTGTATGTGTATATACTCATATTACTTGTTTAACCACTTTTCTCAAAAAAAAAGTCAATAATGTGGTCTCTGAAACTTTGGAGTACCTATGGAATCTGTTGGTAAAAGGATACAAAATGTTGTGGAAACAGCAAGAAATGCTGGTTGCTTGCATTTTCTCCTTTTTCCTTGATATTTGCAATAGCCTTCTCTTTCAGGGTCATTAATTAACCCTTTACTCCATAGATACTCATTTTGATACACTGCTTGTGGGAGCCTCTGGAAAACAGTGCAACAAAAGGTGAAATTGCTCATGACGAGCAATTTCACCTTTTGTCACAATGTTTTCTATGCTATCTAAAGGTGTCATATATACTTAAGAAATGGCTTCATCCTTGCTGTTACTAAGGGTCAATTAGAGATACCATAGGAATGCCTTATGGGGTAAAGGATTAAAGCTCAGAATTGTACGGTAAATTAATGACAGCCTGTATGCAAGATTCATTTTTCATTTCTCTTAAATTCATTTATCATGTTGTTCTCCTTTTCTCCATGTTTTATCGTTGTTATTAAAAAAAAGCTGTTAATAGTGCAAAAATTAGAGTGTCAATAAAAACAGTGAATTGATTAGCGTCATCTCATAGTGTTGAAAAACCAAAAAAGCCAAAACAAAATTTGGAAATACCGGCTACACAAAATCAAACTTGAAAGCGGCCATAGCAGAAAATGCAAAAGCAGAAGTTCTATTTTAAAAGTAACAATATAGGTGCTACAATTTTCTTTCATTTGAAACTCCTTTTTTGATATTAGTGTTAGGAAAAGAAGCCAAATAAAAAAAAACTGAAAATAAAGAAGACAAAAAAATTTAACTTGGACTGAGGTTATGGTGGAAATGTAAAAGTACATATGTAAGTCTAGTTCAGAAATAAGTTAGAGGTGTTCTGTACACTTTCCCTCTATACAGACCCCTTTTAGACATTTATGTAAAAAAAAAATTTTTAATTTTTAACAAATGAATACACTGCTGGAACACTTAAGTCTTTACTAAGTGACAAAATTTTAGACTGGTCCAAATTGCAGACGACAAAATAAACGTAATTCATAAATTGACATTTGTTTTCAGCAGGGTAGAAAACATTGTGTGAAAAGGAGAAAATGCTGGTTACCAGCATTTTCTCCTTTTCACACAATGATTTAAAACCAGGGATTGTTTGGTAAAGGGTTAAAACAATTTCTGTAACTTTTTGCTTTATTTTAGTGATCCCCTCGACTGTTTATTTTAACTCTTAACCAAAATACAAAATTTTGTACATGTCCAACTTAACATCATCTGCAGACAACAAATTAACCCTTTAACAAACAATCCCTGGTTTTTACGACCCTGAGATAGCAATTTCTGTCATATGTTTATTCTATTGTCTGCAAGTGCTTTCAATCTGAACCAGTCGAAATTTTGTCGTTTGGTAAAGAGTTAAAGATGGCTCAATTGACAAAAAGTAGTACTTGGTAAGGTGTAAAACATTGTTGGAAAAGGAGAAAATGCTGGTACCCAGCATTTTATCATTTTCCAACATTGTTTTCCGGGTCTTTGAAAGTGGTTACTGTCTGGTAACTGGTTAATAATTCTTTAGAGTTCCCTAGGCTTATCCCATCCTGATACAGAGCACTTTTTCGAAACATCCCTGTATGGTTATTATTAACTTAATGTCTGGCATAGTTGAATGTGCTGGCTTTTCACTTACTTTTTGGTGCTGATAAAAAGTGAATAAACACAAATCTGAGATTAGTCAAAAATGTATGTGAAATCATAGATTTCATGTGATTGCATGGTTTTTGTAGTAATTATGTGGTTATACAGAAACTTCCTGTTTTCCTTTGTATCTTTTTCAATGTCTTGTAAACATTTGTACCATTTCTAATTCCCATTACAATTATTATCAACAAATTAATTTGTTAACCCTTTACTCCATAGATACTCGTTTCTATGCATTGCTTGCAAGAGCCTTTGGAAAACATTGTGGCAAAAGGTGAAATCGCTCATCACGAGCAATTTCACCTTTTGTCACAATGTTTTCTATGCTATCAAAAGGTGTCATATACCCATAAAAAACGGCTTCATCCTTGCTGTTATTTAGGGTCAGTTAGAGATACCATAGAAATGCCTTATAGGGTAAAGGTTTACTTCATTCATTTGGAAAGGATTTATTGAGTGGTATTAAAGACAAAGTTTACATATTGTATGCACATGAAATATGTAATTCAGATTTGCCAATAAAGTAACTGAAAATGAGCTTTTCATGCTACAGGTCAAAAAACAGGATATGTCTGAAGAAACTTTCCTCGTAAATAAGCAAGTCTTCCTAAATTAACTTAGAGTCCTAAATCTCTGGTTTAGAACTTGATTGTATAATGTAATTTATCAAATCAAATCAATGAATAAATGAAGATACCAATGAGTGATTAACTGGATGAATGAATTTTGTTTAATATTCATCAACAGCTATGGTAATTTAGCACACATGACAGGTGATGTGGTGGTACGAGGAATTGCTATTCTAACAGAACCAATTGAACAACTAAGCTAATTTAAGCCACACAACATAAACATAGAGTTACAAGGATAATGACTGTAAGAAGATCTGTTATAAAAAAAAAATGCTATTCCACAGCTTTTAGTATTACATCATTAGCAATGGTAATTTAAGACGCATAACAGATATTGTAGAGGTACAAAGATAATGGTATTACTAAGAAGTTACTATTTGAACAGAGCTATTCCATGATAAGTTACTATTTTAACAGAGCTATTCCATGATAAGTTACTATTTGAACAGAGCTATTCCATGATATTTTGTATCACAGTATGAGCAACGGTAAATTAGCATATGTGGTAGGTAATGTAACGAATACAAGGGTTATAACAGTATAAGAGGTTGTGTTTTAACCCTTTCCCAAACAACCGATTTTGGACCCTTCCAAACCGAAAGAGTCTGCAGACGACAATTTTAGATTTGGAGAAAATTGCAGAAAGTTCTCAAAAAGGCTAGAAAACACTGTGGGAAAAGGAGAAATTGCTCGTTACGAGCAATTTCTCCTTTTCCCACAGTGTTTTCAAAGACTTTTACTGCAGACACGTAAAAACCAGGGCTTGTTTGGGAAAGGGTTAACAGAGCAATGTCACATTTATCTTTTATTACATCAGTAGGTGACATAATTTAGCGTAAATAGACAGGTAATGTAGAGGTACAAGGATAATTATTACGACAGGATGTACATGTATTTTCAGAGCAATTTCACATTCTTTTGTATCACATCATTAGCTAACATAATTTAGCACAGAGGACAGGTAATGTAGGATTACAAAGATCATACGATTACTGAGAGGTTATTATTTTAACTTTTATTGTAGAAATGTATACAAAAGCGTTGTTGTCTGCACTATTATTTTCTGTATGTGAGTAACTGGCCTATACCATAATAGATTTATATGTATTTTTCTTGTTGATGACGAAAAAATTTCTATAGGTTAAGTCAATAAAATATTCTATTCTGTTCTGGTTACTATTTCAATAGAGCTATTCCACACTTTGTTATATCACTTTTTTGTATCGCATCATTAGATAATGTAATTCAGCATACATGACAGGTAATTTAGAGGTACAAGGATAGTTAAGTAATTTAACTCTTAGATTTTCACTACTTAATGATGACTTCGAACAATCTTAGGAAGAAGCTTTTGAAAACATTGTGGGAAAAGGAGAAAATGCTGGTAACCAGCATTTTCTCCTTTTCCCACAAAGTTTTCTTCTTTAGTAAATAAAATTGCTTGATTTGAGCCACAATGAAATTACCGTCTGCCAATGTTTTCAATTTGGATGGGTCTAAAACTCTGTCATGTAGTAAAGGATTAACCTGCCAACTAAGTTAAACCTTTCATCTACATGTTTCATATACATGTACCACAGCTCCAGCTAGAGGGAGTGATTTTGATTTTAAAATTAAAAATATTCATCATTCTCCATGAAACCATATGTTGTGGATATTCATTAGAATCCTCTCAAAGAGACGATTCTAATGAGTACACACAACATAGGGTTTGAAAGAGAAACAATGGATTTAGAATACCATCACTCCCCTTATCTGGAGCTCTAATGTACATGTAAAATCAAAATCGTATCTGAACAATATTTGCCATAACATTACTGATATTACATCTTGCACGTAAATTAAAACCACAGAAAGAGTTATGAAAACCGTATAGTTACGCAACAGCAAAATCTCGATCATTTAAATCTACAGTTATGGTGTATACAGGCAATCACAGCTGCTGCTGTACTGTTTTCTAGAAAAATTCATCTTTCACGCCTGGTTTTAGAAAATTTAACAGCTAGACAAAATCTATCAAGTGAATCCATCATTTCACTCTTTACCAAATGACAAAATTTTAGACTGGTCCAACTTGAAGGCACTTCCAGACGTTACAATGAACGTAATTCAAAAATTGAAATTTGTTTCTATCTGGGTAGAAAACATTGTGGAAAAAGGAGAAAATGCTGGTTACCAGCATTTTCTCCTTTTCCCATAGTGTTTTCAAACGGCTTCTATCTCAGGGTCGTTAACTAGTCCGGATTGTGTGGTAAAGAGTTAAACATATGATGAAATGCCATGTGATTTGAGGTAATTTGAATATACAGAGTATTTCAAACCTAATCACTATGCATCAGCTATACACGTACTTGAATTATCGAGTTTCTGCTGTACTAAGGAGATAAAGAGTTAAAAAAGGTTTTATACCATACCTGCAGCTCCAGCAGTCAGCAATGGCTTCCCTTCTGGTTGACCTGCTTCTACAGAAACAAACACAAAAGAAGAGAAAATATTTTTATTTCTTTTATTTGTTTCTTTTAGCCTGTTTCAATTGTATGTTTTTCAAAAAAGATAGGGGTAAACAAGAGCACTGCATGCCGATACCAATGCTCAGCAATAGGTGCTTAATTTTCAGCGAAAATTCCAAGTCCAAAAAGGGACATTACTGTGTCCAAAACATTTTGATGGTTATCTCTTACAATTACTAGCCTTTTTTCTTTGAAAACAGCAGTGCAAAACAACAATTGTAAAGAAAGAGTTCGAGCAAAAGATACAACATGAAAATATTGATGTGTAACATCAATGGTGCTGCAAATCAGATGTTTCTGAAATAAGGCACAGACTCCATCACAGCCATTCTGGGGTGAAATTTAATATAGATGGAGCTATGAAAAAGCAGCTGTAGAGATAGGTACAAAATCAGTTGTCATTTGACAACCAATAAAAGAAAATAGTTTTGAAATTAGGTTCTAAATTACAGAATTGATAAACAAGAGGGCCAAGATGGCCCTGGATCGCTCACCTGAATTTTTGAGATGACCATAGTCTATTTTTTTTTTGAGGTATTGAAACATTGGAACCAAATTTATAATTTTGCCAAGCAATTTTCAAACGGTCACCTGTAAAAGTCATTTCGAAATCTGACCATCAGTTTCAAAAAGAAGAATTTTTAAGAATTCTTCATTTCTGTATAAGAGCAAGTAGCCCCCATCCATGAGAGCCATGTTTCTTGATGGATCAAAATTTACGAACAAGTTTTGAAAAGGGTCACCCAAGGAACAACTCTCTGAAATAATTTCAAAATCTGACCAGGGGTTTCAGAGAAAGAGAATTTTAAAGAATTTCATCATGTCCATATAGTGCAAGTAGCCCCCATTCACAAGAGCCATGTTTCTTGATGGATCAAAATTATATGTACAGCTTTTGGAAAGGGTCCCCCAAGGAACATCTCTGTCAGATTATTTTAAAATCTGACCATAGGTTTCAGAGAAGAAGAATTTTCAAGAATTTCTTCATTTCCATATAGTGCAAGTAGCAAAAAGATACTAGAGCCATGTTTCTTGGCCAATCAAAACTTTGCGAACAATTTTAGAAAAGGGTCATCCAAGGAACATCTCTGTGAAATTATTTCAAAATCTGTCCAGCCATTTCAGAGAAGAAGAATTTTCAAGAATTTCTTCATTTCTATATAGTGCAAGTAGCCCCCATTCACCAGAGCCATGTTTCTTGACCAATCAAGATTTCGCGAACAATTTTTGGAAAGGGTAACCCAAGGAACAAGTCTGTGAAATTATTTCAAAATCTAACCAGCGGTTTCTGAGAAGAAGAATTTTTAAGAATTTCTTCATTTCTGTATAGTGCAAGAAGCCCCCATTCACCAGAGCATTGTTTCTCGACAGATCAAAATTTCGCGAACAATTTTTGAAAAGGGTCATCCAAGGAACATCTCTGTGAAATTATTTTAAAATCTGACCAGCGGTTACATAGAAGAAGAATTTTTAAGAATTTCTTCATTTCTGTACAGTGCAAGAAGCCCCCATTCACCAGAGCCATGTTTCTTGACGGATCAAAATTTCGCAAACAATTTTTGAAAAGGGTCACCTAAGGAACATCTGTGTGAAATTATTTTAAAATCTGGCCAGCGGTTTCAGAGAAGAAGAATTTTTAAGAATTTCATCATTTCTGTATAGTGCAAGAAGCCCCCATTCACCAGAGCCATGTTTCTTGACGGATCAAAATTTCACGAACAATTTTTGAAAAGGGTCACCCAAGGAACATCTGTGTGAAATTATTTTAAAATCTGGCCAGCGGTTTCCGAGAAGAAGATTTTTAAAGAATTTGCTAAAAAATTCCATTTCGTTGCCATGGCAACCAGAGTTTTTGACGGAATCAAATTCTGTGAACAATTTTTAAAGAGGACCTCCCAAGGAACATTCCAGCCAAGTTTGGTCCAAATTGGCCCAGCGGTTTAGGAGGAGTTGATGTTTAAAGAATTGTTGACGACGCACGACGCACTGACGCACGACGCACGACGGACACCGGGTGATCCTAAAAGCTCCCCTTGAGCACGTTGTGCTCAGGTGAGCTAAAAAAAAAGGGTGTAAAATGACCAAAGTGGTTACGCAATTATCAATGTGAGTACAAAATGACCAAAATAAAAGAGTAAAGGTAGGTACAAAATGGCTTTGGTACGAAATGACCTAGTTATGAAATGACTGAAACCAAAGTTGACAATATAGCTGCCTCCATTGGTAGTTTTCAAAACCGAATAAAAATTTAGTGCAGCCGCTCATGCAGCGTAACAATAATACACAAACCTTTAGACTTGTATGACACCATCTCTACATCCGGCTTGTTGGTACCTTGTTCAGCCCTTACTTCCATACTTTTCTTGGCCCCTACTGAGAGAACAAAGTAGCATCCATAATGTACATTGTATAAACATGGTAACCACGTTTTTACCTTTTCCCGCCATGTTTTATCTTTTCAAAAATAAATTTTAACCTTTTATTCACACTTATTTTGTCGTCTGCAAAGGTTTTCAATTTTTTTTTTTTTTTCCCAGACGGTTTTTGGCAAGGGTAAAACCCGCTGTCATAGTCCCCAGGTATGAATAACTGATTTTCAACAACTATGCTATCTATCTAGGTTGAGAAATTCTTGCATGCGGCAGCTTTTTCCTTGATATGCAAGGTAAACAAAACTTGATTCCTACATGTGACTAAATAGTTCCTCCATGAATACCAAAACAAAGCCATCTTTCCATGAAAAGTTGTGAATATCATAAAAATAAATCATTTGTCAGGTATTGTTTTATTCATCAATGACTAATTTTTGGCTAGGGGCCATTGGCACTTAGTCTTAGTAACCACGTTTCAAACCTTTGCACTAAAGCTGCAGTCACTCTTAACATCATGTATAAATACATGACACCCTTCAAAACCGCCTTACACCTTACAAGTTCACACGAAAGAGGGCGTCAGTAACTACACAGACCAAGAAAGTGCAAAAGAAAATATTTTCAGATCAAACGTTTTTATTGGTGTTTGTTTGCATGATGAATTTTGAGCATAGGGCACCCTAATTGGGATTTGTGTGCCTTTCATCGCCAAAGTCGTACCGATTCGGACCCAGCTAACCAGTAGTTGATCAGCAGAGAGACACAACCTCCCCACAATGAGGTCATACCACACCTATGCATGTTGTTTTCTGGCTTTCTCAAACCAGCACTGACACAACTTTCTGTCCAATCCACTGACTATCATTTTTGAAAGATGTGAAAATAATGACAAATGAACAAAGCAGGTAATCCAACAGGGCATTGTGTCTTATTATACAGAGTTAAGAATAACAAGAATAAAAAACCTGCGATTCTCATGTTGAATGGTCTGCAAATCAAATTACATGTATCTCATTACATTTTACCACACAATTCTGGTTTATCTCAACCCTAAGCACACTGGCTTTAAAAACACTGTGGGAAAAGGAGACAATGCTGGTAGCCAGCATTGTCTCCTTTTCCTGCAATGTTTCTTATCTTATCACTGAGCTTAAGCTCATTGGTACCAATTCCTAATTTGTCATCTGCAGATGCATACAATATGAAAAAGAGTCCACAAATTGTTGTTTTGGAAAAGGCCAAAGAGTAATATAAAATAGATATGCACAGATGAAGCTTTTTGCTGGTGAAACCCAATGACTTTATCCTTTCCCACACAGTGATGACTTTTGACGACCCTTGGAAAGAAGCCTTTTGAAAACATTGTGAAAAAAGGAGAAAATGCTGGTAACCAGCATTTTCTCCTTTTCCCACCATGTTTTCTGCCCTATCAATAGACAATTCCACCATTTTAGCCACACTGAAATTGTCATCTGCAAATGCTTTCAGTTTGGACAGGGCTAAAATTTTGACGTCTGGTAAAAGGTTAAAAAAATGGAACTGCTGAGTCTGTTCTTACCTCTAGGCATGCCTGCACTTTTAGAAGTTCCTCTATTCGGGCTATTTTTGACATAGCAATAGGCTACAAGCAGTATAATCAAAAAGACACAGGCTAAACAAATTCCTACAACCACTCCAGTCACCACTGTCTGAGTCTCACGGTTTGTTTTCTCTTCTCCATGGTGATAACCTAAAATAAGAAATATTCTGGGTTCTTCTGAGGTAGAGATCTGTAGACATTGTCAAACTGAATTATAATGATTGATTGATTGTATGGTGTTTAAGGCCATTTTCAATATTAATTTCAGTTGTATCATGGCAGCCGTGCATTCCTGGAGTTTTCTTTTATCAGTACTCCTTACGATTTCCTTCCCAAGCCATCGGCTGCTTTCCCACATGATCATCGTCGAAACAATGGTCAGCGATGGTAGAGGAATGAATCCTGTTGCAGTTACTGTAATCAATCCTCGGAAAGAAAATTGGCCGAGCCAGAGGTCGTAGCCAGGGATAGAAACCTGGACCCCGTGTTCAAGTCCTGCACGCTAACGACTGAGCTTTCGTGGCTCAGTCAAACTGAATTATAAACTGTAGTATTGCTTAACCCATTACCACATGGCAAAGTTTTACACCTATCCAAAATGAAAGCATTTACAGATGACAGTTTCAAAGTGGCTCAAATGGTGCAATTTTACTTTGATAGGTTAGAAAACTTTGTGGGAAAAGGAGAAAATGCTGGTTACCAGCATTTTCTCCTTTTCCCACAAAGTTTTCAAAAGGCTTCTTTCCCAAGGTCATTGAAAGTCGGCTTTGAGTGGTAAAGGGTTAAGGGTATCAAGGCTTGGCTGCAGTTGCTTGATTTCCAGTGGAAGTTCTATAACCCTTTACCACAGGAGAACATGAGCTTTGTAAAGGGGCGCATAATTATATGCCTGACCAAGCCAGTATACATTATTCTTCAATTATGGATTCATAAAACCCATTTTGACCAACAACTGAATGAATCATGAGGTACACAGGTTCTTAGACATGAAAAATATTTACCAAATGCAAAAAAGGATCAGCCCCAGTTAGTCTGTATGGGGTGCAAGCTGACCTGGGTGGTTACTTTTAGCAGATGCATCAATTCTCCTTTTCAAAGAGCTGGCTCATCAACTCTTTACAACACAATCCTGACTTTTTACGACCCTGAGGAAGAAGCCTTCTGAAAACATTGTGGGAAAAGGAGAAAATGCTGGTAACCAGCATTTTCTCCTTTTTCCACAATGTTTTCTACTCTTCTAAATTTAAGTTTTAATTTTTGAGTCGCATTCATTTTGTGGTCTGCAAACATCTTCAACTTGGACAAGTCTAAAATTTTGTCGTTTGGTAAAGAGTTAACTCTTTACAACACAATCCCGACTTTTAACAACCCTGAGAAAAAGCCGTTCAAAAAACATTGTGGGAAAAGGAGAAAATGCTGGTGACCAGCATTTTCTCCTTTTCCCACAATATTTTCTAACCTATCAAAGCCAAAAATCATGAGAAAATGCTGGTGACTAGCATTTTCTCCTTTTCCCACAATATTTTCTAACCTATCAAAGCCAGAAATCACCATATTACCAAGACTTAATCTACAAGTTGCCTGCAGATGCTTTGAATTTCGTCCAGTCCAAAGATTTGTCATTCGGTAAAGAGTTAACCCATTATCACACAGCCCCTACTTTTGAGAAAGAAACCTATAGAAAACATTATGGGAAAAGGAGAAAATGCTCGTAAACCAACATTTTCCTCTGTTCCCACAGTGTTTTCTACCCTTCACAAAACAACTTTCATATTTTCAGTCACTTTAATTTTGTCATCTGCAAATGCTTTCGATTCGGACAAATTTGTTGTTTGGTAAATGGTAATGACTTAACCCTTTACCAAACAATCCATGGTTTTTACGGGTCAGGAATAGAAGCCTTTTGAAAACATTGTGGGAAAAGGAGAAAATGCTGGTAAACAGCATTTTCTCCTTTTCCCACAATGTTTTCTACCCTCTCATATAGAAAAATCATCTTTTTAGCAACTGTTAATTTGTCATCTGCAAAATGCTTTCAATTTGGTCTGGTCCAAAATATGCCGTTCGGGAAAGGGTTAATCTGTCTGCTGCAACTTTGTCTGAAGATAACCATTTGACATACCCTTAGCATGATTGACAACATCCTCAAAGCTTAGACTCTTTGCTTGTCCACGATATCCACACTCATTGTACACATCAAGCACAAACTTATAACCAGGCTCCTTCGGGTCATACACGTAATCTACCTCGTGTTTCAAGGTCATGTTCATTGACTCCCCCTGAGTGCATACAGGGGTAGTCATAAACTCTTCGGTGCTGTCGATGAGCTAAAACAGAGGTGACCGAGGTGATGGTGTTACAATACTAACTATGGTTCTGCAATATTATACTACAACAAAACAAATAGTTTTTTGAAGCATCTATTGTTGACTGTTCACCTATTTACCACACAATTACTAGTTTTAACTCTTTACCAGACGACAAAATTTTGGACAAGTCATTTTCTTCTTTTCCCAAACTGTTTTCAAAGGCTTTCTTTCTCAGGGTTGTTAAAAGTCGGGATTATGTGGTAAAGAATAAATGAATATGAAGAAAAAACATTTGAAATCATTGTTAGAAAAGGAGAAATTGCTGGTAACTAGCATTTTCTCCTTTTCCAACAAAGTTTTCTATCCTTTCAAAGACAACTTTCTGAATAAGTTAAAAAACAGTGTGAGAAAGGGAGAAAGTGCAAGAAATATCGTTCAATCTTACAATTCAAATCAATAATGCAGGTGGTATTCCCCCACGTTCAAACTCATTATCATTTTAGGCACACTTAATTTTTCATCTGCAGTTGTTTTCAATCTGGTCCAGTCTAAAAATCCATGTTTGATAAAGAAGCAATTTGTAGCCTGGAACTGTCTTCAATTTGGACAAGTCTTGAATTTTGGTGTTTGGTAAAAAGGATTTGTGTACATTACAGACAATTAATTCAATGTGTCTCAAGTGTCAAATAATGAGATTTGTTCCTGAAGGATTTGATTTAACCCTTTACCACAAGACAAAATGTAAAACCCATCCAAATTCCAAGCATTTGCATACCACTATTTCAGTGTAGGTCAGATGATGAAACTTTCCTTCGACTGAGTTTCGCGGCAAGGACAAAATGCCCTAATATGCCTAAAGGGGCTTCTCAGTGAAATGGGTTAAAATCTAGAACCCCTGCAGATATCAAAATTCTGACAATCACATGCACAACTACACATTATAGAGATTCACTGTATTTAGTTTGAACTTATTCCAATGAAAACTGTAGGAGGAGTTGTGAGCACAAGGAATTCCTAACGGACAAATGAATGGACAGAAGGATGGATGGACTGAGGCCGTAACATAAAATGACCCTCTCGGCGTATAATAATTGTAGGAAAAAAGGTGATTATTTAAATTTTCTTCTTTTCTACCTGTAACCTATGTATTCAAAAGCCTCCTTCTTCAAGGTCATCAGAAAGGTAGCATTTTGTATGGTTAGCTTGTATGGTGTTTAACACCGTATTCTTCATTACATGTATTTTAGTAATACTGCAGTCAAAGATGCCAGTACACCTATACATGCTTTCCTGGAGTTTCTTTCACAAGTACCTCACCATAATTGAAACAATCTTGAGGTGAGAAAAGAATGAATCCTTTTGCAACTAGAGCTATCACTAAACGTGATTATACCCCCCACCAGGTCCTTGTCACAAAAGCAGATCTTTGTTATAGAATGCAGAACGGTCCAGTACAAAAGTAAGAGTTGAAAAAAGTTCAAGGGGAGACAATTCTGTAACAAAACACAGTATGGTCATGAAAATCGCACAGGCACAACTTCATATATAGGAAGCCCGTGTGTAAATTTGAGTTCAGGACCTGAAAAACTGTTGTAGTATTGCTACAGAGAAAATTGTGTCTACCGACAGACGGACAGTTGGACAGCCATGGCGATTCCTTTATGTCCCCCTCCACTACATTGTGGGGGGTTTAGTTACTATCATCAATTCTCAGAAAGGCTAAGCAACAATTGACAGCAGCCCCCTTGTCTGTGTCACTTAACTCTTTACCATATGGAAAAAATTTGGACTGTTCCAAGTTGAAAGCATTTGCAGACGACAAAATGATATGACTCAAATACTGAAATTTGTTTTGGGAAGTATAGAAAACATTGTGAGAAAAGGAGAAAATGCTGGTTACCAGCATTTTCTCCTTTTCCCACAATGTTTTCAAAAAGCCTTTTTCTCAGGGTCGTTATAAGTCGTAATTGTGTGGTAAAGAGTTAATATAGAATAAGACATCAAATAAAACAGACAATGATGAGTTAACATACCTGTGATAGCGGTCCAGATGTTATCGATAAACTAGCAAATGTCGAGTTGAAAAAAGCGTACTTCTCAAATGCAAAGCATACGTGGCACATTCCTTTAGTGTCTGCCGTTGAGAACTTCAGCGAGCAGGATGCACCTGGGATATTGCCCATAGCAACAATGGTGGCCTGAGATTCTTTCATGATGGTCTGTGTTGAACCACAAACTTTTGTCTGTCCGTCAATGTGAATGTTCATCACTGAAACAAAAATAAATCTTACTCAAAACATTAAGGCTTATACGATACATTCATCTATCCTGCTTTGCTCCTTATCATATCTTGCTGAGTGAAGGATTGATTGATTGATTGATTGATTGAATGGAGTTTAACTTTTTACCGCACAATCCCAACTTTTTACCGACCCTGAGAAAGAAGCCTATAGAAAAACATTGTGGGAAAAGAAGAAAATGCCCCTAACCAGCACTCTCTCCTTTTCCTGCAATATTTTCTAACAGTTCAAAGTCAGAAACCATTGCATTAACAAGATTTAACCCTTTCCCAAGCATTCCCTGGTTTTTACGGGTTTTGAAAGTCCTGTTTGCTACTTACTGAGCTACTAGGGCTCGGCTGCCAAGTGAAAGAGTTCCATAAGTTATGTACATGGCTTAACCTATTACCTTACAATCCCTACTATTGACGACCCTGAGACAGAAGCCTAGAAAACATTGTGGGAAAAGGAGAAAATGCTTGTAACCAGCATTTTCTCCTTTTCCCGCAATGTTCTCTACCCTTCACAAAATAAATTTCAATTTTTGGTCACTTTTATTTTGTCATTGGCAAATGTTTTCAATTTCGACAAACCTAAAATTTTTCAGTTTGGTAATGGGTGAACTCTTTACCATACAACAAAATTTTGGACTTGTCCAAATTGAAAAAATTTCCAGACGACAATATAAATATGAATCAAATATGAATCAAAAATTGAAATTTGATTTGCATGGTTAGAATTTGAAAACATTAAGGGAAAGGAGAAAATGCTAGTAACCAGTATTTTCTCCTTCTCCCACAATGTTTTTAAACAGCTTTTTTTTCCAGGGTCATTAAAAGTCTGGGTTGTGTGTTAACAAGTTAAAGTAACAAGCTAGGGTTCCTTTTGAACAACCACTCCTAAGAATTTCCTTGTCTTCTTTTCCAGAATTTTCTATATCTGAAAGCAATACAAATTCTGATTAGCTTAACCATTTGGTTGATCAATACAACTTCTGATTAGCTAAATCATTTGGTGATGTCAAAATTTTCTCATGCAGCAAGAACAACCAAGGTCCTGTTAGTTTCAAACAAAATTTGCTTAAGTTTTACATGTACGTAACCATGGCATTAATTTGCCACGAGATGGGTTTTAAGGATCTTGGTCATTTTAGAAAATATTGCGGTAAATCAAACACTTCCTGGAAAATTTATCTAGATAGAATGAAAAGATAAAATTTCACAGTATGTAAATTATGTAATATTGTTTTGTTTTGTTTTTCAGTCATGAGTATTATTTTATATGCTTGCAACACTTGTCTCTGAGCTGGAAAATTTACTTTTGTAATAAAGTTAATCAGTTACCAAAAAAAAAAAATAAAGGAATACTTTAAAAGCATGTATATATAATTAGCTAAAAACAAATGAAGAAATACCTTTGCAGCTAGCCAGGGTCCAGCAAAGTGAGGTCACAAACAACAGGCTCAGAAGGGTATTCATCTTGGTTCAGTCTGCAAAAACACAAAAATTTAAATCTATTAACATTTAGTAGGTATAAATCTGGTGATAGTCTAAGATCTCTAAATATACCAGTATGTATTGTTTTAAGTCATTTAAAACAAAGTTTATTCCTCAAGCTGATAAGTTAGTGTGACTTGCTGACCCTTTGCAGACATTACTGATCAAGATCAGACTGTACAGATCATGCAGTCTGATCTTGAATCTACATAGTTCAATAAGGAGATTACATATCCCTTAACCCTTTACAACACAATCCCTGGTTTTTACAACACTGAGATTGCGGCCATTTGAAAACATTGTGGGAAAAGGAGAAAATGCTGGTTACCAGCATTTTCTCCTTTTCCCACAATGTTTTCTAGCCTGTTAGAAACAAATTTCAGTTTTTATGTTACATTTAAGGATTTTGACATGGCAGTCACAGGTTTTACTACCTTCAGTCTTAAGGTCTGCTCCGATGCTAATTTTGTTTCTGATCTTCGCTAGTATCGGAGCAGACCTTCAGACTGAAAGTTAGGTTTTACTGTTGGCTTCGAAAAGTCTCATTTCACTTACTAGTATTAAGCAGGTCAAAGGTTGAAGTAAAATGAATCACTGAGACTCCGAGATTGCTTCTTGAAGTACACATTTACTACTTTGGTCTTGAATGGATTGTTGAATCTAGTAATTTGTTGATTCTTTTCTTTAATTTTGTCTGTTTTTTTTTTCCATGGAATTTTTTATGGAGCAGTAGACATACATGCAGATCTATATGAAGAGTTGATTATTGACTAAACACCAATCAACATGTGTATGGTGAATGCAGAGGTGCGGTAGGCTGTTCTAAGTTTCATCGCGCGTTTGGTAACAAGTTTGCGCAGATCTATTTATAGCCAAGATGGCGCATCACCCGCCTTTTCCCCACCCACATCTATTTAGAAAAGTGAAGGCTAGAGTTATAGAAGCTATTCTCCTTTTTTCAGCAATACGCTATATAATTGCGACAGTAATTATCACGTTTAACTTTCTGGACACGCGGTTGGGTTGGCTTAGCAGCAATACTAGTTGTAAATGCCTACAACATTTCTACGAACGTACAAGCGAACGAAAAACGTAAAGCTTCATTTGACCGTGACGACGTGCATATCGTTTTAACTTAATAACATAAATGTCACAGACGGCAATAATTCAAATTATCCATGTGTAAAATGCCGACTCTCCAATGCAAGATACCCCCTGGGACAGATGGAAGACTGTTTTCGTGACGGTAATAAATTCATGTTGCAGCCGAAAAATGTTGGTGGAGAAACGTCATACGCGTATTCTTTCACGCTTGAAATTATCAAAAAACAGGTCTATATATCAAAGTTTGAAATTTAAGGTCGTTCTTTTAGGAATGCGTAAATGGCAGCCCTTCATCGACCTCCTTTCATTTGAAAAAAAAAAAAGAAGCGAAAACAAAGATGACATTGCAGGGACTACTTTTTTTCTGTGATATCGAGGCCGTAATGCGGATCCAAAACCCAGTCATTCCTTTTGATGTTGTCCTCTTCTCTTCGCAAACTGTGGTTCGATACGTGTAGATCTACTTGCACTGGTATAGTAATTCCTTCTGTGCTAGGTTTCAGTTAAAAAACAACAGTATATTTGTGCTAGATCTTTAATTTTTAAGGTTTACTATCTGGCTCTGATAAAGCTATACGTGCAAACGGTTTGTTTACAGGTAAACGCTCCGTCATCAGAACAACAATCTTTGACCCGTCACGCTAAAAGGGGCTATCTGAGAATTGCGAAAAGTATCGACCCCACTTTTCGCTTTTATGATATTTATAGTATCAAAAGTGGCCTTTCTACCCTGCAACATGACATGTATACAATCTTTTTTTTTTTATGCTGACCCGCACTATCTTTGATCTGTTTTCATCTAATTGATGTACAGAATTCCGAGATAGTCCATTTTTGCGTGACATGTCACATTTTATTCTTTCAACTGCCAACCGATCCAAAACTTACAGAGCAGGTATTGTTCGAAATGTACCTTCTAAAACTTTAAGCAAAACCGCCTTGACATCCAAAATCATTCGTCTATCAAAATGATATTTTACTTTTCTTTTAGTTTGTAGTATGAAGGTCATTACTAGATCTAGTATCCGTCATCTATTTCAAAATACTCATATTGGTTTCTAGAAATATCTATTAAAGATCTCCATTTCAGTTGGTAAAAATAAGAAAAAAAGTCGCGTGGGCATATGCATATAGACAGAGTTCGTATTCATCAATCTTTCCACAGAATATTCCCAGAAGTTCCAAGACAGACAATCTGATTCGCTATACCAGTCAGAGAATAAACTTGCCTCTCCCTCTCTTAGAAAATCGGAGTTAACCCTTTCCCAAACGACAAATTTTAGACTCTTCCAAACTGAAAGAGTTTGCAGACGACAATTTTAGATTTTGAGAAAATGGCAGAAAGTTCTCAGAAAGGGTAGAAAACACTGTGGGAAAAAGGAGAAATTGCTCGTTACGAGCAATTTCTCCTTTTCCCACAGTGTTTTCAAAAGACTTTTACTGCATACACGTTAAAACCAGGGCTTGTTTGGGAAAGGGTTAAATATAGACTTGTTGGCAACTACATGCCGATCTACATTATATAGGAGAGGCATTGTGATACATACATCTTTACTCATTACCAAACGACACAATTTTAGGTTTGTCCAAATCGAAAGCATTTGCAGACGACAAAATAAAAGTGACTGGAAATTTGAAATTTGTTTTGTGAAGGGTAAAAAAATCACTGTGGGAAATGGAGAAAATGCTGATTACCAACATTTTCTCATTTTCTAGAGGCTTCTCGGGGTCGTCAAAAGTAGAGATTGTGTGGTATTGGGTTAATCCTTATCCTGTTTAACCCTTTACCTAATATGCCAATTTGAGGCTCTTCCATTTCAGCAGCAAAAAAAGATATGATGTCAAATATATGGATAAATGATGATACAAATATCTGACTGACTAGAAAACATTGTGGGAAAAGGAGAAATTGCTCGTTACGAGCAATTTCTCCTTTCCCACAATGTTTTGCAAAGCTGTCTGTTGTTGATACGTCAAAATGAGTATCTATGGAGTAAAGGGTTAATTCTTTACCAAACGACAAACTTCACAAAAAGCGACTTTTCCAAATTGAAAGCATTTGCAGGTGACAAATTAAACGTGGCTAAAAAATTGAAACTTGACTTAAAAAGACTGGAAACATTGTGGGAAAAGGAGAACATGCTGGTTAACGGTATTTTCTCCTTTTCCCACAATTTTTTCAGAAGGCTTCTTGGGGTTCCTCTGGGTCGTAAAAACCAGGGATTGTTTGGTACAACCACCACAGTATTTATGATTCGAGTGAATTCATGAAGTGTTCAAGAAGGTTTGCAGTTTCCAAGAAAATGAGAAATACAGTCCCGGAAACGTGTGATGACTGGTCGACTAAATTGCTACATGTCAGATACCATTTCGACTTACATGGCCCAGTCTGACGGTTCATCCTTTCCTCGCCAACGTCCCTTTTCCAGACTGTTAAGCACGACTTACAGACCTATTACGGACAGTGTGGATCAAGATCAGACTGCACTGAACGTGCAGTCTGATCTTTGATCTACACTGTCCGATAAGGAGATAACTTTCTTCCAAAACTTTTGAAATAGCAATGTTTGGGTTTTTACCATCCTCGGATACCCCGGGGTCTCCCTATTTGCTACGCTACATCGACCCCTGGGACAACTGACTAAGAAAACTTTGAATCAGCCGCCGAAAATTGATGCGCAACGTCATAGCGTACAGTCCACTCGCCCATCACAAAATGATGATGGAACCAATGAAAAGCCAGCATTCGGCCAGCGGTAAAGCGAGGGAAATTCAATTAATTGTCCCAGGGGTTGACATTTTCTGTGCATGTCATATTCTTCGAAGATTCGACTGTCTTATATGACGCATCACTACTAGCCCCAAAAGTATCAATACGTTTGAGGTGAAATGAGACCTTCTTTAGCAACAGATTTCTCTAAACTGGTGATCATAGTTGAGTGAAATGCACGAGGTAGCGTTTTATTGGGTAAACCTTTATTTCAGTTTGAAATTCAAAAGCATTATCTCTCGCTAGATGGCATTCTATAAATACTCATCTATCTGATATGGGCATCCTGGGTACAGAGCCGAACCACTTTCCTACGCGACAACCATTACTTTGAATTTAAAACAGAAAAAAGGTTTACCCAATAAACCGCTACCTTGTGCAATTCACTCAACTAAGATCATCAGTTTAGAGAAATCTGTTGCTAAAGCAAGTCTCATTTCTCCTCAAACGTATTGATACGTAAAAGCTATTTTCAACATTGCTACTTTATAGAGCGTAATATTACGGTCAGCCCGCTTTCGGGGCTAGTAGTGATGCGTCATATAAGACAGTCGAATCTTCGAAGAATATGACATGCGCAGATAATGAATTCAAAAGTAACGGTTGTCGCGTAGGAAAGTGGTTCGGCTCTGTACCCAGGATGCCCATATCAGATAGATGAGTATTTATAGAATGCCATCTAGCGGGAGATAATGCAGGGGTTGATGTAGCGTAGCAAATAGGGAGACCCCGGGGTATCCGAGGATGGGTTTTTACTATCCACTTGAAAGTTTCATGTTAGTTATTTAGCGGGATAAAGTCTAAATTCAAAACGTCCGGTTACCATCGTCATCTCCTTCTCTCCTACAAGTTTTAAAGGCCTACATTCTCAAAACCTTTGAAATATGGCATTGTTAAATATAAAGTGGTTGAACGGGATTTGATGGGCGTTTTATGTTGTTTTCGATCTTCTATCATTTATATCACGCCAGGACAGTGGACACTAACTTATCCTTCGTATATTCCCGGGGTTTCTTTAATCAGTAGGCCTACTTCTTGCCAACTACATGTAGTACATTCTTTAACCCTTTATCGTACTGTAGTCCAGCTTTTTAGCGACTCTGAATGAAAAATAAAGCTTTTGAAAACATAGTGGGAAAAGGAGAAAATGCTGGAATCCAGCATTTCTCCTTTCTCGACAATGTTTTCAACCCAACAAAAAATGAATTTCAACTTAAATAATATTTGTTTTGTCGTCTGCAAATGCTATCATTTTCTATAAGTCTAAAAATCTGTCGTTTGGTCAAGTGTTAAACGTTAGTACATGGACCATGCTTTTAATGCTACTGGCTTCTTTTCCAGCCAAAAAACAAAAAGACATGTCTTTCAAACAATGGTGAGCGGTGAAAGAGAAATGAACCTTGTCGCAAAGCCATTGTTTATATCAATCATCTTTCCAGAGCTTTTAGCTTTTAGTTAACCCATTACCACACAATCCCTATTTTTGACGCCCCTGAGAAAGAAGCCTTTAGAAAACATTGTGGGAAAAGGAGAAAATGCTGGTAACCAGCATTTTCTCCTTTTCCCACAATATTTTCTACCCTTCACAAAACAAATTTTAAATTTTCAATCACTTTTATTTGTCGTCTGCAAACGCTTTCAATTTAGACCAGTCTGAAATATTGTTGTTTGGTAATGGGTTAAATCAGCTTGACGTGCATTCTAGGGTCTCATTTGCCTCTTTTTATATATCGGACCATAAAATTTTTCTAACTCTTGCATATTGAAAACGTTTGTAGAAGACAAACATATGGTTTCACCCTTTACCACACAGTCCCGAGTTTAAACGACCCTGGGAAAGAAGCTATTGAAAACATTGTAGGAAAAGGAGAAAATGCTGGTAACTAGCATTTTCTCCTTTTCCCACAATATTTACCGCCCCCCACAGGACAAATTTCAATTTTCTGAGCCACTTTAATTTTTTCATCTGGTAAATGCTTTCAATTTGAAGAATTCTAAAATTATGTCGTTTGGTAGAGAGTTAAACGAGTCGCTGTTTCAATCAACAGCTTAGTCCTAGCTAGAAGACCCCACGTACGTTATTTCACATTTTGACATTCATCTAACCCAAACATGCAAAAGAAAAGTAAAATGTGAAATGTCCAAAAAATAAATGTTGAACGGCAAACAAGCATGTGTACGTCTCAATATTTGGACTATCCCCAGCTAGGCCAACTTCTTTCCGAGAGTAGATGATAGTCATTGCAACAGATACCTCGCTGTAGGCTTTACTAACCCAAACTTCTTAGATAAGCCCCTGTATGAGGGTCTTTTTTTTTTCCAGACTGAAAATGTATGTTGGGTTAAACCGGCGCTGAAAGCCGATAAGTTACTATCTTCAGACATAAATAACCTACATGTACAAATACGATCTATATAGAAAGAAGGTTATCACGTATCAATACAAATAGATCTACAACAAAAAGCCAGACGAGTAGGCCTATATTTAACCCATTCTGTCGTTCTAGATCTGCCTCAGGAATTCGATATGAAACTGACAAACTTATTCAATATCCTGCTAGATTTATAAATGAATGAAATCTTTACCAAACAACAATTCTAGACTGGTCCAAATTGAAATCATTATCAGACGATAAAATGATTGAATGTAGCCAAACCCAAAATGATGATTTGTCTTTGGTAGGGTAGAAAACATTGTGGGAAAAGGAGAAAATGTTGGTTACCAGCATTTTCTCCTTTTCCCACAATAGTTTCAAAATGCTTCTTCCATTGGGTAGTTAAAAGTCGGTATTGTGTAGTAAAGGGTTAATCTCAAGATTTCCAGTGAATAACGAAAACACATGTATTCTAGTTCACGATTTAATTATTTCCCTTGTCGGATAAATCTCATCGTATCGGAAAGTGTTGACCCAAGATCAGACTGCACGTTCTGTGCAGTCTGATCTTGATCTACACTGTCCGCAAAAGGTCAGCGAGTCGCTAGGCAGCCTAAAGGCTAACACACCAGAAGCAGACGAACATTGTGTTGTCTGTCCTACATTTGCATAAATCTCCTCGTCAAGGTTAAAATAACCTACTGTACACCAACACAACATGTACTATGCAAATCACGTTATATGTAAAACGATCTGTAAATAACATTCCTCGGATATTTTTTTGTAGTAAATGACCCGGTATATTATTAACTTGTTAAATGAAATAGTCCGGGTACAACCGGCAACTACAGATTTTGCGATAGTTACCTCAAAAGTCAAAGGTTATATCCAACCGTCTTAGACCACAGCACGCTTCCGGTACACAATATGAACTGATCCAGCCTGTTGCACTCGAAATACAGTTCTAAATATAAATCCGCAGATGTTTACCCTTTACTAAACAGTCCCATATTTTTACGACCCTGAAGCAGATGGCTTATGACGAAATTGCTGGAAAACTAGCTTTCCTTCTCTTCCCACGATGTTTGCAGTCCTTTCAAGACGGACTCCTTCATCACATTTGATTTGTCGTCTGCAACGAAGCAATGGTTTCACGTCTGCTAGCGGGTTTAACCCTTTGACCCGAATAAAACGAATTCGAGAAAACAAATTCTGCTACTAGTCAGTGTCAGTCATAAACTCTTTACTACTAAGGACATCGGACGCTTTTATGAAAGTGTAGATCAAGATCAGACTGCACAGAACTTGCAATCTGATCTCTGATCTACACTTCCATCTTTTTATTTTAGATTCAGGCCAAAATGTCTGTTCATCTTGCAGAGGAACTCTATTTATATAGCCAATAAAAAAGTGTAAATTGTTTACTTGTACCTAGATCTACTGAAAGAGCAGAATGTAATAGAAACAACAGCTAAGATAGGCACTGGCAGGCTTTTATCACTTACACTGCTAAAACTAACATCAAACATTCAAGTCGAAAGTAAAATCCCAAATAGACTACATATATATTGCTAGATCTATTTCAGAATTATTCTTTGAGGAAAATGTATCCGTAACGGACAGTGTAGATCCAAGATTAGACTACACGTTCTGTGCAGTCTGATCTTGATCTACACTGCCCGCAAAAGGCCAGGGAGTCGCACACAGAAGCCGTAGGGTTAAGTGAGATCCGATGTACTGCGTGTGAATCAATACACTTCTTGGGCGAAAGTAGATCATAATTACACATATTCTTTTTGCATTACGGAAGAAAATATAGATGTGGCGTTTCTTGGATATGTGAGGGATTGATTGATTGATTGTATGGTATTTAACGCCGTTTTCAACATTATTTCAAATATATCGCGGCGGCCTGTGCACCTATCCATGCTTTCCTGGAGTTTGGAGTTTATACTACCAGTACTCTTTACTTTATTATTTCAAAGCCACTGGCTGCTTCCCCACAGAACCATCGTCGAAACAATGGTCAGCAGTGGGAGAGAAATAAATCGTGTCGCCGCCAATGACTATCATCAAAAAAAGAAATAGGACGAGCCGGGGATCGAACCCGCCTTCCCTTGTTTTCATGTCCTGCAAGCTGCCGACTGAGCTACCGGGGCTTCGTATGCTATTGACAAACCAAGCCCCTGTAACTCAGTCGCTAGCCTACAAGACTTGGGAACAGGGGGTCGTGAGTTCGACCCACGATTGATGATAGTCATTGCGACAGGATACATTCCTCTGTCACATTTAATTATTGTCTCAAAAATGATTCTGTGGGAAAGCAGCCAGTGGCTTGGAAAGAATATTGTGCGGAGTACTGGTAACATAAAATCCAGGAAATCATGCATAGCTGCACTGGCGGCCGCGAACTGAAATAATGATGAAAAGGGCGTCAACCCATTACCACACAATCCCTACTTTTGACGCCCCTGAGAAAGAAGCCTTTAGAAAATATTGTGGGAAAAGGAGAAAATGCTGCTAACCAGCATTTTCTCCTTTTCCCACAATTTTTTCTACCCTTCACAAAACAAATTTTAAATTTTCAGTCACTTTTATTTTGTCGTCTGCACTTCCTTTCAATTTGGACAAGCCTGAAATTTTGTCGTTTGGTAACGAGTTAAACAATAAACACCATGCTACCAACAAATCAAGCTATTGATGAATGAGATCGGCTCTGCCATATGGAAGTTAAATGCATCGTCGATATCTTGCTAATATCATAATTATGGGTCTATAAAAATCCATTATGTCTATCAATTGACTGAATCGTGAGACAGAATGGCCCTTTGGCATGTAGAACATTGACCAGTTATAAAAAGTTTCGACTCAGATCAGCCTGCGCGAACTGCACAGGCTTAGCTGAGTCGACACCTTGTACAGATGCTTAAAACCCCTTTATTAACCCTTTACAAAAAAAACCTGGTTTTTACGACCCTGAATAAAAAGCCTTTTGAAAACATTGTGGGAAAAGGAGAAAATGCTGGTAACCAGCATTTTCTCCTTTTTCCACAATGTTTTCTACCCTGGACCCTGGAAACAAATTTTAATTTTTGACCTGTGTTTATTTTGTCGTCTGCAAGTGCTTTCGATTTGGACCAGTCTAAAATTTTGTCGTTTGGTAAAGGATTCACGAAGCATGGTTCAAATTCTTTTCTGGTGTTGTGTGAAGGTCTGTATGTATAACCTCTCACATGTGCCCAGCCGAGATATTATAGAACTATAACTCTGTGATAGCTTGCTTTGTACCAAGGATCACGGACATGTATTAAGACCCCTTTTGTCACAGTATAGCTTATTCATAAATGCTTCAAAACTGAGGCGATTTCAAAAATCACAACAACTGTTTTTACGGCAAAAAATGGCTTCAATATATGATCAATATATGTGCAAAGTTTCAATACAATTGAAGGAAAGCTGTAGGAGGAGTTCGCAACAAAATTACTAGTATTTTGTACACAGACGGACACACAGACGGACGGATGGACGGACACACGGTCGGATATACGAACAGACAGGCTGATTCCAGTATTCCAGTATAACCCCCTTTCCCCCCCCCCCCCCCCCCCGAAAAAAAAATCATTCGTTTTGCGGGGGTATAATAATAAGCTTCTATGAAATGAAAAAAGGAAGTGAAATCAAAATACAACTGATCGGCAGACAAACGCGTCAAAGAACGAAGTCCAACCTTAAAAAGGTCCTCGCATTAAAAAGATGTCAATGCAAGCGCCTATATTTTTTTTTATTATCAGAATATGGGAGCAAAACAATTTATTATGCAAATCGAGTTTCGAAACTTAGCGCAGGAAAACCCCAAGGCAATAGTAGAGGAAACAAGATTGACGTCAACGTTGAGAACTCGTCACATGACTTAAGGAGAAACACTAAAGCATGTGACAAACAATTTCCCTCTTCCGTCATCGCTTCCCAGTTGAAACAGTGCAATATAGGGACAGAAGATATTTACAACAGTTTCATAGCGTTTGACAACAGTGTTGGAAAAGAAGAAAATGTTGGTGACCTATGTTTCAAAACAATGCCTGCTATCCTTTACTCAAGACAGCACTTTACGAAGTTTACGTCAACACTAGATCTTATTCTACAGTAGACTCCTGTGAAACAGGAAATCACACATGATCGTAAAGTGTCGTCTCGGATCAGACTGCGCGGACTGCGCAGGCTGATCCGGGACGACACTTTACGCAAATGTCCGAATGTCCCCTTTTTTCGCGTGTTGTAGGCCATATACACGAATGTATTCAAATGGTGGGAATCGAACAAGTTCATTGTTTTCCTTGTGATAAAAAAGTTCAGCCCATTATAGCTCTAAGCACAATTGGGAATGGTTCTTGTAGGCACTGTAATTCAATATCAGGCTGCACTGAATCCTGATTGGTTAAGCCCGCCCGGGTGGCTCAGTAATGAGACTGTCGGACTCATGACCTGATGGTTGTGAGTTCGATACCTGGTTGAGGCGTACTTTCTTTCCGGCGTATTTTCGCCTCTCACCTCTGCTGAAGCATGTCAGAAAAGTAGTCGGTGGCTTTGGAAAGAAAGTTGTGTTAGTACTGGTATGAGAAAGCCAGGAAACACATGTGCGTCACCGACCGCCACGATATGACCTTAGCTGTTAAAGTGGCGTTAAACCCCAATACAACCAACAACCTGATTGGTTAATGATGGTTCTCGAGCAAAACCAAAATTGATGTATCCCGACAGATTCTGGTATAGAAACGACACTTTACAGTTTGGCATCCTTTTTCTTAAACAACAACAACAATGATAAATATCGCATGGCGTAATGTTTTCGGCGTAGCTTGCTACGCTCACAATTGACCTACTTTTTGGAAATGACATACCCCGATGACTAAATACTAATTTTTGATTGGTTGAAATAGTAGACATTTTTATTCTGCGGACCCCTGCGGCATATTTACTGGCACAATCATAACGACGAATTTTGAAGATCCTGGGGGAGACGCCTTTTGAAAACATTATGGGAAAAGAAGAAAAGGCTTGTGATCGAAAATGTTTCTACCCTTTTCGAGGCATTCTCCTACAGTGGACCAACAATGATATCCATCTGCAAATGCATTCAACACCTGGACAAGCCAAGATCTATGTGACGTTTAGAAAAGAGTTTATCCGTGATAATGCAACTTTTTCATACACATGTAACTTCTTGAACAAATATCTGCCTTCTCTGTGTTGATAATATGGAGACCATTTGCCCTTTGGGTTTTAAGTGCGACTTCTCTGACCTTATTAGGACAGTGTAGATAAAGATCACACTGCACAGAACGTGCAGTCTGATCTATGATCAACACTGTCCTATACGGAGATATTTCATTCCCCAAAGGATAAACTTGAAATAGTAACATTAGGGTTTCTACTATCGGCTCTTGAAAATGTCATTTCATTTCATTTTTTTTCAAGCAGGTTAAGGGTTAACTCTTTACCACATGCGAAATTTTTAGACTGATCCAAATTGAAAGCATTTGCAGACGACAAAATAAACGTGACTGAAAAACCTAAAATTTGTTTTGGAAAGGGTAGAAAACATTGTGGGAAAAGGAGAAAATGCTGGTTACCAGCATTTTCTCCTTTTCCCACAATGTTTTCAAAAGGCTTCTTTTTCAAGAACGTAATTGTATGCAAAGGGTTAAAGTCTTTCCACGGTTCTATCAGAACGAGGCTGGAGCCTAAATAACTACAACTCACAAGAATCACAGTTGGTATAAAAACGAAGTTGAAAATCTTGTACGTGTATCACGATCGATATATAAAACTATATCGATCGAATTTCAATCACAAACCTTCACCGAAGGAGCCCTCGTGTTGAATGATTTATAAAGTCTCGTAAAAACTTTTTTTTCTTTAATCATTGCAGGCTTACATGTCAAACACTCTTCTACCAACTAGTATTACGTAAACACACACCCCGCACTCATCAGCCAATTCTAGATTCATTTCTGTCACGAGATACGAGAAAATTATCATGATGATTTTGGAAAACAATCGGCCTTAAGGTAAGACCTGTGTAATGCACTTCCGGTGAGCATTAGGCAAAAATTCTAATTGGTTTATAAATAAGGATAAATAAGGATTTATGCAGAAATAATATTTTTGCACATTTCTAACGGATCAGAAATTCCGTTTATATGTATCTTGAAATTATTTTTTGATACTTTTGTTAGGTTTCTGAAAAGGGAGGTAATTATTATTTCTTTTTGAATTGAGAATATAGTGGTTTTAGATTTATAAATGATAATTCAAAGAAGGAAAAAATCAAATGGCGAAAGTAGTTCAATTATACTCATTTTTAACTAAAGCTAATTTTGCAGGATGATATTTTAGCGGATATAGATCTAGCTGTTTTCCATTACACAGGTTTTACCTTAACCCTTATCCTGCCATATATAACTATAATTTATTTTTTAAATTCGATATTAATAACTCAAGAATAGCAACTTTAAAGTTATGTTTTCTGGGATTTATATCTCCTTATCGGATACTTTAGATCAAAGATCAGACTACACGTTCTCTGCAGTCTAATCTTTATCTGACGTCGATCCGTAAATAGTTTAACGCAAATTGCTTATTCGTGCACAAAGCTGACATTTGAGATCAAATTGTCGCAATAGTTTACCCCTTTCTTGCTATAAACAGAAAATTCACCATTTGGATGAACTCTCTCTAGATTTTTACCTCACAGATTGTTTGTTGCATGCAAGTGCTTTCAATTTGGACAAGTAATGAGTTAACTCATTACCACACGAGAAAATTTTGGACTCGTCCAAATTGAAAGCATTTGCAGACGACAAAATAAATGTGACCGAAAAATAGAAATTTGTTCTGGGAAGGGAAGAAAACACTGTGGGAAAAGGAGAAAATGCTGGTTACCAGCATTTTCTCCTTTTCCTACAGTGTTTTCCAAAGGCGTCTTTCTCAGGAGCGTCAAAAGTAGGGATTGTGCGGTAATGAGTCAAACAGCTTTCAAGCCGATAATATAACCCCGATCGTTCCTATTTCAAAGTTACAGTTTGGGAGAAAAATATCTCTTTATCGGACAGTGTAGATCCAAGATCAGACTGCGCGTTCTGTGCAGTCTGATCTTGACCTACACTATCCACAAAAGGTCAATGAGTCGCGCTAAGCGGCGTAAGAGGGTTAATTCACTTAACTTCGTTGCCCCTTTCTTATTCGTTCGTTCGTCTGATCTTTGCTTCCTGTTACAAAGAAGAAAACCTCATACCTTTCTGTTTACTATATACAACATTAAATCCACGTTATGAACTCGATCACTATCCTTCGAAAGCACGGTAAATGTTTATTGAAAGTCTATGTGATCCTGTGGTGATTACTGTACAAGGTCTGCGGGGACAACCCCTAGACCCTTGGACCCCAAATTTGAAAGGTAATTTATCTGTGTAGGACCCTTAAGGGCAAAATCGATAATAAACCTGTCTTAAAATTCATTATCATTATTGCCATCCTTTACAAAACAGTCCTGAGGCGTCGTATGTGGATCGGCGGTAAACTGTGGGACTTGTACATTGCAGGCACCGGGTTCGGGTCTCATTGAAAGCAAAGGGATTTTCGTGGGAGTGTCCTATATAGGACGAGACACCACAGAGCCCAATTGTAGTACTTGTGAAACCAAAGAAGTACAGAGCATGTGAGCAGTCGGTGTGAAATGACAAAAATGATGTTGAAAAGGGCGTAAAACACCATTCAATCAATCAACCTAGCAATTCCGTGTTTTAACCCTTTCCAAAACAATCCCTGGTTTTTACGACCTTAAGATAGAAGCCTATTGAAAACATTGTGGGAAAAGGACAAAATGCTGGTAACCAGCATTTTCTCCTTTTCCCACAATGTTTACTCTCCTATCCAATACAAATTTAAAATTTTCAGTCACGTTTATATAGACATCTGCAAATGCTTTCGATTTGAACCAATCTAAAATTTTGTCGTTCGGTAAAGGGTTAACGACTATATTATAGGGATGGTTTTGGAAAGCAATGTGAGAAAAAATTAATAAGAAAGCTTTGTGATGACAGTATGTGATAATAACTGTTTTTGAAAAGTGAAAAATAAACGTGTGCAGAATGGAGAGCTTAAGTTGGGATACCAGATAAGTTCTATACAAAACATATCCCGCGATTTGACGACCCTGAAGAAGCCGGCTTTTGAAGCATAAATATTATTATTTCAACCTCTCTTCTTTGTATGCCGTTTGCTGCATTTGCTATCAGGTTGGAAAAGTCTGGGCCTTTACTGTCTGGTACAGAGATAATAAACCATACATTTTCCGAGAGAGAGAGAGAGAGACAGGCAGAGAGAGACAGCTGTTGCATTTTCCTCGATGTTTCCATAGACATGTCTCACAAAAAAATCGAATAACATAGATCCACGGCCGGACTGCAAGTTGTAGTCGATCTTTGTCTACAAGAGTCCGTGGCCAAGGGTCAAATACTGCAGTGCCCAAAAAATAATTACGTATGTTGGTCAATGGCTCAGTCAATATTTACATTTACAGATGAAATAACCCCGGGGTCAAAAATATAACACTAGAAACGTCAATGCCTCAACAAACTATGACTGAATGTCAAATATTATCTATACCTTCCCATTAGCACAAAGTCTGAAGTCGCTATTTCAAAAATTTAATTTGTAAGTCGTAAAAGTTTATGAAGACATATCTACATAGTTGAGGACAGAGTCTAGATCTGTACCAAGGTAAAACATCGAAGATGGGGAAATTAGACTTTCGTTTATCTAATATATCTTTTCACGCAAATAATGGTCAGATCTCGACCCTCTCCAAAGCGACAAGTTTTCGATTCGTTCCAATTCAACACATCTGCAGACAACAAGATTGGTACAAATGAGCTCTTACACAGCTCTCTAAAAGAGTTGAAAACATTGTGGGAAAAGGAGAAAGTGCTGGCTACCAGCATTTTCTCCTGTTCCCACAATGTTCTTAAAAGATCTCTGTTTTAGGGTCGCCAAAACCTGGGATTGTTTGGGAAAGGATTAAATCTATACCAGATTTTGAAATGGTAGACTTCTTTTATTTAAAATTACAAACAACAAATTTAATGAGGTTAAAATGGTTAAACCCGCCTTCTTTAAATATCAGACAGAGTGAAGATCCAAGATCAGACTACGTTTCCTGTACAGTCTGATCTTGATCTACTATGTCCGCAAAAGCACTGAGAGACGGACTAAGCAGCCTTGTACCAATAGACTGGTCCAACCATTTTACTAATGTGACATAATAAGTCTAGACAAAGTTAGACAACCAGTCAATATTTTTCAGTTTTCATCCTGTAATCTCGTTCATTACGAAAAAAAGCATAATCAGTGGTTTTCCGGACGATATACTGTTTTTATCGCTTAACCCTTTACCAAACAATTCCTGGCTTTTTCGGCCCCGAGATAAAGGCATTTTGAAAACATTGTGGGAAAAGGAGAAAATGCTGGTAACCAAGTGATTTCAATTTGGACAGATCTTAAAGTTTGTCGTTTGGTTAAGGGTTAAAGTGCTAAACTGCTTTGGGGAAGACGGTTTTTGGAACATAGAAGGGGGGGGGGAAGGGAGAAACCAAGTAGAATGGTATTTCAGAAGATCCAGAGTTCGGGAGGAGCATCGACCTTTCACATAAGATGTTTCACAGCAGATCGAGTTATGAAAATACATGTATTCACACTTCCTTGGAGGAGAACGATTGGGAAACGTGGGACGGAGTTCTAGGCTTTCCAAAAACAAACCAAGGATCCCAAAGCCTGAGTGCCAAGATCGTACGATCCTACGTAAAAATGGTGCTAATCTTGAGTCTTGATGACGAGCACTAGTCTAAGGAACGTAGGCCCTGAATACCAAGAGACAGAATCCTACGACGTACCAAGGAGGCTACATCCAAGGTACTGAATTAAGGTGTTATATTAAAAGCCCTTCATCCTGTGAACCACAGACTAAATCCTGGGTAACAAAGAGACTTAATACGAACGAACCTTGACCATGAGTACCAAGAGGCCTAAATCCCTTGAAGGCTAAAATCTTAGGTACCGAGGCGTCATAATCAGTTATACTCATGGCGCTTCTATTACTACTATACCAAAAGGGCATAAATTCTGAGTACCAATTAGCACAATTCTGGATATCAATAGAGCATAAAAGTCCTGAGTACCCCCAAAAAAACGGTATCCGACGTACCATGCAGCCTTCATCCTGAGTAATATAGAGCCTTAACCCTGCGTATCAATAAGTATGGCTAACCTTCTGGGCATCAAGGAGGCTAACTCTGAACAGAGAGCCATGAAGGCTAAAGTGACATTGAAGAAAATGCTTTATTTCTTTTAAATTCTAATTCACCTAAATTCTTAGTTCTTAAGAAGCTTAATTCCTGATCAGGATTGGAAAGTCCTCGTTTCCGAATACCAAAACTCTTAAGAACCAAAATCTTCTAAATATCAAAGAGCATGCACCTTAGGTACCAAGAAAACTAAAATAAGGTGCTTAACACGTCTACCGAGAAGCAAAATCCTCATTATCAAGGACAATGAATCCTGGATAGATCATTTATATCAAGGTGGCAAACTTCACAGTACAAGACAGGCTAAAGCCTGAACACCGAAGATGCTACATTCTTAACCCTTTCCCAAACGACAAACTTTGGGACTAGACTAAATTGAAAGCATTTGCAGACGACAATTCAACTCTTGCTGAAAAGATGATTTCTGTCTATGATAGGGCAGAAAACATTGTGGGAAAAGGAGAAAATGCTGGTTACCAGCATTTTCTCCTTTTCCCACAATGTTTTCAAAAGGCTACTGTTCCAGACCCGTAAAAACCAGGGATTGTTTGGGAAAGGGTTAAAGTACCGAGAAGGCTTAATCCATGTGGACCAAAAAGTCTAAATCCTAAGTACAAAGGAGGCTTAAGTCTTAATACCTAGGAGACTTAATCTCAAGTTCTAAGGTATCTTTAACTCGTCAGAGTGCCAGTTTCTGTATTCATATTACTTACGATCTTTAAAACTGAGTACCAAGGATCCTAAATCCCGAGCAGCTCAACATGGAGAGTAAATCCCGAGTACCAAAAGAGCTTAATCTTGAGTATCGAAGAGCTAAATCCTGAGTTCCGAGGAGCTAAATCCTGAGTACCGAAGAGCTAAATCCTGAGTACCGAAGAGCTAAATCTTGACTGCCGAGGAGCTAAATCCCGAGTACCGAGGAGCTAAATTCCGAGTACCGAGGAGCTAAATCCCGAGTACCGAAGAGCTAAATACCGAGTACCGAAGAGCTAAATCTTGAGTACCGAAGAGCTAAATCTTGAGTACCGAAGAGCTAAATCCTGAGTACAAGGAAGTCTTCATTCTCTGTATAAGAACATACGCATGTGCAGGGGCATTACCTGAGGGGGTATATGACCTTCAACTTTGAGCAGCTTCTCATTATTAAAGTAAGTTTACTGAAAGACACTTTCGTAACAATCACCATTCATTAATGCACAGGGTGGTTATGGTATTAAAGGATAACAATGTATATGAAGCAAGATCGCCAGAACACCAGCAAAACGGAGGGACAAAACAGAAGTTGTAGTGGAAAAAGGAAGTCTTACTTTAATCATCCCTTTACTCACTTGATAGACCACTGGGGCCATTTTTCTCAAATATTTTTTAAGAAATAAAGTGTGACTATGTTGCAGATTATAAGTGCATTATGTTTTTTAATCATTATTTTGACTGTCATTAGAAACATTCATTTACAATTAACTGGAAGATATGCTTTTGAAACTAGATGTATGTGACACTGTCCCATAATCGAAAGCAAAATGAAAAATTGAGACAAGCAAATTAACCTCGTGTGTTAACGGCCATGGAGAAAACCACTTTAAATTAAAAACACAGCGGGGAAAGGAAAAAAATATAGAATCGCAACATTTTTATCACCTCTCCAATACAAATATTGTCATTTGAATAACATTACAATCGTTGTATGTATGTTTTCTACTTCAATATGACTGTAATACTGTTGTGTACAGAGCTAAGGGTGTTAAGGTCACCCAACTCGTGAACGTAGCAAGACAGATCTAGTCAATGAGTTCTCTGTAACAGTTTGGCCTACCCGCAAAGAAATCATTCTCATGCAAATTTTAACTATATATATATTTGAAACTAATTTTCTCCTGACGTATGAAAAATTGGTTTTCAAAAGTATTAAATTACTAAATTCCTCTCACCTTATACAGGTAATCTCCCGATGAGACGCTCTTTCCACTTAACCCAGATCTCGAGAAGTCTCGCGTTGATTTATCAATGGTCACACGTGACTTAGCATAAGACAACTGAAATTAAAGCTTTTCAAGATGTTACAAATCATAGATACGATACTTTGCAATCAACTAACAAGACAACTGCTATTCATCTTGCAAATTTGCAATATTGCAAAAAGGTACAAAAGTGCTCACAAATTTAGGCACAGCATGACTTACATTCAGCTTTGTGTATTTTTGTTTTGAAAAAGAAAAAAAAAAATATATATATATATTTTCATATATTTTGTAATAAACAGAATGTATATATGTATAGATTTTGTGTAAATTTCTGATCCTTTCCCGCGAAAATATTGTAATAATTTTGAGGATGTGAACCCTCATTTTTGTCAACAAAAACAAGAAATGTCACCTATAAGGAGCAAACTTAAGCCAAGTCCATACTATGCTACTTATAATCACGGGATGGAAATATACTCTTATTTTTATAAACTGCCATTTAACTCCTAACCAAAGGGCAAAGTCTAAATTGAAAGCATTTGGAGACGACAAATTCTATTAGAGTTATACTATTTAAAAAAAAATTGTCTGTGAAAGAGTAGAAAACATTATGGGAAAAGGAGAAAACGCTGGTACCAGCATTTTCTCCTTTTCCCACAATGTTTTCAAAAGGCTTCTATCTCAGGGTCATAAAAACCAGGGCTTGTTTAGTAAAGGCTAAATAAAGTATCAAAGTTAGTCAACAATAGAGAAAGGTATAAGCTAAACTGTATGACATTGTGACAAGGTTATTTGTACTCCAATATTATTTTGTCCATTCAGCAAGATACACGCGGGGGTTTATTTGTAATTGGGTTCTCTACAAGAGGAAATCTTTGTCACTGTGCTGTTAAAATTGTTTTTTAGCTTGTGTCCTGACTCTTCTTTAATATGCTGTGTTTTCAAACTGTGTAGGTCAGGATTAGAATGCAAGGAATATGAAGGCTGATCTAACCCTTATGGTGCTACATAACCAAATTGAATTTTTTTAATTGATAGCAAAAACCCAAATTTTGGTATTTCAAAGGTGTCTCTTTTTTTGACAGTATGTCCTTATTGAACAGTATGGATCAAAGATCAGACTGCACATTCTGGGCAGTCTTATCTTGATCAACACTGTCAGCAATATAGGGTCAGTTAGGTGCGCTTGGCAGCATAAGAGTTGAGGATTTTACTGCTGTTCTCTTTGTTGAATATCATCTAGCAACAAAATCGAATGTAGGTAAAAATGTCAGAGGTAAAAATGTCATAGGTAAAAATGTTATAGTTAAAAACGTCAGAGTCAAAATGGTAAATACGCCAGAGGTAATAATGTCACAGGTAAAAATGTCAGAGGTATTCATCATAGTACAAATATATTGAGTTAGCTCAGTTGGTCAAGGCTTAGCAAGCTTGAAATCTTGTCGGGGTTCACTTATTACCATTTATTTAACTCTTTACTAAACTGCACAATATTAGACTGGTCAAAATTAAAAACATTTGCAGACGACAAATAAATGTGACTCAAAAATTGAAATTTGTTTCCAGCAGGACAGAAAACATTGCGTGAAAAGGAGACAATGCTAGTTATCAGCATTTTCTCATTTTCCCACAATATTTTTTATTGACTCGTATCAGATTCTCAGGGTCGTAAAACCCAGGGATTGTTCGGTAAAGGGTTAAATCTCTAATATGTAATGTTATCATTGCTGAATGAAACAGAAAATTATTTTACAGTATAGCATGGATATAATGAAGGTAAATACATAGATAATTAATAAATGTATAGGACAACTGTTATATTATCAAATCTACAAAGAATGGCTTTACTTCAATGGATCTGGTGAGAGGCCAGAGCCACATTTTTTTTTATATCATATACAGTACCTAGTACCTCTGACATTTTTACCTATGACATTATTACCTATGGCATATTTACCACTTTGACTGACATTTTTACCCATGACATTTTTACCTATGACGTTTTTTCTCTGGCATTTTTACCTCTGATATTTTTCTATCGCACACCACAAAATCAACCAAGAAATGGCCACAATTAATTTGGTCCATTCATCAACCCTTTACCACACAATCATAACTTTTTTAAAATGATGATGAAGAAGGCTTTTAAAAACATTGATACCAGGATTTTTTCCTATTCCCAAAATGTTTTCTACCCTATGGCCGACAAATTTCATATTGAAAATGTGGGATTAAACCGGTGGTATAAGGAGAAAATGCTGGTTACTGGTCACCAGCATTTTCTCCTTTTCCAACAATTTTTGCTATCCATCCAAAAGCCGCAACTGAAACCCATTCATTTGTGCATTGGAAGTGTTATTTTATATGACCCAGTTAAAAAAATTGATGTTTTTTAACCCTTTCCTACACAATGCTGACTTTTAAGGATCCCCAAGGAAGATGGCTCATGAAAGCATTGTAGGAAAAAGAGAAAATGCTGGTAACCAGCATTTTCTCCTTTTACCACAATGTTTTCTAACCCATGAAAGACAAAACTTACTCTGTGAATAAAGTTCAATTTGTCATCTGCAAATGCTTTTAGTTTGGACTAGGCTGAGCTTTTGTTGTATTGTAAAGAGTTTAGAATTACTTGTAATGCCCGAAATCCCTACCAGATCCTCTCTTTCATGCAAGGAGTTCCAAAAAAGTTCAAACAAAACATGTAATTTGTATTCTATGAAATATTTATTCAAAATGTAAAGATACATGTACATTATAGAGTCTGAAAACAACAAATTTTCTACCCGAGAAAGTCATTTTTCTCACAAAAATTATTGTAGTAACAGAATAGGAAAACATTATTGAGTTTTAAATTGCCGTAATTATAAATACTGGTAACATGGTTCAACCCCTTACCAAATTGATTCCCAGTTTCTATGAGAAAAACTGACAGATTTTGTTTGGCAAAACAAAAAAAGCTGGTAACCATATAGTGTATTCTCTTTACATGCTTATGTTTTCTACCCTTTCAAAACCAAATGCCATAGTTTAAAAGTAAAGTAAAATTCAGTGTCTGTTAATAATTTCTGTATGGACATGAATAAAATTTTGTCATCTGGTAAAGAGTTTAACTTGTTACCAAACAACAAAATTTTCAATTTGTCCCAATTCAAAGCAACTGCAGATGACTAAGGTGACAGAAATGACACAATTTTTCTTGATAAAGCAGAAAACATTGTGGGAAAAGGAGAAAATGCTGGTTACCAGCATTTTCTCCTATATTTCACAACGTTTTCAAAAGGCTTCTTCCTCAGGGTCGTTAAAAGTTGGGACTGTGTGGAAATAGGTTAAAAAGCAAAGTTGAAAAGATTGTGAAAAATAGGGAGTGACCTTCGCAATTCTTGGTAATAAAATGACAAAGGAGAAAAGGTGGAAAAGTTTAAAAACTATTTCTTAATCAGACATTTCTGTGTCCTTGTAACCCTGAGGTAACAGACTTTTGAAAACAATGATGGAAAGGCAAACAATGCTGGTAACCCGTATTTTCTCCTTTACCAACATTGTTTTCTAACCAGTCAGAGAAATACATGTAAAATCAATTTGAACAACATCTTATATGCCACTTGCAAACACTTTGAATTTAGACAACTTTTTATATTTGGTAAAGGGTCAGCACCAAGTCTACTATAAAAGTGCCATAAACCTACAAACATCTTCAAAGAATATAACAACCAGCCAATACAGCTATTAGTAGCTAGTAGAGTGTAGGACTCGTGAACACAGTGTTTCAGGTCTCTACAGGTTGTGGGTTCGAATCCACGGCTGGCCAACTAAAAAATTACTAATAGTCCTTTGGATGAGATGGTGCTATACATCAAGCACGTTAAAGAACCAGGCGAAGCTCTCAATAGTTTCCACCTGTATCCTTGCATGATCCCCCGTAACAACTAACCGTCTTCTGGGGGCATCGCTCAGATGGGCAACCGGTAGCGACAATAAATAATCGGAAATAACCAACCAAAACATGACAGTATATCCAAGCATGTGACACTTTTTGAAAAACACCCTCCACAAAGGAGCCATCACTTTTGACAATTTATAATTGAAGATGAAGAGATTAGTTAGAAAACATTGTTTTACGCCAATACTGCTCAATTCCAAATTTGAATAATCCTAAGTAGGAAGGATTTTTAAAACATAGTGGGAAAAGGCGAAAATGCTGGTAACCAGCATTTTCTCCTTTTCCTACAAGGCTTTTACCTTATCTCAGACATATCTGACCATTTCCTGGATTTAACTTGTCAACTGAAATACTTTGAATTTGTACCAGGTGCAACTCTTTACTGCACAAAGACCCTGAGAAAGAAAGAAAGCTTCTGAAAACATAGTAGGAAAAGGAGAAAATGCTGGTAACCAGCATTTTCTCCTTTTCCAACATTGTTTTCTACCCTTCCTACATCAAATTTCATTTTTTAATTCACATTTATTTTGACGTCTGCAAATGCTTTCAATTTGGACCAGTCTGAAATTTATGGTGTTTGGTAAAGAGTTAAACTTAGTCGTTTGGTAAAGAGATACTATATTTTATCACATTAGCTTTTTTGTTGTTATCCTGTACAGACATGCTTTTTACAAGATGACAAAATTTTTAGACTGGTCCAAACTGAAAGCCCTTGCAGACTACAAAATAAATGTAACTCAACAATTTGAATTTGTTTCCAACAGGGTTGAAAACATTGTGCGGAAAAAGGAGAAAATGCTGGTTACCAGCATGTATTCCTTTTCCAGTTTAGTTTACATATATTTATTTTACAGCGACTGAGAAACAAGTTCTAACAGCTTATACAAATCTTGCTTGATTCTGGTTCCTGGGAACTACACCAGTACTCGCGTCGAATGTGTGGGCAAAAGTTGACACCCGCTCCCGGGTATCAAATTCAGGGCCTTATGGTTACAAGGCCCACACTCTACCTCACAGCCACTGACACCACAGATGTTAACAGATTAAGGCTTTTTTCTCAGGGTCATGAAAACCATGGACTGTTTTGGAAAGGGTTGATAAAAGCTCAGTGTCAAAAGAGTATTCATTCAAGCAACAGATATTTGTGAACAAAACAAATGGTATAAAAGTGTAACCACTTACATTACATTGTATAGAAGTGTATACAATCATGTACATCACAATTTTTCCAGTCCTAAACTATTAATGGAACGCGATAACCGTAGCCTTTGTTTACAATAATTCAGACCATTCTATTTTCGTATACGGGAAGGACAGGTAAATTATCCGATAATTTTTGTTAAAATGTAAATTGAAAAGGCTTAAAACTTTTACAAGTTCTATATGATACTATGCGAGCAGTGGTGTAATGGATAACATCACAGCCTTGAAAGCCGGCGATCGTCGTTCGAGCCGTCAAATCTACCCCTTTTTTTTAAGGAAGCATGTTGCATTTTTTTTTTGCTTTACTTTTTCCATTTTTTTCCTCTCCATACTTTTCTTTTCCTTGTTTGAATGGCTTTCATGTTTCTTTTCTTTATCCTTTCTTCTTCCTTTTTTAGACGTGTACATCTTTTTTTTGTCATTGAAATTCTTTTATTGCTATTACATTTTATTCTTATTCATTTTATTCTTCTTTTTTTAAAGCATATTTCTATATGACTGACTCAACAATAAAATGATAAGTGTGCAACTCTCATCCCTTGCTCTGGCATTATCGGAACTTACTTCATTTTCACTGGCCTTATCGGTACCCTAACCCTCTTAACATTCAGTATTTGTTGCTTCCTCGTCGCTGAACTGCTCACAGGTTTCTTGAACTGCAATGTCTGCTTTTTGAAAAAATATTTATTCTGCTAAGACCGCACATCTATAGTAACTTTTCAACTCAGGTTGCTTAAGTTCACAAGTGGTTCCGATCCACTGGTGTTTTAATTTAAATCCTTGTGCAGTCAAGCTTCAGATATGCGTAATTTCCCAATTGTAGTGAGTATATAGACATGTCTCTTCTGCCAAAGCCATGGAAAAAGGAAGAAAACTAGTAGCCAGAAATTTGTGGCTGTAGTCATCTTAGAAGTATAAATCAGGAGGCTATTTCTAGCATCAATTCCTGTACAAGAACTGTCTTGGTTCATTTTTCCCAACTTTCGAAGGATCAATGTGCAATCTCGTGTGATGTCAATTAAATATGAATGAAACTACAAAGTAAAAGTAAAAATATTCACTATGATGTCATAGAAAATAATGTAACCATTGACTTAGCTTAAAAAAAAAAAAAACGTGACTCGAACTCGATCCGTTTGGGCAGTAGCAGAGTCCCTTTGACCACTGCACCACAGCATTACTTGCATGTCTTTGTTGAAATTTACCAATAAGTAACTGTTTCGTCCCTGGTATTCCCTATTTAAATGTTTTGAACTGATCCAGTGTTTGTAAACAAAGGCCACACTTATCGCGTTTTGATAGTATTTCCTATACTGTATATACATATCAACAAGTTTACTTGTCATAAGTAGACTCATACATACAACAAATATGGAACAAACTTCCTTTACCCTTTACCAAATGACAAAATGTTAGACTGGTCCAAATTGAAAGCAAAGACAGACGATGAATTAAGCGTAATGCAAAAACTGAAATTTGTTTCCAGTGAGGTAGAAAACATTGTAGGAAAAGGAGAAAATGCTGGTAACCAGCATTTTTTCCTTTTCCAACAATGTTTTCACAAGGCTTCTTTCTCAGGGTCGTAAAAACTAGGGTTAGTTTGGTAAAAGATTATTTAAGGGTGCCCTATATACATGTGCAATTGTATATAGAAAGAAAACATGGGGTAGGAGTAGAAAATGCCTGCTGTGAGTATTTTCTCCTTTCCTCACAATGTTGTCAAAGTCTTTGTGCCCAAGGACTGTCAAATCAGGGAATGGGTGAGTGAAATTTTTAACAATTTACCAAACAACATTTATGGTAGACTGGTCCAAACTGAAAGCATTTGCAGACACCAAATCAAATTTCACTCAAAGAATAGAAATCTTTAAATTTAAAGTAACATAACTTTTGATTGGCTGAACCATATGATTAACCCTTTACCAAATGACAAAATTTTAGACTGGTCAGAATTGAAAGCATTTGCAGATGACAACATAACAGCTACTGAAAATTTGAAATTAGTATTGGAAAGGGTAGAAAATATTATGGGAAAAGGAGAAAATGCTGGTGACTAGCATTTTCTCCTTTTCCCACAATGTTTTTAAAAGGCTCTTTTCTCAGAGTCAGGATGTATGGTAAAGGTTAATTTCATTTATAGACATATCTTTCCACTGCGCTATTCTTCTATTTTCCAAGCGAACAAATCACACATATCATGCGTCTGTTTTCCGTATATACATGTATTATCCTGTCATGCAACTGCTTGGACAAACAGAAATGTAAACTCAGAGCCTTCCAGATAAGAGGGAGTGATGGTATTCTAAATCCGTCATTTCTCCTCCAAACCCTATGTTGTGGGTTCTCATTAGAATCATCTTGATGAGATGATTCATGTTAGTACCTATATGACAAGGTTTAGTGGACAAAAACTAATATTTTCAATTTTGAAATCAAAATTACTCCCTCTATCTGGAGCTCTGTAAACTGATAATGAATAAAAGTTTATTGAATGAGAGCTGTAGCCCTGATTAAGGTATTTATTCCAATGATGGGAAAAAAATGGGTTTAAATCATACATGGAATGAGTCACTCTCTTGCACTCCGGATCATTCACGTACATGTATGATGAGACAACTCTGCTCGGAGATTGGGAATGAGTAAGTCTCGCAAGTGGACTCTATTGGTTCCAATCATTTGAGGAGAAACAAAAGATTGTCACTATCAAGACTAAAGATTATTGTACTTGGTTCAGTATAAACATATACATGTATACATATTTCAACAACAAAGATAACTATAAGTGCATAAGTAGTTTTCCTACATGAAAACTTGAATCTCTTCTCAGTACATGTACTATAAAAGGACTTTGACTAATAAAATGCTAAGGTGCATTGTATTTTAAATATAGGATAGGGTTAACTCTACCACACAATTTCAACTTTTTAACGACCCTGAGAGAGAAGTCTTTTGAAAAAAACATTGTAGGAAAAAGAGAAAATGCTGGTAACCAGTATTTTCTCCTTTTCGTACGATGTTTTCTACCCTTTACAAAACAAATTTCAAATTTTCAGTCACCTTTATATTGTCATGTGCAAATGCTTTTCATTTGGACAAACGTAAAATTTTGACATTTGGTAATGACTTAATTGAATGAATTGTATTGTACGCCACCACTTCAACATTTTTGTAGTCATATATCATGGCAGCAGGTCACATTCAAGTATATCCCGAGTCCTAGCAATACTAGGATAGGGCTCTGAAATTTCTTGCCCAAGGGCACTTCCATGAAAATCTTGGTAGATCCAGTGAGCCTTAAACCTGGAGCCTCCTGGTTACAAGTCCTACACTCTACCACTGAGCCATCCAGGCACATTATCTGCAAATGATATTTGCAGATCTTTTGTAAACCCCCTGTGAAAATCTTGTGACAAAATGAGATATGAAGATATTCTCCAAGTGCCAAAATGTTTTCACATGACAGTGTATGAAACCCAAGTTCCTGTTCCACAAGCTCTTTGAAGACATGGTAGGAAAAGCAGAGAATGTTGGTAACCAGCATTTTCTCCTTTTCCCACAATGTTTTCTGACCTATCAAAGAAAATTTATATCATTTGAGCCACACTGAAATTGTTGTCTGCAAATGCTCTCAATTTGGACGGATGTAATTTTTTGTGACATGGTAGAGTGTTAATTATCCATAGGACTACTTATCTCTTTACCATACGGCAAAATTTTAGACCTATCCAAATTGAATGCATTTGCAGACGACATTTTCAGAGTGGCTTAAATGGTGCAATTTTGATTTGGTAGGGAAGAAAACTTTGTGGGAAAAGGATGTATGGTAAAGGTTAATTTCATTGATAGATATATCTTTCCACTGCGCTATTCTTCTATTTTGCAAGCGTACAAATCACACATATCGTGACTCTGTTTTCCGTATACATGTATTATCCTGTAACCAGCATTTTCTCTTTTTCACATAATGTTTTCAAAAGGCTTCTTCCTCGAGGTTGCTAAAAAGTTGTCATTGTGTGGTAAAGGATTCAACAAGGACGTTATCATGATTTGTTCATGGAGGTATTGGTTCAAATTTTCATAAGATATTTCCATAATTATATTCTGAAACTCCTTTATATTGTCACTACTTTGTTTCAATGACTTTGTTCGGTTTTTCCATATTTGCCTCTTTCTAAATGGAGTTCATATCAATATGTTTGTATTAAAGACTGATCGTGCCACCTTGTCCATGGTGTAGTGGTTTAATACCTGGACACAAGATCCTAAAGCAAACATCCTTTCAAATTGTAAATTTATTGGAGAGCTACCAATATTTCACGTAAAAGACGGAATAATCATTAAAAGACAAAGTGGTTTTACAATACACTCCCAGCTATTATTGCAGGTATTTTTGTAAACAAAAATCACATCTGAAACAAACCTGAAAGGTGCATAATACATGTATACACAACATATCAATAAAAGGACAAGACAATTGGAATCAATTTCAATTAACAATGAGCATAAGAAGAAAACAATATTATAAAAGATGTTTATCTCCCTACATTCTGATCTTACTCTACACAAAGGAAGAAATACACAGATTTCAAAACATAGCATTTGCAGGCAACAAACTAATTCTATAACATTTTCTAGAAAAAAAAAATGCTGGATACCAGCAATTGCTAATTTTGCTGTAATTTTTATGTGAAAAGAAATGCTGAGTACCAGTAATTGCTAATTTTGGCGTAAATATTTTCAAAAGGCTTCTTCTTAACCCTTTACCACCTAGCAGAATTTTAGATCTATCGAAATTTCACAGTGGCTCAAATGATGCAATTCTTTTTTTTTTTTTGATAGAGTAGAAAACTTTGTGGGAAAAGGAGAAAATGCTGGTTACCAGCATTTTCTCCTTTTCCCACCCAGTTTTCAAAAGGCCTCTTCCTCAGGGTTTTTAAAAGTCGTCACTGGGTGGTAAAGGGTTAAGAGTTTTTAAAACACAGGGTAGACTGGTTTACCCGTTACAACAATATTTTAAGAACCCTGATGAAAAATCAGTCTGAAAATGTGGGACGAAGAGAAATTGCTAAATTTGCCAAATTTTCCCCATTCCAAATAAAAAAAATGTTTTCTACCCTATCAAAGACAGGAATCACCTTTTGGACTCTTTACCACACAATCCCGATTTTTAACGACCCCTGCGGAAGAGGCCTTTTGAAAACATTAAGGGAAAAGGAGAAAATGCTGGTAACCAGCATTTTCTTCTTTTCCCTTAATGTTTTCTTACCTATCAAAGACAAGTACCGTTACCGGAGACACGTTTGAATTGTCATCTGCAAATGCTTTCAATTTGGACAAGTTTTCATTTTCATCGTGTGGTAAAGAGTTAAGTAAATACCTTTTGAAGACAGACGTCATAATATGAACTGCATTTACTGTATTTTGTAACCTCCATTATATGACCTGCAACACATGAAAACAGGCATTTGGACATTTGCATAGTGTCATTTTAGGTTGGTCTGCGCAGTGCACGCAGACTAATCTGAAACGACACGATCCATTTTTATGTAATTTTCTATTACGCAAGTTTACTGTGGGACAAAATCTTATATGATTGTAAAGTGTGGTCTCAGATTAGCATGTGCAAACTGTGGAAACAATACATTACATGAGTGTCCAAAAGCCCCTTTTCACATGTTGAACATCATTTGCCTTAATTTGGTCAGGTCAAAAATTTTGTCATCTGGTTAAAGTGATGAAGATTGCACAAAAGTCTCTGTCAGTGGATGAACGATAACAAACATGCCATATTTACATCAAACAACAAATTTCTTCCTCAAACATCTCATGCTCAATAAAATTTAATCTACATATATGACTTACTGACCTTCTGCAGTCTTAATTTTACAGACATTGTGACAAAAGAGGAACTTATATACAACAAGATTATTTCTCCCTTTAACTCTTCACCAAATGACAAAATTTTGGACTTATCATTTGAAAGCATTTGCAGACGACAAAATAAATGTGAAAACATTGTGAGAAATGGAGAAAATGCTGTTGCTTTCTCAGGGTCGTTAAAAGTTGGGATTGTGTAGTAAAGATCTCTTTACCACACAAGAAAATTTTAGACTGGTCCAAATTGAAAGCATTTGCAGACGACAAAGGTAACTGAGAAATTGAAATTTGTTCTGGGAAGGGTAGAAAACACATTGGGAAAAGGGGAAAATGCTGGTTACCAGCATTTGCTCCTTTTTCCACAGAGTTTTCAAAAGGCTTTTTTCTCAGGGGTGTCAAAAGTAGAGATTGTGTGGTAATGGGTTAACACAAAATTTTGACATGATTTCATGTATTACGCCACTACCACACAATCCCTAGTTTCAATGACCCTGGTAAAGGAGGCCTTTTCAAAACATTGTAGGAAAAGGAGAAAAATGCTGGCATAATGACCCAGTAATTGAGCCATGCTCTGTGAAAAAGGGGGTTTAATGCATCTATTAAAAGTATCGACTCTGATCGGCCTGTGGGGACAGTAATACCTTTTGCTATTGGTCAATTTTCTGAATGTCCATGGACAACTCATTATTAGCTTGCAAAATGCAAAAAAGGGCATTTGGATATTTATGTAAAGTGATGTCTTGGATCACCCTGTGCAGTACCCACAGGCGAATCCAAGACGCCACTCTACATCTTCATAAGCTTTTGTTCTTCAGATGCCTCTGGGGAAGAAGCCTTAGGAATACTCTTCCAAACCAAAAGGGTTTGCAGATGACAATTTTAGATTTGGAGAAAAATGCCAAAAAGTTCTCATAAAGGGTAGAAAACACTGTGGGAAAAGGAGAAATTGCTCATTACGAGCAATTTCTCCTTTTCCCAGAGTGTTTTCAAAAGACTTTAACTGCAGACACTTAAAAGCCAGGGCTTGTTTGGGAAAGGGCTAAACCACTTTTTGTCAGAGCAAGGCTAAAATATATTATTGCAAATGTATACCCTGGAAAATTCTAAAAACCTCTATGAAAAATGTTATAACCTCAAAAATTCTCAAGTTTCAACGACCTTCAGGAAATAGTATTTGATGGAAGAGGGGAAATTGCTGGTACTGAGCATTTTCTCTTTTCCCACAATGTTTTCTACTCTTTCTGGAGCAAATCCCATCCTTTGTGCCACATACATTTTATTGCCTGAAATTGCTTTCAATTTAGATAGGTCAAAAATTTTGTCATCTGGTTAACTCTTTACCAAACGACAAAATTTTAGACTAATCCAAATTGAAAGCATTTGCAGACGACAAAATGAAAGTGACTTGAAATTGAAATTTTCTTTTGGGAAGAGAAGAAAACATTGTGGGAAAAAGGAGAAAATGCTGGTTACCAGCATTTTCTCCTTTTTCCCACAATGTTTTCTAAACGCTTCTTCCTCGGGGTCGTAAAAACCAGGAATTATTTGGTAAAGGGTCAAGGGTTGAGGGATTCGTCCAACAAAAACTATTTCCTGCATCAAGGAGTCTCTGGAGGTTCAGGTGTGCCAGGGACAATTATTACTTCCGGAGCTTTCAAAGTCACTTCCTCCATTCCACCGTCTTTTGGTGAATCCTGACCCCCATCTTTGGATGTATCATTTTCTGTGATGGGGGTCTCACTGGCAAGTTCATAAGTGTCGCCATCTGCATCTTTTGTTTCTGATTTCAGGGGAGATAACTCGGTTGCAGCTTCTGGGTCATTTGAAGGTTGTGAGGGTTTTGCATCTGATGTTTTTCTGTAGGTTGCCTTTTCCTGATTGGTTGCTTCATCATTTGGTTGAGTGTGTTTTCTTCCAATGTGTAGTTTAGTTCGGAAAGTGGTCAAAATGTTTCCTGGAATAAAAAAAAGTTGCCTCGATATATCACCTAATCTTATTTCTACTTAGTCATTTTACAAAGCCAATGTTGTAGCCTTCTTTTTCTATTTATAGCCTGCAGGGTAAGTTTATTGGTTTTCAGTCTTTCAACCCTCTACTGAGCAACAAACCTTTAGATTTGTCCAAACTGAAAGCTTTTGCAGTCTACAAAAATGATTGTGACTGAAAAATTGAAATTCACCAGTGAAAGAGTAGAAAACATTGTGGGAAAACGAGAAAATACTGGTTACCAGCATTTTCTCCTTTTCCTACAATGTTTTCAACAGGCCTCTTTCATGAGGCTGTTAAAAATCAGGGTTATATGGTAAAATGTTAATGTAACCATAGTGCAGTGTGTGTCATTTTTGCTGAAAAGTTTAAATTTTCAAATTCATTGGTAATGAACATAAAGTTTGGAAGCAAGCTGAAGACAAAATTTTGTATTCATAGCAAAAAAGTTTCTGAATTATAAATTTCATGTAAACATGAGCTATTAACCCATTACCACACGATCCCTACTTTTGACGCCCCTGAGAAAGAAGCCTTTTGAAAACACTGTAGGAAAAGGAGAAAATGCTGGTAACCAGCATTTTCTCCTTTTCCCACAGTGTTTTCTACCCTTCCAAGAACAAACTTCAATTTTTCAGTCACTTTATTTTGTCGTCCTCAAATGTTTTCAATTTGAACCAGTCTAAAATTTCGTCGTGTGGTAAAGAGTTAAGAGCCATACTCTGTAACAAGAGGGCCAAGATGGCCCTGGATCGCTCACCCGAATTTCTGAAAGAACCATAGACATTTCTTTCAAAATCTAATCGGCCATTTTAGACAAGAAGAATTTTCAAGAACTTCTTCATGTCTGTATAGTGTAAATAGCTGAAAGCCATCAGACCCATGTTTCTTGATGGATCAAAATTTCACGAGCAATTTTTGTTCAGAGAAAAAGAATTTTAGAGACCAAATAGTGCAAGTAGTCCCAATTCACCAGATCCATCAGCATTTTGCAAACAATTTTTGAAAAGGGTTACCAAAGGAACATTTCTGTGAGATTATTTTAAAATCTGATCAGCCGTTTCAGAGAAGAAGAATTTTAAAGAATTTCTTCATGGCCATATAGTGCAAGAAGCCCCCATTCACCAGAGCCATGTTTCTTGATGGATCAAAATTTTGCAAACAGCTTTTGAAAAGGGTCATCTAAGGAACATTTCTGTGAAATTATTTCAAAATCTGACAAGCGGTTTCTGAGAAGAAGAATTTTTAAGAATTTCTTCATTTCCCTAAAGTGCAAGTAGCCCCCATTCACCAGAGCCATGTTTCTTGATGGATCAAAATTTCGCAAACAATTTTTGGATAGGGTCATCAAAGAAACATTTCTGTGAAATTATTTCAAATTCTGACCAACAGTTTCAGAAAAGAAGAATTTGTAAGAATTTCTTTATTTCTGTATAGTGCAAGTAGCCCTCATTCACCAGAGCTGTGTATCTTGACGGATCAAAATTTCGCAGACAATTTTTGAAAAGGGTCACCCAAAGAACATCTCAAAATCTGACAAGCAGTTTCAGAGAAGTAGAATTTTTAAGAATTCCTTCATTTCTGTACAGTGCAAGTAGCCCCCATTCACCAGAGCCACATTTTTAGATGGATCAAAATTTCACGAACAGTTTTTGAAAAGGGTCGCCCAAGGAACATATCTGTGAAATTATTTCAAAATCCGACCAGCGGTTTCAGAGGAGTTGATGTTTAAAGAATTTGCTAAAAAATTCCATTGGTTGCCATGGCAACCAGAGTTTTTGATAGAATCAAACTCTGTGTACAATTTTCAAAGAGGACCTCCCAAGGAACATTCCAGCCAAGTTTGGTCCAAATTAGCCCAGCGATTTAGGAGGAGTTGATGTTTAAAGAATTGTTGACGACGCACTAATGCACGACGGACACCGGGTGATCCTATTTAATGCTCCCCTTGAGCATGTTGTGCTCAGGTGAGCTAAAAAGGGGGCTTAATGCATCTGTGTAATAAATTAAATTCACAAGAAAATTTGTAAAAGCATTATAGATAACAACCAACAGAATCGTGAGGTATACTGTCCTTGAACACACAGAGAATTGACTGACATCGAAAAGTTTTGGCCCATGACAGCCTGGGCAGACTGCACAGGCTGACCTGGGTCGATGCTTTTAGTAGATGCATAAAGCCTCCTTTTCACAGAACATGTCTCAGATCAGTTCACAAATTGACTTTACCTTTTGCTCTTCAAAACTGCACATAATTAATGGTGAGTACCGTTTGAATACACATATTCATACATGCACTCATATTCCAATACACATTTACATATTTTTTCACAACTATAGGATATAATATTGACCTGGCAGGGCAGAGCTATGTTACAGTTCCCTGCATTTTAGATTGAGATAAAATATAGATATAATACAGAGAATTTGTAGACTCTTTACCAAACGACAAAAATTTCAGACTAGTCCAAAATTGAATGTATTTGCAGTCGACAAAAATTAATGTGACTCAAAAGTTGAAATTTGGGTAGGGAGAGGGAAGAAAACAATGTGTGAAAAGGAGAAAATGCTGCTTACAAGCATTTTCTCCTTTTCCCACGATGTTTTTAAAAGGCTTCTTTTTCAGGGTAGTTAAAACCAGGGAATGTGTGATAAAGAGTTAAATTATAAATACTAGAGTGTAAACGAGTGTAGGACAAAACCCCCCTAGGACAAAACCCCCCTAGGATAAAAACCCCATGGACAAAACCCCCCTAGGACAAAACCCCCATAGGATAAAACCCCCCTAGGACAAAACCCCCATCATATATAAAAAACATATAAATTTGAGAAAACACACATAATCTGCAAACAGTTTTATAGTATTCAAAACAAGTCTGTTTGATTTAAGGAAAAAATCAAAAATGAAAGGCAAAAAATGATTTAAATATTATCTTATTTTAATTTGTACCTCAAGTTTGTTGATAATTTCGATTGATATATCATCACCTATGCAGACTTGGGCAAGACGGGTGTTGAGAAGGGATTAAGACACCTGATTTGCAAGTTTACACCTGTCATATTCACTAATATTTAGTAGTAGATTTGAACATATAAAAGGACTAAATAAGAAAAAAAATCCTTTGATTAATATATAAATGATTTTTTCCATTGTATGATTGCATTTATAATTCATTATGAATTTATTATGAATGTATTAAGAAAAAAAACATTTTTGGTCATAAAGCAAATTTTTTAAGAAAAAAACACATTTTTGATCATAAAACAAAATTTAAATTATAAAAAAAAACATTATTTTTTACAACCCCCACAAGTATTTAAAGCAGTAAATTTTATTCAACTTTAAAATGAGTGTACAAAAGAATCATCTTAAAACCATGGGGGTTTTGTCCACTTTTCAGTTAAGGGTGTGGGGGTTTTGTCCAGGGGTGTTTTGTCCATGGGTGTTTTGTCCTAGGGGGTTTTGTCCTAGGGGGGTTTTGTCCGTACCCCGTGTAAACAATCTTTGATCCACATTAAAATGGCAAGACTGATGTCAACCAAACCAGCAATTATCTTAATCTTTTTACAGACTAGAGATAATTCGAGCAACTGATCTTTTTCCCCAATGTTTTCAGAACTGTCAAAGGCAGACACATTTTATGACAGCATAGATAACCCTTTACCACATAATCCTGCTTTTAATGGCCTTGAGAGAAGAGGCTTTTGAGAGCATTGTGGGAAAAGAGGAAAATGCTGGTAACCAGCATATTTTCCTTTTCCCATCATGCTTTTTACACTTTCTAAGAAAATATTATCAATTGAACTACGTCAATATTGTCTTCTGCTCATGCTAGTCAAAAAGAATTTCAATGGATAAAGAGTTACTCTAATCGAGTAAGATCAGGCCTGGAAAAAGATTGTTGCAGCCTACAGAAATTTCAGCATCCAGCTTGTTTCCTAAGCATATTTCTTAGCACAGTCTCCTAGCTTTATGTTAATCTTTGCAAATGAGTTTGAAATTCCCATTTTCAGAAACATTTTTGTTAGTACCAAGGATTGTAGGCCTATATATGATATTCTAATATGACATGTGTGTTCGGCACTATATTATCCCATTACCACACAATCCCTACTTTTGACGCCCCTGAGAAAGAAACCTTTTGAAAACATTGTGGTTAAAGGAGAAAATGCTGGTAACCAGCATTTTCTCCTTTTCCCACAATGTTTTCTACCCTTCACAAAGCAAATTTCAAATTTTCAGTCACTTTTATTTTGTCAGCTGCAAACGCTTTCAATTTGGACCAGTCTAAAATATTGTCGTATGGTAATGGGTTATACAGTGCAAGGAAAGCTTGATAATATCTGCGTTGTTCTATACTGAGTGACATCATTCTACATAGAGTGCTGTCATTCTGTATTATAAAGTATTGTAACTTATTCAATAGAATGTAATCTGCATCCGCATTTTTACTGCAAATATGAACTTGTTTTTTTTTCGTGAAAGATTGGTCATGTTAGAACTGAAATAATCTTCTTCCTATCATGGTGTTTCGTTCCATAAACCATTATTTGAGTTAAGAGGCACCATGAATACACCACTCCCCTCCTTGATTATTTATTGTTCCTCATAACTCACAACTGTGGTTTATTGAATGATAAACCACTATAGAAAGAAAATTATTTCTTAATTTTACGATCCCTGTTAAAACTGACAAGATGCAGTCCGGTGGCCAATCTGATTCGATCAGGACGTAAAAGCTATAAAATAACAGGAAATAACAGGAATGTCATCAAGGGTGTGTTCAACATAGGATTATAAAAGTCTTGCTGTGAAGTTGTGTTTTTCAATTATCATGTAAACAAAACGTATGGCTATAGGTTACTAAAGATGTCACACAATTAGCAAAACTTATATGATCTTTTAGAGGGTGCGATTCTAACACATGTGCTAGATGATATACGCAAGACGAAAGCAATCCGGTAATACCATATGACAAAATTGTGCATGAAAAACCTTGATTAAACACATTCCTATCCTGATTAAATATTACATGTAATATACTGTTTGCTAGTGTTTTGTTTTTAAGTACTGTTAGATGCATTATTATTAAGTAACCAGTAAATCTCACTTTAACATACAAGTCTTTCATTGGCATTCCAACTTGTAAGCCTTTTATCAAACAAGCCCGAGATTTAGTAATGCCAGATAATCAGGCTTTCAGCTTTTACCAAACAATCCAGAGTTTTCATGACCCTGTAGAAGAGGCCTTTAGAAAACATTGTGAGAAAAGGAGAAAATGCTGGTAACCAGCATTTTCTCCATTTCTCACAATGTTTTCTACCCTATCAAAGTAAGATTGCACCATTTAAGCCACATCAAAATTATCATCTGCAAATGATATTAATTTGGACAAGGCTAAAACTTGGTCATCTGGTAAAGTGTTAAAATAATGTTGTGGGGGGAAAAGGGGAAAAATTATGCAGATAACAAGCATTTTATCTTTTCCCACAATGTTTTCTAATGTTCCAAAGACAAGTCCGACCATGCAGATTAGTACATTGGGGTACCGACAAAAGCCTCATACAGTTTGTTGCTTGACATAAGTAACATTCAACCACGGTTAGACTCAATTTCTAAACGAAATACATTGTATATAACAAAAGCTGAAAAGCAAAGCCGATGGATGAAGGGTTAAAATAATCATGATTAACTCTTTACCACACGAGAAAATTTTAGACCAGTCCAAATTCCAAGCATTTGCAGACGACATAATAAATGGGATTGAAAAATTGAAATTGGTTTTGTGAAGAGTAGAAAACATTGTGGGAAAAGGAGAAAATGCTGGTTACCAGCATTTTCTTCTTTTCCCACAATGTTTTCAAAAGGCCTTTCTTCTCAAGGTCGTTAAAAGTCGGGATTGTGTGGTAAAGAGTTAAGGTGAGCTACAAAAAGTGTCCCCAATAACCGCATATATATTTGCTTTGGTGTTAATCTGTAGCTGGTGCGTACAATTTCTAGATATCTAAGTTTTTGTTCTGGCTAAATGAAATGAATTTTGTTGTGACGACTTTGAAAACATCTGGTATGGTACAAATATGATCTCATGGTCTCATTTAATATGTCAATAGATGAGAAAATATTGTATGAAAACCAGAAATTAATTGTTATGCAAGTTTCTCCTGTTACAAAAATTTTTGTATAAGTAAGCATGTGGTTAGCAACACTTTTTTTTCTTTTCCCACAATGCTTAAATTGAAAGCTTTCTTTTTCAGGATAGTCAAAACTCGGAATTGAGTGATACTTAGTCAATATTCTCTTAGAAGTTTCAGTAGCATTACGGATTACCAAGATTTCCTTTGACTGCTTCTCAGTCTGGTATATGTCATGTTTATTAGCTTAAGACCAAGGAGACAGAATCAAAACAATCATTTCATCCCAAAAGTGTATTATTGCACGCACCGAGCATACAAAGCAATACCCAAAATCAACCTAAGCTAACTGATCAATTCATCATAAAACCCATGCATAATGAGCCATGCGTCTGTAGCAGACCTTTAATTTACGGTCAACATCACACGGTTTCTTTGGTCTCAGATTTTGCATCTTTTTCAGGTTTTTCACTTTTAGAAGATTTTCCACTATTTCCAATTATGGGTAGTCCTGTATATAGTTGAAAGAAGAGAGACTGTAACATGTCAGAAGTACAAATAAGGATAGAAGAAAATATCAGAAAATACACTTTAAAGGGAGCTATTCAAACTTTATAACTTCACCAAGGTTTAGAAAAATGATTTGTCACTAAATCAACTGGAGCTCCTTAACTCTTTACCAAACGACAAATTTTAGATTTGTCCAAATCGAAAGCATTTGCAGACAACAAAATAAAAGTGACTGAAAACTTGAAATTAGTTTTGTGTAGGGTAGAAAACATTGTGGAAGAAGAAGAAAATGCTGGACACCAGTATTTTCTCCTTTTCCCACAATGTTTTCTAAAGGCTTCTTTCTCAAGGTCATTCAAAGTCATGATTGTGTGGTAAAGAGTTAAAGGGAGCTATTCAAATTTTGTAACTTCACCAAACTTTAGAACTAGAAGGCCCTGAAGGGCCTGAATATGCTCTACTGGCAGTGCTTTCAAATAAAGCATACATAGGAATTCATTACGCAAAAATACAAAATAAATTGACATTTTCAACTCAAAATGGCTACTTTTCCATTACTGTTGGTTGAATTTTTTCAAACTCAACGGGGTTAAAAAGCTATAGATGGAATAAACAAGCTGAAAAATTCATAAAATCTGATCACAAATAAATACTCTATCATGTAAACAGGCAATGAAATTGTTCAATTTGAAAAGACTACTTTTCCCATACTGTTTGTCAGATTTTTTTCAAAACTGATATGATTAAAGCTTTTGATGAGATTAACAAACTCAGCAAGTTTCACGGAAGTCTGACCAAAAATGAAGACTTAATCGAGTAAACAAGAAATGAAAGTTTTCAACTTGAAATGGCTACTTTTCCCATACTCTTTGTTGGAATTTTTTCAAAATCTATAGGGTAGAAGCTATTGATAAGATAAACAAACTCTACAAGTTTCATGGAAATCTGACCTAAAATGAAGACTTTATTGCGTTTACAAGAAATGTAAATTTCAAACTTGAAATGGCTACTTTTCCGATACTGTTAGTCAGATTTTTTTCAAAATCAATAGGGTTAAAGCTATTGATGAGATGAATAAACTGTGCGAGTTTCACGAAAATCTGACATCAAATGAAGACTTTATCGTGTAAACAAGAATTGGAAATTTTCAACTTGAAATGGCTACTTTTCCCATACTGTTTGTCGGATTTTTCTCAAAATCAATAGGGTTGAAGCTATTGATGAGATAAATAAACTGTGCAAGTTTCAGGAAAATCTGACAACAAATGAAAACTTTATCGCATAAACAAAAATTGGAAATTTTCAAATTGAAATGGCTACTTTTCCAACATTGTTTGTTGGATTTTTCTCAAAATCAATAGGGTTGAAGCTATTGATGAGATTAACAAACTGCGCCAGTTTCATGAAAATCTGACGACAAATGAAGACTTTATCGCGTAAACAATAATTGGAAATTTTCAACTTGAAATGGCTACTTTTCCAATACTGTTTGTCGAATTTTTCTCAAAATCAATAGGGTTGAAGCTATTGATGAGATAAACAAACTGTGCAAGTTTCACGAAAATCTGACGATAAATGAAGACTTTATCACGGAAACAAGAATTGGAAATTTTCAACTTGAAATGGCTACTTTTCCAATATTGTTTGTTGGATTTTTCTCAAAATCAATAGGGTTGAAGCTATTGATGAGATAAACAAACTGTGCAAGTTTCACGAAAATCTGACAACAAATGCAGACTTTATCACGTAAACAAGAAAAAGACTAACGGACGGACAGACAGACGGACGGACGGACGGACGGACAGACGGACGGATGGATGACGGAAACCACGCCATGACATAAGCTCTGCTGGCTGAAAGCCAGTAGAGCTAAAAATTGCAGCTTTTTATATGACGTTCATGTACAGTTGATGTCATTCCAAAGATACCATTGCAAAGAATATCATATCACCTAGCAGTATTTATAGATAATAATTCGGTATGATTTACAGCATTACTTCTAAATAGGCCCCTTTAAAGTGAAAAGAAAAACAACAACAACCAAAACAAAAAGGTACTAACAATACTGTACTATAAGTACAACTATTTATTTTTCCTTCAATTATCCAGTACTTATTGTAAACATGTAATTCTTATATGTGACCCATCATGCAAAAAGGGACCATTTGGGAACTGCAAGAAAATGTCAACCCTGGTCAGACTGCTTGGATGCGCCGGCTGACCAGGGTTGACACTTTTCCCTTTTAGGATATTTTCTGTATGAAAAGTGGTCATTCTACCTTACTGTACAATCATTTTTGAATTATCAACTTAACTCATTACCAAACAACAATATTTTAGGCATGTCTAAATCCAAAGCATTTGCAATCGACAAAATAAAAGTGACTGAAAATTTGAAATTTGTTTTGTGATGGGTAGAAAACATTATGGAAAAAGGAGAAAATGCTGGTTACCAGCATTTTCTCCTTTTCCCACAATATTTTCTAAAGGCTTCTTTCTCAGGGGCATCAAAAGTAGGGATTGTGTGGTAATGAGTTAAATGGACCTGCACTATCTTTGATCTGTTTACATCTACCGGTAATTGATGTAAGGAATTCCAAGATAGTCCCTTTTCATATGATGGGTCACATATTTACATTGAAGGTCTGCTTCTTCAAACAAACAAAGCAGAATAAGAAGGCTGACCAAAAAATAAGCTTTGAAGGTTATATATGCAGAGAATTTAACATTATTGGCAAGAAAAAAAGCAAACTTTGACAACTGAATCACATAATTTGGGCAAATCTGTTCAAAGTAATTGCTAAACACATGTTTTAACCCTTTACTGAATAATCCCTTGTTTCCACAACCCTGGAAAAAAAGACTTTTGAAAATATTGTGGGAAAAAGAGAAAATGCTGATAACCAACATTTTCTCATTCTCCCACAATGTTTTCTGCCTTATCAGAAAGTTAAAGTTCATTTGCACAATTTTGAATCTATTGTCTGCAGATCATGTTTTGAAATAGAAAGAGTCTAAAAATTTTTGTTTGGAAAAGGTTTTAACAAACATTTAGAAAAAGAGAAAATTCTGTAAATCTGTATTTTCTTGAGTTTTTTTTTCCCAGTATTTGCTGCCTTTTGAAAGAAAATTGTTTTATCCAATTTACTTTGCTGGCTGAAAATGCTTTTAATGTTGACAGGTCATTTTGAAATGGGTTACACCTGATGACAATGACTCTTGAAAACATAGTAGGAAAAGGAGAAAATCTGATCACCAGCATTTTTGCCTTTCCCACAATGTTTTTAACCCTTTCAAGGTCCACCATTTGCGCTACATTATTTCGTTGTCTGCACCTGCTTGTTTTTTGGACAAGTCTAAATTTTTGTTATCTGGTCAAAGGCTAAAGAAAAATCATAAAATAAGGGACAACACTGCAACAAATTTTGTAACAAACAGTTCATCCTTTTTCCAACAATGTCTATAGAATCTATCACATCCTTTTTCTACAATATTTATAAAATCTGTCACTTGTAGGAGCAAATATAACTAAATATTTTCCATAATCAAAAAGAAAAAACTAGAAAAAGTTTAACTTATTTCTTGGCCCTTGTTTTGTTCTTATCAAAAGTTTCAGAGTTCATACTAAGTCTGAAAAAAAAAAAGATATATAAACTTATAAACAGTATAATTATAATTACCTGACACATATAACTAAGTATTACAATGATTATGCCTACCTTTTTTCTTGTTGGCGTTGTTTCCAGATCCCTCTCCATTGTTAGTGGTAGGTGACCTGGTCACAGCCTGATGTCTGGTATAACACCACATGATAAACAAGATCACAAGGAACACGCAGGCCAGGGAGATTCCTACAGCAATACCTTCAATGTATGTCTGCTTCTCATCTTCCGCTAGCTTAGCACGGGTGGCATGGTACACTAAAATATTGTAACAGAAAGATAAAAGGAGCTCCTTAACATTTTCCCACACAATGACGACGTTTGACGACCTTTGGGAAGAAGCCTTTTGAAAACATTGTGGTAAAAGGAGAAATGCTGGTAACCAGCATCTTCTCCTTTTTCACCAATGTTTTCAAAAGCCTCTCACATCAGGATTGTTAGAACTTGAGATAGTGTGGTGAAAGAGTTACACCAAACTCATATTTATCATCCAAAATGCAGACTGTGCACCGAGATCAGAAAGCAGAATCTGCAATCTGATCCAGGTCTAGTCTATACTGTTTGAAAGGTTCAATCCTTTACCACACAATCTCAAGTTTACCAAACATGAAGACAGAGGCTATTAAAAATATTTCAAAAAAGGGGGCATATGTTCAAAAACTGCATTTTTTTTTCCCACAGAGTTTTCTACCCTTTGTAGCAGTGCCCTTGCAGCTCAGTCAATAGCAAACAGGGGGTCTCTAGTTCCATCCCTGGCTCAAACCACTGACCACTGTTTCCGTGGTGTTTGTAAGGGAGTGGCTTGGAAAGCATATTGTGCAATGTGCTGGTAGCAGAAACTACAGGAAAGCACAACTAGGTGCACTGGCCACCGAGATGTAAGAAATAATGTTAAAAACTGTGTTAACCCATTACCACACAATCCCTACTTTTGACGCGCCTGAGAAAGAAGCCTTTTGAAAACACTGTAAGAACAGGAGAAAATGCTGGTAACCAGCATTTTCTCCTTTTCCTACAGTGTTTTCTACCCTTCCCAGAACAAATTTCAATTTTTCAGTCACCTTTAAATTGTCGTCTGCAAATGCTTTCAATTTGAACCAGTCTAAAATATTGTCATGTGGTAATGGGTTAAATAGCATATAATGAATAAATTTACCCTTTCCAAAGGAAATTTCAGCTTTTGATGATGTTAAATTTGTCATCTAAAAATGCTTTCAATTCGGACAAATCTGAAGTTTTGCCAGTAATAAGAGGGCTTAGAAAAACAATAGCATGGTACGTCTACAGCAGGACTTCCCTTGTTGCTATGCAGCATTCATTTTATTTCTATAGCATGCAAAGAATTAACCCTTTACTACAGAATGATGACTTTTAACAACTCTGGGAAAGAAGCTTTTTGAAAATATTACAGGGAAAAGAAGAAAAGGCTGGTAATCAGTAATTTCTCCTTTTCCTACAATGTTTCCAAAGCTAGAAAAGAATAACTGCACCATTTGAGCCACATTGAAATTGTTGTCTATGAATGCTTTCAATTTGCAGAAGGCTGAAATTCCGACATCTGGTAAAGGGTTAATGCAACCAAATATTGTTGAACAAGAACTACAGACTACATCTTTTCTGAAACAGAAAAACATACGCTTTCTTGCGATAGAATCCTTTGTACATCTGGCCGACACATCAAGGTCAAACTCGTACAGAGCCTTGTTCCATTTGTATGCATAGTCGTACGTTTCTATAACCTCTACTCGCATAGAGTTCACATTCCAGCAGAAAGACTCTCTGTTGGGGTGGTGACAGTTGAATTCCTGCAGATAAATTCAAAAGTATTTATTGATCAATTAAGCAGGTTTCCCCAGGACTAATCCGTGACTCTGTCAAGAAAATATGCCAAAAACAGAATAGTCCGGCCTTGTCACATTATCCCACGATGCATGAACCTCTGTACCGCACAGTCACAAACTTCCTTTAAGAAAGAAGACTTTGAAAAACATTGTTAGAAAAAGGAGAAAACGCTTGAAACCAGCATTTTCTCTTTTATTCACAATGTTCTCTACCCCATTGAAGACAGAAATCACCCATAGTATATTTATCTCACTATACATCTGCATATGCTTTGAATTTGATCAAGTCCGAAATTTTATTCTTTTTTTATAGAATTAAGGGAGTCCACTTTTTTTTTTTATAAACAATTAAGGAACTTGAAATTGGTCTGTCTAAGAATCTCTCATGCCAAATATCAATGAATTGTATCTTGACTTTTAAAGCTAATGCTGTTCAATGTCTCAATCTACTAATCAAAGGGAGACAAATACTGCTATACAGACACAACATGAGTGACTTCCCTTATACGAGAGAGAGTTTTGATTATAATGTCTTGTATGAATGCCCGCGTAACTAGACCATGTAGTCTTCTTTATGAAACAAAAATCTTTGAAAGAATCCCTAAGATGACTATGGCAATGCTATTTCTGCTAAAATATGTTTGTTATACAGTTTCAGAGATGTTTGTTCTAGTCTCTAGTCTATAAATACAGGGAGGAACTTTTAACCCATTACCACACAATCCCTACTTTTGAAGCCTGTGAGGAAGAAGCCTTTTGAAAATACTGTAGGAAAAGGAGAAAATACTGGTTACACTGTAGGAAAAGGAGAAATTGCTGGTAACCAGCATTTTCTCCTTTTCCTACAGTGTTTTCTACCCTTCCCAGAACAAATTTCAACTTTTCAGTCACCTTTATTTTGTCGTCTGCAAATGCTTTCAATTTGAACAAGTCTAAAATTTTGTTGTGTGGTACAGAGTTAAAAAATGCAAGTAGCAAGTTACCTTCAGTCTGTAGGGTCTGCTACAATGCAATTTTTGTGACTAGAAGATTATTAACAAAAATAGCATCGGAGCAGACCCTTCAGACTGAAGGTAGCAGTAAATAAGCTTATGAACCTTTGGTCGATGGGGCTCAAAGAAAAGAAGCTCGACATTTAAAATAGACACGACGGTTCATAACGCCAAATCGAAGCAACTTGGCCATTATTCGGTGGTTTTCGACTGCTGTTGTCGGCGATGCTATGGTGCTTCGTGATGATCACGCTAAATACTAAATCCTTTACCAAACTATCCTTGGTTTTCACGACCCTGAGAAAGAAGTCTTATGAAAACACTGTGGGAAAAGGAGAAAATGCTGGTAACCAGCATTTTTTCCTTTTCCCACAATGTTTTCTACCCTGCGGGAAACAAATTTCATTTTTTTTAGTCAGGTTTATTTTGTCGTCTGCAAGTGGTTTCAATTTGGACCAGTCTAAAATTTAGTCGTTTGGTAAAGGGTTAATCTAGTTACATGAGCATAGTTATGTAGCCTAATAGTTGAAGAAAAAAGCATACCCTGACTTGGTCGCCGTTCTTGCCAAAAACATGGCCGATAAACTTAACTTTGACGTCACAAGTTGAAATAGAGGCTGTTTTATAGGTAACACAGAGGGCGTCGCACGTGTAATTATTCACCGTCTTCGGCGTGTACACCGTGACGCCACAATAACCGTCCGGCGCCATTCCTTTTGACGTCATTCGGACCTCGTGCGATGGATTCAGAACAAATACTTGTCCACATTTATTGTTCACTTCTTCTTTGTCCATTTTAACTGGAAAAAAAAAAGAACGTCGTGGTCATTATCTCCCGCTAGACGGCATTCTACAAATACACATCTAATATGGACATTCTGGGTACATAAGCGGACTAATTTTTCAAAATGACAACCGTTACTTTGAATTTCAAAATAAAATAAACGTTTACTCAGTAAAACGCTACCTTGTGCGATTTATTCATTTATAGTCATCTAGCAGGAAACCTATGCACCGGCCATTTATTAAAACAGTCCCAAGAGGCTTGGGTTTAGCTTTGGTATAAGTCCGACTTTTCCCAAGTATCGGGGAATGGGTGATGCGTCATATAAGACACGTCGAATCTTCGAAGAATATGACATGCGCAGACAACGTCGTCAAGCTGAACAACGAAAATCAAAATCTTGGAAACTAGTGCCAAAACATGGGTTGCACTCTGGCAAAAGAGATCTTAATGGACCTAGATGGGAGGTAGAATCGTCTTTTGACATGTACAAAATTAACAACCAGCAAATAGTATTGACTCTGGTCAGCCTGCGCAGGCCAGATGCCGCAGGTTTACATAAGTCCATTATTTCATAAATAGGCCTCACTACACCTTTTTTTTTAACCCTTTACCAAACAGTCACTGGTTTTTACGACCCGGGGGAAGAAGCCTTCTAAAACCATTACAGTGAGAAAAGGAGAAAATGCTGATAATCAGCATTTTATCCTTTTCCCTCAATGTTTTCTACTCTTCCAAAGTCAAGTTTCAATTTTTGAGCCACGTTTATTTTGTCGTCTGCAAATGCTCTAAATTTGAACAAGTCTAAGATTTTGTCGTTTGGTAACGAGTTAACACAGTGCTATGACTCTAACTAGAAGTTAAGCATTACCTTCGTCAACACGAACTGCTAGGTGCGACTTCAAAAATTATGAACAAGGTAAGACAAGATTAGACTGCCGCCGTCTGATCTACTTCTAGGTCGAACTAAATAACAGATTTACATTTGCACTTTCCATATCTCTGTGTCCAGTTTAACTCATTACCAAACGACAAAATTTTAGACTGGTCCAAATTGAAAGCATTTGCAGACGACAAAATAAAAGTGACTGAAAATTTGAAATTTGTTTTATGAAGGGTAGAAAACATTGTTGGAAAAGGAGAAAATGCTGGTTACCAGCATTTTCTTCTTTGCCCACAATGTTTTCTAAATCTTCTTTCTCATGGGCGTCAAAAGTAGGGATTGTGTGGTAATGGGTTACTTTAAATGGTCTGCAACACGCCAAAATAGACATTCGGACATTTTCGTAAACTGTCGTCTCGGATCAGCAGGCTTATCCGAGACGGCACTTTACAACTACATTAGATATTGCGCTACAGTAGATTTGTGCAAATCAGAAAATTACATAGAAACAGAAAGTGTCGTTTCGGATTAGCCAGTGCGGACTGCCACATGCTGATCTGAGACAACACTTTACGCAAATGTCAAAGTGCCCCTTTTCGCGCGCTGCAGCTCCTTGAGCATTATCTCCCGCTAGATGGCATTCTATATTGACATGCGCAGACAACGGCTCATCGAGTAAAAAAAAAACTTCTGCAAATTTCGATTATTTTCTCCAATGCTCCATTGATCTACCAAGTGTTAAGCAGCGTATATCTACGATCATACCACACGTTCTGTGCAGTCTGATCTTGATCTTAAATTCTCACAACTACAACAAAAATTGCATCTGGTTATCAAACGATTTAGTAATACGTCACGTGATCATTTTCATCCTTGACCTTTTATTTAAGCCTTTACCGCGTAATTCCGACCTCTAACATCCCTGACAAAGAAAGCCTTTGAAAACATTGTGGGAAAAGGAGAAAATGCTGGTAACCAGCATTTTCTCCTTTTCCCACAATATTTTCTACCCTTTCCAAATCAAATTTCAAATTTTGATACACATTTATTTTAGTCTGCAAATGCCTTCAATTTGGGCTTGTCCAAAATTTTGTCGTTTGGTAAAGAGTTAATGTCGTTAGATATCCGGACTGTAATTCGGTTTGACACGATGTCATGACAGTAACGAAAAAGAAAAATAACCGTGTAATCTATTACTACAATAAAGACACTACCCTACGACGTATGAAAACAACGTGATAAATGAATCTGGTGCCATCCCATCGGGGAAAAACATAGATATAAATATAGAAACTTCTAACAACCGAAAAAAAAAATCCCGACAAATATTTGATGCCTAAATGCGTTATTCTTACCAACGAAAAATGTGTGTTTAGAGTACTTGTTGGGATCATTATACGATCCAAACTGTACCGATATAGAGAAGAAAAAAGTTATCAGACTCTAAAACATCTCCTTAGTAAATGCCTGGATTAGTTGTACAGCGTTGAAAGAAAAACAATGAGAGAAGAAATGAGAAGAAAATAAACAGACAAACACGCAGACGGACAGACAGAGAAGGGCGCACAAACAGACTGACACACGGAAAAGTACAGAAACGAGACAAGCAAACAGGACATACACGACCGACAGACAGACACACAGATAGCCACACCCGATCGACAGGCAGACATGCAGACAGACACACCGACACACATTACCTAAAGTTTCCATGGCCAATGTGACGCAGCCCTGAAGAACCAACATCAGGGCCATACACTGTATCACAGATCGTTTACTGATATGCTTATAAGCCATTTTTCCTGCTTGTCCGACTAGGAGTCTGAAAAGATAATGAAGTAAAATGTAGAGAAATGTGGATAAAAAACACGATAGATTTCCCTGGCCACCATTTTCTCCTATTCCAACAACGTTTCCAAAAGCCGTCTGGCTTAGGGTCGTCAAAATTCGGAATGGTATGGTAAAGATTTAACTCATTACCAAACGACAATATCTTAGGCTTGTCCAAATTGAAAGCATTTGCAGACAACAAAATATAAGTGACTGAAAATTTGAAATTTGTTTTGTGAAGGGTAGGTAATATTGTGGGAAAAGGAGAAAATGCTGGTTACCAGCATTTTCTCCTTTTTCCACAATATTTTCTAAAGGTTTCTTTCTCTGGTGCGTCAAAAGTAGGGATTGTGTGGTAATGGGTTAAGAGTATAAATCCTGAAAAACGCAAAACAGATTTTCATTAAAAACTTAGTAAATGCAATGGCAAAACTACTCACAATTAATTTTAGGATTCAAAGTTTGTGTATCCAAGCTACGTATCACAGTCTACTCCAGACTACACCTTACCATTCATTGTACAATACACGAGACAGAAATGACAGTTTCGAAATTGAAAGGGACGCATGCGCATTGTCAAATAACTCATTAACCCCGAACAAATCTGCTGCAGACGATTTTGACAACATCCTTGAAAACACAGGGATATTTGACATAAATTTAGGGTAGAATGTATATACAATTTTACTTAAAAAGTATTCTGGCAAAAAAACATTGTATATTTCGAATAGTTTCTCATTTTATCTCTTTTTCTTTCAAAGGTACCCTAAACGCCCTTTACGTCGGCTGAAGAACGTTCTGTGTTCAGACCATACCCCTCTTTTCACGGCGCATACTGAAAAATGTTTTTCATTAGGGACAAAAAAACAAAACATGTAGATAAATAAATTTATAGGCAACTTATGAGACAGGTGAACAGATTTACAGGCAGACAGACAGTGAAATCAAGATTAGGGAGATTCTAGACAGTGAATGGAAGGTCAGGCTGCAGGCCACCGTCATCGGTCCAAAATCTTCAATTCTTCTATTTGCATTCCATTCTTAGCGGTAAGAGATTTGGCAGTCGTTTACATCAATGGGTTTACTTATCGGATTCAATACATTACAAACCCGGACAGGTCGGCATCAATATTTTCAAATAATTCATTGGCTTTTAATTTCAAAATATTTGGGTACTTTTATATTATTTAAACAAACAAGTAAACAAGAGGGCCAAGATGGCCCTGGATCGCTCACCTGAATTTTTTGAGATGACCATAACCTTTTTTTTTTCTGAGGTATTGAAACATTGGAACCAAATTTATAATTTTGCTAAGCAATTTTCAAAAGGTCACCGGTAAAATTCATTTCCAAATCTGACCATCAGTTTCAAAAAGAAGAATTTTTAAGAATTCTTCATTTCTGTATAAGAGCAAGTATTCCCCATCCACGAGAGCCATGTTTCTTGATGGATCAAAATTTACGAACAAGTTTTCAAAAGGGTCACCCAAGGAACATTTCGGATTTTTTTTTTTTTTTTTAAATCTGACCAGGGGTTTCAGAGAAAGAGAATTTTTAAGAATTTCATCATGTCCATATAATGCAAGTAGCTCCCATTCACAAGAGCAAGGATCACCCAAGGAACATCCCTGTCAAATTATTTTGAAATCTGACTAGGGGTTTTAGAAGAATTTTCAAGAATTTCTTCATTTCCATATAGTGCAAGTAGCCCCCATTTACCAGAGCCATGTTTCTTGACGGATCAAAATTTTGTGAACATGTTTTGAAAAGGGTCACCCAAGGATCATCTCTGTGAAATCATTTCAAAATCTGTCCTGCCGTTTCAGAGAAGAAGAATTTTTAAGAATTTCTTCATTTCCCTATAGTGCAAGTAGCCCCCATTCACCAGAGCCATGTTTCTTGACCAATCAAAATTTCGCGAAAACATTTTGAAAAAGGTCACCCAAGGAACATCCCTGAGAAATTATTTTAATATCTGACCATCGGTTTCAGAGAAGAAAATTTTTTAAGAATTTCCTCATTTCCCTATAGTGCAAGTAGCCCCCATTCACCAGAGCCATGTTTCTTGACCAATCAAAATTTCGCGAACAATTTTTGAAAAGGGTCACCCAAGGAACAACTCTGTGAAATTATTTCAAAATTTGACCAGCGGTTTCAGAGTAGAAGATTTTTAAAGAATTCCTTCATTTCTGTATAGTGCAAGTAGCCCCCATTCACCAGAGCCACATTTTTTGACAGATCAAAATTTCACGAACAATTTTTGAAAAGGGTCACCAAAGGAACATATCTGTGAAATTATTTCAAAATCCGACCAACTGTTTCAGAGGAGAAGATTTTTAAAGAATTCCTTGATTTCTGTATAGTGCAAGTAGCCCCCATTCACCAGAGCCACAATTTTTGACGGATCAAAATTTCACGAACAATTTTTGAAAAGGGTCATCCTAGGAACATATCTGTGAAATAATTTCAAAATCCGACCAGCGGTTTCAGAGGAGAAGATTTTTAAAGAATTTCCTAAAAAATTCCATTTGGTTACCATGGCAACCAGATTTTTTGACGGAATCAAATTCTGTGAACAATTTTTAAAGAGGACCTCCCAAAGAACATTCCTGCCAAGTTTGGTCCAAATCCACCCAGCGGTTTAGGAGGAGTTGATGTTTAAAGAATTGTTGACGACGCACGACGCACGACGGACGACGGACACCCATTGACCCTAAAAGCTCCCCTTGAGCAAGTTGTGCTCAGGTGAGCTAAAAAGCCGCCGCGTAGGAACCTCCTATGCTTTACATGACAGTCATTGACCTTCTTCCAGCGTTTTCCAGTCGCATGATCTTGTCCAGTGGTCTTCTTTCTTTTTTTGACGAAACTCTTCTTGTTTTTGTTTTCTGCTTAAAATATTTCCTTTATGAAAAATTAGAATTATTTGAGAGGACACTTGCAACCATAGCAAATTAACATAACAAAACTTTTCTGAAATTCGCTTTGTTTACAACACTACCTGTGGTCTTGTTTAAAACCCTTTATCACACAATCACCAGTTTAATGACCATCAAAAGAAGGGCTTTTGAAAACATTGTGAGAAAAGGAGAAAAGCTGGTGACCAGATCAATGTCATTTTTTAAAATCAGACTTAAATAAATCTTGTCGTCTGCAGCTGCTTTAAATTTGGACGGGTCTAAGATTTTGTCTTTTAGTAAACAGTTACGGGTCAATACACCTTGTTTGTCAGGGACATGTATTATGACCCTATTTTCGACGACTCGGGAAGTTGCTGTCAGACTGACCGTAAATAAATGGAAGCTTGGCTGTCTAATTTATAGCCTGGCTAAGTGCGAGGTTACATTTGTTTTCGGTGGACATATTATTTATGACGGAAACAGCAGAGTACTGCCGTACATAACTTTGACAGGATTCGGCCCCTAACACGAACGTACTCGGACACCATCTTTAACCCTTCACTTGAAAAGAAACCTTTACATTGGTCCAAATTGAAAGTATTGACAGACGACATATTAAATTAAGGTAGTACCATTCTATTGGAAAACAGCTATTTCCATTCTAATATTGTCCTAAAAATGTTGCTATGATTAAAACTGAGTATTGTTGTACTACTTTGACTGAACCACTTTTTCCTTTCTGTTCTTTTTAGAATTATCATTTATAAATCTAGGGCCCTCTATTCTCATTACAAAAGGAGATAATAGTTACCTCCCTTTACGGAAAATTAACAAAAATATCAACAAATAATTTCAAGATGGACACCAAAGGAATGTCTGGTCGGTTAGAAATGTACAAAAATATTATATCAGTATAAATCCCTATTTATCAACTTAAAAGTTACGCTAGAAGCGGTAGGATGGTAATACCTTAAAAGACAAAATTCGTGCTTGATAGGAAAGAAAACATAGGCGGAAACGGAGAAAACGCTATAATTACCAGCAATTTCATCTTTTCCTACAGTGTTCTCAAAAGCCTATCTTTCCAAGCCTTCGTGTCAGACAGACAGATAGACCGAGTTCGTTCTAGATCTAGTATGACCTTTGGATGTTTCTATAAAAGACTTTTGCTACGTAAAGTTTGTTTATTGCTTTCATAAATATTATCGAATTCTGGCCGAGAATCTCAGTTTCTCTTCCAAGTCGGTGAAGATCAAGGTCAATTTTCAAGGATAAACTTATATAATCTCTAGCCAGCATATACTTTGTCGTCTGATCTGTGAGCGATATAGACTGCTGGATATTTGGAGAGATATTTTTGTACTTCAGCCAGAATATTTGTAAACTTTGAAACATGAAATATAAACCACCTGTAAACTCTTTACCACACAAAAATGTTTTAGACTGGTTCAAATTGAAAGCATTTGCAGACAACAAAATAAAGGTGAAAATTGAAATTTGTACTGGGAAGGATAGAAAACACTGTGGGAAAAGGAGAAAATGCTGATTACCAGCATTTTCTTCTTTTCCTACAGTGTTTTCAAAAGGCTCCTTTCTCCATGGCGTCAAAAGTAGAGATTGTATGGTAATGGGTTAATGAACTGTGTCGTCGTCTCACAGCTGAAGAATTTTGAGAACATTTAGGCAAAAGGAGAAATTGCTCCTTACGAGCAATTTCTCCTTTTGCCTAAATGTTCTCAAATATAGGCCTATTCATTTGTTAAACATAAAATTAACCTTTTGACTGCTAAGCGCGACTAGCTGACCTTTGGGGACAGTATACTGTAGTTTAACTCTTTCCCAAACAAGCCCTGGTTTTTACGTGTCGGCAGTACAAGTCTTTTGAAAACACTATGGGAAAAGGAGAAATTGCTCGTAACGAGCAATTTCTCCTTTTCCCACAGCGTTTTCTACCCGTTAGGAGAACTTTCTACCATTTTCATCAAATTTAAAATTGTTGTCTGCAAACTCTTTAAAGGGCAAATCCTAAGATATTTTGACCATACTGTTTTTTTTGCTCCAGTCAGCTGCAAATGATGTTAGTAAACACGTGTCCATCAGTTTTCCTAAATACCACCCTGTAACATGCCATAAATCACGCTCGAATTGTCACGCTGATATACGGCCCCAAAAATGGTGCATGGCTTACTTCCCCTGATTCGCTTATCTTTCCTACCTGTGTGACGTCATAGGAGCGTAAGCCTGTGTTTACAGTCAGTAGAAATTAGTAGGAACGCTGATGATTATACGCAGATATCTGATTATTAACAAAGAATTCAGCCGAAAAAATGGTAAATTGTGCAGCCTATGGCTTCAACGTCGAATCAGGAACACATAGAATTAGTATGTTCAAATTTCCGAAGTAATTAAAAAGGAGGAAACTATGGATTCAACGTTTAAACCGGGGCCGGACAGTAACGGCAGATTTTGTGCCATCAGTTCATTCCAAATTGTGTCTGAAACACTCCGAGGACAGTCAGTTCTTAATAAGTCCAAAACTCGTAAAAGAAGTTGGTTATAGGAATATTAGGCTGCGGTTAAAACCTGATGCTGTGCCGACATTGTTCGAAACTCCGAGTCGAAATAAGATAGGCCATAAGACAGACATTCCGCAATGGCAATCTCCAAAAAGAAAAACAAACATAAGGTCAGTAATTCCTTTAATTGTTTTTCGTAATATTTTATCCTTTTCTAGATCTACATTTTTGACAAAGGAGAAATTTGTGCCGTTTTCTCCCTTTTTTTCCCAAACGTTTTCAACATTTAACCCTTTACCAAGAGACAAAATTTAGACTGGTCCAA